>OX457107.1:11429618-12841736 GCA_949752805.1 Deilephila elpenor | reverse complement strand
TACGCAATGAAGTGCGTGGTGGACTGTTAACGGACCAGACGTGGCTGCCTACATATTCACGGTGGTCGCGGGCTCAAATCCCAGGGCACACCTCTAACTTTTCAGAGTCATGTGTGTATTGATAGTCAATCACCACGCACTATAACGAAGGAAAATATCGTGAGGAAACCTGCATACCGTGCATTTAGCGATTTGTAAAAACTATGGTATGTAAAGTCCGCCAGGCCTCACTAGGCAAGCGTGCTGGACTACATCTCCTAGCCACTCCCAATCGTACCCTCGATTGTAGAGTGGGCCCATGCCCAGTAATAGAACGAATATGGGCTCATACAATATACGGAATGTCTTCCAAGAAAATTCCCAACAATTCCTCTCCACATTTTCGACTCAATCATCTATAATTTATCACCGAACGCGTATATCATACAAAATTTCTTCATTCTAGTATGAAGTCACGTTACATATTCAAAATCAATTTAAGTGATGGATTATTATTAACAAATTAATAACGCGCTTCCGTAATGCTCTATTTAATGATTTATGATCATTAAACATCCGTTTTGATGATCAATGATGCTGCGATGATTAAATCTGAGACCGTGTTCGTATTACGTGACTGTGATTAATATCAAAAACTTACCAATACTATGAAGACTTTGGAAGATAAAGTGTCGTAAATTATTGTGTATTTGTTTAATTTTACTTAAATGTCTTAACAAAACAAAGTTCATAATTTATGTTGCAATAAAAACTATATGAGTGTGATGTAAGTTAATTTCACTGCCTCGGTGGCGCAATTGTAATACGGTAAGATTGTTGAGGTCTTGGGTTGGAATCCCCGGTCGGACAAAGTGATATTGGATTTTTGTATTCATTATCAGGCCGGAGTCAGGAATCAATTTCTGATGTATTTATTGAGACAGAGGAGTTTGGCATTTTCTCTGGATCATTTTTATCAAAAATATTATAATTCCAGCGCAGTGGTATCGAGATAATAATTGTGTTCTACTAAGAGAACTTTTCAATGAACTTTCATACTTCACACATACGCTCACTCTTATTCGTATATGCCTGATTGGGTGGGCAGACTTGTCGTTTGCATCTTTATTTCGTTCTCGTTTCGTTTGATCGTTTTCGAGATTTAAGGTACAGTTTCTGTTCAAAATGTAAGATGTAGTCGATTACTAAGCCAAGCACGAATTTCAACTCATATGAGATTTGAAACCTAAAATCTTCAAAAACTGAAGAATCTGGGAATCAAACCCAAATATGACAATTTACAAGACCGAAGAGACGCTTAATTTATTACATATTACTTCAACTTATTCTAATATCTTACTATGAACGAAGCATTCTTAGAAAGTAATTAAGATTTCCAACGATCATTATTAATACAACATTGCTGCCGTCAATTAAAAAGTAATAGAGAATCGGATGTTCAATGTCGGTTTATTTTCTAGTAAAGAAAAATGTCGTAAAGCCGCAATATAGCTAATTAAGATTACTGCAGACTAATGAGAAATATCTATATCTATATCAGCCCATATACGTCCCACTGCTGGGCACGGGCCTATTCTACAATTGAGGGAACCGATTGAGAGTGGTTAGGCCATATAGTCCACCACGCTAGCCTAGTGCGGGTTGGCGGACTTACATACGGTAGAAATTCTTTCTTTTTTTTTTTAAATCGCTACGGTATGCAGGTTTCCTCACGATATTTTCCTTCACCGTTTAAGTGCGTGATGTTTGACTATCAAAACACACAGAACTCCGAAAAGTCTGAGATGTGCCCTGGGATTTGAACCTGCGACCAACGCGAACATGTAGGCAGCCGCGTCTTGTACCAATAGGCCACCACGCACTACGGGGGTATGAGAAATAGATCTAAGCAATTTACATTGAACTGTTAATTAGTGCAATAATGACCTAATATGTAAGAAACGAATATTACTCCTGTCGTATCAATCCATCCAGTGAGGTATTTCAAACTTTATGCCAAGAAAAATAAAAAACAAAACGCAATTTCTAAAAATAAATATTTTTTAATAAGAGCAAATTGCATCAACTAGCTGTAAGTTGTAACAATATCCTCGCCGTACTTATGAGTTAATGTATAGAGTTGGCAATGTCATAAGTTAAAGTTATTATGAAAAGTATTAGAAATATTCCCATTTAAATGTTTGTCCACTTATCATAGATGACTATACAAAGTCCGTAACTTTTAAAATATAAACCGCCGTTCCTTTTAACCACTACATAATCAAAACATGGCATATGACTAAAGCTTCTAAAGATTTATACCAAACTTCCTTAAGGCAGGCGTCCACCTATTCGGATCGTACGTAACGGACGGATCGCATCAAGCTAATATTAGCATTATTTTTATAGGAATTCATACAAGTGCGTCCACTAATCCGCAACGAACGGATCGCACGAATCTACCCTTCGGCAATATCGATAGAGAAGCAACTTTTACGATGCGTGCTGATGACGTCATACGGAATGCTGATCAGGGGAAGCGCGCGCTCGCTCGCTCCGCATCATTCGCCATTTGCATTCGATTATTGTCCTGTTCAACCATTGAGTTATAATGACAGCAAATCCAATCGCGACTGGTACTGGTGGACGCATTGTAAAAAATAATCCGTTTAATGCGATCCGTCCGTTACGTACGATCCGAATATGTGGACGCCTGCTTTATAAAACATAAGGCAAGAAAAACAAACAGCAATGGCACGTACAAAGCCAGTAATGACATATTACGTCATCATAAGAAAACCAGGAAAGACCAGTACAATATGAAGTCTGAATAAAAAATTGTATCAAGCTTATGTTAAATTTTGTTACATATATGCAATACAGTTAGTTGCGCGTGCGGGGCGCGTGCACATGCTAGCCCGGTACTACCATACTCAGAAACAAGGGTGTGTTCATACTTGGTGATTTCTTAATTGGTAATTACTACCTTTTAATTAGGCTATGGTATAGAGGTACGAACTGTGAGGTGTTTTGTATAAAGATCGCCACGAAATATTTGCTTGAGTGTGCTTATGGATGTTTAATTATCAAATTTTTATTCAACAATATAAAGCTTGATTTACCTGACCCATTGACTTATCATCATCATCATTAAAGCCCGTATTCATTCACATAAGCTTCGTACTTACTGCACCACTACTTTGCTCGGTCTTGCACCAATCCTATCCATGCCTTGTCTTGAACCTTAATGATGACATCACGCCATCTAGCAGGTCTGCCTACCTTTATCTTTTGCTCTCTAGGCCACCATTCCTTTACCGCCTTAGTCCATCGACATAACTTAAACAAAAGTGAAAATTGCTTACATATCAATATACTATACCTCATCCAAGCATGAATTTAACAATTATAACAGTTGCTGTTATAATTGTTACATTCGATTTAAAGTTCTTTAAGCAAGTTGAAGCTTGAATCGCTAAGCTTACAACTACTTCAATATACTCCATTCGTGTAGTAAACAACACAGGGCTGGCCTGTTGAAATCAGGCTCAAGATTTGCCATTGAACCTTCTTTTATTAATAATCATGGAATCCAAAGTTCTGCAAAACACAGCGCACTCACAAGTGTTTCTAACCGTATATTATTGGCATCAATCAACAATTTACATCTTGGTAAACAATTTAGAGTGTTTTCAAAGTTAATTTAACCCATATAACACACCCTTACGAAACTAACTGATTTATTACTTTAGAATAATATTAATTCTGGTATTAACCGTCACTCGTATTACAACCGCTGCCGTTTAGGGACGAGTCCAGTTTTTATCTCTCGCTAATCGTTTATACGCTCGATAATTTTTCTACAGTAATAATGTATTAGCATTGCTGCTCATGTCGCGAATGGCGGGACATTTATTCATTCATCTATTATCTGATTTTATCCGATTGCGTCATTGATGTCGATGTAACAGATAGGCATATTTGTATCTAAATTGACAGGTTGAATAAAAATTTTGTAATGTAGTTGATTTCCGCGACTAAGCGTGTCTGTAATAATATAATATTAATCCAGTCCATATACGACCCACTGCTGACCACCGGCATCGCTTAAATCGAATTCAATTGTGAAGGGTTAGGCCACGGTGATTTAGTGCGAATTGATGGACTATCACATCGTGGGACGGAACACAAGTCGAAGCATGGGTGTCTTGGTAGCACCTCTGCCTACCCCTTCTAATCTCTATGTACTGCAGATCGCCTCATAGTGTTTCTTTCGTTATTAATAAGCGTCGTAATTGACTATCAACAAATACATGAA
Organism: Deilephila elpenor; assembly: GCA_949752805.1. NCBI lineage: Eukaryota > Metazoa > Arthropoda > Insecta > Lepidoptera > Sphingidae > Deilephila > Deilephila elpenor. Next base: position 12,837,439 of record OX457107.1, on the reverse strand, counting down.
TACTGTTGATATCAGACAGACAAGAAAAAATAGGGAAACAGTCTATTCTGAAGCAAATTATTTTTTTACAATCCAAAGTCATAGAGTACTAATCGAACCGGGTAACGATCTCCTCTCGAACCTCATGTTACCCGATCCATATGTTCTATTAGACTAATATACCAATGAACAACAACTACAAACGCTATATCAATGAAAGCGACCGACGACCCAGTCATAAGCGTGTCTGTAAAATATTTCATAATTCAAGTTCCAAAGTGTTCTATGACTCACATTAAACAGCTCCTAAGATAAAGAGTGGATCTCTGTTAGCGCATAAAATCGAGCGAAACCATGGCCTAACATTTAACCTCTCGACGATTTTCCATTATCTAACAACGGGGCCTTGGAGGTACGAAGGTAATTTGCAAGTAGATTCATTTGATTAGTTTTATGAATGGGCCGCGTTGAGCGGTGGTACAGCTGTGTCATTCCAAGTAAATTATTGATTTACATACCTACATAACATACAACTCACGCCTTTTTCCCAGAAGGGGTGGGCAGAGCTGCAACCAGGACCCACGTTTTGTCTTGTATTTTCCGTCCCACGATGTGATAGGGGACGAGCCCACCGCCATATCGGGCTCAAATTCCTGACTCCGGGCTGATAATGAATAGAAAAATCAAATATCACTGCCAACCCGAGGTCCGAACCCGAGACCTCAGCTTCGCAATCATACCGTAGTACAACTGCGCCACCGAGGCAGTAATTATTGATGTAACCTTTAAATGAGTTATATTGATGTCCACAAAGTTCGCAGACAACCTACCTAAGTTGCAGGAAGTTGCTCGATGCAGACTTCTAACACGATAATGCAGAAATCCTTGGGAGAGACCTATTTTTGGCAGTTCCTGTAGCTTAAGTGACACAGTGAGAGAGACATCAGACATGATAGCCTCCGTGGCGCTTTTGGTTAGACGCTGACGTTGGCTGTGAAACGAGAGGCCGCGGATTCGATCCCCGCACCGAAACAAATGTTTGTGTGATCCACAAGTATTTGTTTCGGGTCTGGGTGTTTGTGGGTCCGAAAAGTCTCTCTTAGTTCCTGATACCCATGAAACAAGACTCGATCTGTTAGGTGTATTTATTTATTTATTATATGAAATCATTACCAGCTCAATACTTCGCGTGACAAGTTCTAATTACCTCACCTTTCCTCCACCACCGATAAATCGTATTAAATTACCTTATCAGCCGTTCGCACATCGGAAACCCGAGCGTGGGAAAGCCCTTCATAAAATGACCCATCCAGTTTAGGCAATATCTCGCAAATCGCTCGACATAACGCCCTCGTTTATGATTGTCGAACGGCTTGGTACTTAGGCGTGATTTATTCGCACCGGCCGGGACGGTGTCACGACGGGTCGTGGCCGAGTCGCACGATGTCTGTGTTTTTAATGTTGTTTTGTCGAACGGAATTGATATTCAGCACCTTTCTATAATTCCCGTGGAAGTGTAACGTTGGATGAGGAATGTATGAATTTTAAAGATGGGAAGTGGTTAAGTAATGTCAAGAGTAGATTCTGGTGTTACATCTATTTTAGAGTCAGTGGCGTAGATGCTTGCCGGCTGTGAAGTGAGTGGCCGTGGGTCCGATCCCCGCAACCTAGATGAATTATTGCGTGATCCACAAATACTTGTTTCGTTTCTAGTTTCTTTTAAGCCCGAAAAGTTTGTTAATTTTTGATAACTTTGACGCGGGATTTCCATATTACAGATATATTTAAAGATGTTTTTCTATACATTATCAGCCCTGAGTCAGGAATTTATGCCCGATATGGCGATAGGCTCGCCCAATACCACATCATGGGACGGAACTTACAAGGCAAAATGTGGGTGTCCTGGTAGCGCCTCCGTCTACCCCTTCTGGGATAAAGGCGTGAGTTGATGTATGTATGTATGTTCTAATATGATGGGTTTTCCTCCAATGTCTGCGGTGGTTTTTTTTGGGTTGATACGAATAACCCACATTAAATTATTCATGGCCAATAATAGACCCCACACACAACAAGACAACTCCATAAATCGCCTTCAAATTTCGCGTAATCCTATCATTACGCACCGTCAATATAAAATACACTTTAATTTTAAAGCGTCGTATATTTAAGGGGCAATTCAGCTTAACAGCTCAATAATTAGTTACGAAAAACAATCTTGTTTACCAAAACCTATAGTACCAAAAGAGGGTTATTTGACCGTGTAGTAATGTCTCTTGCCACGGTACTGGCGTGTTAACGTTTATGGCAGTTAATTTTGGTCGGGTTGTACTGCAGTGATCGGTAGCGTGGTTATAAAAGCGTGTAACGATATGTGCTTTGGGGTGATGAGATTTGGTTTAGGTTGTAAGAGGAGGCGGTTTTGGTAAATCTTGAAGTAACATCAATGTGTTGTTTTACACTGCTGACTAATTCTAACAGCACGAATCATGTTGTTTCACACAACGCCTCGGATCGTTGGCTGCTTATAAAGGATCAACTCATGTCTGATGGCAACATATGGGCTGTAAACTACGATTTCTTATATTTTATTCAATTTTTATAAATTAGTAGGTTTTGTTCTTAATTGTAAGTATATTGTTTTGAAAAGTTTATTACAGCTAAGTAATCGCACGGAAAATAAAATTCTAGAACATTATTTAACATTGTATATTTCAAACCTAATTCTTAAAAAAAAAAATTAAACCTACATTTTACAAATATATTGCTGTTTTTCGCCGCCGCGCCGTCGCGTCGCTATCACTTATAACACGGACCAGCGTAAAAAATATATAATTTTTTATGTGCATCAAGATCGAATATAAGTGTTATTGCTTAATTTCGATATTATCGGTATCTGGGGATGCTCGAAGTTCAGTGGAGCAAGTGGCTTTATTGTTAATTGTATGGGCCTTGATATCAGTAGTTAGTGCTCGTATGCGGTCAGTCTGAGCTTTCCCCAGTAAATTGTGATCGGGGAAGTGAACATTGAGCTTGAGAACGGAATATTTCGAGGCGTGGCATCTGAGGGAATATTTGATAAAAAATGTACTGCTATACATAACATGACATAAACTCACGCCTTTATCCCAGAAGGGGTAGGCAGAGGCGCCACCAGGACACCCACATTTCGCCTTGTATGTTCCGTCCCACTATGTGATAAGTGGCGACTCTATCGCCATATCGGGCACAAATTCCTGACTCCGGGCTGATAATGAATAGAAAAATTCAATATCACTTTGCTCGACCCGGGATTCGACGAGACCTCATCTTTGTAACCGTACCGTAGTACAACTACGCCACCGAGGCATACTTCTATACGTATTAGGTACTAATTTGGTATTCATGTTTAAAAAAACTATATTTTTCGTAGAAATTATACACAAGAAGTTAATTACATTGGCCATTAAATTTAAATGAACTATAGCATAATCGCAAAGCTAAGCACTTACATGGGGACACTCGCTCAAATACGTGAAGATTCATATTTTTTTATTCCTACGATAACAAAACATGTTCAAAGGAACTTGGAATTGCCCACAAAGATTTCGTAGTTGTGCATAGAATCTTCTTACTTTGGCCATACTCCTGAAATTATTGACGTAACACATTCAGCCAGCTGTGAAATGATATGATAAATATTTTTACAAAATACCTTAGAATCATGCTAAAAATCAACTTGTAATAGAACTAACAAGATTTTGACAATCTCTGGTGAAAAATACCGTCACAATGCCTCGAAAATAAACCGCTAAAAATTAAAGCAGGTGTTACATTAATTACTTCAAAATAATTAAACAAATTTATTACGGTAATATCTTTTAAATACGCGAAAAGTCAAGTTCGCTGCCTTGATATTCTATCAATTTACAACCCGCGTTGTTTATATTTCACGGGTAATTAAAATTTAATTAAAAAGAAATAATCGTTTTAAGAGTACAGTAATACGTACATCATTCGTCTCGTCGTAAATCGAACCGAAACGAATCGGTACCAAAAATGAATCGATTCGAAAATAATCGATTCAATGCTGATTGTGATATGTTGTGGGTCAGCACTATAACTCTGTGCGCATGTTTATGCTCATCCTTGTCTTTCCGTAAAAGGGAAGGCAGGAAGTATATTTCATATTGTCAGCATAAAATATTTTATTGGTCGGAGATATTAATGAGGCAGTTCATTTTATTACCAATAATTTCTAATTAAATAGGGTTACAAAGTCTATAGACGTTTTGTTGGTATAGTGAGAGAGTGTATATGGTGTGATTTGTATGGTCCTAGGTTACATTCCGTTTTCGGGTATTTCGTTGAGAAATATCTCATGCAATTGTTCAAAAAATAAAATTGGTGCTGGGCATGAAAATAGGCAAGCGCCCTATAATATTTTTTTATACTTCTGCCTACATATTTTGGAATACACCGGTGAACTTATATACAAGGTTCATTTGTAAATGAGCTTCGGATCAATAGAAGTTATTATAATTTCTCTGTATGTTTTAGAGAGAAAAAAAAACCCTAAATTTATCTTTTTAAGAATTCACAATAGGGTCAAAAACGGTAGTCGCAGTACAGTTCTTCCCATAAATTGGATGCTTTTATTATAAAGAAAATTGTAGAAATACCCAGATTGGAAATAAAATAATATATCTAGGTCATATAAAATATTTATCCCTGTTCGAAACTTTTCGATCGTACTTCAAGAGTCTAACATCAAGTTCTTTATCATACTCAACAGGGTAAATAAAAAAATGGATACAATAATTGATTTCATAACCTTCCTAACTGATACCTATTATTAGTAACTCATCTTCGTGCCGACAGAGGGCGCCATTCCAACGCGTCAGCTAGTCAATAGCAATTATGATGTAATAACAAAACTATTGACACCGTTATATTTTGAAACTGCGTTAATTTGATTTCATTGAGGTTTAAGTGAATTTGAAATATATTTTTTAATTGAAACAATACTAACAAAACAGCTAAGAATCTTAATCAAATTAAATTAATAAACCATCAACCATACCATAATTTACTTAATTTAAAACAAATACACAAACCTTCACTATAAATAGCTAAACTGATTATTAAAAAGAAATAGCTTCATTATCTCCCCATCTTGAATAAACTCAGCCGTTCGTAGAAATACCCTTTTATTCGCGATAGCTTCTGTATATGTTCAAAGGTAACATTCTTATCATGTAAAGTGTATATTTCAAATGCCTTAAGTATTTCTTGCGTTCGTATACTTCCAAGTAGTGCTTTTTACTAGAATGTGGAGGCGAGAAATTGCCTTTAGACAAGCGAAGAATTTCCAGTAATTACCTGGATGTTGCCTTAAAAAGAATCGCAGGTGTTAGATCTGGAGCTATAGCAATGGGATTAAGGGAGGTTTAAAGGAAATTATTTTTAAAATATAATTACATACATACATAATAGTACATACATAAACTCACACTTTTTTCCCAGAATGGGTTGAGGTGCACCAAGGACACCCACGTTTCGCCTAGTTTATTTTGTCCCATGATGTGATAGGGGGCGAGCCTGACGCCATATCGGACACAAATTCCTGACTCCGGGCTTATAATTATTTGTAAAATAGACTCTGTGGCTCTCAAGTAATTTAATACAAAAAAATATCGGGTATATCAAGACCGCGACCGAAAACGAAGCCAGGTGGTAGTTTTAGTGTTTATAGACACAATGCAACGAAAAAATTCGCAAAAAAAAGCGATAGATTATTTATTGCAATTTAAAAAAAAATATGGTTTTTAGGTGGTAAGTCCTTAAGTTATTAAGTTTTTTCGAAAATAGTACTTTAAACCCTTACGTACCATTGCGTCTTTAAAAATAAAAAGGTGTACAACATTATTTTAGGAAAAATATGTATTTATCACCCTAATACGACGACAAGTAAAAAAAAAATTACTATTTTTTTGCAAAATTTTTAGTTGCTTTGTGTCTGAATTAATACTACCACCTGGCTTCGTTTTCGGTCGCAGTCTTGATATATAGTCATTAGTCTGTTTATGTTGTTATTTTAGGCAATAACCCACTGTACATAATACTTTAAAGAATCAAATAAAAATCTCAAATTATACAATAGTGTAAAACTTTAAAAAAACAATATAACACAACAGTCGTAAATCTAATATGATTCAGATTTTCTGCGTCTAGAATAGATTTAACCCTTAGACCTTTCTAATGACTCTTCGAAAAAAAAATCTTTGACGAATTAATTCAGCCCTTTCAACTAATCTCCCGGTCATTAACTGCGACCCTAGAAGATGCTTGAAGAACTAGCCCTTAAAACAAAAAAAGTGATAATTAGTAATGACTGGAAGTGATTTGCATAGTGATTCATGTGTTCTTTTTACGTCTGCCATTAGTCTTATGTCAACATTTTTCCTGCTATTACATTTCTTTAATTAGTAACTCATTGATACAAAATAACATAATCAATAAATTACGATGCCCTAAGTTTAAGTTTTAAAATCTATAACGTATCTTAATTGACAGCCTCCGTGGCGCAGTTGGACGGACAGAAGCTGGCTGTGAAACGAGAAGCCGCGGGTTCGATATCCGCACCGAGACAAATGTTTGTGTGAACCACAAGTATTATATTATAGTGTTTCGAGTCAGGGTGTTTGTGAGACCGAAAAGACTCTCGTAGTTACTGATACTCACGACACAAGACTCGATCTTCGTGTGGGGTCAGGACTATGTATGTGACTGTTGGGTGTATTTATTATTATTATGTACTTATTAATATTTTTACATGCACATAATTTGGGCACAACGAATGGCGAGAAGTCCATGATATAATCATTGTGAATGATAAGGAAGTAGTATTTAATAAATTATATCCTACATTTCCTTAACTCTTAATCATTATTCAGATGTAATACACGTCTCTAATATTTCCATTCATTCGTGTTCCATTTCTCACTGAGCCGGCAATGAACACGTATATTTCCTTTAATAAATAAATACAATAAATGCAATGGATTGTAAACAGACCTTTCATGTCACGTCTTATTATCTTGTCATTGTTAAACCATGCCAAAAGACGTTACAAAAAATGTAGGACAAGTTTCGTACTCATCCATCCACTCGAAAAATCAACGCCTGTTAGCCAAACCACGCTCATTATATTATCAAAATCGCTTAATTAAAGCCTCCATTGGGTAAGGGACCGCTATGTTGGAAAGAGATGAAACATTAGCTTCGGTCGCTAGAAAGAGAGGTGAAATCTTTGTTACAATACAGCCAAATCACTGTTCTTAACTAATTTAATTAGATGATTGTGTGATCTTATTGTGATGATACTTGTTGTATCTGTAGCGGGTATTTGGAGTACGGTACGGGTCATTGAACTTATTATAATGTTATTGTTCGATAACAGGTACTTTTGATCCACGTGCTGGGTCGGCAATGATTTGCTCAAAATTCTGTTTGGATAATACCGTTTGCAGAATCATTGAAATGTGTTGATTTACCTTACATTTATTAAAATACGCTGGACTATCCAGACTAATTGACATAGCTTGGTAGGTTAAACGTTCGGGACGTTTGACTCCATTGTGAATATGTAAAAAATTATAACGACGATAAGTGGATCCTACAACTATATACATTAAACATAGTCATTGCTCAACATTAAGATTATATTGTGGTTTGTACAAACATTCGTCCCAGTACGGGGATCAAATCCGTAACCTGTCGTTTCACAGCCGGCTTTTCAACCAACTATACCTCAAAGACCATATTTATGTAGCCAAGATAACAATATTATCTAGTATATAACAATTGCCTGAATTTTTTAGCGCTTATCTAACGTAATCAACTCTAAAATCAAGGGCGGATCCAGGGGGGAGGTCATTGGGGTCATGACCCCCCAAACATATTCACTAATCACAGATGTAATTAACTTTTAAATGTTTAATTGTAATCGAATTCGAGTACGTCCAGTGTTCTGACTAGAACTATATGTCACCCCCCCTCCCCCTAACTTCAAAGCTGGATCCGTCCTTGTCTAAAATTACCTCATATTATCAAAATAATTAATGTTATACAGTTACTAAGCGGTTGATAATGATCTCAGTCCGCCCCGTGACTACAAAAGCTTTAAAGCAATCGAAACGTCGGGAAGTTAAAACAAATATAAAAATGTAATAAATCCACGATAAAAAACGTAAAAATTAATTTTGTTTCAACAAATAATCTATTTAACTACATAAACTATACGGAACTGCATTAAAAACAATTTTTGGTTATTTTTTACTTATCGTTGTATTTGGGTGATAAATACATAGTTTTCCTAAAATAATGATGTACACCTTTTAATTTTTTAAGACGCAATGGTACGATAGGGTTTAAATTACTATTTTCGCAATAACTAGGCATTTACTACCCAAAAACAATGATTTTCAAAAAACTGCAAAAAAAATCTGTCGCTTATTTTGCGAAATTTTTATTTGCATTGTGTCTGTAACCATTTACACACAAAATTAATAAGCAATCCCAATCCCTATCTAAGGATCGATCCGGAAAATAGACCAATCAGAACACATCAAATGTGAGCGTGTCGGCAATAACTTGAGCCCATTGGTTTATTTTCGCGATCGATATTTAGATAGAAACGAAGATCGTTTATTAACATCGGCCATAAAACTACCACCCGGCTTCGTTTTCGGTCGCAGTCTTGATAGACCCTGTATATGGCTCAGTTACATTCACATAGGCGTAACGTGAAAAAATTGTCACTGTTCATTACATTTTTGTTATACAATAGTTCTTGTAGTAACGAAACGGCCAAGCCACATACCACCCCAAGAACCAGACATTCATTATTACATGGTATGAACACCACAACAAATATAAGACAAGCGCACCAGGAAGCAAAGCCTAGTTTAACCCAGCACTCAAACAAAGCAAAAACGTACAGCGTTTCTCACGGGATCATCAATTCAGAAGCCAAGTCGCCTCGAGGCAGAATGTGAACGAATTGTAATAGCAAAGCGAATTACCCGGAGTTGTTGATCGATGAAGTTAAACAAGAGCACGTCAATGAAATGCCCAATGTAACTTGATACATTTTAAAAAAGTCGTCTTAGCCTTGTGATTAAAATCTATGAATTAATTCGAGTCGAGTAATTAAAAATACGAAATAATTATACAGGGTATATCGAGACTGCGACCGAAAACGAAGCCAGGTGGTAGTTTTAGTCACTACAGACACAATTCAATTGAAAAAATCGTCAATATTTTTTTTTGTATTTTTTTCTTATCGTCGTATTTGGGTGATAAATGATGATTCCTAAAATAATAATATACTCCTTTTTATTTTTAAAGATGCCATAGTACGCAAAGATTAAAATTACTATTTTTGCAAGAACTAGGTATTTAGTATTTACTACTCAAACACGACTATTTAAAAAATTGCAAAAAATATATGACGCTTTTTTTGTGATATTTTTAGTTGCATTGTATCTGTAACCACTGAAACTACCACCTGGCTTCGTTTTCGATCGCATTCTTTTTTTTTTTTTTTTTTTTTTATTTTATTGAAAGGACTTTGTCGCTGAGCGACCATATCGTCCTATAACGATTACAATACTTATCAGTACATACAGCTATTATAGTAAAACAGAACAAAAATAATTATATAAAAGAAAAAATAAAACTTAAATACTATTTTTCAAACCTATATCAGCTATCTTAATTAATGCTTTAGCTTCTTCTGATGACGGCAAAGATAAAATACTGTTAATAAGGCCAGTTTGTATCATCTTGCTTCTGTTAAAATATATTGTCCTCATTTGTTCGGTCCGAGTACATTCCACCAAAATGTGAACAATGTCTTCGATCACTCCACAGGTGTTGCAATTCGGAGATGTGATTTTTTTCATTAAATATGCAAATTTGTTTGATGGTATGTGCCCCGATCGTAGTCTAAGGATAGTCTTGACACTGTTTCTATTTAAAGCTATGTTATCTATCCAAGGAACTTGAGAAACTTGTGGTTGTATGGTTTTATACCAAATACCCTTCTCGCGTGATCTTAGGTCGAAGTATTCCTGCCATTCGTCTCTGCAAGAATGTTTTATGGTCTTAAAGTAATCCGAATAAGAGGGCAATATGTTCATTGGGATCCCCTCTTCAGTTGCTTGTTTTGCTAACATGTCCACGTCATCGTTTTCTTTTAACCCAATGTGAGATGGGATCCATTGGAGAAACAATCGTTTGTTAAGGGATTTTAATTTTAAAATTGACTTCAATATTTGGTAGGCAATCGGTAAACCTCTCACAGAAGAGGAACATCGAGCCAAATGGTGAAGAGAGCTTTTGGAGTCTGTCAAAATGACAAATGCATCGGAATCTATTGAATCAATGTATGATAGAGCTTCAGCTATGGCAATTAATTCAATATGCATTATCGAAATATTTGAGTCAATTCTAAATTTGACGTTGCATCCTACGGCAGGGTCCAAAAAAGCTGCGCCTCCTCGAATTAAGTCCTTCGAACCGTCAGTAAATATTTTGTAATGATTGGCATACTGTTCTTTTATATAATTCTGACAAATAGCATGTAATTGATGGCAACTAATCTTACGCTTCGCACGGTCAATGAGAGGTATCGAATCAAAGATCACTTCCCTTAAATTAAAATTACTTACCCACGTATCTAAAGAATAAATTTCAAGGCACGTAGTACTATGCATGGGCACTGAACTAAAAGAATTTTGAATATCTAGAAGTATGGGAAGTTTTTTGTTGTACCAATAGCGAGCGTGGCTAAGCAAACTCAATTCATTTAATATACTAATACTACTATTATCAATAAAAGATCTCGATTTTAACCAAAACTTTCCAGCTAGAAATTGCCTACGAAACAAAAGAGGAGGAAGGCATAGATCATTTTCCATCACATGTATTGGAGTGGACCGGATAAAACCTCCAACAACACGTAAGGCTTGATTCTGGATCCTATCTAGTTTTGATAAATTTGTCTGGCAACTATTACCATACAAGAAGGAAGCATAGTCTATTCTACTACGAATGATTGAGATGTACAAGCGTCTTAGGTGTCTTTGATGAACACCCCATCCTGGCCCTGATAATACTTTTATAACATTTATGAATTTTGTTACTTTTTGTACTATTTCGTTTATGTGCTTCCCCCATCTTAGAGCACTATCCAACCACAAGCCTAGGTACTTTACATGTTTAACCAACTGTAAAGAGTAATTATTTATCATTAAATTTATATTCGTTCTAAAACCTCCTTTTTTAAAAACACATAGATTACTCTTTCTAGGAGAAATGGTTAGCCCTAAATTATATAAACAGGCTTGAAAATTTTGACATGCAGTTTCTAGCTGCGCAATCGCCGAATGAACACTTTTGCTCGATATATATAAGACAAAATCGTCAGCATATTGCGAAATTTCAACATTGCGAATAGATTTACATATGTTGCTCGTAGCCGCATTAAAAAGAAATGGAGACAGAGGGTCCCCTTGAGCGATTCCCCTTCCAGTATATCTTTCCAAAGTGTGACCATCAATTGTAATTTGTAACTGTCTACATTTTAAGAAAGTCCAGAGATACATGCAGATTTTAGAACCCACACCCAGTTGATCCAAGACGGCTAATAGGCAGCTTACGTCAATATTGTTATAAGCATTGTCTATATCTATGAAGCAAGCTGTGGTAACAAAATCTTTACAAAAGCCTATGTGAATGTGAGAAACTAAACGTGTTAGATTATCATAACAAGATCGCCCCTTACGGAATCCTACCATATTGTCGGAAAACAGTGAGTGCTTTTCAAAATACCATTCCAGTCTTGTGTTTAGAATTACGTGAAAAATTTTACAAAGACAAGATAACAGTGAAATTGGTCGTAGGTTAGTAGACATGTTCGAGTTATTATGTAATTTGGGAATGGGAATAATTTTTACATTGCGCCATTGCAGGGGGACAAAACCTGAATAAAAAAATAAATTATACAGTCTAACTAAATACGTTTTACCTATGTTTGGTAGATGTTTAATCATAGAAAATGAAATTTGATCACATCCCGGCGCAGTGTCAGATTTTTTAATACAATTTTCTAACTCCTGTAAAGTGATTTCTGACTCGAGTTTACTGTTTGTAGACTGAAATTGCGGTTGGGGTGGAATACAGTAATCAGGGGACAAGTTATTGAGAAAACGTTCGGCTTTATCTTTGTCTAAGCAATTATTAGTTGTGTTACGCCGATGACCCTTCAACCATCGCATTTTGTGCCACATGTCCGACGAGGAACTGGTTTCATCCACAGAAGAACAGAAATTTTGCCATGACTTGCACTTGGCTAATCTTATTACTTTTTGAGCGATACGAATTTTTTCTTTTAAAATGTTCAAATTTGAAGGTGATGGGTTACGTCGTAGATTTGCCAAAGCGCGTCGACGTTCAGCTACCGCTTTAGATAGATCAGGGTTCCAGTACGGCTTAGGTTTAAAAGCGTCGCAAATATGTTGAGGGATTTTAACCAATGGAATAAATCTGTCTGCCGCTTGTTGTAAAGTTAATTCAAAAACGTCATAATTTTTTTGAAGGTCTGATTGAAAAGTATACTGGGATAATGAATTTGCAATGTATGATGAATAAGAATTCCAATCACTATTTTTGAAGTTCCTTCTTTTAAAGAACTCGCGAAATATATATAAGTCTATCGACAGTCTAATTATACGATGATCACTACCGAGTGTTTCATTTGTGACATTCCAAGAAAATAAAGTGGCCAAATCTGAAGAAGCTAACGAAATATCGGGTGAAGTCTGCTGCAATAACCCGTTGACAAGTCGCACTCTGGTCGGATCCCCATTATTTAAACAGCAGAAGTTATGTTCCAATATGGAGTCAAAGATTTGCAAACCTCTTTGATTATTTTTATAGGACCAGCTGATATGGTGAGCATTAAAATCGCCTAAAATCAAACTATTTCTATTTGTAAGGGAAAGTACGAAGTCCCAATCATTTTGTGTAGTATATATGGAAGATGGACAATACACAGATACAATGTGCTCAATATGCTGACAATTCAGAATCTTAACGTGTAGAAGCTCAATACCAACATTAGGACAACGTGGAAAACAAGCAATACATTTCACAGTTTTATGAGTTAAAATGGCTACGCCACCATATCCATTTAGTCTATCCAGTCTATACGTATTATAACTAGACATATTAAAATAACTTTCTGGTTCAAGCCAGGTTTCACTCAACACTGCAATATGAACCTTTTCCTGTGTAAGCAATGACTCTAGAGATACGGCCTTAGGTCTCAAGCTTTGACAATTCCATTGTACGATATTCACATGCACTATTTTGGAACTAGTGGCCATTATTACTAAATACGTTAAAAAGAAATTCAGCAAAATTCTCACTAACCATATTTGAAAGAATCCATTCTGAGCTAATTGTTACAGCTTGTCGAATTTTAACATCTAAAGAAACCTTGCTCAACAATATTTGATAAAGCCTATAGAGTAAACGTATAAAAGAAAAATTTGACGACTTTCTGTCAGCAGATGTCTTCTCTGTCTGCGTGTCCTCAAGTGTATATTCTTCTGTTGACTCTGTATCTTCATGTTGGTGAGTATCCATAGGCTCCGAAAGTGATGATGCCCTCATGCCGGGGACAGGAGTAGGGGGTCTTGCCAACTGTTGACGTTGTTTCTTAGTTTTTTTATTTTGTCCAGAATGAGACGGTGTCTGCTTAGAAGAAGTAAACAGTTCAGACATCAGCTTTTGTTTTTGAGGTGGTAAAATTGTCTCCTCGCGCCTTGATTCAGATTCACGCTGCATTGTGTAAGAGACTTGTGGTACCGGGGAAAGACATCTTTCAGGCATCGGGGAGGGAGGAACATAAATAGTAAGGGCTTTTGTGTATGTACAGTTGTACTCGGACATCAATTGTCTAATTCGCCTTTCTTTTATAAAAACGGGGCATATCTTCTGGAGCGCCATGTGGTTACCCGAACAGTTCACGCATCGGAATGATGTAATCTCACAGTTTTCATGATGTTTCGCGCATTTGGGGCATACTACTTTTGTAGAAGGGCAAAATAACCGGGAGTGGCCAAACTTCCAACAGCGGGAACATTGGGTCACAGGAAACACATAGGGAGACACGATCACTCTCAGTCCAAAGAGGTATACATACGCAGGAAGTGAAGCACCTTTAAAAGCTAGGCGGATAGCTTCGCATTTTATCCATCCATTAACTGAGTTTTCGTTAAATTGTCGCTTATTCAATCTTTTTGCAGAGATGACTTCAAACTCACATGTCAGATTTTCTAACAAATCTTTCTCGGTAACATCCAAATCAATATTCCTAATGACCCCATATGTTACACCTACTTCAGATGATCTCTGGCGCTTCCAACCCAGTTCATCGAGTGCTTTGTTGTAAATAAATTTTTCGACATCTTCATCCTTTTCAAATGTTATGATAAGTTTGTTTTTATGCATATACTTAACACGGCTGATTCCATTAATATTCTCATCTTTCAACATTCTGGCCAAAGCAAATTGTTTAGGAAAAGAAGAGGTACAAGTCACATGTACTAAAATTTTTTCCACAATATCCTGGCTACTTCTACGAAGAGATTTTCGACCTCGAGTTACAGTCTGCCAATCTTCCTCCGACGAATATTCCTCGTGTGTTCTTGTTCTCTTTCTGTTCACTTCGTCCACTAAACTTATTTCCTCATCACACATTATCATATCATTCATCGTGCCTTTGTCAACATTGCTCAAAGAGACAGCCACCTTATCGCGTGGAACATACGGCTCATTATCCATATCCAATGCGTTCCGACCCGAATGGGTCGAGCACCCGTTTATATAAAGAAATGCGCAGGTGATTAGTTAATGATAATTGTATCGCACGACACAACCGCCTGTAGCGGTTAACGCATAGCAACTGGATCGCATTCTTGATATACAAGAATATAAAATCGCATGTCTATCATTGATAAAATGTATGAGTTACGTCATACTTCAGTAATAAATGACTGAGGTGTAAACCTCCTTAAGTTTACTATCAATGTTTATATTAAGAACTTAGGTGATGGTGCCAATAATAGTATCATGGACGGTTTTTCACCCATAGCACCACTGGTTGTTAAAAAGATCTTACGATGACATTTAAAAGTAAATTGCCTTTAGATATATGTACTGCATCATGAGCATTGAGGGCTGTATTGATTGCGAGCATTCGTTTGACGGAATGTATAAATCAAGTGACGACATTGTGCTCTGTGATTGAATATTATTCATATCTGTAACGCAATGTTGTAAGAGATGGTTCACATTCTATTTAATCCCGTTTATATTTCTTTTACCCAAAGATGTCAGATGTTAACGCATTTATTCATAGACAGATTTACAACCTATTTTAGCTATCGACAAATCATTCGATAACTAAAATGGGTTTTGAATCTGTCTATGAATATGGCTGAATGTTAAATGCTCAGTAATTGCAGGCACCGATGTCCATCTCATCATATACAGCTGTGCTTAGCGGCATAATATATAGCGGGTATATCAAGACTGCGACTTTTAGTGGTTACAGACACAATGCAAATTAAAATTTCGCAAAATATGCGACAGTTTCTTTTTTGCAATTTTTTAAAAATCATTGTTTTTGGGTAGTAAATACCTTGTTATTGCGAAAATAGTAATTTAAACCCTAACGTACCATTGCGTCTTAAAAAATAAAAAGGTGTACATCATTATTTAGGAAAGCTATTTATTTATCACCCAAATACGACGATAAGTAAAACATTTTTAGTTGCATTGTGTCTGAAGTCACTAATACTACCACCTGGCTTCGTTTTCGGTCGCAGTCTTGATATACCCTGTATATAAAATGTTGGTATTTATTAAATTAGATGACATCTTGAATACAAGAGACCTACTACCTGATAAGTTAGTTAAATAAATATGAAAAACACGATGTTATTTAATACTTATTAACCATTTTCTTTGTACAGCTACAATGGATTGAATAGTAATAGTTTTCTGAGTAAAAATTAACAATTCCCTTTTTATAACCGACTTTGAAAAAAGGGAGGATGAGAAGAAATTTAATTTAATTCGTACTCTTTTTTTGCTACTTTTATTTTTTCACCTGGTTTCTGAGTTCATTTATTAAAATAAAAATACTTTAAAATTGTAAACATGTGCATCGTCTCTTAGAGAAGCTGTTCAGATGAAACGGTATGAATGCGTTTCGCCCATGAATGCAGTATTAAGAATTGAAAACTCTTCCATCAATAGCCACGTGATGTTTATGAGATATTTAACCTCGCATTTCAATGGCTTAATTATACCGGGAATCATTGAAAAGTCCTTAGAAATAGGACTTATTTAATACTTATGATTCAGTTAGAAGTAGATGATTTAGAGTTTTAAAGGATGAATGCGTTTTATAGAAATAGCTATATTTTTAATCCTCGAATAATGCGAATGTTTCTGAGAGCCATATCTGTTTTGGGTCTAAATATTGTTTGGTCGTAAAGTTTCTCGTAGTTTCTGACATTGTAGCCAGAGTAACTGGACATAATAAGACTTAACATCTTATGTCTCAGGATGGCGAGCGCAGACTGCCAAGCATTGCTTTGTAATCCATTGTGTTGTTTGGTTTTGCTACTGTTCATGAGGCAAATGGCATGCTCGTCTTGCTATTCACTGATAGAAAAACACAAGACACAAGACTTTTATCTTAGAGCGTCAGGAGTCAGGACTCAACGTGTGACTCTGGAGATTGTTTATATAAACTTATAGTATTCTTCAAAGAGCATCTATATTTTTCAATTTCATTTTCACTTTATTCTTACCGCCAACATTAAGGTCAAGGAGCACAATCACAATTATTTCTTCTTCATAATAAAGGAAAAATGACGTGAGTATTCTCAGATCTTAATCATTATTTAAAACTTAAAATAAAAATTAAAGCAACAAGATGGTACCCCATTTTAAGTTAAAACATATTCGGTGTATTGCCATTCATCATGGCTTTAACTAAGGAGCAAACGATGTTCTTCTTTTCGGGGTTCAGTACATTATTGACTTAAAAATAAATACGTTATAATATTAAACATAGAACAGCATATAAGGTACAGATTCAAATCTTACATTTACAACATTTTTGGGTAGCAAACACAAAAAACTTTTAAAAA
This sequence comes from Deilephila elpenor, assembly GCA_949752805.1. Classification (NCBI taxonomy): domain Eukaryota; kingdom Metazoa; phylum Arthropoda; class Insecta; order Lepidoptera; family Sphingidae; genus Deilephila; species Deilephila elpenor. Next base: position 12,820,187 of record OX457107.1, on the reverse strand, counting down.
ACCTCTTAGATTCTTAAATACAATTGGCATCATGTCACAGTTGAAAAACACGTGGCCGCTGATTCAATAAAACCACGTGACTATGATATAATATCAATTAAATAACTCATATTTAATATAAAATACCAAAAAAGCCTTAATACTACCATAGGCCGCGCAGAAGGTGGAGAGATGACTTGGACCATTTTGATACCAACTGGTGGAAGAAAGCTTTGGATAGAGACAGGTGGAAGAAGGAAAAGAAGGCCTTTGGGACAGTGTAGACTAGAAAAAAACCTATCATTTTAGTCTGATTCATATTCCCTAATTTTGAAACCACAAACCGTTTCCATACCAACCCAGCGGACCTCCGAAAACTCGTAAAATTTTAAACATTTATGAAGGATGTGCCGTGTCGGGTGCCACTGTGCTCGAAACATTTCCAATGTAATGTCGTCCATACATCATCAGCGCTGACCCATCAATATTTTACCATCTCGTTATAATTTCCGATGTTATAACGGTTGGCGAAATTAAGTTAAGTGCGGGTAAAATTTGCGCGGTTGTATGGGGTTCTGTATGATTTACGGGTTATTTTTTTTTTTTCTTACATGTAGGCTTTATAGTATTTATAACCTCAAATGTTGCAAGTTTCACAGAATTAAACTACATCCGGTATGAGGTAATAAAAATGCAGTTCGTATTAAAAACTGACTTGATAGAATTTATCAAATCTTCTGTACATCATAATATGATAGGGTTCAAAATGTATATATCCGAATACAATGAGACTGGCATAATTTTGCCAACTATTTTTTTTTTTATGGCAGTGAATGGCGAGACCAGCATCTCATACGCCAGATGATAAGCGATACGACCGCTCATGGACAGCAGCAAAACCACACAACACCATGAATTACAAAGCAATGCTTGGAATTCCACTGCGCTCGCCTTCCTGAGACATATGACGTTAAGTATCATTAAGTCCAGTAGTTACTCTGGCTAGAATGTCCTTCGAACGAAAACAAAACAGTGCATTTACACTAATGATTGGCGAAGGTATAGTAATTGCGGTGGTACCTACCCAGGCGGCATTTCACATTTGAGAGACCTGACCGACCAAAAACTTACCAACCTACAGTCATTGAATTGCTTTCTGGTGCCAGTACTTAATATGAGGATCTCCAAAAATTAAAACTCGTCCGCTGATGATGCTTACAATTAAGGGTAAAAGTCGTTTCGGCGTCATCACAGGGGAACTCAGAATTACGGATAATGTTTATGAGACCTGAGTTAATCTAGCTTGAGTTCGTGTCCCACGGTGCTTAAAAACATCGCGAAAATCACACGTTGGTGCGCAATTAGTTTCCATTGAAGACCGGGCTTTTGATGTTTGGATGGGTGTGAAATGCAAGAGCTATGGATACTTTGCTCAAATTGTAAATTGTTTATAAGCTGAAGGTAAGGCAGTGGTTTGAATAATAATCGTATCTTTTGTCAGTGGGTACTTTATTTGGATAGCATTGAATATTTCTGGTCATGAGATATCAATTAAACTAGATAGATTCTTTTGCATGAGATTTAAAGTTAGAAAAATGTCTCTCTAATGTTATGTGTTATTATCATACATATTGTTTTATCACAAACAGTGCAAGTTGTGACCGCCTTCAAAGGGTGTTACTCTTAATTTATTTATTGTGTATTTTATTAGTCTAAGTTCTATTGTAACAACCACTGGCTGTCCTAAATAAATAAAAAAAAATAAAATGTGTGTCTGTCTGATGTGAAACTTATTATATTTTATAACAATTGTCATCCAATAACGATAGGCAGACTATGAATCTCTACTTTGATCTGAACTGACGTTACTTTCGCTTTATCCATTTTACACACGTGGAAAAAAATATTAGATTTAAGTTAAATTATATTTTAAATGACGCCCTTAATACAAATAATAGTAAATTTACCAAAATTGACATGAATACTTACTATAGTAAGTTCAATTTCAATATACAAATTAATCCATATTTTATTAAAAGACATATAGCAAAATTGCTATGTTCCATTATATCAGACAAAGCCAAAAGCTTGGCTACTCCTCCTGCTTCTATTGAGCAGTTGATATATTTTAAGACAGGGAATGATACATCTGTATCTGTTCCTAATAATATTTCTAAAAATTATTTAAATTAGTAAGTCAGACAATAGAGTCCACCTCTTGCTGTCAGAAATCACAATTACCAAATATAAGAGACATTAATAATACACAATCAAATAATATTTCTAATTACATAAATACATCACCACCCATTAGTTCGAATAGTGTTTACAATATGGGTGACAGAAATATAATCAACCTAGTGCATCAAAACAGTCAGGGCATGCTAGGTAAAGAATTACAAATGGAATTGTTCATGAGTTGTCAAAATATTGATATACTATGTCTCACAGAACATTGGCTGAGAACTGAACAGCTCATGTTCAATTTCAAAAATCATATAGTTGGTAGCAACTTTTGCAGAAAAAATGCTATACATGGTGGCTCACTAATATTAATTAATAAGAATATTAAATTTAAAGAACGTAAGGATATAGTGAGTCTCTCTGTGGAGCAAATAATAGAAATGTCATGTATAGAGTCAGAGCAGTTCATAGTTGTAAGTGTATACAGACCGCCTGCCTCATTGTATGATAACTTTGAATTAGTACTTCAAGATGCATTGAGGAAACTAAGTAAAACAAATAAAAGATTATTGGTGTGTGGCGATTACAATGTTAATATGCTAGAAACATCTGCTATGACTGGAAGGTTAATAAATCTTTTTTGGTCGTTTGGGTTAGTTCATCTATTTTTGGAGCCAACTAGAATAACCAACACTAGCGCTACTTGTATAGATAATGTGTTCACTGATATAGTGCCTATTAATAAATCGATTATTACTAAGTTAGATTCTGACCATTGTGGACAACTAGTCACATTTATAGGTGAATTCCAGCAAACTTGCATTGAAAAACTTAACATTGTTCCAGTAACAAAGACCCGGTTAGAGAAACTGAGATATAAATTATTAGATAAATTCAATATACTTGTACAGGGTAACGACCCTAATATTCTTTATAATTCTGTATTTGACATACTTTGTAAGGAATTTGAATCAATCTTTACATCCAGGTCAGTTTCCACAGCCAAAAAAACCTGCTTCAATAATTGGGCCACTGTTAGTATCCACAGAAGTAGAGAGAAATTATATGATCTTTATTCTGAAAAAACATATAATCATAGCGAGAAATTTAAAAATTATGTTAAAACATATTCAAAACTGTTCAAACAAGTTTGTTATAAAGCTAAGTCACTATATTTGAAAAATAAAATAAAAAACTCCAAAAATAAAATTAGAATGACATGGAGTGTAATTAATAAGGAAACTGGGAGAGCTAAACCTCGTGACACCGAGTTTAGCTTAAATATTAATAATAATATAATTAACTCTGATGTAGAAGTAGCTAGGGCTTTTGAAAACTTCTTCACAGATATACCAGTTTCCATAACAAAAAACTTAAATTCATCTCCTTCCTTAGCTGATAAGTTACTGCAGGAAAGTGTGGCTGGGTGTGGGGATTCATTTGCATTCCATCTCGTTGACAGTATGGACATTATAAAAACGTTTGAATTAATAAATATTAAAAATACATGTGACCTCTGGGGAATCTCTACAAAAATACTCAAATCTGTAATACCTGTATTAGCACCCCAGCTAGCTATAGTTTTCAACACTTGTATTAATAGTGGCATATTTCCTGATAAAATGAAACTTAGCAAGATCATACCTCTTTTTAAATCTGGTAGTACAGATGACCCCTCAAATTTTAGACCTATTTCAGTACTACCTTCATTAAGTAAAATTTTTGAAAAATTGATGCTATTACAATTACAAAGATATTTTAAAACAAATAATATACTTCATGGTAAACAATTTGGTTTCACTCGGGGTCGCTCCACTACTGATGCTGGTGTGGAGCTTATAAATAACATTTTTGATGCTTGGGAAAATTCTCAGGATGCTTTAGGTGTATTCTGTGATCTATCCAAAGCATTTGATTGTGTTCACCATGATATTCTTATCAGGAAATTGAGCCACTATGGAATTAATGGTCCAGCTCTTGAATTATGTAAATCATACTTAAGTAATAGGGTTCAGAGCGTTGATGTCAACGGAAAATGATCTCCTGGATCTGTTGTTACTATGGGGGTTCCGCAGGGCTCGATTCTTGGACCCTTTCTATTTTTGATCTATATTAATGACTTACCTTATTTTATAAGGGACAAATGTGAGGTAGTGTTGTTTGCTGATGATACTTCATTGATATTTAAAGTAAAACGACATCAACCATTCCTTGACGATGTAAACCACACTCTCTCAAATATAGTCCATTGGTTTGGCGTGAATAATTTATTATTAAATAGTCAGAAAACGAAATGTATACGGTTCGTGACACCTAATGTAAAGAAAGTTATTGCCAACATATTTATGAATGGGGATGTGTTGAGCCTTGTGGAGACTACTAAGTTCTTGGGAATCACATTGGATCCTAAACTTCAATGGGGTCCCCACATAACTGCCTTAGCAAAAAAGCTGAGTGCTGCAGTTTATGCGGTGGGCAAGATTCGCCAATTGACTGACATTGATACGGCTCGATTGGTCTATTTTGCTTACTTTCATAGCCTTATGAGTTATGGAATTTTGCTGTGGGGTGGTGCTGCTGACATTAATGCAATCTTTGTTCTCCAAAAGCGAGCCATAAGATCTATTTATTCGCTAAGCTCCAGACAATCTCTGAGGGAAAAATTCAAAGAAATAAACATAATGACAGTAGCATCTGAATTCATATTTACTAATCTTATGTATGTCCATAAAAATATAGAGAAATTTAAAAAGTTAAGCGATGTTCGTGACAAAAATACTAGAAATAGAAATAATCTAGTCAGTCATAAGACCAGGCTCCACAAAATCAGCAAATCTTTTAAGGGTACTGTATACACTTCTATAATAAAGTTCCCACTCACATAAAAGCCTTAAGTATAAACAAATTTAAATCCACTGTTAAGCGACAGTTGTGTAATAAAGCTTACTATAAAATTTCAGATTACCTAGAGGATAATAAGGCTTGGGAACATAACATAATTGAAATAAAACTATTTTATTACGGATTTTATCGCGATTTGGTTTAATTTTTACATTTTTTAACTTCCCGACGTTTCGATTACTTTACAGCTTTCGTGGTCACGGGGCGGACTGAGGTATTAGTCATCCGCTCTGTGACTGTCACAATTAAACTACCCTTAATTTTCAATTATTAAATTAAAAAGTTAACTAGTTGTTGCGATCCGATCTACGCAGTAGGAGCTCACAGTGTCTTGAGGTCTGGCAGCTGGTCTTTTGGGTTCCGATTTAATCAAATGCAGAACTGGATCCCATGATGGTGCAAGCTTCAAGCCATCTTCTCTATTGAAATTTGGATGTTTTTTAATTTCAATAGCCTCGCGAAACATCCTGGGTAGGAAGCGGTGTTCTTTAGCGAGGATTAGGGGCTTATCAAAACGAAGGTAATGCTTGGAGCCTTCTTCGATGTGTTCAGCAACTGCAGACTTCGTTGAGCGTCGGTGTTTGACGTCAGCTATGTGTTCTTTTACGCGGGTCCCTATGCTTCTCTTGGTTTGGCCGATATAAGAGAGGCCACAGTCACAATCTATTTTATATACGCCCGGTTCTTGCAAAGGTATATGACACTTGACAGGTGGTAAGAATTGACTAATCTTCTTGGGCGGCTTGAAGTATGTTTTAATGGAAGCACGCTTCAGGATGTAGCCAATCTTGTCTGTGACTCCTTTGATGTAAGGTAGTATAACCGGGGCCCGTTCAACTGTGGCTGGTTTCACTCGGTTTCTGTGACGGCGGCGTGGAACTTGGAGCTTGTTGTCTCGCAGTACCTGCTTGACGTGTTGCAGCTCAGTCGCCAGGTGTTTCTCATCACAGATTCCTTGTGCTCTCTGAAACAAAGATTTACCCACGGTAGCTAACTGTTTCGGATGGTGGTGAGATTCACCGTTCAGATATTTATCTGTATGGGTCTTTTTTCTATACACGGTATGACCTAAGGACTGATCAGGATTACGGATTACTAAAACATCTAAGAAGGCAAGAGATTTATTATGTTCCAACTCCATAGTAAATTGAATTTTATTGTTAATGGAGTTGAGGTGATTTAAAAATGCAGTTACTTGGTTAGATGGTAAGATTGTGAAAGTATCATCTACGTACCGCTTGTAAAATCTTGGCGAGACCGGGGCTGTACTAAGGGCTGTCTCCTCGAAGTCCTCCATGAAAATATCGGCAACTACAGGAGATACAGGTGAGCCCATAGCAACACCATCCATTTGTACATAGTATTGATTATTCCACAACATGTAGCCAGATGTGAGGCAATGTTTGAGTAATTCTGCATATTCTAGTGGCATGTCATTCTCTGCTAACTTCTTAGTGACAATTTTGATGCAGTCTTGTACTGGTAAGCTTGTAAAAAGTGACTGCACATCAAAACTAACCATTGTTTCATTGTCAGCTAATTGTAGATGTTTAATGTCACTGACAAATTGATATGAATCCTTCACAGATGCTCTAGTGTTTCCTCTGAGTGGTGAAAGCACTTGTGCTACGTGCTTAGCCAATCTGTAGGTTGGTGTGTCGATCTGGCTCACGATGGGACGTAGTGGAGCATTTTCCTTGTGTATTTTGGGTAATCCATACAATTTTGGAGGTTTTGCACACGATGGGATGAGTGACTTAGAGTTCAGATCTAACTTCTCGGAGTACTTGATTATTAAAGAGCTGGTGGCCTTTAATATTTTGGTAGTCGGGTCTGATTTGACTATTTTGTAAGTAGTGTCATCCGATAAAAGTTGTTCGATTTTACTGTTATAATCTGAAGTATCCATCACTACTGTCGCATTCCCTTTATCTGCACGGAGAACAGTTAATTCCTTCATAGATCGCAGGTTCTTTAAAGCGATAAATAGTTGTTTTGGAAGATTTGGTTTCGGCACTTTGTTTCGTCGTAGTAAAGATGATATATCTTGACGTATCGCCTCCGAATCTTCCTTCTTCAAATTGTTAATGAAAAGAATCTCTCGCCTCTCTCTTGCCTTCTTAGATGTTTTAGTAATCCGTAATCCTGATCAGTCCTTAGGTCATACCGTGTATAGAAAAAAGACCCATACAGATAAATATCTGAACGGTGAATCTCACCACCATCCGAAACAGTTAGCTACCGTGGGTAAATCTTTGTTTCAGAGAGCACAAGGAATCTGTGATGAGAAACACCTGGCGACTGAGCTGCAACACGTCAAGCAGGTACTGCGAGACAACAAGCTCCAAGTTCCACGCCGCCGTCACAGAAACCGAGTGAAACCAGCCACAGTTGAACGGGCCCCGGTTATACTACCTTACATCAAAGGAGTCACAGACAAGATTGGCTACATCCTGAAGCGTGCTTCCATTAAAACATACTTCAAGCCGCCCAAGAAGATTAGTCAATTCTTACCACCTGTCAAGTGTCATATACCTTTGCAAGAACCGGGCGTATATAAAATAGATTGTGACTGTGGCCTCTCTTATATCGGCCAAACCAAGAGAAGCATAGGGACCCGCGTAAAAGAACACATAGCTGACGTCAAACACCGACGCTCAACGAAGTCTGCAGTTGCTGAACACATCGAAGAAGGCTCCAAGCATTACCTTCGTTTTGATAAGCCCCTAATCCTCGCTAAAGAACACCGCTTCCTACCCAGGATGTTTCGCGAGGCTATTGAAATTAAAAAACATCCAAATTTCAATAGAGAAGATGGCTTGAAGCTTGCACCATCATGGGATCCAGTTCTGCATTTGATTAAATCGGAACCCAAAAGACCAGCTGCCAGACCTCAAGACACTGTGAGCTCCTACTGCGTAGATCGGATCGCAACAACTAGTTAACTTTTTAATTTAATAATTGAAAATTAAGGGTAGTTTAATTGTGACAGTCACAGAGCGGATGACTAATACCTCAGTCCGCCCCGTGACCACGAAAGCTGTAAAGTAATCGAAACGTCGGGAAGTTAAAAAATGTAAAAATTAAACCAAATCGCGATAAAATCCGTAATAAAATAGTTTTATTTCAATGTGTAACATTCGCGTAAATCTAAGAAACCATTATGCAAAACATAACATAATATAAGTCCCCTAACCGGATGTGCATTGTTTGATATAGATGTGATGTAATAATTAGTTCATTTGATTTCATCGTAGTTGTAAGCAATTTGAGTAAGTCATGCTCGCTAAAACGTCTGTGCTTGCGGCGGCGTCGTGTGCCGGGTCGGTCACTTCCCTGTAACATGGTTGAGGAGGCCGATGGCTGGCACATGCGTCATACTCGTGAACGAGTGCTGCTTGTGTGGACTGGTCTGCTCGACTTGCTTATAATGATAACTTTTAATTGCTTTAAAACTTTTACTACTATTCATTGCTTTGGTGAAGCAGTGCACTGATTCCGCGTTCTGGGTGACTTTACTTACCTAACTCAACCGTACAAAATCACTTGATCAATAACACTATTCATCATTATTCTTCTAAATTATCTATGAACTGCTCTGAATTTAACTGCGCTGCAACCTCTGTATAATTATTGTATTGTAAACTTGTTTTAAAAAGAGCAACGCTAGAGTTTCTTGCCCGTTCTTCTCTGGCGAAAACAGCCTTGTGAACCGGGTGGTAGTGGAAAAAAGTGACTGAATCTAAATAATGTATGACATTTCATGGGTTCAATAAATATTTTCATTTCATTTCATTATTTTCATTTCATTTCATTTCATTTCATTTCATTTCATTTCATTTCATTTCAATCAATCTCGTAAATTCTTATACAATAGTACCATATTTAATATTGTTTGTTTGTTCAACAAAATGTTTATCAGTTTCAAAAACATTACTCTGTCATATGTCTACAAACCAAATAAAAATGTTCTAAATCTTTTCTCTCGCGCTATCAATTTCATTTTTCACATAACCTCAAAAATCTTAGCAATGCACAGTCCAAGCGCGAATAGGTTGAGGTGCCGAGGGGTCAGATGCATAACTCTCGCCTTCGCATGTAAATCAGGCACTTTATCAAACCTGGCACTGAATGTGCTACTATAAACACCGAATTAGATTTGCAAGGCAGCCGGTTGAGAATATCTGTACGTTCTGTTTGGTATATTGACGATTTTGTTTTGAATTTAGGAAGACTTTTTTGGTTATATTGAACATTAAATGGACCTAAATCTTTGATCAAGGCCAGCAGATTAACAAAGTATGTAAACCGAGTTGTTTAATCTCTGTCTCAATTTTTTGGAACCTATATAAATATTTATAGGTCTTGTTTCACCCGCTCCTTTTTTATTAATTAGATCAAATGAGCAAACAAGGCATTGATCGCTAATCACTGTTACCTATGAACATCTACAACGCTTGGACCATAGATATGTTGCCGGCCCATCAACTTGTGAGGAGCTGGAAGGAAAAAAGATGTGAAGACGAAAGGGCCATCTCAGTGTCTCTCTCATCATCTCACTCACTGGATGAAAAGCGACAGCAAAGCTGACTCTTCAAGTCGATCTTCTATGGCACAGAGGTACCACCCCGGACGAGCCTGCCCATTCATGCTGAATCGTGACTAACAGCGCGGCTCTACCACTTCCTTGTCAAAACGTTCATTATTAATACCTCTCGAGACAAACAAAAAAGAAATTGGCCTGGCATTTGTCTGATGTCGGTGCTTTGTAGTGGGCATATTATACAAGCAGATATTATATTCGAAGACCCTGTAAAAATAAATAAAAACTGGATATTCATTCATGACTAAGATATGGAATAAAAATAAACAAACATATGACAATAAAAATCCAAAAGTGAATTTTATTTCTCAATACGAACAGAAGATACAGTAGCATATTTCCCAGATGTAAATGTATTTTTACAACACAATATCCGCATTTACAAGGAAAAAACGCAAAGATGATCTCAAAGTTCACACTTCTGTACAATGACAATAAGATTTACCATCATTTGCCATTGTTTCGTATCCGTTTAATCTCTCCATGACTTCACAATTTAATTGTCCCATTAATCACTTAGTAAATTCCCAAACGGCTTCCTTACAATAATTCACAAAATCAAAAACGATTAATTCCATTTAATCGGCAATAAAACCTGGTGGAGACATTATTATTTTTATTAATAAGAAAATAACGATGCTCGGTACGTATTAATTAATCAGTAGGTTAAACAAAATTAATAAAACCAAGCGTGTCGTTAATGTCGATTATAATAATTATTTTTTATTAATAATTATTTTTCACCGCGGTCGTTAAATTTTAATGTTTATTACTCCGGTAATTGGGGACATGGGTTTATGAAGGGTCAGTCTCATTATAACTTGTGGTTAAGTATTGCGACAAAACTTATAGTAAATTAGTTAAGTGTTCACTTTAACGGTGAAGGAAAACATCGTGAGACAACCTGCATACCGTAGCGATTTTAAATAATTTCTACGGTATGTAAGTCCGCCAACCCGCACTAGGCCAGCGTGGTGGACTATATTATGGTCTAACCACTCTCAATCGTACTCTCGATTGTAGAGTAGGCCCGTGCCCAGCAGTGGGAGGTATATGGGCTGATACTGATACCTACATGTATGTACCTATATTAACAGGCGTCGTGGCGTAGTGGGTAAATCGGATTTGTAAGAAGAGGATGCGTGTTGATCGCACCTTATTGTTTTTATGAGTTTTACACATATTTGTTTTGAATCTCCTACTGGTGATAAGTCTCTCAAATGTAGGAGGCCGCCTGGGTAGGTGCCACCGCAATGTCTATTTCTTCCGCCAAACAAGTGTAAATGCACTGTTGTATTCCGGTTTGAAAGACATTGTAGCCAGATTAACTATTGGACATAATGAGACGTAACATCTTATGTCTCAGCGTGGCGAGTGTATTGGAATGCCAAGCAATGCTTTGTAATTCATGGTGTTGTTTGGTTTTCTACAGTCCATGAGCGGTTGTAACGCTCACCATCAGGCGAATACCATGCTCGTCTCGCCCTTCATCACAAGAAATATCTGGGTGTTATGTCGACATGCATGACTATAGGTTTGCTTCCTATCACATCTTAGGACAGACAATAATATAAGTTAGGCGAACTATACTTTGAACTACTAACCATAATACATACGACCATCGGGAACTCAAACGTGGACTTGTGTTTGTATATAAAATGTAGAAATATGAATATCATAACAAACATTCCAAAATATGGAGCCACAAATTCTACAAAGATGATATTTAGATCGACATCGTTTCTTTATATTTACGAGACATCAAATGCGTTCGGTCAAAAGGGCACTTTGTATCGCTCTACTAGCATTTATATTTATAGATAAAATGATTTTTTAAACGTGGGCGGGTTAACCAGTTATTATATTTTACAGTTTGATGTTTTTTTGTTTTTTTTTTTATTTATTATCTTATTATGGTTAAGGTTCATAGTTTAGAAATACTGTTTTGATAGAGGGATGTAGAAATATATTGCGAGGGCAGTCCCAACTAGTAACGGAATTGTACAAGTGATTTCACTTCACACAAGATAAGTTTCCTGTATTGTGCCTATAGAAACTACGAGAGACTTTTCGGTTCATACTTGAAAACAGTATATTTTATTCGTCAAACAAGCGCTTTGTATAAATACGAGGTTCATATTCGAAAAGTATTATTTGTCATTGAAACATTTGATATCAATACGAGAATTGAACCTGTAAACATTAATTTACCACCCAGCTTTTGCACTACTACACCACGGAGACTGTCAAATAAAAATAAAGAAATAATTCACAGATAAAAAAGCACTACACACAATGTCGCGTTGCTCCGAATTATAAATCCTATTCATAATTAATAATGACATACAAAGGCCATAAACGGACGCCGCTTTTTGTCTGACCGTCAGTACATGTTGACAAACTATACCGACATGACGGACAGACAGACGAGAGGACAAATGACTGACAAAGCGATGTACGCTATCCGATCGGAGATGCTTATCGATTCCGCATCAAGATCCCACGTGCATTAGAATTTTAAATTCAACAAACAACTACATGTAAAACGAAATATCGCTTCTATTTTGAATAAATTTTAATCGATTTTAACATTTCGTTTAGATTAATATCGATCTTTTCCGATCTCCGGAATAAGTGTGCGGATTAAAACATTAACTCATTCGTGTATTTCTGTTTGGAATTAATAATGTATTTTGGTATTACAAAATGAAAATAGATTTTTGTGTATTGCATCCGGCTGGAATAGTGAATTAAACATAAGTTCTACTTGTAAAATATAATGTGATTTTTTATCGATTAAAGTCGATATTTTATTTCAAATTTCTATTAGCTTTTACACCTTTATGGCAAAGATATAACCTAAAGCCTATTTACTATTCTTATATGGGGTTTTAGTCTAAGTTTATTGTGCCGTTTCTTCTTTCATTGGCAATTCCAAATGATCTCGTAAGAGTATTTGAACAGATCATAATTTTTTTATAGGTAAACTATGATTTTTATGTAGCTAAATAATTTGCTAATATCAACTATTTCATATTTTCTTCTGTAACCTGACCTCATCTAAATCTGAGATTAGGCAAAACCAAATCTGCTACCTAAATCAAGATTTGAGTAGTTTTTAAAATATTAAGACAAACTTTCCTCAATTTGAATTGTTTCAATGAATTCTGCGGTTTATTTGAGCTCTTAGTTATGAGTTAACACCACACGCTGTCGTGTACGATTACACGCTGCTTAGAGTTCCGTATTACTTTAAGTATATTTAAAAAAATAATATATTTTAAACGTACATTTTTGCGGATTTCGGACCTATATCAAATTTCTCCTGTACCTGTTTGACATACCAAATACATAAATATACAAATTCTGTACCTTGATGAATATCTACAAAAGCATATTTCCGACAACAAAATTGAAGAGCGTCTAAGTAAATGAGTACAAAATATAGCTTCAGTACAGAGAAGTTTATAAAACACATAGGGCTCATCAATGTTTTAAACTTATTTGTGTAATACATCAATATTCATCGATGATATCTTAATTAGCTGACATGAGCATCATTAAGAATGGAAACGATATACGCAGAAAGATTTTCGGAGTTTGAGGAAGCCATTAAACAACTGGCATAATTTAATAAATAAATAAAAAATAGAAATAGAAAAAAATATACACCCAAGAGTCACATACATAGTTCTGACCCCACACTAATATCGAGTCTTGTGTCGTGACTCGAGAAACTACGAGAGACTTTTCGGTCTCACAAACAACCAGACCCGAAACAGATACCTGTGGTTCACACAAATATATTTGTTTCGGTATGTGGACCAAACCCTCGGCCTCTCGTTTCACAGCTCACGTACCAACTGCGCCACGGAGGCTGTCAATTTCAAATATCAAGAATCCGGAATTTAATTCTAAATATTTCTTCATACGGAACCTTCCCCACTCGTTCCAAATCTTGTACATGAAACACACTAAGGCTCAGTACGTGACCGCGCGGTTCCGTTGAACAATAAACCACTCGGAACTAGCTGACGCACGCCTTCAAACCCGCCGACATAAGGAAACCACGGTTACTAAATATACTGTGAAATGAGATACTTTGAGCATACTGTTTTATTTATAAATTATAAAGTGGTGCAAGTTTTTTTCACGTATACTTGATTATATTTTTGCCTGCCTCGACTGCCTCGGTGGCGTAGTTGTATTACGGTACGGAATTTTGAATCGTTCGATCGTTCGAATCCCAGGTCGGGCAAAGTGATATTGGATTTTTCTATTCATTATCAGCCCTGAGTCAGGAATATGTGCCTGATATGGCGATAGGCTCGCCCCCTATCACATCGTGGGACGGAACATGCAAGGCGAAATGTGGGTGTCCTAGTGGCGCCTCTGCCTACCCCTTCGGGGATAAAGGCGTGAGTTTATGTATGTATGTATGTATGCATGTACTACTTTTTTTTGGTCTCACAGTAAGGACGCTATATGGCGCAAATTAAAATAAACAAGCAAAGTTCACAAACATAGTTCTAACTCTGTATCTTGTGTTGTATGAGAAACTATGCATGCACATGTAATACAGCGAGATGTATGTAATCAAAGTAATCCGGCATATATTACTTTGATTATACATTAAACCGGTAAAGTGCATGATAATTCACTAATAAATCACTTCCCCAAAAGTCCGAGTTTTAAAGAACGATTCGTACCCACGACCAATCTTGCAATGCGGTAACCCACAAACCAGCACGTACAATAATCAATAAGTACAATAATAATTAGATATGAAGCCGCTCAATTACATCTAGATAGTCACAAGTATTTCCGGCACGCGGTAATGCCCTTTGATTCCTTCCAACGAAGCTATTAGTTGGAACTTCGACAAATCCATAAATTGGCCCAGATATCCTAGTTATTAGAATGAGTTTCAATAGCTCATTAGCGACGGTCGCGGGATCTCGTGTGTACGCGCCGGTATGCGCTTGTTAAAAGTATACAACTTATTTTTGTACTTTGTTTTATCGAAGTTTGTGTGGGTTTTGTGGGATAATTCGCGGTTTGATGATTTTTAATGTCGATATTTCGTATGTGAAATTTTTTATAGGTTTTTCAATATTCCCCGCATTTAATTTTATACACTGCTTCGGTAGCGTAGTAGTACTACGGTACGATTGCGAAGCTGAGGTCTCGGGTTCAAATTCCGGGTCGGACAAAGTGATATTAGGTTTTTCTATTCATTATCAGCCCGGAGTCAGAAATTTGTGCCCGATATGGCGATAGGCTCGCCCCCTATCACATCATGGGACGGAACATACAAGGCGCAATGTGGGTGTCCTGGTGGCGCCTCTGCCTAACCCTTCGGGGATAAAAGGCGTGAGTTGATGTATGTATGTTTTATCGAAGTTTGTGTGGGTTTTGTGGGATAATTCGCAGTTTGATGATTTTTGATGTCGATGTTTTGTTTGTGAAAAATTTAATATATTTAGTAGGTTTTTCAAAATTCCTTGCATTTAGTTTTATACACTGCCTCGGTAGCGTAGTAGTACTCCGGTACGATTGCAAAGCTAAGGTCTCGGGTTCGAATCCCGGGTCGGACAAAGTGATATTGTGTTTTTCTATTCATTATCAGCCCGGAGTCAGGAATTTGTGTCCGATATAGCGATAGATTCGCCCCCTATCACATCGTGGGTCGGAATATACAAGGCGAAATGTGGGTGTCCTGGTGGCGCCTCTGCCTACCCCTTCTTGGATAAAGGGGGCGAGCCTATCGCCATATCGGGCACAAATTCCGGCACGGGTTTGATTGTATTAGTCTTTACTACTTTCTCTATACTCTATATTATTTCTTACATATCATCAAACGCATTACAGTCATTCTGTACCAATATAAAAAAGCTTAGATCAGAATACAAGCATATAGAACTCTTCTTTTACTCAGCACAGATACACTACGATTCAGAAGCATTTTATAAAATTGCCAAAAACTTAACGGTCTAATTCATAGACAATTTTATAACCTATTTAAGCTATAATGATTTGTCTCCTTCGCTCAAAATAAATTCTAAAGTCGTTCGAAAGGGACGAAACATTCGATAACTAAAATAGATTTTAAAACTGTATATGAATATGGCCGTAAAATATTAACTGAATACTTCATACAATTAGCAATGCAAATAGAACACGAAATTGCAAATGTATTTCACTAAAACGCCCACGCAGGCCCGTCTCCAACGTCCCAGCGTCACTAATTACGATGTTAAACACAATCGGACAGACGTAATTAGCGACGATAATTATTTCGACGCGGTACCTTCATTTTGCCAATTAATTATGCGATTTAATTAATGTGTTCCCGTCTCGGTTCAGGATTGGTTTGAAACGGATATTTTGGGTGGTATGGAACTGTATTGAACCGACTTCAAACAAGGAGGTTCTCAATTCGTCGAAATCAACACCTGAAAATTGTTAACCAAAAAATGGTTAACAATTTTCAGGTGTTGTTTATAATTCTAATGAGTCGTAAAGTTTATTTAAAAAAACAGCATTCCTTTTTCCGTTCTCATTGTACCTCTTTTTCTTCCATTTCATTCTAAAGCCTGTCAATTTTGATTTTACTACAATAACGATGATCAATAATTAACTTCTAATTAAATGTTAATCCTTTTCTACAGTAAAATTTTTTTAACACTTAAACTACTAATAAAATGAAGATAGCTTTCTTACTTTCTTACTGTTCAAGAGAAACAGGAACGGTAGCTAAGCAAAATCTAGTTCGTGTAATCGCCTTACGTCAAATATTATTATATGTAGTGCAACAATTCATGATAAATTTATAATAAGCGCTGATATACATTGACAATTCAATATTAATAAATCCAAATGTTAGCAGAACAAGGAAAGCAATGGTGCGAAAAATATATTTGGACAGTAATTTAGTAAATGTAATTGTATAATATCTTTGCGTACATATTTTATGATGTGTTTGATAATGCTATTAAAGTATTTAAAATCTCTTAATTGCGAACTTTCGGTTCTAATGTTGTACTACAGTCTGATAATGCTTAATCTTTAATTTCTTTAACAAATAATAGTTTCTGGTGGATTTCTCCCAAAAATAACACTGCTATGTAAAGGATCTCCCGATTTGGACGTTCTGGCATCTTTAATTCCAAATTCCTAACCCAGTTTATTTCATTCTTGTCTTGCATCAAAAACTCTTCCAATACCATCAGTATTTGACCACAAACCTTTCTCTTTTACAACCACACTACCAACAATTATTATCAAACAATTAACACGTTCCCATAACATGGTCATGGCAACGCCATTCTTCAGCCAAATCCGATTTAAGTCGATTGATTTACGACCATCAGTCCCGCATAAAGATTGTTTTGGTTATTATAAAACGTACCAAACTTATTAGGAATTCTGTTGCTTTTTTGTTACACATGTTGATACGGATTTTCTGTTATAAATCATTGACGTATTACCAGTAGACTAGTTTTAGTTTCTGGATGTTCCCGGACTCAGAGTGATTTTAAAACACTATATTCCTAAAACAGACCTTCGTTCAAAATTCGATAATCAACGAGATAATGTTGGATTTAGCAGGCGATTAAAGGTCGAAAAAGTTGGCAATGTGCCTCCTAATCTTATTACCAACCCAAGTGCAATTTCATATTTGAACTCATAATTATAATCGATAAAACATTTATTCGCTGTCTCACTTTTTAAGCCAAGCTTAAGGCCAAGCTTATTTGACCTATCCTATAAAAATACTCATCACTTAAATTATTTGAACTTGTCAATAAACTTACGGACGAAACCAAATTTCCCACTAAACACATTAGACTCAAAAATATCTCTCATCTGCCATAAACCCGATATCTCAATTCCGAGACCTTGTTGTCGATGATTGATGATGTCAATAAATAAATAAATTGTTAATCCATTGGTGGTTTATTCAGCAAATCCCCCAGATATGGTGCCGGTGTGGGCATTATTGTATTCAAATTTAATAATTAAACATACCATTTTATGGTTTCTATAACATGTGTTATTTAATTAAATTTGGAATACGTTTTGGTATTTTTAAGTTGTAGATGTATAAAAATCGTGTGATCTTGCCGTAGCTAGTAAAATAAAATATACTTCAATTAATAGTTTTACAGTCGCATTTCGTTTGATATGTGAGATTGCTTTCGGTTCAATAATATATTAACCTTCTTCCTGGATTTTTAAAGGGCATAAATTAGTGCGTGGTGGCCTGTTGGTAACGGACCAGACGCGGCTGCCTACATGGTCACGGTGGTCGCGGGTTCAAATCCCAGGGCACACCTCTGACTTTTCGGAGTTATGTGTGTATTGATAGTCAATCACCACGCACTTTAACGGTGAAGGAAAACATCGTGAGGAAACCTGCATACCGTAGCGATTTTAAAGAATTTCTACGGTATGTAAGTCCGCCAACCCGCACTGGGCCAGCGTGGTGGACTATATGGCCTAACCACTCCCAATCGATTCTCTCGATTGTAGAGTAGGCCCGTGCCCTGCAGTGGGACGTATATGGGCTGATATAGATAGATAAATAATTCTTAGAGTGTAATCATAGGAAGGATTGATTACTCTCCACCAGGTAAAACATTCTCTCTTTTACCGTTAAAAGATATACATAATTATCTACAGAATGACCCGATCCCTTATTGTCACCTTTTTTCATATAATTTTATCCGCACTAGCCAAACGTGGACTAAACTTAAAATATACTATCTCACTTATAGAAAAAATAAAATACATAACCTAAAAAAAATAATTGAATAGTCCAACAGCCTTATCAATGCCAATTTGTTGGTTGGTAAAGTTTTATCCGGAGCCAATTATTTGGGAGTGCGGGGCGATAAGTCGCCCAGCACGCGCCGTGGTCGTAAATATGATGCCGATCTGCAGTATACCGGGGCACCGCACGCCCGAAACCAGAGCATTCTCTAAAGGATGCAGGGTTCGGTGAAATGTGGATTGGAGCTATTTGATATTTAGTCATATCGGCCCTGTTCAAAGAAAAGAAATGAACAGCTTACTAGATGTAGATAAGTGGTTATCATGTAAAATACTTGGAGATGTAGGGGGGACGGGAATGGATAGTAAAAAGAATGGGAGTAGATAATGGATAGCAGTAAGTGATGACATAAATCATCGTGACGACGACCGCTCTGTCAAGGGTGTAACGACGAAGAAGAAGAAGTGATGGAATATTTTTTTACTTACCTTAGCTGACTAAGGCTCAGTTGCACAAACTAAACTCTGCCCATAACTTTGACCTTTACAATGTCATCGCCATACATTTGTGACGTATTTGACATTGCTAATGTATGGGATTGACATTTTCAAAGTCAAAGTTATGGGCAAAGTTAGTTTTTGCAATTGGCCGTACGCTTAGAATGTCGTCATCAGCAGCATCATTAACAATATTTTAAAATAATGTTGAACTTGCTAACTGAAAATAAATGCAATGTCCAATCCAATCTCAACGAATCCACGATGATACACTTACAAAACCCGATCCAATACACATTTTGGCGTACAAAAAGACCTTCCCAAAAGCATTATGTTTATTGCACGACGTACAAATAAATTGAATTGAAACTAAAGAGATAATGTAAATATCTCTTTATATTGTGAGAAATGCAACATGAAGTCAGTATTTTAACAATCGGTTCGACAATGTTATTGTATGTACTTTTTGGGAGCTCTCGTTTGGGGTTTTCGTGCTTATTAACTCTTTCAAAGGAAGCACTAAATCTAGGGTATCTCATTATATGGATTTAAGGGTGCTGAAGAAAAAAGCGAACTTTAATGTATAACATCTTTTAGTTTTTTTGTTATTCACTTGTTATGCCTAGTTACTGCGCTGCATCAAAATATAGGAAATGAATTACCGTTCAGATAATATTTTTGGTTGTATTTTATTGAATGACTATAGCAAGTTTATTTTTTTGTCAATATTGGAACATTTTAATATAATAATCACGGGTTTCATAATTTTATAGCTGCTATATTGACTTCTAACTATGCGCATCGATCTATAATAGTTCAATGTGATTCAAAGCGATTGTTTATACAACCTATAAAAAAATATTTTATCTACTTTGGTTAAAAATCATCACATTTTTTGAAATCCACGAAAGAATATTAAACAACGACTGTTTTCATTCCCATTTATCTCATAAACCTTCCACCACCCGAACAGCCGGCCTAATAAACACATCGCTAAAACAACAAAAGCCGAGGCGTGTTCGGCCTGAAAGTTTTTAAATTTATATTTATTTATTCCAGTAAAGATACATTTATCATTAACAAATTGACGCTTTCTTACGAGTACGGGCGGCGTGAGCTTTGTCGTCAAGATTTACGGGTTCCGTATGTTAATAGATTATGAATTATGTGGGCTATTTTAAAACGTACCGAGTTATACGTTCATTGTCCTTTTCTACTGATTTATTGGGAGTTATTTATATCCAATGGATACAAGATAGAGGTTGGATTTGGTACTAATAACGGGATTATTTTGGGGAGTTTGACGTAAATGGCTCTAGACAAACAAAAATACACCCAACAGTCACATACATAGTCCTGACCCGACACTAAGATCGAATCTTGTGTTGTGGGTATCAGAAACTACGAGACACTTTTCGGTCTCACAAACACTCAGACCCGAAACAAATACCTGTGGATCAGACAAATATTTGTTTCGGTGCGGGGATCGATCCCGCGGCCTCTCGTTTCTCAGGCGGCGTCTAACCAACTGCGCCACGGAGGCTGTCAATTCGAAACCATATTTTTTCATGGGAAAAGACTAGTGTAAGGTTGTTACTTTTTACTAGTTATATTTTTTTTTTTTTATTTATATCCTTTATTGTACACTATATTTAAGCTTAACAAATGAAACATTACATTCGATAATAGTACAAAAGGCGGTCGTATCGCTCGAGGCAATCTCTTACCGACTACCTTGGGATGGAAATAAGAGAAGGATAAAAGAGAGGGCAGTCAATAGTGCACTAATAGCTTATTAAAAACATATTAATAATAACTATAAAATAAAAATAACAATAATATTTAATAGATGCTCCGTATACACATAAATATACGAATAAAACAAGTGACACAGTATCAGACATATAAAATATGCAACATACTAATATAATAAATAAATAAACATATATATTACAAAATATATACATAAATAAATACATACGTTTTTATATACACATAAATGCACACATTTATAGCATATTATATAATGAAAATATTAACAATCACTCACTCGATTAATTGGGCTGTTAAAGGGACAAGTAGTGTTCTTTTACCATTTTTTTAAAGGACAACAGTGTTCGTGCCCGTCTTACTGCATCAGGAAGTGCGTTCCATAATCGGACAGCTTGCACAGTGAAAGACTTATCCATGAACGTCGTAGAGTGCACGGGCATTCTCAACCTCAGGTTCTCTGACGATCTCAGGGACTTTTGGTGTGAATCGTGCAGGAATATGAAACGATCTTTGAGATAAGAAGGAGTTAACGAATTAAACAAGATATTGTAAAGAAGAAAAAGGATATGAGTATTCCGACGAAGTCGTATGGGTAACCACTTGAGCTTAACACGAAACTCGGAAACATGATCATATTTGCGAAGGCCAAATATGAAGCGTATGCAAAAATTTTGGAGACGCTCAAGTTTATTAAGCTGGTCCTCGGTAAGATCGAGATAGCTGACATCTGCATAATCAAGGATGGGGAGAAGAAGTGTTTGCGCAAGTGAAATCTTCGTGGTAACGGGTAGGAAATTGTGTATTTATGTTATTGTTAACCGATTTTAGGATTGAAAAATGTGGAGATCTATACTCAATACTTAATATCTTTATTACACACCAAATGTTGTACGGCTGCCTCGGTGGCGTAGTTGTATTACGGTACGGTTACAAAGCTGAGGTCTCGGGTTCGAGTCCCGGGTCGGGCAAAGTTATATTGGATTTTTCTATTCATTATCAGCCCGGAGTCAGGAATTTGTGCCCGATATGGCGATAGGCTCGCCCCCTATCACATCATGGGACGGAACATACAAGGCGAAATGTGGGTGTCCTGGTGGCGCCTCTGCCTACCCCTTCGGGGATAAAGGCGTGAGTTTTTGTATGTATGTACACCAAATGTTATAAATATGTTACAATTCCAAAGATATGTACAATGTTGACCCTGTTGGACACGGCAAAGAATTTGGAAAGTGGAGGAAGCCATAGTATTATTAATTGCCTGCCGCTCTAGGGTATGGTAATTAATATAACATAATATATATAATAATATACATTATTGGTTTTCCCTCTCACAATTCCTTCACACAGAACCCAAATCAATTGCGGGGATAATTCACGCGAATCGATTTAAACATCAACTGCATACTATAGATATTACGAGCGGCTTTACAATGTGTTATTTCATATGTTATTTACGATTTTGAAGAACACTTGCGGTGTTAATTTGAGATAATTGTACCGCAGTAGCTAACAAATCGGAATGATGCATTGGCTTAGTAAACTGCGAACTTTTGACACATATATACATACATAAACTCACGCCTTTATCCCCGAAGGGGTAGGCAGAGGCGCCACCAGGACACCCACATTTCGCCTTGTATGTTCCATCCCATAATGTGATAGGGGGCGAGCCTATCGCCATATCGGGCACAAATTCCTGACTCCGGGCTGATATTGAATTGAAAAATCCAATACCACTTTGCCCGACCCGGGACTCGAACCCGAGACCTCAGCTTTGTAGCCGTACCGTAATACAACTACGCCACCGAGGCAGTCTTTTGATTATTATATTTTTTTATTGCGATGAATGGCGAGATGAGCATGCCATTCGTCTAATGGTACAGACAGAAGAAAACCAAACAACACCATTAATTAGAAAGCATTGCTTGGCATTCCACTGCTATGTCTTATTAAGTGTCATTTGTTTGTTGATATCCCTTTGCCATAAATAAAGTAAGCTGTTAATATCTGAAATTCATTTTACTAAAGTCTAAACTGAAGTTCCTATTAAAAGAAGGCTCCAAAATGACTCGTAGAAATTCACGCTGATTAATGTTTTGGTTTATTATTTGACTGTTACAACATGGTGAGACAAAACATGAAATATACGAAATACATGATCAAATTATGAAGATTTTTCTCAAAGTCTGATTGAGTTCACATTGACCGTGGCTGCAGGCCAAATATCTTCATTTTTACTTTTCTCTGAAGTCCCTATAAATTGTATCAAAATGGAGATTACAAGAATAACTCCAAGTTTATCATATCTACCCTCATATATTATGTTTGGAATTTGATTTTGACAGTTCGCATTTCGGTATTTGCGATTAAATTTATTTATGGTCTCATAATAATTAATGGTACAAAAACTTTCATTATCAACATTCAGAACCCTTTAGAATAAAACACACACGCACCTAAAACTCACGCCTTTATGCCAGAAGGGGTAGGCAGAGGTGCCACCAGGACATCTACATTTCGCCTTGTATGTTCCGCCCCCGGTGTGATAGGATATTTGAGCCTATCGCCATATCGGGCACAAATTCCTGACCCCGGCCTGATAATGAATAGAAAAATACAATATCATTTTGCTCGACCCGGGATTCGAACCCGAACACTCAGCTTTGTAATCGTACCGTAGTACAACTATGCCACCGAGGCATTCCTTTAAAATAATCCACCGTAAAATCGTTGCTAGTTATTTCTTTAAAATGAATCATAGAAACAAGCAAGAAGGCCCAAATCCTTGCTTCCCTCCTTTCACTCCCTTGATCATCAGTCATTCTCTAGTTTATAGCGTTTGTGAATGATGATTACTTGCCAACAGAAAAGTTGATGGTTCGTTAAAAATAAAAACAGGCCTCTTTACGTAATGGTCATGCCTATGAAATCTCTAAACATTTTCGAAATCAAGTGAATAGACAGACTTAGAAAAACGTAAAGTTTGGGTGGTGTATTCGGCCTTGCATACTATAGTGAGGAAAAAGGGAGAAAACATATTTTAGCCTTGGAAGTTGGACTAGGTATTACGAACATATATTTTTTTACTAGACTAGAATCCCAAAATATTTATATTCCATACATATCCGTTTTCAAGCCCTGACAAGTAATTACAAGCTCTACGGCAGAAGCGGCATAGTTAAGCGCCACCTCACGTGCGCACAAATTGAATTCAATGAAATAATTGGCAAAATATTAAGCGCAGTTACCGTCCGCGGAAATTATTTCAGGGAATCGTACAAACCAGATCGGGCGGAGGTTTTATTGCCCGGACCAATTTTTTACCGTTTACACGCTATTTAGGCTGGTGTCCAACGGTGGCCAATTTCGTATCCTTAACGGGAATGAATATGATTAATTGCGGTATTCAATGCATTATGAATATTTTTTGGCGGTTTTAATGTTTCCAGTTTCGTAATGGCATGTTTTGATGAGCTTTTTCGGTTTAAGTGTTCATTAAGCTCTAACTGATGGGAGCTTTTGTGTGAATATTAAATCGATCGTGCTTCAGTTAGATGATTTAAAGTTTAATCTTATTCAAATAATTTAAATGTTGAGAGTTTATAAGCTAAAATACAAGTTAAAAGGTTGTACTAACCAAAATTTGGTAGGTACACTCAAAAGCTTGCCGTGAGATAAAAGGTTATGGGATCGATTCCCGCTAGAATACATTTATGTTTAGATTAAGTGGCTGTTGTATGTACCTAGGGCAGAAAAGAACATGGCTATTTTAAATTTAAATCCTGGTACATCAATTCATATTAAAAAAATACTAGTACTAAAATTATTTTAAATAGGCGTCAAGGCCAACAGAAATGAAAATCCTACGTAGCCTATATTTATTTATCAGAAGCAAGCAAATACACCATGTTGATCTTAAAATAACCCGGAAAGTGAAAATAAGACCACCCACGCACCGTTAGCTCGGGGTCACAACATTACTGTTATTAATACACAAGAGGCCGGGCGAGCAACAATAATTTATAAAATTCTCAAAAAAACACCCATTCCGAGAACATCACAAATTGAATTTATAGCCGTGCCCAGATTGTCGTGATTGAATTTTCAAAAATTATTGTACAAATTACTTACTGGTAATAAGGCATTTTCTGTGTATTGAGGTGAACTGTTTCATTTTAAATGTCAAAATATCGCTTATTTTGGGAACTGCTGGTAAACACAAATATCAAACTTGGTATTCAATTGAAAAGTTATCGCTCTCTGTTATTCTTCTAGTTAATTACATACATAAACCTCTCCTGTATTCCATAAAGAGAGGCAGAGACTTTGGATCTCCACTTTGCTCGATTCTGGACATACTACTTTCCCTTCTTCCACTTTCATCAATCTCTTTAAGCATTCCTAATTACTTTTTGTTCTTATTACTACAGTAGGATTAATCTGCACTAGATTATGACTTATCAATAAATAATTTTGTAATTTTACTACACATGAAATTAGTATCTAAAGTAAATATAACTTTTCAAAACACCAAAAAATACACGAACCTCTCACAAAACAAAAAGAAAAAGCCGTAAACACTTTATAATCCAATTAGTAAAGCCGATACAATTACCCGTCTAGATCAGGATCGCATAATAAACTCATAAAACGCAACACCGGTAGCCGAGGAGGGGAGGAAGGGGGGGGGGGGGTTAGGGCGCTCCGCATTAATCAAAGATTACCAACGCGCGGTTAGATGCACTATCTCTTGTCCTGGACTCCCAGTAGAGGACATAGACTATATCAAAGGTGGTATTTTGTAGATGGGTAGTTTGAGATTTGTTTACGCCTGTTTTTGGGTGTCCTCTGAGAGGCATACATGCATAGAATGTCGCTGACGCTCTTTTAAAACAATGTTGTATTTTTTACTTTTTAAGTTAAAGCTAATTAGTTGTACGTTAAAATGTTACTTTTAAGCTTAAAGGAAAACATCGTGAGGAAACCTGCATACCGTAGCGATTTTAAAGAATTTCTACGGTATGTAAGTCCGCCAACCCGCACTAGGCCAGCGTGGTGGACTATATGGCCTAACCACTCTCAATCGATTCTCTCGATTGTAGAGTAGGCCCGTGCCCTGCAGTGGGACGTATATGGGCTGATATAGATAGAGATAGATAGAAGTATTACGGAGCAATTAAGTTAATTATTACTTGAAACAAATCGTTTTTAGTTCTTAAGTTGCGTTTGTCCTTTCCAGATTACATTTAATCCAGGAGTTTTACGTTAATTTACTCACATACCATAAGAATAGTATATAACAAAACTACATACATTCATACATATATACACTCATGCCTTTTTCCCAGAAGGGGTAGGCAGAGGTGCTACCAGAAGACCCACATTTCGCTTTCTATGTTCCATCCCACGATGTGATAGGATACGAGCCTATCGCCAAATCAGACACAAATTCTTGACTCTGGGCTGACAATGAATACAAAAAACCAATATCACTTTGCCTGACCCGGGATTCGAGCCCGAGACCTCACCTTTGCAATCGTACCGCAGTTCAACTACACCACCGAGCCAATCATATAACAAATCTCATAATCCTAAATTTCAAATACCTTGAATCCTGTGGGAATACCCAATGAGACATAATAAGCAACAGCATTCTCCTGGTAAAATCCGTTCAAACGTAAATCGCTTATCCCGTCTGCCACAAAACAAATCGTAATTAAATAATCTATGAGCATTATTACGCTAAATAATATATGAGACGATTCGTCTTAGCCGAATAAGTGCCTGGCAATATATTACCAGGGCCATTGTGAGTTGGAACATACGATTTCCGGTTACCGAGCTGAACTTTTGTCGTGTTACACTCGCATTATGCGGCTACAGATGACATATTGCGGCTGGTCTGTTATTTTATGTACGTATATCGATCTGTTCGATAATTTCGTATTTCTCGTACATTATAAGCGTGTCTTTATAATTTATTAATTGTGTCAGTTTCTGAGTAAGTTGTCATAATATTATGTATTTGAATAGGATAACTAATGTGTTTTAAGTAGCATCGGAATAATTTAGCTTTTTGCGAAGAATATCATTTCTGCGATAAATCTAAAGAATAATAATTACAATAGAAAATGAAAAAGCCAATGAAATAAACTTCTATTACATATTTGAGTGCAATAGTTCCACCTTAAAATCTTATGTTTTCAAATATGTAATTAACTCAATTAAAGTTATTTCGATAATTATTATATTATAGTGGTAAACGAGTAATAAGCAGGGACAAATAAGTTAGACGAGATAAAACTGATTTATTGGTTGGGAAATAATCACTAAAATATGCCTTTAGGAAATCATTAAGCAATATCTTTACACTCTTGTTGCCGCTATATTTTGTTAAGGAACATAATATTTTTCAATAAATCAAAAATAGTTTTATTGACAGATATATTAGATACATGTCCCTGTAAGTAATAAAATTTTGATATTCAAAATTTTTTCACAATTAATTGGGAATTGTTTGCAAAAATGATAATCATCTTTTAATAGATTTTTATTTTTGATATTGTAGGGTAGTCTTGCAAAATTTTAATAAAAGTCACTGTATTGAGTCATTTTGTATTTTAACTTAGTAGAGTAGGGATTTTATCCAAAGTGGGGTCCTGGTACGGTATATAAGCAACAGTAATGGGCTGCTGAGGTCCTTGTTGTGTTCATGTGTTGATTGAGTTGAGGTGGTTGTTGTGGTGTCGAAGTGCTTAGTGATCAGTGCCGCAAATCTGCTGGTGAGTTTTGTGATAATTTTGTTAATTGTACAAATTATGTTGATTAACCGTATTTCTATGCACGTGCTTTTTTGTTTTTCTGCCCGCAAAGGTAATGGCACGACACCCACGAGAAAATCATATCGAGCGACATTTTTTTGTGAAACTGCACTATTTATAAGATCTTTTTATAGTAAATTATTGATCGATATAACATAGGTAATTTGGGGATACTTTTGAGACCAATATAATTATAGGCATTGATGAAATCCTTATGGATTGTATAAACGTGCATTATTGGTAATTACGTTTTTATTTTTGCGGTTGAAGTAGGTAGTCTTATAAATGCTGATAAAAGATTTAACGAATATGTTTAGCAAAACTATCTCCGCGGGCTACATTAATTTCTGGCGGTTTCGCCTCCGCACGTGCAAATATTTTGTGCTGGTATTCTACCTGTACCTTTTTTTATTAACACTTAAAATATTAGCTCGAGATATCGCTCGCCAAACAGCAGTGTAAAAGTACTGTTGGGTTCCGGTTGGAAGGACATTGTAGCCAGAGTAACTACTGGACATAATGAGACTTAACATCTTATGTCTCAGGATGGCAAGCGCGGTGGAATGCCAAGCATTGCTTTGTAAATCATGGTGTTTTGACATACCTATCGCTTACATTCCGGCGAACAGCCTGCTCGTCTCGCCATTCATCGCAATAAAAAATAAAGTTATTTCCGAAAACTGATTGAATTCAAAATCCACTCTGCTATTGCTCCACGAAGGTCATAATATAATGAAAAAATAAAGTTGAACTTTAGTGTTTTTAATTACTTTGAGTTCGAACTCACCTCCGTACATTAATTAAGCATGCAGATCATTCACACGGTACACAAACATATTTCATAACCTTGCTAGGGATGTGCCTGTACATCAGCTCATTTAATTTTAATCTTAAGTTTTATTTGTACCGCTAAAACATTTTGAGAAACGGCCAGTTCAGTTTAAAGTTAGAAATTTTTAAGTATGGTTTTTTTTTTTAGTTTTTAGTTCAATCCCTAGATGGGACAATTTTGTAATTTCGTCGTTTTCGGAACTAGATAGGCAACACCCAATTTGGCTTATTTGGGTGTGGTGTTTACCACCGCTACCAATATGTTCACGGTGGGCGCGTTTTCATATCCCAGGGCCACCGCTGACTTTTCGGAATCATGTGTATTGATAGTCGATCACCATGCACTATAACAGTGAAAGAAAACATGGTGAGGAAACCTGAATACGAATAACGATTTAGGTATAAGATTTTTTATAATATATATGGGATGATACAGATAACGGCTAAAGGACAAACGTGACTTTTACCAGTTACTTTTACCCGCAAGATACACAATCCCGGAGACTTTCTTAGCTTGGTGTCATTAAAATGCGTGCCATTGTTGATCCTGGCTTACAGGAGTTGTACTGGCGGGTGTGAGGGCGGGACAGTATCTCTACAGACTTCCTCATCTCGCAGCTATCCCTAATAAAACTGCACTGCAGGGCAAAGATTCTCCTACAGTCGAGAGTGCGACTGTGAGGGGTTTGGACATAATAGTCCACCAAGCTGGCCTAGTGCGCGTAGGCGGGCTTTAAATTAATATAATAGAAATTCCTACAAATCTCTAGGTATGCAGGTTTACGATACTTTCTTCCGCCAATACAGTGCGTGATGACTACGAAAAGTTCGAGGTTTGTCCTAAGATTTGAAACCCGTGAACACCATGAACATGTAGGCAGCCGCGTCTGGTCCGTTACCAACAGACCACCACGCACTTAAAGTCCACAAAACACCCACGTCACTAGCCCATCTGTTCGGGCGTTGCAAATGGAATAAATCATAAGATCGCTCGTAGGTGGCCGGTGCCCTGCAATTACCAATTAACTGCGGCTCATACCACACGTACGGGCCGGCGAACAGCTAAAATGGTAGCGTGAAATTCGTAAAACCGAAAATCTAAATACCAAAATTCGACATTAATATTTAAAGGTAAAATTGATTATGGTTGCTTATTTTAATTTAAGTTGGTGGAGTAATGTTAGTTTTTTATACTCATGCCTGCATTACTAAAGGGTAAGAAGAGATATCGCTATTATCACCCACAGATTACCGAACTTGCTTCCGCCCGAAGATTAATTATGTGAATCTATCTGTATGTAGGACACAAGATCTAGTCTGATGCCACTTAGAAAATTAGATATTCAAATATTTATCAGTGCATTGAACATACAATCTTCAGCGCAGGTAACCAATGTTTTATCCTCTAACCTAGCCTAACAACGTAACGCAATGGAAAATAAAATAAAGGGGAAATAAGTACCACATTTTAGTATAATACCTTTAATTGCTTTTTTATATTTTCAAAATAAAGATATACAATTTTGATAATAGTATTGTATAATATAATTTCAGAGGTCTCAAGTTTTAAAAGTAGGCCGGGTATGTACTACAAACGTAAAATCAATTTTGATAGTAATTCCATCATAAAACTACAAAAATAATTCAGCCATAATAATTTATTTTTAACAGAAAGAAAATCGCAATATAGATAAATAGTAGATAATAAATATTCAATTTTGTAAATTGTCAACAATTAATATTTTCTAATATATATTTACCATTACATATTAGCATTTCATTAATTACATATTTCAATTTTCATTCTAATATAAATACGTATTATTATAATAAAACATAATAATTAATTTTCAACATAAATGTGAACAATTTTGATCCTAAATATTAATTGTCATTTTATAATTTTAGCACCACAATATAAAAGAGTATTTAAGCATTTTGTAGATATAAACTATTAAACAACACATCAATAAATGCACAAATTAACTAGCACTCGTGAAACATGCGCTGCCATTGATATAAACTTTTAAATACGCCTGGATAAAATTGCTTTCGATTCACAATTTATAATTAGCAAAATAAAACAAATCTTTATTATTTTAAAATGGATAACACTTTCGGCCAAGTTGATGCGTTAAGAGATTTTATAAATGCATTTCCAATACGTCTGTAAAGCCCAGTTTTACTATACTTTTGTATCTGTGTTCAGTGTTTGATTTTCCGTATGTCTGAACATTTTAAGTTAAGTTTCCCAGAAATAGAATATTGTCTTAAATTTAATTTTCGCCGACCCCAAGCCAATCTGGATAGTGTAACATTGCGTCCTACAAGGGCATACTTAAAAGTTTATAACAATGATTTAACATTTTGAACTAATTAAAATTATTTATTTACAAAACGAAAATTTTAAATTGTACTATCTATTCATTTATTATGCAATATATATTTTATTAACTAGTAATATGTAATATGTGATATGGTATTTATATTTGGTTTATAATCATGTATGGGTAGAATATCTGCTAACTCGGTCTAAAACTTTGCAAAATAATTTATCTTAAAGTTTTATCGACTTATACGGATAGGAGGAAGAGAAGAGAATAATAATAATTTGAACAAATTTTGTGTAGACAAATATGCTCCTATAATTTGTTTAGTAAACAACGCTCGTTTAAATTACTATGAATCGTTTTTAAATCAATATCCTAGTTTTCAATACATTGCGAAGTTCTAAATCGAGTTAAATTCATCTAAAACATCTACTTAATAACATCACATTGCTTATAATCTGCTAATATTTACACATTAGGCCTATTACAATATCCTAAGGGGTCTATTGAACATTCTCATAAATAATTACGCTAAATAATATCTTACTTAACTTCAGGTAAACACTTAGCGATTTTCCACCTTAAAGAGATGTATTTTAAAAACGAAAGTAGAATAAAGATGATGAGATTTTTTGAGAAGTAACGGCAGTATTTCAAATAAATAATTTGACTTTTCATAAATAATTTTGATAGCAAGAAACTGTACACAAATGTACCTTTTTAATTGTTATTATTTCTCAATATTTCTTTTAAAAGGGTGGCAATCATTAGACGTTTATGAAAACCCTTTTATTTCATTACATAAGCACTTACAATATTTAATAGTAATAATATAATTAATGGCAATAAAAAAAACGATAACGTCTTTTAAAAACAAAATAGCTAATTTAAAAAAAAATCTAATTAAATTACTATAGGTAATTAAAAAAATTTAATTTTTTAAAAAGCTAAAATTAATCTCGTAATATTTTGTAAACTTATTATAATAATTTCAACAAAATAAACATAAAAATAGTCGTGATAAACATAAAAATACTTTTATTTATAGGCTAATTAAAATTATTTCTGGCAAAATTTTACATTATATCGCTTAATTTTAGGCATAGTCATATTACATCAGTAATATCATAGAAATAACCAGAAACAATACATTGTGTATGTTGATTGTATTTCATATTTAAATGTAATTATTTTACAAATTATTTTTTATACATAGATGCTCTTTGTTATAGTAGATGGATAAAAGTATAATACCGGGTATATCAAGACTGCGACCGAAAACGAAGCCAGGTGGTAGTTTCAATGGTTACAGACACGATGCAAATAAAAATTTCACCATAGCAGCAACAGATACTTTTTTAGAATTTTTTAAAAATCGTCTTGTTTAGGTGGTAAATACCTAGTTTTTGCGAAAATAATAATTTAAACCCTTGCGTACCATTGAGTCTTTCTAAAATAAAGAGGTCTACATCATTATTTTAGGAAAACTATGTATTTATCACCCAAATACGACGATAAGTAAAAAATTACAAAAAAAGTTATCAATTTTTTTTTTTTTGAGAAAATTTTACTTGCCTTGTGTCTGAAGTAACTAATACTACCACCTGGCTTCGTTTTCGGTCGCGGTCTTGATATACCCTGTATAATGAGCATTAATTCCTAATTGCAAAATAAATTAATTGGACGAGCAAATCAAATCGCAAAATTCACAATATTTCTCTTTCATTGCCTTAGTATAGAATAGACTAGCTGAATACCATGATTAAATTGTATCAGAAGAAAAGAGGGCACATACATTTGTCTATAATTATAATATTTTGTCTATTATCCTTGCTTTAAGAAGTTGGCTTTCTGTTCCTGGTTAGTGTAAATATCATAGCTTAAATTTAAAGTCATCCACTGTTAGGCGTTTTGACGAAGTATGTCACTAAGGTCCCTTTTCCTTTGACGTAAGTCGGTCCTCTGCACTCGCAGACGTAACCTGCGTTCATTAGGACCCTGAAAATAAAATATTGTAAGCAATTAAAAACCAAGACAGCCTCCGTGGCGCAGTTGGTTAGACGCCAGTGAAACGAGAGGCCGCGGATTCGATCCCCACACCAAAAAAAATATTTGTGTGATCCACAGGTATTTGTTTCGGGTCTGGGTTTGTGAGACCGAAAAAGTCTCTTAGTTTCTGATACCTACGACACAAGACTCGATCTTAGATTGGTCAGGACTATGTATGTGATAGTGGGGGTGTATTTTATTTATTTATGGGGTGTTATTTGCTTATATTTATGAAACATTTATTTATAGTGGTGTTATAAATATTATTGAGACCGACCAGCATACTCTTGGCAACAGGGCTCCTTTAAGGCTACCATTAGGAATACGTATTCTAGAAAAAAAAAAGTGTAAGATAATGATATATCCAGGTAGTAAATGCAAGGCAACACAATATTACCACTCTAAGCGAGTGTGCAGACACACCTTACTGTCAAAAACGTTAGAGTAAAGATCACCCTGAACGAATTGCTCGTTGATTACTTAGCGGCGCTTGTTTTCTTTCTGTCCAATAAACTTTTTAGCGTTAAACTTATATTTTAGCAATATTCATGTGAAAATATACGAAATGTTATTAAATGTTTGTTTTCGGTGACTTTTATAGTGCTACGTTACAGTAGCCTAGAGATTTAATTTATACAGGGTATGTCCTGAGTACCTTGGGAGAGGCCCATGTCCAGCAGAGGACTGCAACGGGCTGATGATGATGATGATATCCAGATCTCGTCCGAAAACGAAGCTAGATTGTAGTATTAGTGACTTCAGACGCAATGCCACAATATTTTTTAGTAATTTTTAACTTATCATATATTTGGGTGATAAAAATATAGTTTTCCCAATACTCCTTTTTTATGAAAATTCTAATCATTGTGTCCGTAACCACTAGATTTACCACCTGGCTTCGTTTTTAGTCGCAGTCTTGATACCGGGTATATTGAGTTAAGTATTGGTTCGAAAAAGTTCTTTTCGTATTGGATAGCCTGTTTGTCGAGGAAGATTATCGGGTGGACGATGCCTTAGTTATATTAGTAATAGTATATTATGATATGTATGTATGTACTTGGCCGTGTCGTCGGTGACGTGTATGCGGCCCATGACGCCGGTGGAGTCCATGCGCGAGGCGACGTTGACGGTGTTCCCCCAGATGTCGTACTGCGGCTTCTGCGCGCCCACCACGCCCGCGATCACCGGCCCGTGGTTCAGACCTGACACATACAGGTACGTATGCTGATCATTCATATACAGGCTGTCACAAAACTAGAAGATAAACCGGTAACCAGAGATAGACCAAGCTATGACGGCACAGGAACAAAAAGAAATATAGTCCTATCCCCGATAGTTTTCAAGATACAGCCTTTCTCGTAAATATTCAAATAAATCTACCTTGAGCAACACTTTGTGTCACTGTGACAAGAAGTTTGTCTTATTTATTATTTGGATTCACGTTTTGCGATGATCAATAGCTCTATGCTTTAGAACACATACCAAGCGATAGTCTACTTTTCAAGATAATTGATCAAATTTAATTCGAATAAGATATAGTTACTCAAGATACATAATAACGATCTTAGTGCAATTTTATGCAGATTACATATAAAAAGGGAGTAATAAAGTAAAGAAAATAGTAGTTACCTATCCTTAGTTTGAATCTCTGGAATGATTCTCGGTTGATCTGATCCAGAATTGTCATCAAGGCTAACGCAAATTCAACTAGTATTGCCACTGTGTGTTCCTCTTTCGTATTAGCGTCCTGAAAATATTGTCAATACTGTAATAATTTCAAGGAATTCTAAAAATAAGATTAGCAAGAAAAATGGTCCTTCAAGCCGGATCATTTCAAAGACTGATATATCTAAAAAACTTACGGTTTGGTCTTCCTTCCCCGGCCTTAGGCCTGAAGCGATCATGTACGTGCTGCCGATCGTCTTTATCTTCTCTATGCAACTGAACTTTGGTTTCAGTAATAACTGCAAAGAAAATATCAACTTAAAGGGCAGAGTTCTTTTAAAGAGTTATAAATATTAAAATACGATGATCTCATGCATGCGATAATAGCATGCGATTCTCACCCAAAATCAAGCGAGAAACTCTTCGTGTAAATGGTCTATAAAACATGATTTGTTGCAAATACATACATATGTTTTGAATTCAAGTAGGCTGCAACCTCTAGTACCAAGTTCAAATTAAATTTACAGCTTTTTAAAGGTAATAAAGGGTAAAAATAGAACTTCTTTTGATGTCTGTACAGATGTGATACAATGGTTGGTGCCGACGCTCTTCATCAGTGTCGAGTGTGCTGTACTCCGGGACACACGCGCGCGAGGCGCTTGCTTTCTCCTGTGGTCGTCAATTAACCTACTCGTATACTGTGACTGGCACTCATACCAAATCAGGTATATACCACCGATATATGTATATTAAATCAGAGTATTGAGGCAAGAATTTCGGTATGACATTACGTTGGATTTGTAATTACAATCTATGCATTTTTTTTTTTTAATAAATTTGTGTATGTTAGCAGGCGCGCCCGCTCGCTAGCATGCCCGCCCGGACGCTACGGGTATGCTAGCAGGCGCGCCCGCTCGCTAGCATGCCCGCCCGGACGCTACGGGTATGCTAGCAGGCGCGCCCGCTCGCTAGCATGCCCGCCCGGACGCTACGGGTATGCTAGCAGGCGCGCCCGCTCGCTAGCATGCCCGCCCGGACGCTACGGGTATGCTAGCAGGCGCGCCCGCTCGCTAGCATGCCCGCCCGGACGCTACGGGTATGCTAGCAGGCGCGCCCGCTCGCTAGCATGCCCGCCCGGACGCTACGGGTATGCTAGCAGGCGCGCCCGCTCGCTAGCATGCCCGCCCGGACGCTACGGGTATGCTAGCAGGCGCGCCCGCTCGCTAGCATGCCCGCCCGGACGCTACGGGTATGCTAGCAGGCGCGCCCGCTCGCTAGCATGCCCGCCCGGACGCTACGGGTATGCTAGCAGGCGCGCCCGCTCGCTAGCATGCCCGCCCGGACGCTACGGGTATGCTAGCAGGCGCGCCCGCTCGCTAGCATGCCCGCCCGGACGCTACGGGTATGCTAGCAGGCGCGCCCGCTCGCTAGCATGCCCGCCCGGACGCTACGGGTATGCTAGCAGGCGCGCCCGCTCGCTAGCATGCCCGCCCGGACGCTACGGGTATGCTAGCAGGCGCGCCCGCTCGCTAGCATGCCCGCCCGGACGCTACGGGTATGCTAGCAGGCGCGCCCGCTCGCTAGCATGCCCGCCCGGACGCTACGGGTATGCTAGCAGGCGCGCCCGCTCGCTAGCATGCCCGCCCGGACGCTACGGGTATGCTAGCGGGCCCGCCCGTGCTCGTTAGCTTCGATCGAGGCTGGTTCGACCGTTTGCACACCGTACGTGGTGCCCTCCGCACCAAGTTTACTCTTCACTCATGTCTACGTAATATCATCGAATTATTCGATTCTTCAGTCATGAATATACTTCCGAGCGAGCAACACGCATGATGATATACTGGTGCTGAATTTAAGTTTTCGGAACTCTCTTCCTGTTGATTGATAATTTAGAAACGCCACCTCTTTAGCAGTGAAAGCTTGTCTGTTATCTGTAACAGTTATAGCGATGTATGGTTTCACAAGATCTAACAGTTAAACGCTTAATACAGTACTAATTCGAAAAAAAAACTGAAGCTGACAAGAGTATAGTCATGTGAAATTTATAAGGAATCTTGATCATGAAGACTTCGGAATACATTTGTATATTGGAATCAGTCCTGAACTATTTGCCGAACTGTTGCGACCATATATCGCTAAAAGTGATACATAAGAGACAAGTTGTAACTGCTAAATGCAACTTTGAAATAACTAACAAGAATAAAAAGAGTTCTGAGAAATTTAATTCAACACCAGTATATAATCATACGTCTTGCTCGCTTGGACGTAGGTACATTTACCACTGAAGCATCGAACAGTTCTATGATACGTACACATGAGCGAACTTGGTGCAGATTGCACTATATTCGATGTGCAACCGATCGAACTAGTTCGAACTAGTCGTACAGATAATAAATAATGTACGGTGGACTGCCTTCCACTCGATCGACTATGGGGGGTTACTATTTTTTCCGACACGACGACGAATGTTCGAATGTCGTACGTAAAACTTTACGAAAGTGCAATACTTTACAAAATATTCGCACCCTCTATCGTGCGTCGCAACCATCACTAAGATTGGAGTCACTAAGATTGGAGTGAATGATAAGTTTCATAGAGAATAGTATAGAGAATATTGATATTTAGAAGTGGATTTGTATATCTTAAACGTGGATGTCGAACATTCAAACTTCGTGTCGGAGAATTGAGTAATACCCCCATGGTCCGAAGCGCACCACATTCAATCATCGTTTATGTATAAAGTAGAATCTGACCTTGTCAAAGTCGCAGATGATCTCGTTAAGCAGCCGCAGACACTCGAGGCCCTGCTTGTTGACATCGGTCTCGTCGTAGAACTCCTTGTAGTTGGGGATGGAGGCGAACATCACCGCAATGCTGCTGTACCGCTCGTGGTACAGGTCTTCCTGCAAACATTAAGACAATTACTGTTATGGTTTTTCCCTCATAATGGGCCACCTGTGTGTTTAATAATGGTTTCGACAGACAGAGGGCGCAACGGGACGTCACAGAGGTGGCCCAAAGGTGTATTGAAGGCGATTCTAAATTTCACAATATAGTCTTAAAAGTGTAGTAATCGCTGTATGTAGAGTATTATGTATAGTGTTATATTAAAGTAGATTAATAAATACAAATGTTGATTGTTTTATTTAATGGCATGATAGAGATATAATTGATTGTAAGTATAGAAAACCGAAGAATAAAAAATAATAATGTTTAAAAATATCTTCATATCCATCTAGCGAGTCTATAATACGAGACTTGATCGTTGCTAACCGGCATAACTAGCAACATAGCAAACAGAACTAAAAAGTAGAAAATAAAGTACCAAAAATCTTCAAATGCTGAATCGGTTTCTTGATATCTTCACTGATATAACTCAGTGGTAGTGATAGTCTTTAATGCTATGAATACATAACAATTTAAAATATTTGAATCAGGGCTGATGTTTCAACCAACAAGATTTTATAATTGCATGTAAAATTCGCTAGCCAGCAATAGGCCAGCGTGACGGAACTTTGGCCTAACTTTACTTGTAGAAGAGGGCCAAGCCCAGCAGTGGGATGTATATAGACTGGATTGTAAAATCATTAACCGACTTACCTCTGAAGCCACAGAAGTCAAGAAATGCTCTGCAACGTGGGCTGGCAGTATGTTTTCCAATAGGATCTGAAATCATATAAAATACGTTACAAAAAACAGACCGAAGTCTTAGGTTTGACTCGCGCTCCTAGAATTTGGTAACATACAGCCTACGGGTCCCATTTAGTACCGTTCCATGTTATAAAAATGTAAGTATAGGTTTTATAAGCGTTACAAGAAACGTTAAAACCTCATTTTTTTCTTTTTATTCCTATACTTATTCTAAGAGACATTATTTCTTTTCAAAATTCATAATCTACGGAAAGTCATTCTTGACAAACGAATAAAAAATAAATCTTATAAAATTTGTTTTTTTTTAAGACACAATGGTACGCAAGGGTTTAAATTAATATTTTCACAAAAACCAAGTATTTACAACCCAAATATGATATTTAAAAAAATTCAAAAAAAAACTGTCGCTTTTTTGAAAAATTTTTGGTTACATTGTGCCTGTAGTGACTAAAACTACCACCTGGCTTCGTTTTTGGTCGCCGTCTTGATATACTCGGTAAAATAGTAGTACGATAGTTAATTTGGGCAGCACGGTCACACGTCAGGATGGCCGAGCGGTCTAAGGCGCCAGACTCAAGGTAACCCTTACTCATGCAATGAGTTGAGCTGTTCTGGTCCTCTCTGAGGGCGTGGGTTCGAATCCCACTTCTGACATAACTTTTGTACACTTCTACAGTAGTTTAGTGGTGAGTAAAATAATTATAATATGAGGGAATTTATTAATTCTTTTAAAAAATATATATATCAATGATAACATTTTTTCTCTGTGGATATCCTCTTGGACACAGATCTCTCTCTGCTCTATGCCAGCGGTTTTGTGAGTATCGGGCTTTTCTTCTAGTCTAGTTGTTCTTTTCAGCCACAGAAAGTCCACTTTTGAACTTCGGCCTTTCCCATAGACCTGTTGGAAACGGCCTGCATCCAATGACTTCAAGCGACCTTAAAACCACTTAGGCTCTAGGAATTCTTGGCGACTTAGACTAAAATAGATGGCCTGCTAACCCAATAAAATCTACCCGTGAAGCAGTCGCTAGGGCTTTAGTTACGTAACTACACAGAGCAATAAGTTATCTCTGTCGCTGGATATCCATAGACTAAAAAAGTTAACTTTGATTTAAATTATTTTTAAAAATATCAATAATTTCCGTCATATCAATATTATTATTTTACTTACCAATAACCCAACTGTAAGTATAAAAAAGTGATGTCAGAAGTGGGATTCGAACCCACGCCCTCAGAGAGGACCAGAACAGCTCGACTCATTGCATGAGTAAGGGTTACCTTGAGTCTGGCGCCTTAGACCGCTCGGCCATCCTGACGTGTGACCGAGCTGCCCAAATTAACTATCTCTTACTGTGTCAATATTCAATCCCTTGCGATTATTTTCATAATATTATCAGCTGTTTATATAATTTTTGTTATCTTTTTCTTATTATGCATATAATATTAATTCAAATTATTATTATTCATTAGGCATTATTTTTAAATACGTTAGCACAACTTAAATTATATGTTTATGAGTGGTAATTATACAAAAGTAAAATATTTTTTAACTTTATGTAAAAAAAATCATAAAATATTTTTGTATAATTTACCACATGAATATTTGTACGAATATTTTAAAGATTGTTTATGTTGAAATGTACTATGTTATTACTCATTAATTAGTAAATTAATCACATCATTATTTAACATCCATTGCCGTTACATCGAAAAATGATAACGTTGATAAATGCCAATAATAACGCAAGGCCAGATTGATATAACAAAA
Organism: Deilephila elpenor; assembly: GCA_949752805.1. Taxonomy (NCBI): domain Eukaryota; kingdom Metazoa; phylum Arthropoda; class Insecta; order Lepidoptera; family Sphingidae; genus Deilephila; species Deilephila elpenor. The sequence goes on along the minus strand of OX457107.1, from coordinate 12,780,356 downwards.
TCTTCTCACTCAAATCGTCATTTTTTTTACACTGGTACGACAAACTGACTACAATGGACCTAATGTAAGTGCATTGTAATCTTGTCGGCCGACATCATGATGCCGGCTTTGCATGGATCCTTTGTTACAGGTTTCTCACCATTGTAATACACAGCAGTTATCCGTCATAGTTATCACGTAAGTATAACGTGTTTCAGGTTTATACTGTGTAATACCTACTGTGTCGGCCCATATACGTCCCACTGCAGGGCACGAGCCGTCTCAACAATCAAAAGTACGATTGAGAGTTGTTAGGCCATATAGTCCACCACGCTGGCCTAGTGCGGGTTGACGGACTACATACCATAGTAATTATTACAAATCGCTGTGGGATGCAGATTTCCTCACGATGTTTTCCTTTACCGTTAAAGTGCGTGGTGATTGACTATCAATACACACATGACCCCGAAAAGTCAGAGGTGTGCCCTGGGATTTGAACCCGCAACCACCGGGAACAAGTTTACCAACAGGCCATCACGCACTTTACTGTGCACACATACGGTTCACACATTTGTAATGCGCCAGCGTAATTGTGTCAGCCGGCTAGAGATAAACATCCCCACTGTAGATAGTCTATCTGGATCGCATTGCTAAACCAGGTCCATTGTAGTCACTTAGCCGAGCCATTAACGAAAATATTTAACCACTAAACTTATAAATAAATAAAAACACCCAACAGTCACATACATAGTCCTAACCCCTTACTTATTAAAATCTAAATATAATTATAAATACGATATCATAACCTTTAGTATAAGTGTTCCGATATATCATAGTACACAATTATCTTCGATTATACTTTGTTATAAATTATGCGTAAACAGACTACAGCGATACATATGCACCATATACACATCAGAAATAAACATAACGGCATACAAACAACAAATAAAAATGCATTTAAATGTAAATATAAATCACACAAACGTCACATATTCTAACTGCACAATAATTAAGATAACACACTATACACCAAAATATATACTTGCAATGTACTCACCGACCAAAGCATATCATAAAATATACGGTAATCCCATAATAAAAAAGATATACTTTAAAAATAGCGAAAATGTAACTTGCTACAGGGGCAAATGCAAAATACAGAACACAAATTCAATCCAGTAGAAGCACAAATTGCGACAGAGCTAGATGAGATAAATGAGCCAAATTGTCACGGGCTTGATGATCCTACGAACTGCAATGACCTCCTAATGATGGATAACAAAACACACGCCTTGACGGTCCTGTCAATAAACATACGCAGTATAAAATGTAATTTGGATGCATTCTTAATATTTATGTCAAAATTAAACGTCGATATTGACGTTGTAGTACTAACCGAGTGTTGGTTATGTGATAAAGATCCCATTCCAAGCATAGACAACTATGTAGCGTACAACACAAAGCATAATATAAATCAAAACGATGGAGTTGTAGCCTACGTAAAAAGAGATCTAACTTCATCAGCATATGAATGCAAATTTGACGAAGCGAATTTTTTGATAATTTCTCTAGGCTTTGACTGTACTATAATATGCTGCTATAGACCACCATGTTTTAGAAACCCAAATAAATTTATTGACTTTCTAGATACAACTCTTCAGAAAATTCAAACTACCACAATAATTTTCACTGGAGACATAAATATCGATACAATTCCAGGAAACAACTCACCTTATGCATGTGAGTATGTATGTATGCTCATATCACACGGCCTACGACAACTTATAAACCGACCTACAAGAGAAAAAACATGTTTGGATCACTTTATGGTTAAATCTAACTGTTCAAGCACTACAATCGTATTTGAGAAATTTACAGACCATTGTCCAATCCTACTTCGATTAGCGACAAATAAAAAAATAAAGAAATCACACCATCAGGAATACTCGAAAGTAAATGTGGAACGAATCGCTCAAAACTTAAAATCACATGACTGGAGCACATATTACTCTATCAGAGACTCAGATTTCGCAGCTAGCACCCTAACGAATTTAATAAAGGGAATGATTGATTCTAATACCACCACCACCAGGAAAAAGAATAGGTATAAAGCACTCAAGCCATGGATCACCTCCTCCATTCTCAAATCAATCCGAAAACGGGACAAAATTAACATGAAAGTTAAAAAATTTCTCAACGACACGCAACTTAAATCATACTATATAGCGTATAGAAATACCTGCAATAAAGTAATTAAAACCATGAAAATAGACTACTACAAAAACAAACTTGCACTATCCAATAGAGATATGAAAGAAACATGGAAAATTATAAAAGACTATTGTGAAATAAACAAAACTAAAACAAGCTCTACAGAGCTTTTAAACATATCTAGTTCACCAGTAGAAGCGCTAAATATTGTAAACAATTATTTTACCAAAATCGGCAGTGAATTAGCGCAAAAGACACTACAGAAAATCAATAAAACGGAAACAGAACTGGCCAGTGACGCCTCTACCACAGGTCCGTGTAACTCGATGTATTTTCCCCCTACAGATATTGAAGAAGTTGTAAAGAGTATAAAAAGTTTAAAAAGTAATAGTGCTCCTGGTCACGACAGTGTAACAGCGAAGTTACTGAAACATTGCATAGTTGACCTATCCTCACCCATTAAACATTTATGCAATCTCAGCTTCGAATTAAGCACTTTCCCAAAAATATTCAAGTTAGCAACTGTAATACCAATCCACAAGGCTGGTGACAAACTCAATCCATCCAATTATAGACCAATATCGTTGTTATCATCGATATCTAAAATAATTGAAAAAATTGTCAACCAAAGATTGATTAAGTACTTGGAAAGCAACAGCCTTCTTGCATCAAATCAGTACGGATTTAGAACGGGACGATCAACGAATGACGCAGTGCTTGACCTTACAACCCATATAGTTACAGCACTTGAGGAAGGAGATGAGTGTGTTGGAGTATTTTTAGATCTCCAAAAAGCCTTCGATACCGTTTCTATTCCAATCCTTACTTCTCGTTTACAAAATATGGGCATAAGAGACGTACCATTAAGATGGTTCTCCGATTACCTGCGAGATAGGAATCAACAAGTCCGAATTAATACCCACATCAGTGATAAGGCGAAATGCTCATTCGGAATACCGCAAGGAAGCACAATCTCGTCAACACTGTTTCTTGTTTATATCAATGAGCTGTGTAAATTGAACATCAAAGGCGCCAAAATTATTATGTTTGCGGATGACACGGTCATACTCTTTCGTGGGAATGACTGGGACTCGATTAAAACACTCATGGAAAACGGTTTAAGGACAGTTACTAATTGGCTAGAAAACAGTCTCCTAACAATTAATGCCACCAAGACTAAATACATGTGCTTTAGCAAATCCAAAGCATCAGGACGCAAAGCAAATTTCAATGTAGCTCTGCACACCGGCGCATGTAAAACGATACATACGCAAAATAAATGTGAGTGTGCCACTCTGGAGAGAGTCTCGAATATAAAATATTTAGGAGTTACAATTGACGAAAACTTAACTTGGAACATGCATATATCAAATACATCCAAAAGAATTAGAAGACTCGCCTTTATTTTCAGGAACCTAAGAGAAATCGCCACTCGTCCACTTCTAGTTCAGACATACAACGCATTATGCCATTGTATTATCACCTATTGCATATGTTCATGGGGTGGAGCTTCCAAATCACATCTATTAGAATTAGAAAGAGCTCAGAGATTAATTCTTAAGGTTATGCTTCATTTACCATACCGCTTCCCCACAGATATCCTGTATAATGACATAGAAGTCCTCTCTATTCGAAAAACCTTCGTGAAACAGTGTATTCAACGGTATCACCGAAAAACGGTTCCATTTACGACAGTGCCTAACAAGAGAACGGGAAAATTTCCAGTTCCCAATTTTAAAAGTTCATTAGGTAGAAAGCATTATACCTACTTAGCACCCCGATTATACAATAATTTTAATGAGACGAAGCGGATGCAAAACCTAAATAATTACAAAATAAAAAAGTTACTACAAGATTGGTTAAAACGTAAAAATTACAACACGGTTGAAAAACTTATTATCACATCAAGCTTTTAGTATGGATTTATTCCTTAATGAAGAAAAAATTATGTACATATCCACTCACACACATACACACCCACACACACACACACACACACACACACACGAATACACACACACATTCACAGTCGAGAACTCATAACTCTACGCATAATTAGTTTTTAATTGTTTTTTGTGTCTTTTTTTTGTTTTTTGTATAAACTCATCTAACATATCACTAATCATATTTTAATTTTTAATTATAAATATTTTGCTTTCAATTGTTAACTATTGTAAAATCTTCATAAAATCCTGAGAAATAATGTATGTGAAGTCACTGGTTTCCTAAGATACAGGATATCTCCTAGTTTAGGAACCAGCGATCTATAAAATTGTACAATGAAATTTTTAATAAATAAACTAAACATTAATAAATAAATAAACCCCACACTAAGATCGAGTCTTGTGGGTATCAGCTGATATATCAACTAGGAGAGACTTTTCGGTCTCACAAACACCCAGACCCGAACAAATACCTGTGAATCACACGAACATTTGTTTCGGTGCGGGGATCGAACCCGCGGTCTCTTGTGTCACAGCCGGCGCCTAACCAACTGCGCCACGGAGGCTAACTTAGCTAAGCTAATTCTACACTCTAGCCTATTACAGACAATACCATCTTCTCAAAATAGTTTTTTATTGTGATATCTATTTATCTTTGATTTCTACACTTTAATATAATTCACAATCTTTACGGTCGCAATCAAATCCGAAAACAATTTAATAAGTGCCAATTTACATTAGCGAAAACTTAAGTAACCACAATACCTTGTTAATCCCCCTCATGGTTTCCACCTCCTCCTGTTCAAACTTGAGCTTGTCCTTCCACAGGAAGTCTGTGCGGGACGTGAACTCGATCTGCCGGTCCAGGATATGGAGGAGAGCAGCCAGGAATACCAGCACCAGGCCAGCTTTAGCGGCGTATGGAAACATGGAGAATCTGAAATGATTGTGAAGGAATTTAAATATGTTGTGTAGATAAATATCAATTTGACAGCCTCCGTGCCGCAGTTGGTTCAACGCTGCCTGTGAAACGAAAGGCCGCGGGTTCGATCCCCGCACCGGAACAAATATTTGTGTGAACCACAGGTATTTGTTTCGGGTCTGGGTGTTTGTGAGACCGAAAAGTCTCTCGTATCTCCTGATACTCACGACACCAGACTTGATCTTAGTGTGGGGTCAGGACTATGTATGTAACTGTTGGGTGTATTCATTTATTATTATAAATATAAATTTCAAAGGCATATAAGGCAAACTGTTACATTTTAGCTACTGCTTGATATAAAGATAGACCTAGTTATTATTTAATTTTTACAAATAAAAATAAGCACTTCTTAAGATCTCGTTATTTTATTGTACAATTGGGTATTTGACTGTTGTGGCAATAAATTATAAAATGTGTTGCATATGATAGCTTTTTAGTAAACAATAATTATAGGTATTTTTATTTACATTTATCTAAATTATAAGTATTTAAATTATCTAAAATAAGTTTGCCATTTTTTATCTGTTGATTAAATGTAACAAAACACGACAAGCTGTCATTGTGCAGCGTGTGATGTCACGATTTTCAATTTTCATTCATCTCTGCCACTAAGATCATTCACCATTTATAAAGCGTGACGTAACTTTTTCAAAGTCACGTGACCTACCGTTTTGGTGACATAAATGATGATAAAACTGAAAAATATGTTTATTCGTTATAAACAACTCTTTAAAAATAAATTAATAGTTTGAAGAGGTATAGAGTGATTATATCTAGACTTTAAAACACTTTTCAGAAATTAGTCAAATAGCCAATTGTGTGAAATGTCATAAAAAATAATAATAAATTATAATAATCCGATCTAAGAATATTTTACAATCGCTTATTGATATTAACATTTTAATGGTACGCAAAAATTGACATTAAAAATTTAACATTATCTTCTTTTAAACCAATTGTATAAATATATAACCATACCATGATCTTCGTAGTTATGTTTGAAGCTCATGCTCCTTAGTACTTCAAGGAACCTTCATACACCAGCAATCTAGAGTCTACTCTTTCAATACATAAACTCACGCCTTTTCCCAGAAGGGATGCAACAGGGAGGGAGGCAGAGGTGCAACCAGGACACCCGCGTTTCGCCTTTTATTTTCCGTCCCACGATGTAATAGGGGGCGAGTCTATCGCCATATCGGGCACAAATTCCTAACTCCGGGCTGATACTCAATAGAATCCAAATCACTTTGCACGACCCGGGATTCGAACCCGAGACCTCAGCTTTGCAATCATACCGTAGTACAACTGCGCCACCGAGGCATAATCTCAATAGTTTAATACTTACTCATTTTCCAAGTCCCTCTTGTGGTACTCGGTGAAGATCTCGGTGGAGGCGAAGAGAGCGATGTGCGTGATCAGTGTGATGCACATCAACAGCAGCTTCAGCACGTAGCCCACGCGCAGGAACACCGATATTGAGGCCAGGGTTAGTACGGAGCTGTAGAGGTATGTCTGGAAGAGAGAAAATGTTTCCATTTTAAGGTGTTCTATTTTTATTTTATTTGTACATTTTATATGATCCACCAACAATTTTAGATCTTCTTAAAATTTATTGTATAGATATTTAAGTTACTTATTGAATCATCTGTTGGTGTATAGTCTTAATGAAACTGTAGAGAAGAAATGCTAACTTTTTTTTTTACCTGGTTCGATTTTTTTTTACTCATTATCAAAGGTATCTCTAGCACTATCGTCTGTCTTCATTTTCGGAAGCATATGCGAACACCTGGTATAATTAACTAGTGTGATGATGTTGAAATACAGGGTGTATCCAGACTGCAACCGAAAACGCAGCCAAGTGGTAGTTTTATATTGGTATTAGTGACTACAGACACAAAGCAACCAAAAATTTGCAAAAAAAGGGGTCATTTTAAATATCATCGTGTTTGGGTAGTACATACATAGTTATTGCTTAACACTACCACCTGGCTTCGTTATCGGAAGCAGTATTGATATAACTACCCAGTATACCCAAATAGCGGCCGCTGTACACGATAAGTGATTATGTGATAGGTTTCATGAACTACGGGAGACTTTTTCGACTATCATAGTGCCGTAATCATGGCTTAGCGTTTCACAACCAACTTCTTAACCAACCCCAGGCGCTGTCGAAGGATATATTAGTTACGTATTTCAACAAGAAGTCATGTAAGAACTTTCGCCCAGAAGCAAGAGACAAGAAATGACAATAAGCTTCTTACCGGAGCAGAATCAACATCAGTGTAGAGTTGTGAAGTGAGGATCAAGTCAGGCATCGGCAGCGAACCGTTCAAACTTCCAGTAGAGTTTTGATAACCGCTCATATTATAATTGTCAAACATGGAGAAGTCTTCAATCACGTATGTCTGGAACTGAGTGAAAATATATGTAAATGTAACATTATTTCTATGTTTTTAGCTCTAGAGTAACAATAATGATTTTCTGAATATGAATTTTAAATATCATCGTCTTCGGCCAAATCATTTTCATGGCAATCAGCAACTTCACTTTGAAATATTCAGCAGAAAATTACTACTAATCTATAGAATTTACCTTAACTTTTGGGACATTATAATTTTACTGGTAAATAAATCGTCACCAAGTTTAAGCTAAATACAAAATATAACAATTTAAGATATACACATATAGTTTGATTTAATTACAATCTAGAATATTGCTTGGAATTACTTACCAAGTTGATGACAGCGCAAGCGCCTATAAGCAGCACGGACACCAAGAACATGGTGAGCCGAATGAAGCGATTGCTCGTCACTACCTGAAAGGAGATATTGGAAAGTCACACACACTGATTAAGAATATCCCTATCGGCCCTAAAAGCGACCAACACATACAGCGATTACGAACCCTTCGCAATGCGAGTCATAAGTGAGTCGGCTTTCTGATGTATCATTTGTAAATCCGGGTAGTCAGACCGATATAATTGTGACGACTGGCGAGAGATCATCTGCACTCGCCGCCCGCCGGTGGATACCCTATTTTGATTTTATAGCGCTACGAGTGTATCCGTAAGTAGTCACTTCGCTTTACCAGTATAAAAATAGGTTATAGCCCGAAAAGCCAGAAGTATCACTTTCGGCCCCCCTTGTTGAAGCTTAATAGTTTTTTTATCGTTGAAACAAAATGTTAAACGACTTCCGTCCTCTCTCGGATATGCCGAAGTGCATCTTTATTTTAAGTAAGACATCTTTAATACTGCTATTTTTGCTTGTAATTAGTTCTGCGACAAATAAAAGTGTTTGCAATAAAAATAAAACTAAGCAACACTATAGTTTCTTGCCCGTTCTTTTCAGTAAAGACCGCTTTCTGAACCGGGTGGTAGAACAAAAAATGACTGAATGTAAACAATATTCAAAATAATAGATTCAATAAATTATTTTAAATTCATTTTCATTTTCAAGTAAATAGTATTAAAAAACATTACTCACCTGCCCAGGTTTCGTGCAGTTGTCAGCATACAAATCATCGGAGGGTACAGGAACATCCGACAGCTGGAGAAGACCCCTCTTGAACATGTGACCATCGTACCAGGATAGGTACACGAACACAGTGAGAGTAATGAGCGTAGGCCCGAATGATGCGTACAGAACTATCCCTCTGAAAATCATCGAAAAGGCATGTAAATGTGTGGACCGCGTGATGATAAATAATCATATTTACCTATTAAACCCAAAATACCAGAAACATCGCAGTTATATTGCCATTGACATTTTAAGCTTTAACTTGAGGATGAATGGGCCGCTTCTTGGGACTAACAGAAATACGGTAGTAACAATTAAAGTTACATTTAGTATACAAAATTGTTGGAAATTTTGGTCTTCATGGACAACAGTTGTTACTTACTTTTACCAGATGACCTGCACATTCCACAATGACTATTCGATTGATATTAATTTCATGAGTCTACCATGAATAAATTTGTATTTTGTACAAGTTTACAATTACGATATACTATTGCTAGGAACATAAGTTAATGTTAATTTAATGACTGCCTCGGTGGCGTAGTTGTATTACGGTACGGTTACATAGCTCAGGTCTCGGGTTCGAGTCACGGGTCGGGCAAAGTGATATTGGGTTTTTCTATTCATTATCAGCCTGGAATTTGTCCCAATATAGCGATAGGCTCGCCCCCTATCACATCGTAGAACGGAACATGCAAGGCGAAATGTGGGTGGGAAGTGGCGTCTCTGCATACCCCTTCGGGGATAAAGGCGTGAGTTTATGTATGTATGTGTGTAATTTAATGAGTTATCACCATTGAATGAGTACTTAACAGTTATTCTAGAAATGTATGATAGATCTCTGAAGATTGTTCTAGAATTTCACCTACATCTTTGTCAACTTACTTAGGCACAGTAAGGAGCTGCATAAACGCCAGCAACAGGAACAGTAGAGCAGCACATCCCACGTTGTATTTAAATAAAGGATCCGCCTGTCCGCGGTACTGTCGCTCTTGGGACGGATTCGTGAACCACAGTGTTAGTGGTGTCATGCCTTCTGTGTTGTTGCTGAAATGGTTTACAATATTCAGTTATTATTTTGGTATTTTACTGCATTGTAATCTCAATTTTTTTACCTCAGGAAATCTAAGGCTATGATGAGGCATCTCCTAAGAGTTTCTGGGTTCACAATAGCCACTATTGGCAAACGAATTGCTGAGAGTAAGCGTTTTTAAACTGACGATACTGCAGCCAATTATCAACAAAACGATTACAGACTCATCAGCGCTACACATCCTAGTGCTAGCTAATAGTAAATATGTCAATAAATATGTACTATGAGCTGTTTCTCGGATTCTCTGAAGTCCAAATCATTATTTTGTCCCGATATGGCAGTTTAACAGCTATAGAACAAACAAAGTTATCAAATAATATCATACACTTACCTACAATCACAACAAGTTGTCCTCTGCGGTAATAGATTTTGTTCAATCATGGCAAGGCTCTGAAAAAATTTAGGTATTTGATTGAAATTTCTACTCCTGCTCAAAAAAACGTTTGTCAATATTTTATTTGTTTATTTTTACGTCCTCAGTATTAAAATTTTGCCGTTATTTTAGTAAGAAAGGAAATATTTGTATTGAAATTTCATTCTGTTGGGAACGAAATGTTACTTACAGAAATGCCAATGTTCTTGGCTAGTGTAGAATCTGTGATGTTAGCGAAAGGTTTGTCAGCTCCCCAGCACTCGACGTATTTGGTCATCTTGCTTGAAGGACGGGATCTAGTCGGCACGCCAGGAGTGGCTGCAAGACAATTAGAGAAAAAAAAAACGTTAATAAAATAAGACTATATTAAAGGTCTGATGTTTGTTGGCGAAAATATACGAACATACAATAAATTTGTTTGACAATTAAGTACTTATAAAACATACGCCCGAGTAGTTTGTACAAAAATACGATGATAATGTCGCAATACTCACACTTCGATCTCTATATTTGTTTTAGCCATAAAAACTTTTAAGAAGTAAAAAAATCGTCATTAAAAAACGCGTTTTGTGAAAACGCGTCTTTGAAATTTGTAATGGCTTTTATGGCTTTAAAGGGTCATTCTACATCAGCTTTAATTGTTTCTCAATAATACGAATCTTAGTTTATTTTGTACTGGTAGCTATATTTAGTCTGTAGTTATTTACTTTACTGAGAAAGCAATGACAACTAATTTTGCATTCCCTTTGATACTGAATGGCATTCAAGTGGAATATTACAGAGAACATTGTGTTCTGTGCAGAGAAAGTTAATATAATTTAGTATGCATTGTAACATTGTGAACCCAAGACTGCATGTAATAACATCTTCTGCATAATTTTAATCAGGCTTGCAACATTTTTATGAAACTGAAGTTTGAATTTTTATGAATTACATTAAAGAGGATTTTAGTTGAAAATTGATTTCATTGAAGAATTCCGTAGTATAATAAATTAATATAGAAGAAAACAAACATAAATGATAAAAATGGTGTGTATGCAGGAATACAGATGAAATAAAAATTTTGTTGTGGCACGACAAAGTGTAGGCAATGAGGAATTACTAAATAGAATATCTTTCGGCTAGTGATGGTTATATCTTAATCAAATTCTTCATCTCAACCTTTAATTTTAACAGTTTAGCCTTGAGTATAAAAGTCAAAGTACCTATTTGTGTACTACAATAACAACTTAGTATTTTTATGTATATTTTTGAAACATCTTTTCATTAAAATTCTAAATGGTAAAGCAGCTGTTGCTAAGGATATTTAATAGAGTTCTCGGAATCGCTATAAATGTTGTATTCGTTTGTAATAAATTCTCCAAATAAATCTCATTTGATTTTATTCTACTTTGATTGAATTTGTTTCAATCACGAAATTAATTTTCCCCTTATTAATAGAATGTGCCATTGAAATATTCTATCTTTGTAGAAGCGATTTAAAGAATACAACATTGTGATTGTATATTCTAGCATAGCAATAAGTGTTTACCAGGAAATTTAGGTCAATAATCAAATTTAATGCGCAATTCATATTTCTAGAAAAGTTTATATTTCTAGTCTAGTGAGTTTATATTTCTAGTCTATGAGGGTCCGGATTAAAATCCGACGTTGACCAATCCACTTCAAATTTTGAGTCTATTAATTTTTTTAAATTAAATATAATTTCCCCAAGAAAGAAATTGATGCCAGGTTTAACAATAACCTTATCGCCATTCCATGGAGAGAAGTTCCTTTCTATCACATCTTGGGATGTGATAGCCAATGACAAATCCGACTCCACTTTCAGGCTATTGATATGAGCTTATGTACACATATAATATTATTTGTTTATGAATAAAGGAACCATGCATTCATCACGTGACCATGGAAATTATCACATCACACAACAGAAGGACATATACTAAAACAACTAACATATCGAATCAATGGACATTGTACTTATCATCCTAAGAAACAGCGGCGAGTTGGACGTCTCAATTGGACTTGCTGGTTCTTCTGAAGGAATAATAATATTCAGATATAATTATTATTCCGAGTATTATTCAGAGTATAACTGTTTATTTTGGGATTCATTATCTTCACTTAATTGAAGCCCACTGCTAAACATATTATGTAGGTCGCCATGGGTTTCTTTAGCGACCTTCTGTATCTGTATCAGCCCATATACGTCTCACTGCAGGGCAGGGGCCTCCTCTACAATCGACAGTGCGGTTGCAAGGGGTTGGGCCGTATACTGTATAGTTCGCCTAATGCGGATTGGCGACCTGTTATCCAGCAAATTTCTGCTACTATTATTACGTTGTCTACATAAGTTAATAAAGAAAAAAATAGGAATATAATGAGGCAGGTTTAAAAAATATAGCTGTACCATAACACAAAAGATAAGTCAAATTCACATCTCTTAATATTCATTTCTGTTCTTAGTTAAATACGAAATTTAATTTTGTCGGTAAAATGAAATATGTATTTTCCCTCAGGATGGAAGTTTTAAATCATAGTACAATAACTATTAAGCATAGTTTCATAACACTCAAAGAGAATTTGCTCGCTTAACTAAAATAACATTACCAACAATTTACCTGTTCCCATAATAGGACTGATGGCTCCGGCTATAGAACCGCTCCTGCTCTTAGGCTTGGCAGTCACCACTGCGCCGTTAGTCAAGCCTTCTCCAGGACTGGTAGCCAGGTTACCTGCTTCAAACGCCACTGTCTTAGGCCCATCGACCTTCACTGAAGCACGTCTGCTGAGATCTATGAAAATAGAATATGTTTTAGTGTACTAAAACATAAATCAAGATCTATAGATACATTTATAAAACATTTTTTATGTTTACTTATAAAACTTACTAATACTAATGATATCAATCTAATTAAGCCTAGCATCAAGGATTATAGCAATCATAGGCTCAGTAACCTTCAAGTGACAAGTTCTTTTATCCACTAGTATTGGTATAATTTTGTAGTCCTGTATCTTGCTCAAATATTTATGTAGACCAAAAAGAAAGAATTCATGTCAGCCATAAAAGTATAGAACATTCTAAACCATGTATAAAAATCGTGTTTTTTCGACCTTACGTAGCAGTAAAGTAAAAGGAGATGAATGGTGGCGAAGAGACCAGACAATCCATCTTTCATTGATAAAATTACAACAAAATCCCATTATAACTAACTTATTAATTCTGAATATACTAACAACTTTAAACCAAGTCTTAAAACAATAAATAAAATATCACCTCCAGGCGCAGTCCTCATAGATTCAGTCCTAAGCACTTTCGTACTCTCATCAACGAAGCTGTGTTGTGATGGTGCTGGGCTAATGTTATCCCTGGGCCTAGTCGGAGATATGTCCTGGTATATTGATGAGACAATGCTCGCCTTGCGGTCCACCGTGCATACTGACAAGCGGCCGTTTTCTGATGGTTTCTGAAAATAATAGGAATTGGTGGTTAGGTTAGAAAGAACAAATCTTTCTTGCAGTTAGTTCAAATAGGTCGAACAGAGGAAATCTGGCGTGTAGTTGGAGAGATCTATGTCCATCAATACATCATTCAGGCGTATTACGATTATCATAGTGACAATGATAAAACAGCCCTTATAATATTGAATTTATCATGAGATGAAAACATTATTAGATATATATTATATACGCCTCCTTAATAAAAAAATCTTGGTTTTCATCTCTACCATAGTGAACGTCACGAGGAAATTCAACGTTTCATTTAAGATGAATGCTTCCCACACCATTTTAGTTGGTAACCTTACACCCTCATATTGTCATAAAAATCATTACACATTTAGAATAGTTTAATTTTGTAGAAAAATATATAACACAATAATTTCGGTGGCTATTGTTCTCATAGTTATTCAAAACGCTTTAATCACAAATTTTCATTCTGATCTGAGTCCTCCATTCACAGTTGCGTACGAATAGTCATCAAACCTGGTACTATTGAATTCATCCCCATTCATACTAGCAGGTTGAGCGCCCATAGCGACACTCCGGCATCAATATGCATTGGTATTCATGAAGCAAAACAAAACGGAGTTCATAAAAGAAACACGTCACACGAACTTGTCGTTTAAAATAAAGCGGGAGTCGAGACAAAAGAAATGCCAAGTGAATATTATGCAATTTTCATATAAATCCGCCCACATTTTCATTCTAAATATAAAAGTTTCGTCAGGAGAATACAGTGCAGAAATTCCCTTTTTCACAATAGACGCAAACGCTGTGAAAGTTTATAATAGTATCGATGTCGTAGACATATTGTGGATGAAAAGTTTAAATTAATATTTCAAATAATTACTAAAAAGTAAAATATGCTAAATCATGTATACATATAAAGTATTGTGCGTAATCGCGCTATTTCCCTTTGGAAGAAAACGGGATGATTGCTGGGGCTCTAGTAATCTAACTGCCAAAGATTCTAGGGAGACGGCAAACCCATCAGATTCGTGTCAAAATAGTATCAATACGCAACGGTTTATAAGGCAGGCGTAGTTACGCATATTCTCACCATACATTAAGAGTTTTATCCACTGGACCTGTCTGCTGAAACTATTGAATGATTGTCCATGCTCAATCATTAATAGTACGATGTCCATATATGAACATGTTACCTAGTTATCCAAATCAATTAAAAACATTCCCTAATAATTTAACTCCTAACTATCTCTTTACTGAAAACCAGGTTTTACTAACCAACATTAAATAATCCGCAAAGGAAGTCACATAATTCCTCCCTAGTTTATCTCGACGGCTCTGAGATATTAAACGAGATAGTTTTTTCCACGCTCCTCCACAAACAAGACGTAAACGCTGGACATGCCTTTGAGTTCGTTGTTAAAGCACTCGACGCTCAAGTGCACCCCAGTGTTTCAAAAGCTTAGTGAGTGAAAAGTTTAAAAAAAGAGTGAAACCTTTAGAATATTTTATAGTTTGTAGAATTCTTAATTATTTATTTTTAGACCGATGTCGAGGTCCCTGACGGATGTCCTATGTTCAGCAGTGGACTTTCTTTGACTGAAAATAGAAGGAGAGAAAATACTTTAAAGGGGTCAGATGGATATGATTCTAAGTAAGAAAAGATACATACATACATAAACTCACGCCTCTATCCCAGAAAGGGTAGGCAGAGGCGCCACCAGGACACACACATTTCGCCATGTATGTTCAGTCCCATGATCTAATAGGGGCGAGTCTATCGCCATATCGGGCACAAATTTCTGACTCCGGGCTGATAATGAATAGTAAACGCAATATCACTTTGCCCGACCCGGAATTTGAACCCTAGACCTCAGCTTTGTAGAAGAAGAAAAGATACAGTATAGGAAAATGTGGTGTGTACAGGAGGCTTATACCCAGTATTGGGTTGGGGTGTCCTGATATACAAAGTTGATACGACCGATGGGCATTTTTTTAAACTGCATATACTAGGTACCATTTCAAAGTTATGTACTAAAAATCTATTAAATAGGAGCAGTAGTTTAGTCATAAATAATTTTGTAGGTTTTTGCCCCATTTGAACACGATGTAGCTTTTCTAACAGCTGATTACGTCTAACACACAGGTCAAACACCTTAAAACGATAGATCCTACTAAAATCTACGTGCTGTTGCCGCTCTTACACAAGTCACATAAATAAGTACAACTAAATTACTTAAAAAGTTGGCGATGCAAATAAGGAAGCAATAAATACACACGGTCTGCACTTTCATTACGAGAGAGACAAATCATAGCAAAACATCCCGCGCGTAAAAGAAATAGAAATAGGTCAGTGTGTTGCTATTGCATCTTAACAAATAAAAATTGTTTGCTAAAGAAATTGTTATTTTAGTGCGCCGTCGCTATCCTTTCGGAACGGATGTAACACGGAAACTCCTGCGCCACCGCGCCGCGCCGCTTTATCTTGTCGATCTTGCGCCGACAATTGTGATTTTGTATTGTTATTATGATAGGACACAAAATGAGTTTAAGACATTATTTCTTTTTTTTATTGTGACATGACACGTAACGTTGATAATTATTGGTTAATGTTTTTTTGTTATTGACTGTTTTTTATTGTCAAGGACACGTAATTAAATTGTGTTTGTGTTTGTAATTAAACTGTTTAACAATGCCTCGTGTAACTTACACTGCGTCAGAATGCACTGCTTGGTTTTTATTTACGGCGAATGCCATGGAAACACAGATTTAGCTCTGTGTACATACCGCGAAAGGTATGGTGACAGCCACAATTGCCCCAGGAACGCCCGCACAATAACATTGGCAGTATAAAGATACGAGACAGCAAAAATATAGTGCCGGAACAGGAGGGAGTGCCACCGCGGCAAATACCCGCTGCTTGGGAAGAACGAATTTTAGATATAAAACTACCTTCAAAACTACGTAACCACGCGCGGTGCGCCGGCGCGGCGTACCGCCACGACACAATGATAACACACGCCCCGCGCGACGTTGCCAGTTCAGTTCATCAATGGTCAGTGAAATTTATTTACAAAGGATGGTTGCGTTTTACTCTTATTTGTAGGCTATTTAGTTTGCTTGAAACAAACAAAATCTCATTTTTGGTATTATTAATTTTTGTGCCGTGTCGAATTAATACTAAGGACGTATAGTATACGTAGTGTAATTTAATGCCCATCTGTCGTATCAACGCGGTATAAGAAAAGACACTCGGCGATCGGGACTCAATGGAAACAGTCGAAATTCGAAGTTCCACATTCCGTCGGTTGTAAATACATTAAGTTCAAAGGTGGTATTGTTTCTTTTTGGGTGAATTTAACTTTCTATAGAAATATTATGTTTATATTAAACTAGCTCTGTTCCATACCGTAGAAATTATTATCCTAAAGAGTACATTGAATAAATGTGTGTTGCTTTTATTAATTGAATATGAACATCATACAACATCAAAATTCCAGAGTTTCTCTTTTGACCTAAAACACTATGTTACTAATTGCTACTATTGACAAGTTTAATTAAAAACTTTGATGTATAGCTTGTAAAGGCTTCTGAGGCGACGCAGAACCAAGTTATAAACAGTTTGTCACTCTCCCCGGGGACAATAACAAGTTACCGACGCTTAGAGGCGAGCGGTGAACCAAATTAGCGAAATAAACTTATTGTAACCCCACGCCTTTACTATGTGAAACTATGGGTGGTGCAGTAACATTAATATATTATTTTTCTGGTTAAGAGAGACTCATGACTACCTATTGTAAAGTTGCCGAGCAGATGAAAGAATGCGTTGCGATGAAAGAAGAATCAATAGAGATATCGTTGATAGAACCATGACAATAAATCTTCAAGTTAGAAAGGGTCAACCAGTCCATGTATTCTATTTTTAACATTTGAAATACTAGCACAACAAAGTGACTGCAACGCACATGAAGGTAATAATTGCAGAGCCATATTAAATCACATTAGAGAGATAATCACCCATCTTTGCTCGGTACTATTATGTCGGCCTGAGGGAATTGGGATCAACAAAGGATAAACTCAAAACATGACTCACTTGCAAGTGTCACTACGACTAGTTTTCTAACATTTTACTATCTATAGATTGGAAATAAAATTGATACAGTTTTTTATCTATTAAAAAACTGTATCAATTTTATTTCCAATCTATGTTGAAATTGCAACCAATTAATCAACGTGTTCTAAAACCACTTTAACCGCTCGACACCTAGATTGATTCTCAACCTGTCACAATAGACAATAAATAGATTCTAAACCACAATTAAGTTTACTCTTCACAACAATGGTACGGGTTGCCAATTCCAATTAAATTCGAACAAACCAACTGACATCCGGTCTTCATATCCAAAGTTAGAACCGGGATCGGCATTCACAATTGGATATTACCATTTCAGTGGACACTGGAGACCTATCGACTCAACATTTTAATATAAACAGTGAGTTTGTTTTAATAAGTTTTATTGACTCCTGGGAGAGTACGATTAGGTTCGGAATTAAATAATGTGCGACGTATGAATATTTAAAGAAGTACTTTAGGTAACAACAGTACAATTCACTTAGCGTTATTAAAATTAAACATAATAGTCAAGAATTTATTAATTACTATTTTACGTACGTTGCCAGACATGTAAATTTTACAATTCAAACTTAACAAATGAAATTCAAAGTCATAACAGATTAAATTAAACCGTTACTTCAATGAAAAACAATTAATTATTTAAATACATTTAGTGGAATTTAAGTAACTAACGTGTTTCAAATTAATTTCGACCAGGTAGAAACCAGGTAGAATATAGGTTCTGAAGTTCGAAGCGGTTAATCCTTTGTTAAGTTATTAATTAATAATTAAGTTCAATGAACAAACCCAACAGATACAAGTCGCGAACTTGCCTACATTAAAATATAATTATGTGTCTTGTTTTCTAGATATTAAAAATTACCCGAAACCTTTCAATTTCATGGCCACCCAGTCCTGATATAAATGCTGGTATTTTACTGCGTAGACCCGAAACAAATATTGTGGCAATTTTATTTTAAATGTAATAATGACTAATCCGTGGTGCTTTACAGCTGGCTTCTCTGGCTGTAAATTTCTTTATGCGAGGTTATTTACCTCTTTAGTTCATTGTTTTGTCACCCACATTATTAGGGAGGGAAGTGGACAATCATTTATTTCCAACTCTTCGTATTAATTTAACTTTATGATTGATTTCGTTGCGGGTTAAAGACAAGTTAGACATTCCCGGACACTCGCTGAGCTTCAATGCTCAGTGTCATTAAAATGCGTGCCACTATTGATTCTGGCTTACAGGAGTTGCAGTGGCGGGTGTGAGGGCGGGACAGTCAAAAAATATTGTGGCTATTCTTAGTGCATAGACCAAACCCGTGGTCTAAAGGCTGTAGTTCTACGTCTTATTATACCACACATACATATTACCATATGACAGCCTTTTGACAACCTCTGTTGCGCAGTTGGTTAGACGCCGGCTGTGAAACGAGAGGCCGCGGGTTCGATTGCCGTACCGAGACAAATATTTGTGAGGCCCACAAATATTTCTTTCGGGTCTGTGTGTTTGTGAGTCCGAAAAGTCTCTCGTAGCTTCTGTGGCGTCAGCACTATGTGTGTGACTGTTGGGTGTTTATTTATTTATATATCTATAAATCAGAAGTTGATCAACTATCGAAACCAATAACAAAAATGACCGCACAGCGGTCACTGACGCAAATGGAGTAATCCCATTCATTCATAGGTCACCAGTTAGAAAAATGAAAGCAATTTTGAACCTGAATCTGACATATGTAATCCAATTCTTGCGGTCAGTACCGAGAGGAGGCAGGGGATATCAATCCGACGGGAACTGCCGCGGAAATTGGCAATATACGGCGACACATCGCGCGTGATTGAACAAGCCATCCGATATGGCGGATGTGAATAGTTCATTTGCCGGTAAATCATTTTTGGAGTTCCGTAATATCAGTATAAAAATACCTTTTCAGTCGATGCAGCATGTTATAATATTATGTTGAACATTTACATAACATGCTTATTCCGTGTAAACCATATTATATTTCTATATGTAAACTTGCTTACAATCGTTTGCCTTAACTGATAATGTAATTTAGGACTACAAGGCTCACAGCTCTAAATATGATGTCACGAGATCTAAAAGGCTACTCGTCCAAAACAAGGAATTAATATAACCTCACTGTAAATCAGATTTGCGAGAAATATAATATTTGAGACGAAGACAAAATAGAAAAAGAAAATACATTAACATCATATTTTCCTTCACTTCACAATGTTACCGGATATCGAATTAAAATCGCTTCGATGGTTATTAAAGTTTTTGAAACTCGATAACTCAGTCCCAACGGCAAAACTCCAGTATTTATAAAATCGAAGGCGTAAGTAATTCAATCTTTGCTCTAAAAGTGTTTATCGAATAAAAAATACTTATTGATACAGTTGAAGAATAAATATTTATCGTTAAATTCAGGTTCCGCGTAGTGGTGTCGAAAAGCAACATCCAATTAAATCTTTCGTCCCTCAATACTCTATTAAAAAGATTCAGCATTTACCATAAGGTGTGGTTTAATATCATTTTTGTCCTTTTATAAAAATACTTTAATGAAATATGTATTTTTTTAATATTATGAAAATTCTTCACAATTCTATGGAACCCCGGACGCCACCGATCAAATATGCCTGACTGCGCGATGAACGAGAGCGCAATATTCCCAATATTGAGTTAACAACGTAACGTTCCGCCGAAAAACGTATTAAAATGACTCATATTCAATTCGCATCATTCGTTGCAGTTTTAATTTCAAGTTTTATATGATTTTTTAAAACTATCACGTGCAGTTTTTCCTTTTGAGTGCATATGATGAATTTATATATATATATTTTTTCAGGAATAGAATCTGTGCTCGGTGTAGCATTAGCCCAGCGGATCATCAAGTTGAAAAGGCAGTGGCAAAGACACATATGAAGAAGAACTGGCATCCAATGAAACTGGTATCAAACGAAAATTCCTTGAGTGCAAGCTAACCACTAGTATGCGAAGCATCAGACATCTACCTACAAAGTGGACAGACGACCTAGCTAAGATTACGGTCGCTGGATGCAGCTCGATTTCATCAGCTCACTATGGAAACTTTTGGGGTAGGCCTATGTTCAGCAGTCAACTTATTGTTCCTAAAGTCAACGAGAGAGATGGCAATATACTCGTCCCCTATCACACTTTGGGATAGAAAAAAGGCTAACGATCTGTGGATGTCTCCAGTAGGATATCCAATTTCCTCTGTATCTAAAATCCAGGGACGAAATTGAACCAGAACCAAAAGTTACTTTTACACGTGCAGAAAACAATTATATAATGTGAGTCCTGACTAATGTAAGGTCAAAGACCCACCGATCGATTGATTATAATTAACACACTGAGCGTATTAATTATAAGCCCAGACTACAAACAAGATTGTTAATACAAACACAATATTATAATGCGTTAAACATCGTGGCGAATGTTCTTCCAAAATGTAAAATACTGATATCATACTTTTCGTACTAATTTAAGGTTACCTAAGCTATCAACTACAGAGATACCTTCATAAATATAATTCACTCATACCAAATCAAAGGACGCTCACTGCTAAAACTAGACCTACTAAAATATCCACAGCGACCTGTTGAAAGTGGTCTGCATTCAGCCACTCTGTTAATCCTATTCTTAAAACTATCCCATGGTTGTCTGTAAGTCATTGCCTTTGAGCGATAAGACTACGCTACAGTATACTTTTATGTGATTTTATTTAATTTGTATTTTTTTGTGTATATAAAATAAATAAATAAATAACTCCCTACGAACTATACCAGGTCCTCATCTACATTTCAATCCATATTTAGGTAGACGACTGCAACTACGCCTATAATAGCAAAACATACTCAACTTTTAACAAAACCTCCACAGTACAAATATACACACAATAGCTTGCATTAGCCATGCTCGAAGTGGTTAATTCATCTGCCACAAGGCGGTTCCTCTCATACCATTTTTCCCGAGACATTCGCAGAAATCTATTGTGCTTCAGAATTAGCGCTACAATGAAGTTCTGAGCAAAGGAATATTTTTGTACTGTCACCAGGTGTTGGGTGCTTTTAAGCGAACAAATGTTGGTTTCACACATTTGAACGTACTTTCTATGTTTTGATCTATCTAAAGAAGCCTAGAACTACAATCTTCTTTCTTTTTATATTTATCAATGCTAGTCCAAGTTAAGAAGCTTTAGTTTATATGTATGCTGTATGCCCGAATTGAAATTTGGAATAGGAATTTGTGCCCGATATGGCGATAGGCTCGCCCCCTATCGCATCGTGGGTCGGAACATACAAGGCGAAATGTGGGTGTCCTGGTGGCGCCTCTGCCTACCCCTTCGGGAATAAAGGCGTGAGTTTATGTATGTATGTATATGCTCTATGTATAGGTGGTCCTGCGTTAATCAATTTATCTCCTCTCTTTAATATCCATAGGAATCATCACAACTTGGTGAGTGCAAATTACAATTAGCAGCCTGGATAATTTCACCAATTCATTAATATGTTGTTTAACCTTTTGTAGTTATATTCGTGGATTTAAAATAATGCAGTTCATCTTGAATAATGTGTAGGATATTTTTTATACAATGAGGGCAGCCAACTAGATGAACAGTAGTTACTGCCACCCTATTCACAATATTCTAGAAAACGTAGGTAACGAGTATTAAAGTTGAAATTCTGATATGGGTGGTGAATATAAAAGCAGACAACATTTTTCTACTTACCTTAGGAGGTACAATCAGGTATGTCTCTACTTTATGATCAGCAAGGTACCCTTCTCTCGATGCTCCATCTCCAGGTTCCACTTCGAATCTGCCGCCGAGTTGCAGCATCGTAGCTTTAGTGATGTGCACGCGTCTGTGAACAAATAATATATCAGAAAATATTTCAAAACAGCTTGACCAACTACATACTTCTGCAGGGTATATATTATATTTATTCTATCTTTCTACGCTTATATACGCCAGTATACTTCGAAATTGTTATAAATAATAGAATAGAGAATAATAATGTTTATAGAAAATAAAATGTTTCAAAATAATATTACTTATCAGCCATCCAGAAATTTCAATACTGTTTTATAATTTCTTATAAGAATATACACAGTCTATTCAACCAAAACAAATCAGAACAATGTCTTCACTCATTTCGTACGCATTTTGAAACATCCTGAACAATCGACCTTTGATATTACAACTCAAACAAAACGAATTACTAAGTAGCAAAAAGAAATTTCCGTATCAATTATCATACATTTCAAAAGATTTTGGAATAAAATAAACTCCCATAAAAAAGTTTTTAGATTTGTTAAACTCGTCCCGTTTACTTTCATCTATATTCAAAGAGAATGTTGTTCTTTTTATATTCTTTCATTCTGTCCAGACATCATTTGCTGTAAAACTACTTAGATTTTAAAAGTGTAGGCGCTTCTTTGAAAAATAATGAATAGGGAGCTGTTTCGTTCCAGGAAATTTCTGTCTCCTTGCCGATGCAAGGCTCCGCTTTTATATTGAATCAATTCATTAGTATCTAGGACAGACAACATCGTTGAACAATACTTAATAATTAGAAATCGAAGTGACAAATGAAGGCAATATTAAGTCATGAACGAAATTACGACTTCATTTAATTTTAATTGTGGTTTTAAGTACACATATAGAACGTCAACTATAGTTGAATGTTTTTAAACCATTTTGAAATAATTACTTAACTTATTGCAACGCTACATTGTACTAAGGCCAGCATTGTACAAATGGATTAGCTTACTGTAACGTTACCCCTTTCGGCCTCCCCCTGGGGTAACGAAAGGGGAGCTTAATGATTCTCCTCTTGCACAAAAAAGCGTCTATGTAATTCGATTCTCACCGGCATCCCTTTTGAATGTGAGAACATTATATTAGTTAATTTACGTCATATTTACATGTTGAAGCTATGGGCCCTCTTGGTAAATTTCATCCTTCGCCACTGTTAATAGCTTCACCGGGGAGACAGTGTTGTCTCATAGAAAATCAATATGAATAGCTTTCTTGTAATTATGTAAAAGACACACATACCTACTCATCAGTGTATTTAGTCATCAGGGTTTCTATTTTATTGCAATGAATGGCGAGACGAGCATGCCATTCGCCTGATAGTAAGCGATACGATCGCACATGAACAGTAGAAAACCAAACAATACCATGAATTACAAAGCATTGCTTAGGATTCCACTGCTCGCCATCCTGAGACATAAGATGTTGAGTCTCAATATGTCAAGTAGTTACTTTGGATAAAATGTCCTTCAAACCGGAACACAACAGAGCATTTACACTGCTGTTTGGCGGAAGAAATAAGACATTGCGATGGTACCTACCCAGACGGCCTCTCACATATGAGAAATCTACTACCAGTAAATGGTAATCAGGGTAATGCATCCATTGCCCTTCATGTCTCATTACGAAGAAGTTGAAATTCTTGTCTTGGAAACTCAGTCAACTCTTAATATCCAAGACTATTGCATGATATTAAACCCTAATCCTTATGAGCAAAAAGTACTTTCATTCTCCACTAAATTGAGCGAAACAGCATCTAAGCAATAGTAATTTATTTGCCTTTTGCATACACAAAATCATTGAGTGAGATACCAAAATCATTTAACAATTAGCAACAAATGCATTGGCACTTTGTTTCGAGCCCAGGCAAATTGTTTACTCAACATTTTAAAGCTAAAAGCGAGGGACTTAAAAAAAACTATCAAAGAGCTTTCGCTGTTATGAACCGGATATTATTTTGTTTTGTAAAATGAACTGGCTAATAGAATAGGAATAAACACGGTATTGGCTCCATTAGCGTTATGTTATCGCTTTTCGTTTCTCTTTGTCGATTTTAACTTCTTTTTCTTATACTGGTGTAGCAAATTGATTGGAAAGCATCTAGCTAGTGCTTAGTGTATTGAGTAGATAAGGAATAAAAAGGTAAATATATTTTTCTTTAACAATTCGACACTATTTTGCCGAAATATTCAATTGCTTTTTTCAAAACATTAAGCGCCAATAGGTATGTGCATTCTAGGCCAGCGGACCATTCTAGTGGACTATATGGCTTAACCCTTCTCAATCGTACTTTCGATAGTAGAGGAGGCCCGTGCCCTATAGTGGGACGTATTTCTTTATCAGTTAAACAATCTTGATTGTTGTATAAAGGCAGTCCGCTACGTAACCCGGATAATTTAGTTCACTTAAGTTTACGATGTCCCAATATGTTTTGACTGGTTAATGGATTTTGTAGCGCTCTTAAATATTTTCTAACTTTAGTTATGATAAAGCCTTACACATAAATACTACATTATAATGTACCAGCTCATAATCGCCAATTGCTGTACAAGAGACTCCTTTACAAACAGAAGTTCAATTGAAAAGTCTTAGGCCACAGTTCACCACGCTGGTTTGGTGCGAGTTAGCGAACTTTACATACCATAGAAATGCTTTAAAATCTCTATGCTATTTATTCTCACAATGTTTGCAGTACGCGGTAATTGGCTGTCAATAATATACGGCTCCGAGATTACCATAGAATATTTCAATTGGAATACTTTTTTTTTCAAATGGAAAAATAATTTTTGATGTCACATCTTTGATCTTACCCAGCAATACCACCAGACTCCATGTGGTTGGCGAGCGTGACGTCATCGCTCCAGACATCGAACTGCCACTTGCGAAGACCGAGGACGCCGCACAACACGTTGCCCGTGTGGATGCCGATACGCATGTCCACGTTGAAGCCGGTAGCTTCGCGAACGAACCTGGGTAGAGATGGAATGTTAGGATTTTATGGTATTGTTTGACAGCCTCCGTGGCGCAGTTGGTTAGATGCCGGCTTTGAAACGAGAGGCCGCGAGTTCGATCCCCGCACTCAGACAAATGTTTGTGTGGTCCACAAATATTTGTCTAGGTTTTGGGTGTTTGTGAGACCGAAAAGTCTCTCGTAGTTCTTGCGACACAAGACTTAATTGATCTTAATGTGGGGTCAGGATAATGTATGTGACTGTTGGGTGTATTTATTATTTATTTATAGGTTAGAGAATGAGTTTGATAAATTATTTATATTATACACAGTTGTATAAATAATTAACATACATATAATCGTCCAACTGCTGGACACAGCCCACTTCCACAATTTAAAAATATTTCGCCTATATTTTACTAAGTTGGCCTTCAGCCTTGTATGGGTTGGTGAAATTGGCATGCTGTTAAAATTCGTATGCAGATCTCTCAAATGATGCTACTTCTACTAGGTACCAAGCGATCCTATCTTATTACAGGTTTAAAACAACATTGTAAAAAATGGTAATATTCAACTGACATTATCTTCCCGAAAGTCATTATTTACGGCTCGAAAAAAGCAAAAAAGATTCCATATTTTATTAATATTCCGCCTTAAGGCAGGACAACGCACGAAAAACGCGAATTTCGGATAACAAATGAGGCAAATAAATTCTGAGGAAGAATAAAGAAATATCACGACATTAACTCATAATTGCTGATTTTGCATAAACAGAAACTAATGACCTCTTTTGGGTACAATAAAAAAATATTATTTTAGTAATTATTTCTGTGATTTGCGGAACTAATAATTATAATTGTAGTAAAAGCCTTGGGCTACAAAAATATATTAATTCTATTATATAAATTTAATTGTGCCATTTTGGTAGTAAGTCAAAATAGAAATTAAACGAAGCAACATCAAATACATAACCAGCTATATTCATTCACGACGGACCCCAAAGGGATATGAGATGGCTCTAGTCACCCACAATTCAGAGGCCTTACTTCTGTTACTAGATGTGATTTTATACATAAACAACCCCACATTGATTAATAAGAAAATTAGACATATTTTTGGTGCTCAATCATCCCAATAATCAACATAATAAAAGATAACACGTTATTTTAACAACTTCTATTTTTACGATGAAGGTACTTCCTCGAAAGAAAATAACCCAATAAATAAAATACCTAGTAATGTCTCTCTAAAAATACCATAATATATATTTATTTATTTATTTAAATCTTTGTACACAGAAAAATCACATACAAAAACAGAAAGCAAAAAAAAAAGTACAAATGGCGCTCTTATCGCGTAAAGCAATGTCGTACAGACAACCATGGGATGGATTTAAAAGAAGGAGAAAAAGAGTTTAAATAAATAATTAAATAAATATAGTATATCTTAAAACTTATCCGCTAAAATGCAAATTCATACCGAATGGCATCAATCATCTGCAGGCCCATGTTGACGCAGTTGTACGCGTGGTTAGGCCGAGACACCGGCAGCCCCGACACGCAGTAGTAACAGTCTCCGAGGATTTTGATCCTCATGCATTGGTTCTCCTGGGGACAATAGACATACATACTTACATACATAAACTCACGCCTTTATCCCAGAAGGGGTAGACAGAGGCGCCACCAGGACACCCACATTGCGCCTTGTATGTTCCGTCGCATGATGTGATAAGTGGCGAGCCTATCGCCATATCGGGCACAAATTTCTGACTCCGGGCTGATAATGAATAGAAAAACCCAATATCATTTAGACATTATTATATTTTTTGTATCAGCCCATATACGTCCCACTGCAGGGCACGAGCCTACTATACAAACGAGGGTACGATTAAGACTGGTTAGGCCATATAGTCCACCAACCGTGCCTAGTGCGGGTTGGCGGACTTTACATACCATAGAAATTCTTACTCTATATAGCGATAGATATTATTATATTAGCTTATATAGAAATAGCTGAACAGGGAATTCCTATGCTATCGAAGTTCATCTGAGAAGGTCTGTTGCGGTTTGGCGGTTCAGATACTATAGAAATTCTTATAAAATTATATATTAGGTGGGTTTCCTCAAATATTTTCCTTCACCGTTAAAGTGCATAGTGATTAAATTATAGCACCAATAAGTCAAAGGTTTGGCTTCAAATCCGAATTTTTGATCATCATCTCGGCAGTTGCAGCACCATGCACATCAAAATTGTATAATTTAACATCAAGCAATACACTTACGTTGTGTGTTGCCAGTCATGACATGCGGCACCGAGACGTGGCCTCTCACTATGGGCCTTATTAGGCGGCTCAAAGTCACTCAACGAGCTATGGAGAGGGCTATGCTCGGGGTTTCCCTACGAGATCGATCAGAAATGAGGAGATCCGTAGGAGAACTAAAGTAACCGACATAGCCCAGCGGATTAGTAAGTTGAAGTGGCAATGGGCGGGGCACATAGCGCGGAGAACTGATGGCCGATGGGGCCAAAAAGTTCTCGAATGGAGGCCACGTAGCGGAAAGCGCAGCGTAGGACGTCCACCCACAAGATGGTCAGACGACCTGGTAAAAGTGGCGGGACGTCGCTGGATGCAGGCTGCCTCTAACAGGTCACTGTGGAAATCATTGGGAGAGGCCTATTTTCAGCAGTGGACGTCCTTTGGCTGATGGATGGATGGATGGAATACACTTACGTGTATTTATTTAACCTTGCTTGAGGAAATATACAATATTATTTTAGGTATGTGTTCCAATTATACCCCTTTACGTAATGTAAAGGGGACCCTGTTCACAGTTGTGGAATATAAATAAGCTCATGTAGATAGATGGATATTCATTCATTCTAAATTAGGGCACAACAGTATAAAAATTTAATCAAATACAATCTCATAGGTTTTTGTGACTAAAATACTAAAATGTATGCCTTGCCCAAGGTGAGACCTTGTTTTTTCATGGCGTTTGGATCTT
This sequence comes from Deilephila elpenor, assembly GCA_949752805.1. NCBI lineage: Eukaryota > Metazoa > Arthropoda > Insecta > Lepidoptera > Sphingidae > Deilephila > Deilephila elpenor. Next base: position 12,751,867 of record OX457107.1, on the reverse strand, counting down.
CCCTTATCTTGAAACGAACACAAGGTCAGGGAACTGTTGGTGGTGTTCATTGATTATATCTACCCATTTCTTTAATGACAAAAGTGTGAGCTCACGTATGTATGTATTAAAAAGCTGTGAAAATATTAACTACATATACGAAAATTTGCGAATGCTAAAACTTACTTATAAATTTATTCTTTATCACTTAACCTACTTAAACTCACACAAAACAGTTCACTCTTCAACCTATCGGAGCGTGACCCGTCCAAAGTCAAACTACAGGGTGCCCCGACTATCTACGAACCACAGGAGGTTCAATAAATCACCCGGAGTTTAAATTATCTATTATTCATGTCATCCATCAGCCGCGTCAACTCTGGCTCTGTGTTTACATGTACAGTTTAAATATTTAGGTAATTAAAGTTTAAATGGTGATAGGGTGTTGAAAATAACTCGCATACTGTAATACAGATCAGCCTGCATACGCCCACTGTTGAGTAGAAGCCTCTTCTACTATTAAGAAATGGCACAGTGAACCCATAGCAAATTAGAAGACTTCATACACCATGGAATTTCTCGTAAAGATATTGTAGTAATTTACTCAGGATAATTTCAATTAAAAAACATGCTAATGAACAGAATACAGATATAGGTTTGAAAAGTCTGAAGTTTTTGGATAAGTTCCTTCAAACTTTTCTGAAAGTTAAGAAAATGATACCATCAGTATTTCTTAGAGGTTCTTGCAAACAGACAAATATTAAGTACATCATTTCAATGTCAAAAGAAAATTCGTTGAATAACCTATGTAGGCGACGCCATTTCAAGCAAAATTAATGAATTTAAAATACATTATAACACTTTGTATATAAGACAGGCATCTCCCACGTAATAACTAGAATAAATATTGATCCTAAAGTTCCAATGAAACCTACTATACGTCTAAAATAGGTTTTAAATTCAAAGCTTTATAATGTCACTGTACAAAGAAAGTGGGCGAGAAGTCGAGTCTTAAGCAAAAGGACGCAGGTTTGATCTCTTTACTGAGAAAATTCTTTTAAGGAGAGAGAATATTCGATTTCCAGAACCTATTTTGTGAATATAGTTTAAAAATATAATTTAGGCGGGAATGCTCATACCCTCGTTTGTTTAAACCAAGCAAACAACAAGATTTATTAAGTTAACGCGCATTTTATGCAACCCGCGCTAGGCCAGCGTGGTGAAGTATATGGCCTAACCACTCTCAATCGATTCTCTCGGTTGTAGAGTAGGCCCGTGCCCAGCAGCGGGACGTATATGGGCTGATACAACGCGAATTTTATACACATTAAAATACATTTCAAGAAGTTTAGTATAACCGTATACACAAAAGTATACACTAAAATCGTAATAAAATACGAAAAATAGTTTTATGTCAACCCACATAGGGTGTCAAAATTATGTTGCGCTGACTTCTCATAAGTTCTCGATAAAACTAAGCAGAAGGTCATTCCGAAAACAAAGAGGTACTTCTGGGTGGTAATATAAAACCCTTTAATTACGCTAATGAACTTGCCCTTGCTAATGTTGGTAAGTACTTAAACAACCAAACAATAAACAAGTTTACAAACAGTCACACTCGCCAAGACCTCGACGTTAAGTAAATACAAACTTGGACAAACTTCTTAATCTTTATTTTAAGATGTTGATGATAAACAACAAATATTGTTTAAACTTTGGAGAATTAACTATAAACGCAGACTGTTTAGGTTTTAAAAGACGTCATTTAGTTACACTCATAAGAGTGATGTTTGCGTCTTCATGATGATTTTTCTTAAAACCTGCCTAAGTAACACTACGCATAAAAAGGAAACAATCCACATCTATGAAAATCCACAAAATCTCAAGTATCGTGCATTCGCGGAATATCAAGATCGACGAGGTGGTAAATTATTGCAACTCCAGCTACATTATGTTTTCTGTATAAAATCATATTCTGCTATAATAAAAACTAACCCCAAAGTACCTAACCCTATTACCATAATTCTTAGTTATAACTTGATTTACTGCCTCGGTGGCGTAGTTGTACTACGGTACGACTACAAAGCTGAGGTCTCGGGTTAGAATCCCGGGTCGGGCAAAGTGATATTGGGTTTTTCTATTCATTATCAGCCCTGGGTCAGGAATTTGAGCCCGATATGCCGATAGGCTCGCCCCGTTATCACATAATTGGACGGAAAGGCGAAATGTGGGTGTCCTGGTGGCGCCTCTGCCGACCCCTTCTGGGATAAAGGCGTGAGTTTATGTATGTATGCATATAATTTGATTTATAAAGAATTGGGTCTGATGGCATTATCGCTCGTCAAGTTCAAATCCCAATTCAGAGTAAAATGTGAACCTTCTAATTATTGTGTACCGTATTAGGCCCATTTTCACACGAAACAGGATATTATAAACCGTTTTCTCAACTATCTCTCCACACTGTTCATCCGTTACCACAGTGACCGGTCATTAAGCTCCGCGTTCATATTGAATTTAGTTATTAAATTGTTCGACCGCGTTCGCAACGCAATTACTTATGTGGTCCAATACACGTTCTACGTATCAATTTTAATCAAGCCATTAGCTCTTAGTTGAGGATTTGCCGCTAACTTTATTTTAGTTCGTCAGGGCAGTGTTGAAGTGACAGATTTTGACAAGGTTTCAATCGGTACGAATAATTCAATTTATTTGATCCTATTTAACTGAATAATTTATGATTGTGCACTTATTTAAATAAACGATCTCTTCATAATAACTGTCGTTTATCATTGCTTCTAAATGACTAAATTAATACTATGTTCAGTTACCTAATTCTCGAAAATGTCAATCAGAGATAAGTTACCATCGTATTAAAGGGACAATAATACAGTGGTAAAAATGGCCCCAAAATATACATAGACAATTAAATATATATGATCAATTTTTTTTTTGAAGAACAATAACTGATGGTACAATTTCTTTGAATATTTTGCAACTATATCTACATCAAAATTGTAATTCCATTCTAAGTGTATTTTACTATAATAAGCTTTTTATGCACTATTCGAAACAATTTCACCCAAACTGTATGATCTTAATTTATATACATACATACATAAACTCACACCTTTATCCCCGAAGGGGTAGGCAGAGGGCCCACCAGGACACCCACATTTCGCCTTGTAATCGTATGTTCCGACCCACGATGTGATAGGGGGCGAGCCTATCGCCATATCGGGCACAAATTCCTGACTCCAGGCTGATAATGAATAGAAAAATCCAATATCACTTTGCCTGACCCGGGACTCGAACCCGAGACCTCAGCTTTGTAACCGTACCGTAATACAACTACGCCACCGAGGCAGTTAGTTAATTATTAGAGTTAATTTATAGTTACCAAATTAACACCTTCTAACGTAAACCCCACAGGGACCCAGACAAACAAACAAATAAAACAAATTAAAACGCTAAACCATATCTAGCATAATCCATTTAATTACATTAATAAATAACACATGCGAGTATAATCAATTTAGATGAACAGATAACGTGATCAGTACTTAATTTCCCCAGCGATAAATTAACTAGTGTAGTCCCCGGGCGTACTTCGCTTTATTAAACATAACACTTGACGATAAGTCAAAGCCTTGATGAAAAGTAACTAATAATGTTTCGATTCGATTGCTAAAGCAAATTGAGTTACAAGAATTCAATTATACATAGCAAGTTTGGCAAGTTTGATGAAATTGTTAATTGATTTGATCGAACAAGATGTTAAAGATTTTATAAAAGATTTTCTAGTTCAATCATATTGTCAGTATTATATGATTTTGTGATAAAGCACTTTTTATAAGAGCGTATTATTGACAGCCTCTGTGGCGCAGTTGTTTAGACGCCGACAGTGAAATGATAGGCCGCGAGTTCGAACGTACCGAAACAAATAGTTCTGTAACCCACAAGTATTTATTTCGGGTGTTTGTGAGACCGAAAAGTCTCTCGTAGTTCCTGATATCTACGACACGAAACTCGATCTTAGTGTGGGGTCAGGAGTCAGGACTATGTATGTGACTGTTGGGTGTATTTATTTATTTCCAAATCAGAGGCCGCGGGTTTGAATCCCACACCGAGAAAAATGTGTGTATGTTGGTGACATCGAAAAGTCCCTCAGTCTGTAATACACACGACATAAGACTTTTTATTTATTTATTGAACACTGCATGACACTGCACTGCGCTCGACACCCAGACTCATTATAATTTATCACTTACAGCAATTTTTAAGCTTCCTCAATTCACTAAATGCAACAATCTTCAACAGCAATAAAGTCTCTATTTCCATGAAAACAATGCAATTTTGCATACAATACCAAATTGTTTCTGTAAACACGGCACGCGAAAAGTTACCAAATTGAATTCCAAACCCAATGTTGGTTTTACACTCTAGTCGCCGGTAACTTCATGTGAAGTAACTAAATATACACATACAATTTGCTATACCGTGCAAGATTTTATGGAAAATGTATTATATTCATGACAATATGAATAGAATTGATGGCATTCTTGGGTATTACTCCATAGCTAACGATTCTTTTGTTTCAATGTGATTCTCAATTTTTTACAATTATACAGCTCATTTCATACATATACATTTTTGTCTCGGGTCTGGGGGTTTGTGATACCGCAAAGTCTCTCATAGTCTTTGGTACCCACAACACAAAACTTAATTTATCTTAATGTGGGGTCAGGACTATGTATGTGACTGTGGGGTGTATTTATTTATTTATTTATATACACTGAATATTATCCTGTAGTATGTTGTTGAATCGCCCATACTGACTAAATTATAGTTTTTTTTTTCGTAATATTTGGGTTGGTTGTTCGACTGTGAAAAGTGGTTATATAACTCATAATAACTCTTGATTATAAATTATTCTCAGATATAGGAAGTCCCCTGATGGACTAATGGCGTCCCCATAAAAATTCATGACGATCATAAAGAAAGGTCATAATTGGGTATTTGACTCATTTTTTTTATTGTATTCGTCAAAAAGTATCCATATCCAAAATCTAACAAACAAAGAATTTTGTAAATCCATTCAGAATTTAAAAAGTTAGAAACGTTTTTAATCTTGTAGTGGGGGTAAAAGAAAAGGGATGCAAAACAAAATTAGTGACGTCACTATTCTTAATATGCATTATTGTGTGCGGGTGTGAAAGAGACGGTAAGATGTCCCCACTACGTCCCCACTCTTTCATTTAAAATACTAATATTTGCCTCATGTTACAAGCTACTTTATCACTGTTTTCACAAAAATGTTTTATTTTAATGGCACTTCTGATTGTTTGTAAAATAATACAAAAATTCGATGATAGTCAAATACCCAATTCAGCAGTTTTCTAATTTCTTCCTTCACCTTTACTTGTCTGCCTTCCAACTACAGTTTTTCTTACAAAGATATTCGATACAAATAACATAGATAATAACATTAAATCTGATAATCTTTACTTCGTTACTAGTTCATGGATCCCCGGTGACTATGTCACTTTCGATTTGCAATATTTACCCTTATTTATTGGGTTACTTCTTCGAACTGTTCAAAGACTCGTTTATTTGGGCACGTTCAGTTATAAAAGTGTAAAGTTGGATAACTTTCTCTGTATACTCAAATAGAATTACTAAATCTCTTGAGAAATAACAAATAACGTTTGATAGAAGCAGATGATGCGTAAGGCGTTACTAAATTTACTAAAAGTTGGACTATCGAAACATGTTCTGTAATTTTAAACTTTTTCTTCTAAATACAGTTATGAAACTTCACATTCGATCTTAAACTTTCTTAGAATGTCGGGTCGTATTTATTCTAGCCAGGCAAATACACAACTCAGTTTGATGTATTACTTGTTTTTGACCGACTTCAAAAGAGGAGGTAATCAATTCGACTGAATTTTTTTTTTTTTTTTGTATGTTTGTTACTCGATTACGCTGGTATTTGGGATCCGATTTTAAAAATTTCTTTTTTGTCGGAAAGCATGATGTACTAGGTTGGTACCATAAAAAATTGGTGAAGACCTGATGAATATCTTTGGTCCTGAAGACCAGAACTCCTCAAAATTGAACGGTACAGCAATAATTCTTTTTGCACCTGGTTCAGTATAAGTGTATTACTACAAAGGGGGGGTTAAAAGGGGAAAGGGGTGTATGGGGGGGGAGAAAATAGATACTAATGTAAATACTCAATATCTGTGGCAGTACTTAAACGATTTAAAAAATAATAATTTTGTCGACAAGTATGATATGTTAGATTGGTGTCATTAAAAAATGGTGATGGCCTGATGAATATCTTCGGACCTGAAGAACAGAACTCCTCAAAATTGAACGGTACGGCAATAATTCTTTTTGCACCTGGTTCAGTATAAGTGTATTACTACAAAGGGGGGGTTAAAAGGGGAAAGGCGTGTAGGGGGGGGGGGGTAGGTAAAAGATACAATTAATTTCCGTTTTCAATATAAAAGTTTTACTATAAACAGTAGGTGAAGAAGAGGGAGAGTGAGAGAAATAGATACGTAAATTACCGACGTAAACTAAGAGAATCCGACCTGGTCAGTGTCTAACAATAGCGGATATCATGATTATAATGACTTACAATTTTCTCATAATTTCACAGCAATAATATCATGTTTGGTCTGAAGGATTCGAAAATTTTAAAGACTACGTTTTGATTATATTATGATCACCTTTCTCATCATTACGATGCCTATGAAAACTAAAAAGGGACAAATAAAATAATTTTTAATAAAAAATAAAAACCGACTTCAAAGTGCTACTACAAAGTAACAAATAATATATATTTCATCGTGCTAGTACACAATGATTAATGTTCTTATTGACTTGACTAGCTAACAAATCTTAAATACGTAATATTTTGAAGGCGGGTCGCTAAATAACAAACACGTATAAATTTAAGCAAATGTTACACCATTTGATATTACATGTAGATCCTGCAATGTTGGCTCAGAAAGGCACGTAAGTAAATTAAACAAAAATGAATATAATGTGAATATAATCCAACGTGTAAATTTTTTGATGTTTTGATAGAATTTCTATGTGTCTTATATGTGTGTGGTAGCCTGTTGATAATTATCTAGATATGATCCACGAGACGGTTGACCACCGTCTCGGTTATAATTCCAGGGTATACACCTCCGGAATTATCGGAGTCACTTGTGTGTTGATGATATTCAATTACTAAACTCTTTAATAGTGATATATTTAAATCATAGTCAGGAAACCTGCATGACATAAAGGCATTTAAGTACAAGAAAGGGTATGTTGTGTCCCATGCTCAACAGTGGACGATTACGGCCTGATATATTAAGACAAATTAATATTCCGTGTAAATCTTGCGTGTTTTTCGCTAGAATTTCTTTAACAAATTAATGTTAAGCGTAAGGCGTAGGTACATGTTCAGCACTTAGCGACCCGCCTTCAAAATATTACGTATTTAAGATTTGTTAGCTAGTCAAGTCAATAAGAACATTAATCATTGTGTACTAGCACGATGAAATATATATTATTTGTTACTTTGTAGTAGCACTTTGAAGTCGGTTTTTATTTTTTATTAAAAATTATTCTGCAAGAATCCATTTAGTCCCGATTAAGTTTTCTACATTCATATTACTAGAAGGAAATAAGTATATACAAGCCGAAATGTGAGTGTCCAGTTGCGCCTCTGCCTACCCCTTTTGGGATAAATGCGTGAGTTTATGTATGTATGTATGCGTTTATAAAAAAAAGTACATTCATATACAAAGCAAGAACAGAACATTATCTGTGTGTTACTGGATGGATGCAGGCCGCTTCAGGTCGATGTGGAGGCCTATTTTCAGCAGTAGACTTCCTGTGGCTGAATATACATGGATAGATAGGTGTGTTAACTGTTTTATTGTACATGTAGTGTTTACCTTTAAGTGATGGTTGCATTACTTTTGATTATTTTACATGTACACGTTAGTTATAAATCAATGTAAATAATTATTGTTGATCAATCTTATTAAATAAATAAAAAAATAAGAAAAGTCTTAGAACGTTAAGAAATCAAGTTAATCACGAAATTCTTGGAGAAATTATAAACCTCGGCACAAAAACAGCAATCAACTATCTTTAGAAAGGCTCAACTCTTCCACGAGTAATTCTGTTAATTAAAAATTGTAACAAAGACGATAAAATTCCGGATTTCGTACGGCGAATTAGAAGCAAGATTTTTTTTTCAGGGTTCTGTAAAGAATAAACCTAATTTAAAAAAATTACTAAATGTTTCGTGTTTTTGTTTATTTGTTTTATTAAATTTGCGGATTCATTCAATTATTATAAGAGCATAAAAATATCGTTGTTACTTTAGATGAATGTTACTAATACAAATATTTTTTCAAATCAATATTTCTACGAGTTAGATAAAGTTCCACAAATCAGTCGCAGCTAAAATTCGTTCTGAACTAGAAGAAAGACAATTTCAAAAGGAACCATATTTCTTATCAGTTCTCATTTCTTCAGTCATAAAACGTTTTAGAGTGATAGAACATTAATTATATCAGCAAAATGTTCAGTCCGCTGTAACTTCATTACGTACGGAGTACGGACGATGTCGTCTCTGCCAAAAAATCCCTCTACTTAATTAAATGAAAATGTTTTCTTACATTTAATTAAACTTGCTTCCAGAGTTGATGGGGAAAGCGAGAAAATTTGCGATAGGGTAGCATGGAACATAGGTGTTTTATGTATATTATGTTCTGAGCTTTAATTTACGAGGAACAAATTGGCTGTGTCAGTAACGCTTCGGTTCAGTCCCAGAGGATCTGTTTGTTTGTGATTAGTTATCGTGTTAATAATAATTATCTTAATACTGGACAGCTTAAAAAAAGAACCTAATAGTACCTTTTATCTCCTAGGGATAGGCAGAATTTTTTTATCCCTATTTTGGACTTGATCCATCTCTTTTGTAATAGCTTATATTAGACTATTTTTCGCGGTTAAGGATTTTCTTAGCCTTTCTTAATAGTACTTTAAACACTACACGATTACGAACCTAAACTTTGAAATAAACTTGATAACTTAATCATACAAAACCAACAACCTTCAGCAAAAATTAAGAAACAGACATTAGAAGGTAGCAAAATATGTATCTATGGAAGAATATGATGTTGAAACAAAACATGAATTTGCTTTCAAGTACTAAATAGACTATTATATTGTATAATAGCTGACCTAATAATAAACACTTGTGATTCCAGTAGAACCATAGGTGAGGTGTTGTTTTCAAGTACTGCGTATGTGCACTAAAACAGATAACGTTTCCAAATCAAATACTCATAAGAACACGTAAATGAATGAATACTTTGTATGCTAGCCAACTAAACCACAAACAATCATTCACAACACAACAACAAACGAAATGACAATTAAGAATATTTTCCATTACGCCACAATGAGCGGTCGACGCCGCGTTTATTTAATTTTGCCTCGTAACTTGATTGCTGGAATAAAATCCAGTCCGACTACGGCAGAGAGTAGAAATAAAACACTAACCCAGTTTGATGGAGACTTAAGAGTCACTGTAGATTTTATTGGAATCTCAACGTGAGGTGAAATATTTGCTTTGCTGTTATTAATGCAACTGTTGTTTTTTTCCTATCGTGAGCTTATTGTTGACATTATATCAGTACAAGAGTTCCAATTTATTCTAATGAATGATGTAATTAATTTTAATGCTAACATAATAAATTGGTAAATATGTATTATATTCTATTCTTCTTTTGCCTGTTCTACTTCTAAAGCTTTTTTACATGAGAACGGCGCAAGTTTTTTTTTTATGTTGTACGACTCGATCCATGCTTGACATCTAAGCTTACGGAAAAAACCCTTTTACAATTTTAAACCGGCCTAACGGGTGTTGACAGAATTCACGGAGTAGCTTTAAAATTCTAGTGCAAAACTCCTAAATATACAGGTTTCGGTTGGTTAGATTTCAGCAACGTATTAACTAAATATAGTCGTAACGTTGATGGTAATGTGGAAAAATTGTCGTAAGTTTTTTTATAATTTAGTACGTAATATTTTTTAACTCGTCTGGTTAAATGTATTTATTTAATTAATTACGAGTTATAATATTTCTTTATCCAACAAAAGATATGCCTAACACAACAAACGTTATATTCGAAAAGTCTAAACCTAATCTAAAACTAACGTCACATACACAAAGTTATACACTATCTGAAATTCAAATATTCACTAACAAAGACGAGCAACACCAAGTTAGAGATTTAGTTTCAATAGTTTCAGAACTTAATAACAATTCACACTATTTGAAAGTTTCGGAGGTTTCGCTGTTTATTTGTAATTTATCTCCACATTAAAATTAAATTTCTAACTTACTGTGTAATCATACACCTACGCCCGAATACTCAAACACCATTTAAATATTAAGTTGCACTTAACTACCCACGTCAACTTAACCAGTACATTTAAGCAGGACTTTCGTAGTTAAGTGCAACATAATTTTTAAGTGGCGTTTGAATATTCGGGCACTACTCTTTAAAAAGTATTTGACGAAGTAGCTACAATGCACCTAATGTTAAATGCTATTAAAATTAGGCATCACAAATTCTGCGAAACAGTAATCAGAAACAGTAATTCTAAGAAACAGTAAACATCTAAATCGTGGATATTCCACCAATTTATAAGCAGTTCCTTTCCAAGCAGATATGCAAGTAACCTACAACCAAATAAAGAAATAATATCATTTTTATTATGAGAGGCTGTAAGGCATTTATTATTTTACCGTCATTAAGGTTTAGGCGGTTATAATTTACCCTGGGAACCGTGTTTTTAATGATTTCTTCAACTTTAAATGAAATTAATTACCGTATAACATACAGAAGAAACCCCTAATTCAACACATAAAATACGCAGCAGAATAAGTCTGCAGCAATTGTACCTCACACATTTATGACGTTGGTGCAGATTAGTTTCTTGTTCTACAGATTGCAAGCTTAGTGGAGTCCAGTCATTGCTTTCTTGTGCTAAATTGTAGAACCCGACGCGTACTAATGAGTTTTTCTAAACCCAATTACACTACTTTGTTGATAAATGGTTTTGTTCACTCACCACCTTCGTTGTTTTATTTTTGTTGGAACAATAGTTTTTACGCGTATAAAATTATTTAATTGGGTATGTTCATTTTATTCTCCCTCTATTTGATGGACAATAAATTAAAATACAAAAATACCTCACGAAAAGCAATTATTACTCTCAAGTCTCAACTAACCTTTAACAAGGAGATATAATAATATGTTAGTGATTTCAAAAGGATTTCTCCTAAATATGATGTAGTTGGTCCGTATCAGATGGCATTAAATATTTAGATAGTTAGACTCAAACGCAAGTGACTCAGCAGGATACTGAGATTTCAAATATATTTTCTCATTTCATTCTGTTAGTGCCATTTAAACGTCCAATATTATGCCTTTCTGGTTTTTACTCCCAACTATTTCAAAGGCATTAAATCTTCAACAATGATGCCATTATGCTTGACCAGCTGTTGTTAAAATCTATTGAAACAAATGTCAACTAACCTGTGCAATCTGATCGAACCTCCCGAAGAGTTCGTTCAAGGTCTTCACCAGGTCCGAGGCGCTGAGTCTCTCCGACAACGGCGTGAAGTTGACGATATCTGCGTACAGAATGCTCACGTTGTTGTGTCTCTGGACGTGCATCTCGTGAAAACGGGTCTGCTTGGAACTGTCGGCGCAGGCGTCCGCCATTTTTAGCATTATGGAACGTTTGACCTGGGAACAATGTATTTAATTTTGAGTAAAACACAAATTTGTAGGAAAGTGACAGGTCTAAATGAATAGCGAATAACCCAGAAGACAACGAGACAATACACAATTTTAATACCGATAATAATATACAACTGAACAACGTACAACAATAAAGTGTTTCACTAGTGATACTTTTAGCTCATTTTGTACCAAAACAAGTTAAAACCCAATCCACTGTCTACAATGCCACGCTGCCCCAATGACAGTTGATGAACGAATGAAATATTAATCTACCGTCACAATTTTAAAACAGCTTTGTGCAGCATCCGCGTTTAGCGGCTTAACGTTCTCTCTGCACATCATTTATTTTTAAAATTAAATATTAAAGAGCCCAAATATCAAACGGAAGTTTGAAACTTCGTTTGAAACTGTAAACAATTTAATTCAAGATTGTAGCAGACAATAGGGGGTGCTTACGGTGCAATGAACGGGATCTGACGCAAACATCCGATTCTGCCCGTCTAACTCAGTTTCAGTTACGCGGTACACAAAATGAATATCAATTGTTATTTTCTTGGAAATGTAGCGAATAATGCCGTGGGAGAGATTTAGTTTAATTAGCAAAATATTTTTGCTTTGGAATATTAATATGGCATAACAGTGCATTTGCACTTCTGTTCGACCGGAGAAATAGACATTGCGGTGGTAGCTACCCAGGCGGCCTCTCACATATGAGTTACACACTTAATAGGTTTATGAGATTGCCTAGTCAGTCGAGGAGTATCGTATCACTGTCGAGCACATCTGACATTACTGAAAACTTGATATCGCCTTGGTAATGTCTACTGCTAAATGATGATCAAAATCTCTAACTGTAAAATACTAAATACTACATCAAAGATTTTGTACGAGTTATGACTACTTAGAGAAATACCCACACTATGATTTGTTTTTTTTCTAAATGTAAATTAAACAGTAGTTTTATAATATCAATATTTCGCATAATCATGGAAACCAATACGACCTTTTTAAATAAATTAATAAATTTTAAAATAGAATACTTATAAAATGAATGGCATATAAAATTAAATGTAATATAATATAAAGTCCGCCAACACGCATTAGGCCAGCGTGCTGGACTATATGGCCTAACCCCTCTCAATCGTACTCTCGATTCTAGAGGAGGCTCGTGCCCTGCAGTGGGGCGTATATGGGCTGATATAAAAAAAGTATGAGTAAATTCTCATCAACCTGTCTGTAAATACTATTACAGCAATATTTCAAAACCTAATGTTGCTATAATAATTTGATGAGGCGTTTCAAAATGATATTAAGGCAATTAAAAACTATACAGCGATTATTCACTGGTCTCCCAAATGCGAGAGGACGTCTGGGAAGATATGCCTATTTCTCCCCTAAACAGCAGTGGAAATGCACTGTTGTGTTCCGGTTTGAAGGACTTTATAGCTAGAGTTACTACTGGACTTATTGAGACTTAACATCTTATTTATTTTATTTTATTTTATTAATATTTGGGAAACATACAGAACAATAAAGCATATAAACACATTACAATAAATAATGCACTATCCAGTGAAGCTTTCACAATTATACCTCAGGATGGCGAGCGCAGTGGAATGCCAAGTATTGCTTAGTAATTCATGGTGTTGTTTGGTTTTGCTACTGTCAATGTCCGGTCGTATTACTTACTATCGGGCGAATGGCATGCTGGTCTTGCCATTATCATCCATCGCAATAAAAAACGAATGACAATTTTGAAGACAAAGAAATGTGTCGTATAAATATTTTATTTGAGAGGGTAATATTGTCAGTGAGTCAGAAGCTTAGTTGCGTTATTAAAATTCCTAGAATCGGCAACTCTTATTATGCGCATGCATGTGCTCTCACAAGAGCTCCTATGAAATGTAATATTTTCTTTGTCCTTATTCATATAATAGGAATTCTTTACATACACGTTGTCATATTAAAGATGTAATACTCTGAATTACTAAGGAGGAAACAGTAGACTAATTTAATACTTATTAAAGGAATGGAGAATGCCCATTTTGCTATGAAACTTGATATCGGTGCGAAGATTTCTTGTCCCTCGATGAAATCTATTTTTTTGTGCAGGGAAAAGTATATTATTTTCAATAAAAATAAACATAATTGCGACCCAGGCCTAGAGTTCTTGGAAAAATGAACTTGAAGTCCAGTAGCTCCATTTGTAATAATGGCTGACGTATCATAAAATATGATGATAGTTACTTTGTTTTATAAAAACCTGCCACCCGGGATAAAACTAGAAAACGTTTAGGGACAAACCATAAAAAATGCTATAATGAATTTTAAGCAGTATCGATATCGGGGTCAACGGTATTTTTTACCGATGCCATGAATGGGAACTTCCTTTCAATAATACTTGTATAAAATGTTATACAATTAAAAACTATAACATTGAGATTCTTATGGGAAATATTTGTTATAGGTAATACTATTGGTATTACGTGTACTGTTCTGTTCCACAACACCTCCACTCAAAATAATTATTTTGTCTCCACGCGAAATTCTTATTCGATGCGGGGATCGAACCTGTAACCTTTCGTTTCACGGGCAAATTCTAACATACAGTAAAGCTTCCCGTGGACTATTCTGTTATTACCATGATTATTTAATGACTCTAATATTTGAAATCATTATTTCATGACAAAACCGAAGTGCCAAACAGATTATTAAAAAATAATCTGAATCTACTAAAATTATATAGTTTTCTATTTTGAGTTTAGAACAGTTATTTCGCCACCGAAATAGCTTTATCCAACCTTATCACATGCTCATATTCCCCCACGTAGAGCTAAAACACAATGTCTATTTTAAACTATGCGACACATTATCACACAAGTTCAACAACACAGACCAATGTCACCTGGTTATCGTAACCGTAATACCACAGATGAAACGAAAGCTGAAATGTGATAATTAGCTATCGTGTCGGGTATGTCCTTGTTAGGCGCTGTATGGCTTTGAAAAATACTTTAGAAAGCAAGTGCTAAATAAATTATTTGGAGTTGGAAATAGAAAGTATTGTTATGGTAGAATTTTTCTCGCGATCCCCGTCCATTCCCGGATGTTACGCAACCAGGACTTCTTCCGTCGACCAACGGTTCTTTTGCCTGCTAATTTGCCCATCATAATTTGTTGCAGAAGTCCGTATCTATCGTGCCTTTACAATTATAACGTAGTTTAAATCTCATAATGAGTCAGTTACGGCGCGTACGAGCCTACGTGACGAATGGCTTGTTAGCATCGTGATAAACAACAGGCCATTCAAATCTATCTGGTGGTCAGACGCGGCGACACGCGTTTAAACTTGTTTAACGGGCTGGGGAACTAAACTTCTTTGATAACACTTCCGTATAAATATTTTTTTTTTAGTACATTCATTGTTGACAGCCTCCGTGGCGTTGGTTAGACGCCGGCTATAAATCGAGAGGTCGCGGGTTCGATCCCCGCACCGAAACAAATATTTGGCCGAGGTTGGTTAGAAACGAGAGGCCGCGGGTTCGAACCCGCACCGAGAGAAATATTTGTGCGGCCTACAAACAATTCTTTCCGGTCTGGGTGTTTGTGTGACCGAAAAGTCTCTCGTAGTTCTGATACCTGCGACACAAGACTTAATTGATCTTAATATGGGGTCAGGACTATGCATGTGACTGTTGGGTGTATTTATTTATTTATTTATTTATTTATTGTACATGGTAAATAACCCGTTATAGTAAACCACGTTAGTGTTTCGCTTTTCGGGTTTATTTTGTTGTTATTCAGATAAAATTCACGTATCTTTATGTTGAGGTCTAGATGACACTATGCTTAGGCACGCACACGTAGACACGACCATGTGGTAGATATCACAATTAGTATATTTAAAAGTACAATATATATACAGACAACTTCAATATCTCATAAAATACACAAAATTACATAAAATCAAATATTTATCAACATGCCTTAATACATGATAAAGTTTGTTGGGTTCTTTTATGCGCACTCCTGAAAATTATCTGTTTTGTACATATCTCATTTTACTTTGCACCCGTCGATATAAGATATCCCTATGTTTTACATTGGAAATATGATAAATTACCATCTTGTAGGCCTTCAATAATTCAAGATATCAAATCCGTTATTATGTTGTCATCACTATTACATCAATATAATAACAATTATTTATTTTCCTGTTCAATTCGATATCTTTCTATTCCTTAATTAAGTCTACGTTCGATTTTGCGTTAACCAGTACCTACTTGTCTTGCACGGGGGGCATTTTCTTCCCAAAATTTCTCTTAATTCTCTCTTTAAATCTTTCGTGGTCACGTTCTCGCAATCGAGCTCTCGATTGTATACGAGTCCTATGCTCAGCAGAAGCGGTTATGGTATAGCACAGTATAGTATTTTTTTTTATAAATTGTTATTCAAAACCAGAGGGAGTGGTTTTAGTGCAAAGTGAATTCATCAGGCCCGAGCACGTCAATCGGTTGGCGGTTGACCGTATTTGTCAAGCGGGGCATTCCTAACCAAGCCGTCAATGGATGATGCATTCGAAACGCTAGTATGACGTCTGTAAAATTATGCAAATATGTGACGAAAGGAAACCACAGCAAACATATTTGTGATCTTTAAAGGGAAAGTGGGTTTAATAATGATAGTAATAATATAAAACATGATTTCTTAGAAGTAATAGTTGATTAAAATTGTACCGAAGCAATAGATATTTTAGAATCTAAAGAACAGTTAGATCATGCAATGTTCGAAAATAAACTGGAACTACAAAATCTGAATAGAGTACTCCCAAGTTTAGTAACTAACAGCTTGAATGATTTCGAACGACGAGAAATATATTTAAGAGGTTATTACACTAAAACCCATATAGTTGCAATAAATATTAGTAAACAACATAATAAATGTCCTCATTAGCCATCAGAAATAGTGTAGTGGACTATATTCAGATAATGACGATAGATCAAGTCTTTCGCCAATCATCGATGTGTTGATACTAATGAGTCATGACTCATGAGTTAATGAACTCTTTGCAAAGGTCTACGTGCTTCAAGACATGGTGTACGATAAACTCGAACACAAAAATATTGATATGTTTGACATCTTCGTATACAAGTCGGAGATTCTCTTTAATTTTACTTCTGACAGGTTAAGATGAAAAAGACTTTTAATAGATATCAACAAATAATTATAATGAATCAGCATGTTAGTGATAATTCTGATTTATAGTTACCAAGGCACTGTATTAGCATCGGGTAATTTAATATCAATGTTCGATATCCTTATCAATCAGATGGTTTTTATCAATTATTTGGGTTTATCAATCATAGATTTATTTAAAGATTATACTATGGGCGAATTTCAGCAGCTTTTAACAGGTCTCGAAGGAAATTATTCGAGTTCACTAATAGCCAGCAATGGACTTTCTGTGGTTGAAGAGGGAGAGTGGAAGAATAGAAGACCATTTTCCATAATAGAAGGAGATGACCATACCAGATGTCATTGGTGTACTATTCTTAGTATAACCCAGACGGGATGCGTGGGTGATAAAATTCTAAGAACAAGTGACAAATAGTAAAACATTTTATTTCATGAGATAACGTTGCGTCATGCTTTTTTATGGTGAAATATTCGTTTCCCTAGTGATTGCGTTATCAATGCGGGTAAAGCCCCCAGCGTAGTTTAACAGTGACACGCTGTGATTTTTAAAGTCCAATATTTTATCGAGGTTAAATACCTAATTAATTTCAGGAATAACCATTGTTTATTTTCCATCCACGATTCATAAAAATGTTCAGTTTGACAAAAAAGGTTCACTTATCTTCAATCTGTCACATATAGGTATATTCAGATACATTTGTTTCGGGTCTGGGTGTTTGTGAGATCGAAAAGCATCTCGTAGTTTCTGTTAACCACGTTACAAGACTCGATCTTAGTGTGAGGTCAGGACTATGTATGTGACTCTTGGGTGTTGTTTATTTATAATGTATTTGTTGTACATGTATTACATCGTGGTTATTAGTAACTGTAATTTAGTTTTCAAATATACAAAATGCAGACTCGATACAAATAATTTTATCAAGAATAATACTAACATATACTCGTACCTTAGTGCAATACAAACAAGACCTTGGCAGTAAAATGTCTTTAAATCAAATAGATCATACTTCAAGATCAAGCCCATATTATGTCATGAAGGTCAAAAAACTCTTGCGGAACAATCTATGACATTGCATGAGGTCAGTTTCACCTTGAAGTCCATTGTATAATATTTTTCGTGCTCCAACGCTATTGTCTAACGCGGAAAAAAGCCAATTATCCTTAAGGAAAGCAATTTAAATAACTAATTAATATTTCATTAGGTGGCTTTTAATTACCCGCTTAGATTGTTTTGATTTAATAGAAAATATTGTTAGGAGGTTGGCTATTAGAGCAAACATCTGTCATTTATGTTTCCTCGAATTAGTGTTTACCTAAAATGGACTTAGTATGTCGGCGTATTGACAGAAAAATGGACGTCATTCATCTGGTCAATCCTAGGAAAAGTTTACACAACTACTTTAGATCTTATTCTAATTTTATATATTTACTAATTTTAAAATGCGGTTAAAAATTAATAACAATTTTATCGGTATTATATTTAGACATAGGTACGTAGCAAAAGTATTTAAAAAAACAAAGACATATAGCATTCACAACAGTAGATAAGTCAGAATACATATATCTCTCCCTCACTACCTCCCTCTCTTCCTTTCCGCTCTCTCTCTCTCTCTTTAGTCACAGTAAGTCCACTGGTTCCTGCAACCTTAACAATAATAGACACATAGCTATGTGTTTGGTGTAATCTTTTCGAAATTTAAACACCATGTGATAAAGCAATTAAACAAACTAACCTTATTATGTCGAATGTTGACCTTATTGGTGTATCATCGTTCGATACTCTTACAAAATACCACTACATTTGCCAATATATGCAATGTTTTGCCAGTTTTCAAAAGCTTTTTAGATAGGTAGCTGATATTTTAGTAGTGGTGCTTTCATAATAAGCAAAACTACGTGCTTTTAGGTAACCTCGGAATACGAATCGACAGATCCGAATAACAAATTTCGAGCATTTGAAATATAAGGAGATATGACATGCGAAAACAAGCCTTCTTAAAGTTATTAAACCATTTTGCATTTCGCATGCAAAAAAGAAAAAAATATTGCATACTCCAATATTTCTGTACCATTAGAATTTTAGGGTCTCCCAAAATTCATTATACTTATACAAATACAAAAAATATACTCGTGAACTAGATTTTTTTTTAATTTATTTATTCATTCAACACACACAGTTATTACGGGTTTAGGTACACAATTCGAACTGGCGGGACTATAATACAAATTTATACAAAAATAAAAACAATACAAAACAATAAACATAATAACAATAACACAATAGTTAAATATTTCAGATTCAATCAAGATCAATTGATATCAAGTTTCTACGTTTGGAATAGTTAACGTAAACTATTGTTACCAAAATTGAATTCTCTAATTTCTTTGTCATTGTTTTGTAGTATGCTAATTCTGGTTCGTGTTTATATTGCGGAGGGTATAATAGAGAGACAGATGTTACAGAATTGTGAAGGGACGGTGACACAACACAAAATTACTAGACTAGTTGTAAATAAAAAAAAAACCCTCGTTCATAATTTCTTGCTTTCTTAATTGAATTGCTTTAAATAATTACTCATTTACTGACATTTTTAGACATATTTTATAAGTAAGAGGATAATATATTTGAGTGGCATGAAGTGGTTTGATCTCAGGTTTTGTTAATCAAGTTACGTTTGTATTTATGGTTAAATTACCCGTTTGAGTGTGAATAAAAATATCGAGCAAATCGGCGTATTTCGCTGTTTGTGCCAACGTGACGACAAAGGATGGATGCAGGTCGCTTCCACCTATTACAATGGATTTTTTTGGGGGATTTCTATGGTAAATGGGCTTTTTGTCGCTGAAAAAAGAGAGAGAGAAAGTTAGGCGCGGTTTCCATTGAAATGTATATTACCCGACTACTGTATGTCTGTGTAGCGCCTACTCAGCACATTATTAAGTAGTATGAGTAAGTACGGAATGTATTAAGTTTTGAGTAATAAACCATATTTTCAACCTTACACTCGTCTTCTATATTTCACCTCGAAGACTCCACATTACACCATGATTGACTCATTTTTGGCTTAATATTGTACAGATACAAATAAATACACCCAACAGTCACATACATAGTCCTGACCCCACATTAAGATCAATTAAGTCTTGTGTCGCAGGTATCAGAAACTACGAGAGACTTTTCGGTCTCACAAACACCCAGACCCGAGACAAATATTTGTGGGCCTCACAAACATTTGTCTCGGTGCGGGGATCGAACCCGCGGCCTCTCGTTTCACAACCGGCGTCTAAACAACTGCGCTACGGAGGCTGTCAAATATACTAAAGTTTATGCAAGACAAAGGCGAGTTGAAAGAAATTTACTTACGTATAAGCGGAAGCGAAAACTCCGCTGTTGATAAACCCAGCGGTAAGTTACGAAACTTTGTTACAAATTGTTTACATTTTAACAAGCCTTAATGAGAGTATTGTTTTCATTTTTTGTTTTAAGTATTTTGGTTATGTCTCGCATCATAACAGCTTATATCTAATAAAATGGAGGTGAGTGGGGGCCACCTCTGTGTTACTGCAAGATTTGAAAAATATTTTTGGATTATACTTTTAATATTGTTTTTTTCCAGTCTTATATCCTAAATGCCAGAAAATACGCAAAACTATTTGATTTCTCAAAACACAGACCCGAATTCAGAAACAAATATTAATTTAGGCCAAAGAAACATTTCTACGCTTGCTAGCTTGAGCCCTTGGCCTCTCGTTTCATTGCAACCCGTCAACCAACTGCGCCACGGAGGCTATCATAATGTTTGTTTACTTCGGTACTTTCGCATTACCACAAAGTCCCTTGGGTGTTGAACTCCCAATGCCCAAGCTTATCAGCGTAGCGGCCTCTCAGTTCATCGCTCCATCTCGGGGCGTCCCACTACCTTGGTCTGACTCAAGGTATGTTTACCCAACGGTTATCGACTTGAGATACAGTGGCTTTGCTTGCTAATCTTTTATCGGAGTTATTGCTATAAGACTTTATTACAATATATTTTGTATTGTGTAACTGTGATATGATAAGAAAATATACTGGATAAACGATTACGACTTTTATATGGATGCGAATGACAAAAGATAGAGAAAAGTGGCATATGAAAGAGGTCTCTACCTAGCAGTGGTACTCTAAAAGAGGTGGATGATGATGATGATGATAATGATGAAATAGAAATAGCAACCCATATACGTCTGGTTACCACATAGGGCTTAGCTGCAGATTTAAAGAAACATATCTTTTAATATCTTGTTATTAAGCTGGCTTCCACTTCCCTCAAACCGGAACAATAATCTGTGCTTACACACAGCTGCTTGGCGGCAAAAATGGACAAAGAAGTAATACCTACCCAGACGGCCTCTCGAATATAAAGGACATTAATTTAATACCAGATGGGTTCTATTAAGTAGCATACATACATAAACCCACGCCTTTTTCCCGGAAGGGATGGGTAGAGGTGCTACCAGGAAACCCACGTTTCGCCTTGTGTAATCCGTCCCACAATGTGATAGGGGCGAGAGCCTATGGCCATATCGGGCACAAATTCCTGACTCCAAAAAAATTTAGTAGCAAACAGCTTTTAATAAATTATCCAGACATTCCTACACAATCAATTCGGTCTTGTGATTTGGTTATTTCAAATATGTCACAATGAACCAAACCCTAGACAAGCACTAGTGACCCACACAGACATTTGTCTCGATACGGGGATCAAACCCGCAGCCTCTCTTTTCACAGCCAACGTCTAACCAACTGCGCCACGCAGGCTAGTACCTACTAAAGTCAAACTATGATGATATAGAAAGAAGAAAAGAATAATATAATATATTAACGTATCTTTTTTTTTATACCATTCGAGATATAATAAAACGCAATAAAAATAGCGGGAATTTTTTTGCAAGAGGTGATTGCCTTGAGTGACTAATCGATGACTTATCATTTATGCAATATTCATGAGTGGACTCACTTTCACCGTAATAATGACACAAAATGTTATTATTCTAGCAAGATTAATTCGTTCACAGTCATAATAAAATTGCAAATTACATCGTTTCATGTGTAAGCGTCGATTCAACGCTGTAGATTTAAATCTCTATTTTTCATGTGAAACCTATTACGACGACTTAAAGCTAACTAATCAGAATACAATTAAGGAAAAATAATTTCCGTTGTCAAAAAGTAAACTTTTTTTATTCGCGATTTATTTAATGTTATTTTTGTTATCACGCTGGTCCTTATCTTGATGTTTTGGAACTGGTCGATAATGTTGCCGTGATTCAAAAACACTAACATCATGATATATAATAAATAAGCAGACATATTATTGTCAATTGTTTAAAAATTTAGTTTTCATGTCAACCCGTAAAAGTAAATTACACTAGGCTATAATTTGATAAGTACAGGGGCATTAACCTATAAAGATGATCATCTTCAGATGGTCGAGACATCCATGCCAACCTGTTCGAAACCGGAACTATGAAATGCTTCATGACTAATGGTGAATTTTGCACCATGTGTTCGGACGCATACGAATGTCAAAACATCAATAAATTAATTTCATTATTAAATTAAATAATGAATCTATTAAGCTTATGACCTAAACCGATGTAATTAGTAAACTATTTTCTCGCGGTATTACACTGTTCTTTTTTGCTATATTATATTTTTTACGAATTAATAGTGACGCTCATATTGTACATAGAACTGTTCACACAACCTAGACACTGCAAAAATCGTACACATTGAAGTACATCTGAATTCAGGTAAACATATACAAAGTATGAGCCATTTGTTAAAATTTGAACACATCAAAAAACATGCAGTACAAAGCGGTGAGAAAAACATACGTAACCTATACACCAATTCTCACTTACACCTCATAAATGTTTTAACATGAACTGAAAACCGAATGACAAAGCAGCCTGAAGTGTACAACCGTACTACAAGTGGGTCAATTAGTGTTCTGAATACACGTGTCAGGCTCATGTTGATAACATATCACGTACCGATGACCGGGTTACAGATTGTCTCAACAGCCCTCCTTATCTGATACGATTGTTTAAAATCAAATTTCGCGTGGCAGAAACTTTGATTTGGTATTTTTAGTGATGATTGTTTTGCAACTGGCTTCCTTATCTTTGTAAATGGCGGTGGATCAAGTCTGTATTGTCAAGATTTTTGATTTATTTATTTTGCACTGGAAGTGTAAAGACATAATCTGCCTGATGGAGAGTGCAGAGCAATTCAAATATATAGAGATAAGTACTCGTATACCTGGTCGACAAAACTTTGCTCTCTCTCTCTCTTCAGCCACAGGAAGTCCACAGCTGAACATAGGCCTCCCCCATGGATCTCCACACAAGCGTTGGAAGCGGCCTGCAGCCAACGACTTCCTGCTTTGCTTGCCTGCTTCAAATCGGATATACACCAGAAAAACACGAAACGTGCGCCACATATGTGGGTCAGCTATCCTGACTAAAGCAAAATTACAAAGCCATCATATTTGCACCACACGTGAAAAATGGGTAACATTTCATACGATCTCTTAGATGCGGACAATATTGAAATAAAATTCCTTAAAATTAGTTTGATTTCAATATGTAATATTCGTGTAAATGTAGAAACCATTAAGGAAAATATTATATTTTGTGTGCATACATATCATTATTGATAAATTACCTTTTGATATTTTATTGATTAGGTCATAACGTAAGTGCACCTAGTTTGTAATTAATTCTGTAATCACCAATTTTGCAAATTAAAAATCAATGACCATTTTATGATTGCCTTATCACCCTGTTCCAATCACATTATGAGCTTTGTAATGCACTTTATGTGTTTTCATTACTTATAAACGATGAGAAAACATCATAACATGTACTCCGTGGCGCATTTGGTTAGACGGCGCCTGTGAAACGAGAGGCCGCGGGTTCGATCCCCGCACCGAAACAAATATTTGTGTGATCCACGGGTATTTGTTTCGGGTCTAGGTGTTTGTGAGACCGAAAATCTCGCGTAGCTTCTGATACTCACGACATAAGACTCGATCTTAGTGTAGGGTCAGGACTATGTATGTGACTGTTGGGTGTATTTATTTATTTATATGTGATGTTTGATCTTTAGTGCCTAATGTCCATTCGAGGTACATGGCCATAATTGTCTTGTGCGTATGTGTTCTACGTACGCAAAAAAAATGCATTTTGCTGAGTACAATATCAAAATCTAAACTACACGTAGCAATCGTAGATACCGTAGTCTGTTTAATTTATCAGTCTCATAAAAGTGCGAAATTTACAGCAACACGAAATTAGAAACATTGCGTTTATGTGGCATATTTTGCGATACCTATTTATATTCTTTGATGACAATTGACATAGATGACTACTGGTGGTAGGTCTCTCATATGTGAGAGGCCGTAAGTACGACTGCAATGTCTATTTCTCCCGCCAAACAGCAGTGTAAATGCACTGTCGTGTTCCGGTTCGAAGGACATTGTAACCAGAGTAACTACTGGACATATTGAAAGATAACATCTTATGTCTCAGGATGGCGAGCGCAATGGAGTGCCAAGCAATTATTTGTAATTCATGGTTTTGTTTGGTTTTCTACTGTCCATGAGCGGTGGCATCGCTTACCATCAGGCGAATGGCAGGCCTGTCTCGCCATTCAACGTAATCAATAAAAATAAAATAAAACATAATAAAAAACACAAATATTACATACTACACTGTAACTTGACAAAGATATAAATTCCAGGTATCTAATAAGTACATAATGTAAGTTTGTGAGAACATTCTCCGCAAACGAACCATTGTCTGATACTAAACGGGTCGTGAAACGTCATCTTCAGACATTCCATCACCATTATTCAGGTTAGGCAAATTAAGATAAAATTCCGATATGTTAGTTTGTTTTATGACTTCACTTGTGACTCGCTTGATTATACTTAAATTAAATTTTATCATATTGACATGACTGCTTCATATTATGTCTTATCGGTGTAGCGGCAGCACTCATGTGAAACATGTTTTGGTTCCATGCATTGTTCGAGATGTCCATTTTGCGTAAGTTATCGACTTAAAAATTACGGGGGCTAGAATTAGTTCTTCAAATATCTTCAGCTGTTAAATACATTTGAATTACCAATCCAAGCTCAGAGTCTCAGAATCTATAACTTTACGAATAACAATATATACCAATATTCATACAGCATACGGAAGAGCTATGTATTGCCTCGATATGATAATATCGCCAAGGAAACTGGATCACACTCGATCAAAATTACAATATGTTGATGAAGTGGAAATCCAATCTGATAGCAATCAACATATGCAACAAGCATGCATGAGTTTTCCATATTCCTATGACTGTGTATTTTACGCGATGCATGAGGTAGTAATCGAGCAGGATGATCCAATACTCCATTCGTCCTGTACTTTATCTTCTCCCTTCCCTTCCCCCCCTTCCTAGAGTTCTAGTGATTCGTGTCACTGACCTTTCAACCCAGCACGATTGCGAGTATTGCGGCTGGGCCGGGTCCCTAACAAATATCACACCTGCCTATCAACTCAAATATGACACAAATTCTAACTATAACAAAAAAACCGACGACATATAATTTCTTGCTGATTGGTTTTATTATTTTTTTCCCTCTATGGCATCTGATGCCGGTGTCGACAATTCTGCCAATGTCAGATGTGCGATGAGAACTCGTGTGTGTGTTATCATTGCTGATTGGTTCTCTATTCAGATAATATTTAAACTGTCAACAAATTATATCTCTCGACCTTCGCGGCAGAAAATAATTTCTAGCTATTCTGACAGAACTACACTTAAACTATATCGACCATCGAGAAATAATTAATTATCGCTAGCATTTAAACTATCTGGACAACCTTCACCACCAAGTCCAGTACTTAAATACAAATACATGAAGAAAATCCCTCACAAACAATATTCAACTATCGTTCTCAGAATTGTGTAAACTACGAACTTTCAATTTATCCTGTTGTATATTGTCTGGTATTAAGTATTTAATTATTTATTTTTATAGTATAATTGATGTAATTCACAAGTGCGTGGTAGCCTGTTGGTAAACGGACCAGCCGCGACTGCATGATCACAGTGGTCATGGGTACAAATCCCAGGTCACATCTCTGGACTTTTCGGAGTCATGTGAGTATTGATAGTCAATCATCATGCACTATATCGGTGAAGGAAAACAACGTGAGGAAACCTGCCATACATCTTTACCATAGCGATTTTTAATCATTTCTTTGGTAAGTAAAGTCTTCCAAACCCGCACCACTGTGATGAACCCCGGCCTAGCCCCTGTCAATCGTACTCTCGATTGTAGAGGAGGCTCGTTAACTGCAGTGGGACTTATATGGGAATGACGATGAATGTAAATCGAAAAATAAAAATACAAAACACTAAAACTAAATGCACAGTACAACTGTCAATTTAATACTCAATGTACTTGAATTACTACGTATATTTGAAGCTATAATGATTTTACTAGAATTTTGTTATTATCTAGATTATTTTACAGGAAGACTATGCAGGTTAGTATATTCTGAGAAGTACAAAGAACATATCAAAAGTGGCTCACTTTCGTATTCAGTCCTCACTTTACCCTCAATTAACGTAATAACCAAGCTATTTAAAATAAGTCCTTGTAATTTCACAAGTCTTAAGCTGTCTTGAAGCATGCTGTGAATTTTAATAATTTTGTAAAGAAATAAATTAGCACGATAATAAATTCGTGATATTTTAAAGACATATTTGTTTGTTTTCAAAGATTCGTTAAAATATAAAGTCATAGTTTTGTATCTAATACACAAATAAATATTGCACAAAAAGGAACTTCGCCAGAGTCGGACAAAGAACTCTGCATATCATAATACATCTCCATCCAACGTGTGCATAGAGTTTTGTAATGATAGAGCTCGGTAGAGAGCGTTGAACTTCGATATCAAATGTTTTCATTGCTTAACATAAAAAGCGATGCAATGTGCCGTCTAAATGTCAATAAAATGAATAGGCATGATAATTAACTTCATAGATAAATGTGCACTCATGCAAATAAATTGAATAGTTGTATACATATTTTTACAGCTGTTTGCTATTAATATGTTGTAAACCATCGACTTCACATTTGAAATATTTAAAAAAAATTGATGTCTATTTTTTCTCTACAATAATAATAGTCCGAAGTACATGAATAGAAGCATCATACAATTTGCCACAAACATTGTCTTTAACAAAACTGATATTTATTATTTCAATTTCACAAACAAGTTTCATCGATGCGGGTAATATTTTTCTAAAGTGACTCAACAAGTATCGTTACAAAACACGTCACAACAGAACTGGTCCAACAAGCAGGTCGATGATAAAATACACGAATAAAAATATTAATGTGTATTTTGTAAACTTTTGAATGTTTTTGCTTCACGCTGCTTTAAAGGACACTATCATTTGTTTTGTTTATGTTTTTCTTTGGCTCTACAAATCAACTTTAATTCACGTCAAAGTACCCAACAGCAATGAAACAATCGTTAGATTACGTTAGTTTATTTCATTTTTTTTTTTTTTTTTATCACAATCCTAACCTAACCTAAGTCGCCCTTTTTGTCTATACCTCTGCATTCGTTACCACTCGCACTCATTGACATCCAGAATGTACTACATTTCCGACCTCTATTTCGAAAATTACTGGTGGTACGTCTCTCATATGTGAGAGGCCGCCTGGGTAGGTACCACCGCAATGTCTGTTTCTCCCGCAAACAGCAGCGTAAATTCACTATTGTGTTCCGGTTTGAAGGACATTGTAGCCAGAGTATCTACTGGACATATTGAGACTTAACATCTTATGTCGCAGTATGGCGAGCGCAGTGGAATGCGAAGCATTGCCTTGTAATTCATGGTGTTGTTTGGTTTTGCTACTTTCCATGACCGGTCGTATCACTTACTATCAGGCGAATGGCATGCTCGTCTCGACAAATAATTGTTTGGTTAACGTCAAACTTTTCAAGTGAACGTCTCTAAAATGTTAAGCTATGTTTCTAAATTAAATACAACTGTAAATAGTGTTTTTTAAACTGTATTATTCCATAAGACTGTTTTTTATTCAATTGATTTATTGCCAATTAATTTCATTGCCAAGTCCAATACTGTGATAGATTATACGATTTATAATTTAAAAATTACGCTTAAATATCTAAATATTTTAATAAAAAATGTTGCAATCATAATTTATGTTTAAGGACACAAGATGCTAGGTCAATAATTTTACGATTACGCATTACATAAGCGTATATTTTGATAATATTTATCATCAAATATGCTGTAATGCTGCGTAAGTAGAATTGGATACTGTACATTAAATGACCTTCTTTCTGTGCCTTAATATACTAACCTACAATCAAAATATATTACTGCAATCGCTAATAATATTAAAATAAACAAAAGTAAAAAAAACACCGCTAGAGTAGAAGTAAATTGTAAACAAAAACATATTAGTTACACAAACACTTAAATTCAATTCAATCTTAAAAACTACCAAAACATGTTTACATATAGCAAAAACTGCATTTGACTGAACCAAAAAATCTTACAATTCAAAACACATAATATGTACATACAAAAAAATCTTAACGAACTCTACCATTACTATCCACAAAAACTACAATAATCTAATTATCAGTAAAATCAAATGACCTACATAAACAAGACGCAGGTAAACATAAGTAGCCCCCCGCTGGATCACACTTCACCGACTCTACCGGCTCTACCAACTCTACCGCTCAGAGAGTCGCAGCCGTCCGTCGCAACAACTCGTGCGCATTTGTGCTTCATGTGTGTGTAGTGCGTGCTGTGATAGTGTTGTGCTGTGTATAACAATGTTTCCCAGAATACAGGGACTGGTGAGTGATGTTTTATTTATTGTAATACTATATTTAAAGTTATATTTACCGCTTTGTAATTTACTAAATAAAGTTGTTTGTTATTTACTTTGTGAAGATTGGTAAGTGGGTTTTTAGTTTTTGTAATTTATTTTAATTTAAAATGTTGCATATAAGTAAAGTTAATGATAAGGTTATATTACAATAAAACACTACAATTAAATTAGTATGATTAGCAAACTTTTTATTAAAATCACTAAATATAAATGCATTCTCCGAATCAAACATCAAGTTAAAATAGGCGTGCTTGAAATTGAAATACATTAAATGTAGAGTCAATATTTTTTAACACACGCTCATATACCAAACATAGACAACAATGAAAATTAATCCTCCGGATACGAATCTGGCCTAAATACTTAATCGAAAGCAAATCTAAGCATTCCGATCACGTATGCACGAAATTTCACCACAACGGCACGTTCGCGGGGAAAATTGACTCTATGGTAGAGTATGGTAGAGACGTTCCGCACTTCCTAGGGGATAGGAGAGATTTACACCCTCGGGGTGCTATTGTCTTGATTAATGATGTGCGACGTGACGTGGATCGTAACAAAGCTGGAAACGGGGTGAATAGATTCACTCGTGGTAGAGTACGAAATAACAAGATGAGCAGCAAAAAGGGTTTCTAGACTTTTTTTTATGTGGTGCTTGAATAAATGATAGTGTTGTATTTAACTTAGATTATCAGTTTTACTAAACATACATTGTATAACATAATTTAATATAAATTATCATATTTTTATGCATGCATAAAAATATCATATTTACAAAAACCCTTAAAATTATACGTATAACATGACAGTGTTTAAGTTATTGCAGTGCCATTATTATGCAAATTATATTGTTTTTATTCATTTTATCAAATGAGATATTTTGATAAAACAAACATGTGACTGTCCAAAACAATTGAAAATCAGACTCAAGAAACGTGATACAAAAATTCACTAGATATACACATAGTTAATTATTCAACATATACTATTGTTATTAAATATTACAAAAATCACATTGTTCTGTGAAGGAAATAACCACGTTTTTATTTTACCGATAATACTTTGACATGTTAGAGGAAGAACTGTTACGGTGTATTGGGTTTTTATATTTATATTGTTGTTTATTTATGAATGAACCTTTCCTTAATGTAACGCCATTTCTATGGTGTTATTGTATAGGTATAGCCATTTGGTATCATCTATGAGTTTCCTTGATATGCAATTACTATTAAAGACTGTTATTATTATACTGATTTATGTACTTTTAGTACATATGCATGTGTTAAAGTACATTGTGTTGTTTTTGCTTAAAAAAGTGTTATAGTTAAATAAATGAAACACATTTCTTTAGTAGATAAATATACTCGTAAAAAACATATTTATAAATGAGATACGCGCTTTAAACGATAAGTCATGGGTTCGATCTCTACACCGAGACAAATACTTGTAGGTATGACGTGAGCATTTTTTTTATTTATGTTTTTTTTATTTTATATAATCTGATTTGCATTTTTTCTGATCTTTGCGGCTTATTGTCTATATATAATAAAAAGTTTTAAGCCCATCCCTCCGAATGCTCAAACAAAGGGTCCTGCAAATTACCCCTAATCCTTTATTAAGACACTAATTATAGGGGTCCCGTTTTCTTAGAATCATCAATTCATTGAGTCGAGTCTAAAAAGTCTCATTACTGAGTCACTGCGAAATTGAATCATCATTTTTAAATGACTCAAGCCGTTGATGTGAAAGCTTAGTTTAATAATGGTGTTAAATAACCTTCTTAGAATTTACTTCGTGTATTCCTTTATCCTTTTCACTCTAATGTAGGAGGTAGTGTGAGAAAGAGACAGCGATATGGCGAACTTGGATCATTGTTATTAGAGTAATGTTAAATAATAAAATATACACCGTTAAAGATAACTGGTTACGTTGTTTACACAATTATTATCATTAAGTTAGAAGAATTCCTACTCGAATCGCAGTATTGTATTATGGCAATATATTAATAATCTTTAATTCCAAGAATTGTTTATTTGTTGCAATGCTTGTACCTTTTTTCTGTTTTGAGTTTATAAAAAAAGTTTACATCGTAATGACTAAAATAGTATTACAAAACGATGATGAACATTAAAATATGAAAAAACAAAACACAAAGTTCCAAAACACTTAAAAGGCGTAAACAACTATAAATAGCTACAACTTTTCTATTTATAATGAACATTTTATTAAAGGTACAACCTTGTAGTAATTTTGTGTCAAACACTTAAGTATAACTCATCGATTATTCAATACTATATCTAAACGTAATAAGGGAGTGATCACATTCACAAGATAAGACTTATATATCTTTATCGATTGTTTTATTATGATATAATACAAAAATAGATACTCCATACATACAGATACCAGATCGATTGCACCTAAAGCCAGGTTAAAAGTACACTGAACCGAAGAGAATGCATGAAGATATCGATAAAAGTAGACGAAGCGAAAGTAGTATGTCAGGATCGAGCAAAGTGGAGATCCATAGTCTCTGCCTACCCCTATAGGATACAGGCGTGACGCGTATCTATGTATTATAGATATATTATGTAGAACTAATTGAATTAAATTAAAGAAATAACTACCCCAAGATACAGGCTTGACCTAGTTTGGAGACCCCTGATAAATTTGAAATGTTTAACATGGATATGCCAAATGTTGTTAATTCAAATATTTGTATTTTTGTAATTTATATCTTTTCCTTTGTGCAATAAATAAAAACTTTATTATTATTATTGTACTACAATAAGCATTAAACTCTGATATTCAAAGCCATTTCCAAGTTCTCTGTAACGACCCTCGTTTTATTAATTGTAATGGGACTACTTAAAATGATGAATCTATACTTGTTTTCATATACCAAAATTTAAATGCACCCAAAAATAAAATATTGTCTCAGCTATCGGAAACTACGATCTCAAAAAACATCCAACCGTGATAAAAAAAATTGTGTATGACATCTGTCATGGTGTGGAAATCGAACCTACAACGATCCGTTTCTCAGTCAGCTTAATAACCTACTGGGTAACAAAGGCTGACAAATATAAAATATATTCAGTTAAAAATACCTCATAAATACTATATTTACTAAACAATCACATAATCTCAAGACTCAAACAAAAAATTATATACGTAGATGTATATAAATGCATAATGGAGAGATAAAACAAATTCACCCACTCTTCGCTGATATTTTTGCCCGATGATAAGATAACAATGTGTTTATCAACATATCGACCGGAAAATCAATACCCGGAAACTGTTTTCTTTTATTTAAAGATATAACAAAGAATACTCCTACTTTAAAGTCAATATGGCTTAAATAAATCTTTTCATATTGGTTTACATGTAAGAAAACCCAGATATTTAATTAATTCAGTAACTTTATTTCGACTTTAAATCCAAAGGCCGGTCTGCGACATACTCAAAGTATAATGTTTATTGATTTACATCACGCTTTATCCCTTGGGAGGTAGATACTGTCGCAAGTCTCCTTACACATCTTTTGCTAATTTCGTATTCATACATCGTTTCATTAATAGATTTTAACAAAAGGTCATAACCGTCATATTTTATAATTTATTTCCAAGAGGCGTGACAATTCTTAAAAGGTCACGAATTAGCTTAAAATAAGGCCTCCTTTCATTTAATCTGAGTGTCTCTTGATTTTCATTTCGCTATGGATCTTTGGTGTAATTAAATTGACTGAGAATTATGCGGCGACCGTGATGAAATTTCGACCTTATTGGTTATTCTGTGAACATGTTAATATTATTCTGAGCATAATATTTCATAGTATATACAAAAGTGTATATAAATGAGTGCATTTGTAAAACTTCCAAATATATAGACAATTGTAGAAGGACAGATAACTTGACAAAAGTATGTAAGAAATCGCGGGATGCTGGCCGATTCCAAAAGGTCGCTGGAAAATTCCTTAAAAGATTCCTATATTAAGCTGTAGACTTCCTGTGACAAATTATGGAAAAAAAAAAGTATTATTAACCAAGAAAAATAGTAAACTGAAGCGACAAAAATAGGTGTTATTCTAATCTTAATGCATCACCCTAAATGTCAAGTTAAAGGCATTTGTTACGTCATTCTAAGTTATGGAAAATCTACCGGTCGTGCAAAGTAGTTATAGGTTACATAAAAATAGTTGTATTTTAATCTTTTATTCCAACGACAAGTTTAAGTATTATTGTTATAGTTATAGTCGAAGCTATCGTAAGTTTTACATTCCCAGATTAATTTAGAAACAATAATTTTCTGGAAAAATCTCAAAATGGTATTTGAAACCATAAGGGAAAATCAAAATAACCAAACTGTTTTAAAACTCTCAAAAAAATACGAAAACGACCAAAAATTACACACAGATGTCGTATTGATGTCTAGGAATAGTTGTGAAATGAACCTCAAAGGCACCTCCATGCTATCTCACCTCGATCATACACCGATATTAAAGTACTTGTACAACGTATTGCAATAAAAACACGTTTATCTGGATACTTATTAAACGCACGCATTCGATTGTCCGTTCGTATTCTTTGTTCTAGTGTAAACAGTTTTTATTATTTTATTGTTGTTCTTGTGTTGTATGATGTGGATTTAAATCGTGTTGTGTTGTGATGATGATTGTTCGTATTAGGGTAAGTGAACAAAATATAAATTGATTTAGTATTTTCTTATGCTTTTAGTATTTTTGAGTCCTTGCATTTGAGTAACACGTAGACATTTTCGGGTTATAATAAGATTTTAGTGTAACGTAAATTATGTGCTACAAATCTAAACAAGATTCATTAAATATCAGCAATAACCGACCTATTCAGTAGGCTTAACAAGTTTAAAATTCCTGTCCTTGAATTAATAAAATAATCATATAAAATAAATCTACTTATTTATTATTGTTTTTCGAAGTTCTACGTGCGCCTTACTGCGGGATATTACGTCTCAGACGTCAGAAAAATACCATAAAATATAAACCTGCCTACTTAATCACATTGAAAAAACACGTATTATAAATTAAACATCACTTTAATGTACGTTACGGAATAGTAAGACTTAAAAGAACCGGTGTGGTAAGCATTTTGACAGTTAACATAGTGGACGATAGTACGATATAATCCATTGACCGGTTTAGAGACGTGATTTGTGTATGAAATCAAAATGAGTAAGCCCAGGATGGTTGGTTGATACTGATCTTCGTATATAATAATGGAAAACATGTTATACGAGTAGTGATCTAATCATAGTTAACTCTAAGATTCAGGTTCAACCTGTCGATCGGACATTATTGTGTCGACTGACTCGAATATCCCTATTTTACTCACCGAGGTATATTTTATCTGGACTGAATTCCACTATTATAATAAGTCTTAGGAGTCACTTTATCACGCAAGTATGAAAAAAGACAGAAAGTATGCAATAAGTCTCGTAAATAAAAAGCAGAAATTGCGCACCAATTAAACGAAGACACGTTTCATAAATTAAGTGAATAAAAAATAGGCAAATAGGTTGTTCCGCGCAGCAATTAACATACATTACTGCAATCCATTTTAATAATTGCGCATTAAGTGACTACCTCGTTAAAATCAGATTGTCATATTCTGAATTCATTTAAAAATTATTACACTATTCTTAGTTGAATTTTACTAGAAATATGATTTTTTTGTAATCTTATAAGACTGAGGTTAGCCTTCGCTTCAGTACTCTTTACCTTTGCAAATATTTACATATAGGAGTAATATTGGCGATAATACAAACCACATCTTAAGTCACAGAAGGTCTAGTGTAAAGCATACGTTTTGAAGTAAAACTATCTTCCGGATTAAACCAGATTTTACTTTATATTAACTTCCTGACGTTTAAAATACTTTACAGTACCAATATTGCAATAAAATAATTATATTTCAATGTGTCAATTCTGCATAAACATAACCAATTTATTCTTCTTTATTGTTAAAAAAATTGCATAAAATCTGTTGAAAGTCAGCTCAAATGTTAATTCTCATAACATATCTCCAAGATCATTAACCGCACCGCATTTGACGGGGGTTCATAGGAAGTGATCGGTAATCAATAGCGCAGGATGCGGCCGCACTTCCGTTTTCGAAGCGTATCGTGTTTTTTTATCAATTTTGTTTTACTAACATAGCTGATAGAGTCTACTAGTGCGGGAATGTTTTTAGGCCAATTCACGTAATTAAATAAGTTCAGTTGCAGTGCAGTTGCAGTTAAGTTTCGATCAAAACAGCCCTTTTTGTATTCTCGTAATTTAGACAACCGCTGTCAGATACGCTCGCGTCAAGTTCGCGTCACGCGAGCGCTTTAGCGTATTCTACTGCTGCGCGTTTTATACATGCGTGATTCAGATCGCAACTTGATTGGTATTTACTTATTCATTTGACGTCTCCAATTACAGTTTAGTCCAACCAACGTGCCGCACATGCACAGTTTATGCATATCTTACGCGCAGCTAAACAATTACAAGAATACCATTTTGACATACGTGCCATTAAGACGTAAACCTAATCGAAACTGCATCGGAACTTGGTCGGCGCGTCAATAAATTACGTGAATTAGCCTACAGGTCGATTGTGTGTATTGAAAGAGCAAATAACTTTCTTTTCATAAAAATAATTGACATTTGAACGTCAATTTAAACGCGATTGTATCAGTGTGTTTGAGGCATTTTATAGTTTTCTAGCAGGACTGTCTTTTAAATATGTATGAATTTTGTAGTTACAATACTTAGTTAAAATATATGTAAATACATAAATAAAATATTGTAAAGGTTCATTGTATTATCTGTTAAAGAAACGAAATTTAAAGGCGAGAATACAAAGTATAGTTCTATCGCATCGTAAAACACATAATTTGCAAAATTATGAGTATTAAAGTACTAACGAGCAAAAATTAACGAAGATGAATAACCTGAATATTCATATAACATATAACATGCCATGAAACAACTCGTAAACGAGTTTGCGAAGTTTCAGATAATTAAATCTATTCTTAATATTGTTTTACTGCAAATATTAAAATTTGCATAACACTAGCATTAGGCAAACAATAACCGACGTATAAAGATGATATATGTTGCGAATAATTTTATACGCTGACCAGTTCCGACACAAAAACAAATATTCATTATTCAGCAGTCGGGTAAATTAAACAAAATATTGAAGGATATTTTTTAAGTTATATTTTCGTAGTTTATATAAACGTATGGTTCAAGAATCAAGAGAATATAATTCGCTTACTATGATCAGGACACCAGATGTTAAATCTTTAGACCACGTTGCATAAACAAATAAGATTAACATATTTTCTCGATGTCGCGGGACTGAAAAGTTACGCATAGTTTCTGATAGATTTGACAAAAGACTTGCATTATACTGAACGAATAGAACTATAAGCTTAACTGTTGTTATCACTATTATACCAGACGTGTATCGACAGAATCCATCGCGCAATTGATTACAAAACAGCTGTGAAACAAAACGCCGCGGATTCGGTAGTCAAGTCAAAATACATATATGTTTACGTTTTTATTACATTTTATATTTCTGAACAAAATCTTTAAGTTCCTTATCATTCAATATCCATTACACAATTCACCTGTCCTATTAAATCAAACACTATTAGCAATATATTTCACCTAGAGTGTATTTTAAGTACTTTCAATACAGTTGCATACGCATCGCACGAAACATCGTGACATGTACCAGACAAACCGGTTCCAACGCGAACCCATACAAAGCTTATGGATTTTTTTCATGTGTGCTTGAAAAACTGGTCATATGGAGCAAACTCGGCCGGCCGGGTTTAATTAACAATATCCTGTGGGAATACGGGACAGGTGGTTACCGCGCGGACTCACGAAGGAAGGCCGCGGTTGTTTTAAACATGGTATCGGATTGGTACTTATTTGGCTTCTGATGTAGGTGGGAATATTGACAGATTTTGAGGACTGGGGTTGGTAATATGATTGCGGATCCATTTTTAAAACATATAATTGTCTATCTCTAGAAGAGATAAAGTTTTGTCTCAGTGCGAAGATCGAACCTATGGTATCTCGTTTTAGAGCCGGCGTTTTATCAAACTGCACTACGGTCGCTGTCAAACTATGAACAGACCTTACAAACCGGCATCATTATAATAATTAATAGCGAGAGATAATAATCTGTCGCCACTCACTATGGACAGTGCTGCAATTACTTTTATGCAGAGATAAAAAAAGGTTGAATCTTTCCACAATAAGTAATAAGATTAAATAGCAACTTGAAAGACAACATCCCAAATTATAAACGGAATATCTTTTAAAAGAAAAGTAATTTGACTAATTACTATCGTTTATTTCCACCATCCCGTCCCAGATCTAACCTTGCAATCCGTCTTAACAGGTCATAAAACAACAGCTTTTTCAAGATATTCGCTTGGACTAACATTGAATTATCACTTAGTTGCCCCACCGTCACCTTCACAGATGCGTCGTGATACGTAAATATTCTTTCGAAAGGTATTGATACAAGTCAAGGCTTGGACATACAAAGGCGATTACATCAAGCATTGTTTTAAACAATACGCTTAAATGTTGTAGGTTTACTGAAGTTGAGCGTTTGACATTTGTTAATCTTTTTTAATCTTATATATTTGGTAATAGTGTTGTTATGGTCAAAATTATTTGTTATTTTTGAAGGTTGAAGTAAGTTGCTGGATGCCATTTCCAACACATTCTTGTAGGAAGCCTACGTTTAGAGTAGAATAATAACCTTGATTACTATAAAGAAACGATGTTTCTGTAATGAACCTACTAATTACTCATAGTTCAGTTGTCAGAACGAGAGTTTCGTAATACCAGTATTGGAGTCATACGTCAATGCAAAAATTTATTAGCGTCTCAACAATATTTTACCATTGTACCGTTTAACACTAGCGCAACTTTGCAATAAAATATAAACCATACAACAATACAGCAGTTTCCTTTATTTGAGAAATAACAAAGAAATGTACAAGGAATAAAAGATAATTTAACTCTCAGTATTTATTTATGTATGTATGTACACAATTATTATGAGGCATAAAGAAAGGAGGTTTGATATAAAATTCGAGATTTCTAACACAACAATATTTATAAATAATGGTTTGAGTTCGGAAAGCCTGCATCCTATAAAATAATACATATTTGTAGCAAAGTTAATATGCCTTTATACTCATTATTTTGTCTAGTCATTTAAAATTAGCCTCGGCCTTAATTGCCCTACCCCGCCTTAATCAGATTAAGTGAAGCGAAAAAATAATTGATTGCATCTTAGTAAAATTCAGGTCAATCACCTTTTGTACGCGGTTTTACGCATGTGATAAAAATTTCGATAAGTAAAGTTTGTTTTGTGATGACTTTAACATGACTTTTGGACGTTTTCTATTCTAATATGAGAATATGTCACACTTACCGAATACAGATGAAAAAAATCTATTTTATTTGAACTGCAATGATCTTACGCTCATGAACATTAAAGTGTCACTTTGCCAATCTAATTTAAACAACAAACATCTATATCAGTGCGTATGTCCTTACTCACGTTTTTTCAATTTTCTTCCCAAATCCCACCATTTAATAAAAACGTCGCATGTTCACTACCAATTTCAGAAATATCATATTAAATCACTTGTCATCACATAATCCCACATGACCACGTTACGCAGAGAACTTCCTAGTCTCTGGCCTTGGTGCATTGTACAATACATAACTGTGAGTTGAATGGGCAAACAGGGCCTTGGTATGCCTTTGAACCTACGTACGAGGAAGTAAAAAGCCGGGTGAAGGCCAATCACCTGTGCGAAAGTTGCCGACTTTGCTTTTGAAATGTCATTGCGAAAAAATATTTTTTGTCCAAACTTCGATTACTTGTGTATGGTGCACTTTTATAACTTTTAGCGGATAAAATTTATTTATAGGGGATAAAAAATATATTTCCGTGTACGGACCGAAACCGTAATGTCCAGGACAGAAAACTAACGTAACAGCCGGTTCCCATTATTATAGTTGAAAAAACCGAAAATATCGATCAGAACAGAATATGTGTGATGGTAATAACAATAAATAAAAATATTTCACCTTTACACACATGGTTTTGATCCAACACTAAGATATCAGTCCTGTTCGTGGATATCAGGATCTGCAAGATATTTCGGTCTTACAAGATCCATATTTGACACAAATACTACAAATCGTTCAAATATTTGACATTCGGAGATCGAATTCGCGGCCTCTTGCACTCAGTAAATTAACCAACTGGGCCACAAAAGTAGTCGAATCGTGATCGCTCTGCCTGCCGCTATGTTTGTTTTACTTTAAGTAAATATCCAAAATCAATATTCTGTTGGAACCATCTGTTGGTACTGTATAAACGTCGCCTTTATTGTTTGTATTGAGCGTCTTGAATTTACATCCGCGTTTAGTTTATATTCCATAAAAGTATTTTACCATGATATTAAGTAGCTCTTATTATATCCTACTTATAGAAAATATTAATTCAATAAACTGAATCGAACACAAAAAATTATAATACTCGGTCCAAAAATATAGAAATCCGAGACAAAAAATAAACATACATATACAATCGAAAATAAAACCTCCTTTTTAAAGTCGGTTGAAAAATAATGACAAACTGTTAAGTCATTACAAAAAGAAAGACAAACCAACAAACACTTTTGCATTTAATATTTTAATAGGATTAGTAATGAGTATAAATTTTGATAAGCGTTATCTTGATAGCCAATATAGATGTTTATAACTCGGGCAATATCGTCTTTTTTATTTGCAAAGAATTCGTTTCACATAATATAATTTATGTTCCACTAATCACGATTTTATGGCCGTAATTTACAGTCTAGTCTAAATAAAGATAAAAAAGCCGATATCTTAATACGTCAATCTAAAAACAAATTATAATTTGATAGAATATCGACAGCCTCCGTGGCGCTGTTGTTAGACGCCGGCTGTGCAACGAGAGGCCGCGGGTTCGATCCCCGCTCCGAGACAAATGTTTGTGTGAACCACGAGTATTTTTTTCGGGTCTGGGTGTTTGTGAGACTGAAAAGTATCTCGTAGTTCCTGATACCCACGTCACAAAACTCAATCTTAGTGTGGGTTCAGGACTATGTATGTGACTGTTGGGTGTATTTATTGATAATATTTATACTCTGCCGGATAGCGACCACCATAAACAAAGATGTAAGACCTATAAAAACAAACGTTACTATTCGTATGTTGTATTTCGGGATTACTCGATCGCTTTAAAACTTCATACATGATTTTTCCGATAAACGAATATCATAAACTACACTTCACTTATTATTATCCTTCGCTCATTGTCCTTGTCTTGCCAATATAAAAATAATATCGAAGGCATTTAACGTCATCCATAGTAGCCTCTAAAAAGCGAATCACATCTGACAAAGATGGATAGTTAAAAGTATAAACAATAATAGGACATTTTACATACAAAAGAAAGTTGGGTTAATGTGTCTATCGGTCTGTTTGCTCAGATAGCGTGTGCAAACTTGTTTGACACATATTTCGCAGGTGCTGTCATTGCTTAACTTTGTTATTATATTTGTCTGGCATAGTAAATGATGCATGAACCACGTGTTGCGAACAACTTAATTAATATAATATAAAAGAAAACGCTTAATAATGCGTGTAGTTCATTTTATGGTACAAAAATATGTAGCGTTCCATTGACGTCAATGTTTCTTACAGCAGAAGACAAAACAAAGTATTTTTTTTTAGTTTTATTTTCAAACCTGCACAAATATAAATAGAGAACTAATAAATGGCACAACATATAAAATGCAAATTTATTTTATTTTACTGTTCTTAATTGAATAATTGCTGTTATCTGGAAAATAATAATTATATTGTGGTCACTAAGTAATTTATGCTCAAACATTTTATCTTCAAATATCTGTTCCGAAAACGTAACTTATTTAAATAATGAATATTTGATCTTTTTTCCACCGTCGGT
Organism: Deilephila elpenor; assembly: GCA_949752805.1. Lineage (NCBI taxonomy): Eukaryota > Metazoa > Arthropoda > Insecta > Lepidoptera > Sphingidae > Deilephila > Deilephila elpenor. The sequence goes on along the minus strand of OX457107.1, from coordinate 12,710,788 downwards.
AACCTCAATCTTTTATATTCCCAAGGACAGTCTGACTTAAATCATAACATTACACATCACATGAAGTGCACCAATAAAATTTAAAAGTCGTTAAAGTTTTTTATGGAAACTTGTACAAAATATAACCTTACATAAACCCATATATGTTAAATTACTCCCAAAAAATGTATTTACAAAATTTTAATGCTGCCATTTACCCACTTACAAAAATTTCCGGAGGACAACGTGTTTGATACAAACGAATGTGGATATCCCACGGTAATAATTGAATATTCGTTGAAGTTTTCCTCCACTTATGTGATTTGTATGAGAACGTGTGACGCTGCATACATTATGACGTAGAGGAAGGATAATATGTTTATTTGTTTAGAATTTATTAGAAAAATTAAGTGTTGAACAGGAAAAATATATTATAATTGTTAATAGGTAAAATGTACCGTTCATAATTGTTTCGGTTTGTCCCTTCAAATTGCAATGCACACAATATTATTATTTTTATTTTCGTAGCAATTATAATTTATCATTGCCTACAGCATTGGTAATTAAATAATTTCTGAAGAAACTTAACGTTAGCGTGAAACAAAACCGTATGACAAAGAAGTTGGGATGAATTCCCTGCAGTGTGAATCACTGAACATTTGCCACTTTTATGTGCATATTTGCTTCATGACTCTGTTTTTAATAAATCATAATGTAACGACCAATAATATTTGACGAGCAATTTGCGCAGCGGATAAATCGCAATCGTAGTAAAAGTAAATTAATTAAGCCGAAAGTTGCAAATATCTTTACGTACATTTAAATAATAATTTATTATTATTTTAAAACTAAAACATTTGACTATTTCGATGAATTTATTATTATTCTCGTATGTTTAGTTGTGTATATTTTTTTATTAAAGCCTATTGCTTTGTAATGTTAATTACTGATAAAACTCACTTCAGGATCCTAAAAGCATTAAAAATGATAGCCTGGAAATGAAAAACATCTAGCAATCCTAAGTTCATTGACTTGAGAAAGATTATAAATGTCATTGCTAAAATAAAATGCAATCGTAAATCTTCAGATTTGTTTTTTATATCCTTAAAAATAGTAGATAGAATAAGAAAAGTCATAATTCACTTAAAATATAAATTTTGTGAACAAACTGGTACTGAAATATAAATATTTAGACTTTTATTTATTGATAAAATAGCTATTTAATAGTTTTACCATCTGATATCATAAATAAACCCATTAGGGGCATTTTAATAAATTTTCAAATAATTAATAGAACAATACCCTAAATAGTTGTAGGATTATAACCCCAAATACAATAGACTTAAGGTAAATTATCCATTTTAACCCAAATATCTTGGCTACAAGCTTTCTGGGTGGACGTTAAATAGATAATTAAATAATATTACCGGATGCATAAAACTATAAAACGGAGTGAACTACGTGAGAAAAATTTAAAAAGGGACAACGTATGAGATTAAAATTATAAGAAATATTTGAATGCAAAGATATTATGTTTGGGAAACGTAAAAAATAGAGAGACAGCAAAGGTACCGCTTCTATAGGTAAAATGCTAGCTGTGAAACAAAAGCCGAGGGTTCAATCAAAATAATATTTGACAATAGTTCAGGAAAGTCTTTTGAATCTAGGCACTCAGAAACTAACTTTTCTATAACAAATATGTAAGACAAAGGATCATAGAACCTTAAGCCAAATTATTGCATACAAATAACATATTGATCCAACCACAGATAACCATGACCACAAAGGCAGCTAAAGTTACAGAACTCAATACCATTATAGTTTTTACCAGCTGAACAGACAAAAACTGTATGACTAATCAATGCATCAATATTTTGTTGATTAAAACGTGTTTTTATGAATTGAATACATTGATATTTCTTATCATTTATTATTATGAAGGTATTCAATGACGAAGGGGTCAATGCACTCGCGATCGGAACTCGGTTTTCACAGACTTACTGTTACTTGTGACGTATTATCGAGGATATAGATAATATTCATTTTGTATTTAAATCACTTATAATCAGGCTACTGAGTAAATAATACTATTAAACACCATTATCAATGATAATCATATTTTTGGACTTCTAACAATGTAGATTATTTAATTTGAATTACGATTGCTTAGGCATTTGATATTTCATACAAATCAAGAGACAGCAAAATCGGATAGACTTCTCCTATAATGACTTTTTGGCTAATCTTAATGCAATCAATTCTGCAATGTGCAGACAAAAAATATACCAGGTAGTGTAAGAACAGGTAGCAAAAAAAAAGTGAACACCTTAGTAAACCAAGACGCCCTTTTTCTACAAGCTTTGTTTCAAGCATACAAAAATACTTTAAAATATTTTGTTATCTACATACCAACCTAACATAGTATGCATGTATAATAATTTTGTCGCCGGTTACAGACAAGTTAGACATTCCCGGAGTCATTAAAATGCGTGCCACTGTTGATCCTGGCCCACCGGAATTGCAGTGGCGGGTGTGAGGGCGGAATAGTCTCCAGTATAGAAATTAGTAAAGAATTTCATGCATTCTCGCTACTGAATAGTTCTATAAAGGGCGTGCTATGACGAAAGCGTTTAACACGCCGCGTAAACAGCGTCTCCCTATGACACAGTCATCCGGGATGAGTCAGCCGCACGTTGCTCCAGAAATAACCGCGTCTGTCTGTGCGTCTGCTCGGGAGGAATTTATTGGGAAAAATGTGGATCTCGTATGGAATTTTATGGACATTTCTCTGTGTTTATTAGGACTATGCTGTCCATTGACCATTGGAAGTTATGTCATTTAGGGTCATCAACTATAAACTTGTGAGTTGATTAAAAATAGAAATTGGAAAATAATATTTTTTTTATATGTAATGAGATTAATTATACTTCTGTTATTAATTTAGATACCTTCTTGCTCTATTTATACAGCGCATTACAGCTTAACTATGTGTAATTGCGATATACACATATGTTTTGACTAATAATTTTATAAGCCTGGTCCCAATGCTTTAAGGAGATTATTTAATTTGAAAATATGAATATGATATTAATTAGATAGTCCGGAGCAAAATATGTCTCGAATTAAACCTTACAAAGTGAATCATTTGCCATTTATCATATGTCATAAATTATAAGTGGGATTGAAATAAAAAATGAAAAATAATTAGGAACACCACATCAATAAAATAACCAAACTCTAGCCACTCTATGTCAGCAAAAACTAATACTTTATAAATAAATTATAATTTTAAACTCGCAATTTAAATACGTACTTCACGCTCGTCGATTAATAAATCAGTATAAAAACCATGATAAAATCCTGATTAATTTGCCTCAATGATGACGTAAATAGTACGTCAATGGGCGATAGTAGAGGGGAATAGAGGTAATAAATGCCAAAGTAACATATTAGGTATGGTATTAAAACGTATTTAGCAACTAAAGAGCATAACTGTGTTGAATTCATTTACCGTAACACTACGTCTAAATAAAGCGTTGCATCTATTCAATTCACTTCGCTTAGCTGCCTCGGTAGCGTAGTTGTACTACGGTACGACTACAAAGCTGGGGTCTTGGGTTCGAATCCCGGGTCGGGCAAAGTGATATTGCGTTTTTCTAGTCAATATCAGCCCGGAGTCAGGAATTAATATGCCGAAGGGCTCGCCCTCTATCACATCATGGGACGGAACATACAAGTGTGGGTGTCCTGGTGGCACCTCTGCGTACCCCTTCTGGGATAAAGGTGTGAGTTTAATTATGTATGTACTTCGCTTGAAAATAGTAAATCACTGGCTGTAGATCTCATATTACTCTTCTATGACTGGTCGACCATCAATCATCCAATTTCTCCTAGTGTGGAACCATCCATCAACCAATTTATAAAATAAATTCGTATTAAAGTTACAATTGTAATCGATCAAAAACTTACTGTTTATAAAGTTAAAGACAAAAATGATAGCAAACATACAAGAATTCCCAATACAAATAAAAAAAAACATTAATAAAAAATAAGTTGGCTCTTCCGATAACTACGCAAATATTGTTTCTTTAACCTACATTCTAATCAAAATAAACAAAACATCAGCTTTTTGTACTCATAAAAGAATAGCACTCATTTCCCACGATAAAGATCTTGAAGCCAATCAAATGTTTGCGAACGTTATCATTGCTGATCCAATGCGCTACATTGTGTGATCCCTTGATAGCATATCTTTATAGTTTAGCCTACATACTGACGAACTGTTTAGGAAGTGATAAATTATATTGCGGATGGTTGTAGTAACTAAATATAGCTTTATATGACATTTTAATTGAAATGCATTAAGGAATATTTATTTTGTCGTCATCAAGACATGCGGAAAATTATTTGTTCTTGTTGCTGTTTATAGGTAAGTTTTAAAGGTAAGATGGTTAAGATTCTATGCATAATTAAACATATATGGTTTGCATTGAGCGAATATGGCGATTGAAAATATATGTACAATGCGTTGTTACGGCAATCTGAATTCCTCTCCTTGTGTTTCTTTTGTTGTAAATCTTGTTATTTTTAAGGTCATAAACGTAACTTTTAAATTATTTCTGTGCGGACAAATATTTATGAATAATAATATCAATGAATTACAGAAAATTCTTGAGTTAACAAATGTCTAAGTTTTAATTATCATCGGGCATTAGTGCGGTCATATGAGCAGTTAAACAATATTTAAATATTTTATCATTATTTTATCAAATAGAGATATGATTACACTCCATAGCAACTACTCTCATAGGTACAATAATCTTCGAACAATGCAAGGAGATAAGATGTTAGACACTACACGTGGATGGTCGTTCTAACTTTGTAATATTAGAAGTTTCGAACAACTTTTAATTAGGAAGTACGTGAACCAAGAAGTACCATTTAAGGCTATAAATATTTGTCTTTTTCAATTATACCACATGTCTTTATAATTAAGGAACATTAGTTTTTAATTAGAAAAACAAATCACGTTATTTTTTTCAATGAGTTTCACGTGCGTGTCAACGTCACAGTGCAGTCATTATTTCTCACGATCATTAGCTGAATGGATGTGGTTTTACTACAAGTATTAGTATTCAAGGTTGAATGGAATCCAATAATCTCAGCATTCATCTGATGATATCCACAAGACAGCAAAACGAGAGGATTTGCATCCTTAAACTTAATACTTGTTTCATCCACAATTCTTTGTTAATTTTGCCTTTCTAGTGAAGTTGGAAATACTTAAGATTATGTTTTAATAATAACAGTAGCATCCTTGTTATTACTTGATACCATCGTTTCCTCAGGTCTAAGACAGTATCAATCTTAAATCCGTGTGGAAAGTATCTACATTTTCGCTCCTGTACTATTTGTCTTTATAGTTTGTTTAAACTTGGTGTTGCTTTTACGTAACTATAGTATTGGCACTAAGTAATGAGTTTACGGTAACAATTATTACATGATCGGTTCTAATAAATAGAATGCCAGTTAAGAAATGATGGATTACATTTAAAACGCAATAGACGTATTTTTTGGTACAATAAAGTCAAATGTTTCTTTAGATATAGGAACGAAACAATTAGATAGAATTATTTTATTACATTAGTCTAGAATTCTAGAGTAATGTTTGGTTCAAAAAATATTACCACGTGCAGACAGTCAGTCAGTTGTTAACTTTGCTTTTCAAACAATTTAAATATATTGTAGCAAATGGAACAATAAATTTGGATCCATCGCGCCTTCAATATAACAATAGTCTTTTCCTTGGAAATATATCTAATCCCTTGTACTGGTCAATAGAAAAGTTATTTCGCAAAAAATGTTCAAGCGCGGAAGTACCTGAGCGTATACCGTATTGGGAGACAAAATAAGCTTGTTCTGTATTGAAAAAACAAAAAAGTGCCCGTCATTGTCTGGTGTACAATGGGTCTTACTTCGCAATGGTTGGGAAAGGCAATAGAATGGTCAGTAGCCAGCTATCAAGCCTTTTGAACGGTTGTACTTGCAAGACTGTGAATTAGAGTGTAGTTTCTTTACAAACCAACGAAGTATAGCATCGATTGATCAGTGCTATCTAGAAAATATCTCAGCAGTTTTATATTTGTGATTGTGAAAACTAATGTTTCCGTGAATTTAAATTCGCATAAATTGTTTCCTATTTTAAGTCCATTTCTTTCATTGTAAATTGTTCATATTTATGTTTAGTTGTCTAATGTTATGTTAATTTGCTTCTCTATTTAGATAATATCAGCGTTCGATCGACTATCTCACGGCTCAGATTTTGGAATATTAACAATTTTATTGCTACCGATGTTGTTATTATTGGCTCCTCAAATATTTGTGCACAAACATCTGCATAAACCAAACATTTGGAACTCGTTTCTTTTTTTATAAGTGTATTTTTGCTTTTTAGATATTGAATTACAACAATTAATAAATTATGTAAATCGTCGTTTATGTGTTAAGCTTTATATAGATGAGAAATTTTGAAAATTGTTTTAATGATATCGATTTTTAATTAAATAGATGATAATATAATCGAAAATACGGTTCGGTTATACGATATTTCGTATAGAATCTGTTGATATATTTATTAAATATATATCGTGAGAATTTAAGTGAAGTTTTAAGTGTTGATAATGCGCCGACGCGTGGTGTATCTTGATTGTTCCGATGAAGACGAGTGTCTGCACACTATACGTAGTTTTCAAGCCAGGAGGCGCCATTATAAAATTATGATGCTGGCTAAATCGGTAAGTGTGGTTGTGTTTGAGTTCATGTGCATAGTCAAAATATTAAACCTTATTTTAAAATGGTAGTTGGATGAATGTTGTTGGGTTGGTGTTGCTCGCTTAAAATAACTTTCTCAGAAAGATTCCTCGTGAATTAAATTAATTAATAATAAAAACTGAATGTATTAAAAGACCATAAGTAAAAAAATATGATAGGGCTTTTAAAACAATCATAAAATTTCGCTTCTAAATATGATTTACTTTCTACAGAAACCAATTGCGAAAAGCTAAAGACCAAAACGATTAGTTTTTGCCGAAGTTACACGTGTTGTTTTTTATTGGTGTACATTTTATTTTGATCACGTATGATAATTTTTAGCACGTGTATACAATTATTTAAACGAGTACTATTATCTTTAGAAATCCATATCTATTATTTTGTATCAATTAATCTTTTTTCCAACCAAATTTTTTCAAACCAAACCAAATCGTTGGTTAGCAATTTTTATTTACTACCGCATTAAAAACTGCATCGTGCTTAGATTCTTTATATATTTTTTAATCTACTCTTAGCTCTTAAAGCAATCTTTTGCAACTGGACAAAAGATTTCAACTCTTGGCAATAGGTGATCAGTTCAAACACCAATCAACATAAACTGTCTGCGAAATGATTCGGCCAAGGTCGTGCAGATAGACATAATCTCATAGCAGCGACCTTCAGGCAAAAATGTGAGCGTGGAACAACCTTGCACCTTTCGATTAAGTCGAAATAGTTATGCAATGCAATTTTGTTTGTTGGTTTTTATAAATATACTGGGATTTAAATAAATAATAAATACACCCAACAGTCACGTACATAGTCCTGCACTCCTGACGGCTGACCCTACATTAATATCGAGTCTTTTGTCGATGGTATCAGAAACTGCGAGAGATTTTTAGGTCTCACAAACACCCAGACTCAAAACAAATACCTGTGGATCACACAAATATCGGTGTCAGTGCGGGGATCGAACCCGCGGCCTCACCTTTCACAGTCCATGTCTAACTAACTGCGCCACAAAAGCTGTCAATTTATAAGCACACCTGTATCTTCCAGGTGATAGGCAGTGGCAGATGGCACCCACATTATTACCTATTTATAGGGTGGGCCTATCGTCATGCCGGAACCATACCAGTCTCGAGCAATTCAAACAAGTATTTTGAGGTATTTACAATGGAATTAGAGCATAAGGCCTCACGAGTTTTGATTTGGTTTTGGATCACGTGCTTATGATTAACGTGTGTTCTTACTGTAATTTATTCGGCCACATTATAGCTGGCCATGAATATGTATCTGGCCACTCGTATTTCTAAATATTGAACTATATACTTGAACAAATCTGTCATGAGTATATTATTATGACGATAAAATGTCTTTCTTTTGCTCTGCACTTTTAATAATTATATTACACTATCTATTCTATTTGGCTTTACATTATACGTATTAAAAACGATTCTTCTTCATCTAACCAGGCATACATTCACAGAGATTTAGCTAAAATTGACGTAGTTCTCTTAGCTGTCTCACGCACGCGCTCAGTCATATCACCAGTAACAATAATGTTAATATCAGCTAAGTACAGTGTAAACTAGACAAATTGCCACGCCATCCTCGCACGAGGCACACACCTGAATGAACTGGATTCATGACTAACACGTGAAGTAGACGTGATAGAAACCTTCAGATCGCACGATTTGTTACACAATAACTTAGTTATTATAGATGTTAATAGGGTTTGGGTGGCGTGTGAAATGTGTTGTAAGTGTGGAAGTTTGGGAAGATTTTGAGACTCTTTTATTAAACTTCTTTATAGATTTATTTTCAAAGCTATTCAATTCCAGGTGTAATACAAAAAATATGACATTTAGTGTAATGCATAAAAATGTTATAGACAATCTTATTGTATACATTCAAAAAAATGTGTCACAGTTTTACGCAGTATGATATATTTATACAGAAACACGGATGAGAATGATGAAAGTGGATGAAGCGAAAGTTGTATGTCAGGATCGAGCAAAGTGGCGATCCATAGTCTCTGCCTACCCCTATGGGATACAGGCGTGATGATTATGTATGTATATATGAAACACGGATATATATACTACCTATAGTTACCGGATATACCCGACTTTAATATACACATTAAACACAATTTCCTGTAGAGTAGAGTACGGTGCAAAAACAAGACTTTTTCAACCTCTCTCGTTTCCTCTCGAGACGTTTCAAAACACTGTTTAATGTTGACGGTCCAGTAGAAGCTATCAGCTAACAAGATATTACGCGTTATGGAACAGGTTTTTGTGTCTTTCTTCTTTATAACTTTGAATTTTAGGGCAACACATAAAAATGACTGAAACCGCTAAAGATTTTACGTTAACTGAGAAAGGCATGCGATAAGATACAGTTAGGTAGACGTCAAACTACGGCTATAAGGAGTATAATGTTCTCTATTAAAAAATAATATAAATATCGCGTGATTTTAATTACTACATATTCTTTTGGACTACACATATTATGAAAATACCGAAAAAAAATAGTTTATAGTAAGTCCTAAATATTTAACTGAATTAATTATTTAAAATTTTAACTATTTAAAAGAAAAATAACTTTATTATATTAATTAAAGTATCGCTCATACAGGACAGCATTCTTAATCATCATGCAACAGTTCAATGGCTCCCATAAAATTAACAGTTCTGGCAACATACGATTACCAACTTAGGGTACCGCTTCCACACGTTAAATTAACACGTGTATTACAATACACTGATTGTATTAGCGAATGGATAGAGCCCCTTATATCGTTTCTGTGAAATACAGGAAGAGAAACATATAGAATGCTTTTTTGCATTGAAAAGTGGTAAAACCGCATAATCTAATAATGTATTTAAATTTATTTCATCTGGTATATATAGTACATATTCAATGGTCTAGTTGTATTATGCACGAGTAATAAATTCAAAACTTGAGTTCAATTTCCGATCATTATAATAAAATTATGTTTTGCTAGGAATCCATACTTGAAAGTTCTGTGTTCTGACGTCAAATAGCCTGTGGTAAATTAATCAGTGAAATATAACTACAATATAGCGTTGCCTGCGGTAATGTTTGATAAGAATACTTAGAAAGCCAGTAGTAAGTGTCAATACGCGTTATTTTAAAGTAAATATTACAATTATAAAACAAATACATACGTAGCGGATTTATATAACTTCAATTAATTTCCATTTGGTTTGTAATTAAAAATATTACTTCACAAATTGTTTAGTGCAAAAAAATCACAAAAAATTCAACAAAAAACTGTCGATTGTCCCCGCAAAAACGAGTTTATATAATTTTATAATTTAACAGTAATGCTTGCATTTAAAACTGATAAGCTACGAATAGGATAAACATTTTATTATTTCCTCCCATATGGACAGTGTTATTATTCAAGCGAATTTAGACTTTAATACCTACACTGATGGGTGATAATGGAAACTCGACATAACATCTGTCGTATTTCATTTCAACACCCACGGTTAAGACATTTGTATACAAAATATTGAGAATAAACATAGGTATTAACTCGGTGACCCAACCGCGATTTCAGAATGAGTTTCATTTGATAATATGTTATCGTGCTTATTCCTTTTGTTGTTTGAATGAAATTTATTTTACTGAAGTACTCAAACCCATATTTGTGATACCAATATGTAAGGGTATGGCTGGTTTAATATTCTTGGACAACGACCATGTCATTAAAAAATAAGTTTGTCTTAGACCGGGAGTAAATGTTCTTCGAGCCAAGTTTTCATTTGCAAATAGCATCATCAAGCAGAACCAGAAACATTATAGTTGTCTTGAAACTACGAATACTTAATGGACTACTTAATTGACCTATAAAATCCATTGCATAATGCATACTTATACTTGACCAGGGTACAAGTTTCTTTTAAAATAAGGCTCTAAGTCTAGACTAAACAATTGGTAAATAGCTGCATCATTTGATACGTTATCCTCATCACTGGAATCCGTGTATTTTAACGATAACTTTATTTTAAAATAGTATTGTATATTTTTATAGAAATCATCGGTTAAATAATACCACATAAAAGCGTTGTAATTACATCATTATTTTTTTCCTTGTGCATAGGGAAAAGCAATAGGAAATACCCTTGTTAATAGTAACAGTTTCCCACGTATTTTTTATTTTTCCATAAAACTGCACGCGGCACTTATTAATGCCTAGTCTACATTACTCAGTGAGAACTTGACAACTAAATGAAATAATCAATGCATTCGCTACAGTTGCCTACATTGTAAGTACAATAGATTCCTCGAACCATAACTCATTGTTTTAAACTAGGGATTTTTAATTAACTGTATTTATTGAAAAAAGTAAAACAGTTAATATCATTAAAGTCACAGCTTGGATAAAAACAGCTCAAACACATCAAAATACAGAAGGAACTCTCAATAATAATAGAAAAAATCATACATACAATAACAAAAGCTTGAGCCTTTTTTCTGATCTAAATATTTGTATGTATTATTCCAAATAGAAATGAAAATTTCTTTTCGTTCGATATAATAATGACAGCCTGTACACAGATTATATGGTGAAATGGGCTAGCAATTTTTAAACTTCTGCCCACCCCTCTGTTACACAGGCTCCAACATATCCACCACATTAAACTGTTTGCTTACAAAAATAACACGAATATTGACCTTTTTATAAGACATTAGCGATCAACTTCGCATTGACGTCATAACAACAGGTTATAGCGAACCAAGGCACATCGAAAAAACTGACACGCTTGTTATTCTGTGCATTAGACGAAGTAATGGCGAAGTTGGAAAGATTAATTGAGTCCTGAAATTGATTTTGTTAACCGAATTTAAAATGAGGTTCTGTAGACTTGGGAAACACAGTGACTAACTCTCAATGTATAGGTGGAGATATATTTAATAACTGTAATACAAAAATATTTATTCAATGTCAACCAAAGGACGTGCTTACAAAGTAAACTATTTGCATTTTAGAAACAGTGTTATTCCATTGCCTCTTTCCGTATAGTATTGAAGCTACATAGTAATGTAGAAAATATGCATTATGCATTAAGATATATATTCTTAAGTCTGTATGTTATTTTGTCGTAGATAAATGCATAGTATAATTGGGTATTTGACTCATTTTTTTTTATTAAATTCGTTAAAAAGTATCCATATCCAAAATCTAACAAACAAAGAATTTTGTAAATCCATTCAGAATTTAAAAAGTTAGAAACGTTTTTAGTCTTGTAGTGGGGGTAAAAGAAAAGGGATGCAAAACAAAATTAGTGACGTCACTATTCTTAATATGCATTATAGTGTGCGGGTGCGAAAGAGACAGTAAGATGTCCCCACTACGTCTCCACTCTTTCATTTAAAATACTAATATTTGCCTCATGTTACAAGCTATTTTATCACTGTTTTCACAAAAATGTTTTGTTTTAATGGCACTTCTGTTTGTCTGCAAAATAATACAAAAATTCGATGATAGTCAAATACCCAATTCATTGAGTGTTCTAAAATTAAATCCTTACATAATATTGTAAGCCGCAACATCTATAATATTATGGCAGTTTGTGCGTTTGTGGGTCTAGAAATACTAATCTAATTTACAAGATTATTTTTGTGATGTAAATGCATTATTCGAAATCTTTACGATTACAAATAAAATCATAAAGAACGAAAAATATTTTGAAAAACAATTAGTGGTGCGGAAATACTCCATCGGTTACAAGAAACCAAATCTAAATAAATACTCGACCAAATCCAAATGAGAGTACTAATAAATAAACAGTTTGATTTAACGTGTCGTTAAAGTCACATCGTATATTTTATCGTTTTTAAATGTAGCATAATACACAACTTTACTACGCTAAACGCCGCTTCTTTCTATTCGTACACGTGTTTATTGCTGTAGCCGTGTTTCGAACCAATATTCCCATAATGATGTTGTATTTATTGACATTATATTGATGTTTTGCATTTCATTTCACATACACCGCAGTAGACTAAGACGTAAACTCATTTTAACTACATTGGTTCTAGTTCTACAGTGGAATAACGTAAACCGGTTATGGGTCGATAATATTATTTTATTCATAAATTTTAATATCAAATGCACCCAACATCCACAAATATAATTTCGACTTATCATTGAAATACATTACTTACGAGGATATCAGAAACTCCATGCAATTTTTTAAACACATCCGGTTAAATTAAACATTTGCCTCTGTGTGGTGATTAAGCTCGCATATTATTTCACAGCTCTTCGTTCACTGCTCAAAACTGCGTCAATTCTATATTAAAATTGCTAAATAAAAACTGTACCACAACTTTAATATTGTTCTGTATCAAAGCCCAGTCACAACGAAACAAATAACTTCTCGTGTGTCTGCAACTAATGACTTCCTAAGACCGTAGCTCAGACGGCTCATTAAGTACACTCACAATAATTTACTCAAAAGCCTAGTTAATTACATTTTCGATTCCAAGGGTATTTCGCTATTTTTCGAAGTCAAGTCTTAATTCTAATAAATTGGTGAAAAGAACTGTGGTTATTCGAGTTCTCAATTACAATTTAGATGGAATATGTAGTACACAAAACCTAATTAGACCAGCGTGATGCACTACCCTATCAATCGTATAGATATTATATACATAAACCAATATCTATCCAATAGTATATATATGCTATTTTTACATTAGCGTGACACAATCAATCACAGGCAAGGATCCTACCAAGTTTAATAACAAGGCTGATATTATTATATCCACACTAAGTACGCGAGCCAAGTGTTCGTAACATGACACAAACAACGCAATTGCATAAGCATTATTGCGCGGCTATCGGTTAAACATGAGCACCTGGGCAAGGTTATGCTGCGATGCTTGCCGGCTCTGAGTTTTATAATAATTTACGTCATTTATCTTGCATCCTAGTGGTATTGATTTTTATAGCTTTAGGTCTTTGTTAAACATAAATATTAGGGTAATCAGTTTATAAATAAATACTGGTGACACTGATGAATTAAGGGTTAACGTATCTCAACCATTTAAATGATCTATGCATAGCATAAGCTTCATTTTTAAGATGTCCTTTAACGATGACTTTCTTTGTCCACAGTTTCATTCCGTTACGGAGAAAAGATCTCAGAACAATGATTGTGGTGGTAACAGCGTCACAATTGTCACAGAGAAGAAAATAGAAGATGATTCATCAGATTCTTCCAGCGGAGAGAATGTCGAAATTGAAGGTAAGTTACCATTTTAAAAGCAATATGAGAAATAAAGTTTAAAGCTGTAAATATACGACGCCATAAATTGTAAGAAACATTGAAGCAATACAGAACAAAAGATTTACTTCGGCTATTAGTTGCTTTGCTGTATTCGTATAATATTCAATTGATACGAAATACAATAAAAAACACGCATGCTAACTAATATTTTAGGTATCATGAAAATCTTCAATTCGTGCTTTTAAAAACATCAGTCGATAAATAGTTCGAGTATTATATATTACAAGTATGACGTCAATATGAAGTTAATTGACTAATCTGCAGAAATCAAATACGTCAATAACTTTTCACCGATTATAAACCTCGTAATGATTAGAAAATAAAACCAGACGTAAAGAAGAATATGGTATGTAGCACAGTAAGGAATTAGCTAGCCAATCGATAATCGATAATCGTCCTTAGAAAGACGTAATTAGAGACGACTATGACTATCAATAGGATCATGTATGAGGCAATGAAGGAAAAAACGAAGTGTTTCATATTTTACATTCCATTCAGCAATATCCCAATAAATTTTGCGCAAGCTCGGTCAACAAACAATAACTAACTATTCCCAATTTCTCCGCGAGAGCGTGTTTCACATTTTATTATGTTTAAAACCTCACGTCCGATACAGAAGGCAATAAACGTTGTTCGCGTTATTGGCTCGGCCGTTTACCCTACTTGATATATTTTTAATTTCAATCCAAACAAAAGCTATTGTTACAACGGAACGTTTAATCGGGTCTTACTCAAGATTTGCCTCTTTATGTTATCTCAGTATTATGTTTATTCTTACGCCACTTAGTACGAGGAAAATGCCTAATGTTTTGGTTTATCAAAAGTATCATTTCTTTGTGTTGCCCATTTATCATACTAATTAATAGTCCAAATTCTGGTAATACAATGAACATTATTAACGTGTTATTGATTGAGCTGTCTGATTCGTCAATACCCACAGCTGACAAATTTATTTCATCGTCATATTCAAACTTATTTGTCTCCTTTCCGTCATTGGGAATCACATTTTTACATCGACAGTTTTATTCCTTTATGAAGTAAAATATTGTTCGAAACTTATTTAGTTAATATTTCCATTGCAAACTGCATTCAGAAGAAACAGGAAAGGCCCGGCTCGTGAATCAGAGAGCCATGGCCAATGAACACGTCAGAAATGTTGTTTTAAAATTTCCTATTAAGGGCAGTACCACTGCTGACGTAGACTGGCGCTAACAATGGGTATTTTGCAATGTTATTTAGTTTATACGCCTTAGCACGCTTATATAAATGAATTGGTATTTAATTCTTAACGGACACATTTGTTCAGCTCAATTTTGGTTTTGTTTATAGAAACGGCAATTTTGCATGGGCACGCGTCATCATCCGTTAAACTCACTCCATCAATTAGACTTTCGCAGGAACCTGACATAAAATGAGGATAACTTTGTTTTTTTAATTGAGTTGCTTGCACACGCTAACAGCAGTGTATAATGTACAACACAGTTCCGCCGTGTTCAGCGTCATTCGCGCTGTATAAGCGAAATCAAAATTTGAGCCGTAACAAGAATGCTCAACTCCGACTCATAACATACCCTATAAGAGAGCAAAACGCGGTCATGCTTCAGCTTATTTCCAATATCAACGTGTTGTGGCAGCTGTTTCAATTACTTCTAATTTTGTGAAAGTTTCTAGACTGAATTTCATTTGTTATTTAATTGGTTCGCACGTGTGAACTTCAACAAATTATTATTCAAGCCTCGATGAATGGATCGTAAAATTTGTAGCAAATACATGTTTAACACTGTCGGGTAATATCTAATTGTGCACAAGTGTAATATAATCTGTTAAATTATTGTTCTTCTTGTATGCGGCGGTATCTCGCCTTGCATAAGTCCTTATTTTAATTAATCTTCAATGCAACAAAAGCTCATCTGTAAATTTCACATTTCTTATAACAAAAAAGTCTATGAGCACTCAATAAGACATATTTTAATCAATGTAACATAATACACACGTGCAGAGCTAATAATACTTTGGCATTATTTAGATATTTAGATAAGATTTCTAAACATCCTGGACATAAATTGAAATGTAAAACTAATAAACGAATACATTAGAGTCGTTACCAGTATTATCTTAAATTTTATGCTGTATTCTTATGTAATAAATTACATTAATGAGGTTCAGTATATTTTTAATTTCATATTTGCAACTTGTATTGTGGGAAATTTCGTTGACCCGAGGCAAAGTCACGAATGTACTTAAAATCTACAAGTATTGAATTTTTTAAAATTCAGCATCAAATTGTTTGTATTTCTTCCTCCTAACTTTTAAATCTGGTTCTGGGGAATTTCCATTATATTGGCTCGGACATTTTGGTTCTGATTAGTACTGGCTGCTTGTTATTAACCATTTGGGAAATAGGTCTTTGTAATGTACCACGCTGGCCTAACAATGCTGGTACACTTCACAGACCTATCTTTGGGCATGCAAGTTTCCCATAATGTTTTACTTTAACGTTAAAACAAGTAATTCTACGAAAAGTCAATGGTACAAAGTAAGCTATTCTATTACCACAATTTGCAAACCTAGCTGATGATTTATCTATGTAAATGTATCAACAGTGACGATACTCTAGTTTTCCTTATTTTTTACGCTACAATTTCAACGTTTACCGGTCTTTGTCAGTTTGTCACAAAATTAATCACCGTTTACCTTAGCATTAAGATTCAACGAGTTCTCGAGATAATGAAGTCACCAGACATTAATCACTTGTGAATAATTATTTATGTTTCGTCACGATTTTTTGAGCTGCGATTACTGCGATATAGCGCAAAATTTTGTCATCACATCAGCTGTAGCATTTTCCTCAAATGTAAGAACGAGTTAATCACGGAGATACTCTAAGGATTATTGATAGAATTTAAATGATATTTTAATCCAAATTAATTTAATGATTCTTCTTATTAAAATGTTAAAATGACTTTTCAACATTTACTAAGCATTCTAAGGATCATCCCCTACAAGACCTTTTAATCATAATTGAGGAAGCTCAACATCACGTATTAGATCATTATCAATACATTTCTTACTAACAATCGACTCAGTCGTACCAGCAATTATCTCACAGTATATCCTATCAAAAACCAGTTCAATATCATTAGAATTTTTCATCACGGAGATTCGACTGAGCTAATACGGTTCGCGTCACCGGGGGCTCGGCTCGTGACTCACAATTCTTGCTATCTGTTAACAGCAGGTGATGTGAGTAATCAGGGAAACATCACTGCGAACAGACAATTCATTGAATTTGAATTTCCAGAAATCAGTGATTGTCTGGTGGAGTACAGTCATTCTAATGAAGACAACGTTGGAATTGCATAAACAGTTGATTTATTTTTCCTTTAATGTGACGAAGATGTTTGAAGTAGATTTAAAAGCAAATTGATATTAAATAGGAAAAAGATTTTATAATTAATTGGGCTCGCCCAGTGTCCTGGTGGCGCCTCTGCCTACCCCTTCGGGGATGAAGGCGTGAGATTATGTATTTTATAATTAATTATTTCTAGATATTTCATACATTTACTAAGACTAATCAGAAAGTTAATATGTATGGTCAACTTATGAAATTAAATATGACATGATAAAAAATTCATTTGCTGGATCGAATATACGCGCTGTGGATAATAATAATTATGATGATGATAATCCAAATGGTTCACCAAAATCTAATTAGAGCAGATGATAGCTTTAACACGTTTAGACTACATAATATACACCTGTAAATAATGTCAGGATTTCTTATGAAAGTCTACAGAAGATGAATGTCTGCCTACTTCTCTACCATATTCCTACGACTGTGACAATTCCTATAATGACATTGATTTCTCAGAAGGTCTGGGTAAAATTACATCATTCCGCCTTGACATACTTAACATGTGTCATTTTCACAAGTAACTGTATAATTTTTATAGTCACGGCTCGCGTCAGTGTCGCCGTATGAAATTACATAGTCTTTGTTCATCCATTATCATTATCAAATTCTTTTTTATACATCAAATGTCAAGTTTCGGCTTTGAAAAAAATAAAACTGGTTTGCTATTTTTTTATCAACGATTGCTTTACTTTTTGTAGTGAACCTTATGCAAATAAGTACAAAAAAAAACTCCTGGTTCATTTATAAACATATTTCTAAATATACCTTTAAATAAATCGAATTATTGTAAATATATTTTTAGAAAATCAATTTATTACTGATGCAAGTTTTATGTTCTCTTGATCTGCATAATGATAAATATTTCGAAACAATAATGTATTTCTCGTGTTTATTTTATCTGTATTTTAGAGTAATAATCAATAATTTGTATGTTTAAAGGTCACGAGAACTGCGAATGTTTTGTTTCATGTTATAACAACAAAAAATAATAAACTCGTTTTATTTAACCAGCCTAAAACTTTATTATCGCCAATTTTATGTGCTATAAAATAAGAATAGATTTTAATTAACAATGTGATTCAATTCAAATGGGAAGCGATAAAATCCTTAAAGATCATTGAGAACTAATTTGTTACACATATTTTGAAACTTGGCATTATTTTGCTTGATTACATTCAGAAACTAATTAGAGTTATTTGTTTATAGAAGTAAGTTTTGAAGGACATTGTAACTACTGGACATATTGAGACTTAAAATCTTCTGTCTCAATGGCGAGCACAGAGGAATGCCAATTGCTTTGTAATTTATGGTGTGGTTTGGATTTGCTACTGTCCACGAGCGGTCGTATCGCTTACGCTCGCCATTCATCGCAATACAAAAAATAAGTTTATTTATATTTGACTTAAATTAACATTACAACCGAACTTAGTTGAAACTATATTACTGAGATCCAGTCGCCTTAACTTAATATACAAGGGTGTTAAGGAAAGCTAGTGTCACAGGTGCAGGCCTATCGACTCCCCTTGGGGTATCAGAATGAGGACTACAGTTTTCTTCTTCTTACAAAAAGGGACTCTCTAGCTCCCATACTTCACACAGCAATGCTACACCTGTGATTTGCGATAGAGCAGTGGAACAAAGGCATTGTACATCAATTGATTATAGATTCAACGTGTTTGGTTCAATTACGTCATAAAATTGATCGCGAGTGGCGTGCTGCAAATAGCAGTTATAACGAGGAAGCAGTTTTTATAAATCTGCTGTTAATATAGCCCAGTCACGTTATTTTGCACAATGTCAAGTTCGTTGCAAACTTCAATCCGTAACGGTTTCTACTTTTGGTGTCAAAATGCGGTTTTATTGTTGAAACTCATGATTTTTTGTTTATTTGTAAAGATAAAAACTGTACGGGTTCAGAACGGTATGCGTTTTAATAGTGGCCCAGCAAAAAATATTAATTTTGTAAATCTTTCCATTACAGTGTTCGTTTTGAGGTCATTCGTGGGATTTTGGCCGTTGATTCTCAAACAAAAATCCACAAATCTTTCAACAGGATAAATAAATCTATCTGGATTTGCGTCTTCAATTTATAATAAATATACTTTTATTGTTAGAAAATATCTTGCTACACTTGAAAATAATTTCTCAAATATCAGCTGTAAGAAACTATTAACAAAGTAACACACACACTTATGTGATAGAGACATACGAACTAAATTTCATTACATCAAACATGCGGTCTTTTCCCTACAAGGAAAGGAATAAAAACCATTACGAACGGTTCATTTTAACAATATATGGCAACAAAGCCACCTATAACACTCTACACAGCTATATAAGGTAATATATAAGCCATATTCTGAAACCCAAGAATAGTGACGAAAGGCTGCACCTTACATACAATGTAGAAACATTATGAAACGGAATGCTATGTAATACTTGACATTTATGTGTAGTACGTCCTAGTTACTTAGCTGATAGCTCAGATGATCAAACCGCAGTGACAGAGCAGAAAATATGTGTAACTTGGAGTTTCGGAGGCTAAGTTAATAAATAGTGTGCAAAATGATGTGATTAAATTTCTCAATAATAAAGGCATAAAAAAATTACAATACAAGGAACTAGGAAGCCTAAAGAAGGTAAATATGCCCGTATATAAATGTTAAACTAATGTTGATAAGTGGCAAATATTTACGTATTTCCTATCTGGTCGATTTCGATGGACAGACAAAATAAATATTTTGTGATATTCAAGATGGGACACGTAGGAAGTATCTTATAGAAGGGCCTCGATCATATTGTGTTTTATTTTTATTTAATTAATAATGCTTTGGGCGTAACAAATTTAAATTCATTTATTTGCTGAACACAGATGTAATGTTTATTACCACTAATCAACATCAACTTCCAGGAAATAAATAACAATTACTATCAAGAATTAGCAGTACATCGGTCTGAATATTCAATTGTGTTTATCAATTATAAACATTAATTAAAATTCTATAAAACACACGAATGTACGTGACATAACTCAAGGAAATAAAAAAAATGTTATTCAACACACAGCTCTCCGCGGTGGTAATAAACACAGACTTTGTGTTTGTACTCGGCAACAATGGAATTTAAAATAAGTCATAACTTAAACGAAACACTTCTGCATAATTTACTGAGGGGAAAACAAAGTACACGCAATTGCAATTTAAACATAAAATATCGCTCTTTAAATTGTAAGTAAAAAATGTATTTTATTAAATAGTTTGGTCCGAGATTTCCTTATGCAAATATTCTTATATTAAACTGTTGTTAACAAGGATGATGAGATAAACAGATCTCGATGGTAAGATCCACACCTGCCCATATAAACAGAAACAAAACCACCCAGAACTTGTAATTACTAAGCGCAGCACTCTTCTGAATCTGTAAATTCCCATGAATAAAAGATTTCAATGTCCTTCAAACCACAACACACCTACCCCACACTGCTTACTCACTCTTGCTTAGCAACACAAACGGATACCCCTTTCGTCCTCCCCCGAGGTACCAAAAGGGGAGGTTAATCAGCTATTCCTCTCGAAACAAAAAAAAAAGTGATACCTAACTAACATAGCGTCTAAAATATCAGGGACCTCTTAAATAATAATAATAATTAGTTACATAATTCACCTTACTACGCAAATAGAAATTTAAAATTAAGATCACATATCTCTGAAACCAACTAGTTTTATTTTGGCGCCGATGTGATATAATTTCCATTTTATAGATAAGAAATAATTGATTCAGTGTTGATATTTAAAGTTTATGTTTGAATAAAGTATACCAAACATTTTTTATAGCTTAGGTAGGCTGAAGACATCTAAATAAATAAATACACCTAACAATCACATACATAGTCCTGATTCCACATTAAGATCGAGTCTTGTTTCGTGGGTATCAGAAACTACGAAAGAATTTTCGGTCTCGCAAACACCCAACCCCGAAACAAAAACCGATCGAACACGCAGCCTCTCGTTTCTCAGCCGGCGTCTAACCAACTGCGCCACGGAGGCTGTCGGAGGATTACTATAGGTATTCATAATTTTGCAAATTAAAAAAAAATCTAAGAAGGTTCCATCGCTTTGTCTATTTCTGCCGCTAAGAATCAGCATAGAAATTCTGTAATGTTTTGATTTGAAAGGCATTGTAGCCAGTGACTATTGGCCATTAAGAGACGTAATTATTACCCAACATCGGACGGTGACGAACACGACGCAGTACCTTATATTGCTTAATAAGTTCTGGATTATGTTATCCTTGTTTATGACCATGCACGATTCTAACCATCAGGCGAGCCCACCATCCCGCCACCATCACAAAAACAACATACTGTATATTTAAACCCAAACTTATACGTAGCAAAATGTTTTCATCATCTACACAATATTAAGCACGTCCATTAAACCGAAGGCGACTCTTATTACTATATTCATTAACAGAATCATACCTAACAATTCAAATCTCTTTTTTTTAAACCACACCTCACGGCCATCGACCTTGTTTAACCTTTGCCTTAGAAAAACATAAAAAATGAAGGAGTACAGTGTAGGATAGTAAGCGGGTTGTCATTCAAACCTGTTCGCTTTGCGGTGGTTAGCCTTTCTCTTTCGTCGCCTGACACAGTTCGATGTTGCGCAATCGAATTTAAAACAGTTGCACTTGCATATTTCACAATAAATGAGGGATTACAATTTTGACACACAAAATTCTTGCAATACAAGTAATCTCGTCGGGTCATTAAACATGCAATTTGTGAATTGATGCGCCGGTATAGCTTGCTGAAATATTAACCTTTCCCAATAAGAATATATTTATTTCTATTTCGTAATTTATACTGAAATTAGCATTTTAAATATTACTTTTAATAAAATCAATACCAACGGATTTCAATTATTAAATTCTTAGCATTGAAATAGAATAAGTAATACAAAATCAATTTACGGAATATTATTACAACATGACTTGTATATCTGAAGGCTATTGATACTTGAAGACTTGAAAAGATGTTGCAACATGCATAAGAGTTTCCGTAAAGCTCTCATGACATAAATAGGTTATTCAATAATACTCAGACGAAAACACTTGAAACAAGTGGAATTGCAAAAGATATGCAACTAGGAAACGATATAAAGATAATACAACAACGCGCCAGGAACATAAATCAAACTGAATTTTCGGAGTATTTTTATTGCTCTCACGCTGTGAATATCTAAATAGTATTATTTAAGGAATATCTAAATAGTAACTACTGTTTCTATACCAAGAAATGCAGTTTTGGACGCATTTACTGATATAGCTAACGAACTAAAATTGTTGGAAACGATAACACCTTCGTTGAGTTACGTCTTGATTACACCAGACTATTAATAACGTAACCATTTGAACAGTCGATACCAATGTGAATTTAGTATAAAAACATATCCTAATCCTTCTATATCTATTTCCAGATAAATCGCTGCCTATAGTGGAGCCCCAAGCACTAGAGACGACAGAAGAAGGACACGCAGCGCAATGTACATGCCCTAATTGTGACGAACTTCTGTCCAGATTCTCAGAATGCAGTATTTGTTTGGAACCTCTACAGGTAATAATTTATACTATGGAATAGCAACTAATGATAAGTGTTTATAGTTAAGTAGATTTCATAGAACTATTACTTCAAGTAACTTGGGTATTGACATAGTCAAAGCCCTTTGTTATGTTAAATGTACATCTTTGATATTATAATCTCAGACAAAGCTATCGTCAACGTCACTTCATATAACCGGACCTTAATGTTACTTGTTGAAACCTTCGCTAACAGAACTATTTCCCGTACCTTGTTTAAGAATATCACACCATTATTAACTTAAATACTCTCTGGAGAAAAGTAATTTATACGAAGCTACTTAGACGTATATGGAGGTTGATTAACCTTCCATAATTAATAAGAACAATACCAATGCAGACTTTGGATGTATACAAAGTAATAAACGCAATCCCTTACCCACTAACACGAAAGACAAACTCAATAAATCGCGCAAGCCACTTAGATATCGACTTCTAATGTGTGAATAATTTATGCAAGCGGCAGAAATTAGCAAACTGCATGTGTGATGTGAATCTATACATTTATCTGGAGAAACCACGTGAGCTAAACTCAAAAGTATCTTATAGATAGCAAGAGTAGAGAGAGAGTAGCCTAGCGGAAGCAAATAGTGGCGGATATCTAAGGTGTTCCATGAGTCTATGAAATTATATCCAGGATTATTTTTATTAAACCTCTGCTCGTTTTTAAGATTAGCTCAGAGACTTTGCATCATTAAAATTACTTTGTCCAATCTATAATTTCAACTGGTCTTAAACTGAACAGGATAAATGAGTAGTAATTTGCTAAGCTTCAAAGTAATAGGAGATACAAACAGACTCATAATTCTTCATAATACAGTGTTTTTAATTTCTTGTAAAAGAATTGGAGGACAGAATTTTAAGTTTAATTACCAATTTAGATGCATTCTAAGCTAACCATATCAATTATTTATTATTACGTTTTATAAAAATAAAATACAAATTTTACGTAATATCTAAGGCTCGAAGACAATTGAACCACCAATTGGAAGAAGGGAATAAACGCCACTTTTCGACATATTCACTTTTATACAGTTTTACATTCTTTAGACGTAGGGCTAAGTTGTGAGTTCGAAAAAAGAAAAAAAGTCCATTCATTTCATATAGATTCATGGGGCTAAAAAAATTGTTAGTTGGAAGGAGGAAACAAATCCTTCCTTTATTCCCTTCTTCCAACTATCAACTTTACGTGTATAGAAATAATATTTCTTTTTGCCTCTTTTTTTATTCGATAAACAAAATCGCATCACATAGTGGTAGGGGGCGTCATACTAGCGATCTAATACCCGCCATTGTAGTTGTATTTGACGCTCCATAAACCTTCTACAAACCCGAAAATACCTGAAACTCTGGCATATGTCACTAAAATACCCTTAAATGAGAAAAAAATGAATGACATACAAAAAATAATCCAATATATTCCTGACGAATTCAAAGATTTCTACGATATAATTCTGACCTGGCCAACTACAAGATCCGAAAATGAAGAATAGAAGGATAACAGAGTGTCTTTACAAGTTTGTAATAAATAAATAGTTTTTGTCATTATATTGTCTATTATTTCAAAATATTTTGGACCTGGACCAGTATACAATTATTGTATACTATTAATATATTATATAAAAACATGTAATAAATGGTTTATCTTTAGAATTATATGATAAATTGGAAGAAGGGAATAAATCCAACACATTTCGATGAACACACATAAATAAATATTATACATTTAAGGCAGGTCTGTCGGTGAATAAATCAGGATTGATATTTTCTTAATAATCATTGATGTCCTATAAGTTTATAAGTTGAAAGCAAAAAGTTATGAAGTTTTTTTTTATTATCTCCGTTCCTATTTTTTGGATTTATTCCCTTCTTCCAATTGGTGGTTCAATTAAGATCTTTATCTATATTTTGATTACCATAATAATATTCTATGAAAAAATTAATAAATCATTAAATGTTGTCATCATAAATAATGTGACATTGGTATTTGACGTGAACATTATGAATGCACGTCAATAAAAATATTATTATGATTTATAACGAAGACCGATTTAAAAATGAAATATACATAGTCCTGACGCCACACTAAGATCGAGTCTTGTGTTGTGGGTATCAGAAGGTACGAGAGACTTTTCGGTTTCACAAACATCCAGACCCAAAACAAGTAGCTGTGGAACACAGAAATATTTGTTTTCGTGCGGGGATCGAACCCGCGGCCTCTCGTTTCACAGCCGGCGTCTAACCAACTGCGCCACGGAGGCTGTCATAAAATATTATCCATTGTATAACAACACGATATCGCTTGAATTTATTAAAGTAGATCGATTGTCTGTGGCTAGTTTAACTTGGTCCTCACGAAAAGAAAAGTTTATCGTATTCTGCGAGCTCGCTGGAACAAACTCCACAACTCTAATTATGTTATTTGAAATTTGAATAATCCAATATTTTATAGTTTCGTGTTTCGAGGCTGTGCTCATGTGAATTTTGCAAATCATAAATTAATATTTGTTTACAAACCTGCTAACCTTTTAAATCTTAATCTTTCGTCAAATTTTTGTTTCCGGTATTTTAATGAATATTTCGAGGAAGTAAGAAGGACGTGTGAAAAAATATTTTTTATACAAATAAAGAATAATTGTGTGTTAAAAAATATGTAAACAATTTATGAATTAAATGTAATTGTCCTTTCTGCAACCACAACAATTGACTAAAATAAAATCAGCATTTATTTTTTACCATTCACCTCGATTCAATGTAATATTGAGAACAACATCGATATTTTAAAAGTACCTACGTGCAAATGCAAGTTTCGCCTTAATGCGACGACACAGGTGCTTGTAACTAAGACGGAGGAAATTTTAATCAATGTTAACGCCTAGGGTGCTACTAAAAGTCAGGTAAAGCGCCGCTCGTGTACGACGAATTGGACAATACATATTCATCGTTAAGTATTTGGTTTATAATGTTATTTGTCACACTTCGCGTTTTTTTCCTAGAAGGGTTAGGCAGAGGTGCTACGAGGAAGATATCGTAATTATATAAGAACTTATTTAGTTTATTTCTGTTATTGGAACCAGTGCTTTGATAATATTAAACTTCCAGCAAAGAAAAAACTTGTTTCGATTTTTTGCTCCCGTGTAGGTATATAATTTCGATATCTTTATTTTTAGACATACATTAACAGCTTAGTAACAAAACTAGTCTATAAACAAACATGATTAAAGACAGGTCAAAATTAACGCAGCAATGTACGACAAACATACATGGAATCAATTAAGTCGTCTGTTTATTGATGTTTATTTTACTAGTACGTGATCGTCTTCATCTATTTAAATGCTTTAGACTGGAATTTTATACACATGTTGAAAACAGCTGTTAGTATTATTGTTTTCTTTGTATACGTGCGGGAATTGAATCCACGGCCTCTCCTTTCACGTCCCACGTCTAATCATGAAGGTCTGGCCATGGAGGCTGTAGTTAATATAATGTACATTTTCGTTTTGGAAAGTAAAAACTATGATTATGTTAACCTATTATATCCATAAATAAACCTCTTATATTTTTAAATTAAGCAGAGTTAATGTATTTGTCTATAATCGCCTGCTGTTGAGCATAACTTATCTATAATCAAGAGTACGATTAAGAGGAGTAGGCCATTTAGTCCACCACGCTGGCCTTGTACGGGTTGGCTCTTTCGAACAACTTTTGAATTAAGTTTAAGCGAAGAAGACAAAACATCCGATATCTAAAATACATTTTAAAACTGCTGAGGAATTTAGTGTAATACATTCGGCAAGTACAAGCGGTGCACTTCGAAGCGGTGCAATTTTATACAATCTCATTAAAGCTGCAGCGCCAGGTGAACTTAAGTGTTCCTAATAGTTCCATGATACACGCGACTTAAATACTAACTTGGATACTTTGAATTTCTACCACGTTTTGTGAGAGAACATTATAATGTGATTTCTCCTGATAACGTAATGTATTTTCAGTTTAATGCTCGTGTGGGTTAACGATGCTTCTTTGTAATGGCGTTACTTAATAGGAAACGTTCTGAGTTGAGTTTTATGATGTATGTTTCTTACTTCCTTATTTCTTTGAATTCTAACTAAAGTATAGCCTCGTTCCAAGTGTTTCTACTCATGTGTCTCAAGATATATTGATAACTTTTAACCAAGTTTAAAAAAAAACATTATGTTTCAGCAATAAGTTTTCCTTTTTTAACAATACTCAAGCATAATACATTGTGCTGAAAATGTTAGTAAATTTAAATGGATGAGTTCCGAACTTACCTTAAAATCACCCTTTTGTGTCAAACTTTGTAGAGTTATGAAGATGTTAATAGCGTGGGGTGAATGTCGCAGGTTGACGGAACTGTTAAAACATTTACAAGTATCTTAAGCAAAGTTCGAGGAACTATGTTGAAGAAATTCTAACTTGAAGTGGCGGTCTTTGTAGCTGGCCAGTGAAAAGATGCTTAACTTTTCTTTAATATTTAAGTAGTTTTATATGTCTTTTGTGATGTAATTGAAATGTTTCGTAATACTGAAGACATGGTGAGACTTTTGATTATTTTTTTAGATTCTGTAATCTGTACAAGCTAAATCCCTCGCAGTTGATACCCATAGCATACAAATTTTCGTGTTAAAATACAACAATGATGAAGACCTTTGAGGTCCTCTTACTGCTAAACTTATATGTCCTCGTACAGCTTCAATTTTTTTTTAACAAATTTTAAATACATGTTCATACACAACTATGAATGTTTATGCTTGGTTAATGCGCTGTTTGACAATTTCCTTCTTATTGTCCCTCTGTCATGTGTAAATCACGTTAATTTACTTAATTTAATTTCAGTATCATCTAACATCTATCTCTTTCCCCCAGTGCTGCGGACCCTGCGTCTGCCCCTGGTGCGGAGGCGTATGGTGCGCGCGATGTTCCCGTAGGATGTCCAGGTGCGCCTGGTGCCGAGGAACTCTCCGGGCGCCCGCCACCCCCTGCCTCGCGCTCCAGAGGCTCGTCAACGATCTCATGCTGCCGTGCCGTAATTACAGGTAAAGATTGTTTATTGAAATATGTAGTTCATATGTATTTCATACTATGCATGGTAGATATATCTTAAGGTGAATAAAGGGTTTGCATTTTACAAACGTTATTTTAAATAAGAACTGTGGCTGAATTTAGTCGAAATAAATATTATAATGAATATTGAAAAATTTGATAAAGAACAGTATACTATTCTTTATTAATCGCAATTAGTAATTTAACGAATTATAATGAAACTTGCTAGTAATACAATAGTGAAGACTATTACTATATTGATGAAACTATCACAATATGATCAGACGCTTACCGCATTTAGATAATACAGTTGAAGACATTGCGAGCTTAGAAACTTGATTTTAATCCAATCATGGCTAGTAATAGATGATGACAAATATATGTTTATAATTATTGATGTGTAGAAAAATATATAAAAGGCATATTTACAACGTCGTCATATAATAATTCACAAGAAATTCGGAGATAATTCAAAAATTGACATTTAATTCAGAAAACAAATATAAAATTAACATTTTTGCTCGTACATTGACCGTTGATTTTGGCTACTTATTAAGAGCTTAAACTAGACGGAAGCTGAGAAATGTCTCGTTGTCAGTTGACAACTACGATGTCCTAATTTACATTTATATAAAATCAATCCAGCCTAAAAACAACAAATAAATCTAATATAATTTACTAAGAAACAATACAACAAGACAGCAAACAATAAAACGCCTTGTCGTAAACAAAAAAGTGACTTTTACTTTCCGCCGAATGGTAGTAAAAAATCGGCTTTCAGCGTTACGATCCAAATCAAATTTAAACACTCAATAAAAGTCACTGAAACCATTGGTTCAACCGCTGTTTTATTTATTAAGCTAAACTTTATTATCCAATGGTTGATTTAGGTATTTGTAATATGTTTTATGGTAGACAGTTTATTTAACGAAAGAATTTTGTGATGAATTTTTGGTATTTTTAACAACCTTTTAATATTGACTAAAAAGGATTAGTAGAAGAAATATATTTACAGAAAAGAACCCAATACAAATAAGTGTAAGGGGAAAAAATTATACGGAACTGAAATAAAAAGGTTATACTAATTACCATTAAACAAATAATTGACTCCCTAGCACTAAGTATTTTAATGTAGTAAAATTGTTATGCAATAATTTCACTCTACTAATTTTTATTGTATATCTTCAAGACTACAATGTTAAATCCAGTAGTTGGTCTACTCCATATAACAAAGTACACTATCTTCAAAGAACATCGTAAACTTGAAAAAAGAGGTTTTTTCACACAAAGCGCCATTTTATTGCGGTTGTGTGGTGTAGTAAATTATTCAACAGTTCGCAATTCTCACGCTGTTTAAATAAACAAATACAAGTATTTTTATTTATGTATTAAAATTAAATGTCAGATTTGCGAATTAAATTAAAAGAATAGTTGCACCATGTTAGAAAACAGGAGAAGTTCATTAATAAATGATTGCTTGCACCTTTCGAATAAATGTATAAACTTCAACAACTAGATTTATAGCTAACGATATTTCACATTTACAATGTTTTCTAATAGTATTTTATTTACATATTAGGTACACTGTAAATAAAAATCACAACCAGTTCCGAATTAATTTATTTCGATGTTTAAATCGCTCCATCTGCATCAATGTACATTAGCAATAATTTACTGTTTTTAATCAACATTATACTTTTCAAAAGTAATCTATAGTTTAAGTGCCTGATATATAACTTCGGGCGACCCGGTTTTACTTGATTTATAACGGACAAGTAAAAAACGTAATAACAGCCTAAAACATTTTATGTCATTAAAGTTCCACAACACATTATTAACATTATTGATCGTGTTAACAACTTTATTATAATTTAAAATTAGTGTTTATTATCATATCAATGTCCTCGAAATCCAATACATTTGGCAGTGACGCCACTCATTAATCTGCGTGAGAAATAAAAAGCTTTTAAAAGAGATATAATATGCCATAAATTTTTTCACTAACCCTTATAAATGCCATCCACTTCACACTCATTAAGCCAGACTGGTAGACTAATGAAACTGTAACAGTCGCAATCAAATTTAAAGAGTATAATATCCGTAAATTATTTATTATTAAGATAGGCAAGTAGTTGTACTACGCTACGACTAAGCTGAGGTCTCGGGTTCGAATCCTGGGTCGGGCAAAGTGATATTGTGTTTTTCTATTCATTATCAGCCCGGAGTTAGGAATTTTTGCCCGATATGGGCGATAGGCTATCACATAATGGGACGGAACATACAAGGCGAAATGTGGGTGTCCTCGTGGCGCCTCTGCCTACCTCTTCTGGGATAAAGGCGTGAGTTAATGTATGTATGTATGTGAGTCTTCTTCGAGTTCCGCTCCTATCGGAGGTTGAACAACATCAAGGCAATTTTAATTTTTGAAGTTCGAAGAAGAAGAAGATAAGTCACAGGAAGTCACTAAATGCAGGGTGTTTCCCACAGTTTGTTTTAGACACCTTTCGGCCTTTGTTGTTATTTAACTTATATGTTATTTAATTGTGATGTATAATTACATTTCTATATCAAGTTCAGTATACACAAGAACATATTCTTTGCCTATCCAAGTTCAACAAAAAGTTCCTGCGGCTAAGATCGATGATGCTTCAGGCTTCAGGAAATAGAACGCTCATCCATCACATACGCGTGCAAGTTTAGCTCATATTCGTGTCACTGTCGACCATCCACATTGCGTCTTATCAAAGCATATTTATAGAGCAATATTTATTTTTCATTGCATATCAGTCACTGACCACACCGGCGCACTATAAATAATCTTATTTTTATACACCAACAGACTGGGTTTGTTTACTAACCTTATCAAATAAATATTATCTTTATTTAGATAGGATATTTTTTTATCTATACTGTCCCCAAAATTTTACTTATACATATTATATTCATAATTTTCCTTGTTTATTTCTTTTTCCGATATCTTTAGTGATTCAACCCAAAATAACATCGATTATATTGTACCTACATCGTCTCATTCGTGTCGTCTCTTAAATAAAAATATTTTCATAAATAACAGACTTCCCCAAATAATATTAGTACTCAACAGGGGATGGGGCAATCAACAGGGGATTCAAATTATTAACTCAAATCATTTTAGTCGAATTTTTATCCGTTATGTTCCACTATTGAGCATGAGCGTAGCATTTATAAGTGTAAACTTCTGTGAACCATCTTAATGTAATTATTAACACTTCCCATAAATAATGTAACAACAGTTAACCACTCATCTGTTGAAAAGTATTCACTGCCAACCGCGAACACTAAAAAATCTGAGAAATCATAGAACCTACTCACAAATCTTAAAGGAAGACGTGCAGACGATTTAATTCTTAAAAGAGCAATAAAGATTATTGAATATTCAAAAATGTGTAACAAATACGATAAAGTACAGCGATTGGTACATTCCAATCACTTCAAACAACTTTATCCTACATAGAATAAATATAAACAATAGCATCAATGAATGCTAATAGCTGACCGAATTATTCTCGCGTGTTACATTCACACAAAAACGAAACACGTTACATTACAATTAATAGAGAAAGTAAAATTAACGAATACCAGATGATATAATGTAATAATTAGCATTCATGTATGCGTGTCATAATCACTCGAAGCTATTACCACATAAGTGGCATTTAA
The DNA here is from genome assembly GCA_949752805.1 of Deilephila elpenor. Lineage (NCBI taxonomy): Eukaryota > Metazoa > Arthropoda > Insecta > Lepidoptera > Sphingidae > Deilephila > Deilephila elpenor. Next base: position 12,678,847 of record OX457107.1, on the reverse strand, counting down.
ATGTAAATGAATGTTGAAATGTGACACACAGACATTCGTCTCAGTAACATAACCTCCAGTTATATTTATTAAGCAAACATTTTACTATATTGTATCAATTGATAAACACGTACTGTTGAGCACGAGGGTCCTCTATAACCAAGAGTTCGATTGAGAGAGCTTAGGCCGTAGTCTAGCATGCTGGACTAGTGCAGATTAGCGGACTTTACATGTTATAGAAGACCTTATTAAGAACTGTTGTAGTAGACTATACATTTAGTCTTTCCTTGATCTGGATAAGTTTCTCGTTTAAACACACCTGAGGTATTCCATGTTTAAGATATGCCTTTTGATAAATAATTACGCAAAAGCAACATGCGCTTTAAAGTTTTTGAAAGTGACAGCCTCCGTGGCGCAGATGGTTAGACGCCGCCTGTGAAACGAGAGGCCGCGGGTTCAATCCCCGCACCGAGACAAATGTTTGTGAGAACCACAAGTATTTGTTTCGGGTCTGGGTGTTTGTGAGACCGAAAAGTCTCTCGTAGTTCCTGATACCCTCGACACAAGACTCGATCTTAGTGTGGGGTCAGGACTATGTATGTGACTGTTGGGTGTATTTATTTATTTTATTTATTATTTATAACCATTTTTATGCGTTTAATAAATACCTAGATCCCTAAACAACAAAAAATGCAATCCAATCGGGCAAAGACTATGATAACTACCTGGTCGTAAATTAAATTCAAGTCAAATTAAATTTATTTTAAAAAATCAGTAAGTTTCGGAACAGCTAAATCCATATTTCTTTAGGTATACAGAGTTAAATTAATAGATATAATACGACCACACAAAATAAGAACATACGACAAATTCGTTAATAAAATTAAATAAACGAATTTCATTTCATTTCAAATATCATATGACCACACAAAATGAGCGTTCCGCTTGGACGATGGAGCAACTGCCATAAAAAGATTCATCAAAATTAACCACGCTTACGTGACTGTCCTATTTGAAATATCGTAGATACGAAATAAATATGTCGATATTAAATAATATCCTAGACTCGTAGTTTCTTGTTAGAAATATTTTTTAATATCAGCTTCGTAACAAGCGAGGACTTAATAGAGTTTATTACTTATTTTACGTACAAAATGTTATTTTCGTACTATCATTAAAATTACGTCGCTACCTTAAAATCAAATGTTTAAAGGACCTTCAGTATAGAACTTACGTAACCACAATTTACATACAAATATGAATTAATATAAATTATGTATAAAATCAACTCATTCAGTAATAAATATCAATTAAGTTGTCGACGGACGGACCAATTAGCAGCTAACAAACCTGATGTGACAGCAAATAAATACAAAATATACTCCTTTATACATAAATCAGCCTGCTATTACGTTATATGCACTGTGACTTCTTTGACCCGTGTCACAAATAAATCAAGTCCTTAGATTTGCGTAATATTGTGTAATAGATCAGCTGTGCTAATATTGTCTCCATGCAAACATTTTTATAACCTTGAATAAACGCTTCGAGATCGAGCTTATATGTTCTTTTGCCTAAAATTATAAGTTACTAATTTAGTATCAATATACAAATATTTACTCATGTATCACGAAGAAGTAGGCAGATACTATTCCTCATTTCGATCTTGACAATCACTTTAGCTTCATGAATTTTAGTCACACTCTTCAAGTATTATTATTGGTTTGGGATCTCTATAATCTAACTTCCCTTTAATTAGAATATAACTGAAAGCTATATAAAATATAACAGTGTCAATTTAATCACATAAACCACGAGATATAAATAAATAGTTTTATCGTTACTACTACAGACACTGTTGATTCTGAGCAGTTCTATCACGATATAACAAATCAAATACGTATCAAAATGCATAGGAACGAACATCGAACGTGTCTTGAACACTTGAGACTATCAGATGAGGAGCAACTGCATGCATAATATAAATTATTTGATGGAAACACGGTTTGTCCTACTAAAATGTATATTTCGAAGAACAGGAATTTAGCTTGTATATCTAGCTGAAAATTAGGATTACTCCAAAATGTGCTTGATTGACGAAAAATATGCCTATTTCAATATATGATTTATATTTTGTTTAATTGTTTATAGATACTTACATCATTTAAATTACATTAGGCTACAACAAATCATAACTTAAAGAATCAATGCTAAATGCCACAGTGCTAAAGAATTTATTTAATTCACAATGTCTTTTCAATTACTTGTAACTGGAAATAGTTTTTTAATTAAAGGAAACCGCACTGTCTGTCCAGTGCCACATTAATTCAATTTGAGGTCAGTTAACAGGAACGGATCTGTGAGTTGCTCGGTTATTTTGCAAAGCCATCTCTTTTACACAATTAAAAAAAACCTTTTTTAAATTATAATAATTTTTGTGGTAATTTTTGATCAGGTTATTAATGAAACATCGTAATTGTCCACAGACGCGGCTGCACAGAACTCCTGACAGCAGTAACAAGAGTAAAACACGAAGAAGACTGCAAATTCGACACAATGATATGCCCGATCACCGCAAATTGCTGCTCCGTACCTTTCGAAGAACTGTCGTCACATCTACAAGCCAACCACAACATAATCGCCGTGTACTCACAGAAAATCAAAATACTAATAGAAAATTTCCAAACAAAACTCAAAAAGACAGCGTGCTGCAGAACCAAGTACAAGATAATTTTGCTGCATCAAAAGAGCGCTTTCATAATCAAAGTATGTATATACAACTACCATGTCAGAGTAGAAGTGATGCGACGCAAACTAGGCTACATAGCAGATGTGAAATCAGAAAGCAAGAAGAGCGAATACTGCGCGTTGATAGAATTTCAAAGCAAGGCGCTCTGCACAAAATCGGCGATACTCATTGAAAACGAGGCTTACGGCAAGAAAGCCGAGATACAATGGAACGACGTTATTATGAAAGCAGACAACGACGAAGCAATAACAATTCACGTGAACATAGGCAAATCTGATTCCGATATGTTGAGAAAGGATTATCCGGAGTCATAACTGTGTTCAAGTATCCATTCCTTGTAACCATGCATTTAAAATTTAAATGTTAAAGAACTATCATACAACGAAATCTAAGGAATTAGAGGGACAATAAATAATACAATACTTATTGAATTGTGATATTTATTGCGCGTAGTGTATGTCTTCTGTGATCACGGATCGTGTTACGATCATATTAATTAGGATTCACTGAAGGCGCGGATGGTGATTGAAGTTCGACTGATGTAGCGTGTAATCGTACTTATTATATTTAAGATGTTAAAGACAATAAACTTGTAGTATTTTTCTTAAGTATTTGCATTTTTATTTGAGTTGCGAGAGGAGATAATAAAAATCACGAGAATTGTTGAATTTTCTGAGTTTTCATTTCTCTCCTTCGAAGCTAAAACGTTTCGCTGAAGCGATGAAACATTCAAATAAATTGTTCATGTAATAGGGTAAGACGTTGAAAATAGAGATTACTGTTAAAACACTGTGTGAATATTCTATGTAAGGTTTTTCTAAAAGGATATACACGACACAAAAAAAACGTATGTTTCGTCGTGGAAAATCCGTGATAACTCCGTGTGTTTAATGATGATGACGAAACGGATTACTTTGACCTTTAAATGTTTATCAGTATTTAAAACACGCAATACATTTTTCCCGTATTTATTAAGATTTTTATACGTAATATGAATACTAAAAATATTATGCAACAATATTTTTTTGTGTCATTTTCGTCCCATATAGTTAGACGGATACCGTAGATTTCCACTATGTTAGGTCCTGTTATACGTCCCACAAAAACTTCATAAATTTCTTCAATCTTTTCATATAGGCGCATCGATTTACCTTAACAGTATTCCCTAGCTGATGTTTAAAATAAATTTTATTATGCACCAATTCCATCTTTGTGAAAGGTCTATGTTTAATGGTCTATGTTAGGTTAGAAGTCCACTTACTTCTTATGTCTGAGGATTTTTATAATATTGGTCTTATGATCTTAATAACTTGATTAAATTGGTCACAGTTGTTCATAAACATAGATCGCTTGTAATATTTTGAACTTTACAATATGTGAATGCAATTCTGCATCTCTTGAATTGGACTGTTGAAAATAGAAGTAAAGGTTAAAATTATGTCAATCTTTACTTAAATTTAGACATTGTGCTGGCTAAGGAAAATATGTAAATCCTTTTGTATCTTGATCAAACACACCTCTAAGTGTGTAATATTTATTATAAGCATGAAAGTTCTAAGCACGTACGGTACCGTCTGGCACACCGGCTGATTTTACAATGACTGACGCAACGTGTGTAATATTTCTAACGGTTTATTGTAAAGGCGATAATTCAAACACATTTGAATATATTGTTAGGCTATCATTTTGTTAGTTTACTAGTATTCTTTTGTCTGTTTGTGGGCGTGACTGTTCCACACTTACGTGGGTTGGCTTAACTTTACGTTCAATTTTATTCATGTTGCAGAATGACTTCACTTATATTTTTACAACCAGCCGCTGAATCATTTCAGATATAATATGGATAGGTTGATCTATATATAATAGACAAAACCCATAGAAGCCCATATAATATATGTCCCTTGGCTGGGTTCGTGTTTTCTCTAAAATTTAGGGGTTACTTAGGTTACGTAGTTGTACTACGGTACGACTACAATCAGTTTTGTAGTTAGGCAGTTAGGTCTCGGGTTCGAATTCCGGGTTGGGCAAAATTATATTGGATTTTTGTATTCATTATCAGCCCGGAGTCATTATCCTAATTATTTTTCAAATTTTATTACAGAAATATTATAAATATCTTAACTTAAGGCAATAAAGTTCAAGAGGAACTCAAATAACTCTTCAGAATTGAAACAATCTCGAGAGCGCAGATTTCACAAACATAAAATTTTAATGAGTTTAATATCCTTTATTTCTTTGTTTTGTTTACATGAATTTCTCGGAACGAATGGAAACATCATCTCATTTTAATACTTTTGACTTCTAATTAATTATTGATTTATTTGACTTCTTATCTGTGACATTTTAATATAATGTATTGGTATACATTTATTTATTATTAGTTATATATTGTTGTTTCTAGGTATTGTGAGTCTCAAGCTTAGTTTTGCCATTCTATTTTGTTTAAATTTCGTTGGACCTTTATGAGAATTAAAAATTTTCAGTGACTAGGTACCTGCATGCATTTTGGGCTTCGATCAATTATACACTTTATAGAAGATTCTCGGTATTAATTTTTACCGTGTGCTACTATTTCTATTAACTTTCAGAAATCGTGAAAACTACCGTCGTTTTTATTGGGATATTCTCGTAATGCACAATTTGCATTTATTTCCAAATATAATAATTATAAGTACATATATCTCGGTAGCGTAGTTGTACTACGGTACGATTATAAAGCTAAGGTCTCGGGTTCGAATTCCGAGTCGGGCAAAGTGGTATTGGATTTTTCTATTCATTATCAGCCCGGAGTCAGTAATTTGTGCCCGATATGGCGATAGGCTCGCCTCCTATCACATTGTGGGACGGAACACACAAGGCGAAATGTGGGTGTACTAGTGGCGCCTCTGCCTACCTCTTCTGGGCTAAAGGCGTGAGATTATGTAAGTACAAATACTTATGATCAATAATATTTTACCTTAACTTTAATGTTTTAACTAAAAAAGAGTAAAGTGTATTGCGTTATTCATATATTTGCTACAAATTTACGAACACCGAAAGCACACAATATAATTTCATATCTATTAAACAAAAATAAACAATTTAAATAACTCTTTCTACCAACCATAGGAAACATACGATGAACACATCCACCAAATAAACGTCGATATAACCACAGCGTCATCCCACAAAATGAGCCATACGAGCAAATATACTGCGAAATGTGTATAGCCTTCAATACGTCATACGACAAGTCATCAAGACGTGTTCACGCACTTGGCAAGTTTATATGAAGTAGGGCAGGATGTTAAAATCGTACCAGTTGGTTTAACTGGGACGGAATAACGGTCGCCAGTTAGGATTCACCTCACGAAAACTCGGCGCGACTCCACTGTCGCACGTTATGTGATTTTCAAGTTTGTTTCATACTGATAAACACATTGACCTTTGGGAATCGTCAGTTTTTTAGAATGAAATAAATATTTTCGTGAACCATTTTTGTGAATTAGTGAACCATTTACATCGAATTTGTTCGCTCTAAGTTCAACTTCTTTTTTATACAAACTTAAGTTAGGTATTGAAATAAAACATTTTTTACGGATTTTATCGCGTTTAGGTTTTATATTTTTTAACTTCCTGACGTTTCGATTGATTTACTTTTCGTGGTCACGGGGTGGACCAAATTGCGATAAAATCCGTAAAAAACATTTTATTTCAAAGTGGTACATTCGCGTAAATCTAGGAAACCATTATTAAGTAAGGTATTTTATGTATATTGTTCTAGTTTGTTAAAAGACTAGTCATTCGAATTCATGGCGAGTTCAATGCCGTCCATACAAACTACCGAATGACGAGAGGCGGTTGCGTTTCGCGCTTAATCATGCTTGTTTGTTTGCTGTGGACTTCACAAATAATGTGGATCTACGATACAGAACATAAAAGCGACATCTCAGCTTTTCTGCTTTTGGTCATTCAATAACAAATGAAGATGAAGATATCCAAGCAGCAAAAAATACGTCATTACCTGAATAAAGATTCTAGATAAACTACAAAACACGTTTTCCAATATATCTGCTGACACCGCAAAAGACATAACTGAAAACAAATTCTAAAATAAATTTAATCATGTCGCACTACACAATGGATAACAACACAAGATTACTTATTCATAAAGCAAAATGGTCCCATTATATTCCTTCATGGTTAATTTACACGGCAATTAAGTTTTCCACGACCGAAATATTAAAGAAAGTGCCGCTAATAACACCGACTTTGAATAAAACAATAGTCCAAAAATAGCTTTCCAGTACAAATCAATGGCTTTAGCTTGCTTTCAGTTAAATTTAAATTCGATCAGAGTAAGCTTTAAGGCTAGTTAGAACTACAAGGTATGGGCTGCTTAGTTTTGTCTTCTTATAAAGAGTGGTAAGTGGAGAAATATAAGCTAAATAGTTGGTTAGTTAAGACAATGGCAACCCGGAGTTGAGGGGAATATAATATTTAGATATAATCATGAAAAATAATTTTATAAAATGTTTAGTTTGCTATTATTGATATTTCGACAGTTCCTATAAAAGTTCCAGTTTTTATACCACTTCTTTGTTTTAATTGTCTTTATTGCCTTTCCTATCTTGCCTAATTTCATATGTTTAATTATGACAACAAAATCATTCTTTTTAATAGTGTCTAACACATCAAAGGCAAAAAAGGCCTTGAAAATCACAAATAACTACAGTAAAATAACTGTAAAATTAGAGGTTTTGAAGGTGACACATAGCCGTTTCCTCGAATCGATCGTGACTCCCCTGTTATCTTTAAGATGTCTACACTCTAATTTGAAAGTGATGTGACGCAGTTAGCCGTGTGAACAGTCACGTATACTCTCTCCTATACACTGATCTATATCTCCTATACACTGATAGCTAAGCATCAGACGAAACCTTTGGGTCTGGAAGTATGAAATATTTCACTTCAAACTATATTTTAAAAATACACAATGTAACAGTCCGCCAACCCGCACTAGGCCTGCGTGGTGGACTATACGGCCTAGCCACTTTCAATCATTTCTCGATTGTAGAGGAGGCCCGTGCCCTGCAGTGGGACGTACATATATGGGTTGATACAATACAATACAAAATTCTCTCATAACTTTATATTAAAACAGTACTCAATATCCGATTAATTCACGCTAAGACTACTTTATCCAGCATCTGCTGTTGACAAATATCATAGCAACGATACTGTAGGATAACGTTAATCCACTATTGTCTCCACGGTGCACACGTGCGAGAACTTTCGTATTAATCCACAACGCGACGTGGTAGAGTTACTAACTAGTTTTTTAAATTAATTTTTAAGCGTATGTGTTCATACTTTTTATACTAAATCTCTCGTTGCCATTTCCTATTCCTCTCCTTTTCTTTTTTCTTCCCGTTCTCCTAGAAATTTAATGGGCCGGCAAAACATCTATAATACCAGCGTAGTAGATGTTCATGGGCGGTGGTCACTTACCATCAGCTGATGTGTTTATTATTGTATAAAAAAAACAACAACTTTTTCAGGTGTTCAGTATAGATTGTTAACAAAGTCCTTGTGGCAAACGTATCAAATATTCCTATTGAAAGTATAATTAAAACTGACATTAAAGACTGTCATCGTTCAAGAGGCTTATTAAAGAACACTACGTTTATTAGTATTTCCTACATCTGAATTCTCTTTATATTTAGTATACAAATTTATATAATATGTATGTATGTATGTAATGTCTGTGTATTTATATTTATATGTTTTATTAGTTTTATTTGGCTTCCATTCTTTATTTATTTAATTTCTTTTTTTTACACTGCCCTCTGTTTCTCTTTCTCCGTCTTTTAAATCCATCCCATGGTTGTCTGTAAGACATTGCTTTATGCGATAAGACCGCCACTTGTACTGTTTTTTTTTTCTCTTCCTGTATGTTATTTTACTGTGTACAATAAAGATTTAAATAAATAAATAAAGAAAAGCCTACATGGGCGTGGGTCAAAGTAAAAATCATTACCTTTATCAGAGCTCCAGGCTATTTTCATGACTACAGAATGACTACAAAATCAATTATAAGTGTCTTAATTTGTCTTTTACAACATAGTCTTCTGAGCAATCACTTCAAGTGTTACATTGTGTAGTACAATGGATAGCACTGGTTTTATAAAAATAAGGGCTCATTTCCAAGGTATTTTTTGACTAAAACTTATTTCTTCTCGTCCAATCAATCCATAGATTATATTTCAGATTTCAATAGACATTTTGGCTGGTACGTTCATGGAATTTCAACTCCATGGATCAACTGTACGAGGAACGAAGCCGGTCCATTTCAAGTAATCCTTTACATATCACAAAAATTCAGGCCTACGTAAACACACGTCGGCGCGAGTTTAATTAAATACTTTCGTTTGTATACGTTTTATTTTTATATTCATACGATGTGTCGTTTTAATCCATACACGTAGGATTTCTTTATGAAGGGTTCATAGCGTTATCAACAGTTATTTTTATTTGTATTCCCGAATCAAAGTAAATACACTATGATATTACTCGTAGTGTTTATTTATTTTACAATTTCAGGCTAATGATACTGACAAATTGCACGCCTCCACTGACTTAAAAATGTTAGATAAGTGAATAAATAAATAAATACACTCAACAGTCACATACACAGTCCTGACCCCACACTAAGATCGAATCTTGCGTCGTGAGTATCAGAAATTACGAGAAACTTTTCGGTCTCTCAAACACCCAGACACGAAAAAAAAACCGTGGTTTACACAAATATTTGTTTCGGTGCGGGGATCGAACCCGCGGTCTCTCATTTTTTAAAGGCGTCTCGCTAACTGCGCCACGGAGGCTGCCGATATAAAAAAAGATGATTGAGAAATATTTTCAACCCTTTCTTTCGCATTTTGGACTTATATCACGTCAGCAACATTCAAACAATGATTTTTAAATTGCATATCTAAGCTGAAATTCTTCACAAGTTTTTTGCAGACTAACAAAATTACATTGGATACTAAAGCGAAAATCGTTGAAATCCCAATACTTTCAGGCCATCGAATCATCGTTAAAACTGCCTAGTGGCACGGTCGATGGGAAATCAATGAATTTCTTTCCACACAATAGAACAGGGATAGAATTAAGTAGGGACCTTTTTCAGATATTACCTGACCGAACACCTTAGGTAGATCGCTATCATCATTCTCAAACGCTCATTTTACAAATGGTGGACAAAAATATCAAAAGGGATGTCAAATTGTCGATTGCGTTTGAAAAAATGAATATTTTTAGGGATTGCGGAAGTTTAGGTGAACTCTTGTTTAGAAGCGATAAAATAGCATTTTGATTTTGAATATAATATAAAGAAGCAAATTCTGATAAGCGAGGAAATAATTGCAAATTGCGGTCATAAAGTCATTCATATTAAAAATCATTTTCAATCCATAAGCGGTATAGCGTAGTAGGATCGATTTAAAAGGCAAGCCTTATTCAATTGCTGCGCACAAAGGTCAAACATCGATTAAGCACACCTCAGACATTAGTTAAAACTAACTTGATAAATTTCGAACTTCCTATGCAACCAGAATAATGAATATTCAGAGAATACAAGTTTATGGGCGGCTTATCCTATTGTCAAATAAAAATGCTTGTAGAATAATTTACAATAAGAGCAAATAAGAAAAATGTGTAAGTTTAATTCGATGAATTGTATTATTTTTTTATTCAGTCCGGTCGAAATTTATTTGATGGGTAACTTTTACGCAGTGATTGAAAAATTAAACGTAATTTAAATCTTTTGAACTACGCAACCGCTTTAATGCATATTCTTAATTACAGGATGATTACGTAATTTAAGAGGTATCCGCATAGTTCCTTTTTTACACAGGTTTCAGGTGTGGCATGGAGTTAAAGAATATCTCCACTCAGACAAAGTTGTGTCGCGCCTTCTGCTTTTTAAAACGACATTACACACACTCTAATCTATAAAAGCAATATACCACTGCTAAACAGGTGACGTCACCGATTCTCCGTAAAAGTCCACTTACCTCAGCAGCAATGTACGCAGGAATGACAGAGAGGAGCAATCGTTCCTGCTGTTCTCTTTCACACTCCAGCTTGACTCTCTGCTCCAAACAGGTCCTGGTTCCAGCGAAAGTATTCCTGTGAGCCCGCTCGGTTAGGGCGCGGTAGTATAGGCCAATGCCGCTTGCTGACAGCAGGAGTATCAGCTCGCAAATTAACTGGCGACAAATGAAAAATCTAAATATGAATGATGTTTAAATGTTTAACTATTTCACCGCCGATCATACTTGAATTGAAACGATGCTTAAAAGGGTACAATAAAAGGTGAATTATACTCGACACGATATATCTAGGAATTTATTACACGCTACGTCCTTTTGAGCTTATAATAAATAGTAGCATAGCCTTAATTAACATTTAAGAATCGTAGATAATTATGAGCTTTATAAATTGATGCAGAATAGAATTTTAAGTTTGACCACCAGCCGTCTAAAGACTAACTACCCAAAACAAACGCTTCAACAATCACCATTTCTATGAGATTTTAATCGTACTAAACCTAGATGACAGAACAAACGACCTACAGAGGATGTCAATACTCCTCCAGCTGTGGTTTCCGGCGTTCGATCCATGGAACCGTACTTAGATCTCGCGTGTAGCGTAACCGATGAAGATTTCATGTGAACAGCGTTTATTTTCGTGCGCATTAGCGGAGGTATTTTTGCGTTTTTACTGCGGCTTAGCACAAAACTTTAGGCTCGTGTCTTTTTTAACTAACGACGCAGTTTAGTTTATTTATGAACGTGTTTATATCGTCTGTTCGCTGAAGTTTTTGTACAAATGGTCGCATTTGACACTGAAAGCGAAGTCGGATTCTAATAAAACCAGTTGAGTGTATTTTCCTGGCGCTTTGTGGTTTATGATAGAATAACAGTTAAAGAAAGGATTTAATTCCCAACTTTTTTGCTTCTCTCTAGTACATTAATACTTACCTACTAGTCCAGTTATTCCACCAATTATGATGTTAGCAAGTTGTTACAACATACGATCTAGTTTTAAGATGTGTGTAATTTGTATCCGCCTTTTTTAATAATATAGAATAAATTTATAATTATATAGAATTTAAACCAATTACGTGATGTATACTTAATTAATTTTGGTGGGTTGCGTGACCATGGAATTAAACTTTAAACATTATGTAATGGTATAAATAATTTTCATGAACACGTTTTCCCCAGGCGAATCATTTGTTTATAATATTATGACCGGGTCCATATTACACATGAATAAATATTTACTCTTTGTTAGAGCCAGCAGAATAAATTTTGTCAAAGATAAGTAATTTTATTATCGATTTCCAAAAATATGTCTATTGACTTCTAACCACTGTCAGCGGGATGAATTTCGAGAAAAGTTAATATCAAAGCAAATTCTCAGATTTAATAAAAACATCTGATGGAGCAAATAGCTTCTTACAAGAATTCAAGATTTGCTTTACTATTTCTGAGAAAAGGACATTGAAAATATAAATTTTAGGTATGTAGGTATTAAATGCCGTCTGTTCTAAAATATCTAAATTAATTCCAAAACGTCATTCACAAATCCACCAAAATCAAATTCATGAACTTTCTTTCTACAATAGTTGCAATACAATACTGTCTAAATTCAACACAAAAGGCTCTCATTCGCAACCTCACAATAGTTAATTCTCTAAATAATCCCTGGATTTGAAGATGAGCCTTACAAACATAAATCATTCTCAGAATAACAGAAGACAAAGCGTAAGTCTCATTGTTTTGTAAATTCCTATCCATTCATCGGCAGCATTCATCGTGGACGGTGCGCCTCTCACAACGGATACCTTTTTAATGAAAGCGCCTGACAGGCGACGATAAGCAATTGTCTAATTGTGGATCGTTGCTCTTTCACATCAGCAGGCGCTCGAGCGCATATTGCTTTCGTGAGATGCAATTTATATGATTTATGATTTCTGATGAATATCTATTGTTTAATCAGGTGGCTTAAATTTGATTCGAATTCAAAGTCTGCATATAAAGATATTATTAGATCTATTAATCTACATGCAGCCCGCTCCCATCAGGTCAATGTAGAAATATTTGGGGGTAATCTAGGTTCGGCAGTAGACTGCTTATGACTGAAGAAAATCTAATTTGAACAAAAACATAAAACACAGCATAATTTCGAATAGGTATAAGCATAATAATTTAATTTAAACCTACCCGAATATGACAATTACCAGGTCTATAAAAAATAAGCATTAAATTTATAAAGACATTTTAATTATACGTACATAACAAGGGCAGGTAGAACGTTGTTTTAAAACTCACAACTAAACAACCCTACTACCACAAAAACCTACTTTAATTATAAACTACAGACCGACTAACTAAAAAGACAAACAATTAAGTTTTGTCCAGGCATTTCTCTGAGCAGGTTTGAAGGATTTATTTTAAGCTATACATCACACAGCTGCCAAACAAGCGCAGAGTTTGCATCAAGTTCCTCAACAAACGCTGCGACATTTCATTATCCGAGTAATGACAAAGTTTTGAATTAGCCTGTATATTGTACTTTATTTTTTATGACCTTAGTATTTATCACACTTTAATAAATAAAAATACCCAGAGGCCAGCGCAGACATAGTCTTTACCATATTATTAAGATCAATAATTAAGTCTTGGGTCATGGATATCGGATGCTACGGGAGTCTTTTCGAATTCACTAACTCTAAGACTCGAAACTAATACACATGAATCACACAAATATGCATCTCGGCCAACAACATATTTACACATCACGACCTAACACGATGTACGTATTTTGTGGGTATGATATATAAACTGTGAGGGACTTTCGATCCCAAAACATACGATGCTGGATAAATCTGTCATAGGAAGACACTCAAGGATGTCGATTTTTCTAATTCGTCTTTTGTATACGTTTCTGTGCGTGGTGGCCTGTTGGTAACGGACCAGACGCGGCTGCCTACACGTTCACGGTGGTCGCGGGTTCAAATCCAGGGCACACCTCTGACTTTTCGGAGTTATGTGTGTATTGATAGTCAATCACCACGCACTTTAACGGTGAAGGAAAACATCGTGAGGAAACCTGCATACTGTAGGGATTTTAAAGAATTTCTACGGTATGTAAGTCCGCCAACCCGCACTAGGCCAGCGTGGTGGACTATATGGCCTAACCACTCTCAATCGATTCTCTCGATTGTAGAGTAGGCCCGTGCCCTGCAGTGGGACGTATATGGGCTGATATAGATAGATATAGATAGATACGTTTCTATAGGCATAGTTATGTCGACAGACGAGAGATGGTTGCTTTACCGTGGGGGGGTTTACCGGGGTGTTTAACGGGGGTTTACCGTTCTTTGTGGGTAGTCTATCTGAATTGCATTGGAAGAATTGAATCATCATATTATCATCTCATATTGAATCATCAGTTGCTCTGGAGTCAAAGTTAGCGTGATGAAAAGTCGCAACGTACTATGTATACCAACAATTCACGAGTCTTGGGTAAATTGCCAGTCTTTTAATTAGAGAATAAACGAAGGGGTCCGAGAGAGACTACGTGGGATTACAGTGCATTGGGCAATCAGCAAACGAACCGGTGACCGCAACAGCATAGATGGACTTCGCTTCGGTTTTAATAACAGAAACATTGTAGCTTCTGAGTGTAGCTTTATATTAAGAGCTCACTGACACGTTCGTCGTATTCGTTAAAAACACAATTTAGGACTGATGCAGTACAATAGGCACGTCATGCATAATTTAATAATTTATTTTAAATAAAATAAACTAATATTCTCTCTTTTAATTAACATTTTTCAAAACATTTCTATAAGCTGTTTTTAACGAGACAGTTCACAGTACTACTATCTCACACAAATTTGACGTGAATTTATTATAAAATGTCGCAATAACCTACATGCAATCACAAAATGAACATACGAAATGGTACGTTTTATGAAAGATCTAAGTAAAGACAAAGTTGTATTATTTCAAAACTAGGATTATTAAGAAACTTTGCAACTGATGCGGTGTGTTATTCTAGGTTATATTCAGCTTATTCAGCAGTAAACCCTTCTTAATTTGTAACGCCAGTCGCAAGTTCTCACTGGGGAAGGTCCTGTAGTCGACATCAGGGTTGACGTCAGGTATCCTTTAACTAAATATGAGCTAACTTTGCAAGCGTAAAAACAATGTTATCTGGACTCTATGTAGGAATTAAACATGAGGAAGTACATAAGTAAAGATTGCCTGCATATTAAATTTATTGCGTATTCGTCTCTCATTGACAACAAACGGCATATTAACTTTTTTGTATGTATTCAAAGTTTGTATGTATGGATGTTGATAACTCTTTCAAGCAAAAACGGCTGTACCGATTTTGATAAAATTTGGAACAGGGGTAGGTGACACAAATTAACATAAAAGTTTTTTATCCCGAAAAGATGTAGTGTTCCCGTGGGATGAGTAAAGAATTCAAATATAAATATTTGCTACTTATCAAACTCCAATGGATGGTACGGGACAGGAAAGGACAGGATTGCATGCTTTTCGTCATGGGAGTCAGAATGAGACGGGACAGAACGGAATATAGCGGGATGGGACGAGAAAAGCAATATAGTTGATGGCGTTCACATTGAGTTCATGTACGTGAAATAATATGTTGTTGATGTGGACTGGACATAAAAACTTTCTGGACCCAAGCGAAGCCGGGGCGGGCCGCTAGTAAATAATAAAGTCAAACACCATTATGCTAGTCAATCCACATCATAATGTGGTGGCATCGCAAATTGCGTTTCTAACAAAGCTACATCCTCCTAATTAGTAACTCTGCAAACTTCGACTTGCACAATGCGATGTACGAGTAATACCAAACTAAAAGCTTTTCAATAAAAGTAAACTGATATTATGTTGAACAAACTTTGGTTGTAACCAGGATGCTTGTTTTAGTTTAAACATTGTTGAAAATTTCACCGGGTTAGGTTAGACAGCTCGATGTATGAATTTCCTGTATGGTTTGATGTTTTTATATAGGTATAGGTACGACACAGTGATTTTGAAATACAAAAAAGTTATTTAACCACAAATTATTCGGCGTTAATCAGTTCAGTAAATTTTTGATAAATCACGTGCAGGCAAACGTCGACTTTGTAATTTCGTTAATGATGTTCATTCCGTATCTTAATTAACCCTCTGTACAAGCCCAGTACATGTACAGTCTCAAAACGTAATTTTCATTGGTTCGGGTAAGGATTAACTTTTTTAAAGGACGTAATTATCTAACGTTAAAAGGGTTGCCAGCAACGTATGCGAAGAAGAAAATAAGTTTTAATACGAACGTATAAAAATAATTTCAATTTTCACAATTCAAGGTCGTGTTGAGTCTTCCTAAAATCTCAGACACTATCAATGTTTTAGGATTTACATAATGAATGTAAAGATTACTACTATTTGATCTAAACTTTGAATAAGTCGATTCTATTACATATTTTCAAAAAATTAAAAATGCCGTGAAATAAGTCTTGGTGTTGCATTTCTTTTTTTGAGTGAAACGGCTGTAGATCCATTAATTCCAATTCTCAGTAGGTACTCATAATACATAACCCACGCCTGCATCCCATGAGGGTTGGCAGAGACGATTGATCTACAGTTAGCTCTATACAGAAATCGTTTTCGCTTCGTCCACTTACATAATAGATTCATCTATTTTTTTATACATGTATAAGTAACGTTTGAGGATTTTGTCTTTTAATCCCAAAACAGTTTGTTTTTCGAAATGAATCGGAACTATTAAACTTTAAAATAACCAACGAGCACAGTGCAATGCCGTGCAAGTTTCTAGCAAGTTTTTATGAAAATAATATAGTAAGTATTAATAAGCAAATATGTCGCTCAATATTGTACGTACATAACGGAGTAAAAATATAGTTGTTAATTTAATAAAACTAGTCACTACAAATATCGGCTTCCCGTTTGAAAAAAGTCACCCGTATACGGTGTTCATTATCAAATACTAAGTATCCAATCTATGTGAGAAATAAAATGTTAAAATGTTAAAATGTTAAAATGACAATATCTTCGACTTCTCGTCCGAATGTGGTAAAGACTAAAAAGTAATATAAAATCATTAATTACAGATTTAAACCACACCAAAACAAAATCCAGCCTTGAGAAGATTGCTACGTTTATATCAATAATCCGTTGAGGGTTTCAATATTTCCCAAGAATAAAAAGTGCGTTATTTTTGAAGCGTGACTTATAACGATCGAGCATAGACGCGACGCCAAGAATCTTTAATTGCACAGAGTGCGGTCTCGTGTGTGAACATTAATATCGCTGGTATCGATCAAAATCTGATGTGTACTGGTATTCGAGTACATCGTCATTAAGACTACACATCGAACCGTAATATGTGGAGAATTCAGATACGTAAAAGCAAGAATGTAGCTTGATTATGAGTTTTTAAGAATTGAATGTAATGCTTAATATTTAACCGGTACTTTTTATTTTTGTGTGATAATCAAGTACCGTTGTACTGTATTATGAATCGCCGAAGGCATAAGGTATGACCTATATTCGGTTATTTCATAATGAACTATAAATCCTGTAGTTGGAAAATATAGATTTTGGTAAAAAAAAAATTGCTTTTTCGATACTTCTGCCTAAACAGGACGTTTGACACTGCTCTCAAGTGTAACTTAAATTTAAAGGGCATTGAAACTTACCTGTTGATAAAACTGGGTCTCCTCTCCCTCGGGGCGAAGGCCTATCGCCAAGGCAATGTAGGCCCCTGTCAGCACCGCTGCGACACCCAACGATATTGCTCTCGCTACTGGCATCATTGTATGGACCATCTGGAACAATAGGAACGACATTTATTAATAAAGAAGTCGACGGTACTAATATTACATTTTTAATATAATGTTACAAAATTATGTGGTCACATTGCAATTTGTTTGCATCTTCATTGGTAGCATCACAACAATGATTAAAGAATTTGATAGAGTGATCTAAGTCCTATTCTAGCAGAGCAACTACTGGACATATTGAGACGTAACATCTCTTTGTCTCAGGTTGGCGAGTGCAGTGTAATGCCAAGCATTGCTTTGTGATTCATGGTGATGTTTGGTTTAGCAACTGTCCATGAGCGGTCGTATCGCTTACAATCAGGCGAATGGCATGTTCATCACGCCATGCACAGCAATAAAAAAAAAAGATAAACCACTGACCCGTTCACAAATCCTTTACCAACTTCCCACTCAAAACTGATACACGTTGATACCACAAATTTAAAATGTCAACCTAGCATAACTTACGTAAATAAGGTACATAAATAGCGAGGCGTTTACTGCGTTTTATCATGCAATTTATAGTGATTTATGCACGCCCGCCGTAAGCACATAGGGTGGGAAATTCAATCGGTTTTCCGACGCCTACAGGGAATGTATGCTTTTAGTGCCTGTTTTTGGGTCGTGTCAAGGCTTTATGCTTTTTATACAAGCAGAGGTTAATATTTTTTAATCGTGTCTTATAGAAATTACTTTAATTTTGTACTTTATGTTTTTAGACTTCTAACTTAATTGCTATTGATTCAAATGATAGATAATATTGATTGATAATGTTTGGATTTTCCAGGATTTGTTAAATTAAAGATAAAATCAAGTTAAAAAAATAAAGTAGAATTCATTTGGATTTCAAGTAATTAAAAGAACTTGGTTATTTAGGTGTCTATTTAGATACAGTTAATTTGTTCTTCATCCAACCACATACTACACATACTACATGTTTCCAATACTTCAACCCACTGAATTTCGCATTTAAACACCTTATTTATTTTATTCGTACTCAAAACAATAAACAATCAGTGGACAGTCTTTCTTTTAAAATTGTAAACAACATGGTATCAATATCCTTAACAGATTCCGTGAACTTTAACAAAGATCGCGATCTTGATGGCTGGAGCGAGTGTTTTACCGTTTTAATGGACTATTTCAGATCCAAGATAAAGCTTGATCTACAATTAGTTAAGTGTATTATATTATAGCTGTGATGGTAAAGAATGACCTTATTTTAAACATGACATCATATACATGCATACAGTAACGTCAAGCCTGTATCCCATAGGGGTAGGACTATATCCACTTTGCTCGATCTTGACATACGACTTTCGCTTCGTCTACTTTCATCAATCTCTTCATGCTTTCTCGTCGATTCAGGGTACTTTTAACCTGGCCCTTGCCTAAGGTGCCATCGATCTGGTTGATTTAGATCTGATGGGATCGACCCCTACCGACTCTTCCATTCACACTCACCTCGTGTATCTATTTTGTTAATCGCCTTTTATCCATTTTCTCTACATGCCCAAACCTTCCTTCCTTAAATTAAGGAAGGAAGGTTTGGGCATTTATTTCCACCTCCTCCTATTAATTTAACTTTTTTGATTGATTTCGTTGCGGGTTAAAGACAAGTTAGACATTCCCGGAGACGCGCTGAGCTTCAATGCTCAGTGTCATTAAAAATGCGTGCCACTGTTGATCCTGGCTTACAGGAGTTGCAGTGGCGGGTGTGAGGGAGGGACAGTCTCCTGACTCTGAAAAACCTTCCTTCCTTCCTTCCAACATTCCTTTCTTAATTCTCGTCACTACATCCACTTTCACTCCATAACGTTCCATCACCACGCTATTCGCTATTTCGCACTAAATCATTCAAATTCACACCACATTACTCTTAATGACTTCATTTCCACTGCCTTAATCTTACTCAGATGCTTCTTCTGCCATACTCAACTTTCACAACCGTGAAAGTTGAGCGTTATTTATAATATTTTATCGTTTTATTTATAATATTATCACTGAAATTCTCCGTTTGAATCATAAATGCTTTTAAAAGGTCACATGTATGAAAACCCACACCCGGACAAACATTTGTAAGCCATGCAAACACCACTCACACGTGATTCGGAATAATTTAAACAATTATTGAAAACTTGTGTAATGAAAACGCGTCTATGCCCTACGGTATTAGTAAAAAGTCGTCTCCGCTCCATCGAACTCAACCAAATGATACCCTGAACAAGAGTCAGATCAGAAATATCATGAACCAACTACGATGCAGGGGATTGATGAAAGTGGATGCCCTAAAACAGGCGTCAGGATCGAGCAATCCGTAACTACAAATACCTACGTGATGCAGGCCCGACGGTTATGTATGCACCTGCACCAAATTCATTATTTATATACATAAAACTTGCGATAAACTCAGCAAAACATTCTTGAAACTACAAAACCATCTGATAACACTTACACTGCCCTTGGTAAGCGTGTTGGTAGGCAAACGAGCGCCCAGGGACGGCCCAGGCCGCAGCAAATTCAATTTCAAACGCGATTGTTTTTTTCTCATACGTTGTTCAGCAAATTGCAACGTTTGATAGGAAGCTTTAGCTTTTAGTATGATGCATTCAGCTTAGTTATAGTTTGATGGTTAGTAGCTGTTGAATTTCCATTGGTGAGGGTTTTCCGAAGATTCTATAGTTGGTAAGATTCGTACTGACCATGCAACTAGACACAATTGTAAGAAACCTATCATAGTAAGTTAATGGCCGACAAAAGATAATTAACACAACTGCACAGCACTTACCGTCAAAAATAATATAACTATTTGCTAATTACTATTATTTTAACACATAATATTGTGCTACATCTCATATTACTGGAGATTCCTTACAAGTTTTACATTAGACCGTAGCAAAGTAGTGAAAATGAAATCACAGAAAGAGACTTTCTTCCAAAATAAATAGACAAATCACCAGTGGCGAAGGGTGACTTTTTTCAAAAGGGAAGCCGATACTTCTGGTGACTAGTTTTATTAAATTAACAAGTACTCATACTTATATTTTTACTCCGTTATGTACGTAAGATATTGAGCGACATATTTGCTTAGTAATACTTACTATATTTTCATACAACACTTGCACGGAATAGCACTGTGCCCGTTAGGTGCTTTTTTTAACGTTTTTAAAGTAAATTTCGATTCTATGCAAAAGACAACATTACCCTGTTTTGAAATTGATCGACAATAAAATTTCAAACGTTCCTTATATATAAAAAAAAGATGAAGAGATTGATGTAAGTGGACGAAAGTAACTATGCCAGTATAGAGCTAACTGGAGATCTATCGAATCTGGCAACCCTCATGGGATGCAGGCGTGGGTTATGTTTGTATGTCCTATTTTGAATCAACGCTAACAAAAATACGGCATTACAATATTTATTAAATAATTAAAACTTGTCAGTTGCCGTTCTTTCTCTGGTACTTAAATGTATTATCAAATTTAATATAATTTCCAGTGCGTTTTTTAATTACGTAAATGCAGCATTTTTAAAATTACCTCTTAATAATGCAATTCATGAGATAAAACGATACATACGACATTATCAAGTTTCATTCATCATTAAAGTTTTTCTAAATAGATAGATCTGTTTGCACTTCGAAACCAGTAAAATTTAATAAATTACCCACTTATTATATACAAACCTAAAAATAGACACCGCATTATACATATACACTGAAACAACACAGTAGTAAATAATATTTTCTAATTATAAACACGAAATAAAAGAGGCGCGAACTGGCAAATTACTTTATAAGCCGTAGGCCCACCGGCATATTCACAAGCGAATACCGTCGTATTTCTACAAATAAATTTAGACCTTAAAAGCTACGGGTTTTAAGGTGCAATTTTGCATGCAGTTCTGAGCAACAAACGTGTAACAGAGATGGCAAATAATGCGTTGGAAATGAGCGCGAGAGCAACGGGAACTCGTGCTGTGTCCTTGTAGCCTGACGTGACGTCATCGGGATCTAGGCGGCCGCGTGTTTCGTATGCATGTACTTACGTTGAACATCGCGCAATGCGTTTGTCGTTATGTTATTAATTGATCGATAATATTTTGTTTATTAATATCGAATAACATTTGTTTATTGTTTATATTTATTTTAATATTGTTTATTATTTGATTATTTTCTTCATATAACTTGTTTAAAAAAATGTATATAATTAATAATTTCCTTTAAATTATAAGGCGTGCTGTTAGGAATCGGCTT
Source organism: Deilephila elpenor (assembly GCA_949752805.1). Taxonomy (NCBI): domain Eukaryota; kingdom Metazoa; phylum Arthropoda; class Insecta; order Lepidoptera; family Sphingidae; genus Deilephila; species Deilephila elpenor. The sequence goes on along the minus strand of OX457107.1, from coordinate 12,656,947 downwards.
GTAAGAACCCTTCGCCACTGCAAATCACCAATTCAATAACACTATTTCTCACTTGGTAAAAGGTCATGTTCTAAACCCTAGTATACACGAGTATACACCTCTATGTACGGAAGTCAGTGGGATTCCGATAGCGAGCGGCTCTGACTACGACGGTAATTGCTTTGTTCGGACCTTTCCAAACGTCCATTGGTCAGTCTGCGCGGTTTCACGTGTTTTATAGTAGATTTGTTTAATAGAATTGTTTGGTGTTGTCTTTTAGGTAAATAAGAATTCTTTTTTAAAAATACGAGCTGATGAAATGGGGTCGATCTCCAAAGGCATTTTTTTTCGTGTCGGGCTGAATAAGCCCCGTTTAAAATCGAAAAACGTTTTCAAGATATTTTTTTATATACAGTTCGGTGCCTAATCTACGTGATACAACGCTAATATTATGAATAAATTTATTATAAATATTAAAAAAAAAATCTTAAACCCTAAAATACTGATCGCTCTGGGTTGACCGAACTCCCGATTGAATGAAAAAAATTTTTTTTAACTTTTTAATGAGAAAGTTCATATGAAACAACTTATTTAGATTATATAACAGATAGTTAATCTTCATCGTAATAAAATATTTTTAGTTATATGAACAATACTTTTGCCACAATTTGAATTTAAAATCGTGACCGGGCATTTTATCTTATCGCTCTGCGCTGAGGTAAAACATCGCGCTCATCCCTGGTTACGCGTTATAGACACTCTATTCCCCTCCCGTGGGGTAACGCCAGTAGTGGTCTAACCGCCGAGGAGGATACTTGTGTGCCACTTCCCCGGGCTCCAACATTACGAAGGTAAGTCTATGATTGCTCTGGATTTGGTTCTCGAATTTTATTATTGCTATGGCATGTTATTAAAATTAAATAATAAGCTTGTGAATGTGTTTTTTATGTGAATCAAGTGATCGTTATAATATTTTTTATGAGACGTAATCACAACTTTCTACTGCTTTTAAATTCGGCTATATTTATGATTTTGTGACTTTTTCTGATCGCTATGGCTGTGATTGCTCTGTCCAAAAAGACCAGAGCGATGATATTTCGCATTAATTGTACGTTAGAAATCTATTTTTCAGCAAATACTAAAAACGTTTTGGCTATGAGGCGACTAAGCTGTGATTTAGACAACTGCTCACAAGAGGCTATACAATGTCCGCACGGCAAACACTTAGGCTTTTGCTAACTAAATAGCGATTCGAACCAAAGAGATGCTTTGGTTGTCAAGAACAAACATGTCACGAGTACCAAGGAAGACAAGCCGACCTTCGCTGGTTATGCGTTCAAAAAATTACAATCAAGAGAAGCAAATTCAGCTTCCACAAATGCTAAATAATAGACAGACTATAACTGCAAATCAAAGTCAACAATCATTACACAACTCGGACCTGGCCGGACAGTTTTTGGGATGTAGTTCCATCTATTGACTATGAAAATTTAATTACTCCAAGTATTTCCGAGGTAGTTTTATCTTCGTTGCAAAACGATAACACCTTGACAAAGGTTGCAGCAGCAGAAGATCTACCCGACTCCGACTCTGATGACTTTTCAATTTTCTGAGCTTCCAATAAACCTTAATATATTCTTAGTTTGTTGATCAACTAAGCCTTACAGAAATTGTATTTTTTTTACTTGGTGTTAAAATTTGTATCATTTATTTATTATTATTTATTTTTTTATTAAATATTTATTTCAGAATAGAATTCCATAGAATTGTTAGTTAATTGTTAGTTATCATAATTTGCAAACAATATTTCAATCTGTTCTGATCATATTCAGAATTGCATTGTACTTTGTGTTGTTCTATTTAATTCTTTACTTTCCACTAAATATATAGTTAAGGAAAATGTGATTATTACAAATCTCTTAGATAATCTAGAAAATCCTTTTTTTTTAATAAAATGTTTATTTTTAAGAACTTAATTTTGTTTTTTATAAACCTTAGTTTTCTTTAAATACTTTTTAAAAACTAATATTTAATACTTTAAATTAAATTTTAATGAATCTAAGTCATTTTATAACTATAAAAGACTGCAGGTATTAAAAGTTGATTTCAAAAGGTTTTTAATTTTGTCTCTTTAACCTAGAAGTGATTTAATGAAGTCCAAATAAATGAAACTAAGCCAAAAGTTGATATTTTAATTTTTTAAGTTAATTTGTTATTTTAGCAATTATGTTATATAAAATATTTCGTCTTTTTTAATTTGTAAGACTGAATAAATAAAACGGCTAAATAAATAATATTTTATCAATATATTTATATTTTGTTTCACTGATTTCACCATTTATGATTGCTCTGGCACCAATTATGATTGCTCTGGTCGCGAATTTTTTTGAATTTAAATATTTCAATAACTATATGTGTAAATTGAAGGCCAATAGTAAAAATGTGCTATTTGAATATAATTCTTTTTAATGAGATACATAATTACCATTAAATATCAATAACTGAAAAGCACCAGAGCGATCACACGAATACGCCCGATTTGGAGATTGACCCAATGAATCATACAGTAGTCGTTATTGGCATTCAAGACATGAAATTGACAAAATAAGTCAAATCTAAACGATTAGATTTGACGTATTTTGTATGTTTACGAGGTTAGGTATCCACGACTAGTAAAGCACGATACAACCAAAACTCAATATGAAAAACACGGTAAAACAATATTAAAACAGCTTTTGGTTATTACACATATAACTATGTAGTTCCACCAAGTACAAATCAAATCTAACAAAACTATTCAAAATAGATTGCCTATCACGGAGATGTAATTTACCATCGCATAACAACATCTCCAACCAATTAATCTCATATATCGGTGATCTATTCCACTACGTGTAGTAATTAATCAATTATGGACTAGCACAAGGCAAGGGCTGGAATCGACTGCCAATTAACATCAGAGCACTCCAAGTCACCAGCTGACGATAACTGACGTGTGAGCTATTAAATTGCACAAGATAGGGGCGCTTGACCTTACTTCATTCTCGTGGGAAAGGTTGCGCTAAAGATAGATAAAACACCGTCAGTCAAAGAAATATGTTATTAATTTTAAAGTTTGTCAGCCTCCGTAGAGCAGTTGGTTAGACACCTACAGAAAAACAAGAGGCACCAAGACAAATTTTGATGTGAACCAAACGTATTTGTTTCGGGTCTGGGTGTTTGTAAGACTACGTAGTTCTTGTTACCCACACAAGTCTTGATCTTAGTGTGGGGTCAGGACTATGTATGTGACTGTTGAGCGTATTTATTTATTTATTCAAGTCATAAGAGAGTATCGTATAATATATCAAAGGTGAGCTTGAAACTGTTTTTTTTTTTTAACCAAATTTTGCGTGTCCGTTGTTAAAGAAATGGATCTCCGGACTATTGATACCATTAAAATTTAACCTAATAAATGAAGTACAAGCCGTTATCTACTTTTTAAATTATATCCATAATATTTCATTTTCACGGAATCAAAAAAGATTGAATAGTTTTGCGAATAAATATTTAATGACCATATAGGTTTACAAAGAGATGAGTTGTACACGTGCTTCGACAAAGCATTTTTCATTAAAAATATCATTGAGGCAAAAATATGATTGAACTGAATAATATAAAGTGATATTAACGCCTCACTCAATCATAACGAAAAAAATTTCATTGTCTTTATGTAAATCCACAGATCTCGAAATTGAGATTACAATATTTCCTCCAATATTTCAAGCGGTCGCAAGTTTGAATTGACCGGTGACGTTTTAACGTTTTAATTAAGATCTCGTGACACAAAGAAGGAACCTTTACCTACCTACCTGCACAGTCAAAATATGCAAATCAAGGTTAATTATGTGAGATCAGCTTTGTCGGAGCGAACTTTTTGCTTTGTATTACAGATATTTTACTGTAGATAAATACATACATAAATTCACGCCTTTTTTCCTAGAAGGGGTAGGCAGAAGTGCAACAAGGATTCCCAAGTTTTGCTTTGTATTTTCCGACCTACAATGTGATAGGTGACTGCCTCGGTGGCGTAGTTGTATTACGGTACGGTTACAAAGCTGAGGTCTCGGGTTCGAGTCCCGGGTCGGGCAAAGTGATATTGGGTTTTTCTATTCATTATCAGCCCGGAGTCAGGAATTTGTGCCCGATATGGCGATGGGCTCGCCCCCTATCACATCGTGGGACGGAACATGCAAGGCGAAATGTGGGTGTCCTAGTGGCACCTCTGCCTACCCCTTCGGGGATAAAGGCGTGAGTTTATGTATGTATGTACAATGTGATAGGGGGCGAGCCTATCACCATATCGGGCACAAATTCCTGACTCTGGGCTGATTTAGATAATGAATACTGTAGATAAATGTTTAAAAAAATCGGAATACCTACAACCATTATGATGAATAAAAATTCCCGATTGTATTGGCAGGACATTCAATTCCCAGATGGCAACCAAGAAAAGATAAGAGCCCATCGTATTTTCCCACGTAAGTAATAAGTATGTCGCGTTTCGGCTTCAAAATATATCCTATAGCTTGTATATCCGGATATAATCACGCTGGAACAATTGTGCCGACGGGCGAGAGAGCAATCTCCAATAAATTTATTATCTACGACATATCAGTATAAAAATAACTAAAATAATATGAATTTAGTACGATAATCTAATTATGCTATACGATACTGTACGCCACGGAGTATCTTTAATTATTCATGTGTAGACAATTAGCGTCATGTCGATTGTAATGAAGAAAACTGGCGTCATGTCGATTATAATATAATTGATATGAGAATTCTTAATCAATAACAACAATCATCACTTACTTGTAATATTAACATTATCTTCGATTTATTTTGTAGATAAATTACGTTTTTAATCGTTCAACTGTTCTTACATTTACGTGAAAATTTTCTGGAATAAACAGGCCTAGACGTTTAAAGAACAACAATAACTCTAATTATGAAACTCATCTTAGGTCTAAGTAATCAGGAAGATAAAATACAATTATCGAACAATTCTTGAGGCATTGGTAACACCTACTTAGCTATTTAGGCTCCAGTCAAATGTCAAATGTTTATAGCAAAATTTACTAAGTACATAAATGGATCATAAATAATTATGATTAAGTTTCTTAGGAAATTGCAGGAAGTTGCTGGATGCAGGCCACTTCCATTAGGTCTATATCGAGATCCATGGAGGAGGCCTATGTTCAGCAGTGGACTTCTTATGGCTGAAGAGAAAGAGAGAGCGAGAGAGAATTTTTAGGCCTGTTTGTAAGTGTGTAAGGGAGGCTCTTAACTATTGCATATAAGCCGATTGTGCTTCGCGTTTCTCTTTGAATGGCCCTTCTGCGATATAAAAAAGCTAGTCATCCCATTGGTACTCAAAGATTTTTGGTGCTAGTTCCTAGAATTAAGTATCAAAGCGTAGCTTATAGAAGCTGCATTGTTTAGGTATATAGGACAGTTTTCAATCAACGAGCAGCCTACTGAACTATAGGTGAATTAAGCGAGCTATGTGAGCCGTAACTAGATTTATTCAACGTTTGAAGCGCTACCGGTTATGTATGAGCCTGCGGTTAAGGCTTCCTCATCACACCTACATTTCGGACGTATTTTGAATTTCTGTGACAACACTTACAAATAGATCATTGAAAGTTTTTGACTTTCTAAGTACAAAATATGTTTCTGATATTAATCTGTTATTAGATCATTAAACATTAAAATTTTATCTGAATAGATTATTAAACATTTTGAGATTACCGAATGCCCGGTTGGCACGGTGATAATCTTTATTCTATCGCCCTCTCCTTTACAATAAATACGTGACTCATGATAAATTTACTTAATAGTAAAAATAACCAATAGGTTTTAAGAACTGTAACAAATTGGTATCTTTCGCTTTATTAAGAAATTAAAATTGCGGCTGAACATAATAAAAATACGAGTTTAATAAAATTCTAAATACCTAAAGGGTCATAGAATTAGAAGCTGTTCGAATGTTACAAATAATGAATTCATACGACATAAGCCTAAGCAAATACAACATAAGCGTTTTATCAAATAAAAATTAACCCTTTGCAAATTAAGTTTATTTTCCATTAATTATGCTGAGTCACGAAGGGCTTGTTTTGCTCAAATCGTTGCGGATGGATTATTAATGGTGGATGCCTGAAAGATATTGCGTGGAGCAATGTTTCAAATGAGCAGTGTAATTTTAATGATGTACTGAGCAGGGCTGTAGAAGGTATCGATAAAAATAGAAAATATAAGTCACGTTGTAACCAGTTGGTGTACTCTTGATACTCGATATCATTTCTCTTGTCTTTCTTCTCTCTTTTCAGTCAAAGGAAGTCCATTGCTGAACATAGGCCTCCCCAAGGATCACATTGACCTGTTAGAAGTTTCCTGCATCCAGCGACTTCCCGCAACCTTAACTAGGTCGTTTTTCCACCTTGTAGGCGTCCGATTTCATTTAGTTCTGCTAAATTCCTCTGCGTGATCTAAATGATCGTGCGGCGAGCAACATCATCGTTAGGACATAAATCATCGTGACCACGACCGCTCTGTCAAGAGTGTTACGACGAAGAAGAAGAAATGCCTCTGCGATCAAGAAGAGTACGTTAAAATCGTGCGGTGCCGTAGTGTTCGATTGTTACAAAATGACAAGCAATCCAAACTGATCCATTTTCTTATGAAATTAGTGTCATGACTAGATCAGTAGTTCTCAACAACAGAATGAACAGGCTTAATTAAAAAGTAAGATATTAATGTTTCTTATATCATGATATAAAAAATACTGTTAGAAATAAAAAAATAACTTTCAAGTATTTTTTGTTTACAAATTGTTTCCTGTTTTGACCGGCAATTTCAACTGATTGGCAAAATATACATTGCAAGCGAAACATCGAGCAAAACCAAGAAAGAAATTAAACTCAATTATCGACCACACCCATGTCTATACCCTACGCCAATTATACTCTCCATTTCCCCTCCGTTATAACTGCATTTATGAAACAGGATGCTTCTACTAAAACGATTTGTATGGAAATAAGATATTTATACTTCACGGTCCATAATTACTGCATTTATCATTTGAAAGATTAAATCAAATTACAGCGTTTTGAGTTGATGTAATATTTTTACAGATTTTTAATGTTGTCTATCAGTGGAAATTGTACTAAGGATCAAGATAACTATAGGCAGTGACATAATATTTTTGTTCTCTTACAAAATGAAAAAAAAACATAATAATTTGAACAAGTAACACTACTCTTTTTAAAATCTATTTCATTTACAAATCTAAGACGTACATACGAATTTTAATATATAAATATAAGTAATATAATGTTTACTTTTCCGAGAAGAAAAATGTTGTGAAGATGTAACAGATTTTCAGAAGAATTTAAAATATATTAATATTTTTGATTTACGAGTGTTGTATTCGACAACAATAAGACGATATTGATAAACCTTACGTAAGAATCGCCCTCACGACAAATAAAAATCCTTACAATTGATAAAAATCGGGATTGACGGCTCAACGTCCCGTCCGAAAGTATTTGCCGAAATGTTCCCGGAAAAGACGCACAAATATTTTTTCACGACCCTAATTATAGGTCGAGATTGGAAGTAACCACAAGTGACATAACTATTTAGGATTGATTTCTGGGAAATAAATGATTCATCTGAGATTTAATAGTGATTTATTAGTAATTTACTATCTTCTACTTGCTTTTATGATATCTAAGAGAGATTAGTAACGTCCTTTGATGGTAGTATTACAAACGTTTGTGTATTTTCAAAGGCAAAATTATTTATTGCTTTGTTATATTAGCATCATACATATAACTGGTGGTAGATCTTTCATAAATGAGAGGCCGCTTTGTCTATTTCCTCCACCAATCAGCAGTGTAAATGCACTGTTGTGTTCCGGTTTGAATATTGTAGCCAGAGTAACTACTGGACATAATAAGACTAAACATCTTATGTCTCGGGATGGTGAATGCAGAGGAATACCAAGCATTGCTTTGTAATTCATGGTGAACGACCGTATCGCTTACCATCAGGCGAATGGCATGCTCGTCTGGCGAAATAAGGTTCACCAACAAGAGATGTTTGACTCAGTAACTCGGTATATTACTTGCCTGATACCGAAACGCGATACATTTTCCTGGGTCGCTATGATAGGTTCTCTGCTAAGGTACTACTACCATAGTTGACTCAATCTACTTCATGACTTTACGTCTAATTGAAAGCTACCTATTTTAACTCTTGACCTCCAATTCAGAGTTAAAAATGCTGATAAATCCGAATACTAACGTTCTTTTGTTCTCCTTTCTAATATCCAACTTCTACACTACAAATAAACCCAAGAAATAAACAACAATATTATTTCTTTTTCAGAGTATCGCAGGGATTTTAAAAATCCCTGCACCGGGAGCTAGTGAACCTGCGTTCCAACAAAGACAATCCCGAGGGATCGACACTTCCGCTCCGCTGGAGTTCAGAGCAAAAGCAATGTGGAATTCACTCGTGTGTTAGTATTTTTACGGAAAATTGTGATTTTTAAAAAGGTATTGTTTAACAGGATATTATTATAGACGATCCCCTGATTTTTAAACTGTAATTCTCTTGGTTTCTTATATTTACGCAAATATTACACATTGAAATAAAACTAGTTCTTTTACCGACTTCAAAAGAGTTAATCAATTCGAATAAATTTTTACGTATTTTATCGCGAATTTCGTGTAATTTTAGTTAAATTATTTTATTCTAGATGCGTCAAAATACTGCACTGCTGGTTGTAAGTGGCAGGAAGAGCATAGATGACAGACAGGATTCTGTTATAATTCGACACTAATATCATATTTTAGTTCTACGTAATAATTTCGTGACACTATCTCAAATGATAGATAGAACAAATTATCTACAAGCAGCTGACGCCACAGAGCCAGTAGCGAACTAGTTTATAGCAAATAAACATACATACATAAACTCACGCCTTTATCCCCGAAGGGGAAGGCAGAGGCGCCACTAGGACACCCACATTTCGCCTTGCATGTTCCGTCCCACGATGTGATAGGGGGCGAGCCTATCGCCATATCGGGCACAAATTCCTGACTCCGGGCTGACAATGAATAGAAAAATCCAATATCACTTTGCCCGACCCGGGATTCGAACCCGAGACCTCAGCTTTGTAACCGTACCGTAATACAACTACGCCACCGAGGCACTCAGGCAGCAAATAAAGAATAAGGAATATCGTATATGTATTCTTACTTATTAAATATCTCTCATATTATGCACATATACATCGTAGTATCTCATATAAATGTGTATCAAGCCGTGAACTATAAAATACAAATATGAGGTAATTTAATCATATACATAAGCGGCACACGGTTCTCGTGAATTCATGAGGTTTGAACATTACGCAGCTTCCCTTATGAAATATGGACGAAGATTTAAGCACCACTTACTTTTGTTCTTAAACAATTTGCCGTTTACTCGGAGCACCTCTTGCTCATATTATTTTATTTACATTATCTATGGAAGCTTATATTTTATTTATCATATCTGTGTTTAGGATATTTATAACCAGGCTTAAAATAATTCTCAATTTGATATTTGATACTGTAAATTAATTTTATACAATCTTTTTTATATCCCAATTATAAAAAAGAAGATGTTTAAATACCTTAATTCCGGAAAATAATACTTTGACGAGAAAATATATTTTTCGTTAATTGGCTCAATTAGTGAAAATATTGAAGGTTATATCGTCAAAAAACGGATCAAAAGATAATTCCTATTTTGGTAATCGCAAACGTGATTTATTTATAACACGGTTTACTGTATTTTTTGATAAAAATTGAAATTAAAGACTAGTTGAAATTAAGTTTGATTCCTACATTGGGTAAAGTAGATAAATATGACGATGATGTTTAAAACGACGAATGAATAATATAATGCTTACATTTCAATAGAAAATTAATCAAGCTGCTATTACAACAAAAACTATGAACATCAGAGAACTTACAAAAAAACTTCATTTTCAAATTGCAACACAATTTAATCATCGATCCTACAGGTGAGAATAAAAATTCCAGCCATACCACACATTGTTTACGAGGCAATGCTTTCAAATTTTCAGCTTTCAATGCTTTTCGCGTTTACGGCTCGGCCTACAGCGAAGTGAACGACCGATATCAGGTATATGAACGAAATTACATATTTTATTTTCATCTTTCCTGTAAGGTGTTTTGGAAGTGAGAGTTGGTGCGTGGTAGACTATTGGTCTGCTTGAATGAAAGGTAAATAAAAGATAGTAAGTATATTTAATATAAATAAAAGGAAGAGGCTTTAGTTCTAATACACACTTTACATACTTTAGTTCTAGATAGCCTCCGTGGCGCAGTTGGTTAGACGCCGCCTGTGAAACGTGAGGCCGCGGGTTCTATCCCCGCACCGAAACAAATATTTGTGTGATCCACAGGTATTTGTTTCGGGTATGGGTGTTTGTGAGACCGAAAAGTCTCTCGTAGTTTCTGATACACGACACAAGACTCGATCTTAGTGTGGGGTCAGGACTATGTATGTGACTGTTGGGTGTATTTATTTATTTATTTAATAAAGACTCATAGCATAGTTACTGAGAACCTGCTTAATGAAAAAAAATGAAATATTTCTTTACCGGCCAGTATACTAATCCTACGCTTCAGCGCCCATCACTATTTATGTTTACTTATTTGTTAATCATATTTACAATATATGTCACGAGAGCCAAAGTGACGACCCCTCTAATAATTATTGTCACATATGAAATTCATCACACATAATTATTAAACCCAATCTCAGTAACACAAAAACCCTTTTAACCTAATTCTAACAAAATCCCATTAACACGTAAGTTGTAGAACGCAAATAAAATTTACCTTTGTTACCTTCAAAATAGATATAAAATAACATTATGTAAACTACATTATTATATCAAGTTGACAAACAAATGTTTGAATATACTGGGTATATCAAGACTGCGACCGAAAACGAAGCCAGGTGGTAGTTTTAGTGGTTACAAACACGATGTAAATAGAAAGTTCGCCAAAACAGCTACAGATCATTTTTTAGATTTTTTTAAAAATCATCGTGTTTGGGTGGTAAATACCTCAATTTTGAGAAAATACTAACTTAAACCCTTACATACCATTGCGTGTTTAAAAATAAAGAGGTGTATACTAGTATAATATCACCCAAATACGACGACAAGTAAAAAATTAAAAAAAAAAATACTTTCATTGTGTCTGATGTCACTAATACTACCACCTGGCTTCGTTTTCGGTCGCAGTGTTGATATACCCTGTATGTATAAGTAAAATCGGACATTTTAACCCGCTTTAAACTGCTTTGTGTACCGAAATAGTCTCACCATTTGGGTTCGGAATGTACGCTGACACATGCCCGTAATGCGACAATACTGTTTACTTTCGTAGCCTAGATTATAAAGATTGTGTTTGTTTGTTTGTTTGTTTTATACGTAATTGTGTTTTGTCGTTTGATAAAAATTCTGACGGCAGTCTAGTTTTGAAAAAAAATCGGCTACAATGATGTCAATTGTCTTTTTTTTTTTGTAGGTCGCTTAGGACCGATTCGGATAATTATTGGCGATTCGGTTAATCGACGTTCGAATAATTGGCGTTCTACTGTACATATAAATAGTTCAAAACTTCTTTGGTAAAATTTTAAGGAAAGCCATAAAGTTAGGATTTTCACATATCCATGATGTTTGGTGTATATTATTTTAAAACCTTTTCATGTATGAAGACTCTACACGTGTTAAGCCAATCTCATTGGCGCGCGGTAATTATCGGGTGTGGACCAACATACAGCATTAGTGGTAAATATTCTATTTTACGGCAAATCCGCTTAATTCGCGCTTGGAAGTCCTGTGAAGACTCAGGAAATATAAGATTCAATTTCACTATTTATGAACTCGTATATGACGGTAATTTAATATTAATATGGGGTATGAGGAAAATTGTTTAAAGGAGAAAGCTTATTGTCAAAATATTATTAATATAAGCTGATGTGTAAATAGATAATTAATACACCTAACACTCACATACATAGTCCTAACCCCACATTAAGATAAAATCTTGTGTCGTATCAGAAACCACGATTATGATTCGATAGATTCGATTCGATGAGACGTTTTTTGGTGTGCGTAATATGCTTGGAGCCTACATAGAATTTTTGTATTTTCTCTCTCTTTGGTGGTAATATTGCCGATGTTAGTGCTATTATTATATTCTATTTGGGGAAACTTTTAATTGACCTTCCTTTGGCTATAATGTTTATTAGTTGTTATTTTGACGCTAGATGTAAGTTACCAAAAAAATATTTAAAAAATAAATAAAAAAAAAACAATTCCAAGTAGATCGTCTAATTGTATGTGAGAGATATTTTACCGATACTATGACTAGAAAAAAATGCACTCATAATTTATTGTAGTCACTAGGACGAATACAATAACAATATTGAAAACCGGTGATTAAGAATTAACCTAAAATCAAAATCAGGCACCGAGACATAATCTCTTAACATTGGTGCTGAGAAATGGTTTTTAAGTGGGAAGGATTAAGGTGGCACGCTCTTTAAGGATTAACTGATTGGTAAGCAGGCGATGAAATAGGATTTTAACATTCTAATTTTAATCATAGATTGTACAAATCCACAGAAAGAGAAATAAATAAACCATAGCCATCGTTAGCCACAGGAAATCCACTGCTGGATGAATAAATGATGCTTTTATAAAAACACTATTAGGTTTGGTTAGTGCAGAACTTACGTAACGTTAAGTTTATAAATAGTTTTGCAAAGACGTACTAATCTGAAACGTTTATGCGTATATGTGACAATAATAAATCGTCAAAGAGGAAGATTGAAAAGAGCAGAGGTAAGTTTCTAGGCTTCTAAATTTTTAAAATGACATAAACGTAAAACCAGAACCTGTTGCTATAGTAAATATTAGTAAAGGCCTATACGAGTATTCGTCAGTGGACTTTTTATAGCTTAAAACGATGACAAAAATATATTGAAACTACGTTAATAAATCACTTTTCAAAAGAAAATATTCTTGTGTAATGCACCCAGGGAATTTCACTCAAATAGGCACGACTTTAACTTTAACAGCGTGTTTAAAGTAATAGTTGTGAATTGTTTAGTTCAAAAGTTAGAAGTGACTAACATTTGTTTCGACACATCGGTTACGAAACTATGAAAAATTTCATCTAGAAACTTGACTTCTAGGTTATAGCCTGCTAATACATCGCTTGAACTTAGATTTTGTGCTTCCAACACGCTTCCTAGTTTGTTCCAATTCATATCAAGTTTCAGCAAACTTTGGTGTGAAGAAATTTCTTCCTCAGTTCCGAAGTGTAGCTTCTTTGACGTGTCTTTTCTGAACCAGAGCTCGTTTGTTAGCGCTTGTAGTTGTATTATAAAGTTAGTTAGAAACGACGTCGGTTTTCATTTAATCAATATTGTTTTAGACCACAGACAACAATAGAGCCATCTTCCAATGAGTAAATTGCACCAATGTTATTTCATTATCATAAATATGCTCAATTGTACCCATTATTTCCATTCACTACCTAGAACACTTATCATAGCGCACATCTGATTCATCTTGTAGGAACTACGGATGTTCATTTGTGCGGGCCTGTTCTACGATTGTGCGGGCTTAGGCAATATTTTACCACTACCTACTGCTACCCTATTGCAGATTCTGGGGGACTTCACATACCGTATAAATTCTTCTTTCATGGAGATCTTTACAAGAATTTCTGTACGAGCCTGACATCCCCATCAAAACTTAATATGAACAAAACTCACCAATATAAGTCCAAACAGTGGTAGTGGGGCATGATGAGTGGCCATCAGAGTACCAGCTCCTAAGCTGACAGTGACCAGCATAGAGCCAGCAAGCGCCAACGGTTCCCATTCTGCAGCGGCCGGGAATAGCGCCAGACATAATACTATTGACACCACGAACGTGATCACTGAGAGCGAGGCTACCGTCTTCACTTGGGTTGTTAGTTCCTGTAACAAAAAGAAAGGATTTAATACTGTATTCTGTACGCTTTTAACTAATAGAAGACTGTGAGTTGTACTCATTTGTGAGATTTGTGCGTATACTCGTAACGCAAGCATTCGTGTAGGAAATCAAGACGTAGATTATTTGGCTGCTAAAAATTTAAAGAATTGTACGCAACGATGAGTTTAACACTCTATTAAACAATAGAGGTGCTGCTAACTTCAGATAGTTAATTGTAAGCTGTTTGATAATTATTACTGTTGAGAAATCATCAATTGATCAACGACTATTTAGGAAAATTACCATCTGAAACCATTGTACACAACAAAAAGCAATATTTAGTCACGGACGTAACAAATACTAGTCTTATATTGGATCAACCAATGAACGACCTTCAAAACATCTCGAATGAATCGTATAAATTAGAAATCAACCCAGAATCGGGATCTTTAGAATGTAAAATGGGCTATATTAAAATATTATCATTCAATTTTGCTGTACATTTCGTTTCGAGTGATTGGCAAATTGTTTCAATCAAGTAGCTGCTTTGATCCTTTCAAGAGTTTTACACTGGGTGCTCTCAATTTATTGACACCTTTCCAATTAAAATGTGTTTAGAAATGTTGGTATTGTTAAACAAGTTGTTCTAATAGGGTAATATTAGGGTTTGTTCTCGAAGTTGATGCTTCCTATGCTTAGTGCCCAATCATTTTTATCACTATTTGATATAGCTGAACTCATTTAAAAGCGATATGGTTTGGTCTTGGCAGAATTATTGTTATTTATAATTTTTACAGTAAATATCTTTACCATAACTGCAAATATTAATCCGTACATTTCCAATGACAACCAACGTTCAAAACATAATTTAAATTTTTCCATTCGCTAAAGAATTTCACTAACATGAAAAGGCCATTCGCAGCTACATTCTGAACAATAGTGAAAATCAGAGGCTTTATTAAATCTCTGAAAATCACTGAACAGTGAATAACCTAATCGTAGGGGATTCTATTGAAAAGACGAAAGCCACTGCCCTTGAGTTTTATGGGGCTTTGGGGACGTCATAAAGTAATTAGGGGAAATTAATCAATACGCTATCCTTACTGTGGACGATAAAACTACTAGTAAGACAGACGGTTTATTACTTTTTTGGTAGCAATTGAATGGATAGGACCTGTTTTGTTATGAAGATATAGATATGAAATTTCAAAGATATGCAAATTTTATAGCGTGGTGGCCTAAGACTTAACTAACAGTGATAGAAATTATGAAGTCGCCCACACAATAACTATGATGTAACCTCCAGAACTTTCCATGTAGATATGTCTAGTTTGGGGAGGCTGACAAAATAGTGTCGACAGGCGAGACTGTATCGCTCTTGCCAAAAGATGATTTGACGCTTTTTGTAACATCAGTATAAAAAAGGATCATACAAAAGCCGAAATTATGAATACAACACTTCATATTTTATGTATTTCGTTTTCTAAATATGTTTTGATTTGGAGCAAATACATTAATAAATATAAATACTCAATACACGTTGAATTGACACAAAACAAGACTCAATTATTATAAGGGATGTCAAATCAATTTCCCGCCGATGTGATGACGGCTAATAACTGGCCGTAACCGGATACAACAGACCGTATCTGGTACACATAAACATAACATTTGTAGAAGGTATAATAATACTAGGTTTGGTGTGGATGACATAATGTTTGGCATCCTAATTTAATACATATATTTACAATTCATGCTATCTTTTAAATAGTAATTATTTAAACAAAAACAAATGATTTTTGAAAACATCATTAATCATTCATTTGTTCATCAATCATTAATTTGAAAACATTATTAATCATAGGGGCTAAAGGATTGAATTCACGAATGTGTACAGAAAATCAAAATTATTTTTTTACTATCCGTTTATTTTCTTGATTTTTATACTGACAATATTAAAACACAATGCTCTTGTAGGTGACGACATCAATCGACACAATTATGCCGGCCACTGTAAAATCGAATACAGACTGAATTCCTGTGGGTCATTGTGGTTTTCTATCATCATACGACATCGGTCACCCCACCACCAAGAAACTTCCTGTTAGAATTCAGTGGTCAAGCGCCTAATAGACTCGTAACACGAAAGCGAGGTTTGTGATTGTCCTATTACATGGATTTAGCCTGAGGCTTTGGCGATGTGATGACGTCGTCTCGATATCGAAAATGACGATACATAACTGTACGTTCCATGTTTGGTATATACAGGGTATATCAAGACCGCGACCGAAAACAAAGCCAGGAGGTAGTATTAGTGATATCAAACACAATGCAAGTAAAAATTTGACAAAAAAAATCGATTTTTTTTTTTTGTTATTTTTTACATATCGTCGTATTAGAGTGATTAAACATAGTTTTTCTAAAATAATGACGTACTGTATCGCTTAATTTTTAAACACGCAATGGTACGTAAGGGTTTAAATTACTATTTTTGCAAAAACTAGCTATTTACCCCTCAAAAACGATGATTTTTAAAAAATGGTAAAAATAAATTAACCGCTTATTTTGCAAAATTTTTAGTTGCATTGTGTCTGTAGCCGCTATAACTACAACCTGGCTTCGTTTTAGGTCGCGGTCTTGATATACCCTGTATAGTCGTTGCAATAATAAATTTGTCGTCGTAATTTGAAATTTGATCACGGTTTCTTAAGCTGAATATAAAACAGTTCTAATTAAAAAAAATACTGTCTCTCTTATCTTCATTTACGCCTTTTTATCGTAACACACAAGGTTTGGAAACGAAACATTCCGTAAAATTAATAGTTACTTATTTTATTCGGAGCCATTCAACTAATACATAATTCATACATAACTAATACACAGTTAATAGGCAAGTTATTTTTTCTTTTTTTATTGCGTTAATTGGCGAGACGAGCATTCCATTCTCCTGATGGTAAGCGATACGACTGATCATGGACAGTAGAAAAAAAAAACACCATGAATTACAAAGCATTGCTTGGCACTCCACTGCACTCGGCATCCTAAGACATAAGATGTTAAGTCTCATCGTGTCCAGTAGTTACGCTGGCTATAATGTACTTTAAACCGAAACCGAGAGACCTACCATCAGTAAAATGCCAGTGCTGCCTCTTTTACAAATGAAATACCTTAAACCTAATCCACAACTCTAAGCTAATGCAGATAAAAAATCTTCATATTTTTCTCATGAAGAGAATCCGCAAAATATTAGATAATACAGGCTACCTCATCAACTTTATTTTAAACTACTTTAAGTTTACATTACTGTCCGATGCAACATCATTATTTCCAATTCGAAGAACCAGAGGATCGACTGTTATTTTAATTAATGTTAATATTTTAACAATGCAGTGAAATTAATTCGCCTTAATTAAGCTATTAACATCCGTCATGTGACATGTGCGTGTGATTATACAGGGTGATTTAACGCGAGGAATTTGTCAAACGCATTCCGTACACTGACCGCGTAACTCGGATTGCTGTGTTACCTACTGTATTCCTGGGGATTAATGTGTTAAGTATTTATTAGCAAGATGTGATGCACATATTTTAATGGCTTTACCATACGATAACAACAAATCAGTTTACAAATAAGCGGCTTACATGACATGAACCTCAAGACGATTGCCACGAGTCAATCATAAATTAAGTAAGTATAAATTAAGTATTGAATCAAACATATTTATATTTAAACTCAATGATAAAGTACCATTCTTAATAATAAATATAATTTATCTGATAAAAATATTCAGTATTCCTAAATGAATAATACAATTAATGACCATAAATGACGTGTCATTAATAGTCCCGTCTCCGACGCCGTTTATATTTACAAAAGGAAGCTACGTAAGAAGAATTTTATTATATCGTATAAAGCCGCTTAATATCCTCAGCTTATCATTAAAACGCCATAAATAAGATTAAATTATATTTGCCATTTGCATATTGCGTTGCATTTTATTAACGCTTCCACTGATCACGCCAAAGAAAATCGATAAATCCACGATGTCACTACAAGATCAAAAGCTCAACGATATTCAGCAGCGTTCAAAACTCAACGATATTCACGTTTGTCGTTTCAATAAAGCCCCGTTTTCCATACAAATTCGCCTGACGTCTTTTTCAGTCACTCTTTATGCGCCCGCTGAAAAGAGACGGCTTTCTACGTCGAGTCGTGTTGATGACATTCGCAGTCAAACCCGCCGGGCTTGCACATGTAACGTGTTTTGTTTACGAATAGAAAGATTTATGAGGGAAATTTTCAGCTAAATTTTGGAGACTGAATTATGTTGCTTTGAAAGTTGGAATAGTTCGTTTACTGTTACAGTTTTATGATATTTGAAGTTTTGTTCCACGAATTATAAAGAAAATCAAATTTTCATGGCAAGGGAAAATACTACTCAGAATATCAAAAATGAAGACAAAAGAACCTGTACAACAATACCAATCTTTCCAACGAAGCATAAACCAAAACTCGCAATTGGAAATGATTCGACATTTCCAGTTCATTAAGTTACAATTTGATAATTTGCGTATCAAACATCGTTCTGTTTGAAACACGAGTTCAGAACAATAATATAATCATCCAGAATTGTTATTTACAAGGTGACAGGCCAATTAGGTAACTCCGCTTCGCTATTACTTGAAGCATAATATTATTTCTTATTATTTCATAATATTTTCTTATATACGTATATTTTCTTAATAGGATGGATTTTGGTTTTAAAATTAGACTTGATATCAGTCATCTTTCACTATAAGTATCTTTATCAATTGCAACATAGTATTGTATCATGGTATCTTGGATGATTATACAACGTTCTGTATAAAGTAATTTATACTTAATTGAATAATTAATATATTAATAATGGGGAAGACTATACTAGTGCAATTGTTGTTGTTTTATGGAATTGCGTTTTTTTGTGTCGCCCTATCCACTATGTTTTTTTTACACTAAAACATTTTGAAATGGATGGTAATCTATATTTTGACCTGTTTTTTTACTTCAATTCAATTTTTTTACCTATATTTTTTATTTGCTGGCCCTTATGTTGCAATGACGTTAATTAGTCAGCTGCACAGATATATTCGACAGGGTTGTGCGTACGTACTCACCGCATCCCGCTACCAAAACTAATCTATTACATCACCAAACTCCAATTGCACGAAATTGTCCACGAAACCATCTAAATTAGGCGTCAAATACAGGGCAGAAAGTAACGTGTTGCGTTTGAGCGCGTACTCGACACTCAAACGAATTAGATGCCCCAGCGGGAAGCAAAATGTTACACGGGTAGTGTAACATCCCGTTGATTTTACGAGGTGACAGATTAAGCAAAGAATTTATTTAAAGAATTCACATAAAAAACACTGATAAGTAACAGAGAAAAGTAAGTAATTTCGTCAAAAAGTAAATTATTTAGACTTTGTATTAAATAATCTATACGTTCTTTTAATACACCCCTAGTATTAAAATATAACATATATTTTTAGATTGAATCAGTTGTTTTCACTTAAATATTATTTACATTTAACTATCAGTGTCAATTCGTTACCAAGTAATTCCTTATTATATATAATGGATATTAATTACCCATTGCAATGCAACTGGTCATTTTGCTCTTTACCGAGAAATACGTAGCTTTAATTCAGATAAAGTCTAGTTTACACTTAACAAAAGGATGAACAAAGCACTTGGTATTGGATTTTTCGCATTACAACAACGCTGAGATTTCAAGATATCTAATAATAAAAGTAGTCCAAGCGTGAAATAATACACCGAATCATATATGAGACAAAGCAACGGAAACCCCAAAGGAACTGTCCAACATTTTATGACATATCTAATAATATTTTCATAACAACCTGTCGCATTACTAATATGATAATAAGAAATAAATCGCATCTGTGAGAGACCCCGGCGTCCCGCGGGGTCCTTCCATCTGTTTACGGCCTTGGTGATCCAACGAATCTAAAGGGCTCAGACAAACTAACGACTTTTAGCATCAGCGACACACGATTTAATCATAATAAATACACCCAACAGTCATAATCCTGACTCCACACTTAGATTCAAGCCTTGTCTCGTGGGTATCAGACGATGAGAATCTTTTTGGGCTCACAGCACTAAGAACCGCAAAAATGCTTGGGGTCCACACAAATATTTATATTGGTGCGGGGAACGAACTCGCAGTCACTTGTTTGTCTGCCTATTTAGTAGCATTTAGGATTCCACGAATGAACTTTATTTCATTTCCCTGCACATCTATACATCAAACATGACTGTCGATACTCTGGAAGCAGCGACAACATTTAGATTTATATTCTGCGATCGACCACTTAATCGCGAAAGCGCAATGCAGTATCCATGGTCACTAAAACGCACGATTTTCATACCGCGATCGAACGCAGCTAGTCGCCGAAACGCGATACAGTCGCAAAATCGCCGATCGCCGATGCTAAAAGTCTCTCGTGTGCCTAACCCCAAATTGAAACGATTATGATATCATCCAATCGTCTTCCAATATTTTTTTTAATGAACTATATTTTACGACTGAAGTCAGAAACTAACATTTTAAGCATCGCTCGCTTCAAATGGTGATATTGATTTATGGTAGTATTGGTCTATGATTTGTGTAAAATTATAGGTGAAATTGATGATAAATGTATAATTTTGTTTCGACATAGATTAATAGCCATAGTTCTTCTTATGTCTATTTTTATCAGCCCATATACGTCCTACTGCAGGACACGGGCCTACTCTACAATCGCAGGTAAAATTGAGAGTCGTTAGGCCATAATATAGTCTATCATGCTAGCCTAGTGCGGACTTTACTTACCATATAAATTCTTACAAATCGCTATGGTATGCAGGTTTCCTCACGATGTTTTCCTTTACTGTTATAGTGCGTGGCGATTGACTATCAATACACACATGACTCCGAAAACTCAGAGGCTTGCCCTGGGATTTGAAGCCGCGACCATCGTGAACATACAGGCAGCCGCGTGTGGTCCGTTACAAACAGGCCACAACGGTTTGAAGATCCTGATATTTACACACTTAAGTAAATTTAAAAGTATTAAGCCCCTGATGGCTTAATATATCTGCACTTAAACCTTCCACTTTTATCCTGAAATTTAGGGAATTTTCCAACTATACTCTGAGTTTTGTAAATGTTCGTGAGTGGTGCTCACTTTTTATTCGCGAACTGTTTTTAATATCCCATATTTAAGCTCGAACCAATTTATATTTCGAGTTTGTTTTTTTAATGTTAAATACATTTACTTGTAATTCTTTAAGCGAATTTGCAGACGTGAGTTGGATTTTAACAACATAAGTTCGAATACGTATATTGCAAAAGTAAACAAAGGTATTATGAACGATTTATACATATAAATCCAATTAACGAATAAGTGGTCTATGAAATAACATACTTCAGAAAGAAAATAAAAGAGCAATTGGTTAATATTTATTGTCTGTTGCTATTATATCAAAGTACTTATTAGCAATCTAGTACCAACAAAGCTTTTAAATCACCAATACTGTTTGTTTTTTTGTATCGCAGTATACTTATGTTATGAGATCGTAACATAACAATATTTCTCTTTCTCCTTCTTTTAAATCCTTCCCAAGGTTGTCTGTAAGAGATTGCTTTAAGCGATAAGACCGACATTTGTATTTAATTTTTTTGTTTTTTCTGTTTCTGTGTGTTATTTTTCTGTGTACATTAAAGATTTAAATAAACAAAATATTTACCCGGAGGGGATCGATCCCGTACCTCCGGCACAGAAAAGCTTTATTTACTCCAAAGCCAATCGGGCATTAAATTGCATCACTTTCCTTTTCAAACGATATATACAAATTACCAAATACCTATTTTTCTCTCCTTTTATTTGATCTATCCCGTGGTTGTATGTAAGATTTTTAGCGCGTAAAAAAACCGCCACCTGTACTGTTTATATGCACAGTTTAATTACGTCCTTGCTGAACACTAAGCATAATTAAATAAAATCAATTTCAATACTCTTTCACATATTTTTTTTGACACTTTATTTCGTCCCACTGCTTGGCAAAGGCCTCCTCTTAATTCCTCCCTTTGACTTTGTCCTCGGCTAGCTCTTGCTTTTCAATTAATCCTCCACACATACTTGAATACTTGTTACTTGTGCAGTGTAACGTGTAAAACTCCCGCCAGTCGGCTGAGTAGCCCTGAGGTTCAATCTCTTGACCCCTAATTGAGTTAGCCTTGGCTCGTGCCGGCTAATGCAATATCTGGCGCATACATTAAACTGTATAGGTTACTCTGCTAACGTTAGTATATGGGTAGATTTACTTAACCTATATCCTTATCCTAGTATGTAGGTACTTAGAGGTTTTTCTTTATTAGCTGGAGTGATAAGTTGAATAACTTGTAAGATTGTGATAGGCGTCACGCCTGTCTATAAACCGAAGCAACAATACTCAGTGATTACTATTGCTAAACACTGCTTTTTCTGTATCTGTATCAGCCCATATACTTCCCTCTGCAGTGCACAGGCCTCCTCTAGAAACAAAAGTACGAGAGGTTAGGCCAAATAGTCCACCACGCTGGCCATGTGCGGGTTGGCGGGCTTTTACATACCGTAGATTTTTTTTTAAATCGCTACGGTACGCAGGTTTCCTCACAAAGTTTTCCTTCACCGCTATAGTGCGTGGTGATTGTTAAAGTTTGCACTGCACATTATTTCGGTCTCTTAATGATCAGTAATTTTATTTGAATCATTTAAGTAAAATAGCGATGTTTTTTTGGTTAAAGTACTATTTATAAATATAATTAATACTAGGTTAACTTTATAAGCTAAGGCCTAAATGCAAACTGTAAGGAGGCCCTTGATCTGCAGTGTTCGTATAAGAGTCGATATTTGTACATTTATTTTCGCCCTAAGATTGTAAGAAATAATTTGTCCTTTTAATTTTGTGACCTTTGTCCTTAATTTGTGACTCCAACTTATACAATACATAAAAATCAAGGCCCATTAGAGTCAAGATCCGGAAGTATTACGGAATTTATTTCTGCTAATCGAGAGCAATTGTCAATAAAGGTCCTTAGCTATTTTCAGGTCTCGATTACATTGCATTCAATTGCTCTTAATAGTCAGAGTTTAATATGCGTGGACATTGAGTACTATTTTAAGGTAAAGCTATCGATATCTGGTAAAGAACTCAGGCCCCGTTCTAAAAAAATATTAAATCTTACATATAGCCTCGCTGCACTGTTGGTTAGATACCGAGTAGTAAGGAGAGACAGCGGGTTCGATCCCCGCACCAAAACAAAAGTTTGTGTGACCGATAAAGTAATTGTTTCAGGTCAGGCAAAATCGTGCTCGACATAATATGAGGTATATTGGTACACATTTATCTACCCTTTAAGAGTACATAAATCTATATATGTAATATAACGAACTGAAAACGAGGGGGTACTGTATTCTCCGACACGAAGTTCGAATGTTCGAACGTTCGACGTTCACGATTAAAGTTTTCCACTTCTAAAAATCAATACTTATTTCTATTAAACTTATCATTCAGTCCAAACTTAGTTTATGGTTACGACGTACAACTATAGACAATTCGAAGATTTTGTAGACTATTCAGGTACATTCGTACAGTTTTTTTTATTTACCTTTTCATCCAACTGAACTATCGCTCACTTTAGTATCAATCCAACCTTCACGTATATATAATTATTTCTTACATCTTCCAGTTGACGTTCAATAGAGCTTGTTTCTATTATTCTGTATCTATCTATATCAGCCCATATACGTCCCACTGCAGGGCACGGGCCTACTCTACAATCCAGAGAATCGATTGAGAGTGGTTAGGCCATATAGTCCACCACGCTGGCCTAGTGCGGGTTGGCGGACTTACATACCGTAGAAATTCTTTAAAATCGCTACGGTATGCAGGTTTCCTCACGATGTTTTCCTTCACCGTTAAAGTAAAGGAACTAACTATAACTGCAAATATTCTGTATATTTGCAGTTATATCAATAAGTCTTGAGGTTGGGTGCCGTGTTAATTACTTGCCAGTCGCCGCTGTCACTACCATTTACCACCGTAATGCAGTTAGCCCGCCTTCAAAGGACTGGGTGGACTGTAGACTATTGCGCTATTCATAGACCAATATCTTAAGGCAGATTTACTGGAATATCTTGGATCTCAAACAATATTAACGCCCACGATTTATTTGGTTTAGTTTTTATTCAACGACTATGTTTAAATAAATCTGGTTATTTTATTAACCACCTTAATATATATCACATCCCGTGGCAGCACACATGTCGTAAGCCAGCCAGATCCAGAGTTCTCAGCCCAGTTTGAACAAACCACAAGATTTTTGGTTTGTTAAATCTTATTACTGCAATGTAAGCCAGTGTAACTACTGGACATAATGAGACGTAACATCTATGTCTCAGGATGGCGCAGTGGAATGCCAAGCATTGCTTTGAAATTCATGGTGTTGTTTGGTTTTGCGACTGTCCATGAGGGGTGATATTACCATTAAGTGAATGGGATGCTCGTCTCGCCATTTACAGCAATAAAAACAGAGTTTACAGAAACCAGAATTTTCCCATCATGAGGATAGGCTCGCCTTCTATCACATTTGCGACGGAAAAATGAGATGCAATAGAAGCATCTCTTAATAAATTATTTACTACATCGTCTTTCTATCTTGGGTAGACGTTCGATGCTATGTTGCTGACACTTTGTTTCCACTTCTGAACTTTTCAGTCCCATCGCCATCAATTCGATTACCTTGGTGGCGTAGTTATACTACGGTACGTTTACGACGCTGAGGTGTCGGGTTCGAATCCCGAGTCGGGCAAAGTGATATTGGATTTTTCTATTCATTATCAGCCCGGAGTCAGGAATTTGGGCCCGATATGGCGATTGGGTCGCCTCCTAGCATCGTGGGACGGAATAAACAAGGCGAAATGAGGATGTCCTGGTTCCTACAAGAACAACCTCTGTCTACCCCTTTTGGGAAAAAGGCGTGAGTATGTGTGTTATGTATCGCCATCAATTCGTTCTACGTGCATTGTCTTATACTACTTTAATTATAGAAGATTTATTACCCGGTAATTACAACGAACAGACTGATAATAAATTCCGATATAATTGGTACATAATATGGAAAAGTTCAATACAAGTACGTGCTATTTTTATTTCCAACGTATCGACTGAGGGTCCTCGACAGAGAACAAGAGGGCTCGACCATTCGAACACGTAAAACCGAATAATAGAAATAGGTAAAACATTCCCCAATAACCAGAAGCGTAAAGTTTATACGCCTCGGTAACATTTTTATGTTTGATTACAACATAGCATAAACTATTTTTTTATTACATTGTGAAACTTCTTTGTACATTTCACTTCAAAATTTATTGTTTAAACAATTAATGCTGACGATAAGCTAACGCCTAAATAAAAATTAAAAACTTTGAGAACTTACAATTAAGAACTGCAAGGTACTTAATGTACTAAGTTCATGTTCCCGCGACATAAGGTATTAAGTATCTTATTGCCCGGAAGTCGCTGGCTTCAAAGTCCTTCAAACGAGCGCAGCGTGTTAATAATATATTGTATGAGGGATCTTTTTCGATATTTGTGATACTGACAAGTTTTCCAATGTAAAAGGCAATTGTTAATGGAAAGTTAGACAGTAGCTGTCAAGGTTTCGTTAACAGTCGTAATCGAGAATACCATATTATGGACAGTAGACAGTAGTTCTTATTAGCTGAATTCGTAAGAACCATTTTAACTTTGAAATGTTGATACTTCTTTGTTTTCGAATTTTATCGCGGATTAGATTTTAACTTCCCGACGCGACGGTTCGATTACTTTACAGCTTTTGTGATCACGGGGCGTACTGAGGTGTAAGTCATCATCTCAGTTAATGTTACAAAGCTACCTTGGTTTTACATTAATCTGTTAAAAATATATATATTTGAAATCCGCGATAAAATTCGTAAACAAATTTGTTTTATTTCAATGTGTAACCTTCGCGTAAATATAAGAAACCATTATGAATTACTTACATGCGAGTGCTGTATGCACACGACACAGAGCAGAATGAAACAGCAGAGCAGC
Organism: Deilephila elpenor; assembly: GCA_949752805.1. Classification (NCBI taxonomy): domain Eukaryota; kingdom Metazoa; phylum Arthropoda; class Insecta; order Lepidoptera; family Sphingidae; genus Deilephila; species Deilephila elpenor. The sequence continues at coordinate 12,630,674 of OX457107.1, read as the reverse complement.
GTCACACACAGCGCTGAAACGAACAGCGCGTGTTTCAACCGCACGCAGTATCGGCGGTACAGCGCTTCCAGCTCCAGCTCTGTGCCTTCCTCCTCTGGAAATAGAGATGATATTGTGAGCATTAAACAGTATATCTTACTCTCTCTCTTATCTCCCTTTCTCTCTCTAGCGGTGTCTGTCTTTAGCTACAAGAAGTTTACGGCTGATGATAGGCGTCCTCCAAGAATTTCTACTGTGATTTGGAAGCCGATTGCATCCAACGACTTCCTGCAAACGTAACGAGATCAAATTAATAAATGATACAGATGTAGTAGTCACTTCGGCATAACGGCAATAACGAAGAGCGCGGTATCACGATAAAGAGCTCAAGTTTAATTATCCTTTCCAAATTTTACTTCCCATAAAGTCAAATCGGGCTATGTTATGTGAAACTTCCTTGAATTATAATAATTGGATTAAGAATTATATTGAAGATACTTGTAACGATAAATATGTTTGTAAGTAATACAAATTAAGCCCAATTCTATCGTTAATACATATTTTATTTCAAAACTTATAGCTATTCTATATTCAAATTTGTTTGTGCAATAATTTGTTTAAACTTTATGTATATTGTATACGTATCTAAATAACATAAAAGCCCCAAAATTATTAATAATTGAAAGGATTACCTAAATCCTTTTCCACAACAAAAAATAAGTCATGAAAATAAAGCAAACCATTATCCTAATCCAATAAAACAATCAAAGATAATAAGGCTATGAAAATACCCTTCATTTTTTATTCTATTCCTCGACGTTGCCATGCTAATAAAAGCGCAGTCGTAGCATTCCGTAGCGTTTTCGTAACCGCTACGAATTGCATTTGCGTGCCACGGAAAGCGCAGGTGAAAGGAACGTAGCAAGGAAATGTAAGATATTTCATTATTGTCCATTTGATTTTGAAATCCGTGTTGGATGTAAAATGTCTAGCGTTATTTAATGAAATGGTTTTAGAAAGCAAGAAGGAATTCAATTGATCTGATAATGGCTGATTGATTCTGTCAACCCGTTACTGTAGAATTCAAACTTGGCTAACGCTATACACGCCAAAATGACGATTTTGGTGTGTATTTTAATGTATAACTTGAAGTGATCTGTATTTTAGTTTTTGCATAATTTTAGGACCCATATGTCCGTCCCGTCGCTTTTGGTCATTTTTGTGACATGAGAACTAAATATACATCCCCCTGTCACATCGTGGAACGGAAGATACAAGGCGAAATGTGAACGTCCTAGTAGCGCCTCTGCCAACCCCTTCTGGGATAAAGGCGTGAGTTTATGTATGTATGTAGAACTAAATATGTGTGAAATATTCCCACCTGATTTCTATCACTTATTTCATTGGAGCCAATCAGTTATAAATCTGCTTTCAACCCATCTAATGGAATAAATGCCCTTCAGGAACCAGCTAAAGTGCTCGCTTTATTAGAAAAGTTCAATCATCAAGCATTCTAAAAAGGATGTGTCCCCAATTTAAAAAAATCCCCAATTTAAGTTGTCCGATCCTTTTACCCCTTAACGATTTTGGGGTTGAAAAAATGGAATCCCATTATTTATTTAAATTCCGAGAATGGGGTCAGTTATCGAAAACATGATTGTTTTAAAAAAAAATCCTTAACGAATAATATAACTGTTTGTGTATTTTGTGACGATGACACAAGTATTGTGTGATGACGATTCGCATGAAATAATATGACCACGTAAAACCATATTACTATAGTGTTTGGTGTCAAAATACGATTAAATCATCATTCCAGTAATTTTAACTTTGAATTTAAAGGAAAGGCATTAAGCTGGTTTTGGGTGGAGCAAACTTTTCAAGTAGGTATTAAAAGATAATATGGCTTATCCCTTTGAAATCTTAATTCCATGATTGTAGACATGAAAATATTAAATAACTAGTCTCGTTCCTTTGTCCTTAAAAAAAATTGTGGTTTTTACTTAATTTATAGTCCCTATTATTTTAACTACAAAAAGAACATCCCTCGACGATGTTATTTTTGTCTAATCAAATGTAAAAAGAAAAGCTTTGCAAAAAAAAATACAAGTCTTTCGTATATATTAAAACCTGATGAAATTCTGAGTTTTAAAATCTAAAATTTACACATAATTAATAGATTACTCAACGTGGAAATGAAGCCTAGGAAATGACGCTTCATAGCCCGTGTAAGCTGTAATAATTATATGATAGATTATATGTAGACTAGTTAGGCACTGACAATAATTATATGATACATACAGAAACTTACTGTCTCGGTGGCGTAGTTGTATTACGGTACGGTTACAAAGCTGTGGTCTCTGGTTCGAATCCCGGGTCGGGCAAAGTGATATTGGATTTTTCTATTCATTATCAGCCCGGAGTCAGGAATTTGTGCGCGATATGGCGGTAGGCTCGCCCCCTATCACATCATGGGACGGAACATGCAAGGCGAAATGTGGGTGTCCTAGTGGCGCCTCTGCCTACCCCTTCGGGGAAAAAGGCGTGAGTTTATGTATGTATGTATGTACAGAAACTTACGCCTTTATCCCAGAAGGGGTAAACAGAGGCGCCATCAGAACACCCAGATTTCGCCTTGTACGTTCTGTCCCACGATGCGAAAGGTATCGGGCCTATCGCCATATCAGGCACAAATTCCTGACTCCGGGTTGATAATGAAGAGAAAAATTCAATATAATTTTGCCTCACCCGGGTTCGAACCCGAGACTTCAGCTTTATGATCGTACCGTAGTACAACTTCGCCACCGAAGCAGTCATATGATACACAGTTACATTATAGACTACTTAAAATAATTACTTCCTATAATTTACAACTTGCTAGGCAGTAAAGTACCCTCAATGTACAATACGGGCCAAACTAATCAACTGACAAATTATAAGCTAATCATGTCCATCGTATGCTTCGTACATATTTTAAAGTAGTTCGATCGAATGTAACATAATGGGACTGAAATGACCGTTTAAATAATAATAGATTGTAATTGCATGACTCGACTAGCTATGTGCCCGACAAGTAATCGTATTATTTTACTCGCATTTTTGAAGTGTAAACAAACTCGCGAAAAATCGAGAGAAGTCAAAAAGAAAGGGGACGTGTTTGCCCAGCTGTGGTCGAAAAAAAATGGATAAACGAATAAATATAACGTGTTTCATTTCATAAAAGAACTTCGTTTATTTCATTGCAAGAACTCTTGATTTATTTAAAATCAAATTTAACAATTGTATTGTAATTTGTTTTGGTCGATGGCCAGGGTTGGGCAGTATTTGAATTACTTGTAATGTACTTCTTAAATATGTACCTATAATTTGTAATTGGTTTTTCAAATCCATGGCTAATTTTCATCGTTGTTATGTTTTTATTGTCATTAAAATTTGTGTAAATTTATAAAATTAATTTAACAAGTATTCTATTTACCTATCTCTATTACAACTTTATATCTAAATAAATATTTCTTGAATCAAGTATATTTTTGTCAATTTCAGACTTTGTAAGCCTGTTTTAGTGTCTAATATTAATTAATGTAATTCAACATAAACAGATTAACAAAATTATCGCATTATAAACATTCATCATTCATCTAAAACTAAAATAGTTTATAACGATAAAAGCGAAAATGCAACAACGAACACCTGTTTTTAAATATAGCTTCGTATGCAGTCAATCTAACGAGAATGATTCTAAAATAAGATCTATAAACAATAGAACACGTTATGCACAAAATCTGTAAACAGATAGTGACCGACGAAGATTACTACTTACGCTAGTCTCGAAAATTTGAATTCGGGAATTTGTGTGTAATTGCAATTATCGCAATTTATATGTAGTAGCATATTCGTGTGGGAAACATCCAGAGAATATCTGCATACCATAGAGTCTTTACAAAAAAATAATGAAATAAATTAATTTTATGTTATGTAAAGTATGCGAACCCGCACTGGCCAGCGTAGTGAATTATAGCCTAAGCCCTCTCAAGAGATTGATCTCTCGCCGGTGGATACTCTATGACCTATGTGATCTGCCCATTATTGTAATCATTTCCATATTATGAAAGGATACTACACCCTTATTCACTACTTTTAACCTATAAATTTAAATTTAATTAGCTTACGAGATCACCACACGGCCACCGAAGGTTAAATGCCGCCTAATGACGAAGCCAAGCCTGAATTTCCTTGTTTGACCAACCACTACCCGGCCAATTGATTAAACAATAGACTTGATGGCCATTAAAAGAATTATTCAGCTCTTGACATAGTGAACGGTATGGCATTGTTAGGAGAATAAAAAGGAAAAGGAATTATTGTATTTATACCTACATTTCTGAGTACTACGTAGTTCCGGTAAATGAGAAATTATTGTGATAGAAAGTTGTGGCGCAGTTTCGAGCTATTATATCCGTTCCTATGAGCCCGGGTTTTTTCACTGCATCGTCAAGATGTGGTTAAATATGCTTGTAACATTGTGATGACTAGCAGGAGATAATACACCCAACAGTCACTTACATAATCTTGCCCCCACATTAAGATAAATTAAGTCTTGTGTCGCGGGTATCAGAAATTACATAATTATTTGATATCTATCTGGAGGGCATTGAATTTACCATTAGGTGCAATCACTACCGTTCCACATTAATATTTTTTTTATTGAATACACGATATACATTATCATTGGATTTTCAGCCATCCAAGGAACTCCTTCTTCCTTAAGATAGAGGCGGGCTAGGTATAAAGAAAACCGAGTTTGCGGCAATATCAGCGATTATATATTTTATCGTGACAAAAAAATGTTACATCACATTAATTTTACAAAATTCAAAATTGTACCACTTGTAAAAACTACTTTCTTTGCCATAAATTCCATACATTTTACTTCATCATTAATTAACTACACATAATAATTTTACTTAATCAAAAGTTGCGTGAAAAGTTGGCTCTAAGATCAATATTTTCTGTTTGTAAGATCGACTAGAAGTCAAAAGAGAATTCTTACATGTTGATTTGATGTATTTAAATTAAGCTAAAATGGCTGCGATTTGAACTTAAGCACACAAATAGTAAAACGGCTTCTATTAATATAAATGCAGAATAATTTTAATATTATACCAGTAAAACCCTGTAAACAAAATTTTATTTGAACGTATTCAACGTTTAAACATTTAAAGGCTTTCTACTCACAAAACTTGATAACTTCTGAAATTTTACAACTACATTCACTCATTTAAAATTGAGATGCTGACAACACCAACCAAATATTAAATAACAATGGTGCATGTCCCTAGAACAAATTATACCCACGTACAAATTGTCGTAAAATAATGTGATTATAATTTCTCAACTTGCAAAATGATTATAATTTTAATTTGAAAAAATTAAAACATGAGATCCAGGCAACATATTAACAATAATCAGAATAAGAACTAAGGTCCAAAAACACAAAAGATAATGCATGAAAACATTTATGAAAGTAGACGAAGAACACAACAAATGGAAAAAATAATGTTCATGGTTTCTGCCTGCCCCTACAAACAAGCGTGACCTTAGATATTTAATACAGAACAATTGCTTATAACAGTAAGCAACGCCATAATAGTATTTGCCGTTTAGTAAATTGCTCAGATGTAGATCAAGATAATTCAGTCACTTTTGCAATTGTCTAGTTATAACTCGTTTAACACGCGCCCTATATTATCAAATTGCGTGAAATTGTTGCTTTTATAGTCTAAATGTGAGCAGATATTAATCTGGGAATTCATTTTGATTACAATGATTATCGTAAGAGATGTAAACTCTGTGAAATGATTTAATGTAAAATTTTGTATACCAAGTTTTTTATAACCTATAAACATGTGGCTCGACTGATGGTACGCGGTCACCGCCGCTCATGGGTCTCAGCAGTGCCAGGGGTCCAACGACACCAGGTCGCCGCCCATCGTAAGGAGAGCTCTTGGTGCACTGCAAATGGTGGTAAATACAATGCTGTCCAGGTATGTGGGTGATCCGTCCAATGCATGGAACCGTCTGGGTACAGATGCCATTTTGTCTATTTCATGCCAAGTGGCAGACCAAGAACTGTTATATTACGGTTTTGTAGAAAACTAGGTAGTGATTATTGTATACTGAATTCAACATATAATGTCTCAGGACCAGTTAATGGTTAGTTAATTAATAGATGCCACTGGGCCTTAGGGTTATTTTTTATTGCATAGGTCCGGCAAACAACCAGGTCACCTTTTTTTTTATTTATTGCCTTTATAGGCAGACGAGCTAGCGGCCCGCCTGATGGTAAGCGGCTACCGCTGCCCATAGACCTTCGCAGTGCCAGGGGTCCAGCACAACAAAATCGCTGCCTACCTTAAGGAGAGTACTCACTTTAAACATCGTTTGAAGAAGGACAAGTCATAGCGCTCAAGAAATCTGATGCTAAGTGATCACTGCCCCGTGAACATCCACAACGCTGGATCATGGATGTGCCGGTTCATCAAATTGGGAAGAGAAGGGGAAGGAAACAGGATGGGAGAGGAAAGCGGTATTGGGCACCGGCAATCTCAATCACCGAATGAAACGCGACGCGCTGTCGCTACACGTCGGTCTCCTGTGAGACAGTGGTACCGCCCCTGACAAGCCTGCCTATTCGTGCTGAGTCATGACTGACAACAACGTGGCTCTTCCACTTCCTCCTTCTTTCCAGGGTGAAGAGTGCAATGCATCAAGCAAAATTTATTTATAATGTTCTAAGTTGTACCACTTTTCTATTAGCAAACATAAAACTTGCTATAAGGTGAGTGAGTTGCTCGTCGTTTTCTCTAATAAAAAGATAAATAGGTAGCCGCGTCATAAAGAAAATTCAACAAATTCACTGAAAAAGTCAATAAAAAATAGACTTTGATTCGAAACACACTGAATGGATACGTATCCAATACTAATAAAGGCTAACTTTGTTTTATAAAATTTTATGCAAAATTTTCAAACCACATCGATAGCTTAGCGTGCATCCATCCTTTTATTGCAAATATTGGCTGACATCGAAACTTATTGTGTACCAAACAGGCCGTCAAGCAGAACACAAAGCGTATGTGCAAACAATTTTGTCAGAAAAATCCGCCACGAAAGATTTGAAATTAATGTTTGCGCTTTTGATTTGGAATTTTAGAGTTATCTTTCGATGATCCGATTTGAGGGTACTGGAGTTACTAAATGTTTGTTTTATGCCTAACGTGCTGGTCTAGAGATAGCATCTATGGGTTCTGGACAGTGAAGTCCAGGATTGAATTTCTAGATCGAACAATGCACTTAGCGTGAGATTTTCGCTTTATATAAACATGAATAACTGGACCGGAATAACAGTTTGCCCTCGACAAGACAATAGGATCACCACAAATCATATCTTAGAAGTTCATCAAATGTGGATAGTAATAATTAAAGCAATGCCTACCCTTTCTAGAATACAGGCGTAGCTTTATCGACCTGAATAGTTTACACACGAGGACGGCTTTAGCTTCTAGGTAACCAAAGGTACGTGAATGATGAATAGACATGGCTTCAAAGCCATCGCCAACGCGTTGCTATCCTTTAGCTACATAAGCTCCGGAAACATCTCGCCACAAGGAACACAACAGCTTTGCTCTACGCCATTATTCTGTGAGAATTCTGTCGGCCCAAGTTAATCAAGCTGTATTCAAAGGGTTTCATCTGGATATATAGCTTTGCCAATATACTTCCAATACAAGTACATACATACATAAACTCACGCCTTTATCCTCGAAGGGATAGGCAGAGGCACCACTAGGTCACCCACATTACGCCTTGCATGTTCCGTTCCGTTCCGTTCCTATGATGTTATAGGGGGCGAGCCTATCGCCTTATCGGGCACAAATTCCTGACTCCAGGCTGATAATGAATAGAAAAATCCAATGTAAGTTATAGATATTAAGCTGGTGTATTAGCCACCTTTGGAATTCAATGGTGGGCTTGGAACTTGTAATCTATTTTTGTACCAACAAATATTGGTTCTAAAAGCCAAAATTAGATCAATAAGATGGTGACAAATTCCTTCAGTAATTGTAAGAGGTAGACCACCTCCATCAATGGAGCGTAAAAATTGTTCATATTTCCACTATATTTGAAGCATACGTGGTGGTCACGGTATTATAGAATAACAGGCACTGGCTCGATTCTCGCACGGGGACGATTTTTTTTTAAACTGGCACGGCGAAGTGACTGCCCTGTACCTGATGGTAAGTGCAAATGCAGTCCAGAGAGTATGGAATCAGACGGCGGTCCCATGACATTTGATAAATTTATGTATCGGCCGGCCTGCTGAGATGCTTCTTCACACTCTGGCAGAAGGACCCAGGATTATAGGAATGTTCGTAATGTTTATAGAAATGTTTCAGGTATAGATGTTTTAAGTACAAAAAGTTTCTTATATCCTAATGTTTATTTGAAACTTATACTTATTGCGTCCTCTTGTTGATTTTACTCATTTACTTAACACCATCGCATTTTTTAATTATTACAGCGCAGTATAGTCACTACACTGCAGTTAAAAATATCTCTGGAACGTGCATATGAATTGAAAATATGTGAAATATATTTTGTCTATTTTGTCCGGTTGTTTCACGGAAAGCGTGCCAGATTTATTAAGCCCTAAACCCATGGGATTTGCAGAGACATTACAAACAGTTTTCATATTAGCTCGCGTGTCAAGCGGCTTACGTAACATCAGCTGGGAGCGTTTGGTATGCCTGGAAATTTGTATATGCAGCTCAAATGTTATGTTTATATTACTGTATAACGTAATTTGGGTATTGGTTTGATGGTAGCGTACATGGGTTTTCGTGAAGTTCTTAAATGGCAATTGGTCCAATAAATTAGATATTATATATATTAGCAAAAGCATCATCTACTCATTGGTCCCATTGGTTATAACAATCGACAGAACCAAACCCAAAATGTATTTTCATTTAGGATTTTAGGCAAGCGTGGTGGACTATATGGCCTAACCACTCTCAATCAATTCTCTCGATTGTAGAGCAGGCCCGTGCCCAGCAGTGCGACGTAAATGGGCTGATACAATACAATTTAGGTTTTCATCAAATACAAAACAAACAACATGTTACGGTTTGACATCCACATTCGTTCTCCTGCTGGAATGTATACCCGGTATGGCGATACGCTGATTTCCTGTCACATCTTGAATCATATCGGAGTACAACAGATAACAGAGCTACAGACGTAAAAACATATTGCATTGCCATAAATTACTATGCTCCAAATCACGCATGCGTGTCTAGAATATTTCACATACATACTTACATAAACTCACGCCATTTGCTCAGAATAGGTGGACAGAGGTGCTACGAGGATACCTACATTTCGCCTTGTGTGTTGCGTCTCATTATGTGGGTAAGCCTAACGCCGTAACGGGGACAAATTCCTGACTCCGGGCTAATGAATAGAAAAATCCAATACCACTTTGCCCGACCCAGGATTCGAACCCGAGAACTCAGCGTTATAATGGTACCGTGTACTACACCACCAAGCCATAAATCACTACCTAATATTTCTCTTCAATATCTTGCATACGTGTATAGAATATTCAAACGCGACAATAGCACTTCGTTTCTACATTTCACGTTTAAATCTCGATATGATTTCCTGACTGATACGCGAGAAAATTACGCAACGTCACATTCACAAACAGGGACAAATCGAATGAAATCCACCCGTATACTCGCATCCGTTACGATGATTACGTTTCCACATCAACTATTACACGTCGAAGTGGCTTAGAAAACCATTTTTCTTTCATACTGTCTGTATATGGAATCTGTTCTTTTGCGTATCATTACATAAATATAACATATACAGGCGAATTTAAATGTCGAGGCTGACTCCAAAGACGATGACCTAAAATCTAGCCTATTGAGATCTCCATAGTATTTCTTATCAAACCGCTGATTGATAATTAATTGATCATTAATCAAAAATATTATGACTCGAGGCAGTTCTACTACTCCAATGAACCGTATTTACTTGACTGAACCTGCAGACAATAAACTTATTTCTTTCTCCTCATTCTTAAATGTTACAGTCACGTTATACCGATTTTAATCAAACTACTTCAATAGCCAATCTTCGTCATTTTTTTCATCTATCCGTATTTCTAGGTTACAAATAAACAGAATGCCTCGGTGGCGCAGTTGCACTAAAGTATGATTGCAAAGCTGAGGCCTCGGGTTCAAATCCCGGGTCGGGCATTGCGATATTGGATTTTTTCGAATTATTTTATCAGCCCCGAGTCAGGAATTTGTACCCAATATGGCGACAGGCTCGCCCCCTATCACATAATAGGATGGAATGTACAAAGCGAAACGTAGAGGTGCTGGTAGCACCTCTGCATACCCTTCAGGGAAAATAGGCGTAAGTACATGTATGTTTGTATAAAAACAGATTTAGAGTATTCACTGAAATCTCCATTACGATTGCCAATAAAGTTTGCATGAGAGTTAGCAACAGAAGTCACCTTGTAACACATAGGTTATCCAAGTTCATAAACCTACAATCATTACAGCTATCACAAAATCAATTCATAATATAACACAATTTACTACACGCACTTATCAGTTATATTGGCATTAGATAAAATGGCTACCGAATAAAATGTCCAAGTGGATAAATCGTAGAACGGATTGGTTTTATCGCGTTGACAATCTGTTTTTCAGTATTGATATTTACTGACATGGCAATACTACGTTAAAAATACCCTGAACCGACGAGAATGCATGAAGAGATTGATGAAAGTAGACGAAGCGAAAGTAGTATGTCAAGATCGAGTAAAGTGGAGATCCATAGTCTCTGCCCACTCCTATAGAAAAACGCATGCAAAACGGATTGCCTGGCCTGGGCCCTGACTCGGGTCTTTATCCGCCATAGCGTTTATATGTCCATTCCCGGTGATTTCTTTTGCATGCGTCAATGTATATTCACGTTTTGCAATATGAATGAACGTCGTAGCATACAATTTTCCCTTATCAACGGGTCTTGCCCTGTGATTACGAAGTTACAATCAGCATGAGGTTGTTTGATAAATGAATTAAGTATAGGGATCAAATGAACGGAAAATCCAAAAGGTTAAAATAATAGTTATTGCTTCATTTGACATAAAATCAAACTATTAAAAAACAAATATTGGTATCTCAGTCTGAAGTATGTGGTTGACAGTTGGGTGTATTATTATTGCTTAGATTCAGCAAACAGTTCACCTGATTTACGCCACCCACAATATGCAAGACGTGGAGGGGAAAAAAATTTATAAATATTGAGCATCAACAATCTCACTCACCGACCGAATTACATCATCAAAGTAATAAATAAATACACCCAACAGTCACACTAAGATCGAGTCTTGTGTCGTGGGTATCAGGAACTACGAGAGACTTTTCGATCTCACATACACCCAGAACGAAACAAATAACCGTGATTCACACAAACACTTGTCTCGGAGCGGGGATCGAACCCGCGGCTTCTCGTTTCTCCTGTGAAGTAGTTGTGGCTTAAAATCATTATTCTATTATATATTGATACCAATCTAGCTAAGCTTACTCATTTTTACCATAAAGGTATCTCATGTAAACTTTGAAAAGTTAAAAGAAGGATAAAACTTGCGAATCGATTTGTACTGCATATTTAATCTACCCCTGCAGCGAATAACGTAGGCGTGGACTTGTTTCATGTAAATATGGATGGAAAAAGAATTCGCATTTCCAATCCAATGTTTCAGTGGATAATTAAGATATATATTCTCAGAAAATAACGTATGCAAAGGAATGGTTGGAAATAATAAATGAATATGAGAATAAAGAATATTAAATATATTAGCCAATATTATGAGCGATGACGCTAAATTAATAATGGTTATACTATTATTGATTTTATGGAGTTTTTAATTAGGAAAATGATGAGTCAAACAATCCGCTCGCCTTTGCTTAGACAGGACAGTACCTACTACCTACTAGGCTCGTCAACACGGGACTTGGTTTATGTCTTTTTATGCCAAGGAATCACTGGCTATAACCGCTGCTTAACGGCGTAAATAAATAAAGTAGTAGGTAATACAAATTCATGTGAAGGATTATAAAACTCTTTTAATATGAATGGACTGCGTAAACACAAACTTTACCGCTGGTGTACAGAAAACTGATAATTGATAGCTTTCCTACGGTCTCCTCCTCCAGACACCATAAGGCCACATGATCCCTACTCTTTGTCTTCCTAAAACTACGTATATTTTGACCATTAGCACCTCCAATTTAATAAAGACTTTTATGGGAGACTGTGTATAATTTTCACCACGGCCATATGAATTACTCGGGTTTCAATCTCCAAAAAAACTCATCTCCAAACAAGAGGTACTTCATTAAATCACATTTTATGACTGGGGCTTTAAACGGCTTTATCTTTGGGCTTTGTTACAGCCATATACAACTTTAGATCCCTTAAACTAAAGCTTAATTCAAAAGATCCTTATCAAAGACCTGAAATGAAGCATTGCCAAATATGTAGTTTAAACCTTGAGGCGACACCAGGAACAATATATAATCTGGGCAATCTAGACGGGTGTGTCCACAACACAATAAAACCATTAAATTCGCAATATGATCTCACTGAGCCATTTAGGGTGCGTGGAAACGTGCGACTAACGTGGTCGACATAGTTTAAAATAATGCAGTGGATCAACAAAATAAATATATGTCAACGACTTGAAATCCTAGCAAGGTCGTAAGGGACCAATGAGATAGTTTTCTTTTCAAGTTAAATAAAAAATAATATTAAAAAAAAACGAGATAAAACTAGTTTGATGCCATTTTGCTCAAAGATCCATGAATATTCATTGTTGAACTAAATATTTTTCATACGAAGCTACACCAAATATTTTAAAATTTCATCTACTTTAATTTAAGGTAGAAGAGCTATATAGAAGCATGTATTATTAAATGTTATATTGACAGCCTCCGTGGCGCAGTTGGTTAGACGCCGGCCTGTGAAACGAGAGGCCACGGGTTCGATCCCCGCACCGAAACAAATATTTGTGTGATCCACAGGTATTTGTTTCGGGTCTGGGTGTTTGTGAGACCGAAAAGTCTCTCGTAGTTTCTGATACCCACGACACAAGACTCGATCTTAGTGTGGGGTCAGGACTATGTATGTGACTGTTGGGTGTATTTATTATTTATTATTATTAATTCTAAAGCCACAATAGTTTTCAAAATCATCAACGATTTCGCAATGAAGGTAATCAGTAACGCACTGCAATCCACAGGGATTTAAGCCTTAAGGATTTTCCCGATGCAGCTATCAAAGCCACTTTACTTGAGTGGGATATTTTCGCACAATGCATTAAACTAGTAATGGCTCTCTTTACTTTATGTACTTAAGAAAGGAGTTGCAAGTACGGGTACGTAGACTTCTTTAATGTGCATTTACTAACATACGCATGCTTTTGTATTTTTATGTTGTTAATTTTTTTAGTATACAAATTATGGAAACCCGTATAATTCCAACACTTTTACGAGATAGATTTTAATTTAGCCTTTGCAAACATTCATATCAACTCATGACGCGAAATGGAAGGCCAATGACTCACATGGGTAACCTCTCTTTTAAGCTTGTTTCCATCCCAAGTTATGATAACTTATCTCCATGCTGGATATTAATAAGCGTAACTTATATTATGTAAATAAATTATAAATACACCGAACAGTTTCGTACATGGTCCTGACCTCACACTAAGATAAGAGTCTTGTGCCGTGGGTATCAGAAACTACGAGAGATTTTTCGGTCTCACAAAAAATCTGACCCGAAACAAACTATGGCTCACATAAACGTTTATCTCGGTGCGGGGATTGAACCCGTGGCCTCGCTAACTGCGCCAGGCTATAATATCAATCTTGCGTTACTGAGTGTGATATACTGGGTCTCGATGTCGATGTGTGGTCGAGATTGAGTGTTAAATAGCTAAACGCTTACACCATCCGTTAAATTGTTTGTGACCCCGTACATTACACGTTTATCATTCGTATGATCAATGACTTCTGTATGATATTGAATCTCAATTGACGAGATAAATCTTGGATAAGTTATCGCTGGATGTTATAACAAATTCATCAAATATTTACAAATATTTCTTGTCCATTTATCAATAAGGGTTCGATTTTTACAAATTCAGATGGAAAGCAGAATAATAACCGTATAAAATTATTTATCAGGAAGCAATTTTTTTATTTATAGTTTACCCGTCTCTACCCTTTTCAGGGGTTATCACGTCTTTCCAATCGACCTGGGAATGAAGTCAAAACGTAACAGTTCCCAATACATTAAATATGCATCGAATAATCTCTAACCAGCATATTCTCGAATTCACTTTAACATAAGTATTTAGTAAATGGCATAAATTGCTCTAATTGGTCTAATCATAAAATCCTTAAAAATAATTGGTCCGAACAACACATGTTGAAGCCTTATCCCGTTTAATTACCGACCTTAATTTCACAAGTCCTACTAAACTAAATTGATCCATTGCCAAAGTCACGCCAAGGCCAATGACCGTGAGTACGACTGTAGGCCAATGTTGTGAAGTTACAGTATGGAACACAACTAAGGATAATTTTCTACTTTGAAAAAAAATTCACGCCGCACATTTTGCTCTATGACTTAAACTATTCATTATATTTAATTAATTCTAACAATGATAATCTAGCTCATGTATGCTCGGGCGTCCTGTACAATCGACTGTGATTGATGGGGGGGGGAGGATCTATGTTACACCACGTCGGCCTAGTTTTTTTGTTGCTCTGTATTATAATTATACATTATTTAACCCGCACTAGGCCAACTTGGTGGACTATATGGCCTAACCCCTCTCAAACGTACTCTCGGTGAGGAGGCCCGTGCCCTGTAGTGGGACGTATACGATAAGATATAATTTTTTTGTTTCTACATTTTACGTGTTGATTGCAAATAACACGAAGTCTAGGTCTAAAATACGCGCCTGGTTACATGCTCACGTGCCATTGGTATGCTTGCGTGTTTCAGTTTAATTCCATATGCATTTTACGACTCACCTTTACTTTCAAGGACTGAGTTAAATGTCATGAAGTATGAAAATAGCTTTTGTATTTTATTGAATTCAAATAAAAATAAAAATTTAATTTATTTAAATAAGACACTGTACTGTTACTATGTTGTACTGTTAAATATTTCCTATTAACTTTATTTTGGGTACAAAAAAATTATACTAAGTATCATTCTTAAGTACATTGCGCGCAATTACCATAAACAATTTCGCTTGTAGATAATCGTTTAATAGTTAAAAGGCGATGTAACGTGACATGTGATAGATAGTTTCTACTGTAAACATCAAGTGGGTGTTGTGTTGCTGCCAAAACAACACAAAGAGAAATAGACGAATATTGGCCGATGTTTTGTCAGGCACGTGTACGTATGACAGTATATGGTCGATTTACTGCTGTCAAAACTGATATTGAATAGCTACATTATACTGTATAATATGTATATATTATGTACATAAATACGTACATAACCTCACGCCTTTTTCCCAAAAGGGATAGGCAGAGGTGTTATCAGGACACCCACGAGACAACTTTTGTTTGTTCCTATGATGTGATAGGGAGCGAGCCTATCGCTATAACGGGCACAAATTCCTGACTAAGGGGTGATACTAAATAAAAAATCCAATATCACTTTTCCCGAACTAAGATTCGAACCCAAGACCTCAATGTTCTAATCGTAAAACTCAACAAATTTAAAAATCTAATTTAATATAAAAAATCCGCCATATACTCGTAATAGTTTAGTGTATTCAATACTAATGAGTTATCTGGTAAATAAATAATGTTGGAAAAAGGTGGAGTAAATATAGAGCATTCATTTATCGTCTCCAGCCACAGAAAGTCTGCTGAATAAAAATAAATCCTTCATGGATTTCCATAGTTAATATTATGGAAGCGGTTTGCATCCAAATGCAATACTCAAATCCTTGACAATATTTCTCTTTCAACACCTATTTTCATAACGCAAGCTCGCAGATTGCGAGAGTTACTCTTGGTCTCAGATATCTTGATATTTTAATAATTTCGTCCAGTGAAATGTTTCTAAAGAAAATTCATTCCGCTCATATATAGCTTTTGTATAACTTTAAATGTACAATGAAATGTAGATTATGAGGAATGACAGCTGGGAAGTAGAAGGCTGATGGTTTAGTATTAAGATTTGGTTAAATTTAGATGTGATAAGTAAATACAGGCATATGTTGAACAGAAAACTTCTCATGGATATATACTCGTAAAAATGTTTTACCAAAATAACTGCCAAGATAGAGAAATTAGTTAAGTCAGTGTTATGGAATTCAGCGGCTGACCACGCTTAGACGGAATAATCCAAATTTCCTCTGTATCCTTTAATAAAAATTTTGTATGTAGGGAATGTCCTGCTTTCACACCCTTCACTCTTTGTAGTCAGGTCTCAGGAATTACAGTGGTACCCATTTTAATAATAACGAATACAAAAAGCTCGGAGCCTCGGTGACTGCCTCGGTGGCGTAATTGTACTACGGTACGACTACAAAGCTGAGGTCTCGGGTTCGAGTCCCGGGTCGGGCAAAGTGATATTTTATTTTTCTATTCATAATCAGCCCGGAGTCGGGAATTTGTGCCCGATATGGCGATAGGCTCGCCCCCTATCACATCATGGGATGAAATATACAAGGCGAAATATGGGTGTCTTGGTGGCCACCTCTGCCTACCCCTTCGGGGATAAGGGCGTGCGTTTATTTATGTATGTGTGTAAAAAAAGCTCGTCGTGTCTCTGGAAATATTTAAACCGCTATTTAGTAGCTTATATAATAAATACAAAGATATTTAGTATTCTGTCTTACTAGAGACCACTTAGTTGCTTGCGAAATAGCCACTGAATCGTGAAAAAAACCTGCGGTTCATTTAAAAATTCTTCTACTTGACTGTCTATCCAATATCAACGATTAGTTGATCAGCCGTAAATTACCGTGATTGATACAAACCCTCCAGTGGTATCTAGGGGGGAAAGCCCTTCTCCTTGAAACCTTATAGGATATAGATAATAATTGTACTCGCCAGTTTTAACTTACTTCCATGACAGTCATCATTACTCATATCACAGCACAAATCTTCGGTACAAGCACTTACAAGTAATCCGTGATAAAATATAAATAATGACCGTCCAGAATATGTAAGACATGACAAGATAACGCGTATATCATATGAATGATAGATTGATGTACTAGACTGCCTCGGTGGCGTAGTTGTACTACGGTATGACTACAAAGCTGAGGTGTCGGGTTCGAATCCTGGGCCGGGCAAAGTGATATTGGCTTTTTCTATTCATTATCAGCCCGGAATCAGGAATTAGTGCCCGATATGGTGATAGGCTCGCCCCCTATCACATGATGGGATGGCACATACAAAGCGAAATGTGGGTGTCTTGGTGGGCATCTGCCTACCCCTTCTGGGATAAAGGCATGAGTTTATGTATGTATGATATTTATACTTTGGTTGTTTTGTTTACATTTGCTTTAGTACGCAGATTTATCAATACTTTTCTTGCAAATTAGCTTTGATGATGACAACGCTACTGCTGGATATAGGCTTCTTCTATAGATTATTATAATCAAAGCGGCTTGTGTGTAAAGAACTGCATTAACTACATGCGTTTTCAACCCAGGAGTAGTACATTAAAATATTTTTATGAGAATGGCGAATATTAAAACTTTCTGTTTTAGAATGGATATAATATCATATAAAATAGATTTTAAAAAAATGAAATTTAATATTTCCA
Organism: Deilephila elpenor; assembly: GCA_949752805.1. Lineage (NCBI taxonomy): Eukaryota > Metazoa > Arthropoda > Insecta > Lepidoptera > Sphingidae > Deilephila > Deilephila elpenor. Next base: position 12,612,746 of record OX457107.1, on the reverse strand, counting down.
AGTCCATGGATCACATATTTCAAAATTTAAGACAATCGACAATATTAGACGACAATATCATTTAGTTATAAATACAATAAACACACGTCCACACAACGAATAACTCGTCACAATTACATATACGAGTAATATAATGAAATAAAATTGATGATGACGAAGTATAAATACATTCAATGAACGAATAATATCTTTCGAAATTACGGGCACAGCAATAATTTTCGGTTTCATAAAATAATAATTAATAAATAACTTATGCATTCATTACGACTGTGGAATTCCAATAAATACGGGAATTTTTCAGTCAATTTGAGGAACGTATGTTATGCGCGATATTACAAATATTTGTGCTCTATAATTTTGAATAGAACAATGTGATTATATTATATTTTCGCCTATATATTTTTTACATAATTAAACCGTAACAGACTCCGTGGCGCAGTTGGTTAGACGCCGACTGTGAAACGTGAAGCTGCAGGTTCGATCACCGCTACGAAACAAATATTTGTGTGATCCTCCAGTATTTGTAAGAAACTACGAGAGACTTTTCGGTCTCACAAACACCCAGACCCGAAACAAATACCTGTAGATCACACAAATATTTGTTTCTATGCGGAAATCGAACCCTCGGCCTCTCGTTTCACAGGTGGCGTCTAACCAACTGCGCCACGGAGGCTGTCAAACTATGTTTGTGAATGTGGGGTTTATTTCTTTATTCCTTTATTATTAGCTGAGCTACTCAAAGATAAATAAATAATAAATAAATAAATACACCCAACAGTCACATACATAGTCCTGACCGCACACTAAGATCGAGTCTTGTGTCGATGGTATCAGAAACTACGAGAGACTTTTCGGTCTCATAAACACCCAGACCCGAAACAAATACTTGTGGTTCTCACAAACATTTGTCCCGGTGCGGGGATCGAACCCGCGGCCTCTCGTTTCGCAGGCGGCGTCTATCCAACTGCGCCACAGAGGTTGTCAGATAATATAAATATGCGTTTAAATAAAGATTTTTCAATCCCAAAACATTTTTTGCCACAGCTTGGTTAGTGCACTACCATGTCCTTAAAAAATAGTTGATATAATATCACAAAGGAATTTAAAGACAAACATTTCCCATTATTGACTAACACATGTAAAGCCGATAACTGTCTATGCGTAATCACTCATTGCGATTGTCCAATGAATCGCAATTACTTATATTGATAATAGTTGTGAGGTGAATCACTGGTTCAACAATTATAACGCCTATCTTTTGAATGGTAGCTGAACTTCGAATCTACGCTAATGAAATCTTGTATAGGAAATACTTGTAAACTATTTTGGTATACGAAATGAGGGCGTAGGATATCATAGTTATTGAGGATTGGGCTGACAATTGGAGGCCACGGGTTCAAACCTGAACCCCAGGGAACACAACAATTACTTTTTATAACGGTTTCTTAGATTTACGCGAATGTTACACATTCAAATAAAACTATTTTTTACGGATTTTATCACGAATTATTTGTAAAAAATGTAAAAATTAAACCAAATAAAATCCGTAAAAAATAGTTTTATTTCAATTACTTTTTAGTTACGTATGTACCCTTGGTTAGTTATTACTTGCTTTTTCATAGAATAAAACGTCGCGAGGAACATTTCATCCCTGAAAGTTTTTCATAAGAATTTCTAAGCTGCGTGGAGCTTGAAAACGGTATAAGTCAGAGATGTAGACTTGAAAGAAAAGTCCCGACAGAATTTATGAGAGACAGGGTCGTAAATTACTAATCCAAATAATCCTAAAATATGGCCCGAACACAAATACATAAGGGTAAGCAAAACAATAACAAGCTACATGTACGAATACAATTATTTCTTACTTTCGTAAAATGTGTTCCACAGAAAGCATGTTACGCTGATAAAGGCATGTACAACTTAAAAAGCTCCAGTAGAACATTATCCTCATTATATATCGTATGCTTCGTTGGAGGTCGTCAAATTAATAAAATAAAATATACGTAAATAAAATGCCATGTATATGTTTTTAATCCATAAAAAACGCGCACGCCATCCCAGATTTAATCCCTACGCATACACTCTCTTACCTAGACACGGTTGGCTCCGCTACTTAGGAACTAAGTGTCCATCTTATTGTGACTGTATAGATATACTGAGTGCTATCTCGAAGCATTGTCTGCTGCATTGTGGCTCAGAAGCCTGATTGTGTAAAGCGCCTATCTGAGCTTAAGTGCATCCAATTAAGGTCATCATGGCATTTAATTACTGAGTATAATGGTATAGTTTTTCGGTGTTGTGATTTTTACGATGTGGTATATCCTATCCGAGATTCTTAAAAAAATATACAGTAATAGATATTTTTTACATAGAACATGTTCTATGTATGTTTACATTTATGTCTTTCTCTCTCTCTCTCTGTCTCCAGCCAAGAAGTCCTCTGCAAAAAGTAAGGCTTCTTCATTTCAATAGTGAGCTGTTGGAAGAGGCCTGCATCCAGCGACTTATCTTGAATGATCTCTGTTATATTTGATGTAATTAAAAAAGGCGGTGTGATCAGTCTAATTAAAAAAAAAATGGTATAATAATACTGGTATTCTTGTCTGTTCCTTTTTTATATCTTAGATATGAAACAAAGGGGTGAAACGGTCATGAGGCGGATTAATTAAAGAAATAGTAAAATAAATTTCCTTCAAAATAATTGTAAGCTTTGAACTAATAAAATTTCATTATTTTCAAGGTTGAGAAACAAAAATGAAAATGAAATGATGAATCCCAGTTTAAACAAAAACAATAATCTACATTATTATAACGAATCATTTTACTAAGAATTATTCTAATTACTTGCCATAGTTTCATCAAAACAACAGTGCTATTAATATCAAACCGTATTAAAACAAATTGTTATCAAATTAAATCTAAATTCTGCGAAACGCCCTCTAAATATTAATTGAATTTGCTACCGAAATAAAGCAATTTAAGTATAATTAGCCGAAATATTAACTGCAGATAAACAGGATATAGATTTGCGTAATTATAACATGGAAGTGTACATTTAAATCAGAAGGAAATGGAAAATAAACATTTTACAAAGTCTTATGTTGTAGTTAGTTGTTTTACCCAAATCGCAATATTGACTCGAAGATGTTAATACATTAAGTGCATTTAACATTTTTTTTTGGCTATCTCTTCGATTCACGGTATTTATTATTTGTCTCCTGTGGTAATTTGGCTCCCATAGGTTCACTGCAGTCGATCTCGAACTTTTCCTTGTAATCACTTTATTAGATACTTTAAAGTTGATCTTGAATACACTTAGGAACAACCTCATGAAGTTTTGGTTTGCCTTCGAAAAATAGTGTGTAATATTTGTTTGCGTATTTTATATTTACACTTATTGTCATTTTTCTAGAGTCATGCATTGCTCCGATTATCACGAGATTTCCTACCGGCTGAGCCACAATCCCTACTTTTGTGCTCTGCATAAAAATATATAATAAGTATACTGCGGCTTAAGTTGGTACGTAAACATTTGTTCAGGGCATGGGTGTTGAGGCGTGGAAAATCCCTTATAATCTCTGATGCAAACGCGGACAGTGCGTGTAAACTATGGTTGTTTGACCCTTGTCCATATATTTTTCTAGGTCCATACCTTGAAAATAAGGAAACGCGATAAAATCCGTATAAAATAGTTTTATTTCAATGTGTAACATTCGAGTAAATCTAAGAAACCATTATAATAAGGAAACTCTTAAGGCAAAATCTCTGGGTTATGTCTCATATTAACATAGACATAAGAAACAATTTATATCAATTATTAGGCTCACTTCATCAAGTAACTTTGGCTTTAACCATGTCAAAGTTGTAATTGTTAATAAAGTATATGTGTCGTAATCTCTCTTACAAATATTAATCTACATTAATATTTGCAATTTGTATACTGTTAAACAATTAAATATTAAAAAATGTATATTATTCTAATAAGTTACCCTCTTTTGGAAATTTAGGATTAATTAAGACATAGAATGCGTTTTGAAATAAAACGAATTTTTATGAATTTTATCGCTATTTGGCTTCATTTTTACATATTTTAACTTCCCGACGTTATTGGATTTTTGTATTTGTAAAAACATTATAATCTAGCCAATATACGCTACTGAAGGGCACGGAACTTCTCTACAATCGAGAATACGTAGGCTCTACACCCATTGAGGATGGCAGTGTTCACTAAATAAAGTCTTAAGTTTCTTGTAAAAGCTCTAGTTTGCGGGTTTTTATTTCTCCTGATTTTTTCTTTTGTCATTTAAATGTGTGTTAATTATTGATTATTACTAGACAAGCGAGTTCTAAAAGCCCTGGGACTCGAACGCGCGACCATAGTATTAACAGCCGTTACCATCGGGCCACTATCTACTATTATGAAAGTCACAGTTTCATCTAACTTTAATATAAAATAATGAACAGTAACTTTCGTTTGAAACTAATGAGAAATATTCATAATAAGAATATAAAATATCCTTATTATTTTCAATTTTATGTAAATACGAAATTAAAAATGAGACCGAGTAAGGTTTATGGATAAAAACAACCTGTGCTTTAAAAAAAAATGCAAAATTTGTAATTTTAAAATTGCAATATTTATTTATACATGCTCTTGTTTCTCAATAATTGTATGTAATAATATTAATTTAATACCTTCAAGATTTTCTTCATCCGTGTCCGCCATTTCTTCAAAACTTATTCACAAACATATAACAAAACAAACAAAACAGTGCACTTTCACGCAGCACAAAATAAACACGATTTGTATTGATGTTAAACTTTGTAACGATATCGCGAAGTTATATAACTATGTGACAACACGCCCACCCCGTACGAGCGTCAAGCTACAACTGAATGGACGAAGGAAAACAAACAGCGCGCGGGAAAAATCATCGGTCGTAATTTTATATTTCGAACGTGCATTGTTTTTTTTATAACTTTTTAAATCATCGTAAATGTCGAGATGCAAAGGTATTTGACATATAGAGCGTAAAAGAAAACGTCTGGCATTATAGGATGCGTAATTTACGGTTACATCTGACTCGTAATTTATAATTCGGGATCAGGTTTAAAAATTGATTTTACAGCACTTTTACCTTTACATGTAATTAATCTAGTAACAGTGTACGTGGATTGTGAATCTTTAGGTCCATAGTTTGATTTCTAGGATAGCCAATCCATTTTCGGTGTGTATTTGAGTTCGAAGAACATATTTTTTGTCAGTTTATGCAGAACAATTTAGTTGCGGGAAAATTTTGACATCAGCTTTTATTCGTCGTATAGTCATAAGCCACAAACTTACAACTTTCAACCCTATCACAGACTTTCTGACGAGGCTTAACATCTGCGGACATAAAATTATTATAATTTAAATAAAATCATATTATACATCCAGCTGTTATTCCTTCATTAATCTTTTCAGACATTTTTATGTCGACCGCGTCAATTTCATCGATTAAAATTCTTCATTAGCGCAATTAACCGCCATTGCCAACGTTTAAACGGCGGTGATGTAACATTTCATACATTATGATAAAAAAATCACTGGTTTTATTATTGTACGCGAACTTTAATAAAATTTAAAAATTAGGTATATTAAGAATTAATCAACGTATAGTGCAGATAGGTGACTCGGATTACCACACCATAGGTCACGGTTGAGAACGCAAAATACAAACCTCTGACTTTTCGAAATTTTGGGTATACTCGTAGTTTAAGCATTGCTTCTCTGGACCAGAATATTATCCAGAAGAATTTCATGAGTAACTTACTAACCCACATGATGGTCTATTTTGTTTTTTTTATTTTTATTGATTTATATCAGTTACTATATAGGTACTATCATAACTCATATTATGTAATGGAGAAAGTGGTCAATTTTTTCCAGTTCCTATTTTAACATATGTACAATTTCAATGCGATTGAAACAGATATTTTCAAGAACTCGTTGTGCTTGTATGCTTGTTGTCATTAAAACGCGTGTTGTGAGGGCGAAAAGTTGTTATGTATATACTGTCATAACCGTTATAAGTGTTCCACGAAAAAAATATAATTGGATAAGCATAGTGATGATATACACTTGGTTTTAAGTGCCAGAGGAATATTTGCTAAAAGCACAAAGAGTGTTTGTAATTAAAACGAATTATTACTGGAATATAGCGCGAAAAATCAACATCTGCCTGTGGCTATTTTAGATCGTTTGAGTAACGTCTGACTTCCAACGTAATGCATAGCAATCCTTTCATATTTGATCTTTACACAATGTAGTATGCACAACAGGTCATGGGATCATGCATTTCTAAGGGACAATCAAAGTTAGCACTAGTACCCGCAATTTGTAGTGTTTTATTGCCGAAATGAAATGACTGGCGGCGACCCTGCCGCCATGCTGGTCACAAATTTCATTATTCATTTCAATTCATGTTCTGTCCCTTGAACCTAGTATATTACGGTTTACGGACTATATTACATGCTGCCATTATATCAATAAGGCGTCAGGATAAAGATCGATAAGATTTCAGATCAGATACTATCATATAGCTAATTTCACAGCTAATTTGATAAATAAAAACCGCAGTAATTTGCAGCTATGTAAGAATAACCAAGCATCATAAACGGGATCGTAAAAATAATAGAAGCATCCAAAATTAGCGCGGCGTCCTTCGCTCACCACTCGCGTATCGGTTGTAATTCATATTTGATTAATATTGTTTAATCTTTTCACTCATTACAAATCAAGTGAATTCATTAGATACTTTATATCGTGAGTTCATGTGAAGCGATGACTGTCTAGTTGTTTGCCCTTGGGTTTTTAAACATAGGATAGTGTTTGTACCTTTTTTATACAGGGATGATAAATCGACTGCCTCGGTGGCGTAGTTACTACGGTATGATTGGAAAGCTCGGGTTCGAATCACGGGTCGGGCAAAGTGATATTGGATTTTCTATTCATTATACACATATCAGCCCGAAGTTAGTAATCTGCGCCCGATATGGCTAGTCATGCCCCCTATCACACCATGGAACACATAAGGCGAAATGCGAAATAAGTTTGCATAATTGGATAGTTATAATCATTGAAATGCACTGCAAATACTATAAGATGTAGTGTAGTCAGTTTGCCGTCAGTACAACAACTCACAAGCAAGCGAGGCAATTGCCTAATGAAAAGCCTGCCGCCCGCAAAACCTACAGTACGAGGAGAAACGTGGCTGCGTTGTCGATGGCTGATTGAGAGCTTAGTAATGTGGGTAGACGGAGATGTATTATTGGGCCTATATGTTGTTAACACAACACGGACTGTAACTAAGTTTAGTTGCTAATAACAAAACTGAGGAAATATTGTAACATGTTTCTATAAATTTCAATTTTTCATCTAAATCATTCGGTTGATGTTTAACAAAATTATTCATCAACTTAACTTTACCTTCATTTCTGTTTTTCTTCAAAGTTTTTAAAAGATTCAGAATTATTTTTAGTATTTTCACAATACAAATATAAACGTTATTACAAAACATGCCAATCCGAAAACCTGTTCGGCGCCACAACACAGATATTTGTCGTCACATCCCTTCCTTTTGAAAGGAATATTAATTTACGTGTAACCCTCACGCATGGGAGGAATCATGTGCTTCCCTAATTCTTCATACGCTACCCGGGTTTTTATTATCACCGAGAAATGTAATATTTGGCCTAATATAGCTCTATTGACGGTATCCAACGTTGTTTGCATTGAGGTAGGGGTGTACGGCATGTAAAATATATCATGAAACTTGAGGTTAAATATTTTTCCTTATAATACGGAGTACTTGTACACATGGATTGAGGGAGATTCAAAGATCGACTTCAAAGATTACGTTCCATACATACATACATACATATATACATAAATACACACATACAGGCGAAGATAATAAAAGCGTGTTAACTCGAATTATATCTTCCGAAGTGGCCGCAATTAGCACCTGACCGCGACAAATGGAAGGAAAGGAGGGAGACCTTTGCCTAGCAGTGGGAATTAAAGGGCTAACAATAATAATAAATAAATAAATAAATACACCCAACAGTCACATACGTAGTCCTGACCCCACACTAAGATCGAGTCTTGTGTCGTGGGTATCAGAAACTACGAGAGACTTTTCGGTCTCACAAACACCCAGACCCGAAACAAATACCTGTGGAACACACAAATATTTGTTTCGGTGCGGGGATCGAACCCGCGGCCTCTCGTTTCACAGGCGGTGTCTAACCAACTGCGCCACGGAGGCTGCCAATAATAATACAGAGTACTTGTACACATAAATTAAGGTAGTGAGACGTGTATTCGAGCGTCGTGAAAAATCCTGATATCATAGGAATCCTTACAAGAGTTTCTATGGTATGCAAGGCCCCCCATCTAGCTATAGGCCGGAACCTAAACCTTGCAGTTGAAATATCGATTTGTAGGAGTTCCGTGTTCAGATGTCATCGATTTTGGGCTGATATATAAAATATACCTACGCGGAATTATTTGCAATAGCCAACTGTTGATAGCGGCCTACATCGAGAAATAGAATCAGAAATTGCAAGAGAAATCTTTTAGGCTTTCAGTGTGTTTACCAATTTACATCTTATAGCAGAAGAAGAAGAAATATATGAGGTTACAAAAGTAAAAATTGTTATTAAAATGCATAGAAATAGCAGTAACCTTGATTCGAGACAATGTTATATTAAAAACAACACGGTCAATAAGGAAAATTCCGAAATTATGATACGAAATTCATGACTAATATTACTGTCCCCTGATCCAATATTTAACTATGAAAGGGAACTAATACAAAACAATGGCTCATATCTATTCCGTCGTTGTCTGTATTCTTTGCGAACTTATTTTTGTTCCAAATTGGATCCAGAAGAAAATAACGAAATGATTACTAATATAAATGTTATTTGTGGCGCAAAATCAGAATCACGTTGCTTTCCAATTTGTATCATGTTGTGTAATTTGTATTGAAGATTAAATTCTAGCGGCCTTATTCATAGACATTAAAACCCATTTTAGTTATCGGATGTTTTGTCCCTATCGAACGACTTTATAATTCAGTATGAGCGAACAAGACAAAACATTCGATACCTAAAATGTGTTTTAATCTGTCTATAAATAGGGCCGTAGGAATTTAATATAGGAAAATGAAGTATGAGTAGAACTTGATTTTATTATGATGTACCTAACTTTAATTACATTTATAATATTATGCAACACAAATGATTTATTGTTTATTGATTGCATGCCCTTTTAAAAGAACTACAATAGAAAGGTACTCATAAAATCATATTAAGAACGCTGTATGGTTCCATTCATCTAGAAAAGGAAGTGGCAAAGGATAATCTAACGCGAAGTCTTGAATAATGTAATGATCGAGATCATTAGTGACCGAGATCATTATTGAGACGTTTTACAATCAAAATAAATAAATACACCCAACAGTCACATACATAGTCCTGACCCCACACTAAGATCGAGTCTTATGTCGTGGGTATCAGAAACTACGATAGACTTTTCAGTCTCACAAACACCTAGACCCGAAACAAATACCTGTGGATCACACAAACGTATGTTTCGGTGCGGCGATCGAAGCCGCGGCCTCTCGTTTCACAGATGTCGAAAAAGACATCACAGTTTGGTATTCTCTGTAAACCAATGGCTGAGAATGGCTATAAAATGGGAGATAGCGTACTCGAACTACACACTCAGACAAACCTTTATGTTTTCCGCAATTATCTACCGAGTTGGCTGGGGTTGGTCTATAGATTTCCTCAAGTGTCAGATAGGGGTATTGTGAAATTATATTATCCCCGTAGTTTCGCAAGACTCGCATCTTGTTTACAGAATTATTGAGTTTTGTCTCTTAATGATAATATTGAACCGAGTAGATACAATGCCTATGTTATTACTAAGTGTAAATGCAAAAGAGAATAGAATGTAGAAAATGACAACATTTTACTAGTTTTCGATAAAAGTTGCCAGTTGCAGCAACCGTTTTCAGTTGCCGGGATTGTAAAAGTCAAAGTATATGACATGTTTCTTGAACTAAAGTTGCACTGTGCACAGCGCCTTAGTTGCAATTGTCAGATAAACAAATATGTTTTTTTTATACCTTATTAAACCTCATAACAGATTTATAGACATTCGGCAATCATTTACAAATATAAATTTACAGCACATCATAAAAATAAAATCAAAAGCCGTATTGTTTGCCTTATTGTAAACAAAACAACACTCAGTTGTTCCAAGATCAATCCAAGTATACAGCAAGATTGTTGGCAATGTCGCCCAACAATAAACACCATGTTAATATACATAATTGATGTCCAGTCGACGCGTGTTTAAAATTATATGACGCGATTCGCGGCCAAATTCTTTATGTGTTATACAGGAGACTCAAATGCGGTGTGTTCGTGGGAGGACATCTCGACTTTTATACGGTTTCGTGCGAATAAGCGTAGGATGGGTTCAGCGAACGTGATCGTAAAGATTTTATAAAACGTAATTGAACTATGGAGGTTCGCTTAGATAGGTCGATGAGTATGATGTAGGTTGGCCTTTTCATTTGTTGTTGCATATCGTTTGCCCGTTTATCAGGGAATTATTAGTTACGAGTTCGATTTCTTAAATTACAAATTTATTTTTTCGAATATTAGCAGGATAAACAACTTCGCTCTCATTTAATTAAAAGGGACTTTACCCACTACAACATAGCAGTATCAAACATAAAAATAATCTGTATAAAACAGTGCAGTCGATTGCCAGTAAATGTTTTAATAGTTTCAATAGTTTATTAAATAAAGAAATATTATACCTACTCGATCAACTCTGCAAAATATATTTTCAACAATAAAATACCCACAAGATGGTTAGACGACCTGGTAAAGGTCGCGGGACGTCGCTGGATGCAGGCTGCCTCCAACAGATCACTGTGGAGATCATTGGGAGGGGCCTATGTCAGCAGTGGACTTCCTTTGGCTGATGGGTGGATGATGGATGAATAAAACACCGGACAACCTATCTAAATCAGATCAATAGTTTGTTTTTGGAAATCGCAAACATAAATACACGAATGAAACTCAGCACCCCCTTTTAAAACCCGTTGAAACGTCTCTTGGCGATAAGTGAACAAAGACTGAATGTAACGAGCGGGATCCGGGCTCCGAGAAGTAATAGAGCAATCAGTAGTCATGATTCAGTTAACAAACTCTAATTTATGGCCCCTAATACGCGTGTTCCTTGTGCGAACTGCGCTAAAGAAAGTGGCTTCAAGGTCCATGTAGAGACATATCATTCCTGACTAGCGTTCTCTCGGCCAGTGGCCTGGCTATCATGCTCAATCATTTCCATTTTACTTGATCTTTGACATCTTCAATCTTAGTATCGTTGTAGCTCAGTATCGTCGATATAATTTTTGCAAATATATATATTGTATTATATAAAAGTAGAAACATGCTGGCGTCATCTTTTTATTTTAGTTAAATGAGATTCCTCGAGCTTTAAATCTCGACATATTTCGGTTTCCTACCTCACTATTTTTCTCTGTAATTTATTTATAAGATTACTTTAAATAGTAGTCGAGGCATAGAACCTAAGAAACTCATACTTAGTTTCAAATTATTGCCAAAAACAAACCTCTTTAGGAGCATTAACAATACCATTCACATAACATACGGCATACTACTCACCATCCACTTTATAGTAAACTAGCGTAGAAACAGCTCGAACAATCGACGATGAAATATCCAGTTGAGCATATAAACATCCATTATCTAATATTAGCGTGGTGAGACGAGATGCGTGACCCCAACCTTGCGTTCATGAACTTATGAAACCGTATCGGACACGCATGGAGCTATAGTGGTCAATTTAAAGATTGAGACACAATAAGAACTAAAGACTTAACTACATTATATTGGCAAGGAAAAGTACCTACACTGCTGCTGGTAATAAATCTCCAGATAAAGTATCTACTAAGGATTATGTACCTACATGTCCCGCTTCAGCCGATAAAAATGTAATACTTATGCTACTAGACTGGAATTCGTTTCATTTGCCCGAAATATGTACATATATTATACGATTCTGGTGGGACAAATTTCATAGAATGTTTTTTTGCAACCACGGCAATAAAGCAGCGAAAAGAAACTAGCACGAAATAGATTCGAGTGCATTGGATTAGCATTGTGATTATTTTTTTATTGCAATGAATGGCGAGACGAACATGCTATTAGCCTGATGGGTAGCGATACGACCGCCCATAGACAGTAGCAAAACCAAACAACACCATAAATTACAAGGCAATGCTTCACATTCGACCGCGCTCGCCATTCTGAGACATGAGATGTTAAGTCTCAGTGTTTCCAGTAGTTACTCTGGCTACAAGGCCTTCAAACCGAAACACAACATTGCATTTACACTGCTGTTTGGCGGGAGAAATAGACATTGCGGTTGTACCTACCCAGGCGGCCTCTCACATATGAGAGACCTACCACCAGTATTTATTACCACCAGATTTGTGATACCCTTTCTCGTCAGTAAACACTATTTGGTTAACACTGCACTCACCACAAAGTGCATTTTTAATACTTGTAGTGTCAGTACAAAATAATGGTTGTTTTGTGCTCCTCTTGATAGATCCAATTTCTATGCAATACCAGCCATATTATTACCATTTAGTACATAATTTAACAAAATGAAAATTCAAATTTTTTTATATCCCATGAAACAAATATAAAAAATCAAAATCCACAGGAAAAGGTCGTTGACGTACATTTCCTCCACTAAATCCATAATAAACGTAATAAAAATTGTTCCAGTCAATATTTACGCCATCACGTCCGCACGTAATGTACTCCCGACGACTCATTTTACGGTTTACGGTTCGATCTGGCAACGACATATAGTAAAAAAACATACGTGAGGATTTATTGGTAATAAAACTTTCAATTTTTAGGGTTTCGTACGTAAACGCGAAAAACGCAATACTTGTAGGAACATTTGGCGTCCATCTGACTGTCTATTATGATGAGTTAATCAAAACCTACACAAGATACATAGAATACAAGAATAAAAGTACAAGGTATAATTCATGGTCGCTGGATGCAGGCAGTGGACATCCCGTCGTTAAAAAGAAAGAGAGAAGGCATCATTGGATAAGTACAGCAGTAAACACTACGAAACATCGAAATATCCGAAAAAAAAATTACAACGAGAAATATTTTTCTCGGATTTGGAGTATGGTATAGAACACTGATGCATGAAATCTACTCGTACTTCGCCGTCTTCAATGTATCCGACGGAAAATTAAAGTTCCAAGTTCTAAGCCACCTGATTAGTATTAATCTTACAGAGAGTAGAAACATCAATCCGACAACGCGAGCAGGGCGCTAGACAAGACTCGTGGGAACTAATTCTGTGGCTCTTGTTACAAGTGATACAACTCGAGTTGTACCCTTTTTGAGTTTTTTATATAGAAATGATGAGAAAAAAATAAGCTTTTTTTTGGTCTAACTCACGATTTTCTATCTGCTATAGTTACGGAGATAATTTTGTGTAAAGTGATACAAGTGCTGCTATTTTGGCGAAAATTGCGTGAATATTGATATATTTCGAGTTATAACTCGTTTTTGTAATCGATTAATACACAGTTTTTGTGGATACTGGTATAAGTACAATTATAACTATTTTCACATATATTTTTTTCAGTGCATTTAACGTGAATATTGATATATCGAGGGTTATATCACTTTGAACCATTTTTTTTCAATATTGACTAAGGTACAACTCGACATGTACCTACCAATTCAAATGTGAATTTTTGATTTGGATGTGCTAAGTGATACATCTCGACATATATCATTCTACAGATTTTTTTATTTTATGTGCAAACGGATACAAATCAAGTTGTATCTAAAACTCAAACAAATTACAAAAATATTTTATATCGAATAAGATGTGCTAAGTGAGACAATTATGCGCGGCAATACATTATTACGAGTATATTGATTTAAATACAACAGAACCAATAGGTAATTCAAATGTCCAAATATATTATAATAATTTTGTACTGTAAATATCATTTATTATAATATTATATTCCATCATCAGATACAATATCAAGGTAAATAAATATATGAAAACTAAAATTTTTACGTAGCTGTCAGAAACATTATATTATTATTCTATATTTTATTGAAAAATGGCAGTTGTCAAAACGGTATTGGTACATAATTTATTTATTTATTTATAAATTTTTATTGAATACCACATATAAAAAAATGTAAAATAAAAATCTTATTTATCAATATTACTGCTGCTTTACTCAAGTTATCTTTGATTTATAAATGGTAAGAAACTCCTTATTCTTTTCCAACTGTTCTGGAATGATTTTAACATGTTTTCTTATTGTAGTATTTGTATAATACTCATCTGTGTTATTTCTTAGTTCAAAAATTATTTGCATCGTTTTCGAACTTTTGAGTATATGACACTATACTATTGAGATTAGAGACCTTTACCATTCATATTATAAAAGTACGTTATAAGATTTTAATACATACATACATACATACATAAACTCAAGATTACCTCAAGATTTATAAAACTGTATCTTGCGCTCAGGATTCACAAGATCTCCAGAAAGATTTGGATGCGTTGGGTAACTGGTGTCAACTTAATAACATGACCTTAAATGCAGGAAAATGCGTGCATATAAAATTGACAAAAAACAAAAAAATATTTCCTTCGATATATTTCGTTGGGTCTGAGAAACTACAAGAAGTCTCTAGTGTTCGTGATTTGGGCGTCATTGTGGATAGCAAGTTGAACTTTATTGAACACATCGATAAGACTGTCTCTAAGGCATGGAAAATGGTTGGGTTTATAAAGCGGACGTGCCGTGATTTTACAAATATTCCAGCACTATTATGTTTGTACAATGCTCTGGTCCGTAGTGTGTTGGAATATGCTACTACCGTATGGAGTCCTCACTATCAGAAACACATAGTGCGTTTGGAACGGGTGCAAAAAGCATTTACTAGATATTTGGCATACAAAGACCCTAGTTGCGCCCATCGTGTTGATTATATAACGCGCTTGAACCATTTCAAACTAATTTCTTTAGAAAACCGGCGCAAACTACATGACCTGTCGTTTCTTCATAAACTGATCAATGGTTATATCGACGCACCAAATTTGCTCGCCCAACTTTCCTTAGCAGTACCCAGGAAGATACCTAGATACCCCTTAAAATATACATTTAGAAAAGCTCCATACAGAACAATGATCACAACTCCCCTAAACCGTGCTATGGAAGCCTATAACGATAAAAATGACATTGACATCTTCAACTCGTCCATTGCAACCTTTAAGTCATTTTATGTTAAATCGCTAGTCAGGTTGTATCTGTGACTTTTACAGGTGCTTTTTATTTATTATTTTTATGTTATAGATTTTTTTTTCTTTCGCATGACATTTGTTAATAACAATTTTAATAATTTTAATAATATTTTGATTGGACTATTTTGTATTTTGTATCTTGTCGTTAATTTTAATTTTAATTATAATATTATGTCTATTATTCAATGTTTGTTCTGATTTCTCATTGTACCTATTTAATAAATTTATTCTGCATGCTGATCTATTGTAATTAATATAAATAATCTGTTTTAACAATAATTTCAAGAATGTTGTATTCACCTGTAATGATAGTACACAATGTCCTGTGTTATATTTTCTCAACTGTATTTTATTGTATATGTGTAACTGTCGATGGTGTATCTAAGTGAAAATAAAATAAAATAAAATAAAATAAACTCGCGCCTTTATCCCCGAAGGGAGAGGCAGAGGCGCCACCAGGACACCCACATTTCGCCTTGTATGTTCGGTCCCACGATATGATAGGGGGCGAGCCTATCGCCATATCGGGCACAATTTCCTGATTCCGGGCTGATAATGAATAGAAAAATCCAATATCACTTTGCCCGACCCGGGACTCGAACCAGAGACCTCAGCTTTGTAACCGTACCGTAATACAACTATGCCATCGAGGCAGTCTAAGATTTTAATAATTGTGCTAAAACTGTGCCTTAAGAAGTTAATTTATTGTAATTGTGTTTATTTTGAAAGATTTTTTTACATTTTTGTACATTCATATTACATTTAAAAACATACTTAAAAAAGTATAAAACAAATAATTAACCCTTTGGTGGCGAGGCTCAAGTCCCAAGCCACCGGTGCAATGGTTAGGGATACAAAGTAAGGAACATCCTCACTATGAGTGGCATGTCCAGCAATACTGCCTTTTGGATCTGATTCTTGACCCAACGACCAACAACGGCTTTTGGAGATGTTGGTCTTGGCTCTTTGGTATCAGTCCATGTGCAGAAACAACAATCGGGACAATAATTGTTGAGTCTACATCCCTGATGTCAGTAACCTCGTGTTCCAAATCTAAATATTTAGACAATTTGTTTTTTTTCAGCTTTAAAGAGGTCATCGTCATGCGGTATGGTAACACCAACAAGTATTGCTCGGCACGTCAATCGATCTATTATCACAACATCAGGCTTATTGGCCGCAGTAGTCCTATCTGTGATAACAGACCGATCCCAATACAGCGTTGAATGACCATTTTCAAGAACTGGTTGGGAAACATACTGGTAATATGGCACTTCAAGAGTCACAATAGTCCATATCGAAGAGCGATTTGCTGATGTATGATCTTGGCTTCTAGGTTGTGTCTATGCAAGTACTCGTCGTTAGCAAGATACGAATAACCGGAAGTTACATGCCTGATTGACTCGCCAGGACGTTGGCATGCCCTACAAATGTCGACCGTACCGTCCTTTACGATGTATTTTCTATAGTCGTTCGTCTTAATAACTTCGTCCACAATTGCAAAGGCAAAACACTCAGTTTCCCCAGAGGTTACCAAAACGTATTCAAGTTACAGATGCAGGCCGGTCCATTTCAGGCCCGTGTAGGGCCCGATAGAACGGAACATGCAGCTCTTTGCTCTTCCATACTTCCTCGCGATCTTAAACGCTCATCACCAAAGGCTTCCGCCAGTTCTCATTCGCCAATGAGAGCTGGGTAAATCCTTTACACACTATAACTACAACCCTGTGCATATCTACGTCACTGTGATGGAAACACTCCCTTGGATTGCACACCTCGCGATTATGCAGATCCTTAGCATTAAGAATGCCTCGGCCCTCACATCTCTGCGGGATGCACAACCTCATCACTGACGAACTTGTATGATGCATACGATGTGCATTTGTTAGAGTCCGGACCTTACGATCCAGGGCGTCCAATTTCGTCTGAGTCCATCTGAGTTTGCCAAAAGAGTACATAAGTACAGGCATAACCCAACCGTTAAACGCACGAATATTGTTTCCATCTGATAAAAAACAGTTAAGAACTTTTGTCAGGCGGCTAAAGAAACGCTCCTTCATTGATTGTTTTACCTCTGCACCTATAATATCTAGACCCTCAGGCATACCCAGATACTTGTAGGTTTCTGTCTGCGAAAGAGATCTGAGTCTTACAGTCTCTAAGACATTTATGTCATCAGAGACTGCAACCTCGCCTCGCTTGACATGGATAACCGCACCTTTATCTACACCAAACTCCATATTGATTGAGTTGCTAAATCAAGCAGTTATTTTTGACTTAAGTTGATTTATTATTATTATTTTATTCATTAACAGTTAAGGGATTTTTATACTATCCGGTAATACATGGGAGACCCATCGTACCTTTTGTTTATTATTAAAAACGTCGCAACAAAGTTGATTATTT
This sequence comes from Deilephila elpenor, assembly GCA_949752805.1. NCBI lineage: Eukaryota > Metazoa > Arthropoda > Insecta > Lepidoptera > Sphingidae > Deilephila > Deilephila elpenor. Next base: position 12,594,874 of record OX457107.1, on the reverse strand, counting down.
AATAATATGAAACTTGTATCTATTTACACATTACATAATATCATTTTAACGAGAGATAACTTGACTTGTATCATTTAACACTTATTTTCAATAGACTTGAATATTAGCAAACAGATACTATTCAAGTAATTTATGGAAGTAGAGGGTTGCGGATTAAAAAAACATAATCTTACGGATTATACCTTTATCTTTTGTTTGAGCAACATTATCGTAGGAACTCATACAAATTAGTTATTACATTTTGTAAACTTTTGTATATCAGTTTACACGAAAGCACTTTAAACACAGTATTTAGGTGCGACGTAATATAATTACACTTATATTATTTATCACAACATTTTTGCACATGTTACTCATAAGCCGAGGTATATCTCACAGGTTTCTCGTGAATTACTTTTTAAACATAATATTTATCAAAAAACCTAAAACGCACAATAAAGTAAACATTTTTTCCCACAAAATAAGGTATTCAAGTTTAATCTAGCACATTTAGTTTACGACCGAGAATTTTTTAAATCTTGTTTTTGCTCTCCTGTAAAATGATGATTTTCGACTTGTATCACTCATCACAAGAGCCACAGAATTATAGTCGACATCGAAAAAAATGTCTCACGTTTTAAAATAACCTTGAAGAAAATCACTTTCATAGTTTCATGCACCGTTTGAAATATTTTTTCAGCGTTTTCGTAATGGAATGAGTAACAGCAAGGAACGGGTTTTGTCATCAGAAAAAGATGTAATTTGTAATAGATTAGATTTTATTTTTTTATCTCTTGTATATGACAGATTATGTTAGATTATTATTTATCTATATCAGCCCATATACGTCCCACTGCAGGGCACGGGCCTACTCTACAATCGAGAGAATCGATTGAGAGTGGTTAGGCCATATAGTCCACCACGCTGGCCTAGTGCGGGTTGGCGGACTTACATACCGTAGAAATTCTTTAAAATCGCTACGGTATGCAGGTTTCCTCACGATGTTTTCCTTCACCGTTAAAGTGCGTGGTGATTGACTATCAATACACACATGACTTCGAAAAGTCAGAGGTGTGCCCTGGGATTTGAACCCGCGACCACCGTGAACATGTAGGCAGCCGCGTCTGGTCCGTTACCAACAGGCCACCACGCACTTTTATCGAAGTGAAACTGTTAAATCACAATCTTAAAATTGTAAAATTGACAAAATCTGGGTGTAATATGAGTGAAGTACCGCAGTGAGTTACCGCAAAGAAGCAATCGTTAGGTAAGGTTAGTTTATTTCCATTTTAAATAAAATTAAGTCAAAATGAAGTCAATTGACAATCTTCCTACATACATACATAAACTCACGCCTTTATCCCAGAAGGGGTAGGCAGAGGCGCCACTAGGACACCCACATTTCGCCTTGTATGTTCCGTCCCATGATGTGATAGGGGGCGAGCCTATCGCCATATCGTCTATTCATAATATCACGGCTTTGACAATACAAGTAGAAACTACTCATAAACACGCTGGTTCTGAGCAAAAATCTATGAGCTAAGTGAACCAATCAGTCGTCAACTAATTGGGATTGTGAAAAAAAAAAAATGATTTTTTTAATGTATTTTAAAACTTTATTATTAATAATATTGATATTTGATGTAAAAAAAATTAAAAAAAAATTTTTCATTAAATTATAAACAATTAAAAATTGATCAAATTTAAAAAAAAATCACGTGACTATAAACGCGCCATGATTGGTCGCCATAGTTGTGACGTCAAAATGTTGTAGCTATTTAATAACAGTACGGCGTTTACGGTTTTTCTGAGTATCATCCAATAAATTTGGATGTAATTTTGGACGCAATGGTTTTATTGGAGATGTTGCAGTACTAATGCTACCAGTTTTAATCGGTGAGCAGGATTCATCGATTCCGATTGATAAAATTTTACATTGAACTGACACGCTACGATACTTAGGACGACTATTTACCTGTACAGCAACATTACGGTTGTTAATATTAGTTTGTGTTTCAACAGTGACCTTTTGGCCAGTTGTTACATTTGAAGGAACAAAATCAACTCCAATATTTTCAACAGTATTAGCTGATACGGCATCAATGTTTAGTTCTTGAGGATTACCAATTTCCATATTTTTTGACGATTCACTTAAATTTTTTTGGATTATTTGTTGTCTCCGTCGTTTTTCTGCAGCTGGTCTAAGAATCGTTGTAGTGCCTTGTCTTTTACGATTAGGTTGACAGTCAAACTTGTGTGGTACCACATCAATTTTTATCTTTGCTTTACCTCCCATCGTTGTATAATAAATATAATTTTCCATAATGGTTTCTTAGATTTACGCGAATGTTACACATTGAAATAAAACTATTTTATACGGATTTTATCGCGATTTTGTTTAATTATAATTTTCCATGTCATCTTTCAGCTGAAAAAATAAAAAATTGAAATCATAAGAATCATTTAAATGTTATTATAACAACAGAAAAACCACTATAACATAAAATTTTAAAAATTATCTAGTCAAATACATAACCTAGAACGTTATAAAATTATAAATATATTAAATTGATTTCCAATCATTAGATAAAGATACATGAATTCATTATTTAAGAACTTTAAACTATCAATAAAAAAAATATTTAATTCTGTGATTTTAAAGGTTATGATTTGGAGTCCAGTTAAAAAAATGTATTGACTGAACTCTACTTACGTGTATAATAATTAATTGATTTGCATACTTTGATAAATAATAATTAATAACAATGGTTTTAAGAAATACTTACATTTTATTTTGGGATTATCACGGTGCAATGCTTGAAACCATTTATTTCGCCGTTTGTCATCTTGGGGAACATTTAAAAACATTTTGTCAGGAGTTGTTTTTGTAGTATTAGTACAATATAATGGTACAAATCAAGAACGATAACTTTTGAGGTTCGACATTTTCAATATAAATTTAAATATTTAACAATGACAACAAAATTAAATAGATCAAAACACTGTACTTATTGTTTCTATATCAACTGCAATGAGTGAAAATTAACATTATGACGTCACACGCGCTCGGGTTTGTTCGGAAGCTGTCGGCGCGTCTTCGGTACTGGATTCAAAAATTAATTTTTATTTTGAAATAACTTTTGAATTATTGCGAAAAAAATAAATAAAAATTGTTTTGTTATAAAACTTATATATGATCTTTCCATTAATCACAAAACAAAAAAATATTCAAAAACCCAATTACTGCTATGACATTTCGTAATAAATACAAACTATTCACAAACGCTCTTCAAAATATTAATGAAATATCCACTACACGGCAAACGACAAATACAGTGGAGATAATTAATTGGTCCATATTAACCGACAACGTTTCATTTGCGGCAAACATGTTCAAGCTATATGTATAGTGTATAGTGCACAATGATACAAAATGTTTTCCGATGACGTAGTTTCAATTAGGGTTGCTAGCATGGTTTTTGTTTTTTTCGGTCTGATGCTATGGTGCCAATGGCACTTTTTAATACTAAGTGTAAGTATCTTTAACTAGGCATCATCACTGCTTCTTATTAAAAGGACCTAAATAATATTTTTGTTTTTTTATGATTTTGAAGGTCGTGTATTTAGAGAGGCGCCTGTATGCAGATGATGATAAAAATGATGACAATAATGTTAATGACAAAAAGATTTAAAACTAATAATAATCACCAGTCGTACACAGTCCCGATCCGAAAGTAAAACACAAGTCGGCATCGGAGGTATCATAATAGACTCGAAAAATACTCTTAACGAAAAAATCCTAACTGTTACAGTCAAATATATCGAGATATAGTCATCGCCTCAACCATAGGCGCTGGACAGCAAAGGAAAAGTTCAGTGAGCACGTCAGATATCGTTTCACGATAGGGTTGACAGCGGGGAAAAACATGCAAAAATTATAATGCTGAGCGGAACGTTGAAAAGGCGCGGGTGACAAAAATGCGGTTCGGGCTTTCACCAACAGCTGTGAGACAGGGTCTGTGATGGGTTCATTTTAGTGAGTTTTTATGATTTTTAAAATTAAATTTCGTGTGACTAAAACTAAATTAGGTGAAACTTGGACACTCGTGTTGTATACTACATAATTATCAATAACATTATATTTCTTGTAAATTCAATTGAATTATAAAATTATCTACCTTATATATGTATTCCACTTCGATGTATGTACATAATATTAAAATAATATAAATCGATACTGAGGTATTCATTCTAGCTAAGTTCAAAATCCACTTATCCAACTGAAGTACGTTACAAATTACAAATCGACATAACTCATGAATCATGAGTAACATAACCAATATAAATTATATTTTCTGAAAAAAAAAAAACATAAACCAGACGCATGATTATTTTATTTAACTGTACTACAGCCATAATTAATGTTTTCGTCGTGCAATTTTTTATGTATCTTGTCAATAATATGAAGGATATTAAATAATATTTTGTAGGTTACATAAATATTATCAGATCTATTAAAAAACTATAAAGTTGATAATAAATAACGAGTTTTAATACGCTAACTGCAATAAGAAAATTCCTAGGGTAATAAAAGGCAAATAAAAGATGCATTCAAAATTAAGATTATTATCGTCCGTCCCAAGTCTCGACATACAAAGTACTTCCACTGCGCCATAAAATCTTGCAATGATTCCTAGTTTTAACTGATTAGCATTTCCTGGAGCCATCAATGCATATCATGGATTCTTCGAAAACTTCCTCAAAAATAAAATTAACTGTTTCTAGGCGCTTTGTTTGTGGCGTGTCCGTTATTTTTACTTATGTGTAGTGGCCTGTCGGTAATGAACCGGACGTGATCTACCGAGTCGTTGTTAGCGGGTTTAAATCTCAGTAGACACCCTTGACTTATCAGAGACATGTGTCTAGAGAAATGTCGTAAATTAGCATGAATTTTAAACGTGTAGGAAAACATTGTGAAGAAATTAGTATAGAGCTCGGTTTGTCAAAAAACGATATGGTGTGCAAAGTCTGCTAACCTATAGATATATGATGATAAACATAATTGATGGATGATGATGACCTAGAGATGCTTTTAATCCAACTCTCGATTCTAGAAGAGATCTGTGCTCAAGTGTTAACGAATATGATCTGATTTAGTTCTACAATATAAATTCATAAAATAATATTTAAATATTTTTTCATTCTTCATTAAATCTTTATTTATTTGTTATGAATGTTCATAATATATCCACTGATCTCGTGGTGTATACATACATCTAAAGAATGTAATGTACTAGGGACTTGACGTCATAATTATAATTCATCATAATATGTTTACCAGGAGGCTGAGGCACTTGTTCAATATCTGGTACCTACAATATTAAAGGGGCTTTTAGTTCTGATAATGGCCGTCAGCAATATATGAATATACTTACGGAAAGTTTTGATTGTAAGCCAAAATTTAGGTTAATATTTTTTCCTCTTTAAAATGTAGTTTTATTATTTGAAGTAACGTTTCTTCATTTATTTTCTTCTTCCATATATTTTGTCTTAATTTATTATAAGGAAAGTGGTGATCCACTTGATAGAGTGTCACTCCAATACTGCTAGTCTTTGAAAACTTTTTTCCATAACATAGTAACGTAATCAATATAAAACTCGATTTTTCTACAAAACACTACTAATTGTAAACCTTGCAACTATCGACATAATATATATGTATGTTTTCGCACAAAGTATTGCAAGATTTAGAAAATCATAGCAGTTTAAAAGCATATACATACGTATAACAATATTCATACAAAACATGCAATATTTTGCATATATTTACAAACAAGTCCTAGCAGTCCTTTGATATAATCGTAATTAAATCAATTAAGATATCATAGTCATGTCCGCCTGGTTGGAGCAATTTAAATGATGCCTACGATAAAACAAGACAATTAGCATCGTCAATAAATGAACGAGGAGTAATTGTAGAGAAATATTGATGTGTTGCTATCAGAAATACGTCTGTATCCATGACCAATTTGATGCTGTTTGTATAATACAATGGGAACTGCAGATCAGAATTTTTGAAGTGTATATATATAAATGACAGTCTGGTTCATATTGATTGATAGTAGTTAATTGGCATTATATATTATTGGCTGGTAAAAAACAAAATCAAGAGATGAAAAACGAAATTCAGACAGAATTTTTTGACCATATGACCTCACAAAATAAGTAAAAGGACACCAACGTTTTACAATGCAAATAGCAAAAGTGTTAGAAGAATAAACGGCTCATCTACTTGTAAGTGACCAAAGTCTCTTCTTATCGTCATCCATAGATTTGTTATCGAAATGTTATAAACCTATTTTATTTCTCGGAAATAATAAAATCATTACAGCCGGAAACACCAAAAACCAAATATTAAATACAGTTTTACCTAGAATCTAAAGAAACTAACACCAAACGACACACAGGAAACTGTATGACGCAAAACGCAACCGAAGTGATCGTGACATTGCTTCGTATTTTTCCATATTATTCAAGCAATTGGCCACTGGTGGACATTCGTATCTATAGAATGGGATTCATAAAACAGTATTACAGTGAGGGAAACCACGCGGAAACCGTATGGTAACGCTACACAACACTATGACATTGCTTCGTATGTTTCATATTATTCAAGCAATTGGTTGCGGGACATTAATATCTATAGAATGTAATGCATAAAACAATATTACAATGATGCAGTGAGGGAAACCACGCGAAACCTTATGGTACAAAACGCTACATACATCACCATGACATCGTTTCGTGTGTTTCATATAATTCAAGCAATTGGTCGCTGGGCATTAATATCTATAGAATGCGATTCATAAAACAATTTAACAGTGAGCTAACAAGGAAATGGGCCCGGCGTTGTTGCAAATTGCACGGGACGTTTCGATTGCCCCTCGGTAGTGTAACTGATCGCATGATTTAAAGGGGATTATCTTCTGTTTTTTGATGTGCGTAAGTTGGCCAAAATTGTAGTAAGTGAATTATTTACGATTGACGTACCGTGATAGAATATGATTGATGTCACAGAACAAGTCCATTATGCAAAGTCATATAAATAAAGATTTATAATTTACGCAAAAAACACTTCAAATGACTGCTACTCGAAGAACTTAGACGCCAAAATACACTCTATGACTTTGAGATACAATTGAAAGTTTGATTAATTAATCTTGATCAATGTAGTCACTATAGTTTGTTTTTACACAATCAATTGCCTTTTCTGTCTTAAATACATTAAAATGAAATCCACAAAATCATGTTGGAATTATAGTCTAACATAACCTGGTAAAAAATGTATAAAACAATCATTTAGAAACTTTGACAGCTTCCGTGGCGGAGTTGGTTAGACGCCGGCTGTGAAACGAGAGGCCGCCGGTTCGGTCCCCGCATCGAAACAAATATTATATTTGTGTGATTCACATGTATTTGTTTCGGGTTTGAGTGTGTGTGAGACCGAAAAGTCTCTCGTAGCTTCTGATACCCACGACACAAGACTTGATCTTAGTGTGGTCTGGTATTTGACTGTTGGGTGTATTTATTAAAAAAGAAACGATACTGAAACCTGGCATATTTTTTTAACCTAAATATTTATTTTCCCGAATCAAATGTCACAACTCTTGGCTTTTCAGATTGACCTTCACAGACAGCCGGACAGAATTACCTTTGAGCTGCCTTAGATGGAGATTGGGACGAGCTCCCCTAACTGCGATCGCACTGTACCCGCACTTACAACTAGAATCGACTCCAGACCCGTTAGCATAGGGTTGGCAATTTCTATAATTGTGATTAGGTTGAAGTGAATTGTGAATACAGGAAAATATGGATTTTTCTTCTGCCCACCCTTATTCTAAACATACATAATATGTACATAGGTACATACAGTCGGTTAGGTAATATTCGGCTTAATAGGCTTCTAATTCTACGACTAGTTGCCAACCTATCGTTGTATCGTCCTTTTAAATTCACGCATAATTTCGTAATCGGTGTTGAGTACTCAGTATTAAACCTCGTTTAGTTTGACAGCCCAGTACTCAGGCAACTAAGTTATCACTTGCTTATAAAACTCGTGATTGCATCTTAAATGAAGAATAAAATAATTGAGAAGCTACCGTAATTGTGTTTAATTGTTCGGTCCCACCGATGCAATTCAGTGAATATTTTGTAAAAACTATTCAAAAAATATAGATTAAATATTAACAACAGTTTTCGTATATTATGCCGCCTGATTCTTATTTAAACCCTTATGTTCCTGGAGTTGTCATGTTGGCACAATATAATAACATAACCGTATGAATATACCTAAATCAAGCAGAAAATTTCTTAGTGAATCATTTCTGTAGTACTTGGGAATGGAAATAATAAATCTATAATGTCTTATTTTAGTAATTTATAGAGTTCAATAACAATCTTATGAATTCTTAACGCCTATGACGTCTTTCGCCTACATCAGTTTCGGAGAAATGTGATTCTCTCAAAATGTATGTTTTAAATTTTAATAATATAATATCACCAAGTGGCTGTATATGTGTCAATGTTAAATATTTATAAGTACCACCTACTGGATCTAATTTTAAAATCATACAAATTATCAAAATGTTTTTATAAACGCATGCCAACCGATTGCCAATTTTTTATGCTCCTTTCAACGTGTTATATTTATATTAATTATGAATCAGCGACAATCTCAAATACAATATTCACCCACATTATGCCGAAAAATAAATCACTGTACTGTTTTCGTATTTTCGAGCCAAAACCTCCCTTCTCTTCGACCAATCCTCTCTATTCTATTTACAGCCTCCGTGGCGCAGTTGGTTAGACGTCGGCTGTGCAACGTGCTACTGTGTAAGCGATCCCCGACCCGAGACAAATGTTTATGTGAACCACAGATATTTGTTTCGGGTCTGAGTGTTTGTGAGATCGAAAAGTCTCTCGTAGTTCTTGATACCCACGACACAAGATTAGATCTTAGTTTGGGGTCAGGACTATGTACGTGACTGTTGAGTGTTGGGTGTATTTATTCATTTAGTCAAGGCTACTTGTGCCAATATAAAGTAATGATAAATAAATATGCCCAACGGTCACATTCATAGTACTGACCGCAAACTAGCATCAAATAAAAATATTAAACATTATTAAATAAAATGTACTATTAAATAAGTGACAACCCTAGTTGCAAAACCAGAACGGACGCATAAAACTTTGGTGATACCATCCGGAGACCCTTGTTGACCGTTTTATAGATAGTTTCAACTTAACATACCTAAGTTTTGAATGTACTTCGCATAATCAAATCGTAGGTTAAGTTGTTTTATCTTGGACACGTGGATCAGGATACATTTATCAAAACTGCCATATTTGGTTTAATTTTTACATTTTTTAACTTACGAATGTTTCGATTGCTTTACGGCTTTTATAGAGATCCGATCAAGATTTATCCGATCAACATACATATTTCACAAGCACAATTCCTGTCTTTTTTAAATGTTATAAACTGTCGTACGATAATATTTTAAATATCTATATTAGTCAAAGTATTTTCGAACCGTAAACGGTTTATTTTTCATACAAATAAGCCACGATTCGACAGTTGGCGGACCTTGATCCGGATTTGGAACGTGGAGGGTGTAAAAATGAACCGTCTAGCCTTCTATTATATTTTTATCTATTTCACAATCCGTAGTGATATATTTTCACACCATATAGCTAGATCCGGCTTTTCAAATACTAGTTTTAATTTCAAATTACTTAGTTTATATGAATGACGATGAATTAATTAAGTACCCAATTAAATGAAATCTCTTGAAGTTAATTAACCACTGTTTTAAATTACCAGTTTTGGGCATAAAGCAGCTTAATCATTTTCTGTATAATATGTATAGATCTATAATTAATTATAACTGCCTCGGTGGCGTAGTTGTTTTCCTATATAGTGTATTATCTATGGTAGTTGTACTACGATTACAAAGCTGGGGTCCCAGGTTCGAATCCCGGGTCCGGCAAAGAAAAATTGGATTTTTCTATTCAATATTAGCCCGGGGTCCGGAATTTGTGCCTGATATAACGATAGACTCGCCCTCTATCACATCGTGGGACGGATCACACAAGGCGAAATGTGGGTGTCCTGGTAGCATCTATGCCTACCCCTTCTGGAAAAAAGGCGTGAGTTTACGTATGTACGAATTTAAATATAATACGAAAAATTTTAAAAATAAATTACTTCAACCAGGGAATTCTAATCTAATTTTGCTAAACATTTTTCGCAAACATGCGAGAACATTAACCAGTCAATCAATTCAAAATTCAACTATCGTTTTATTTCAGTACTATAAACAAACGTAAGTGAAATGTAGATTGATTCCAATCAATCATTGCAACCGGTGATGACTGATCGCTATTCTAGTTTACAATTGCCAACACATCTTCATCTTATTTGCGGAGCGCGCAACAATCCATGTATTGGCTACATGATCTATTTCAGTTCGAACATAATAGAATTTCAAACAATGTACAAAGAACTGTATTATAGCGCCGATTTGTAGAAAACAATACTTGTTAGAATTAAATAACGTTTAAATTGGAAGTAACTATTGCTTTCTCGAAGGTTTATTGAATCATTGAAATGAAATGAAATTCGTTTAATGAAATGAAATTCGTTTATTGGTCACGTAGGCGATAGGCTCATCCCCTATCAAATCATGGGATAGAACATACAAGGCGAAATGAGGGTGTCCTGGTGGCGCCTCTGCCAACCCCTTCTGGGATAAAGGCGTGAGTTTATGTATTTATGAATTGCAGCAACGGAAAAATACAGCTATTACTGTTATAATCACAGAATATGATCCTGCAATATATTGTAATAACAGTTAAGTTTGATTGATGACATGTTTTACTAATGTTATGCTACGAATATCATGTTTCTCTTCATGTTTTCATCAACTCATACTAAAAAGCTTTCGATTTCAATGACTACTAAAGCTTAAGATACAGAACACCCTTTACTGTGTAGTATTATATTCACATGCTCTTATTCCAAGGCGAAACATTTCAGTGAAGTTTCAGTTTGAGTGTTTTATCACTACAGACAGTAAATCGCCGTCTGCATAGTTTTGTGTTAAATTGCTTTATAGTCTGAATAGCTGACCACGAAAATAAAGCAAAATTAATTTTCATGACAGTCCAGACGGTTTAATAACATTGTGACCCACTGCCTCCCGAAACGTTATGAAGCGACATGAAATTGTAATTTTTCCAGTGCTTAAAAATTATCGAACATATCTAAAATAACTTTAACTTATGCTTACTGAGATGTAAAGAAAGCATTGGGAACTTACTATGAATTATTTTAACATTACGGCATCCTAGTCGGGATTTCTAGAGCCCTTTGTGTAAGATTTCTGGGGCGACCTTTTTATTTATTTATTTATATTCTTAACTGCACACAAAAAAGGAAAAAACATCTAACCAAAGTGTATTTTCCTAGAAAATATATTACAGATTAACAATAAAATACAGATGACGGTTTAATCGCTCTAGGCGATTTCTAACAGACAACCTTAGGATGGATATAAGAAAAGGAAAAGAAGACCTTTCTGATTTTTCTGGGGTAAAATTGCTATCTGCCATCCAAACCCATGCAAAGAACTAAACTCCAGGCTCTTTTTGGCACCCTGCTTACTCTTACATCTCTAGATTAACTGAACCAAACTACTATCTTGTCTGAATGTTCAAGTTCGAGCATTAATTAAAATGTCTTAAAAGAATGACTCGTCTAATGTGCACATACATTTACCTCCTACCTAATAGTAGAAAAAGAGGTATTTAAAAACAAATAAGAATGTTGTTTATTTATCGTACGTCTACGCATGGAACCGCGGGTTCCCACCGCGAAACTAATAATTCATTGTTATGTTTATTTTTGTTTGTATGTCACTGAGAATTGGCTTAATAAGCCATATTGTGGAAGGTCTAACCAATGAACTATGTGGGATGAATTAATCAATGAGAAATAATGTGTATCTATCCAATGGAATTGCAGCCGGGCAGTTGCTCTCTCTCTCTCTCTCTCTCTCTCTCTCTCTCTCTCTCTCTCTCTCCCTCCCTCTTCAGCCACAGGAAATCCACTGCTGCACATAGGCCTCTCCCAAGCAAAGCGGCCTGCATCCAGCTACTTCCTGCAACGTTAACCAGGTCGTTAACCTCGTAGGCGGGAGTCCGACACCTCGCATGCCTGTACGTGGCCGTTACTCCAGAATCTTTCGGCCTTATCAGCCATCTGTTCTTCGCGTTATGTGCCAGTTGCACTACCATAAAGAATACCAATACGCAGTACAAATTGTGCTCCGACGTGATAACCCCTTCAGTAGTCTATTTTTAAAGGTCACCCACTCACGATTCTCCAAAATTTGGAGAATGTGAGTATTTGGAACATTTAATGTAGCAGACCTGCTTATCGGGCGTGGATGGCGATCATCGGATAATATGCTTTATTGATAAAAAAAAAAGAATTGCTAAGCATCTAATCATACTCTTATTACCTGCACAAAGTTATAATAGTGATAACTAAACTGATATCACATGAACTTTCTTGGAGATATTAGTAACATCTTTCCGTCGATTCAACTGTTTTGAATGAAATGTGCTCTAACTAATGAATTAGGCAGTTAACTAATTAACCAATTCAACGAGATGACTGCGACTTACAAAACGGTTGTAAGATTTCTTTCTTGACTTATGATGTATTTTATAATGGCAATAAACGAATGTCGAGCACCCGTTTTGTGAGGATTGATGTACAGTTGAAAATGCATTTACTGTTCAGCTATATTTACAATTTGTGCCTACAAATACCTATATTTACCGCAAAGCGAGCAAATAACATCAGGTTTGATATGCATGATGTATACTCAAAATATTCAGCTGCAGACCTGGGTAATTATAATTTCTCGTCGAGTTTCCAGCACCTATTACAAATGGAATGAAATGAAAACGTCACAACGATTTGAGTTACAGCTATTATTCCTTCTAATCTTGTTAAACTTTAAAATACAATTTTCAATCAACAGTGTTTTTTGTGGAATTATATAATCTTTTCTTTCAATTATACCATTTCTTACCCAAAAATCCAAAATTTCACCAACAACTTTTTCTTGATGTAATCCTACGACGTGATTACATCATTTAACGCAAGTTTCACTCTTCCATCAAGACGGCTCAAACACAATTACTGAAATGTGAACCGAGTTAAGTGACGGACCAACGACACGATTTGAAGGTAAATTGAACAATTTGCACATTTTTATTGCGCGCACTTCTTTTATTTATATTCTGATGTTTGTTGAAATTATGGTGCGTAATTGAATTAAGGCATTTGTGTGTAACCTGTAAAGTAATGTAATTATGTATTGAAATTTATATGTACTCGTATTATTTATATTGGATTCTGAGAGATTTTAGCTTTAGTATTATTAATTTAGTCCAAACTTTTTGGCTCATTTATTGTGGATTCATCCCTGCTGGCCAAAAACACAAACTACACCTGAGGAATCTTTACTAGGTTTATGGTTATGAAGACGTATGAAAATAGAAAGAATTGTAAACAGAGAAACCAATAATTACACTCATTTTCTCTTCTTTTGTTGAACCCCCGGATAGTACCATAAAACGGGGTGGAAATTTGACTGTTCCCCCCCTTTTATGGTAGTTAAAATGACCCAGACGCCATTTTTGAAACCATTCATCACGCGTGGTTTACATGCAAAATGTTGAAACGTTTTAATTTATCTTCTCTCATTGTATAAAGATTAATTGACCCTCAGTGAGAACGGAGCAGCATTTGTCATACAAAAACTACGTGCTATGAGAATAAAGAAAATATATGAGTGTTTTACGACATTATTTACTATACTACAGGATTTACAATAATCGAGAGTAAATGTTATTTGTTTCAGTATTGCAAATAATAGTTGGCAGAAATCAAATCCTAGCAAACTTTATTCACTACAATCGAAAGTTATCTCAAAATGTGGATTTATAACCTGTAATAAAGATATAAATACTCAAGCCAGACTATCGTACTGAAAGAAACACTGCGGTTAATTAGTGCACGAGTAACTAACGAAGGTAACTACCGAAGAGATTGATTGATAACCAGCTACCTCTCTGTGATAAAATCAGTACTTTTTGAACATGAAAATGAGATTTTTTTATAGATCTTATTTCATTGTTACTATAAATATGCATTAAGTACGGCACCCTTTTGTGATCGAATCCATTATAATGTCCGTAGTAATGATTGGTGACCTACGAATTTCTTTAAAAATCTTGTTGCCTACTTTCATGTGTGGTTTCTTGTCTATATTTTCTTCATCCCAATTAGAACAGATGGAACGGATATTCTACACCTTCATCTATTCACACACATTATTCATAATCAAAAATTCATCGGCATATAAATAGAGCGAACATTAGATCCGTATACGTTACCATGTGTCTGTCGAACCGGCAGCACCTTGGCGAGTTGGCGGCCGGCCAATTGTCACATCCAATGTGAACTTGAACTGTGTTATTCTCGTAATATTCACCGGGTTCTGTGACACGTCGATGCTAGTCTGTCTCTTATCATGGGAAATGGTTTATCAACGCTTGGAACAGCCTCTGTGATTCTCGACGAAATGAGTCTTGGTATAGTGGATAAGAAGACTAGTAGTAAATACGACAAATTTTGGTGAATTCACAGACCTTGTCTGGTGTTTATACTGAAAAATCTTTATAAGTCTTTGATTACCACTACTACCATTTCCGAATTACTGTGTTCTCTTTTCGACACTATTGTGAAAGGTCTGTATTAAAATTATCAATAAAAGTCACTTTTTTGTTTCTTGTTCTTTTCTTTGCAATTCTATATTTTAAAAATAATAGTCTAGGTAAGTATTTTTTTTTTACTAAAACAAATATTTGTACGTACCTATAATATTTTCAATAATATTTCGACGCTGAGATGTATGTTTCTTCATACACGAAAGAAACGATACGAATACTATGTATTAATAATATAATGTCATTCAAGATGTCGGTAAAATATCGGTACAAACAGTCCAATATAATCATTATCGACACCTATTGGTAATACTACGTTGGAATTTACACGTGTTTATACAAATAAAACTATGGTATTAGCAACGAATGCCAAGTTTTGGGAAAATCATTTCAATTACAGTACAAAACTGCTCATTCTGTCTTAATTTTATTGCTTGTTCATATTTAAAATCATATTGGTTTGTATCTTTCTTATCTGATTCGAAAATCGTCTTAGCATCTATTTTACCGAATTCGACAGTAGGTATTACATCCTGGACCAATAGTACTTTTCTGTTTATGTCGCACGGAAAATCCCTAACAAAATGATAAACAGTTTAAACGAAACAGGCACCACAATATTTGGGCTATCACTCCTTAAAAGCAACAGCGAGATAGTAGGCAAATATTATTTAAGGCAGATTATCGATTTATAGGGTATTTTTATCTATACCAGTACTGCACGTACACACTTTTAAAAATATTTAAGATTTACTAATCAATAATCACGTCTGCGACCATGCAATGACTCATACAGGCAGATTTGTCATCATTGACGTTGATGGTCGGTCTGGAAGAAAATCATTGCATTTACAGCTTACGTTGCCACATGTTGTGAAATCCATTTAATTATAAAAAATATAACAACATAACAATCCACCTTCATAACATTACAAAACATACGTCCAGACATAACACTGCCAGATTTACATTCTCCAACATCAAATTTATAAACGGTGATCAACATCTTGGCACAAGGGCTTTAAACAATAATTAATTATAATTAATGTAAGCATTAATTCATGACGTTGCTATTATCATTTTGACAAATTACATTCTATATACGAAGAAAAACTATCATTAGAGCACCTTACAATTTGAGGGAATTATACAAAATTCGCGAATAATATTTTGGCAGATCGCCCGCCTGTCCACATGATATATTGAAGAGACGCCTTCTTGTCGGTTTTCAATCATTATAATATACAATTTAATAGTTTTACTAATAAACAGAATGCCTTGAAGGCAAAAGGGGAACATTATTATTGATATATGATTCCCTGTGTGGACAAGTTGACGGCCCTTATTCAGGAAGATTAAGGATCCAGTACATATGGTATAGATATTTTGTGTGATTTTAAGATAAGAAAGTAGATAGATAAATTTTATTAATGCAGTTTTTCTTGCTGTTTGCGGCTGTGTTTATGCCGGATTAGTGTATTATCGTGTATATAAAAGTATTTATAACTAGGGGCCAGCCCGGCTCTGTCCGGGTGTAGATATTTTTGAGTCCAGTCCACATCAGCATCAACATATTATTTCACGAACCGTTTTATTTATATTTAAATCAAATGCAATGCCGACCTTTGCACTGCTTTTCGCGTCCCGTCCCTTCCCGTTATATTCCACCCTGTCCCGTCTCATTCTCACCCAACGCATGTTATCATGTCCCATGCATTTCAAAAAGGAACAAATATATTTGAATTCCTTGCTCAGCTCACGAGAACACTACATTTTTGGGATAAAAATTAGCTAATGTATATTTCCAGGGTGTCAGCTACCTACATACATAAATCTAAGCGAAATTGGTTCAGCCGTTTCCGAGATTAATGTGCACAATGGCACAGACAAAGAGACAGACAACATTCTAAAAATCATTGTTTTGGGTTCTATTACGTGAATACAGTCCCACATATTAGTTTTTCTCATTTATCTTCCATGGAAGACATCTTCAGACATCGATCCTTATAGATTTAATAAAATATTATGTTTGTATAAATCCACGAGATGAAATAACTAAAATAAAACAGCGAAATCAAAACGTGACAAAAAGCAAATTAGTGAAAGTCTTTTGACGCAGCTTTCCATAACTATTTAACCAATATGAATTTAAAAAAAGGTCAAATAATTGTTTGATGTATATGAATAATCAATTTCAACTAAAATCCAACTTTAAAATTACTTTATTAAATAAATTTAAAGTCTAGAATATTAGAGCGGTGGTAATACGTTTTTATTTTAACAGTCACGATGAAATCTTATTTGCTCTTTATATTTAAACGAGCGTGATTTATGGCACCAGTTGATAGTTTTATTATATTTATGATATTATTTTAAATAAGTTCTCGGTTTAGTTTCGACTTTAGGTCTTATTGTTTTATGTGGTGAAACCATAATATTATTTTTTAATTCTCTTTGAATTTTTATTCAAGTGGTGATGTTTGGCAAAGTTTTCAGGTCGAAGCCACCTTAACCTTTACTTCAGAGTCTGCTAGATGGACTTTTGAACTTATATCACCTTTCTTGGCATATTGAGACAAAAAGTACATCCCAAAACATATCTAAATAAGTAAATACAACAACACATAATTCTGATCACACAGAAGCAT
The DNA here is from genome assembly GCA_949752805.1 of Deilephila elpenor. Taxonomy (NCBI): domain Eukaryota; kingdom Metazoa; phylum Arthropoda; class Insecta; order Lepidoptera; family Sphingidae; genus Deilephila; species Deilephila elpenor. Next base: position 12,577,379 of record OX457107.1, on the reverse strand, counting down.
ATTATTAAGTTTGGTGTCGTGATAATCGAAAATATTTCATAGTCATTAGTGGGCTGCACAATCACTTATCTCGGTTCAGGGTATCCAACCCAGTGCCTCTCGACCAGCCGAGCCAAGGAAACTGTAAAATGTAATATATTAAGCTGAATTTTATACATATATGTTGTTAAGGCACCTATAAAAAGACGTTTCCTTGCCATCCGGACACTTTTGATGGTTCTTTCATCTTGCCAGACACATTAAAGCTGATAACTTTCAAAGCCACCCCAATCGGAACTTCATAATAGCTGATCGTGTGATCCCTATGTCAGAGGCATGCGCAGACAAACTTTTTATAAAATGACGAAAGTCTGGCGTCCGCGGGCTCTTGCTCTATACGTTTATTGACACCTTTCGTAATGTTGTGACCACTACGGAATCACGAGCTGACAGGAGTCAACATAATGATATAAAACGGACCATTACTACAAAGTGCTTACATTAAATCAGAATAAAAATTAAGTACCGTAATTTCGTACACGTGATAAATAGGTAAGCGTTACCGAATTTAGAACAAATTGGGGGGGGCATTAGCCCCCCGTAGTGAGTTTTTTTTACAATACCTATAGTACTAACTCAAGCGAAACTATTTTCGATAAAGCTATGTCTTAAATTGTAGGATATTTTCTTAAAATCACAGTCTTATTATCAAATTTCTTGGAAAAACGAAACGAAATATCCCGACCTATTTATACCTATAAGAACAAACGCAAGTTATACTATACTATGAAACAGTAGGCAAATAAGCAGATGTTCTATCTGATGTGTAAATTCTCACCACCAAAAAAACGTAGGCCCTATACTGCGCTTTAAAGAAATTGTATAATTTACGGTCAACAAATAAAAAATCACAATATTTCCCCCGTTTGAACATCTAACTCCGCCCCTTCCACTGGTTATGTGTGTAGTGTCAATACAGTCCTTTGATGTAGCCGGACGGTTTGTTTACAATTACACGCTTCAAAGCACCCGGGTTTAGAGTTGGGAGTCGGGCCTCAGTTCAATGGTTCCGCGAACCGCGTGCAAGTTCGGTGTTTCATGTACGTACTCTATATTTGCAAATGAGTGGTTAAAAATAGATATCTGTATAGGAAATATTATTTTTCTCAGTTTACGTTTTATAATCTATTTGGAGTTTTCAGTGCCTTCCTATTTATTTATTTTTTGGTTTATTCCTAATTTTAATATTTTTTTCATTTACAGGAATTCCACTACAACAGGCCTCACTCAAGGATTTCTACAACGATAAGCTGGAAACGGCCTGTCCAACGACTTCATGCAACCTTTATAACGTCGTGTGCGCGTGTTGTTAATGGCTATAAAATCGTACAGGATTGAAAATGATGTTATCAGCTCGTCAGGGGAATAATCTCCATCACTCTCTTCATAAAGATCTGAGAACAACACCTAGGGCACACGACACTCAACCACACTTAAATAGCCACGGCGCTAATAACCTCTAAATGTAAATAAAATTAATTATAAAATATAAAAAAATATTACTGTACGAAAAAGAAGGAAAGAAAATAGCTGTGTATTTTCTTTCTACACTTTCTATTTAAATATTTTTCTGATAAATTTCCAAACGGAAAAATACAACTACTGAGTTTATTTGGAGTTTATTAATTCGAAACAAGGCGTCCAGTTAATTTCTATTTGTCCATTTCTCCGTTTCGATTCATCCCGTTTTTTAGTAAAATTTTGAATTTCACATGGTAAAATATACTTACTAATAGTGCGTGGTGGCCTGTTGGTAAACGGACCAGACGCGGCTGCCTACATGTTCACGGTGGTCGCGGGTTCAAATCCCAGGGCACACCTCTGACTTTTCGGAGTTATGTGTGTATTGATAGTCAATCACCACGCACTTTAACGGTGAAGGAAAACATCGTGAGGAAACCTGCATACCGTAGCGATTTTAAAAGAATTTCTACGGTATGTAAGTCCGCCAACCCGCACTAGGCCAGCGTGGTGGACTATATGGCCTAACCACTCTCAATCGATTCTCTCGATTGTAGAGTAGGCCCGTGCCCTGCAGTGGGACGTATATGGGCTGATATAGAAAATATACTTAGAAAAAATATCCGGATATTTTTCCATATTTTCTTCAGATTTTCCAAATGAATTATTCGGAAATTATTCATGAACCAACAGTAGTTGTGTATAAATTAATTACTGTAAGCAAGGAGTTAATAAGGAATTTATCAATTTCCTTTATATTTTAAAACTTAAAATCGTTGAAATGGATAGAGTTCACATATTTTTAAAATTTCCCTAAAAACTCTCGCAAGTTGCGAAAAAAATCGAAACATCAACAACATGCAGTGAAACTATAAAAACATATAAACTCTGGTCTACAAACCGCAACCTCCATTTGCCAATCAAGTACATATCCTATGATTGATTTTATACTTAAATTACATAAGCTATGTTAATTAATGTTATAATAAATAGCAATACAATGAAACGAAAATTTAACACCACAACCCAACAGGAATTGAATTTGGCCCGGCGATAAGCCCGTTATGACATCACACGGAAAATACCAGGAAGATATGGGTACGCTCCTGTTTCTTCATAAACAATTCAGAGCCATTTAGTGCGAGTGCAGTGGCCAAAAAATCTGCTGCAATAAAAGGCCGATGGTTCGAGATATTGTTTGCAAGTAATCAACAAATAATTGTTGCGGGTCTGAGCATCGTTGGACAGAAATTTCCGTCGTGTCTTATATTTCTTACCACGATACGTACCTTCCTATGGGATCACGACTATGTATTTGCCTCAGATATTTGTGGATATAGTCACGAATTTACTTATAGTATATATAGAAGCAAAACCTAAATCTGATATATTTATAAAAAATCATGAAAGTTTGTAAAATATTATATTACCAACACTATTCCATCTGTTGCTCATGTTAATAAATGTATTCAATATGTTTAGTGCATAGACAACTGTTACATTACATATAACTTACTTATAACCCAGTAATATCGTTTTTCATAGCGGACATATTTTTATTTCATGTTCGCAATTTTCGGCGATACCAAAGAATTTATTGCCGTCACGATTCGTTCGTAAAATATGTTCACACAAGTTACGGCAAGATGATTACTTTCTCATGAACAAGCATGTCAGGCTGTGTGATTTATTTTCTTTGTACTCTAATAAAAAAATATCACTAAAACCGAAATAAAAATGGCTGAATAATGGTATCCACAGTACAGTACACACAAATAGTTTTAATCTGTAAATTTTTAACAATAGATCAGTTTGCTATAACTCATGAAACAAATCGCCTGTTTTTTTCATGAATTCATTAAAAAATATTGCTTCATCACATATTCTTGTGAAATCAAAGCGCCGACTAACCTGCGACCTGTTTTTCAGCGTTATTTTGAATATCAGCCATCGCGTCACTACACAAATGTAACAAAATTAAAACAAACTTGTCACCCGATTTAAATCGTCCATAAATTGACCTTGCCGCACATTGCTTCACAACACATCACACTATAACTAAATCAAAATGTTTCACTAAACACAATCAATTTAAACCGATCAACATGTTCTCAATTCGAACGTAAAATTTTTTCAGCACACGACCACCAGACTTTCGCGCCAATACACTTTTTTTTTTATTTAGCATACGTCCTTATGCCACACGAAGTGGTCACACACTGTTTTATTTTCGTACGGATGAACTAAATAAAATGATTTATATATACGCATAATAAGTTTAGTTGGAAATTATTGTCATCTCCATCCGCATATAGATTTGATAGCTCGCGTTCATATCATATTCATATCGCCAATACTAAATCATTATTTTGAAGATGGCACTTTGTAGACTTGAGCTAAAAAACTTTCTATTGATTTAACACAGCGTAAGTCAATAACATTAACTAATAAGTTTTTAAAAGTAATGTATAGAAATTAAAGAAATACCAGTGAACAAAACAATGAAAGACCAATATACACGGGCTAGTTAAAGTACTTATTTTAAATAAAGACGCCTATTTTATATTCTATAGACCTATTAAATATACCCAACGTTGAGCGATGTGATACTGTTTAAATATGTAGTATTTTCAGACCTAAGGTCATCAACTCTACGTAGTGTTTCCTGCTCTACACCAGCTGACGGGAATCGGGACAGACGGCTTAATGAACCCTTTCGTCACCCCTGCATATAATCAAGTTAATATAGTGGATATTGTCTAACGGTTTTAAATTTTCCTGTCATAGATTCAAGCCCATAATACCTTGAAATAAAACTATTTTTACGGGTTTTATCGCGATTTGGTTTAATTTTTACATTTTTTAACTTCCCGACGTTTCGATTACTTTACAGCTTTCGTGGTCACGGGGCGGACTTTATTTCAATGTGTAACATTCGCGTAAATCTAAGAAACCATTACCCATAATACCTACTCAAATTAATAGGTACTTACTTAAGTCCACTACTGTTTCTAATCGCGTCTTTTAAAATTCTTTTTTCTACCGTTGTAACTTGTATAAAGGCAGCAAGTATACTGTAGTCTGTACCTATACGTGAACCAACTAGACCCTTAAAGACCTATATCGTCTGGCAAACCCTTCTGTCGACCTTTAAGATAGAATTGACAGCCTCCGTGGCGCAGTTGGTTAGACGCCGCCTGTGAAACGAGAGGCCGCGGGTTCGATCCCCGCACCGAGACATATGTTTGTGAGAACCACAAGTATTTGTTTCGGGTCTGGGTGTTTGTGAGACCGAAAAGTCTCTCGTAGTTCCTGATACCCACGACACAAGACTCGATCTTAGTGTGGGGTCAAGACTATGTATGTGACTGTTGGCTGTATTTATTTATTTATCAATAATTCCGTAGAAAAAGAATAGCAGAAAGAGGTTAAATCAGAAAATTTCATTTTGAACGAAACACAATAGCAAATCGGTTACTCCCCGTTGGTTTTCTATTAAGCATTGGTATCGTATCTGGTATCTATTTCGTGCATGATTGGCTACAACTTCAATTGCTCACTAAAAATAAGATTTTAGTATAAAAATACGAGTTAAATTAAATAAATATAAAAATTTCTCTGTGAATTCGTGTCATACGCTAGTTTAACGTCACAAACGCTATGTAAATCTACGATTAATTATTTAAATAGGGGACCGCTGAAAGTGTTTAGGGCAAACTACGTTAGTCCTGAAAAGACGCATGAAAATAAAAAATGATGTCACATATTTACCTCTAGGAATATGCAAATAACAAGTTAAACAAAAAGCAAAATATACATTCTTTATAATATTTGATGAACTTCATTATTTATCTATTGTATTATTGGAGACCGTATTTTAATTAATAATTTGCATTTTTGCATATGTATTCGCATTTGCGTAATTTACCTGTTCCCGTCGGTTATTGCAATAATTTACTATTTCCTACCTATGTTGTCATCGACTTATGCATAATTAATAATGTAAGCCTGACTTTTATAGGTTCACTTGGAATATTTTTCGATAAATAAACAATGAATTTTATTTTAAACCCATAGCCGTTCACATGTAGGTATAACCTGTCGGAAATATCTGTGAACCTAGCTGGAATGCGGTTCACATTTCATTTTTGTGTGTTCCCTTGTCTCCTATGTTATTTTACATTAAAAACGTTTTGAGATGGGTGTGAATTCTATTTTATATTTTTATTTTTCTATTTTAATTCAATTTGTTGAACCTATACTTTGAATTTACTGAACTTATGTTCCAATGACTTCAATTATTCAGGTCTACGGATATTTCCGACGGGTAATACCTATTTTACACGTCATATTCTATATATATATCTATATCAGCCCTTATACGTCCCACTGCAGGGCACGGGCCTACTCTACAATCGAGAGAATCGATTGAGAGTGGTTAGGCCATATAGTCCTAACCACTCTCACACGTCATATTATAAAGAGATTTTTTTTTCAATTATGTAACGATTTACAATAAGTTTTAATCATCTACCCATCCCAGACACACATACATACATAAACTCACGACATTCTCCCAGAAGGGGTAGGCAGAGGAGCACCTCCTGGTAGCAACCAGGACACCCACATTTCGCCTTGTATGTTCCGACCCATGATGTGATAGGGGGCGAGCCTATCGCCATATCGGGCACAAATTCCTGACTCCAGGCTGATAATAAATAGGAAAACCCAATATCACTTTGCCCGACCAGGAATTCGAACCCGAGACCTCAGCTTTGTAGTCGTACCATAGTACAACTACGCCACCGAGGCGTTCATTAATCCCAATTTATAATAAAGTAGAATCCCCAGCTGTACACTACACAGCATCACATATTATTGCTTTCAAATTGGATTGTTTTGCAATTTCCGACATTCTACGGGAAGCAAACAGTTATATTTTTACCGAGACGGCTGAATAATAGACTTAAAGCGCCCCCTAAAGCGCAACATCACTCGTACAATATTTATCAGTTTGCAAGTGGATTTAGCCGAGGTAAGTGTGAGCGAGCGGCTTTACATGAACACATTCGGCAGAGCCATTAAATATTTTAGCCTAGCCAGAAAATACGGTTCTATCGGGGTGATATACGAAAGCCATTTTGAATGAGATTATTTAACAGTATAAGTGCCTTCCTTAGGTGGTAAATGTGATTGTATTTTAAAGTTAAAAGTGGCTTTGCAGAAATATTCTACTATACTAATTCATTTATCATGAAAGAGAAAGAGCAGAAAGAGGCCATGCTTTGCAGACGTGTTGGCGAGCACAAGACGTGGTCCGTCGTTCCTTGCGGTAAAGATATTGCTGACTATCATCCTCATCATCAAGCAATAATGCGCCCACGACGTTTCTGTAATGGGTATCTCACAAGTCGGTTGCAAGAACTGTATCTGTTGGTAGTGATATGAAGTGTAAGTTTAAGGGCCTTGCACCTCAAATGTCTACCGGTTTGTTTATTTTATGACTCATGCAATGCGGAATACACCAATTCGCTAAACATTTACTTTTAGTTTACTTTTAAAATTTATAATTCTGATGAGTTAAGTAAGTATGATGCACAGAATTATGTTTAGGTAATAGTCTAGTATTGAAATACTGGTACAGTATCTACGGTATTAGCCTCAATACGTCCCACTGCAGGGCACGGGCCTCCTCTACAATCGAGAGTATGATTTTGGGGTTAGGTCACGATGTTTTCCTTCGCCGTTATAGTGCGTGGTGACATCAATACACACATTGGGCCCTTAGATTTGAACCCACGACCACCGTGAACATGTTGGCAGCCACGTTTGGTCCATTTACCAACAGGCCACCACGCACTGTATTGAAATAATAATAATTATTATTATATTATATACTTTAATTGGTTTTACGTATGTAGCCAATTTGGTTATTCTACAAAAAAAACATTGGCCCACTCGTACGAAACAATAGTATTTTTTAAATCTGGTAATATCTATTCTGTCAGCTGAGTCACAGGACTGTCAATGTCAAACGTGACACGAGTTTACGAAACAACAAATGTTTTCATGTTTATTAACTTTCTTTAAAACTCGTTTAAGTATATAATGTAACATAAACCCATCAGTATCTAATCAATTGTTAATATATCTACATTTTAGTGCGTTAAAAGTGCAACAGTTATGTCTGCCGACGACGAAAACGTGCATTGTTTGGCGGGTACATCAGGCGATGCCCCCGGAGGTTTGATCGTCAAAAAGAAGGATAATCCTTCGGAGTTTCAGTTTGCTAGGCCTTCCTTACTGGGCCTGGATAAACTAGCTGCTGCTAAACGTAAACAGAACCGGCTAATATCGTTTCAAGCGGAAGAAAACGACGACGAAGAAGAAGTTGACAAAAGTGAGCCTACTGGTGTTAAAGAACGCAAATACAGAAGGCATAATGAAGAAACTCCGACGTACACTGGCGGAATATCAGAGCAAGCGCGGGAGAGAATGTTAGAGAGGTTACAAAGGTAAGTTAGAGGTTATATCACATATTTTATCAATGTTATTAAAATTCAACTTTTGTTTGGACAAAACAATGGTGATTTTAGTCCATTTCTCAAAACAAGGAATTTATATTTCATCATATCCAACAAGAAGACTATTATTAGTATATTTAATTGAATTATGTAAATAAAAACTATGGCTATATTGCCAATTTATAACCATAATAAGATAATTTTGTGACCAAAACAACATTTAAGTTAAGGGTTTTCATGATATAAAATGCCTAGTATTGATTATCAAACAATAGGAAGAACGTGTGACAATAGGCCCTAAAAATGTTTGTTACCTTAATAAGTATGGATTTTCAAACTCTATTTTCTAAGTTCAAAAAGCCACACAGTTGTTTTTACATACCAACATGAGCCACAACTCAAAACAAATTCAATATATTGAATTATACATTGGTGTAGCAAAAACATAGTACCTAAAAAGTTTACTGAAACCATAACCGATTACCATTTATTAATTCAAATTATATGACAATGCCTAGAACAACATTATAAAGATATCTATATCCCAAGTGAAATATCATGTTCAAGTTAGTAAGTAACTTAATATTCAAATTTCTTTTGTCATGCTTTGCATTAATGGAGCAGTATAATCTACACTTATTTTAAAAAATTACAGAAGGGAAAAAGAAGCAAAAGAGAAAGGAGTCCATCACTCCACTCAAGAAGAGAAAAAAACCAGATCAAAAGATGATGAAGACCCTTACAAGCATTATGACAGACGTGACCGAGATAAGGATAGAAGACGTGATGATAGTAGGGGTAACAAGGATAGAGATAGGCGGAGGGACAGGGACTCTTCTAGAAGGGATAGGGATAGAGACCGTGATAGGAGGGACCGTGACAGTGAAAGGGGTAGAGACAGCTCTAGAAGGAGTTATTATGAGCCTAGGTTTAAGGATGAACCGAGAACACCCAGGTATGTGTAAGAAATAATAACATTATAGCTATTAAAATATACATTATGCAGTGTATTCTCCACATCACAAGAACATGGTAGATTTATACATAAGACCTCTTTCAAAACATGAAACATGATACATGATGACATGTTGGAAAGCTTCAGCATATCAGTCAGATTGTCACAAGCTATTCCACATCATTTGTTTGGCACCAGATTGTTTAAAGTCAAAATCATAAACCCCTCATTTGTATTAAACCAGTCATAAGTAACCAAATTTAAATTGATAATTGCAAATAAAAGAATGTCTACAGATTTGTCACTGAGATAACATGTATATTATATTATTAATTGCATTTTCCAGTATGAAGGTATTAAAACCAACTGATAAAACAGCCTGGGATGATGATGACGATGATCCCAAGTCAACAGTGCGGAAGTCAAGCTGGGATTTCCCTACTCCATTGCCTAAGGACTCTGATCAACGCAGCGAAAGAGGAAGACCGTTGCGAGATAATAAGGGGAGACCATATGATAATACGCCTAGAGCTACGCCTCATAAGTAAGTAAATTGTATTTATTTTTGTACAAATATTCTTGTCTGAATTACAAAGCAATGCCTGGCATTCCACTGCGCTCGCTATCTCGAGACATAAGATGTTAAACCTCATGATGTCCAGTAGTTACTCTGGCTACAATGTCGTTCAAACCGGAACACAACAGTGCATTTTCACTGCTGTTTGTCGGTAGAAATAAACATTGCGGTGGTACCTACCCAGGTGGCCTCTCACATTTGAGAGACCTACCACCAGTTAAGGACTAATGTATTTCGGTAATATCATTAATGGTAACTTGACTTTATGTTTCACTATGATTTGTTTCAATCGATCAAACCTGCCTGGTCATATTGTATTCTTAACTGATTATGGCAAGACTTCACCACATTTCAATATGAATTTGCTAGTTGTTAGAAGTGTTATTGAGAGACACCGCGTCTTGGCAAGCGTAGTGTAGGACGCCATCCAGCTAAGTAGAGTTTTGACTTGCAAAAGCTCGCTGGCAGATGCTGCATGTAACAAGCCGACAGGGAGAAATGTCGCAATTTAGCAGTGGACAATCATAGGCTGATAATGATGTTGAATGAAAACATTTTTGTGTAATACTTTCCCAGATTCGCGAGTTCACGTCGCGGTGTGGACGTTGACGATCCAGATTGGGAAGAAGCTGAAAAGAAATTGGACAGAGCGTGGTACAATATGGGTGAAGGTAATGACAAAACTATTAGATTACAATATCAGAAAAATAAAATTCATTTAAAATTTCGCATGATTTGTCTGGGACTGGAATTTTTACCAGACATGTTGATTGCTTCGCCCCATATTTACATCTGGCAAATGAAGAAACAGTTCACTTAAATCACTTGATTGTATTATTGTATATGATTATTGATATTCTTACAATTGTACATTATTTGGATGTAGTATCGATGATAAAAGCGTACCAATGTTTAAAAATGGGAGAAGAAAAGAACTATTTGCAGCAGTATTTTACATCGATTTAATACGGTGGTACCAATGTGGTCGAATTGACTTTTTATATTGTACCTTTTTTACACTACAACAAGTACACAAACACAAGGAATACAATAACAATTTCGAATTGGGATTTAAATGGGTGAGATATCAAAATATAACCCTGGTGTTGTTGCGTGGTGGCCTGTTTGTAAACGGACCAGACGCGGCTGCCAACATTTTCTCGGTGGTCGAGAGTTCAAATCCCAGGGCACACCTGTGAGTTTTCGGACTCGTGTGTATTGATAGTCATCACCACGCTCTGTAAGTGTGAAGGAAATCATTGTAAAAACCTGCATACCATAGTGATTTGTAAGAATTTATATGGTATGTACCACGTACTAGGCCAGTGTCGTTGTCTATATGGCCTGGTCCCTCTCAATTGTACTCTCGATTGTAGAAGAGGCTCGTGCCCTGCAGTACAGTACAGGGCAAGGGCAGGGCAGGGCACGGTACTGTGCTGTTACTGATCTGTCCATTAGCAGTCGTATCGCTTACCATCAGGCGAATCGTATGCTCATCTCTCCATTCATTGCAATAAAAAAAGCAATACATCATGTCTCATCCTGCTATATCCCTGGTGACCAGGTGAAGCCGACGAATCAGATCCATTTGCTGGGGCCAGTGCGGAATATGTCTCTCGCAAAGAGGAGCAGGTGGAGAAGCGTCTGCGTCGCAAAGTGTCAGCGGCGCGGCAGCAGATCGACCGCGACAACGAACTGTGGGAGCGGAACCGCATGCTCACCAGCGGCGTCGTGCACGCCGTCACTGTTAATAACGAACTTGATGAGGTACGTACACTCACACCTATCTACGTACGCACGTACGTACATACACGCACACGCACGTACTCGCGCACTCACATGATTATTATACATATATTTTAGAACGTTATTCATGGACAGTTTTAAAATCGAGTTTAGACACAGAATGTTTTGTCTTCTTCGCTCAAACTGGATTCAAAAGTCGTTCGAAGGGGACAACACATTCGATTACTTAAATAGATTTAAAAACTGCCTATGAACAAGGCCGTATGTATTCACATTTATATAAAAACTGGAAGTAATAATATGATAGATGTTCAGATCAAAATAATCTATTTAAAATAGTCTCTCACAAGATCTTTTGAATCTTTAAATATTGCTTCCCCATCAATTGTATCAATTAACTGCATTTGTCTAATCTCTTCTTTTCATTTTCGTTTGCAATATTTCATGCTCAGAATCAATTAGTGAATATCAATAATTTATTTAAGATTACATATTCAGTCTGGGTCAGTATTTTCCAATATGTGTGTAGTCTTTGTCACCCACAAAACAATAGCAGTCTTAGTAGGTAAAAGCAACCCACCTGAAACTGACCACTGATAACAAGATGAAAAGATATTAAACTACATCTCACTTTTGCTTTACCTTGATAGAATGTAAATCACCTTTGTTCAAGAAGAAAAACATGATAACTTTATATAGACCATTACTAAATGTGTCTAACATGTGACATCTTTTTCAGGAAAGCGTTGACCGGGTACATCTTTTGGTGCACAACATTGTGCCACCATTCTTGGATGGAAGGATCGTTTTCACAAAACAACCGGAGCCAGTTATTCCGGTATGTGTTTCTTCAAACGATTTTTACGTGTTTTATTTATTTTACATTGATTAGAATAAAACTTTACAGAAGTACCTATTTTGTCGTACAATTTATTTTCCGTCTCATTTTAATTTACTAAATATGTTATTTACAGGTAAAAGATCCGACATCCGACATGGCTATAAACGCACGAAAAGGCTCTGCTTTAGTAAAAGCATTTAGAGAACAAAAGGAAAGAAGAAAAGCACAAAAGAAACATTGGAAGTTGGAGGGAACTAAACTCGGTAAAAATCTCTTATAATTCGACACTTAGATACTCTTCCATGCTACATTCATTTGTGATAATTTTGATAAAAATTATACAAATTCACACATTGATATAAACAATCTACATTACTTTTAAGAATTGGATGCTTTAAGAACATTCTTATAACGAAATACTAAGCAGGATGTGTTGTCTGCTCATTTGTCACAGATTTAATTTAGCCCACCTTAGGTCATCTGCTATCAGTCAAAGAATTTACAATGCATCTCGCTCTGTCATATAAGTAACTTATAAACTAAATATAAGTAACTTGATAACATTCATTCTTTTTTATTTTGACAATCTCTGATATTACTACCACTATGGCTTATACTAATGTTATTGCAAATCAAAATTTCCATAATATTTTAAGATGAAAATCCTGGTTTATTCTATTTATTTTATGTTGTTTTAGGTAATATTATGGGTATACAGAAAGAGAAAGAAGATTTGGAAGATGGACCTACAAAAGAAGCCTATAAGTATGCTGAACATTTGGACAAAGGTTCGTGGATGCAATGTTTGTTATTATATCTCATACATCTAAGACCTACCAGATTTATTCAATGTACATAGGTGTAGCAATAATATGTGACTTACCTATAATAATTTCACCAATGCTTAAAGTAGTCCAGAGTTCTGTGCATTGATGTCGCTAGAATTAGTTTTATTCATATTTGAATTTCTGTGTTCTTTTACAAGAAATAGATCACGAAAATTCTGCCACATTTTTAAATTACTTTCATATGATATTTACTATTTCATACAAAATATTATGTATTTGTATTCTTTTTTATCATATGCAGTTAAGTGTTTTTTAAATTTCCTTTCTTTATTTGTACTGCACGTTTTCAATCTTTTAACAATGTATTTCTTATAATTAAAATCTTTACAGACCCACATAGTAAATACAGTAATAAACCGAACACAACATTCTCTTTCATAATATACCTACTACTTAAATTATGTGACAATTGTATGACATTGAAATAAATAAGAAACAAAAATGAAATAAAAATATTTGAAAATGTTGTCCTTTATCGACTTATATTTTTGGCCTCAAAATAATTTTTGTCGAAGGCCATCACAAAAGTGTTTTTAGATATGACAGAAAATTTTATGAGGTTAAACAAGCTTAAAAATAAATATTATAAATATGAAAACAGTGATCAGAGGTGACGAGCGTACCAACATGCGCGACTAATATCGAGGTTCAATTTCTATTTTGTTGGTAGCTTCGGTTAAGCAGACAACTTCATACTGTTAATTTTGTGTCACAGATGCGCGCGCATCTTAAAATTTCACTCTCATCATTTTTTCAAAACGCGCCTAAAGAAGTATAACTTCAAAAGTTTGTAAGTAATAAGACATAATTATATTTGTGTAGAGGCCCAAGAACCGGAATCAAAGTCAGATTTCGTGAAGAAGAAATCAATATCTGAACAAAGACGCTACTTACCCGTATTTGCTGTGAGAGAAGAACTTATGCAGGTCATTAGAGAGAACAACGTCATCATTATTGTTGGTAAGCTTTATTTTATGACGTCATCACCTTAAAAGACGGTTATAGGTATATCGTCTTCGATTATTAATTGCATCCAATGTGTCCCCATTATTTTAACATTACACATGTTTCATTATTTTTATTCAGGCATATAGTGAAAGATACATTCAAAATATGTTACATCAAATTTAATCACTTTTTGGTCCATCGAGCCCCCGTTTGAGAACTTGCGAGAGTTACGCTTATTTCTTTGTATTATTCACTAATAATTAATTAGTAATTATATAATTTGCATAATGGTTTCTTATATCAATAAATTAAATTGTTTCTCTTTTTCGGGGCTTGTATACCCTAAAAACATTAAAATATGTAAATCAACATTATTTCTGGCATACATCATTAATTAAATGTTATGTTAATTATTCATACACATTGTACCAGTATTCTCGAGTATGTTATATTATAAGACAACGTATCACCTGTCCTTATAATTAGCACCTGGCCTATACAAGTTTGCCCTAGGTAAAAACCATTGCTGTGCTGTGCTAATTGGTTCGCTAAATAAATACATACCATCTAATATAGGCATATAATGCTATTGTACATACTTTTTATTCTATTTTTATGGTCCTGCTGTGGAGAAGATCACCTTCTATTAGAATTATTATAGTGTTGCGAAATCATGAATTGGATAGCCAAAGCGAATAATCAAATTGTGCGTATTTTATTAATTTGATTGTTTAGACTTTAGAGGTTCGAGCTAATGGCTTGGCACAGGTTGAACAAATACAGCCATTTACTAGCACAAATGTCACATTAATTACTTGTTTACTTTCCAATGAATATTTAAATTGGAGTAATAAAATTGTATTGCAAGCGCAGCGTCGAACATTCACCCAAAAGGTGCACAAACGACGTAAAAAATGTAGTGCGTCACTGGATGTAGGCTCCTCCCAATAGGTCGTTCTGGAAAACTTTAGAGGTTTGTGTTCAGGCTTGGTCTTTCTATGCCTAAAGAGATAGAGAGAGATTATACTTCGTCCATATACTTTATCGCAAACCATAGCGATTTTGAAGACTTTCTATGGTAATTAAATGGTATGTAAAATTCCACCAACACGCACTAGGCCAGCGTGGTGGACTATACAGCCTAACCCCCCTCAATCGTACTCTTGATTATAGAGGAGGCCCGTGCCCTGCAGTGGGACGTATAGGGGCTGATACAACATTCAATATAATATATCATTCTAGGTGAAACTGGCAGCGGTAAGACAACACAATTAACACAATACCTTCACGAGGAAGGCTACAGCCGGCTGGGCATGATCGGATGCACGCAGCCGCGTCGTGTGGCCGCCATGTCGGTGGCCAAACGTGTGTCTGACGAGATGAACACTAAGCTGGGTAAGTGGTTGCTTAAATATTGTTTTTAAATTATGTCTTTTATCATCTTCATCATCAATTTGGAGCAGTCCAGTCCTGGGTTATAGGGGTTTGAATATGTATGTTAATAAGAGCAATGCCTGGTTTGTCTTATCCAGTCAGTCGTTCTGCGTTAAATACTTAGAATGGCACGACCGCTGGTGGACAAATACGAACGACGATACATATACGTATCCGTCCAAATAATGAACATCATACACAATGGTGGAAAATTTATCATAATTGCAAATGTATGAAGTTTTGAAATCAGCTTGTGTACATATATTTCTTTATTCTTGTACATTTACCTTCAGTTACTTATCGCTTATCGTCCCTGCATAAACAAACGTATTGAGCAATGAGAATGCACTGCTGGAAATAGTTCCAGAAATGCATTCTCCACTTTCATAATGAATATGATGATTTACATTTTCCATATACTTATCTCAAATTTATCCCCAAGGTGACGAGGTGGGCTACGCGATCCGTTTCGAAGACTGCACATCACCCAACACGGTGATCAAGTATATGACGGACGGTATACTCCTCCGCGAGGGTCTGCGGGAGCCTGACTTGGATCATTACTGCGCTATCATCATGGACGAGGCTCACGAGAGATCCCTGTCTACGGATATGCTGTTCGGACTGCTTAGAGAGGTTAGTGATAGATATAGGCTTTGCAGGGTTTTAGGTGATGCAGGTGATGAATATTAAACTTTATGTTGCTATAATTATGATTTTTTAAGGAGTAGTTTTGAGGTTTTTTTTTGTGTTGTTTCGTTGCAAACAACGTTTTGGTATTCATGCGAAACTTCAGAAGGATTTATTGTTAACAAATATCGGTTAAAATATTCGTTATTTAGCTTTCGGTGGACAATGCGGAATCTGCTATACATACCTAATGTTCCTATAAATATGGAAATATTTTTTTCGCATAAGTATATTATATTTACCCATGAATCATAATTTTCTCTCGTCATTCGATGCCCTATCTAAACAGTACAAGAATTACAATTTCATGCCAATGCAGTGTAATTGCTCTGACGTCATGATAAAAGAATGTAACCTTAATATTGAAATATAGTCTTAAACAATAATAAAGATTACAATGTCAAAGTACAATAAACAACGTACAAACAGGAACCTCATAAATTGATCTCGACCCTGGCATTAAATTTTGCTCAATAGACGTATAGACGACTATAGTTACATGAATTGTGAAGATCGCATGATTATATTCAAAGGGCTTCTGTAAGCATTTTACTTAACCTATTTAAGAAGACTACAGAAATTTTATTAGATGTTTTTCATCAATACAATTAAAAATACTAGAATCAACGATTTAGTAATATTGGCTAAAAAAAATCTTCATAGTAGGCTTTAGAAATGTCTTCATGTTTTTTCTCTATCTCTTCACTCTTCAGCCATAAGAAGTCCACTGCTGAACATCTTCCCCATGTTTTATGACTCTGATTTTATGCCAAATTTAGGAAACACGGTTTTGTTTAAGATTGTGACTACTTTTTCTGTCAAATCTCCAGAATACGTTGCACTAACGTAGTTTACTGCGTAACTTGTGTTCAAAACGCGTAACATTCCACATTTACTATAATAGTATTAAAATATGTATTTATTTATAAATACTTTATTGCACACTACACAAAATATTACATACAAAAAATATACAGCGCATAAATATGTGTAACAATCAGCGGTCTTATCGCTGTCGGCGATTTCTTAAAATATTTCATATTTGTTTTACGGTATTTTAATCGATCTTTGGATTTTACAAATTCTAATATAATTGAATCGTTTCTACGCATTATTCTATGTATTAATAAATCTACAAGTATATCGTTAGTGTCTTCTCTTAACGCGGAAATATTTTGATCTTTTATTATATCGGCTTCCGTATGTCAACGTCTTCAAGGTGAATCAATCAAGATACTCATTCCATTATGTGTTCAGATCAAGCTAAATATTTTTTTAATATCCGTTTGATTTCATTATATTTATGTAAAAAGTTTAGGTAGAATTTGGATTGTGTATTTGTAGGAACTCTTTCCACCTATCTTGATGTTAATTGTTATCTATCCTTATTGATTGGAACTAAGCAATTGTATTTTATTATTTTTCTTACCATACTATAGAATGGACATTTATACGGTTTTATACGAAAACGGTCTTCTCTTAATGAGATAAAAAGAAATGATCTAGTTTGAGATACTTACTTCACGCTGAGGAACAGTGCTAACTGACATCCACGATAAGCGGGAACGTTTTGCGATCTCGTAAACCTAAATTTATTTGGGTTGAAAGTACCAAAAACTTACTACATGAATCCAAATTCCTAAATGTTTTATTACTCAAGTCAATCAATGTATTGCGACTGCAAGAATAGATTGATGAATAGTATGCAAAGCTATTCAAACTATCTGAAGCAAATGTTTATTGTTTGAGTCCAGTCTGGGTCTTGTAAGTGCGATAATCTTGTAATTTGTGACTTTTCGTGTCACTATTGGATGTATTCATTACATATCCGTTGGTTTTATAACCTTTTTAATTCCCTAATTAACATTTCTGGTACTCAAATGAACAATGATAACCACCTTCCTTCTCAAATAGCTTCGTGTTGTAACATTGTAAGATCTGTTGCGCAATATTCATAGCTCGATGAAATCTTGTTTGCACACTACTTTTTACAGTCACCACCGGTTGTTGACCTGACTGATAATGGATAGAAATGCTTCAAGGCAAGTAATTAACTTCGTTCTTTGTTGTGCTTCGGTTAGAAAAAATGTAATGAATGTTCGATGCAGTTGTAAGGTTTTTTGGAATTGGATAGAATATGATAATATAGGCTCCATTATAATGTTTTTGGAGTTTTATACAATTTTGGAAATGGCGTAATAAACAGACTTGGTAGTCATGTGCACGATTTTAGTCAATAACGAAATATTTCTGCTACATGACTAAGAGTTGGTGGAATTCGATAATTTTGAATAATCTCTAATTTCAAATGATATTTTCTAAATCTGATATACTCGGCCTTATTTTGGATTTGTTAATAGAATAAAAAAAATAATGGATATCGTTATACTATACGATATTTATAGTATTTAACGTGTCCTAGATCACTTGACATTTAACTTATATTAAGACACAGATTCGTGGGTTATCACAATCAAAATAAATTAACATTATCAAGTAATCACTTTATTCATAAAAAATGCTTCATTATAAATAGAACATTTAAAACTTACATGCTAATACAATTCACAACAGCCAACACGCTTATTTCACGTTAACATTACATTATTTCGACATTATTATAAATAAAATACTTGTTTCTTTCAACCCGTCAAATATCTAAATATTATAAATCATGTCAATTTGGAACGTATGTCAAAATAATTACCCACCCGAAAGTGAGGCAAAATATGCATTTTTAAAGTCTATAATTTCGAGTCTTTTTCACTATGACGGGTCAAAAGGCATGAATACTTTTCATTATATTTAAAACTGACTACGAAATGCACTTAACTTTCCATTTAAATAGAAATTATTCATCACTTATACATTCGTAGCCGTGTGTCGTAAATAATTCATCAATAGAAATTAAACAGTCTTATTTGAAAGAGACAGTGTTATAGAAGTACATTTAAGACTAGGGTGTCACTCTTCAACCGCGGTAATTCCTTCTTTCCTCCAATGATAACACCAATATCAATAAGTTACAGCGAAGTATAGTCATACATACGAGCCAAGGGGCGTCTTTTCTTACGAAGGAATGTTTTCGAGATATTTTTTGATAAATAACAATATGCAAGCTCCGTTAAGGGCTACTTTCACAATAAGTACGTTCGCGTATTTACAATTTACGTAAAACAAGCGCTGTGATAACAGATTTATAAAATTTGAAAATAGACAATAATTGGTAATGACAACAGAGCATGATAAATCGTGAAAGGTGCCCTCGAGCTTTGACAAGAGAATCGTAAACAGTACGTGTACTGGATAAACTTAGTGATATTCACGTAAGGAACTATAGAGCAGTTCGTTCTGAATGTTAGACGTTGTCTATTTTCCTGGACGCGGGTCGCCAGAAGCAGGGGTAGCAGGAGTAGTTGGCAGCGGCCGGGCCGCTGGACAGCGACACTCAGACCGACTTAGCCTTGTCCCGTGTATGGGTTTGACTGACGAGCATGACGCCCATGTTCATTCCGATATTGCCCCATTTGAGCGACTCGCTTATCTGTAACAATGAAATTACATAATCAGACGACTGTTTATTAATCAATAAACAATAATTAATAATATTGAACAACTAAACACAATGAATTTACAACATCAAAATGGAACGTAAGGTTAACATTTAGATGCTATGAATAAACGACTATCATAATTCTTGTCAGGTTTAAAATGAATTTATTTTTTGGAATAAAGATAACAATGTACTTCAAAGTTAGCACTTGTAATATTCGGGAAAGGTACATAAATACGTTAATTACTGTAAACAATATAAATCTATTACAATAAAAGCGTTAGTCACGATTTTAAAATTTTATCTATATCAGTTAAAACTATGAGAACATCAAGGTAACGAATTATATTTTATCGCGGGTTAAATGGTGACCCAATAAATTACGTTTGATATATTTTATAAAACGTGTCTATTGTTACTAAATTGAATTTGCCTTGGCACTATGAATTGATACCTTTATCATTCAAGTTAACCTTTTTAGTCGATTGTCTCATTCTTCGCATTTAATTAAATATTACGCATTTTAAATCGTTTTGTGTGTTTTATTTATTATGATAATATCTCATGCAGTAATATTAAACAAATAAATAAAATACACATATTATATAAATCCCTTAAATACAGAGGAACTATTATGAAAAAAACTAGTTCTTAAAAAAATAAATGTAATTTTGAAATTTATATTACCAGCAGAATTAGGTTGACTTTAGTCATTATAATCTACTCCTTCAGTGATACAAAAATAAAAAGTTGTCATTACACGCGTCATAAAGATTTTTTATCAAAAACATTTTTGACAGTATTTTTATCGATAAGTTATCGTTTAAAAGACGCGTTTGTTAATGTTTTCTGGTATCTTATCAGAATTGAACGGTGATACCGGTTTTTTGTACATGTGACTTAATTTTTTTTTTTCACATAGAAAACAGTTTTGATGTTAAGGTAGCTAACAATGTTTATTTACAATGCTATTCGGTATACTATTTTTGAAGCAATATTCGTACGGTTTTATTCCATACATTTAGTGTAGTATTTGAGTTTTTAAAATGTTGAAAAAAAATATTCAAAGAAAATCCTTAAAATATTGGCCTAATTTATTCGTATCATATCCAACGCCCAAAAATTTGGAAATTCCAGCAATAATTATATCATTATCCAAACATCCCGGTTCAAAGTCCCAAGAGCATCGACATTTAAAAAAACAAACATCTGTCAATTCGTCCCACAATTAAAGTTTGAATCGACCTTTTTCCCGTCGCGCAAATCTCCCGCCAATACATTCGTGCGTCGAGTCACGGATGCTCCTTTCATTCCGATGAGTAAAGGCGGTGTGAACTGGTTTCTACCGGTTCACAACGATCAATGTTACAAAACAGTAAACAATAGTACTGGAGTTAACTAGTCCTTTTCTCTATTAATAGCATCGATTCTTAATTACTGTTTCGTTACGGTATTTTTTGCTAGATCTATTAGTCTATCTGCGAACAACTGCAATTTTAACACTTCTCAAGATTGGTTTCAGTTTCAAATCTTATCGGTGGTTTTAAATGTAGTACTTGTCCAATACATACATTATTTAAACATAAACGCTCATAATGAGTTGTATTTTTTGTTTGAGCTTCAGAATTCATTAATTCATTAAAATCATTCCTACTATGAAATTAACTTAGGTAAAATCTTCCATATTGTTGATTATCTAAAACTAAAATGGTGTCTAGTGTCAATTAGTATAAATTTGGATTAATCCACAACCCAACCAGACAGGATAATTGGCAAACATTCAAACCACACAATATGGGGAGTCCTGCTAATGATACTTCCTCTTAAAACTTTATGTCCGTCAATGAAACTTCCTTTAATAATACTTCGTCATAAATTGTTGTCCTTATTATGTCTATTGTAATTTGTAAATAATACTAGCTTGAAAACAATAGTAGTGTTATTATTAATGGTTTTTGTTTCCTCGTAATCCATTAATGTCTCCGGGATTTGCATTGACGTATTTCAAAGGTATTTCTTGATAAGTCATACGTATTGACGTCTAACACCATTGGGTAACTTCCTTTAGTTTTTTACCGTTTAAAATAGGATAGAACGGCATTTTCAGTTGGATAAGAACTGGCAACTAATTATTAAAGTATAGTTTACTCTCGAACGTGAACTTAAGAAAAAGGTCCATCTCATTGTATCTCACGTAGGTGCGAGATAAAACGAAGAGAAATCGTTTGTGTAACACGTATAATATCGTATAGAAATTAGAACATTTTACAGGAATTTTTCTTTCAGCGTATATTTTTTTGTTATATTTCGCATGAAAAATCATTAAAATTTTATCGCTAAAAATGCAAATTACTGTGACGTGACAAAACAACACAAAATGTTCGTGACAACTGGATGGAATTTGAACAAAGTGAAAATTATTGTGGACACAAATGTGCTGACGATGTTCTGTGAATTAAAACATGTAATTGAAAAGCAGTTTCGTTGCCATGTGGATATAGTTAAACAAACAGGTGGTAATATTTGTGATAAATCAGCGTGTAAAAATAAGTTTTATTATCTCATTCATTCTGTTTTTGTTCAAACATTCTTTTACGCTCAATTGCTCAGCTTTTATTTTTAATATTTTATATACATACATACATAATCTCACGCCTTTATCCCCGAAGGGGATAGGCAGAGGCACCGCCAGGACACCCACATTTCGCCTAGTATGTTCCGTCCCATGATGTGATAGCGAGCCTATCGCCATATCGGGCACAAATTCCATTTTAAATTAACATTTTAAATTCGTTCGGAATATGCATGCCCGACAAGTACCCGAACTAATTCAAACTTTATTACACATCCATTCAAAATACGTTTCAGTTAGTCTAGATATATTTTCCTCTATTAATTTTTTCCTAAAAATAGATTGGTGACACAAATAAATTGATCAACGGCAAAAGAGACACCAATTCATAGTTTGCAGTCCGTTCCACGCCATTAGCCAAGGTGAATGTACTTTGAATTTGAATAATCGATCGCCTCCGAGACTAAGATTTGCATATTACAATATAAAACTTGATATTTCGCAGCATTCTCTTATTTTGCATTTCTAACTGCACATAATTAAAATGAGCACGATTTCACTCGTATTCCGGTAATTCTGGACTTGTTTACATTTACCATAATACAACCTTCGAGCATTCCGTTTACAATCTTGCTTATCTCACTCACGCAATGCAATTCGCTGGTGTCTCACGTGTGATGTGTATAATACATGTATTACATACAAATACATTAGTACGTGTACCTAGCGATGGATTAGAAAGAACACACATAAGGGGGCACATTGAATTCAGCAACAACGTCTATCGCTAACAACCCAATCTTTATAATCCAAATTCTCACCGGTAATATAGTTGCCAGCAGTAAGTGTCCAAAGCGCCTCAACGATTACCATCAAAAGATGATAATCATGGGTGTTTTCGACGTCGTTAAGCTGATCTGTAAACAAAATTGCAGCGTTGTGCGATCTCTTTTTTTTGTATTGTTCGATCCCATTGTCCCCATGCAGTCTGCATGAATGATCGCCGCTCTCCAGTGCGTCCGTTTCTCAATGGCCCGTTTGAAGAGTCCACAAAGAGCGCAAATTTGTACATTGGCATTGATAAGCACATAAAGCTGGATGAATAATGCGTTGCAGTTTTTGTTTGAAGCACTAAATGATGGTACTAAAACCGCCTTTACAATTTGTACGTGAATAGACGTGTTGTAAGGACAGCTTTGCAACTTTACGACTGTCGACACGCAACGGCATGCAATTCAAATTGTGAAATAAACTATCAAACATTCTAGAACCGAAAATAACTATAATCGCGTTAATTTGGCATACGGACGATATTGTATTATTGGTAGGTGTCCGGGAACCGTAAATGCAAGTGTCTGCCGCCGCGAGGAGTACCGTTATTGAGAGTTCTAGAATTTTCAACGAGCTCAGATTAATCTCGCATTTTGTGTTTACCTGTCGCATGCGAGCCTCTTGCGGCGTCTCCCCGTAACGGCACCAGTGGACGAAATGCAGGGTATTGTGCCAGTTCCTCTCGAACCTGGACTTAGTTGCCATATCCAGCTGCAATCAGTAGAAGCCTCCTTAGTAGCCGTTCCACTGTTCAACCGTGCCGACAGTGGCCAATAAACGAAAGCCCCGATGAGGCTTTCGCTATCTGAAACGAGAGGTTTCCAATTCTGACGCAGGCCTACGGTGTTGAAGGAAGAACGTTAAAGTTCGATCGAAGATATGTTGACAAACCATTTAAGGTTAGAATACATGCATTATTTAAAGAATCAATAGGAGGGATAGCAAAGAGTAGAAATGTTATGGATATTCAATGAATGGCACGAACTAAATCTAAATTGTCGCACGTGTGCGGTAAAATTAGGGCAGTATTGATTTGCATATAAATCGAGGTCAAACATTGAATCTGCCTTACGTATTACGAGCGGTTGTTATCGAGTGGCAATTGTTTCCAAACGTTGTTTATTAAACACTGTAAGTGTTACCATGTCGTAATTAAAGTTTACGGCGGTTACTATCACGGTCTTGGTAGCGGTGAGTTTGTAATCTCGTGACTCGGTTTGGGCATCCTCGAAGGCCGTCTGGTTATGTCATTTCGAATGGCTCGCGGTGCGTTGGACTTGTTTGTCAAGTGTTTCTAACTTTTTGTTAAGATTGTAACACGTGTGTACACATGCTAACATTTCTTTGAGATATGATTTAAAGAATTTAGAAATTGAAATGAAAAAATATTTTCAAATGTCATAATTGTGTTTCGAAATAGAAAGGAGTGTATGATGTTTTAAAGATAAAATGACTCGTAATACGTAAAGAGATATTCAAGATATGGATGTACTTTGGATATGGAATTGGAAACTTTGTTTCTCCGGGTTTGTTGTCATTACCTTAGCTCTGATATCTTTTTCTATGTTGGGGGTCTCCTGTTTGTCGTCCACGTTGTTGATGCGTATCACTGAGTCCTTCTTCCAAAAGGCACCAAGTGTTGTTTTCACAACACGTTTTCTCACACCCTTCTGTTGTATTGTGTATACATCTATCTGTTCCGGGTTCTTTGTTTTTTCTGTTGGAAAAAACGTTTCTTTTAGTCAAATTTTATTTTGGTTAATAGGCCAGGAGCGATTTCTGAATGAAAATGTTCAAAACGCTTGTTTGAATTGTGAAAATAGACAAGAATATTTATTTTTTCTACGATTGAGGTCATGGCCTAAAGCTGTATTGTTTCTAATATTTATGATTCGAAAACATTTGAATGTATGCATCAAAAAAATCAATGAAGGCTATTGCACTTCCAAATCTTACACCACCAATGTCCGGACGAATGAATTAACATTTGTTAATTTCTTATTCATCGGTTGATCTCATTAGACTTGCATGAGTACGTGTATACGAATAATTTACAAAGGCATTGTGATACGTTACGGTGTCGGTGCGCGCCACGCCGCCCGCGCCAACTTTAGTCTCGCACCGAGGCTCACGCACTCCACACGTTATCTACGGCCACACGTCGCCACGAAACATTTCGAAACAACTGCACTATCTACATATTAAAATATAAACCTGTACCCACCTTTACCCTTCTTCCACATGGCGACCGCGTACATGTGGTAATCCGGCGACAGAGCAGAGTCCGGTGGCAACGGATCCTCCGCTCTGACCTCCAGTATAAATCCGGACTCGAGAACAGCACACAATATGTTCTGTTCATCGTGTTTGAACCACTTGGTCTCGCGTAGTTTGTGGATCGCGACCGACGAGCCGAAGCGCGGCTTTTTCGGCGCGAATAACGCCTGAGCCTGACTGCCGAAACGGCTGAGCAGCCCCTTCACCGTCGGCTGCGGCGCCAGGCTCTTCTCGGGCGGCTTGATCTGCTGGAAACTCCGGCAGGTCACGAACCTCGCTTCCATTGAACCCACTCCTCACACTTATTAACGAGACAAGCCTCCCGCCGACACTTGTTATGAGAAGGCGGCTGTGTTCGCGGCGAATACTCTCACTTGAGAAATCACGTTTTATAAGTGGCACTTTCACAAACGGTGCGCGTGGTATAGCGTATGTTGGAGCACTGAGCTACACGGCGGCGCGGGCACGATAGACGCGGCGCGCGCGTGGGGGCGCGGCTATATACCGCGGCCGGCGGGGCGCGGCACGCGGCGCGCGGGAGGAGAGCCCCGCCGGTGTGCCCGCTGCTCTCCGCTCTCGTTCTGACCTCACTAGTGCTGACTGCTGGGCGGCGCACGATAATAATGTTATTGTGCATTCTTTATTACATCCTATTTTTATTTCGCTATTGTCGGAACTGTGCTTTGCTCTTGACACTCAAGTAACTTCTAGATGGCCTTTAGTGATCACAAACATCCTTTTTGAGGTGTCTGACGTGTGTTGAGTAAGGAGCGACTCGGTGCGGCGCGGCGCGGCGAGAACGAGTTTCAATAAATACTAATATATGTTACTTCCCTTGAATTCTATAACAGTCAATTTTTGTTGTAAAATTCACCTTAGGGATCCCTTACAACTTTTTGACAGCTTTTACCATAAGCCAACATTTTTAAAATCAAAATATAGATATTATATAATACTAAATCCCATACAACAGCAAAAACATAATTTTTCAAAACTTATCGATAAAAAACGCTATACCGATAACGTATAAACGCTTTTTAGTAACTGTTATTGGTTATGCCGGCTTTACTGTGATGCACCAGGCTTGACCTCACTGAGTACTTGTCGCAGCTCCCCCCCCCCCCCCCCCCCCCCCCCGCCGCTGCTACACCCCCCTCCCGTTCCCACTCGTGCTCCGCCGCCCGCGCGACATTCTGGCGCCAAGCCGCAGCTAGTTATTTTTTAAATATATTTATACTACACCGTAAATTGAGAAAAGTTATTAATTGCACGTAAATATCCGGTTTTTGTGATGTATAGTTTCATTCATGTATCATTTTCGTAGGTTCAATGGCCTAATTGCAGTGAATTGGCGCGAACCGCGAGTTTGTTTGATTTGTGGTTCGGTTGTTTGTATTTTTAAGAGAAACTTTAACTCGAACGGTTTTTTAATAGTCTTACGCTTCACCTTATGATGCGTTAAGTAATCCTGCTAACATTTGCCTAATGTTACTTTTTTAGTGTAATGATTGACCTCAAACAGGGACTATTGCTTCTGGCTTTAGGTGTTGTCAATTAAATCTTCCTGAAATATGCTAAGTCACTTTACACCGACATAAAAGTTTAATTACTGTAAAGTAGATAACAAATATAGTATAACAGCATTTAATGGCATTCCTTGCTAGTAAACCTCACATAGCAAATCGGAAATTCATTGGTCTACGAAGCGATTTTTAGTGTGTTTTCTTTATAGCACAGGCGCGGCAGTCAAGCATACAACTTACCTGATCTCGAGTGATTATTGCCGATCATAAAATTCTACAAAACTAGCATATTAGCTATATTGCCATCTTCTTAAAGTGGAAGTAGAAAAGGACGAAAAATATGGGAAAACCCAAGCAAAGAAAAATCGTTTACACAATAAAAAGGGCTTATCGTACTACCGATAGCGGTAACATTGCCGTTTCGGATTAGTTTTACGCATTTTACCACTGATATGACGTATAGTAAAAGTATTGTTCATTCCCACAATAAAAAAAAAAAACGTTAATGCAGATTTACACGTGTATGTCTATCTATTATACAGTTTACGTAAGTTTCACTGTTAAGTACGGGATTACAGAAATATGATTGGACCAAAGATAAAAAAAGATGCCGAAGTCTTGTCAGACTTCGGCCGGGTCCTGAGGTGGCGCAATCCGCGTTTTTATCGTCGACACACCGCTTAAAATCAGGTATTTAGGTTTCCTCACACGTGTACACCTCTAAAAGAATCATTGATTAATGGATCCATAATACCTTATATACAATAAAAAAATCAAAAGCATGTATCTGGTATCGAAACTACATAATCAGTCTCAACTATCCGGTCAGCTATTTATCGCTCCCCTATTACAATAAATAGTTTCAACATTCCTGTTTTAATATTAACAAACACCAGTTGAGTTGTTTGTTTAACTTTGGTATTACGTAGGCGCACCTTAAATTCTGAGATCCAAGGCTCGGAGGCGGGGCGCTGAGTCATTTGCAACGTTTAAAATGCCGGCCCATGTATTGCTTATGAACTGGTTTGTAGCTGTTTCAAATGTTTACAGATTGAGCTCGGCTATGTTAGGTGCGTTGTGAGTACGTGTGTACTTGATAGTTGGTGATAGTTGCTTTTATTTATACATTTATACCTATCAGTTGAGTATTTTGCTCAGCTGCTATATCGTAAGAAGTGTGGTTCGAAACAACTGAGACTGAGTACGTACATGGCCAATTAGTATGAGGGTGTCTTCGGCCGTCATCACCACAACCTTCCTAAGCTAGAGTTTTTATTTTTGTGTCCGAATTTCCGAATCATCTGTAAGATTTTTGTTATCAGTCGTTTAGCTGTCATATAGCATAGGATTGGCAGTTTATTTTCACATCACATGTTAGTTTTCATCGTTAAATTCGAACCTACGCAACTCTAGAGTAGTGTTATTTAAAAAATCCTAAAACTATCGGAGCTATGAATCAATCGTATGAACGAGTACACTCCTCGATTCTTAGTATTATCTTTATACTTGCCTGGTGAAGAGTTTTGGACCGTGACCTCCATATCAGAATTCTTCACGCGTTGATGTGTCCAGCCTTAATGATCTCAATTAATTTGAAACTGTGTCATTAATTCATTCGTAACGATTTGCTCAGAAATGTTATGCACTGACAAGGACGAAGGGTCGTTTGTATAAGTTTCTGCTTCTACCTGATCTTATTTCACACTTAATTAAAAGCAGGGGTCGACCGCCGCGCTTGTCCGAATCGTTCGAAAACATATCTAATAACGAGCACATGACGTCTTTGGAAATTAATAACTAAAATAAACTGAATGGCCTATAAATCTAAGCTGATATTGTCTCAATATTAATCTGTGATATTAATTTATTTCTAATCAGATATATTGTCAAAAATGCAATTAAAACTGCAGCAGTCACGTGTATTGCTTGTTTTTAATTTCCTGCGTCTTGTATGTGTCGTCTTCATTGATATGCTTTGCATTATTAATTACTGGTGGAATGTTTCCTCATAATTACCAGAACGTTTAACATCTTGTAGACTTTGCATTTACGACAATACCTTCTGGAATAAATACTTGAGTGTTTGTTTATACACCTTCATCAGACACAGAATTTCCACTGCTGACATTGAACCCACGAAAAGACTGACGGGAACTATTACAAGCTTGAATCAAACTAAAATAATATCATTTATTCAAATAGTAATCATTAATAGCATTCTTTGTACCTTAGACGTGTAACAACAGATAAGAAACAGCGTAAGAAACTACTTTAGTAACACGAACTATCCTTTTATATAATCCTTTTCTAAGTATATTATGACAAATAATTTACATATTAATAGTTAGGACATCATTATACAATCAGTATAATAGTAATTATGATTACTAGAAAACACTAGCAAATTAACACGTTTCGTAAAAGCGTGTAAGCGTATCATAGACATTAACATACAATAACACAATTCTAACAAGTAATTAGAATTCGATAATTTAATTACCAAGATAAATTAAAAAAAAAATATTCCGCCACGGCAAAGTGCATTGCACCTGTTGGTAAGCGCAATGCCGTCCAAACAGAAAACCGAATGGCATCAGACGGAGGTTTCATGCCATTGGACACGATTATGCCGGCCTACTCAGCTGCTTCTTTACGCAATGGCGGAAAAGCCCAGGATTATAGGATGGAGGGAACACGTGTGACGACAAACCAGACCTCAACAGCAATAAAAAGATTTGGCAAATCTTTTGCTTCGGGCCTAGATGATTTTGACCATCAAGGTGTAAGCAACCACGAAAGCACTGTATCCTATAAATTGTCTAGAGTCAATGATAAGTAAAGTTCATTTCAATTTATAACTGTAGTGTCTATGCAATAAATTACAATATAGGCAACGATCTAGGATCATTTAAAACGCATTATTGATGAAATGGTTGTTGTTTTTTCAAGAATACTTCATTAGCTGCTAGCACCAAGAGTTCCTTTAACTTTAAATAGATGTTTAATAGGTGTTTAGTTTAAGGTTAACAGTTAACGCATATACTAAGTTTAATTATACTATGAATTTATACAATATTGCGAATAGAAGATACATTTACAAGTTACGTACTCTTAAGTAGCACTATAATCGACAACCCTTTATGACTGCATTAGGCACCACCAATTACAGTATTTGAGACGACAAACCGCATAAACATTCGTATGGTTTTTCATATTGTGTTGTGTAGCATCATTATTACATTCTTCATCCAGAGAGATAAACACTTTATTTAACATCGACAGTAAAAAAAAACATCATAATCGATTCCTCGCTAAAAATAAATTTGCATAGTTTGCATATTCTAGAAACGTCTGGGCGAAAAAAACGAAAGCGGACGCTGCAACGGGCTTCAATTTATCTCGCAAACAAATTAGATTGTATGACAGTAGCGCGAGGGGAACTTGTTTACCATTGAAGGTGTGGGCTGTGGAAGCAGACCGACGACCGTCGAGATCATTTGTTTATAGAAGTATTAAATATAAGTGCTCTATGAACAGCCTCAAATTGGCGTAATACATACATACATAGACTCACGCCTTTATCCCAGAAGTGGTAGGCAGAGGCGCCACCAGGAGACCAACATTTCGCCTTGTATGTTCCGACCCATGATGTGTTAGGGGGCAAGCCTATCGCATTGGTGTAATGGTGTGATTTAATAAAAAAACTATTACCTATTTTTTATATTATAAATAACTAAACTTTAATAAAAATAATCAGACTAAATTGCGCCCAAAATCTAACGTTCGAAAACAACATAATACTCATTATTGCTAAAATCGAACGATTTTATAAGGGCGATGGGTATAAGCATAAAATTATAAGATTAAAGGAAAGGATAATTACGAATTTTGCTTAGGAAAAGATAGCATAGTTGATAACGGATTATATCGCACGCCATCAATGTTTTCATTCCCAGAACAATATTCTAGCAATTTTTACTTATATCACTAGATGTGTCGCTGTGATCATGATTTTACTGTAAATCAATATCCCGTAACATGTTTAACGTTTAAAATATTATTGAATAAATTCGAGTAATACATGTCTGTTAAGTAGTAGGTACATATAAGTTGTTCCAAAATGAATATGCATTAAACTGTTTGCGCTTATACAGTAAACCAGTATTTCTCGTTGCTCGTGTTAAAAGTTATTTTCTTCAAAACTCGCTGTTGCTATGCTCTGACAAGGACGTGCATATGAATAAATATAAAATTGGTATCTAATGAACTGTTTATTCCTATACGATCGTCTGCTATTTTGATTCCTTATATTTATAAGTATGGATGAGTTTACAACTAGGTCATACAACATTTGTAAAGTTTATTGAGCTGAGTGCCCCTTTAATTATAGAAAATCACAGCATTGGTGGTAATGCTAACAGCCTCCGTGGCGCAGTTGGTTAGACGCCGGCTGTGACACGAGAGGCCGCGGGTTCGATCCCCGCACCGAGACAAATGATTATGTGAACCACAAATATTTGTTTCGGGTCTGGGTGTTTGTGAGACCGAAAGACTCTCGTATCTTCTGATACCCACGACACAAGACTCGATCTTAGTGTGGGGTCAGGACTATGTATGTGACTGTTGGGTGTATTTATTAGTATTATGAAAAAAGTATCAAATAAACTTACATACATTCATGAACTGGCTAGTGCATCCTATTTTCAAATCTCAAACTGCTATTAACGCTCGTAAATACGAAGCATAATAATTAATATGATTAATTGACAAATTAAAATTAAATTAGTTCTGTAAGTTAATAAAACGATGACAGCTCAAGGTAAAATTGACACTAAGCCAATACAAGAAGAAGCGTAATTAATGATGATTGCTAACGAAAGGGTTAAATAACTAGTAATAAAATAAAAGTTATGTCCGCTGTTAATTGGTTTTCTTGGTATATTTATATACGCGATAATTAAGTATTTAATTAGCCAGAGTTATAATAATCATACATAATAAATCGTGTTGTTCTCTGGTAGGTAATTTAATTTAAAATGAAGTAAATACGAGTAGTAAAAAAAAATTAAACCGTGAACCATAAATAAAACAGCAGGCTTTTGCCGATTGCAGTTGCTCTTGTGTATTTACAAGCATTAAAGCGAAGTGCAGATAGAACAACTTTCATCTCCGTATTGCTGCAACGGACAACTCCCAACTAGGAGTTTAAATATAACTTAACGAAACTACGCAGACTGAGGCCCGAATAATCATACGCCATTTAAATATTATATTGGCTGTAACTACGCAAATCCCGTCTAAATGTACTAGGTAAGTCGGACACGGGTAGTTAAGTGCAACTTAATATTTAAATGGCGTTTGAGTATTCGGGCGATAGAGCTTCAGTGATTGACCACAGTTTTCAGTTGCTGCACTCCACAGACAGAATCATTTTCGTCTTCACGCAACTAGCAACTGTCAAAATACTAGTTGTGTCAGAAACTTTGCTTCAGATATATTTTTATTGATTTCTTACTTAAATTAATATAATAAGTATGCAACTCAACAGTTGTCATAAAGGTTAAATTTGTCATATTAAAGAAAATATAGAAAATGTGTTATTTTGACAGCTGTTTCACATTAAATACGTTTGCAAAGTATTAAAATTACTTACATTTATTAGCGTTGTAATAGCCAGCAAACAGTGGATTACGTCAGGAATTAATTAATTTGATGTTTCAACGCGTTGATTTATGAAGCGGTCTTCTGTCCTTGGACACGGGCTGTAGTTTGTAAGTTTGGAAGGGTTTAGTACAATTTGTGGCGATTAAAATTGTGTACATTACCAGGTCTGTAGAAATTATAAGGGTTTTGATATTGTCTTATAAGTTGTTGAGATGTACATACATATTACATACATATACTTAAGCCTTGTGTTTGATCATTTGGTGCTTCTTACCTTGTTATAACTTATTACCATTATTGAATGGTAACCATTGTAACCATTATTGAATGGTAACAAATGTAATAAGTGAGAAATATGAAGTTTTTTGAAAGCTTCTGACTTGGCTTGACAATAAGCTGATATCCACGTAGCTAATCTTCCTTTATGTCAGGTGAAGTTTGTTTGAACAACACGAGGCAAAAAACCTGTCCTGTCCACGATAAACTAATCCTTGCTATAATTAATTACACACATGAGTAAACAAACAAAATTTAATATTATGGCCAGAATTTGGTGTAACAGTTGCAATATTTTAATCGTGCGATAATATATTATCTAAATAATACGTTATCTAATCTTATGAAAATAAATTACGCTCGATACATAACCTTACCCAACGTGACAACACAAATTCCTCTTATTCTTCATATCAAATATTTATGTCCATACATTGACGAAGTGTACCTACTGTTAAAAATATTATTGTCCGAAAATATATTTTAAAATTAGTTTCAGTTATTAAAATTTGCCTTTCATATGATGATGACATGAGTTCGAATGAAAGAAGAAGGAGCATGCCAGCCTACTGACCAATAACGCAAAGCAATATATCATTGAAAACGTCTTTTCAAATGCTACAACTTCTTCTATGGAAAGGAATGCCAATTCGCTGTATGAAAAGAAATATACCGACATAATGATATTTCGAGCATCTTATGAATGTACCTCAGCCTAGTAAGCAATAACATTAAGGGATTAGCCACTGGAAAAGTTTTTTTAAATGCTACAACTTCTTTTTCTACCTACATACGTGTTTGGGAGTAGTCTTTGAGTAATGGCCCTCACACACGAAGTGCGTTTGCGAAAACGCGAGCTTGCACCAGTCTCGAATCGAAAATTGGAACGAAGTTTGCGCAGTTATTTCCCCACAAACGTTTCAGTATAGTGGTGCAAACTGAGACTTGCACAGTTATATCGTTACGTGGAGGCCATTACTCAAAGCCTGATGGAAATGTCTCTTGTTTTATGTGTTTTTGTCCCTTACTCATAAGTATTACCAAAATTCTAAAAATATCCTCTTGCGAAGCCTATGATACTTGCAGAATGTTTGGCTGGGAATCGAAGAGAAAAATCGAAGATCTTCCTTAGTGGTTGCCATTTCTCTAGCAGAGAACTGCTATGTATAGTAGATGATAATGAGGCGATGGTGAATCTGCATAGCCGGAACATACGCCCGCTCATTATTCAATATTCATGAATACGTAGAATCACATATTATAAGAATTTGTAATATGCATTCCATGACTATTGACGGAAATAGTGATTTGCACATAGAACCAGTTGACCTTACAACACGTGGTATGAACTTATGTGTACCGTAGGTCTTGGAGGCCATGCCCAAGGTCCAAGATTCGCTTCCGACAACACTCGGAAGGGCCCGAGATAAATGCTTTGTCAAACGGAGATTTATTGGTATGATTTGTGTTGTTCTGTGGATATTGAGTTATTGCGTATACTCATGCAATTGTTGGAGTAATTTATGTAGTTCAGGAAGCTGTATGTCAATAATTTGTATTGATTGTTTACGATGCATAATATATTTCAATACAAAATAGTTATGACATTCATTCAAGAAAACAAAAGAATTAAGATGGTAACTAGCCAGCCGGCACTTTATCGGCCATATTCATAGAAAGATTTCAAACCTGTTTTAGATAACGAATGTTTTGTCCCTTTCGAATGAATTTAGAATTCATTTTGAGCGAAGAAGATAAAACATACGATAACTAAAATAGGTTTTAAATCTGTGTATGCACAAGGCCGTATTAAAATAATTATGAATAAAGTTGACCCGATATGGTGCCAGGAGTGTCGCTGGATAGCTATGCTAGTCTTTCTAGGAGCCCTAATTATGTTTAGTAAAATATTTACTCCATGTGAGGATGATTATCATTAAAACACTAATAATTTCTAAAGCTACATAGGTCAGGTTGGAAATTACTGTTATTGCGAATGCTAGTAAAAATAATTTCAAACGTTTTTATTGCCCTTGTGTTCAACGTTCGATGTAGTCATGGTATTATTAAAATCTACAAATGTGAGTTGCAGCCAATATTTTTTACAGATGACGTCAGTGTTCATATTGAAATTTAATATTTTATTTGTTGGTCTAAAAATGAATTATTAATAGTTTTAAACGTCACAACAACTGTGGTAATTTTAAAGGAATTACACATGCTTAAAAGAGATTGGAAGGTCCTTGTATTAACTACTTTCTACACGCAAAAATATCTGTAATACATGTATAAAAAATTAAATTAACCACTCGTTCTCTTAAGTCTACACTTTATTAATATTTAAGTTCCAGATTTAAATATGTAGATTTAATATTTTATAAATGAAACATTTATAAGTCCGCCAACCCGCACTAGGCCCGCGTGGTGGACTATATGGCCTAACCCCTCTCAATAGTACTCTCGATTGTAGAGGAGGCTCGTTACCTGCAGTGGGACGTATATGGGCTGATACAGATATACAGATACAGAAACATTTTATGAGTATCAATTGCATCTTTATTCCCATTGAGCTGAATTTAAATATACAAGATTAATAACTTGCATTAAAATAAAATGTACTAATATCTCGCAAGGTTTTCTGGTGCACGAAATTTACAATTTTATTCATTGTGTTCAGTTTTTTGTATTGTAGTTACGGTACGAATCACCTCAGATTAGATTTCATAAAAAAAAAAATATCAAAGTAAATCTTACGAATTTTATCGCGATAAAATTTACGTCACTCTACATTCGCGCAAACAAAAAGGTATTACAGTATTTGTTTGTTTCTAATATTATCCAACAGAAATAAAACATAAGTAATTCTATTTTCGTGTCGATGTTATCTCAGGTATTCGACGTCACTGGAAATTCTAATGCGATCATAACAACATAATGAATTAACGATGAAAATAAAATACGATAAAAATTCAAATTAAGTCTAATTTAATGTTTCGATCGCTGTGTTTATTAATTTGTCGGCACGATCGATAGTAGGAGATTATTAACGCCCTTTTTAACCGCTGTATTGAACCCTTATTGTACTGTACTGTATCAGCCCATATACGTCCCACTACAATCGAAAGTACGATTTAGAGGGATTAGGCCATATAGTCCACCACGCTGGCCTTGTGCGGGTGGGCAGAATTTACAAACCATAAAAATTCTTACAAATCGCTATAGCATACAGGTTTCCTCATTATGTTTTCCTTGCTGTCACCTCACACATACAACCACTGCGTTGTGTGTGTCTACGTGGTAGGTAGACATCCTCCATTGCGCTTGCCAGCACGTGCTGGCTATAGAATCTCAGAATAAAAAGATAAATACGTTTTATAATCCAGCCTAACAAACTACTATTACATAAAAACAAGTGCTAAATGTGCCATAAAATACGTCATTAAAAGATATGACGTGCTCTGCCCATTAACTATACAAAATGTATGATAATGATATTAATCATTTACGTATATATACGTCACATTAACCTTGGGATCTGTTGAGGAATTTTGATGAATAGAATGGAATTGTAAACGCGTTTTTGCCCTACATAGTTTTAAAACAGTACTATTTTAAAAATCCTTTAATATTTTTCAATCTTTGTGAAGTAGCTTCGGTTGTGCAGCAGACTAGAAGACGTCTATGAAACAAAAGCCTATGCTTGAGTAATTATTTATTTTCCCATCTGTATATTTATTTATTCATATATTATTTATTGTACACACAAAAAAATTACAAATAAAATGAAAATCACATACATAACAAATACAATTGGCGGTCCTATGGATTTAAAAATTGGATTAACAGAGGGCAGTTTAGAGTGTAAGGGATAGAAGCGAACACGAAATAGTATATCAAATACAAATAATGTAATAACTTAAAGGAATTACAAAAATATATTAAAAAGACCCTTATAGTATCCGACAGACATTTTAACAGAGAGACACGATCAGAAATTGCAGTC
Organism: Deilephila elpenor; assembly: GCA_949752805.1. NCBI lineage: Eukaryota > Metazoa > Arthropoda > Insecta > Lepidoptera > Sphingidae > Deilephila > Deilephila elpenor. The sequence goes on along the minus strand of OX457107.1, from coordinate 12,540,617 downwards.
CAACTAATTTTCTTGAGGGATTGCTCTAGTATAATATCTATTGGCAGCATATTTGTGCGGTTTTGAAGGATAGCTACTTGTTATTAATATATTTTTACAATACCTACTACGAGTAAGGTAATTAACATAATATGAGTGGGCAAAATAAAACAAAATCATAGTGGAAAAATTAAACTTTATTATCGATTCACAATGTCATGGCAACATACGGATATGTTTTTATTTTCATAATATAGTATATAACGGATTAAATAACAGTTTATTATGCAATTGAAGATATCACAATTGTGCTAATTACAAACATGCTTTTTTCATATAATAATGGCACGTGCAATGTTCCCAGATATTATCAAACATTGTATAGAATAATTATTCAAGAATCAATAACTTCTTGACAATCTTAACCGCATATAAACCTACCTAAGCTTAATTTTATAAATAAATAAATAAATCTTTAACAGGATCTTAATCTTTACATAATAATAATAATATACTCTTAATTATAACACCATGTAACGTGAACATGTAAAGAAAACAAATAAAATAGAAAAAAAATACACATACATAGGTACATATTTAATTATAATATGAATTATTAGAGATATATCTAAAAGCTATAAAAAAGTACACTATCTATAAGTTACCATCAGGTAATACAGTCTTCATACCGAGCAAGGACAAGAAACAACACAAAAATATAAAATATTAAACATTTCATATCATACTATAAACATTTAGTGGCTATCACATTATGAGGTCGTGAAGGAAAACCACGGAGTACTCAAGCGTAAAGAGAAACTTGTCGATATGTCGAGAGCTTGACAATCAATCATAGATAATAACTGACGTTTAGATACCTGCAGCCTATAGTAGGACATATCAGGTATATTTTGTATTTAAGTAGATATTTTGAAGGCCTTCTGTTAGTTCAAATGTACTAGAGCTGTGGCGAGTGAGCCCAAATTATGTAAGGTTACATTTATAAGGGAATAAAAGGCAATATTTGGTATAAATGAGAAATTAGTCAAAAGGTTTGTTTAGGAAAGAGCAAACCGTCGGCTTCGTTAGCGTTTTTATTCGCGCCTTAGTCATTGCAAGTATGTTCTAAAACAGCACTATTGATGCTGATGTTGCTGTAGGTGGCGATGAATGAAAGAAAGAAAGAAAGAAAGCATTTATTCGTGATAAGCAATTTTACAATTATACTCATATATAAAATAACTTAGGTATAGTATTGCTTGTCACAAAACGGCTCAAGCTCAGCATGTGCTGGTAATGAAACCAACGCTGGTCTTCCGCAAAGCCGGTAAGTGACGTCACAGGCGCCAAAAAAGTAAATAGAAAAGAAATGTACAATACTGCTTTTCTCTTCCCATCTTTTCCCTTCCCGCTCCCGTCCCGAATTTGATGGGCGGCACCGAATCTATGATCCAAGCGTTGTGGAAGTTCATGGGCGGCAGTGATCGTATACCATCAGGTGACTTTATTGCTCGTTTGCCTGACTTATAGAATAACAATAAGGTGACCCATCTACTCATGAACCTCCTAACAAAAACTTTGTAAAATTATTGGGCATATTTGTGAATTAAAACGTAAGTCTGGTTCGTAAAGTATTTATTTTACTGTGCGTTATCTCACGGCCTTTGGGTGACATTTACAGTATCGAGATTTGGGGTCTTTGGTTATATTGTAGATATGAATATTATATTTATAGGTCAAGTGTTTTATAACTGGTGTTACGTTCGATTTTAAATCGACCTCTCGTTCATTGTTGTTACTCTTGTTGATTTGTTGTCAGCCAGGATCAGCAATGGCATGCCAGAAATTGGCAGCGAGCTCCAGAGAACGGCAAATCTCTTAAGGGCACTAGCTTGTCTTTAACCCGCATCGCAATCAATCAGAAAGAAAAAAACAAATAGTCGCATTTCCCTCTGCAGCAAAGCGTGTGATTGTTGATCGTGAAAAGGTTCATGTGATATAAAAGATATCTGATTATGATAAATATATAGATAGTCTTTGTAATTAATGGAAATCTAGGACTTAACGAGTGGCTAAAAATAACATCATTCATCATTAAACAACGTTCAGAATAGTGATACAGCATACTTTGGAAACGCTAGGAAAATAATATAACATATTGATGATCAATTACTAATCTAACCACAAACTACCACAAAAATATATGTTACTAGTTTAATATTTCTGATATTTAAATGTACACGCATTATAATATAGTTTATACACATATTTTTGTGGTGATATGACTAATTAATATATCATATAAATATCAAATGAGTCGCCAAATCTACTATCGGTACCAACATTAGTATTATTAACTTCAATCACAGGAAGTCTACGGCGGAACAAGATCTTTCATCAAGAATTTCCATTAAAAATATCAACCAATTATAATTATATCGCCCTAAGATATAAGTAATAATTACTATTTATTAAACAAAAAAATAACGCTTCATTTGATATTTCGCGCTGATATGAATGTCTAGGGAAAATATTTCCGACCATCGATAAAATCTTAGAAAAAATTACATCAACCACCCAATACGATTCAAGACAAACCGCGTTTTATCACTAATCAGATAACGATTTAGCATACCTAGAAAAATATCCCTTATCAATAAACATGCAGTGTTATCAGCTCATGCTGCGTATTTCCTCGGATTTCGATATGAATCATATCACTTGTGCATGTGCAAAGAATATCCTTTATACAGGAAAACCTGCTTATGCAAATACGTATAAAAACACGCCTGTATTTCCTAAAGGCTAGGCAGGAACCTCGCCCTCAAAGCCGCCAGTGCACCTGTAAGCCAGAATCAGCGGCACGAATTTTATTAACATCAAACATTGAACTTCTTTATGTCTTTTTTACCTCCAACAAAATACATCATATAGTTAAATATTGCCTATTGACGTCCCGGATATCAACTACAACACCGAGCAACTGTATAATATATCTCATATTACAACCAAAAATCGTAACCCAAATTGGATTGCCCGGCATGAGGCTTATGAAAAACTTTTCCATATTTTGGGGACTTTCCACAACTTATCTGCTTAGAAATGTAATAAGCAGCAGTACATTATAATCAATCATTTAAAATATTTGACATTATTATCGTTAGGATTTAAAAATGTATGAATTAATAATATAATATAATTTTTTGATATACAGTAAGACAAGTGGTGTATTAAGCTATAAACCGACTGCAGAATAAAATTGTTGTATGTATGATGTCTGTGCCAAAGACTATTTTTTCTTCTTGTCCGCCAGTGTGGTCATAGTCATGGAAAAAGGAAAATGCACCGACTGGATAAAAATATCTCATTAAATCATCTACTTAGTGTTACCTTTTGAATGTCACAGTGCCAACCATTCTGATAAAATAATATGTAACCAAAACAAGTGTTGGGAAAAACTCCTCGTAGATGCTGATACACATGACACAAGCCACGTATGACTACGGGCTCTCTAAGTGACTAATGGGTATTTTTTCAATTGATGAATAGAGTGATTCAATTCACCTGAATGCTAACTCGATGATTGTACTTGTTTATGAAGGAAACAAAGAAGCCTTAAACTAAGTCACCTCACATATGTCAGATCAAAAAATAATGACTTGTTAATATGCTCATAACATAATGATTCTTAATAACCTAATGTAAATAGTAATGAGAAACTTTCCTAATGGAGAAGTATTATGTGTAGACTCTTTTGTAAAACATTCAGAACCTGAGGATATAGGCGAATAGCGTCATAGAATCAAATTAAGAAAGTGGTAAATTAATTTTCATAAACGAAAACCGTTGCTATGCTGGAAGAATCGAATTACAAAAGTATCGCTTTTGAATTCAATGATACGAAAAGAAAATGCAAGAATATCACCAATTACATCAAAAATAGATTTATCGTGACGTCGTTATCAATGATTTACAAAGGAAAGTTCTTAAAGGCGAATGACTAAGACTTGCTGACTTCACGTGTGATGAAATATCTAACAATACTCTTGCAAATAATTTAGAGAAATATTTATCATAACAAACTACGTACATATATCATCCATAGAAATCAGAAAATAATTAATACCTATTGAGCATGATATGGCATGTATGACTGCCTCGGTGGCGTAGTTGTACAGCACGATTACAACGTTGAAGTCTTGAGTTGGAGTCCCGGGTCGGGCAAAGTGATATTGGATTATTCTATTCAATATCAGTCCGGAATCAGGAATTTGTGCCCGATTGGCGACAGGCTCTTCCCCTGCCACATCGTGGAACGGAATACATAAGGCGAAATGCAGGTGTCTTCGGAAAAATAAGTTTATACACATATATGTTTGGACATGATATGGAAACGTATAGCGGACAACCCAAATAGCCACCGTATACAAAGGTGCAGAACCAGAACCATTCACGGTTTAGTTCCTTTGGCGTATCAATATCAATAAATACGCCCAACTATCGCACAGATAGTTCTGTTCTGCCCCAAAACTAAGATACTTGTCTTGTACCGTTGGTATCAGAAACTTCGAAAGGCGTCGGAATATACAGAACCAGTGTAAAAATCAATATCTTTACACAAAATATTATAAATAGTTCTAAAATATATGTAGTATTATAAAAGCTGACCCTTTCTGGAAATCCTCTTATCACTTATCAATGGAAAGGCACAGTCAATTCCTAAAACGATAAAAGGATTTAAGTAATTGATGGCCCTGATAAGGGATTTCAATTTTTATCTCTAACGAATTATTTAACTTGAAATACATAAAGTTTAAGATATTACTTTGCTAATTATTTTGTCTGATTGTAAAATACCCATATCTTATACGTATTTATATGGAAATACAATAGATTTTTCACTTGATGCCGTAAATAAAATGAAACAACTGAGCGTTAAGAAGTTTTCAGCATTTAAGAAAAAAAATTAGAATTAAATACAGCTGCAAAACCAAGTAAATTGAGAACAATACAGCTTTACAATAACAGTGTTAAATAAAATGAAATCTATATTGATGTTTTTTAATCGTAATATCTACGATATTAAGTTCTCATGTTTTAGATAATGAGACCATTGAGTAGTTGTAGAACGGAAAATCCTTTTATTTTTTAATCTGTTCATCTGCACTGAGCCACAGATAAAAACTAGTTTATGATAAACTTGTTTGTTCAGTTTTATTTCTTCCGCGTTAATGTCAGATCTATAGTTTATCTTTTATGGGGTGCACAGATTTAAATAAAGGTCGTGTTCTTAGAATACCTATTTATTCTCGGTTTCATACAGGCCAACGTAACTTTGTCAAACGACGTTAATATTTTGTTAATCCACAATTACATACATAAACTCACGCCTTTTTCCCAGAAGGGTTAGGCAGAATGCTACCAGGACACCCACATTTCGCCTTGTATGTTCTGTCCTACGACGTGTTAGGGGTTGAACCTATCGCCACATCGGGCACAAATTCCTGACTGATAATAATTAATAAAAAAGTCCAATATGACAATCTACAATTATGTGCAGAAAAAATGCTATGCTATTAGAAAACCTTAACAATCAAAACATAAATAGAGAAAAGACAATCAGTAGTTTTATCAATCAATCATTTTGTTGGTATTGTGTCTGGCAATTTGGATATGATATCGGTGCTATGATTATATTTAGGAAATATTTTAATTTTACTTTGATATAATATGATTCATTTCTACAAGTACCTATCAAAATCTAGACTTAAATATAAATATGTAAGTTTAGACTCTTAAGTTCGAATGCCTTAGTATTTTGAGTTGAAGCTGCTACGGGTATATTTTACTTGTATGTTATAATTACTTAAAATAGGGCCATACAATTCGCAGCTCATGTATTCGTTCGCTAGCCTTATTTTTCAAATTTACTTTTTGCCCACAATTTCTTGCTCAAAACTTAAATCAGTTATACATTGACGAACGAATCTGGAGCGATAATCTCATCGATAATTCTAGAAATATTGTTCGCCGACCAATACACAGAAAATATTCCTTTAGCCCAGTTTGCTTTATCAATAAGAAATCTAGTCTGCAGGAGGTTGTTATCTTTTACCTTGTTGTGTCCAGTCTCTAAAACTGCGCAGTTTGTGTTATCAGTATCAGTTGACGGACTTTAAATCGGACATTTTTTATTAGTTGTTGATAATTTTTGTCATGTCATGAATACTCAGTAACGGTTTTAAAACCACGTAAAACTTCATAAGTTTTAAATCGAATCCTAAACAACCTACCAACGCATCAAGACAACATATTTTCTTTCTGATATAATACTACTAAAATAATACGTACAAAACTCCATGAAATAATAACATACAGATGCTATTCTTAACTTACAGTCAAAACAATAAAACTGATAATTCAGAGGTCAATAAAAATCCGTTTTACTGTCTACTTTGCGTTATCCAAGTGATTAATTTATTGTGACAGGGGTCGCCACTCGCCACCTATGGAATATAAACCGTCAAATCAAATTATCATTGACACTTTGATCTTCAATAATTACAATTTAGTTTACTAACTTTAAGACCATATTCAAATTCGAAATCTAAAAATAACATTATTGATTGAAATACCTTTGGAACCATAACTATATAGTGAACATCTATTCCTAAGAAATGTTGATAACATGCACCGAGACATGCACTAAAATATAATTTAAAAGCATTGAAATTAATAAAAATACATATTAGGAATTTAATGTTACTGAAGCTACGCTGTATCACACTAAAACATCGTGTCTAACCACGACTTGTTAGATAAATGTCATGTGATGTGACTATCAGAATCTAAAACATGCTCTTCGATCCAAAACCACCTAATCTGATACAAATGTTTGTGTGAACCACAAGTATTTGTTTCGTATCTGGGTGTTTGTGAAACCGAAAAGTCTCTTGTAGTTCCTGATACACACGACACCAGACTCGATCTTTGTGTGTGGACTAGAATATGTATGTGACTGTTGGGTGTATTTATTTATTTATAAAATATTGTTGGATCTCATAAATATTTGCTCTAGTGTTCTCGCGACTTTGTGGCCTCTCATTCCATAGCAAGTTTACGGACCTCTATGTCACTACATCTGACAAATACAAACTGATAAATGTGCATAGATTTTAACTTAACTAATTTGGGTCTTTAGATAAAAGATTGATTGAATGATAAGATTTGAAAATATAGACTAGATAGCTTTAAAGATATTAATTGAAATTCACTGTCGATCGGACAGATATCCTTTACAACCACCTGGTGATTCCACAATTGGTCTTGTGTTCAAATTCAGCGATCATCGATCATTGCTATTCGTACTGCATTCAGTTTCTTTCCCATCCAAAGACTTATGTTTTAAAACAATGGATAGACTTGAATTTAAAATAAAGAGCTATGAATCATTAAAAATAACTTTCTGAGTATGGACGTAATAAATGTCGATTTTATGACTCAACTAACTTTGATAATTGGAAAAGCCATGGTCTTTCTTCTTTTCTACGGATTTACGTAAGATTAATAATAATATATTGATGATTGTGATATAATGACTTATTCAAAAATCATTTCAACGGTAAATTTATTATGATTATCTAGAAAGCCAACGTCACGTGATTCATCACTATCTTTTGGTATTTAAGACGCATATTGATTTGAAAATCATATGACAATCATGAATCAGAATATTAAGTTCTCCTGAACATTCAAATTGTCTTGATAAACTTACTCCTTAATGGTTTCTTAGATTTACGCGAATGTTACACATTGAAATAAAACTATTTTATACGGATTTTATCGCGATTTGGTCCGCCCCGTGACCACGAAAGCTGTAAAGTAATCGAAACGTCGGGAAGTTAAAAAATGTAAAAATTAAACCAAATCGCGATAAAATCCGTATAAAATAGTTTTATTTCAATGTGAAACTTACTCCTTACTTCGATTAAAGTATTAAAGTATTAGTATAAGATATTAAAGTAGTTCATCAGAAAACTCAGTTCGTGTTTATAACTAGGATGGAATTCAGAAATGTAGTCGCTTTTCTACGTAAACTGTAGTCATGATTTTTTTATGAAAGCTACATATTATTTGATCTTCTAAGATTTTTTAATGTAGTTCCTTCAATTTGATCTCAAAGCCCTTGAATCTACGCTTAACACACAATATTCTTACAAGAATAAAATAAAATTGAAAGGTAGACCTTTATTTTTGATGAAATAATGTTACAATGCGTGAACACAAAGCGTGGTAAATTCTTTAGTCTGCATTGAAAATTAATTACTAGCATTTTTTATTGTTTGACAATAATATTTATATAAATACTGATTTATATGACTCAAATGAATTATTCTAATGTATTAAATAATTCTAATTTCAATAATAATGAAAGATATACATACACCTGTACGGGTAATACACCGAGTACTTACTATAGAAATATGTATTATAGTTTTCAATCAACGCTGTTTTTAAAAATTACAAAACACACTTAGAAATACGTAAACAAACCCCAATAAAAACGAGGTTTATGATATAACTATAAAGAATGGAATCAGCTAGCGTTTACATAACTCGGAAGCATTATTGTAAATCTGATCACGTGGTCTAATAAGGAAGTGATATTAATCCCTTAGAGGCCTTTATAAATGTACTAATGCCCTTTTATGTTCGCCTTCCTTGCCAAAAACGTTGCTGCGTAGTTTCGTGCCTACGGTCACGTAGACCCACCGTGATCTGTACAGGCCCCTTGTGAACCTTAGTTGGAATTTCAATTCTATATCAGTGTATTAAGGTATATTTAACATTGACAATGAATTTGTACTTGGGTACTCGTGGTCTAAACAAACCCTTTTTAAACATTCATTAGAATTTTAACATTATTACTTCAGATGAAAGTATATTTTTGAATGTGTAGTGTTAGTATTTAGGTACAATGCAGGTACAGTGATCGATGGTTTTAACGTCTGCTATTTGTATAGGAATTTCGTATGGAACTAATTGTGGAATCGCGTGATGGGTTATAGGTTCAACGTTAAAGGTTTTGTAAATAAAAGGTTTAAAAAATAGTTTTTTTTTCTTTACAATTTCAGACCTTGACATGCTTATTGCTTTTCCCAAGCTAACACTGCGTTAGTGTTTAAAATCGATGTTTTTATGAGTCAAAGCTAAGTCGTAATGTATGTGGAAATGGACTTTATTTAATGTTTTAGATTGTTTTTACGTCGATAGTATCTCACGCGTATTACGTATGCACATAACACGCCATGCGTGTAATAGCCGCGGTTAATGTGTTAAGTAATAATGATGTATCTTCTTTGAAACAAGAAATTTGAATTAAATACTACTATTAATATTCATCTGACAGTATCACAGGTGTGTCATGGGAATTGAACCTGCTATGACCTAGAACATGTTGGCAGACGCATCTAGTCTGTTACCAACAGGTCACCACGTAGGTACGTGTACGTAAGCCAGCGTGGTTGACTATATGACCTAACCCCGTTTAATCGTTTCCTCGATTGTAGAGGAGGCCTACAGCACAGGCATATATCTCCGGAAGGGTAATTAATAGTTTAGTGAGTCAATCAAAATTTCAGCAGAAATTCCGATGCATAATTTGACAGCGCAAGTTGCAAATAAAATCATAAAACCTTAAAGCATTTTAATAAACCAACATACTTCAAACAAAATAAACCCTTTTGATTATAATTAAGGTAATTAAATCCACTAGCACAATTAAGCGATTGAAATAATATGTACTGTCTCATTATCTCAAATAAACATAATTAAACTGACATTGCAATGAAGTGGAAGCCGTGACCCTTGCCTGGCTCGTGGTCGGATGTTCCCTCTTTTATTACCAAGACCCAAAGATCAACATCAATATCATTCCTTTACTTTACGTCCTGATAATAAGTGCGTTGCACTGTATATTATGCATGCGTATATAAAATGATGGAGAGTGTGTCCATCGTTCGTATACACTGCATTCTTTTTTACATTGTTAGCCTTTTTTACAACTGCTCTTCTATACAGAGTTGTAGTTGTAATTTTTGAGATTATTTGGCTTATAATACCAACCTGGCTTCAACCGTTTAAATTCAAACTTTCGCCTACCACGCTGGCCTAATGCGATTAGTAGACTTCACACGCCTTCAATAACTAATTATATTACAATTGGTGCTAAATTAATTGTAAAAAGATTTCCGAGATGAACAGACTGCTTTGCTATCGCGTTCGTTCGGTGATTCAGATTCCCAGATGCCCTATACATCTTTCCCGTCCTCATCGTTTTTTCTTCCCGCTCCCCTCCTGATTGCAAGGGCCGGCAGTACATCTATGATCGAAGCGTTGTTGATTTTCAAGGGCGGCAGTGATCACTTACCTTCAGGTGTTTGCTCGTTTACCAGACCTATGCAATAAAAAAACCGTCCCAAAGTATTCCATATTTATTAGAATGCACTAAGATATTACTTGCACCAAGCGAAGCAAAACCAACCTGTTGTATGCTATAAATTAATTAGTTAATTAATGTTAATAAACAACATTGGAAAGGGAAAATAAGTGAGTGTTTTTAACTGTCCAAGATAAGGCATTAAGAGTACAATTAATTGCTCACCGCTGAAAATAGATTGATAAATATAGAATACTTACGTAGTAAAGGCTACTTCCTATCTTGCACTTAATGTTTTATGCAATTAACTCCGAGGAACATATGTTTACAATTGAAGAATATGTTTAAAGGCAACTTTGTTTCATTACTAAGTGTGACATTCTTGAGAAATGAATGTAGACAGTTTAAAACTATGATAAATATACAAAACATTCTCAAATGCTCATTTTAGTCTTCCCTAAAGAGTCACAAGTTACAACATTTATCCTACTGCGGAAATCAAACCTGGGAATTCTTGTTCAACGCCCAGCAATATTGCGACTTAAGTTTTCCGTATGTGTAACGGTGCATACACATCGCAGTTACTTTTTGTGAAGCATCGGTTTCAAATGTTGCTCAGCACCATCTGATAACAAAATGTTATTTATTGTTAGTGCATGTTGCTGTTGTTATAATATGTTAAGTAATGTTGCCTAATGGTAACAATCGATTACATTGATATAGTTTATGGTATTCTTTCTTTCATTTTGCTATTTTTTGTTAATGGCGGTATCGTCGCGATTAGAAACATTCAACAAATAATAACAAGTTGTTAACGATTGTTACGTAATGTTACCGTGTTGCACAATGTTCCTTCACAAAAGGTGACAGCAGTATAAGTACCATAACATGCAAAAAATCACGTTGCACGAACTACGCGTAATTTCATAGGATAGGTATTCCCTGTATTAGTCAATTGTTTGAGAATTCCCACCCATCTAAACACCTAGTGGCCGAGTTCCGTTTGTTGGTGCGATTTATCCTGAAGTAGTAAGGAATAGGTACAATAACAGTTTATCATTATATAATCTTTATAAATAAATAATAGATCAATAATAAAGAGAGAATCAATTAAAATTATTGTGTTGTTTCAATCATATTCGTTCATTATTTCTTTGACAATTTGTACTATACAAAAACAAAAGATGAATTGGGTTTTATTTTTATAATGTCTACACTTTAAGCAAATGCATTTAATAAATTATTGGATTGCGTTAAAAGAATTCGTGGAAACGAAATAAATCTCAAGTAACTAGCGTAAAAAACTGTAATATCTCAACATATCAACCCATTACAAATTGCAATAGCTTTATTTATTTTCTCACGATGCATAGCCAGTACCTACCTGTAGCATTTTTCCGCGTATTCGCATTTACGTGAACGTTGGCAAGCGATATATTTTCAATAGATTATAGTGTTAGGAGTCGTGAAATGTTTGATATTTTTGATGATAACAATAGGATAGGACTATGTGATCAAAGCAGTAACCAAAATTTCCCGTCTCTCATAAGAAAATCGCTTTGGTGCTTTAGTGACTAGTATTTAGTTTTATGTTATTTTTCATCATTATTATTTTTCTTCTATTGTATAACTAGTATTATTTAGATACAATAGGGTTGGTGTGTCCATGTGGACAAAACCACTGTCAAAATTAATAAATGAAAAAATAAAGAATAAGATCAGCCGTTTGACAACAATCACAGATGACAACGTTGTATCTAAACCACTAAACCCTTCTTATTCATAGAAGTTACTTGTGAGATGATGACTTCTCATATTTTTCCAAAAGGATTCCTATTCTAACCCGGCGATTTCGTCGCCAAAATCTTTTTTTTTTCTTTCAGAAAAAATATAATGTGCATTATCTGAGCGTGAAATATGAAGGTTACATTACATAACATACATTTTACATTTCACCGAATATTCCAGCCATTTGTGCTTAAAATAAATCTTTTGAATATACCATTATCTTAAAAAAACAACGCACATGAGTGAGTACTGGATTTACGATGGTGAGTACACGCTCCATATATTTTTGATGAAATCGATTCTCGCTACCACCCTCGGCAGGGCAGCGAAAATTATCGGTAAAGTATTCTATAAAAGGAAAAAGGTTTCTATCCCAACCTCATTGAGTTGAGAGTTAATGATGGATAGTGCTCTGACAGGACACAGGCAAACCATCAATCCAAAAAGAAATTAAATCCTTATAAATTATATCAATATGTTAATCAAACTTCATTCGTCCCGACTAGCAGACCGATAATAATGCAAATTCGCCGTAAACCCGACGTTCGTTTTAACTATAATGCATCAGTCCCTAATTGTCTACTGAGATTTAGATTGAGAAGGCTTATATCATAGTCTACCATGCTAGCCAAGTGCGGGCTGGCGGACTTTACACACCATAGAAAATACATACATACATAAACTCACGCCTTTATCCCCGAAGGGGTAGGCAGAAGCGCCACCAGGACACCCACATTTCGCCTTGTATGTTCCGTCCCACGATGTGATAGGGGGCGAGCCTATCGCCATATCGGGCACAAATTCCTGACTCCGGGCTGATAATGAATAGAAAAATCCAATATCACTTTGCCCGACGCGGGACTCGAACCCGAGACCTCAGCTTTGTAACCGTACCGTAATACAACTACGCCACCGAGGCAGTCCACCATAGAAAATCTAGGTGAAATATCTGTCGTCTGTGTTCCCTCAAATGTTTCTTCACCGTCAAACTGCGTAGTTGACTATCAATAAACATGACTCAGAGAAGTTAAAGGGGTGTCCTGGGATCGAGGTGTAGCCCTTTATCAAAAGGCCACTACGCAGTCAAAACAAATATAAAAACTGCCGGTCCTGTTACAATGACATACGAGAGGGCAACGGGATTGAATGAAAAGTTACAAAACTGCGCACATGCGACGCGGTACACAATATTGATTTGGCTACGTAGGTACTTACGGCTTGATGCGTTTTAACATCGAGGTACTATGTGAGTCCTTGTGCGCGTATTGTTGTGCATCCACACCGCAATTACTTTGGGGTAACATTGTGCAACAATGTTATCAATTGTTACCATATTTCAGGCAACGTTTCTTAACATTTAATAACAGCAACATTAATGAAATACATTAAATAGCTAACTAATAATAATGCATCCATACCACAGTTACAGTTGTTTCCAAATGTTATTCAGCAACATCTAATAACATACATAAACTCACGCCTTTTTCGCAGAAGGGGTAGGCGGAGGTGCTACCTGGACACCCACGTTTCGCCTTGCATTTTTCGTCGCACGATGTGATAGGGGGCGAGCCTATCGCCATATCGGGCAAATTCCTGACTCCGGGCTGATTCTATATCAGCCCATATACGTCCCACTGCAGGGCACGGGCCTACTCTACAATCAAGAGAATCGATTGAAAGTGGTTAGGCCATATAGTCCACCACGCTGGCCTAGTGCGGGTTGGCGGACTTACATACCGTAGAAATTCTTTAAAATCGCTACGGTATGCAGGTTTCCTCATGATGTTTTCCTTCACCGTTAAAGTGCGTGGTGATTGACTATCAATACACACATAACTCCGAAAAGTCAGAGGTGTGCCCTGGGATTTGAACCCGCGACCACCGTGAACATGTAGGCGGCCGCGTCTGGTCCGTTACCAACAGGCCACCACGCACTACCAACAGGCCACCACGCACTACCAACAGGCCACCACGCACTATATACCGGGCTGATTAATAGAAATTAATAGAAAAATCCAATAAGACTTTGATTAATATTAATGTAATGCATTTTTATTTCTACTTTTGCTAATATGTAATATTTGCTTGTAATGAATACGTGAATTATTTGACGGCCAGACAGATCAGTTACTGTTGATCAAATATTGGTGCAAGTGTTCATTTCTCGTTTTGTTTGTAATGTCTTGTATATTGCAAACAAAAGAATCCTTGAATATAAGTCATGTATTATTATTATTATTATTAATTACAGGTTGAAATTGTTTTGTGTATTTAAGAGCATAAAATACAATAAAATATTAAAAATTGTCCGTATTTCATACGAAGTAGCAAACTAGGTGTTACATTTTATTCCCTTAAGGTTCAAGATCTTATTTGAACCTCAATCGTCCCCTTGGCCCAATACGAATAGTACCTACTAGAGGAATGGATGTTGTTAGTGTACACTTACGTATCCTTATTGGCCTCTCTCAAGACACCAAACAATAAGCTTAATAGCCTTTCTTTAAAAAACAACTTGTAGCGAGTTTAACTACTGAATTTTACAATTTCCTTCAAAATACATTCACAGACTTAATTAGTCTAAGTTTGTCGACAATATATCAAAATTAATCTGCAGTGAAAGGGAGAGGGCCCGTCTATCTGTCCGTCTCTTTCAAAACCAGTATTCAACAACCCCAAGGACACTTGCTAACGGTAAAAATCATGTTCTATATACAAAGCTAACTGGCAATTTGAGTTGACGCAATGCGAGTCACATAAAGAATTGCTCAGTAGGGAAGCGGGCCGGGGGACTTTGTGTTTGACTCTTCGGAGAACATGCCTGATAGTAAATACCGGATATATCAAGACTGCGACCGAAAAAGAAGCCAGGTGATAGTTTTAGTGGTTACAGACACAATGCAAATAAAAATTTTGCAAAAAAAGTGGCAGATATTTTTTGGCAAGTGTTTAAAAATCGTCTTGTTTGGGTGGTAAATACCTAGTTTTAGCGAAACTAGTAATTTAAACCCTCACTTACCATTGCGTCTTTAGAAATAGGTGTACATCATTACCTATATTTTAGGAAAACTGTGTATTTATCACCCAAATACAAAGAAAAGTAAAAAAAAAAAATGAGTTTTTTTTTTCTCGAAAGTTTTAGTTACATTGTGTTAGAAGTCACTAATACTACCACCAAGCTTCATTTTTGGTCGCAGTCTTGATATACCCTGTATAATATAAGGACGACCGACTATGTTAATTTCTACATGCGGGAACAACAATAGCAAGTTTAAACGTACGCGATTTCTTATTAAACCATAATTTTGAATTTCATTAAGTTTATTAAGAAAAAAAAGAAAAATCGTGGTATTCACTGCGAGTAATGAGTTTAATTAATAATTCAGTTAAAAATATAACTTAAAATAATGTGCTTAGGTAGCGATAAGTCTTGGTTCGCAAGGAATGTAGCTTCTCCTCTTACTCTAGAATATAAGCGTTGTTTATACGAGATACAATGGTTATTCCTTGACCCAGATAGAGGGTCATCCACACGCGACACTACTACATAAAACCGCTATCAATAAACTACAACCCTTTCTTAGTATAAGTTATTTAGTTTTACTTCCAAAACGTTTGCTCGGATATTAATGGGATAGGGATCACAAGATTTATCGACTATCTATCTATGTATCTATTCAGCCATAGGAAGTCCACTGCTGAACCGAGGTTCAAAAGAACGAGTCCTTCCCCAATGACCTCCACATTTTTTTTATTGCAATGAATGGCGAGACAAGCATGCCATTCGCGGTTCGCCTGATGGTAAGCGATACGACCGCTCATGGACAGTAGCAAAACCAAACACCATGAATTACAAGGCAATGCTTGGCATTCCACTGCGCTCACCATCCTGAGACATAAGATGTTAAGTCTCAATATGTCCAGTAGTTATTCTGGCTAAAATGTTCTTAAAAGCGGAACACAACAGTGCATTTACACTGCTGTTTGGCGGGAGGAATAGACATTGCGGTGGTACCTACCTAGGCGGTCTCTTACGTGTAAGAGACCTACCACCAGTCAAATCACATCGATGCATCTATAATCTAAATAACAGTTCGTTCTCTATTCCCTTGTACTCGTATATGTCTAGAATATAAGCGTTATTTTTGCGGGATATAATAGTTACTCCTTGACCCAGATAGAGGGCCATCCACATGCGATACGTGGTCGTATAACGATATCACCTACAACCCTTCTTCGGTGACTATTTTACCCTGTTAGTAAGGCGGTCTATTTTGAAAACTTTTCTATTATAATAAGTTTTACTTATTTTGCGATTTTTATGGGATGAACTGACTTTTATAAATAAAATATTGAATTAGTCACTAAATATGTTTCATCTGATACATACATAACCTCACGCCTTTATCCCCGAAAGGGTAGACAGAGGCACAAACATGACACCCACATTTCGCCTTGTATGTTCGGTTCCACAGTGTGATAGGGGGCGAACCTATCGCTATATCGGACATTTATGTTACATCTGAAAGCTACTAAATAATTTTAAGAAACATTCACCTACGTCAGGACGTTTGTCCATAAATCGTATGGCAAGTATTTCCTTCATGAAAGGCATATTACGCCGAACCAAATCGAGAGACAAGGTCATAAAAACGAAATAATTACAAAACAAAAATAACTCAAAAACATCGTCCATCACAAAACACGCTAATAATTTCGAAAGCGGCGCGCGTTTATATCGAAAATTAGCAACCGCAGCCTAGATTCGAATCCGCGACACCGAACACGCAAACCGATACCGCATGAATTATGCATCTGTACGCCATAACACACTTTACAGTCGGCTACCGTACGGAACTTATTGTTGTGAATCAAAACAATGTTGACCTTGAGTGATAGACATCGTGCTGTACTGATAGGTGAATTCTTAAATACGTGTTATGTATATTTTATTATCTTTTTTTACTTTTCTTAGAGTTTCTAAAACAAATTACAACCCCTATATAAACATGATCCAATATTCCATGACTATGAGTAAAAGCAAAATAAATAATTATAATCAAATCTGAAAATAGTTTCGTAAATATATTTCAAAATGGCAAATAGATGGGTTATATTCAAATAAAGAAATTAGAGCCGATTGTAGAATCTGAAACTTTCTGCTGCGTATGTACAAACGGGAAATATTCAGGAGTTTGGGTAAGTATAATTACATATTAGAAACTTCACATCCTATGTCTTAGGATGGCGAACGCACTTGAATCCAAGCATTGCTTTGTAATTCATGGTGTTGTTTGGCTTTCCTACTGTCCATGAGCGGTCGTATAGCTTACCCTCAGGCGAATGGCATGCTCGTCGCACCATTCGTTGCAATAAAAAAATATATGGGGCTAATAATAATTAAATGATACTGCACAAAGAACACGGTAAAACTCTTATCTAGATTATTATAATCCGTTTACAGCAGTTGCAACGGCTTGATCCAAATCCGTAAAAGTTATCACAAGTGCAAAATTTTATCAACGCATGTGTACAAAGAGTGTCTGTTTTATCTTCCACGTGTAGTGGAAAAATTAAAAATCCTCTGTCAAAGCATTAAGTATAAGCCGTGGTGCTTTAAGGCTTACGGCCCTATTCATAGATATTTTTAAAACCTATTTTAGTTATCGAATATTTTGTCCCTTTCGAATGACTTTTGAATTCAGTTTGAGCGAAGAAGACAAAACATTTAATTACTAAAATGTGTTTTGAAACTGGCTATTAATAAGGCCGTTAGTACGGGTCTTTTTTACATAAATTAAGATCTAGTGGATAGCCGTGCCTACTAGAGCAAATTCTATTGTGGATTCTTCAAATGGACTTGGATGGAAAAATCCGAAACTATAAGAAATAGTTAAAAATACTCAAAAGAGTCACGAGCCTGATTTGATGAAAGCTAAAACAGCCTAATTAGGGACTTGGATTTATGCAAAATTAATATTCATTATCTCGACTCAAATAAAAACAAATCTACAGCTGTATTAATACACCATTTGATTATATTAAAATGGCAAAATAAAGGAAAGAGGTTTTTAGGATTAGAAAGCCAACATATTCACATTAGTTTTGGATTCTACAATTTATCAGCCCCAATGTTACTCAATTCTAAAATAGTTTAAACAGTAAATTCTTTATAAAATCGGCTACAAACAAGCGCACTTGCTACTGACCGCTGACATTTAGGTAAATCCACGCTTTCACATTCCTGGAATCCTTAATGCGGTTTAAATCGATCGATTTGAATGCCGATGTAGTGACGTTCGTCGATTCTCTGCTTTAATCTATATTTTACTTGTCTTTTTACACATACCTGCTCTTTACAGTTTTGAAAACACTAGATTATGCGTAATGTTTTCTTAGATTTACGCAAATGTTACACATTGAAATATAACTAATTTTTACGGATTTTATCGCGATTTGGTTTAATTTTTATTTTTTTTTACTTCTCGACGTTTCGATTGCTTTGCAGCTTTCGTGGTCATGGGGCGGACTGAGGTATAAGTCATCCCCTCAGTGACTGCTACAATTTAACTACCCTTAATTTTCAATCGAAACGTCGGGAAGTTAAAAATTGTAAAAATTAAACCAAATCGCGATAAAATCCGTAACAATTAGTTTTATTTCAAAAGATCATGCGTGTTATAAGATAAAGTTTTTATTATTTTCTTACTAGCTGGTAAGGCTAAACGTTTATACCCTTTAGGGAAATTACCCAGTCCGGTCTAACTACGTCTTTGAAGTTGAAACATATATACACAATAGATTGCTCGTCTTATAAGGGTTAGGCTCTGTGGACGGTTGGTGGCACTAGTTTCATCTGTGCCTGTCGCCGAAGATTAAGTATATTTGTACGAGTCAAACCCAAGACCTCACAGTCCATAGTATATGTGTATTGCCGCTAAACTTTCGAGACGATAAGCTATTTTTTCACACACTAATCGCCTTATTCATAGATAAACCCATTTTAGTTACGAATGTTTTGTCCTCTTCGCTCAAACTGAATTCTAAAGCCGTTCGAAAGGGACAAAACATTCGATAGTTAAAATAGGTTTTAAATCTGTCTATGAATAAGGCCGTTTAAATAATTATGTAGGCTATATACGCCAAAATAAGACTTTCTAAAACAGTGGCAAGATTTTTCTAAAACAAGTCCAAGAGCGCCACTAATAAATTGATTATTTATTCAAATAACTAGTTTGTCGTACTAGTTTGTGCTACCATGACCTATCGCAAAACACATTCGCAACGGACATTGTTCAATGACTAAAGAATAATATTTGCCAAACAATATCCCACTTTATCTACGCACGCTTATTAACATGCTTATTGCATTGTTTATAACGTATTTTATATATTTAAAAAAAGCTGGGAGATGATTTCATAAAGCCTAAAAAGATTTTATGAAATGATATACTTTATTAAATTACAATATCAAATATGCAATTATATTAAAAATTGCGTGCAATCATAAAATTTATATTTCATAGGTGCATAGGTCTTTTTTAGTTTAATTAAACGCGATAAAAATAAAACAAATGATCACCGTTTGTTTCCAAAACAGCTCGTTTATAAGTGCTAGTTTCACCCACTATGACACGACGGCTCAAATAATAACATGTATTCGGACGCCATATATTGTACTCGGAAAACATCACCCACCCGCTGGGCAAGTCGGGTCAAAAACATAAAACAAAGGCTACTTACTGATAAGACTATCAGGACTGTGAAATTTAGGTTAACGTGACTAAACCACACTTGTAGATAAGTAATATACTACTGAAAATAATGGCTAGACTTTGTAATATCAACTTTCAAGTTTACCTATACTTATTTTATTTTATTTTATTTTTATTTTATTTATTTAGGACTACCAGTGGTAATTACATTATCTTATATTTAATACAAAAATTAAATTGGTAACATGTTAAATGTACTACCTGCAGGCGTCACAACATGCACTTGTGCTAATGTCTACAGGGAATATCCAAACTGCGACCGAAAACGAAGCCAGGTGGTAGTATTAGTGACTTCAGACACAATTCAACAAAAATATCGCAAAAAAGAAGCGTCAATTTTTATTATCGGGCACAAATTCCTGACCCCGGGCTGATAATGAATAGAAAAATCCAATATCACTTTGCACGACCCGGGATTCTAACCCGAGACCTGAGCTTTGTAATCGTACCGTAGTACAACTACGCTACCGAGGTAGTGGTTTACTGATGGGCTTTTTGTTTTCGGTGAAGAAGGGATTTTTATGTTTGCTTACTTCACTTTTACCATTATATTAACAAAATTGGCAATTGTTATCGTTAAAGATAAGACTTTAAGGAAAGTCCCCATTTAACCAAGTTAAGGACAAACCTTGAAGTGTCGATGCTCTTGTTTGATTCCAAAAAACACCTCGGATCGTACCAGTTCCAAACACATATTTTTATGTGAATTCGATTACGATCGGTAAACTACTTAGTAGAGATGTTATAAGATTAGCTTTACTTCTATTTGATCTATCATCTCTAGTGTTTCTAACACAGCATGACTTAGGAATCTTCCATTATCTATATTTTCAGCCACAGGAAGTCACTGAACATAGGCCTCCCCCAGGGATGAAGAAGGACCTGTTGGGAGCAGCCTGCATCCAGCGACTTTCTATTACCATAACCAGTCCCCATTTAACCAAGTTAAGGACAAACCTTGAAGTGTCGATGCTCTTGTTTGATTCCAAAAAACACCTCGGATCGTACCAGTTCCAAACACATATTTTTATGTGAATTCGATTACGATCGGTAAACTACTTAGTAGAGATGTTATAAGATTAGCTTTACTTCTATTTGATCTATCATCTCTAGTGTTTCTAACACAGCATGACTTAGGAATCTTCCATTATCTATATTTTCAGCCACAGGAAGTCACTGAACATAGGCCTCCCCCAGGGATGAAGAAGGACCTGTTGGGAGCAGCCTGCATCCAGCGACTTTCTATTACCATAACCAGTCCCCATTTAACCAAGTTAAGGACAAACCTTGAAGTGTCGATGCTCTTGTTTGATTCCAAAAAACACCTCGGATCGTACCAGTTCCAAACACATATTTTTATGTGAATTCGATTACGATCGGTAAACTACTTAGTAGAGATGTTATAAGATTAGCTTTACTTCTATTTGATCTATCATCTCTAGTGTTTCTAACACAGCATGACTTAGGAATCTTCCATTATCTATATTTTCAGCCACAGGAAGTCACTGAACATAGGCCTCCCCCAGGGATGAAGAAGGACCTGTTGGGAGCAGCCTGCATCCAGCGACTTTCTATTACCATAACCAGGTCGTCATTTGAAAATAATAATAAACCTCGTTGAATCTTCCATATTACAATAAAATTCTGTAGGAGCTGCGAATCCACCCAATTAGTTTATTTCGGTTGATGTAATGATGAAAGCTCAGCATTAAATATAACAATCTTCAAAATAACCTAAATAAAGAAATCATTGCGGAACTGCAAATTGCCATCTCCAATTCGCATCTATCTATCTCTTCAAATTGCCCTTCCGCACTTCACAACTGCGTAGAGAAAGTACGACATTTTCACTATCTATGAATAAACGAAATTAATCTGCTCTTACAAATTGTCATCAAAGTTGTTTTCGTGCAGTCGGCCATGTTGCGCAACACCGTCCCACGCAATATTTACGTGTAGATACGCCTTGGGCCATTGGGATGAATCGGATTCCATTCTCGCGCCCGCACATTATCTGGCGCTGGTCAGTTGATGACGTATCAGGAGTGTCTCTCGTGGAATTGGATCGGTGTAATGCTTGGGAATGTTAAGTACCAAGTAACGATTAATGCTATCAACGTTAAAGAAATTTCCACGTTTAGTAGATAATGGTATAATTTGAGAGTACATTTTGTGCAAATTTTGGATGTAGCTGAATATGAGAAAATTAATTTACACTGTGACTGTTAAATCTTGGCCATTAGGATCGTAAAGTTTCCGAGTCTAACAAGAGTTTAGTAAATTAAGGCTCGATCTAGTTTATAAAGATCTTGCTACTGTCACTTCTTTTCGTTTAATTTCTTCACGAAAGATATCCTTCATTATAAGTATAACATTTTCCTTTATTTATTATACAACATTATTCATATACAACAACTGAAAAATATCCATTTGTCCCGACCGCAAACCACTGGCGTCATATCAATTTTCCTCAACCCTTACCAACTTAACCTTATTTTCAACTCTACCCATTGGCCATAAAGTTGTTAATGTAATAGCTCATGCTCTGACGTAGATGTTATATAATGATGTGAACGTAATGCTCACACGCCCCCCATCACATTACGTCTGCAAACACCTAGATATATGTACATATGTACTCGTATACTTCGACGTCGCTTATCAAAAGGTCGCGAATCAAAAACGATATAAAAATGTTCAATGAGGATGCATAAGTAATTACAACGTATGCAAAGTTTGGTGTCCTAACTGAGAGAAACGTAATACTTATGATAGTTTCTCTTCCTTCTCATCTTTGGCAGATTAATTGAAAGGTTGAGTCTGAATATAAGTTTTCAACAGAGTAGAGATAAAAAGACCAAGTTACCAGCATCGTGTAAAGTATTGATATTGCGGCTTCACATTTTAAAAAAATGGATTGAATTCAGCAATACTCAATTTTGGAAGAAATTTTGTCGTTTCAACTGACTCCTCTTTTCTTAGTATGGTGAATATTACTTTGTACAGATAAGAGTGTATAACGCTCTCGATTAAACGAAGATATTTTCAGGAGACTCATAGAGATAAGCACAAGTCGTGTCAGATTATTACCCAACATTAATTAATACGTTATCAATATTTCATTATGTTAGGGGAACTCCTAGATCCGAAATGAAATATACACGCTTAGCTGTAACTAAATTAATATTTTGAAATTGGTTTATAGTAAGTTATCTTTTGTAAATATTGTTTTTTTTTCTGTTTGTCATTGATGTGACTTTAGGTATCTAATTTAAAACGACACGTCGCGACGCCTAGTGGCTTATCTTCAAAACTTTTTTTGTTTGTTATGAGTTTAAACTGACCTTGTTTTCAGCAGTTTTACTGTTTTAACAATTTTGTTTTATTTAGTTTGTTTCTTGTTTACTTCTTCTTGGCTTATTGATCGATACATACATAAACTCACGTCTTTTTCCCAGAAGAGGTAGGCAGAGGTGCAACCAGGACACCCAGGTTTTGTTTGTATTTTCCGTCCCACCATTTGATAGGGGGTGAGCCTATCGCCATATCAAATTCTGGGTACAAATTCCAGACTCCGGGCTGATAATAGAAAAATCCAATAACACTTTGCCTGGTCCTGGATTCGAACCTGAGACCTCACTTTTGTAGTCATACCGTAGTACCACTACGCCACCGAGTCAGTCGATCGAGTTAAATATGATACCTAATTACCGCATTCATTAGTATAATCCTTTACTTACGTCTTTTTAACCTTATATTACTGGACCTTTGTGGTAGTGCATTGCTGTCAGCCATTAAAGGTTATAGTACAAATGGGTTGATTCGGTCGACCATCTGTGTTATCGCGCAGAACATTAATGAGCATCAGCTTCGCTATCGCTTTTCGCTCAGTGGGTGATATTGCCAAAGACTCGCCCGGTGCATTGCGGCCACTTTTTAACACGAGGATAACAAAATCCTGCATTTGCTCTTGCGCTATTTCATACATAATTGTATAAAACAAAATATCCACAACAATATTGATGCTTACATTTCTCCTACACAATAATTAAGGTCTGATGTGTCATTCATCAAACAAACTCGTCAACAAGCTCGTTTTCCGCATGTCATCCGGGGATTTTCCATATCCCAATTGATATTGGCTATTGTTTAAACAAAATTAATACGGTCCAAATATTTTATCAGCTGTGAAGTTTGAGAGTCAGTGGACTTTGCATCTGATATAAAATCGAGTGCATTCAGTGTAAATAGTAAATACTGTCTGAGTAAATTGACGCATTGCAAGAGTAGTTAATACGTATTTGGATTTAGTGTTTCAATCTCAATTAGAGTTGTTTTGGTTTAATTGACGTGGTTTATTTATATAGACTCTATATATAAATAAACCTCTATATTATAGAGGTATTCGCTAGTATGTTTACTTCTAAATTTAGTTTTTTGTTTTAATTTTATTCCCTAAAAATCAGAGAATGTAATGCTACACTACGGTGTTTGGAAAATAGGGTTTTGGAAAAAAAATTGTTAGCTTATGTATCCTGCTTGGATAGTTTCAGCTTCACTAGTGTCTTTTGTTGTTTATCTAGTGTTTTCCTTTGTAAATGCAATTAAACAATGATATTATTATTTCTTACTTTTCAATCCAATTTCATGGTCGTGAGTGTTTAAATGGAAATCTCTTATCATACAAGATTATATCACATCAATATTAACTTTACGATATAATTAAATATTAAATGCGCATCCAAGGTTCCGTTAAATCACCTGCAACAAAATTGTACGAAAATTAATGAACTAAATATATTGGCAAACGTATAAACTTGACTCACTGTGAAGGATGAAATCATTTGGCAAATGTTTGGCGACATTTTCATATTATTGCACCATTTTATATAAGTAGCAATTCGTGTGATTTGTTAATTGACAAGCAGTGCTTCCTAAATCCGGAATTTTCTTGGGTTAATACTATAAATTGTGCGGACTAATTTCGAAAAGGCTATAATTTAATAAATTGGAAATGATGACAATTCATTGAACAGAACTGAATAAGAATAATAAATTTGAAAGTGTCGTAGTAAAAGGCAAGGACTTGAAGATTGTGACCTTATCAAGTACCAAGTGCTCAAGTACCAAGGAATAGTTAAGGAAAAAAATAGATTGTCCTACATAATTTACGAGTATTATGATATTTACCTTTAATCTACGATCGATTAGATACGGAGACTCTCGAAATTAACAATAATGTTTGCTTTCATTTTGGATTAAACGCTGCAATTGTTTATTGTATTGCACATTGTTTATTTTGAAATACAACCCGTATATGTACCCGTAAATACAACCCGACTATATGGCCGAATCACTCTCAATTGTACCCTCGATTTTAGAGCAGGCTCGTGCCCTGCAGTGGGACGTATATGGGTTGATACAATACAAAAAAAACTCACATTTCTTGGTTGTGATAATTAAAATAGTTAAAATTCCTTTTAATCATTAAGCAGTGGTAAACTACCAAGAAGTTTTAAATATCAAAACACATAGCTTAGTAGAAAGCTCGTACTACGTAGCAATGTAACGTGTAGAGACAGAACGGATAGACAAATGAATTCTATCAATATCCATTAACTTGTAATAGCTTAATGATTCTCCCTCAATGTCGGTAACGTTAGTAAACAAACGTACGCGGCGTTGCTTAAAGATAGTATTATGATAGTTGGCATTGTTCCTGTGAATGTGAAGAAATTCAAGCGTTTGCATGAATATTTATATGCTCCTTTAATAATGTCGTTGTACTGGCGCAGTTGGCTCTCGTGCGAACACATTAATGCATTTGTTTGTTCGGTGTTTGTATCGAAGGGCTCCGTGAAGATTTCGATCGGTGATCGTATTTTTTTTTATCTTCAGGTGTGATTTTAAAATGTTTTATTGAATCGCGCTGTCGGTATTCTGGACATTATTGGGTTAGTTATACTGCGGTGCTTTTATAGAAAGCTTCCGTGACTACAAAATTTCGGTTTGGTTCGAGAGCCTTATCAACATGCAGGTATCTTGAGACATCGTACTCTCCAGAGCTGGGTAGTTTCTTGCATTCACAAATTTCTTAAAAAAAGTTTTTGTTTCGGTGTTCTAGGATCACGATAATCACATTTTACTAAGTTAATCCCGTCGCATATTTTACAGCTCTACATAAATCAAACTTCCTTTCTTTAATTTACGCAGAATGATATTTACGAAACGCTTAAACCAAAATATTTACAATAAATTGTACCACGTGTTATCACTGACGGGCGTAACACGACATTCTATTAATAACGACAAACAACACTCGGGTCAAATATTTGTGTTTGTATTGATAACATTATAATTAATTAATATCCCGTCATTACTGGACAAGTCTGCCGCCAAGCAAAAATAAACTTTATCGTCTTTCAACAAAGATGTTTCCTGCATAGAAAAATGTAATCGTATTTATTATGCATTACAGTAAACACGTTTCATCGTTTAAATGAATTATGCAAGGCTATGTGTGACATAAGTGTGCAGTAAATATAAATACACAGCGCTTAGGATAAAAATAAATAATTGTATACACGCAACATCATCTAAAATTCATAGCGAGGTATTAATGGCAAAAAATTGTTTGAAACATGCTTTGTATTTCGAAGTTATGATGCTCTTTAATTTTCGCTCGATTGGAATGCGGAGAACGCTTACTGCACTGGAAAGATGGAATGAAATTGTTTATTAAACAGGTTTTTCCTCTGTGTTTTTCTATAGGGATAGGATTGTTGCTTTTAGGTGTAAGGGTCGTCAAAGGAGCAAAGCCACCAGTAGTGCTTCTCGTCGGAATTTCCGTAGACAACCGGGACATCAACGTCGCGTCAGAGTGACGTCGACACTGCGCAGTCGTTGGGGAAACGCCAACGTGCGTAGAACGACAGTGGAATAAGGTCTTAAAACCTCAAATGTAGAATAATATGCAAAGCATGTCAATCAACCATTGCATTGTACTTTATTAATGAATTTTAGGTGTTGCATGTCAGTTCTATTCAATATATCCCGCCCACTGCCATTTCAACTTATTATCCTAATAACATATAACCTGAACGTATTATTAAAAGCAAGTTCCATGTTATTACAAAGTTGAAACACTCGTGCATTTTCTAGACGGTTCGAGCTAATGTGTTTCCATTTTTAGTATAAGGTCAGAGGTGGCGCCACTTGAAGGTTGTTGTAGAAACTTGGCTTTTAGCGTCAAAACTCGAGTGTTCTGTTTACTAACTTCAAGATGTTAATGGCTTCAGGTGGAAATACCGACAGCTTTGGTATTTTTGTCTCGAGTTTCACTAAGATGTTTTGTTGTAATTTTATGTATTTTTCGGATATTAGCTATACAACTTCTTTCATGTTTTGTGTAATTCGAATTGTTTTGTTTTGGAGATAAGATTTAATTAATTAACTTAGTACTAGTATCATACTTATAGTTGATTAATAATACTTACTCGTATAGCTGAGTGGTAAATTATTAAGGTAAATATTCCTTACACACGGTTTTCTTACACTATTATGTATGACAAATATTTGTTATTTATACGCTTGAAGTAGGATGTGTTTAAACCTTCAATATCTCCTTTACATTCATACCTTTCGTCCTTTGTCATGATAATCACGCCAAGCTCATTCACAGTCGGCGGATCTGTCTGATGTTGCGTATAATACGCGAAAATACCTCCATACAGCTATAAACTTGGATATCGCAATATGAAATGATAAATTTCTCATCATAGATTTACTCCAGCTTTAGATAAATCGAAATTGCTCCGACATTGTTTATAATGACTTTGATGACAACATTGGTTTTAGTGTTAGATATGCATAAATAAGTGTATTCTCTCAATGAGATGATAGGATGGACAATGGCAATTTTTTTCAAATAAATCTGTTAGTAATAACTTTAATTCAAATTTTGGAATTTCTTCTTATACTGTGAAATGAATACAATGGAAATTAAAACACACTGGTAGAGTATTTGAAGCAACAAATAAACGGTGAAAATGACGAAATATACGGTCTTCGATGAATTAACATAAAAAAAAATTCAGAACTATCATAATCATGATCTTCAACGATTCCAACCAAAATGTCATAGATTTTATTATAACGAAAATTTAAAATCGTAGCAAATACTCAGTTCGAACATAGTTTGGTAATTATGACGATGATACTCGCAGAAGGAATTCTACAATACTCACAAAAAAAAGTGAATAAAAGGGCAACCATTCTTCTACAGTGGTCTCTCAGTAAAAACTCGTAATATTGACTACACAGCGGCAATCTCCAACCTTAAAACCAGTTGTATATGAGATCTCGGAAACAGGTCGTGCAGCTTGTTACTTTCTAAACTAATATTATTTGTACTGAAATAACATTGTCTTCTAAATGCACCTGCTGTGGATTAGAATCAAGATTTTAGACGATGTAATATTGTTAGTTTATGATTTTTTGAAAGTCTTAAATGGAATGGTAAAGAAACTGTGATATAAGAAACTGCGGTAGCAACACTCCTATTAATACCAATTTTCGAAGTTTACCGAGAAGTTAATTAGTTTTTGATGATGAAGACAAGTATTTTCGTAATTTTAGTGTAGTGTCATTTCTGAATATAGGACTGTCTATTAAATACTTCTTTCAATAGCCTTTCAATATTCTCAAGCCCTGGTGAAAATAAACCTGCTATAAGGTAACTTCTTACAGTGATAGTGATCTTGTGCAACAGCTTGCAGTGCCACGTATAGATGTTAGTGCACATGCGATGCATAATGCACACGTATTAGCATTAAGTGGTGTACTCACAAGGAGATAGGTCTAAACATATCATAATCCTAGACCTTCGCCTTTTGTTTGAAACTATGTATCTTTCAAAAGAATACTCTATTAGCAAGGGTTGTCACAATTTTTGCCATACCATCAAACAAATCAACTAAACAAATCTCATGACTCTGCATACATAGAAACAGGTCTCGTAACCCGGTTTGTAATGATTCCATGTACCTTCCGAAATAACCATCCTTCATTTTGTTTATGATGTTTCAAGAAGAGGTAGTGTCGACACGAACTACCCATGTCTCTTAACACATCCACAAAATAATATTCCACGGCTTTCAATACCTCATCAAAAACCAACAGCTGATTAATAAAGAATAATATGCCTCGGGGACTAAATTAAATCTTAAGACATGAGACTTCTTGACACTTATATATCATAGTGCACACGAGACTTTAGAATCCGACAAGCCATTTATAGCTGCAGGAGTCATCGCCGACAACGTGCCGCGAGTCGCGATGCGCTGATTCACATACATTTCACAGGATATCTGATGAATCAAAGGTATTATCCAATTGTGCTGAGAGGGGACTGGGTGGACGAAATCTCTCGAATGGCCCAGGTTGAACGGGTAATTGAATTTATAGTGTATGACGTTGTGTATGGTTCTAGTTCTTTCTTCGAAGGCTTGTCAACGATTACCGTTGAATTGTTCCACGGCTTGTACATACGTTGATCTAAGATGGTGCCCATTTTGTCTATATTTGTCTATATTTGCAGCGACCTTTGCCATAATCCTTTTAAGTTAAATGATGTAAGTAGGTATATTTGAATCAGTATGAAAATTATCATGAGCAATTTTATATCTACAAATAAAATAATCCACATATCCGTATTAGATCACCGTGTTATACATGACTTAAGCCCTTTAAATCATAGAAGGGACCTGTGTCCTACACTAAGATGAATGGGAGCTGTTTTACTTTGATCATATAATCCACCTGCCGTCAAACTTATTGACTTCCCTCTTCTAAGCTTTCCAAACCAGTGACAATATCACACTTTTATAAATAAAATACAAAATCCTTATGAGTCAATGTCTCAGTCATACTAACATCGAATACAGGACCGCTCCTTTTAGAGTACCTTGTTCAACGTTTAAAATAACTTGTATGCTCGCTTTATACGGAGTCAGCTCAGATAACACTTACTCCACAGTCCACTGCTATATTCGTCTTAAACGCACCATTGTCCTTACTAATTACATCATGTTATTTCTATTCGTGGGTATCTCATCTGTTAAACCGGCCTATTCAATTTTATGACATCACTCGATATGGTTGGAGAAAACGTGGGATAGATTGTGAATGGTTTGATGTGGGGTAAAATCCAAATAGAATATCGATTGGCGTAAGATATTCGACACAATTCTTCCGGCTTGTTTCAACTTGATATACAGACTGGACCCGGACTACAGCTATAAAGGGTTTTCCACCACCTTGCTCGGTGATGGCTATCCAGGCAAACAAGATATCCTGCCACCCGTTAAACATGAACATATTCGAAGATCTGGGATTAGAATCTCACCAGCTTATAGTCGTTCGTAATAAAAGTATACCGGGTATATCAAGACTGCGACCGAAAACGAAGTCAGGTGGTAGGTTTACAGCCGATTCCAACAATCAATCCCAATCCAAAATTTGCTGTTTGACATTGACAGCTCAATCTTTTTTCTGACTATAGCTTGCCAATAATCAATCTCAGTAGGGAAAAAACTATCTGAAAAATCAATCTACTTTTGGGAGGGCCAATCTCTGCTTGTGGATTGTCCTCTGTATGAAAATGACAGTTTAGGCTTGCCAATAAACAATTATCAGTGTTGACGTTTGGATGGATTGTTCAAAACAATCCAACATTGCAATCCGAGAATTTCCACGGATTATTCATGCAGATTTGCCAACAGCAATGAAACTAGAAAGTAGAAACGAATGTAGATGAAGATGACACAACATTGATTAACGATTTCTTCAGTTAGATCTAAATTATTGTATTGTTGTGTATATTTTATCTTGAACGAATTTATACTTTTTGTTTTACTTTGATAAATATGATTTCTGTTATGATATGTTTCTTAATTTCATAGTTGTATTTTTATTTAATTTTTCAGTGTGTTTGTGAAAAAAAAAACATTTATAATGAAATATTCTTTATTACTTACAATTTACAATAATAATAGAAAGAATAAAAATAATAGAAAAGGGAATCAAATTTTGATCATGGGAATTTGTAGAGCCACGCTGCTATCAGCCATGACTCAGTATGAATGGGCAGGCTATGGCCTTCTCGCTCTCCTCCCGATTTGATGGGCCGGAAACACAGCCATGATTCAATCGTAGTGGATGTTCATGGGCGGCAGTGATCACTTTCCACGGAAATGTTCAATCACATTTCGCAATTTTCTCCACAATATTCTCATAATATTTCTATTAGAATGACAAGTGATAAGTCATTGTTTACTGGATATATTATTTTTCAGTGGCCAGAAACACAACAATTCTGTAAAAATCTATATAATTGGGACAAATTGAATTGTTTTTATTGCAATTATTATTATTTCTAACGTTAATTTTTGTTTTTCACATATTATTTATTTACAAAATGCTGAAAGTGCATAAATATGCAATGAAATATTCTGCGTCAAACTAAATTGTCAAGAGGGAACCGATTGTTTTCAATCTATCAACAGAGGCAATCGACTGTCGCCTGTTTTGTTTATTGGCAACAAGATATTCGACCAATCGAAAAGTAGAAACCAATCCGGATTGACTTCAATCCAAAATTTTTGATTGATTGTTGGCATCGGCTGTTAGTGGTTACAGATACAATCCAAAAAAAAATTTCGCCAAAACAGTGACAGATTTTTTTTTATTTTTTTTTAAATCGTCGTGTTTGGACAGATAATACCTAGTTTTTGCGAAAATACTAATTTAAACTCTTACGTACCATTGCGTGTTTAAATAAAGAGGTGTACATCATTTTTTAAGGAACGTATGTATATCACCCAAATACGACATTATGTAAAAAGAAATTTAAAAAAGTTGTCTATTTTTTTTTGCTTAATTTTTATTTGCATTGTTTCTGAAGTCACTAATACTGCCACCTGGCTTCGTTTTCGGTCGCAGTCTTGTAATACCCTGTATGAATATTGACCTAGTTTGAATTACTTCCCTTACCACACGACACCTCGTTAAATGAGGATCTAAATCTGTAACATATGTATTAAAACATGTTGCGCGGGCTTTAACAGTCATGAAGAAGACACTAAAAAGTAACTTAAAGGACCAATAATTTACGCGTACATTGCTCCTTCCCTTTGCGTTTGCTCTCGCCAACCGCTTTATGTGTCCCAAAATAACGCTTTTGTAAGAGAATAGTCTCAACGTTTGTTTTGTCTTTACGTCGCACCGTAGTGTACTTAAAGAAAGAATTCCTTAATTGGTCGGATTTATCGTGACTTGGATAATGTTTCTCGGATTTTTTAATGTTTTTTTAAAAGTTGTATACTGTTCCGGGTTTGGGTATATTAAATATTGTTTTTTTACAATGTGTAATCTGATTCTATAACCGCATGATCATCTTGCCCTAGTTAATAATTATCTATTTGCACAGCATTGTACTTAAAAATAATTAGCTACTAAAAAACTTAATGTTAACACTGCAAAAAGTAACTATTACAAAACTAAGAAAAATAACATAAATAGTTGAAGTACTCGTTTTGTTTTCAACAGCACGTAACAGAAACAAACCTTGATCGTTTCCGGCAGATTCATTCTAATCGCTAATCGCTGGTCCATTGCGTTGCATACACTGGTACTTGCTTGCACATACTTGCGTTTGGCAGGAGAATCAAAACATCGCTTTGATACATTAAGCTGCATTTACACTGAAGCCGAGACGAGCGGAGATGTATACTAATTAATAAATAAATACCGCCAACAGTCACACACGTAGTCCTGACCTCACACTAAGATCGAGTCTTGTGTCGTGAGTACCAGAAGCACGAGAGACTTTTCAGTTTCACAAACATCCAAAACAAATATCTTTGGATTACAAAAATTTGTCTCGGTGCGGGAATCAAACCCGCGGTCTCACGTTTCACAGCCTATGTAATATCTCAATGGTACTAATGTTTATATCGGGCCTGTTACTAATCTGTAGAAGTGAGGCGCCGTGTGGCCGGCTGCCAGTAAATAGAGTTTTAATAGGTGATGTCCTATTAATGGTATTGTACTAAGATAGAACAATATCAGCATCCTTAGTAAAATTAACGTGAAGCAATATTGTTGAGTTTCGTTAAATGCCTGAGATCGACAGACGCTCAATTTGGTGGTTGTTTTTTTTTTTATTGCAATGAATAGCGAGACGAGCATGCCATTTGCCTGATGGTAAGCAATACGACCGCTCATGGACAGTAGCAAGAGAGAGAGAGTTGTAGAGTATTTGTACGTACTATTACGGTGTAGGAAAACATCAAAATATAGCAATTTGTAAGAATTTCTATGGTATGTAAAGTCCGCCAACCCGCAAGAGACCAGCGTGGTGGACAAATTAATGGCGAGACAAGCGTGCCATTCGCCTGATGGTAAGCGATACGACCGCTCATCTACAGTAGCAAAACCAAACAACACCATGAATCAAAGTAATGCTTGGCATTCCACTGCGCTCACCATCCTGAGACATAAGATGTCAAGTCTCATTATGTCCAGTCCGAAGAGCGATCATTGTATATAGGATATAAAACCCTCTATAGTGTGTCACAATTCGGCTATAGCCTGTACATTCGGTGATGAGCAAGCCGGCATAATTGTAGCGACCGATTTGCAATAACATCTGGTTTATCTGTTGTACTACACCACGACTATGCAATCGAATTGTCCTGCCATAATAAAAAGTTTTCCTTATCAAACAAATAAGTGCATACAACAATGATCTTGGTTTACACAAATGCGCAGTTTCAATGATTCAACTTGTATACAAACATATTTGTTACCTGTGCAAGTGGTTTGGCATTGCAAGTATGAATAAGCATAAGGTTCTGAGAAACGGAAACTCCAAGTTGATAATGTCATATATAAAAATAATGGATTCTATTTGTTTACTACAAAGTTTTATATAATTTTCTCTGTTAGTAGACCAGTTATTTTAAGAGGAATCTCTTGTATACAGTTTTGTGTAGACAATGTTTTATACATCTCTCCCCTCCCCTCTCTTTCTCCCAAAGCTTTCTCCCCAAAATCAGGAAACACACCAACCATTTTCCATCCAAATAAAAAAAAACTCATTGTCCTTTCAGTCAACAGACAAACGTTACGTAGTCATTGGAAATGTGCCAGGACGTACGCACCTCACAGCACGTAGTCAATACTCACGGACCTCTCGTGATACGCATAATTACTCTTGTATTTCGAGTGTTTATCTAAATGGACTTGAAAACCTTTTTCCATGTTTGTAAGAGTTTTGCTCCTAAAATGAAACTAGCGGCCCGGCCCGGCTTCGCCCGGATGCAGATACTTTTTGAGGCCAGTCCAAATCAGAAACATCAACGTGACTTCCGTCCTCTATACTGCTCTTCCCGACCCTCCTGACCCATTTCATTCGCCCTAAACTCTATCCCATCTCATCCATTTGAGTTTGATAGCGTAGCAAATATATTTAAATTACTTGCTCCTCCTGCAGGATCACTACCATTTTTTCGAATATAACGTAGTTTATATGTTAATCCAAGGTGTCAGCTACCTCCACACCAAATTTGATAGAAATTAGTCCAGCGGTTTGACCTTGCAAACACACACACACATGCTTTTATAATTAGTAAGATTGAAGAGTGGATGAACTCGACACTTATGCTCTTTTCGATATGTTTATGCATAATTGACTAATTATGACATAATTGAAAAACAATTAGACGTAATTGTTTGTTATTTGTGAGTGTTTATCTAAAAACACTTGAATATACTTTCATGTTTGTAAGTTTCTAGAATACATTAAAGAGTGGATGAGTTGTTTCACACGTGATGTAAAGTATGTTATTGAAGTATTACGTGACTATTCAAAGTTTATTCTATCGTTGGTTTGATTTAGTTTTATTGCTTTTATTGGAAAGTTGGTTATCTCATATATGTATTTATGTGTAAGTATAGATCACTTTATTTAAACTTTATACAATTAATTTTACTGCTAGGGAAAACTTCGGAGCTACAATTTTAATGAGTGAGTTGACGTCATGGTCTAACTTATTTTAATCAAACAGGTGAATGATATTATTGTAGATTTTAATCCTTAAAGATTTGTGTTACTATTAAAATTATTTCTGTCATTTTAATTCATAAAAGTTATACATTCACTGAAATCTAACAAGGAAATGTAAATTTGTTCCTAGCAAAGAATAACATTTATTGAAGCTTATGATAGCTCGCAGCGTTAGCCGCACTCAGTTCCTTATTGATAAACGGACATCACTATATAAACTATATGTATGTATATACTATTTATATGTAAGTGTAAACAATGAGCGTGCATGCGGAAATGTGTAGGAAGCGATGTACAACTCATAAGTCAACACTCAGGGAAGTATGCAAGGACGATGAAAACTTTGTATAACGTAGATAGATTAGAATATTCTTGAAATTGAAATAAAACTATTTTATACGGATTTTATCGCGATTCGGTTTAATTTTTACATTTTTTAACGTCCCGACGCGACGTTTCGATTGCTTTGCAGCTTTCGTGGTCACGGGGCGGAATGAGGTATTAATCATCCGCTCAGTGACTGTTACAATTGAACTACCCTTAATTTGCAATTATTAAATGAAAGTTAATAAACCACTGGCTACGATTTCAGAACACAACATTTGTATTTTACTGCGGAGATTTGTATATTACGTGCATAGTTCTAAGACTATTTACATTATTGTTATATTGATTTAATATCTATCTGGTAGTTTAATACCCACATGATATACAATTTCGCATAAACGAAACATTTTTATATATTTAATTTGTAGTCGTAGTTTTGTATTTGATCCATTTCTAATCGTCGAATAACTTCACACAAATAAAAACTAATAGATTTCACCAAAAACCGTTATTATTACAAAGTGGAATGACATGAAAACGGTTTACACAACTCCTACGGTGCATTATCAAGCGAAACGGGAAACAAGTGTGTTTTAAACGTTACGCAACGCAGATAAAGGCATTTCTGCATTTCCTATATTTGTGCAACATGGTTCATGGCTACTGGCATGGCAACTAGATAACAAATTGAACATGAAACATGCATCAGAACCTGTTTGTTCGTTTACCGGCCCTACGTAATAAAAATAAAAAAATATGAAAAATAACACGTATTCCAAATATATATAACAGCTCTTGGGAAATATCTTTGTTGCTATCTTGTGTACAGTAAAGTAGTATTATGTTTTTTTCTTTCTTTTCATTTTTATGATCCAGTTCCTTAAACAAGTAAAATGAAACCGAAAACAACAAAGTAGTCCGTTGTGGTTAAACTAAAAAACTATACTTTTAGGATTACAAAACCCATGCAGTTGGAAAATGATCATCTCGTTTATCCATGTATAGAATTTTCTATCAAATAAAATGTAACTTAGTGATAACGTGGCTCTCGTTGTCATTCCTATGGTATTAAAAAAAATATTAAAATCCAAGTAATTATAAAAAATTTACTGTCGTCACTGATTACTATGTAATATGTAGCAAATAGAGTACAGATACTTAGAAGTATTTTATTGTGTCCAAAATCAACACAAGCATTGCCAAGCTTACGTTGCAATGTACCGCGAGTCGCAGGTGGACGATGTCCAATGACGATGACCGCTTATCACACGCGTATTGCTTACGAAAAAATCACGCCAACATACCTTTTGTCTAATGTTTTGATGTAGTAGTTCAGTGTCGCTGTTTGGTGGTTACCAGTAATGGCAACAATTTGATCCTATATGCTCAAAGAAGAAAGCAGGTCCTTTCTCTCTCTTTCTCTCTCTTCAGCCACAAAAAGTCCACTGCTGAATATAAGTCTCCACCAATGAGGACCTCATCGAACTGTAGGAAACGGTCTACATCCAGCAACTTTCTATTATCTTTGCACTTCGCTTACCTGTACGTGACCCCCCACTTATGAAAACGTAAACAATGTAATAATTTTCCCGGCTAT
The DNA here is from genome assembly GCA_949752805.1 of Deilephila elpenor. NCBI lineage: Eukaryota > Metazoa > Arthropoda > Insecta > Lepidoptera > Sphingidae > Deilephila > Deilephila elpenor. The sequence continues at coordinate 12,503,586 of OX457107.1, read as the reverse complement.
TAAAGATATCATAATTCTATCTTTGTCACACTTTGCTCGCCCATTGGTTCTAACAATTATAAACAGTATCCCTATTTTCTTGGCCATTAAAGATGTCATTACTATTTTTACACATAATAACTCAATTGTTGATTCGTGGCCATGTAGGCTAGACAAAACAAAGACAAAAAAAATATTTAAACATTCTACATATACCTTACAGATTACTGTATGTATGTATGTATCATCCCATATAGACAGCCTCCGTGGCGCAGTTGGTGAGACGCCGGCTGTGAAACGAGAGGCCGCGGGTTCGATCCCCGCATCGAAACAAATATTTGTGTGGACTATAGGTATTTGTTTCGGGTCTGGGTGTTTGTGAGACCGAAAAGTCTCTCGTAGTTCCTGATACCCACGACACAAGACTCGATCTTAGTGTGGGGTCAGGACTATGCATGTGACTGTTGGGTGTAAAAAAAAATATACGTCCCACTGCTGGGCACGGGCCTACTCTACAATCGAGAGAATCGATTGAGAGTGGTTAGGCCATATAGTCCACCACGGTGGCCTAGTGAGGGTTACTATTTTTCTATATTTGCTTGTTTGCTACAATCATAGTTTAACCTGTACAAAACATATTGGCATTCCTTTCGATATTTTTGTAACTTGTTTTTTCTTATTTTAATTAATTAAACGTTTATGTTCCGACTTACCATAAACATTTCAGCGGCTCAAATAAAGTCACGGGCGGGAATAATTATAATTATTGTCATTGAAACAGAAGCAGCATTGTTCGTTGCCAATTCTGCATCCCACAGTTAAAAGGAGGTATGTCCACAAGCAATGGTTTGTACATAAGCCCTTTTTAAATTAGAGCTATTATTTTAAAAATAAATTAAGCGGATTAATTTTAAACAATTCGAGTGTCTCAATTTAAACATGTTTCTTATTTTAATAATTTTTATGACTAAATAAATTAAACAAGGAATTATGACTTTAATTTCAAAAGCCAAAAGGTTCGATCTACAATCGTCTTTATTCGTTGTTCCCGTCCTTTTCGCTATTTACGAGGTGTGTTCAAAAAGTATCGCGAATTTCGAATTTTCGAGGGTTACGTATATTCGAATTTCGATTTTTTTGTGGCGTTATGTTGGTACTCATGTCTCTCACTTATGGCGCCAAGTTCGGCCAATTTGAATGTTCAGTTAATTGTTGACAGCTGCTTTGCTTGCATGTGTTTAGGCTCATCTTCGATTTTTACCTATTCAAAAAAATGGATCAAAGAACCTGTATCAAATTTTGTGTGAAAAACGAAATTAAGTGTACGGATGCATTTCGAATGTTGACTGTGGCATACGGAGAAGCTACCTTGGACCGAAGCAACGTTTATCGGTGGTACAAAATGTTCTCAGAAGGCCGAGAAGATGTGAACGACGAAGAGCGTGCCGGACGCCCGAGCACTTCAACAACATACGAAAAAATTAATGAAGTGAAGAAAATGGTAATGGCCAATCGCCGAATCACCGTTAGAGAAGTTGCTGAGGACCTAGGCATATCGATTGGCTCGTGCTATTCGATTTTTATCAATGATTTGGGCATGAGACGGGTTGCCGCGAAATTCGTACCAAAATTGCTCAATTTCGACCAAAAACAGCATCGCATGAACGTTGCTAATGAGCTGTTGGAGTCTGTCCGCGAGGACCCAAATTTGCTCCAGAGGGTCATAACTGGTGACGAATCGTGGGTTTATGGTTATGACGTGGAAACCAAAGCTCAATCATCTCAATGGAAGCTGCCGCACGAACCAAGACCGAAAAAAGCGCGCCAAGTTCGGTCGAATGTGAAAGTTTTGCTTACCGTTTTCTTCGATTGCAGGGGCGTGGTGCATCATGAGTTCTTGCCACAGGGTAGAACGGTCAATAAAGAATATTACCTGCAAGTTATGCGCAATTTGCGCGAAGCAATCCGCCAGAAACGCCCGGATTTGTGGAAGACCAAAAATTGGCTTTTGCACCACGATAACGCCCCTGCTCACACATCGTTGCTTGTGCCCGACTTTTTGGCCAAAAACAACACAATAATGATGCCGCAGCCATCGTATTCCCCAGATCTGTCCCCCTGTGACTTTTTCTTGTTCCCAAAACTGAAGAGGCCCATGAAAGGACGACGCTACGCTACGATTGACGAGATAAAGACGGCATCGAAGGAGGAGCTGAACAAGATAAAAAAAAATGAATTTTTGAAGTGCTTCGAAGATTGGAAAAAGCGTTGGCACAAGTGTATAATATCTCATGGGAATTACTTTGAAGGGGACAAAATAGATATTCATGAATAAATAAATAATTTTTGAAAAAACACACAATTCGCGATACTTTTTGAACACACTACGTATATTAGGATTACCTATTGTTAATAATGCAGCAGCCAACAAAATCTTACAATTTTTTACTCTCTTTTAACAATAATGACACAATTGTTAAATGTTAATTGTATATTTCTTTTATAACGTCTACTTTCTAATAATTTATTGTTGTGTATTTTTATATAACTATTGTTTCATTATAGCGGTGAAGGAAAACATCGCGAAGAAACCTGCATACCACAACGATTTTTAAGAATTTCTATGGTATGGAAAGCCGCCAACCCGCACTAGGCCAGCGTGGTGGACTATATGGCCTAACCACTCTCAATCGTACCCTCGATTGTAGAGTAGGCCCGTGCCCTGCAGTGGGACGTATAAGGGCTGATACAATTGTTTCATTTGAAAAAAATGCGTAACAGGCACAAAAATACTCCATTCGATTCAACCGGAAAAAATATTTATTCAATGTAAAATTGTTTGGAATCTTGTAATGATGTTTTTCATGTTTAGTTTTATAAATATTTGTATCGGATTAATTAATGCAGAAGTAAATATTTGTGTGTACGGTTTCCCTAATTTATTAGGCGTAAACAATCTCAGCCTGAATACTTTAAAAGGGAAATGGGTTGTTTCGCCTAAAAGGCGAGGTCTTTGAACGAGCGCAGTAAGGGACTTGGTAGTGCGACTTCCCGACTCGATACTAATTGGAACGGGGCGCATAGGTGTTATCTCTTTATTAAAGTGTGACTTGTCATTGCCGAAGCTATTGTGATGAAAGACGTAGTTTAACGTTGAAGTCTTAGATTTGATTCCTAAGCAGGGAAATCTATTTCGTTTGTTTGATAAATACACTTTCGAGAAAATGTCCAGTGTCGAGATTTAAAGCAGATTTTTCGTGTTGAAAACTCACACAAAATATTTTTCCCAAAACAGGACACGCACCTAAGACCTCGCGCTTAATCCATGCATATGGCCGCCAGACTAATAAAGACATCTAAACTTCAATCTACCGCGTAACGTCGACATGTGGAATCAGTCTGTTTATATCCAGAATGAATAACATAAGAATAACAGAACAACATAATTGTGGTCAATAAACTTATAGTACCACCACAGTACAGTCACATTCCCATACCAGTAAAACAATCATGTTGCGTTAAATACCAAGATTTACAGGTAATGACCGCGCAATCATAGTAAACACACGTAATATAAAAATGTAGACGCTATCGTCTGGCGTGTTTCCGTCGCAATCACACAGACACGCACAGTGCAACTATTTATAACTGCGTATTTGCAGCCTCATCACGCACTGCGTATGATGTCGCTTGTATTTATTAGCTTTTTATTACATCTTGTAAACCAGCAAGACTGTCACCGGAAGGTAAGGTGACCTTCTGTTAACTCCTCCTATTAATTTAACTTTATGATTTCGTTGCGGGTTAAAGATACGTTAGACATTCCTGGTTCACTAAGCTTCAATGCTCGGTGTCATTTAAATGCGACTGTTAATCCTGGCTTACAAGAGTTGTAGTGGTGGGTGTAAGGGTGGAACATCCGATAAGTAAACGTGCCCGTGAGCACGTGACTAGAGTAGCGGCCCGATATGATGGCCGTTTTGTGTACAATAGTGAGGTGAAAATGCCGACTTGTGTCGTGAAGTTATACATTCCGTTGATTGTATTCCACATAGCTATTGAAAAATATGAAGACCAGTTAGCTTCTTGAACATAGTTATGAATTAATACCAATAGGCGCAAACACTGTCATCGTTCAAGAGGCTTACTAAAGAACACTACCTCTCTCTTTAAACTTATTTTATTAGTATCTCCTACATCTGAATTCTCTTTATATTTTGTATTATATAAATTTATATATGTATGTATGTCTATTTATTATGTATTTATTTTATTTGTTTATGTAAGTATGTAATGTCTGTGTGTTTATATTTATATGTTTTATTAGTTTTATTTGGCTTCCATTCTTTATTTATTTAATATCTTTTTTTTACACTGCCCTCTCTTTCTCCTTCTCTTAAATCCATCCCATGGTTGTCTGTAAGACATTGTTTTATGCGATAAGACCGCCATTTGTACTGTTTTTTTTTTTCTATTCCTGTATGTTATTTTACTGTGTACAATAAAGATGTAAATAAATAATACCAAACTTGATGAGCCGATAAACGTCAAAATGGCCATCATAGCGTGCTGCTAGTGTAGATGATAGCTTTGAGCAGGTACACCTATTCATTTATATCAACTGCCAAATAGCACTGTGTAAGCACTGTTTTGATCCGGTTTAAAGGATTTAAGGGTCCGTTTGCATTCCGTGTTTTCGGCACTATATTTATCAGAGGGGCTACTACGAAAAACGACATCATAGTAGAAACGAAGTTACAAAAAGTGGATATCAACACTTTGAATCGTACGATATATCGAATATCGTTTTTCGTAGTTGCCCTCGATCGCAGAATAAGACACAAATGGAGACACAAATTAATTTAAGTGAAGGCATAATTCATTATGGTTTCTTAGCTTTACGCGAATGTTACACATTGAAATAAAACTATTACTTTTTTTTACGGATTTTATCGCGATTTGGTTTTATTTTTTTATCTTTTATTTTTATTTATTAGGATCTCCAACAAAGAATACACTTTACAAGCTTTGCTATTGTACTGTTGCAGTTTAAACATTGTGTTTCTTCAATTAGAGGAGATCACAACATGCAATAATACTATACAACAGGAAAGAACTATTTAATTTTTACATTTTTTAACTTCCCGACGTTTCGATTACTTTACAGCTTTCGTAGTCGTGGTTTCAGTCCGCCCCGTGACCACGAAAGCTGTAAAGTAATCGAAACGTCGGGATGTTAAAAAATGTAAAAATTAAACCAAAAAAAAAATAGTTTTATTTCAAGGCATAATTCATTTCTCCTTAAAAATAAAACAGTATGCCTAACTATTATGGGTATAGGCCGCAATATTAGTAACACAAACTGATCCGATTACAAATCACAGCTACGTCATAATGTTCTACCAACTGCACTAAGCCCAGTCAATCAGGTTATTGTTTTCTAATAATAACTGTTATGACGTGCTTGAAGCATTATCAAATTGCTTGCTTAATGATAAATAAACATTTAACGACGCATTTGCAGCGTAAGTGCCACTTACCTGAGATAATGCAGTTATTTAATTGACATAATTGATTTATCTATTGGTCTAGTTGCAATACAATGCAATACATACTATAAATAAACTCACGCCTTTTTCCCAGAAGGGGTAGGCAGAGGTGTAAATAGGACACCCACGTTTCGCCTTGTATTTTCCGTCCCATAATGTGAGCGAGCCTATCGCCATATCAGGCACAAATTTCTGACTCCGGGCTGAAAATTGAATAGGAAAAACTAATATCACTTTGCCCGACCTGGGACTCAATGTTAACAATATTATATGTAATTAAAAACATATACAGGGTATATCAAGACTGCGACCGAAAACGAAGCCAGGTGGTAGTATTAGTGACTTCAGACACAATGCAATGAAAAATTTCGTAAAAAAAATCGTCAACTATTTTTTGGTAATTTTTTACTTATCCTCGTATTTGGGTCATAAATACATAGTTTTCCTAAAATAATGATGTACACCTTTTTATTTTTTAAGACACAGTGGTACGATAGGATTTAAATTACTATTTTCGCAATAACTAGGTATTTACTACCCAAAAACTGCCTGCCTCGGTGGCGTAGTTGTATTACGGTACGGTTACAAAGCTGAGGTCTCGGGTTCGAGTCCCGGGTCGGGCCTAGTGATATTGGATTTTTCTATTCATTATCAGCCCGGAGTCAGGAATTTGTGCCCGATATGGCGATAGGCTCGCCCCCTATCACATCGTGGGACGGAACATACAAGGCGAAATGTGGGTGTCCTGGTGGCGCCTCTGCCTACCCCTTCGGGGATAAAGGCGTGAGTTTATGTATGTAGTTTATGTATGTACTACCCAAAAACAATGATTTTCAAAAAATTGCAAAAAATAAATCTGTCGTTTATTTTGCGCAATTTTTATTTGCATTATGTCTGTAACCACTAAAACTACCACCCGGCTTCGTTTTCGGTCGCGGTCTTGATATACCCTGTATAAGTAATTAGGACATTGTGTTTCATGACGCCAGTTATAAAATGTGAAGCCGTATGTTCGATCCCCGCTCCAAGACAAATCTTGTTTGAGTGGAGTTTGTGTGATCAACAAGCATTTAATTCGGGTCTGTGTGTTTGTATAACCAAAATGTTTCTCGTAGCTTCTGATACACACGACACAAGATATATTAGTGGGGAGTCAAGACTATGCATGTGACCGGTGCGTGAACATTTTTCAAATTTTGTCATTCACCAAAAACGTACAGCTACACAATAACAGGGGAACTGAATTATGAGGGGGCCATTTAAAAGTGTAGTGGACGTAGGCAGTAGGCCAGCGTGGCGGACTACATGGCCCAACCCCTCTCAATCGTACTCTCGATTGTAGAGGTAGCCCGTGCCCTGCAGTGGAACGTTTTTGAGTTGATACAGATACGGTAGTGGATGTAGATTCGTATATACGAATCGGACTAGGTACCGGATTACCGACTACACATCACATCCAGACTCAAAAAGATCAGTGCTTATCATGTCGGTTGCGAAATAAACGTCTAGGGTTCGATTCTCCGAGATAATTGTTTGTGTCATCTGCAAATCCTTGCTCCTGGTTTAATTGTTTTGAGACCTAGTCTGCCAGTTACCTTTACCCACTAAACAGGATTTATATCTCATTTGGAGGTAAGACAATGTTATGACTGTTGGGTGTATTTATTTTATACAGGGTATCTCAAGACCGCGACTGAAAACGAAGCCAGGTGGTAGTTTTAGTGGTTACAGACTCGATGCAAATAAAATTTTCACCAAAACAGCGACAGATTTTTTTTTAGAATTTTTAAAAAATCATCTTTTTTGGGTGGTAAATACCTAGTTATTGCGAAAATAATAATTTAAATGCTTACGTACCATTGAGTATTTAGAAATAAAGAGGTCTACATCACCATTTTAGGAATGCTATGTATTTATCACCCAAATACGACCATAAGTAAAAAATTACAAAAAAATTGCCGATTTTTTTGAGAAATTTTTACTTGCATTGTGTCTGAAGTCACTAATACTATCACCTGGCTTCGTTTTCGGTCGCGGTCTTGATATACCCTGTATTTTTATATCCACATTATCATTCAATAAAAATCACCAGTCCACAAACAATTAAAGGGGCAAGCGGCAAATCGATTAAAGCAATTAACCCTCCCTTATTCGCATACCATCGAGATGAGAGTGTGCCATGTATTCTCATGTAAACTGAGCCCGGTGGCACGCAGGCAAACACGTGCCCCAGATAAATGTCTACGGTTTTTACGCAACCATGTCTCGCTGCGACATTATTGTGATGTTTTTATCGTCATAACACGTTTAATATAAAATCAATGCACTGATAAGGAAAAAGGAATCATAATAACTTCACGTAATGACCAAAGAGTCTTCATTAAAAAAGTAAAGGAAGGGAATTGTGGAAATCTGTAAGAGAACAGACGTTACTCAAATAGCTCAAAGGATTCACAAATGAAAGTAAAAGCTGGTAGAGCATATTACAAGTACAGAAGTATCAATCGATGGAGCCAATTTTTTGCGGTTTTGTCGCCTTTCGTTTGAAAAATGGGGTTTCAGGAGCCCAACAATCCGTCTTAGCCTAATCCATTTTCGTATTTCATTCACCAATTTCCATCGCCAATTGCTACAAAGGATCTGAGCGGCGGTGATCGCTTTCCACCAGATTAATTATTTCCCGATCCCATTCAATATAACGTGAGATGGAAAATTCTCGAAACTTCTCGATGCTGTTATTTATTTGTCCGCAATCGTCGATACATAGTTCAATAACAGCATCGACCATTTATATGTGCATTAGAAACTGCCTCTAATGATCTATCGCATTGATCACGACTTCAATTACTTTGCGATCGCAATATACTTTTATATGTAAGAACAATGTATTGTAAATACGTCGAGGAATGATCATTACTATTTGCATGAAAAATGTGTTTTATTAGAAACAAAAGCTGTATATACAGAACATAGATTATGTTTTTTTAATTCCAAGCCTTATTTTTATTTTGTACCATACACATATTAAGATAATAAATCATTACAACTCAGAATAATGAACAAACAAAATGTTACATTCAACGATACTACATCCAACTTCTTAGACCGTGCATCTCGTCATCGATTTTAATTCGATTGATAGTGATAGTTTATTTATATACTACCAGATAAGGATCATCGTACATAAAGGTATTATGCTCACCAAAGATTGCTAGATGTAAGCCGCTTCTAAAGGTCTCTTCTCAAAAGAGAGAAAGAGACAAATATCGATTTGTGTCTTCTGCTATAAAGTAAATGAAAAGAAGTAGCTCTGTAAGACTGATGTTTGTGAATAATGTAAATATTGCATATAATGTATATTCATTACAAAGATCTTTCAAAGTACGTGCCGAATGTGACGTAACAGTCATGAAAGCTAAAATAAATGCTCAGCTATATTTATATATAGGTTAAACACATCACAGAGTTTACGATTATAGCTTCTCCTAGGTCGGCGTCGTACATTGACAACGTTGTATAAATTGCACTGAACATTTACAGCTTAAGGGCCTTGCTTTAGTCGATTCAGACAATAGTTTGAATAGGGCGAACGGGGTAATGCCTCTGGCTCAATTATAAGGAGACCTATGAAAATAAAAAGACATGTAGATTTTACTGAAAAATATGGACGTGATCTGCGGTGGGGAAGGTTTAAGAATTAATCTGGTGTCCTCGCCTCGTATGAGTTGGCCGTTTTTAAAAACCTCTGAAATTCTTGTGCAGGACATTAAGGTATGCAAGGTGCCTAACGATCTTTCCCTTCGATGAAATTATGATATTTTGCTTACTTGGTCCTTAAGTAAAAAAAATCACTTCATGAAGACGTGACCAGTGGTAGCGCGTCAGTTCCGCTTGAACCGTTCGAGACAGGAGCTTAACTACCAATACACTCGTAACTTCTAAAGCTATAGCTGGGTTGGTGGCTTGAACCAATATCCTCCGGCTTGTCATTCTGACAAAAAATTATGATTAACTTTCGCAATACTTCAGTTTGTCAGTCCACTGCCCAGCTGGCTTATGGTACTATACCACACCGTGAAGTCAACGTGACCAGCTGCGCGTCAGTTCCGCTTGAGCTACTCGAGACTGGAGATCAGGTGACGCCGCGACGGACAGACGCCGGCGCCCACGTTACACCTGCACGTGAGGTTTTCCGGGGTGGTTACTTCCGTGTGTCGTTGGGTGGTTGAGATTATAAAAAGAGCAATTGTAAAGGAACCAAGGGCTATAAATGCTATCCTCCTACATTTATTTTTACCTTCCATTTTGAATGCAAATGCTCGGCAATGCATACAATCCAAGTCTTGTGGACATGCATGGGTGACGATAGTTACTTACCATCAAGAGAGCTAGCACGCGTGCCGGATCGATGCTAAAAAGAGTTTTATAGATCAATAGTTACCATAAGTATGACTTCGATACCCAGGTTCAGACTTGAAATCTAGAATGAAATTTTTGGTGAATTGCTGACAATTCACCAGAATATTTCATCCACTTTCTATAGAACTGGAATTTGTTATCCTCAACCTTGACGTACTGTAGGTGTGCTTCAACCTACTCCTTCGCAGATGAATCCGTATACATAAGTAGGTGTATGTGGTTCACAGTGATTACTCAAGTCTATCTGGAACATGAAAGCCTATGTGTTAACATGTTGGGGTCAGGTGTCGGCGCCGCACACGTGTCGCGCCGCACGTTGCATGACTCACCTGTCTTAACGCCTGCTATTTAATACTATGGCATTACTGATACGTCACATCTCAGACATAGGCTTTTGTCTGGTGATAGGACTCTCATATGTGAGAGGCCGCCTGGGTAGATACCACCGCAATCTCTATTTCTCCCGCCAAACAGCAGTATAAATGCACTGTTATGTTCCAGTTTGCAGGACATTATAGCCAGAGTAACTAATGGACATATTGAGACTTAACATCTTATGTCTCAGGATGGCGAGTGCAGTGGAGTACCAAGCAATGTTTTGTTATTCATGGTGCTGTTTGATTTTCTACTGTCCATGAACGATCGTATCGCTTACCATCAGGCAAATTGAATGCCCGTCTCGCCATTCAACGCCATAAAAAAAGGCTTATTAGAGGTCCTTGTTAATGTTTGTATGGTCATGTTTAAGAGAACCTTGTGAAGTAATCATTAGTATCATAGCAGCGTGTTTGAGATATCAACCAGTGAAATCCTGGGTTCAAATTTTACTTTTAGGTGTTCCATTTCTATAGAGTTTCTCGGTTCAAGAATTGTCCTATTAGCTGCCCATAAATGTGTGGACAACACACAAAAGGTTTTAATTTACTAATAGAACAATGTAGCAATTAAAACAAACAAAACAGTAATGTAATGTTTTTTTTATGGTAAAATTGCCCTTATTTCCTGTAACTGTCGCTTATCGCACATAACAAACATGTCAACAACTTTGTTAAATTCAACAAAATTATATTTTCCGCCTCCGGAAAAGTACATTTGCATAAATTATTCAGTTTTTTTGTCGCGTGTCGAAGTGAACCGGTTTCTTATATTATGTTACTGCTTCAATATATTAAACTAACCCTCTGCTCGGTAGGATTTCCCACCACATTTTAGAAGCAAACAGTTTAAATGAGCCGAACCGAACGAACGAAATTTTAAAAACCTCACCTTGATACATTGAGTAAAGGGCTGGTGTTCATTGTGCAGAACTCCAAGCTATGAGCTTCAATCAAGCATTAAGCAGAACATCATATCCGAATACAGCATTCGAAGTTATCTAACAACCAAATAAGTACTAGGCTTTTATCAAATAGAAAAACACTATTTCTAAAGAAAATTTATTTGTACTGTACTTGGAATTATGTGAATGCAGCTTGTTCTGAATAGTTAGCTTAAAAATCCAATAAATTAGTTGAAGGAATATATGAATAAATATAAGTAATAATAAAAATACCTACATTACAGATGTTTCCGTAGAAACAATGATTTTGTCATAAGAATTCGACTTCATCGAAACTCGTCCGACCAGACCCTGACCTCGATACAAAATTTATTAAGGAAATAAAATATAAATAAGATTTTATGTTTTTTTTCTAATTTAGCAAAATAATAGTTACAGTCTTGAAAAATATTAAAATGACTTTTATAATTTTTTCATTGTCACACTGATGAGAAACTGGATAGAAACTACAGAGGCGTGTAAAATATTTTAGTGAAACTTATAAACCTGATCTAGTATATTTTAATAATACATACATAACTATTAAAACACAAAATCTAACATTGTTTTACACAAAAATCGAAAGAGATAGGTTACTGAAACGTGGATCAAAGTATCTTATTTCCGCCAAAGAGTCATTTCGTTATCCTTAACATTGTATATCCAGCTTTTTCTCATAAAATCAAATTTAATATATAAATTCATCAAATTACCATTACGAAAAACAGTTTGCAAAAAATCTCCAAGTTTCGCTTTACAAGTATTCTAAATGCAGATTTAAAAGCGACGCTCGTTTCGGTGTACGAACATTTAAAGTTAATAAAATATAATGTTACGATCGCTATAAATTATGTGCTTGTTAAGATGACGGCTCTGTATAGAGATTTTTAGCAAGGCAGCTTTGCATGGTAACAGTCACACACATTCCTGATCTCGAATTTCAATATCAAGTCTTGTGTCTTGGGTATAAAAACTACGAGATTTTTTTAACCTCGTCATCATCCAGACACCGATTTTCTGTTACAAAATACTTGAATCAAACTTCACCCTCTACTTTCACACCTGGCTTTCCAACTAACTGCGCCACGGAGGCTGTCATAGGGTATGAGACAATGTTAAAGAATTTTTCAAAGCATTCACTCACGTATACATGAAAATTGTGTCCAATTCATTCAATTTGTAACTTGCCATACTGATCAAAACAGCACGAACCGAAGAATTAAAACGGTGACGTAACTGTCACCCGTATCACACTGTAAAACTGTGTACTTACATTGAACAAATCAGAACGCGGCCTCGCATCTCGCGGAGATGATGCTCCATTTGTCATCTGTGACCTGAAAACTGCGGACGTGGATGTAGGCTGTAGGATTATTGATAGCTTTTATCAGCGTCTGAGTAGCCAGCTCAGCGGAAACCTATTCGATTTGACATTGACCGATATCTGATATAATGTCAATCGTAGACTGCGTGATTAGCTATCAGTTATGCTCACGCCTGTATCGCTTAGGGGAGACACACGACCCACTGAAACACAAAACTTTTTCGATCAGTAAGGGCCTTTTTTTGAAAATCGCTTTAAGCTTGTAATTTGACAATCTGGAAACTATGTTAGCCACACATAAACTTCCGCATCCACGGAAGGCAGACAGAGCTCCTACTAGGATCGCTCATTGGAACACAAGACCTCACTCTTCGCTTTTTACACGCTACCGCTGGTTTAATAAGGCTTACGTTTATCAGCGCCTGAAAACCCAGCTGAGTGGAAACATATTCGCCTCGACATTGACCGATAGCTGATAGTATGTCAATGTCAGGATTATAGGATTAGCCGTATATGAGGGCACTGGTGTATCAATACGGATATGCAGAGTTACCACCAATGCCAACTAGACTTTACTAAGCACTTTTCCCTCATATGAGGTGACAGGATGTGAGATCATCGTCATGCCACAAAAACTCATATTACAACGAAAGAACTGAGACAGGCAATTGTATGTCCTGAGTATAAATCTAGGGCGTTACAGTGCCTAGACTATACCAACTACGGCTACTTTAGGCTTGGTTTTATCAGCGCCTGAAAATCCATCGGAGTAAAAATCACATTGATCGATGGCCGATATCGTATCAATAAAGGTATTTACTGGCTTAGAGATGTTCAATATATTGCTTAGCGTTTTCTACCAGAAATGCTCGATAAGACGTACATATATACATGCTGTAATAATAATTGGTGCGTACGCATCTTCATATCAAATAACAGTTTTCAATAGATAGAATACAATATTGATAGATGGGATTCAGACCTATTACTGAGAGTTCTGAGACTGATTACTACGATCAGTAACCGGTAGTGCCATCTTTACTATTATTTATTAAAATTTACGGTATTAAAATTATATTATTATTTAACGATCCGCATTCATCAGTTATGCAGCCACGATGTTAGAAAGCGTGTTAAATATAGATTTGTTTGTCGCTTGGATTCATATAAATGTGGATTGGTCCTTAAATGGTTGCAATGTTCTCGAATAGTGACAAAGTACCAGCAAACGTAGTGTTGGACGTCCAAACAAGACTAACCGACGCGTCGATCTGATAAAGTTCGCAAGATGTCAATGGTTATAAATTGCTTTCAAGTATTGTTGCCTACCCCAAAAAAGAAACAGGGCTCCCACAATTTTTGTTTCATACATTAATTCGGTATAATATTGTGAAGGATCAAATTGTTAGTATTATCTGTTGCTCATTAAACGGTTTCATATTTGCTACCATACATGTTCAAGATTAACCATGTTAACCTCTCTATTACAACAGGTATACTTGTAATAACAGATGGAAAACAATGTTGAATAAATACAATAAAAATGAATTAATTAGAACGTCCATCCATTCTTATAAAATCCACGTACAATAGACTATAAAGTATAGACTATAGAGCAATCGTAATCATTGCCGTGAGCAATTGTTCGCGCGGTATCAATTTTTATTATGCAAATTGATTGCAAGGAAGTTATGATTAGTTGGCCATGTCGTCTGCACTTTACGTAAGTTTATGCCGTAATATCCGCTTATAACCGCCGGCTAATTTCGTTGATTGAGTGTGGTAAGCCTATTGTACAATATTGTAATAAAGAGTTGAGTACGTTCATATTTCTGCCGCAATATAGTGAATAATAAATAGGCCATGTGACTTTTGTAGGTGTTATCGATTTTTTTAGTAAATTTATTGCAGAAAACTAGGCTAATATAGTTAATAAAGATCAGACGAATGCAATAAAATAAATAATAGATGATTAGAAATTGGTTCACAAAATAAACTTGCAAAACGACTTATTATGCAGTTTCCCAGTTGGTCATATAGACATTTTTATATTACAAAAATCAAATACAATTGTGATACATGGTACTGATTAGAATATAAGTACCCCCAACAGTGACTTCTGTCGACCCCACACTGAGACACATGTCTCGTGGAATCTATGAGGAACTTTTCTTCCCACGATACAGACCCAAATGAAATAGTTGTCGTCTATCGATGACAAATTATTTGGCTCGGTGCGACATTCGAAGCTGTTTCTTGTATCTCGGAGACGGTTAAATAACAATAGTCTTGAAGTCGTTTTAATGAGATCGGCGCTACGTTAGGTTAAATTCAGCTTCGACGCGGTTTGTTAAACGCCAGTTGTGAAACGAGAGTTTGACTAATATTTGTGTGATCCACAGGTATTTGTTTCGGGTCTGGGTGTTTGTGAGGCTGAAATATCACTCGTAGTTCCCGATACCCACGACACAAGACTCGATCTTAGTGTGGGGATCAGGAGTTTGGATGTGACTGTGGGGTGTATTTACTTGTTTATTATGTATTTATTTCAACCATGTAGCAATATGTTTTGGCTTTTAATTAGACCGATGTCTGGCACCACCAGTTAGTAGATCATTTAATTCAAATTTGTCGCACGTTTCTTCTCGTTCTTACGGAATCAGCACGCGTTTTACTGAACTTACTCTGAATAGACAAATAAATTTAATATATACGAGCCCATGACACAGAATGTAAGAAGCGTGATATATTCCTGTTTACTTATTTACTATATGCTAATTTACATACATGTCGCACTCGACATCATTACATAGCTCTTAGACCGCTATTGGTACTAGACGTGGCACTGAACAAATTAATATTATTAAACTTCGTGCGGGATAGATTTAAAAAGTATCAATTTGCTACCAATCTTGTAACCAAGATTCAAGCCTTACAATAAAATATGTATTCAATCAACGCATATGGATAAAAAGAAAAATGGTATCTTCATTATATAGAAAGTAATATTTGCCAAGAACAAGTTTCCGCGAGATGTTTGATTAAAATTCCAACTTTCTTAACAAAACCTTACAATCTCTCAACAAAATAATATTCATTATTCAAAAACGAAATCGTATGATGCCATAACTGGAATCATAGGCCATAATAAAATGATTTATGGAGCAAATGTTATTAAAATTACATAAAATAATAAAAAGAAAGCGTAACTAAATTTCTAATATTTAAGAATAATAAATCATAAATAATCTATACATATTGAGATTGTAATAAATTAATAAATAGTTTATTGGAATAGTTGCGATTCTATAATATATATGATATAAGATTCTATTTAGTAATTTCTTATCCTATATATCTATTTATTGATCTCACAAAATGTTGAATTACTACCTATATATGTACATAAAACCGGTGATCTCTTTTTTCGCAATCGACTTCTAGTCTCCGGTACTATATATGTACATTATCAACTAGATATATCTAGATAAATCATTTTAAATTTATAACAATCTTATCAGACAATTCCAATCTCCGTTGAAATTCAATCGTATACTCGCCAATTTTCGATTTACCATTCAATTTAACAACGAATAAAGCATTTGAAATGAACAAGGATCTGTCATTACAAATCGAAATCCATTAAAGAATTCCATTTATGGTTTTCGAAACTAAGTACAGTTTTGTGACGCATGAGGGCATCCGTTGACGGAGGTGGTTGGTGTTGCCAGGAATAATTTTATAACTTGTATAGTGGGTACAGAAAATAAAATTAAATGAGTAGTTGAATACTCATTTAATTTTACTATTTGAGGACGGCACGAATTGTTTTTTTGTTTATGTCACAAAATTTTGTTAATAATCAACAATTATTTTTACTTAACTTTTTTACCGATTTTACCCTAAATACTTGCATATTTTGGGGCAGAGACCTCTTAACTTTTTGTTCCAAAGACCCCAGAATTTGTGTTCAGGCAATCTCACCGACCGAACAAAACGCAACAGCGAAGCTAAAAAATTACGCCGGGTTTTTGTGAGATAGAGTCGCCACTTTAATCGGGCGCCGTCAATTGTATCGTAGTTTAAAAAACTTAGACTTTCAGATTAACTAACTAACAACTTCACTTCTCAAATGTCCATACAAAACCTATCTCGAACACATGAATACCTAGCCCCTTATTCATAGACAGTTTTAAAACCTATTTTAGCTATCAAATGTTTGGTCCCTATCGAACGACTTTTGAATTCAGTTTGAGCGAAGAAGACAAAACATTCGATAACTAAAATGGGTTAAAACCCATTTTAGACAGTTTTAAAAACTATCTATGAATTAGGACACTAGTCTTTATACTTTAGTACTTTCACAGTGCTTGGTAACTCGGAGCCAACTCTCCCGTGGGCGGTAATGTACTTCAATATCTCATGCCTTCGAGCGACACCACATTTATCATCCACGCTGCATATTCCGAGTTGTAGCTCGTACTGGGTGATTTGTGATTGTATCTAGGATAAATCTATGACTGCCTCGGTGGCGTAGTTGTATTACGGTACGGTTACAAAGCTGAGGTCTCGGGTTCGAGTCCCGGGTCGGGCAAAGTGATATTGGATTTTTCTATTCATTATCAGCCCGGAGTCAGGAATTTGTGCCTGATATGGCGATAGGCTCGCCCCCTATCTCATCGTGGGACGGAACATACAAGGCGAAATGTGGGTGCCCCGGTGGCCTTATATGTATGTATATATCTATCGATTTTGTAATAAAAATGGCTGTCTACAATATAATATATTTATTTAATATTTTATACATAACAGGTTGTTTAAGTGCTACTATTTGGTATGAACTTCAATAGAAGAAGCTTGGTACTATCGCCGCGATACGTGGACATCTTGAATTCGAAATAACGTCACACCTGTACCACAAGAAAATTCATGGCAAAAACTGCCTCAGTTAAGAGCGCATTGAAAATTAATACTTAAATTAAAATATTTACCTACCATCCATCGTAAAATAGTGCAATCAACCGTCACAGTTAACATTGCAAAGGTGAAATAACGCAAAAAAAAAACGTTACATAAAAATCTCCAGACGCATTTAACCTCTTAAACACAATAAAACAAATTCCTTCACCAAACTCATATTTTACAGCTTACCTCAAACTTCACGCTCAAATTACTTTACCACGTGCTTCATATAAATAGATGGTATTAGTGGTATTTTTAATTCGTTACTGTGTTATAAATACTCGGTTTCTGAACTATCAATGTCGAGAGTAAATGGAGTTGCGTCGACTCTGACGCATGCGCAGTGCTTTATGTGACGTTGATTAGTATAAAAGTAAAAGAATTTCACTTTATTTACTTTTTATGTTAATACGATTGTGTATTTTAACGCTAAGGTACTATTTTTGAATGTTTGAAAATGCATCTGGCTCGAAGGACCATAAAAGTCCGCTAGAATTTAATGTTACAAACGCCTTGTAATTCATATAATATGTAGTTCAATACCATAGTTATTGGAATGCTTACAATTCTTATCTATACCCTACTGCTCTTTTCTTTATTTTTCGTCAAAAACCTCAAATCTGATTATTTATGGCTGACTATACCTTATTTGTCGCACCTATACTATAAAAATACATAAAAATGCATATTTACATACATACATACATAAACTCACGCCTTTATCCCAGTAGGGGTAGGCAGAGACGCCACCAGGACACCCACATTTCGCCTTGTATGTTCCGTCCCATGATGTTATAGGGGGCGAGCCTATCGCCATATCGGGCACAAATTCCTGACTCCGGACTGATAATGAATAGAAAATCCCGATACTTTACCCGACCCGGGATTCGAACCCGAGACCTCAGCTTTGTAGCCGTACCGTAATACAACTACGCCACCGAGGCAGTCATCATGCATAAAAATGCATATAAAACTAAAATAAAAGTAAATTGGCAGTACAAAGTGCTCATCACGTGCTAAACAATGATGCGTCCAAACGTTAGCGGCAGTTTGGTCTCGCATAAACTCATTTTTATAGACATTGACTTGGCAGAGGGACCTTGAGCCGGTACAATTATTCGCTTTTGTCCCCAGTAATTTAAAAGGCGCGTTCACAGTGGGTTTTATAAGAAAACTTAGTTTTTTTTATTGCTGAAAGTTGCACGGTTTAGCGGTAAATATTCAACAAATGAATTAAAAAATTAAATTATAGTGAAATAGCATTAATTCCTTAACCACCATCACGGTAATTAAATGCTTATTTTATATTAATTTTATTTGTGCCCACTGTTTTCCTTAAATCACATCGATGTTATTAAAAGGGAATGCTAATTTTCTTATTAGCAGAGTTAAGCTAGAGACATTTTTTATCACCATATCGAACAGAATCGACATGGGTGGTACCACTAAAAAAAAGTTTCAATAAGAGCTTTGTTGTTGAGTTCCTTTAGACAATTGAGATACCGAGATATCTAATAATTCTTTCACATTCCCTCATCGATTATTTCCATGCTATGTAGGTCATGTAAACCACTTGCCAATTCTCAAGTGTGGATGGATGTTCATGGCCGACGATAAACACTTTCCATTTTGTAACCCAATTGATCTTTTACTACTTCCGTACTGTAAGAGATTCAAAATTAAAAAAAAATTGAGCTGTTTGATTTCCTATGGCCGTAATTAATAATACACCTTGACCGCTACCTTAGGATCACTCCCGAATATAAACCAATCAGGTGGAAGATTTATCGACACGCCCACATTTTTGAATTTCGATTGGTTTCTTTTCGGACTCCATTAGACGGGTATTAACTTTAGTTATTCAACAAGAGTCTCATCTTTACACATTAACTCACGCCTGTGTCCCATTCGGGTACATTTACTAGACAAATCATCTATTAGCCATGGCCAAGAAATCATAATACATTTTTCTTTATTTCCATTTATTGTGACATTTGTTTATTTTAATTCGTTCATTATAACATTTATTACAACAATCGTTTATGGTACACCCGCACGTTATAAATATCTGGTATTTGATTTTGTAAGTAATTGTCTAATCCCATATATCTCTTTCAAATTCCTTTCACCTGTCGAACGTCACGTATTCGTCGCGACACGCTCTTATCACTTATCTCATATTCGTAATGAGCTGTCGTTTGAAAACACTATTTGAAGCATTAGTAAATACTTCACGCCGTAATAGTTTAGCTGTTCAACTTTCTATTTGAGTGACATTGGGCAGGTAGCCAGGCAGTATGTTCCTAACTTCATTAATATTGAGAAGGACTTTGCTCAATGTACAAATTCATATTTATATTTGGAATAATGCAGTGCAGTTGTCTGTGGTATCAATTAACATATGTAAAAAAATAAATATATAATAAAAACAAACAATCCAGCTTATATACGTCCCTCTATAGGGCACGAACGTCCTCAGCAGGCGACAGATCGATTGAGAGTAGTTAGGCCGTGGCCTAATCACCACGATAGCCTAGCGCGGATTGACAAGCATAGAATATGATATTCTTATTAATTTTTCCTAATAATAATGTGTTTACTAGAGGTAAAATTAATCATCCCGCTTCAGTGATAAATAAACTGCAGTTATATTAAAGTAGGACTTAAAATAAAACGCGTAGGCGAGGAGTTTGGACGCGAATACAAATTGCATACATATTACATATTGTAGGGAAATTAGTGCAAGAACATGAATAGATGAATACATACATGAATACAATTTAAACTTATAGATTTTTCCTTGTAAACACGCCTTAACAACAATAAAATCGTACAAAACGAATGACCGTTACTCGTTACGTCAAATCGAACATAAATTTCAAATCGGCCAATCACAAAGGCGTATTTAAATTTCGAACGTTTGTCACGCATTAATTTATATTCTGACACGGCTGGGGGCTTGGCCGCGGGAATGTCGCTCCGTGTATTTTAGAATTAATCCGAGGCACATGGTGAAAGCTAGCTTGACTTGCTATTATTAAAACAGTCAGGATTTATTGTCAATCCGAAATGCGTGTGGGTGTAATGCATTAGCGAGCTAAAGGGAACACTGATATAATTTTAGGAGACGAGTATCACAGAGTACAACATTTTAGAGAGAAAATGCTAAAATGGAATTTTAAGTAGGTACTAAAAAGTTGTGTTTTTGGCTACGTATTGTATATGTTTTTAAGTGTGAAAGATATATTTTGTACACAGATATCCATGGTAGATTTCTTGATTTACTAGCATCTGGCTATACAAAATTTCTCAGTTTTTTTTTCACTCCCAAACTACCAAATTACCATGCTCCTTTTATCTTTCTATTGATTTCTTGCAAATATCTTTTAAAGCTAAAAAAACCGAATATATTGTTTATTGTAGAATAACAAGAATCTCCTTATTGATCTCAGCGTGATCTAGATCGAGCGATCCACTTTGTGTGATGTTTTTTTGTTTGTAAACTATCATTTTCCCCTGATTGGATCGTTTCCAAATGTGTTATCATCAGGCCGTAAATCATAAACAAAATGTTGTACGTGAATGAAAGCTTACATAGCACAGTTGGCTAAAAGGCTGCTGTGAACCGATGAGGCGCAGATTCAAAACCCACAAAGTATCAATTTTTGAATGATCCAAAAATATTTGTTACGAATCTCGCTGTTTTGAGGCAAATTAGTATAGTAAGAAGTATGGTTAAGTCTATGGATGTTGGAGGCATTTTTCAACTATTATCAATCCGTTCTCGTCCCACGCAATTGTTAGATAAGTGCAACTGCACAATGGAAAGTATTAGGAATGTAATCACGCTCCAAGCCGCATTAACAATAGATTGCAACCACATAAACACTTCCTCAACTTTTTCTCAAGACGTTTCCAACTTCCTGACGTTTTTGCTTGACGTTGTTTCCGCGGCGCCCTAATAAAACGTTGGCAGATACTAAAACACAACTCGTGACCGATTGGCGTCACTATCTCACGAGAATGCGTAAATAATACGTATAAAATCACTAAAATACATAAAACTCACGCCTTTATCCCCGAAGGGGTAGGCAGAGGCGTCACCAGGACACCCACATTTCGCCTTGTATGTTCCGTCCCACGTGTGATAGGGGGCGAGCCTATCGCCATATCGGGCACAAATTCCTGACTCCGGGCTGATAATGAATAGAAAAATCCAATATCACTTTGCCCGACCCGGGATTCGAACCCGAGACCTCAGCTTTGTAACCGTACCGTAATACAACTACGCCACCGAGGCAGTCAAAATCACTAAAATAACATCATAATAGTTGATACTATCCAGACGCGTTTTATAGATTCACCTAGACTTTTGCCAGTTATACTTGTTTTATAGTTTAACCGTTGCAATTACAACATACAGTTTCTCTTAATGAAACTCTCCGATTGATAAATGACAGAAAGCATTCACCTATGCAACAGATTATGCGATCTGTAAACTGTATGAAGCATATTGAAGTATTTCGTAAATACTAAACCATTTGGAGATAACATTCGTATAAACTGA
Organism: Deilephila elpenor; assembly: GCA_949752805.1. Lineage (NCBI taxonomy): Eukaryota > Metazoa > Arthropoda > Insecta > Lepidoptera > Sphingidae > Deilephila > Deilephila elpenor. The sequence goes on along the minus strand of OX457107.1, from coordinate 12,481,468 downwards.
TCACCCAACTCATGGTTCGATGAAAGATCAATGGGCTTGTCTGATTCGAAATGATCAAAGCAACATATAATAATAAATACACGCCCAAAGCTAAACACGGGACTACTCTGCAATCGAGAATTTAAGCTTGGCACCATAAACAGATATTATTTTAAGGGCTTGGTTCCTTCAGGGCTTCGATGTGGGAAATTGAAAGGGTTTCTTCAATTGTTTAAGGGAGGAATATATTCCAAGCATATATTTCTCTACGTTTACTTACTATAAGGTGCATTGTAGTGTCATTGGTGTGACAATATATAAAAAAGTGAGAAAGTTTATCATAGCATTCCTTCTAAAACGCTACCTAACAAAAGAGCGCAATATACCGGGTATATCAAGACTGCGACCGAAAACGAAGCTAGGTGGTAGTTTTAGTGGTAACAGACACGACGCAAATAAAAAATTCACCAAAACAGCGACAGATATTTTTTTAGAACTTTTTAAAAATCATCTTGTTTGGGTGGTAAAATCCTAGTTTTTGCGTAAATAGTAATTTAAGCCCTTACGTACCATTGAGTGTTGAAAAATAAAAAGGTCTGCATCATTATTTTATGAAAACTATGTATTTATCACCCAAATACGACGATAAGTAAAAAATTACAAAAAAAAAGTTGTCGATTTTTTTTGCGAATTTTTTACTTGCTTTGTGTCTGAAGTCACTAATACTACCACCTGGCTTCGATTTCGGTCGCTGTCTTGATATACCCTGTATATGACACCCAGATAACGTAGATTAGTTGCTGACTTTTGAAAATTGAATTTAAACGAAGGAAGTAAAGGAAGGACGCCTAATAATGAGAGAGAGGTACCAAATGATGAAGTGATCGACAGCTACCGATGATGATGGATCGTTCTATTGCACTTTACACCCAATGCAAACGAAAGTCTGGAAGGTAATGCAATAATAATGGCTTGAATTTCGAGAACTTTCAAATCACAAATACACTTGCGGAAGTCGTTAATTTTGGTAAAAATCGAGCGCAGTCATGTACTCTTACAAAAAAGCGCATTCAGCATGAATCATTTGTAAATATAGACCAGAGCAGAATATGATCTCGTACAAAATCTGATACAACGATCAAATATGGCCACATGTAATCTCTGAAGGTGACTTCAAAAGGGACCGACGAAAACAAACACTTGAATTATTCTAGAAAATTGTCGTTCAGTTTTGTTGCCAAATTGAAATCTTTAACCGGAGTCAATAACCTTGTTGGATTATAAAAAATTGTTGTATTCAGACGATGCACAGAGACGAAAGATTGTAAAACTGTTAACTGACAAATATTTGTTTCTGTCTGGTTGTTTTAAAACCAAATCTCTCGTAGGTTCTGATACCCAAGACACAAGCCTTGGGCTCCGAACGATCGGGTATGTTTATTAAAAAATATTTCTTAGGCCTTAAAACACACTAAAATCCGAAAACCTGAGACCCCACGCTTACATTTATTAAGCACACGATCATGTTTATTATATAGAACCTAGATGCTTTACTTTACAATCTCGTTTTCCAGTTCTAAAATGGCTTGTCACAACAAAGCGAACAACTATACAACATTTAACAAGCTCAGCTTTCCTCTCAAATAAAGATTGCGATCCCGATTGTGCGTCTAGACGCCAGTGACGATGTCACAGCTATTTGTAACTGCGGACGGGTAGAAAGTTTTACGTCATGTGTAAATCATGCGCCTTATTACTATCTTAATAGAGTCTATTATAACTTGTTTTAATTATTTGCTTCGATGTTAATTGCTTGGATTTGCTAATTGTGCGTAGAAATCCTTCGTGAACTTATCTGACATTGATGATCAATTTATAATGTAAAGCTTTTTTATCCTAATGATGCGTATATGTATAATATGAAAATTGATACTCTGGGTTCGATTTCCATGTCGGTTTTTTTTTATGAATGAGAATATGAGAAACAAAACTTCGCGAAATTAAATTGTTGATAATTTTGTTTAGCAATAAACTGATAAAAAAATATGTTGTAAGTATTTCTAAGGTACATTACATACATAATGGACTTCATTTTCACGATCAATACACAATTCAAGATGTTCTATTAATAAACACATATTAAGATGCTTCAGTAATTGAAAATCACGTGTTAATCCATCACAATCTCATATTGCTTTCCTTCACGTCTTGGCACAACTGACCTACCGTATCTCCTATCACAATTGGCTCCGAAATATCTCTACTTCCTATGCATTAGCTGCCAAAATATAGAAACTCCTTGAATTTGTTATTAGGATGCTCCGATATCACGGAAACTGACCGCGCCCTTCTATTCAAAGACAAATTCTTGATGATGTGCCACAGACAAACTGGTAACGGACAATGCTTTTTAATCAACGTGTATCGTCAAAAAGCTAAGAAGCTCTGTAGTATACTATTGAACATAATAATACTGACTTGCAAAACGAAGACTGAACTTTACATTGTGTGGGATCGCTATCAGAGCGCTGTTATGTTCTGGTTTGAAGGACATTTTAGCCAGAGTAACTACTAGACATATTGAGACTTAACATCTTATGTCTCAGGATGGCGAGCGCAGTGGAATGCCAAACAATGCTTTGCAATTCATGGTGTTGTTTGTTGTTGTTGTTGCAATTCATCAGGCGAATGACATGTTCGTCTCACTATTCATCGCAATAGAAAAATACGAAACCCATCAGGATTTGTTCTCAACCTGGATTGAAACCTACGTTAATGAGCTAGGAGGCTATAAAATATATCTAACTCTGTACAAACTGCCTCAGTGGCGCAGTTGTACTACAGTACGATTATGACGAGGTCTCGGGTTCGAATCCCAGGTCGGGCAAAGTGACATTAGATTTGTGTATTCATTATCAGTCAGGAATTTGTGCCTGATATGGTGATAAAGTCGCCCCCTATTATATCGTTAGACGGAAAACACAAGATGAAATGTGCGTGTCCCGGTAGCGCCTCTTTCTACCCATTCTGGGAAAAAGGCGTGAGTTTATGGATGTAACTCTGTATAAATATAAAACTAATTTCATAAAATTATTCTATAAACTGTAATGTCCCTTGTCGATTTCTTTACGTCTGTATGAGGCTATGGCCAAGATTCATAAAGATGTGACATCGAACTAACTTTAATCATGTTAATGTTAAGATTTTTGGGTCAACGATAAATTCACTGAGTGAACAATGCGCGTAAGCATCAAAATATTAATTATCCAATCTTTCAAAAACAAATAAAATAATGAATTGGTACCTATTCATTATATTTTTATTTATTACTGCACTGCTTAAAAACGTGTTACAGCTGTGTACAAAAGCAAGCAAAAAACTTACAGCAACACGAATACGTCGATTCGTATGTCCCTCACATGTTCAAAGCTAATTTGTGACTTAAAACTACAGATTATTGTTGCATGAGGCGTCATGTTCTAGAATAATCGTTTGTACGTAACGTATGTTTCAACGATTATTGCAATCACCCGTCCGTAAAGCAGCTAATGGTAATCCGACGTTGAAACTTTATTTAACATGTTAATAATAGAAAATTCGGCGAAATTATGCCGCATTATCTAAATTATGCAAAGGTTCTGGTCGATATTCAATTTTGTACATTCAGTTACATTCACTGCAGAGCATGGGCTTCATCTCCAAACGAGAGATACACATTACACCGAAAAGTCAAAGATGTGCCCTGGGATTTGAACCCTCGACCATCGTGAACATTGAGGCAGTCGCGTCTGGTCTGTTACCACGGTCACCACGCACTCACACTCACTTTGTACATTATGTTGCGCAATACAATAAAATATTGTAAAATACGCATTGATTATGATTTGACTGTCCACATCACACTATCTGTTTCGTACGGCACCGCAGTGCCCGTCATTATTACTGACGTCATTACTTCTTCTTGTGTATAGTTTTGTTGTTGTGCACACTACGTAGATTTGAAATGTTACTAAGTTGCTTGATTCTGAAAGGATTACCAAAACACTTCTGTCCATTTTTAGTTAAATGGAACTCTAGTGTAAAATAATAAAAAAATAACTCAAGTGTCTGGTATTGGTTAATTTGGTCTCGTTCGTATTGCGTTTAACAAATACAGTAACCAAACAAAAAAGGATTTTTAATGTCTCTTCACATCCTAAGATAAAAATAAACCCACCACGATGTCACAACGGCATGACTGTATCAGTAATAACAAACACTCACATTTCACACCACATGGCGCCCTCGAGAAGCTCATTATAGCTCGTATTATGTCGCTAATGTCATTGACTCTTTGGCCCTTTTATCAAGAGGATTGTGTTGCAGCCTTACAACGAGACTTTTAGTGGCTATGAAAGATTTGGAAGGCAAAAGGCACAGAAATGTAAAGACATTAGGTAGACTAGCAATCACACGCCCACCTGATGGCAAGTGCCCACTTTTGTCCATAAATACCCATAAGAGTATCGTAGTTGTTGCCAAGCTTAGAAAATGTATGGAGAGCGCAAGCAGTAGTTTATTGAGATGCAGCAGTAATGCTACTTCTTCGTGACTCTTTTTTGATTCCTAAATTATAATGTAGGAGATATTATCCATTAGGATTGCTGTCTATATTTGTCTGCTTTTTATATTTGTTTTATTCTGACCTGTCGGTTTGTAACTTTGCATATACAATAATATCTAAATTACACTTTCTTTTAAATAGTTTCCTATCAATCAATAGGAATATCTGCTACTTCATTTCTAAACGTCTAACTATCACAAGTATGGTCAAAGTTATTATATTTATCTCCTTAGAATCGTTTCGCTGTTACTAAAACCATTATCTTCAATTGCTTCCCGTTTTCTCCGGTCATTGCCAGTCATCAAATCAACTTAATCTGCTCAGTGTTGACACTACAACTAGTTTACTCCAAAGTTCTTCGGCAGTTGCGGCCACTCTAATTGGTTTAATTTGTCTGGATACTATGATATCGCTAACTACATCTGACGGGTTGACACCAGTAAAATAGAATGCCTTTGTGATATGCTATGTATAAGCTAAAGTTTCAGCTGAATGCGAAAATTTCGCAGAATTTTCATACAAGTTACAAGTTATCGTAACAGCTACCAAATGTCAATCGAAAGACATCAAAACAGCCCAAGTTAATTATTTTACCGGAGTTTTTGAAAAACATGTAAGTAACTGAAACCAGATGAAACCGCTTGGGTTAACATGAATCTATAATGTTTTATGCCTTAAGATACAAACGAGACTAAATTTTAGTAAAAAGTCTTGGCAAACGATTAAAAACCAACCAACTTTACAGGAAAAGTAGCAGCCTTGAAAAACCAAGGATACGCCCAAAGAGAACGCCTGAAATAAACGCAACTATACATACATCCAATTAGTTTTTTCCCGCCCATTGTTGCCAAACTGTTGGTATTGAAATATGCGTGTTTTTGCCGGCATTGCGCAAGTGCGCGCCTTCGATCACCCGTGAAATCGATTCGTTGTTCACTTCTACTTACACGTTGTATCGGACTTTTAATTTTTGCACTTTTTTATGATGCATATTGGTTATTGATTAGAAACGGCTCTTGAAAATAAATCTTTTGGATGTCATTTCAAATTGTTGTGTATGACTGTATCCGCCGGCATATTGCTGAGGGATGACATTGATATTTTGTTACAATAATACTAATTTTTTATTAAACTACACACTAAAATGCATGTTGATACATGCCGGGATTTTGAAAAACTATTTGAGATTTTTCGGCTTCATATCTTTTAAAATAATTTAAAGTAATATGGCAATCATTATCATTTGAATATTTATTCCCAGGCCTCTTTAACACCAGTTTACAATCTATGAGCTATAGATCAATATTTATTACAATACAGTTACAGCCTCTTTCTTCAATATTAACATCCCCTTATTTTTAGGTGGTCGCCCGACGCTCTGACCTGAAACTGATCGTGACGTCAGCCACTATGGATTCCACCAAGTTCTCCACATTCTTCGGAAACGTGCCTACCTACACCATCCCTGGACGGACGTTCCCGGTCGAAACCTTCTTCGCTAAGAATGTCTGTGAGGATTATGTGGATGGAGCTGTTAAGCAGGTAAGCCTTAAAATATAAGTAACGTTGGATTTTCTTAGTAACAGGGAACATCAGTTAATCCAAAATAAAAACATATAAGTAGCGCAATCAATTCCTTTTAAACACTTCAATGACAACCTTTTCTCACAAATGCCCTTTGCCATTGACCCAAGTATGTCCGATGACGGTAAGCCAAGAATATTTTTCAATTATTAATTAATTTGATTAAATGAAACTTCGTTTATGTGCAATAGTACTAACCAGATTTATAATAAAGTAAGCGACTTTTATGTAAGCAACGCTTATTTCTCATAATTTAAAATATAAAAATATCTATCGCTAGCTCTGTCTTGCTTAATTTAATTATGATAACTCAGACGTCTAATCTCGTAGAAGTAACAAACCAACAGGCACTCGCATTCAACATTGTTGATTTTAACGAAAAAATCGGGTTGAATCCTTGAACTTTGTAAAATAAGCACAAAATTGCGTTCCGAGCCAAACCGGTATAAAATTGTCCCTCGTTTGGGATGAGAGCCAAAGGTGCCGTCAGATATTTCACACGTTTTATTAAAGCAATATCGTTACGCACGAGATATGTGCGTACCTTTATAACTCCGGATCAAGGGATGCAGGATTTTATATTATTACATGAAATAAAAGGAAAATTGTGGATCAGTAAAGTTACTAAATCTGATAGTAAATATAGTGCTGTCAAATTGAATGTCGACTAGCAACAAACCATTTTATACTACCAAACGAACACGTGGCTTATATGTGTAAAATTGAATGCATTTATACACATATACCATTAAGAAAGGTTGGTGTAAAGAAAGGAGAAAAGGCGTTATATTAGTAGGTCAAATATCAGTCCTTCCCTGCTTTTCAGTTCAAATCACCTGTATATCTCAGGTGTCATTTCTCATTTAGAAGTATCTAAAATCTCAAGGATCCTAAACGTTTCCACAAAAGTCCCTCTTTTTACCAAGTCATTTAATCTATATTTTATTGATTTTTATTTTATTTAAAATCTCCAACAAAGATTATTTTATACAATTTTCTTAAATATACCAACATCATTCTGCCTGCATCTTTCATTACAGGAGAAAACTGCATGCACGGAGTCCGTTAAAAACAAAATACAATCTATGTTATTATAGTTATTGAATGTGAAAGATACAATGAAGAAAACTATGTTCTATTGTTAAAAATAAACATTCCCATAACATTTAAAGTAACTGGGTGGGCGATGTTAAAATCACTCTTGAATATTTCTGCAACATAAACGATATTGCCCCGATCCTATTTAAATATGGGATTGGGGCACGTCAAACATACTTTTCAGAATACATCAATCTTTATACCATTTCAAACATAATACGAAAAGTAACAGGTGAATTTAAAAATGATTGTGTATAGATATGATAAAAGATGTGTGTAATCCACAGATATTTGTTTCATGTCTAGATGTTTGTGAGACCAAAAAGTCTTTCGTAGTTTTTGTTACCCGCGACACAAGACTTGATCTTAGTGTGGGGTCAGGGCTATGTATGTGACTGTTGAGTTTATTTATATAGTTTGCATTGCACGTACCACTACATCATACTACCATGCCAGAATAAAAATTCTAAATGATTTAGATGAAACACAATAGCGAACAGTATCTCAAATTGATTGCGCACCTAGACAGCGCGCGAGATGCCTGCCAGACAGCTAAGCATGGCTTCAGTGTTGCCATGGCAACGGACGATAACCCCACAGATAATGCAAAAAATACAAGAACGTTCAAGTAAATTGGAATTTGTGGTGGAGGCCATTTCAATATTGATGAGTTGTGAAAATTGAATTGAATTATGTAAAGTATTTTTTGTTGTGCACCTTTTTTTTAAATTGCTCGTATTCGTGATATACTCGTATTATTACTGCTTTAGCGACAAACAAATGCTTGAAAATAATCTTACTTTTACAATTTGTACTCAGATCTTTTCAATCATATTATTGACGACTAGTATTTATATTAGAGTAAATAAATAATTTTGTTTCTTCTATCGAATACTTTCAGCCGAACTAATAGATACGTGATCCTCCATAATTCTTTACAATTATCATTCTCGAATATATGCTAGCGTTTCATTACAATTTAGTTCCATCAGCTTGATTAATTAATTTATATGCAGCGCCGCCACAATATTAAGGTGATTATCCCTTTTTAATTTTTCAAATGATTATACTCATCGTTATTAGGTTTCATGAAAACCTCAGATAGCAGGTTTATCATACAAAGACCCGTAAATAATTCTAATAACTATAAGGCCTTTTGTAATTAGGGCATTAAATATGCCTCACTGGCATTTAATAATTTTAGGGCTTGTTTAACATTTAACCTTGTGGAGTAATTATGTTGATACCCTTTTTGTATACTTTTTTTATGTTTGCCTCGGTGACGCAGTTGTACTACGGTATCATTGCAACGTTGAGGTCTCGGGTTCGAATCCCGGGTCGGGCAAAGTGATATTGGATTTGCCATTAATTACCAGCCCGGAGAAATTTGTGCCCGATATGGCGATAGGCTCGCCCCCTATCACATTATGAGACTGAACACAAGGCAAAACGGTGGCTGACCTGATAGCACCTCTTCCTACCCCGTTTGGGATAAATGCATAAGTTCATATATGTATGTATGTAAACGTACTCATGTACTCATTAATATAAAAACGTTATAAGAATTTAAATGAACGTTTACAATGCTAGAAACATTTAAATTACGATGATAAAATCTCAGACAGTCCTTCTCGCAGACTCAAGGGCAAGTATTCAAGGCGAAATCCTTGCTTTGGCATTGAGCTATTTATTGTATTGCAGCTCTATACAAGTCTCGCGGGACCAGCATTGAAATTTGACCTTGGGTTTTTTACCATTCGAGGTTATACACCTTCGGAGAGTTCTGAAGATTTGAGCAATCGAAGAAATTTAGGATTTAAAATGCCTCCGTGCCTCCGTGGCGCAGTTGGTTTGACGCCGCCTGTGAAACGAGAGGCCGCGGGTTCGAACTTCGATCCCCGCACCGAAACAAAATATATTTGTGTGATCCACAGGTATTTGTTTCGGGTCTGGGTGTTTGTGAGACCGAAAAGTCTCTCGTAGCTTCAGATACTCACGACACAAGACTCGATCTTAGTGTAGGGTCAGGACTATGTATGTGACTGTTGGGTGTATTTATTTATTTATTATTTATTTATTTATTAAAATGACGGATACTTAACTCAGTGAGTACGTCATGAGAAATATTGCATCTAAATTCGAAACTATAACTAACAAGAATTTGACCATGTCCGTGCTTCGAAAGACACATCAAGTAATTAGTCCCGTTTATTTGCATTGAATTATAGTCACACGGCGTTATTCATAGATAGATTTAAAACCTATTTTAGCTATCGAATGCTTCGTCCCTTTCGAACGACTTTACAATTCACTTTAGAGCGAAGAAGACAAAACATTCGGTAGCTATCCGTCAGTCTTTAAGCCTCCCATCTCTGACCCGTGTTTTGAGAAAACAAGTCAGAATATTCAAAGGTTTCTAATTACCAACCGCCATTCGATTAGCCGAAATATATAGGCATGAATTCGCAGACAACAACCGCAAATCGAACCTGAGCGTATGGCAACCCAGCGGTGTCAACGACCCAGCTCCGCGCGGGCCGCCGGCTCCATTCCCGCTCCACAGTGCAGATAAATCCACGTTCACTGCAGTCGACCTGATTATTGCGTAACCAGATGAGCTGTGAAGCAACGTAGAGATAAACAATTAGTTGTGGTGATGAATGAATTTTGACTGATGTAAAATTAATTTGTTACGTAGAGTAATAATTAAATAATCAGAAATCAGTTGCCGTGCTGAATGATTTTTGATTGATGTAACTGAAGTAGGAAATTATAAAACGTACATACATACATAAATAAACTCACGCCTTATTCCCAGAAGGGGTAGGCAGAGGTTCCCCTGGTAGCAACCAGGACACCCACATTTCGCCTTGTATGTTCCGTCCCATTATGTGATAGGGGGTGAGCCTATCGCCATATCGGGACGAATTCCTGACTCCGGGCTGATAATGAATAGAAAAACTCGATATCACTTTGCCCGACCCGGGAGTCGAACCCGAGACCTCAGCTTTGTAATCGTACCGTAGTACAACTACACCACCGAGGCAGTTTATTTATTTTAAAATAATATTTCACCTATCATACTCATAAATTGTATAGACAATAAAATGGTAATTTTACATCATATAAATTCCCTTTTACAACTGCAATTACTTGTATCGCGAGGCGTGTCCAGTTTACCGAGTATGCGCAACGGCCATCAGATATCGATTTCGGCTTAATTAAAACTATAGTTTAGTACCGTGCGTTGACCCGGCTTGCAAACTGTTTCGCAAACTCAATCACATGTTCGCATTGCATTGACATTATCGACAATATTGAGACGTATTTCAGAATACTGGTGATAGGTCTCTCATATGTGAGAGGCCGCCTGGGTGGTTCCACCGCAAAGTCTGTTTCTCCCGCCAAACAGCAGTGTAAATGCACTGTTGTGTTCCGATTTAAAGGCCATGGTAGCCAGAGTAACTACTGGACATAATAAGACTTAATATCCTACGTCTCAGGATGGCGAGCGCAGTGGAATTCCAAGCATTGCTTTAATTCATAGTGTTGTTTGGTTTTGCTACTGTCTATGAGTGGTTGTATCGCTTACCATCAGGCGAATGGCATGCTCGTCTCGCCATTCATCGAAATTAACAAAAATCCCTAATTTCCGAAATACCGAATTATATTAATGGAATTTATTAACACAAACATGTATCAGAGAACAGAGACTATCCCGCCTTCACGCCCTCCACTGCTTCTCCTGTAAGCCAGGATGGACAAGCACTATTTAAACACGCACTAAATTTCAGCGAGTCTGAGAATTTCCCGTTTTAATCCAAAACGAAGTTAATCAACTAGAAAAATGGATGGGAGGAATTAAAATCAAAGTAATCACCATGTATAAGTATAATAAAGACAAACATCACACATGGTTTCATTGCACAAACCCAACACGTTACAAATTTAGCGAGCAAACGTTCATCTGTCGATCAGTTTGCGTGTGACATGTGACGTCATAATTGCTCGACGACACGTGGGTAATGGTTCACATGTGGCTTGATTAAGAAGCCATGGATCACGTGGCTTTGGTTTATTTAAGTATTTCATTTACTAAAAGCAGTAATCCAATGTCACTTTGGATTTGAGATAAACGTGATTCCAAAATAGTGAATTGTATGGCTCGGTAATGAATTCAGAACCTATTAGCCTAAATTTCAGTAAATGAAGTACAGAAAATGCGAGTCTTTCTCAGTTTAGTGGATTAGTGAGGAAGTGACAGTAGGGAGGGCCAATGGTGCTGAGAACTGATGGCTGACTGGACAGAAAGATTCTTGACTGGAGGCCACGTACCTACAGCGCGTAGCTAGTAGCGTTGGGCATGCACCCGAAAAGTGGATGGATGACCCAATTAAGGTTGCTGAAAGTTGCTAGACGCAAACCGGTTTTACCAGGTCTCTGCTATATTATATTGGAAAGAAAATAGTTCGACAGTTGACATCCTAGGATTAAAAATAATAATTATGGCAATTTCAATATTCTTTGCAAATATTACACAATATTTTGATGTATTTTTCTGTCGTAGTAGTTGTAATCAAGTGATAATCCATTTAACATGAGCAAAGTCTTTAAAATATGTGTATTCGCGATACACATCTGGTTCTGATAAAATGTCGACGCTATGCAAAAGTTTAATTATATTGATCCAACAAAGACTATGTTATCTATAAGCACATTTTATTTACGCAAAGGATAAGCAAACAGGCTAGCTTACTTTATGATACATCATCATGAATTTCCACTGATTAAAGTGATGTACTATCCTGCAGAATTTAGAAGTAGATGAGGTGAAGTTCTCGGAAGACTTATGAACGTCATCAGCAGCCACTACTAAATATCAGCCTTATACAAAAATATTAAAGGGTTGAATTAAATTTAATTTAATAGAAAAAGTTTGAGGGTATTAGTAATTAAAACGGTGTGCAAATTTCTCAAACTTTACCTTTCTAAAAAAACACGATATAACGAATATTGTACTTGTCGTATTTAATATTGTAATTGTCTTATCGTGTGGTATTATTTCTCGTAATGCCACCAAGTAATTTATGGTTATACAGGGTATATCAAGACTGCGAGCGAAAACGAAGCCAGGTGGTAGTATTAGTGACTTCAGACACAATGCAAGTAAAAATTTCGCAAAAAAAATCGACAACTTTTTTTTTGTAATTTTTTACTTATCGTCGTATTTGGGTGATAAATACATAGTATTCCTAAAATAATGATGCAGGCCTCTCTATTTTTCAACACTCAATGGTACGTTAGGGTTTAAATTATTATTTTCGCAAAAACTAGGTTTTTACCACCCAAACAAGATGATTTTTAAAAAATTCTAAAAAAGTATCTGTCTCTGTTTTGGTGAAATTTTTATTTGCATCGTGTCTGTAACCACTAAAACTACCACCTGGCTTTGTTTTCGGTCTCGGTCTTGAGATACCCTGTATAATAATACCCAATAATAATATGGTCTGGCGCCAAATATATTATTTTAGTTTTACCGTCCAAGCTAATTTTACTAAAAGTAACTGAATTCTCCAACACGATTAGCACATAGTTTATTAACTGGAGTGTCAACACGTCGGTCATTTTTCGTCACCTTTTAGCTTTTAGCAATCAACTAATGGACTTTATTGGACCAATTTCCATGGCAGTTATAACTGGGTTTAATAGAGTCACCGACACCCAAAAACGTTTCTTGTGCCAATTAGTACTTTTTACCCTAATTGGTCTAATGGTTGTAAATTCTTCGGTCATTGTTTTCGTTCTGTAAGGGAATTATTTTATTGTTGATTCTTGAGTTCTGCCTCGGTGGCATAGTTGTACTGCGATGCAACTACAGAGCTGAGGTCTCGGGTTCGAATCCCAGGTCGTGCAAAGTGATATTGGATTTTTATATTCATTATCAGCCCGGAGGAATTTGTGCCTGATATGGCTATAGGCTCGCCCCCTATCACATAATGGGACGGAACATACAAGGCGAAATGTGGGTGTCCTGGTAGCACCGCTGCCTCGCCCTTCTGGAAAAAAGGCGTGAGTTTATGTATTGATTGTTCAGTATCTACTAAAGTGATTTAAATAGATTTCTTAATAAAGAAATTCATAAAATGTGGATGAGTTAATCGATGATTGTAAAGGTCGAACGTTAAACCTGGTTGAACCATTAGTTTCCAAATTAGTTTACGGATCCGATCCTTGTCCGAATAAATATTTGTACAGCCCACAAATTTTACTCCGGGTGTAAATGTGTATATGTGGAATTTGTAACTATAAACGCACCTAACAATTGCTTTTTTTGATAGAAAATGATGATTACAATATGTAAACAATATTCAACAACATTATATTAAAAGGAATCAACAGAATGGAATAAAAAAAATAGAAAAAGAAGGATTTTGAAACATGCGAATTTATCGTTTGGTTTATTACTACTAAAAGCTTGATACATTGCGTATAGGCGCATAAGTGAGCTGAATCGAAATGACCCGAATCAATAATTTCAATATGCCAATTCGTGAGAATTGAAAGTACCAGTACATTAGTCATTTGTGAATTTATTGTGTTTTATTATAGTAACAGCGACCGTTATCAACGGTTTATAAAATTATGGCACTAGAAGCACCTTATTGTCCATATTGTTTATCCTCAAAGCATTTTTAGACAGAGTAGTGTACATTTTCATCCTTCTCTCACTGCCGAGGATCGCGACTACATGTGATGTTCCTCCATCGTGTTTGGTCCTGGGTGCCATGGACCGCGTGGTATAGGCTACCACCATCCTCCTTCTTCACAATGCCTTACCATTTGGCTAGTGTTCTGTCTCTGGCGCTTGCCTTCTATGCGTCCCAATGTTACGAGAGTACAGTAATACTCAAGCCTTTTTTTTTTCAGTAGACTGGAGTTAACAAGCCTGTGATCTCTATTATATGGACGGACGAATATCGAAGAATGTAAATATTTATTACCTAGACCTGAAATCAGATATGTTATCCTTCCATGTATATTTTTGATAGAATTTCATTAATATATTTTACATTACTCAATTCCCTGCTCTTCCTGAGCTAAAACTAAACTGATATATAAAGTTATATGTATTGATAGGTTCAATAGATAGTTGAAGGGTGGGACGACCTTTAGCGTCCCTGTATCCGCTGAATCGTGTACCTGTGTGACGTCAATGTGGTGTAATGACTCGCTTCTATTAGCATCATACGATACAAGCTTTTAACTTCATTAGCTCATGTTTGACTAATGTAATTGACATTTAAGTTTTGTTTATTGAGACGGGTATGATAGGTATTTTTTGCATTTATTTAGTAAATAATTAAATTGGTTTGTCTGTTTCTCTCTCTCTTCCTCTCTCTCTCTATTCAGCCGCTGAAAAGCCACTGCAGAATACTAGTAGCAACCAAGAATTTCCATACTGAGCTATTTGAAGTATCCTCCACCCAGCCACTTTCTGCAGGATCTCTGTAACAAAGTACTTTATTGTGAAAAAATAAGCCGATAAAAAAACACAAGTTTTTACTCATTAACTAAACACTCTGTATAACAACAAATAGATTCTCAAAATCCAAGCTTGAGCAATTAAAGTAATGATTGCAAATGTTTGTCGCGATGTGCACTTCTCGATGTTTGTTCGTATATCGTCATCATCCGTACTATTTGCAATAATTACATTAGACTTAGGAAAATATGTGCAATGTCAATACAATGGAGATCAGTTATTATGTTGGGTAATTTGTTAACATTTCCCTCGCTTATTGTCTGAGGATTTTAGGTTATTGTGGGATATTTACATACGCTTTTTGTTTTCTTTTATTGCAGTGAATAGCGAGACGGGCATACCATTCGCCTGATGGCAAGGGATACGACCGCTCATGGACAGTAGAAAACCAAAGAACACTATGAATTACAAAGTAATGCTTGGCATTCCACTGCGCTCGCCATCCCAAGACATAATGCCAAGCAATTCTTTGTAATGCTTACCATCAAGCCAATGGCAAGCTCGTCTCGCCATACATCGCAATAAAAAAAATCTATACAACAAAAATAACTTGTCAGTTAGCATAACGATGGAACAGCAGGTGACAATGTTCTACAATCTAGATAACGCGTGTGCATCGACGTCTGTACCTCGCATTGACGTCATCGTGTTTTACGGTGATTAGATACGATGGACTGCTGGATACAATAATCTTACTATTATGAACTATTTTATAAAGGTACTTTGTTTAATCAGATCATCAGGGTTAGATGGTAGTCATTTGTGAAGAAGTTTAGGTTCGTAGAAGGCATGGGTGACTTTAAATCAATCTGGCTTCTAGACAAACTGCATTTACTCAATATTCAATCAGAATTGTTGTCTAGGTGCAAATATGTTTATCACAGATTTTGAATCTAAAATGTTGGACGGCGATTTTGAGTTAGGAGACACCAGACAGATTGCGAGTTCCATTTACCGCCTCTGTCATTTAATTGCTTTAAGCGAAGTGACAAATAGGTTACTAATTTTATCTATTTTTACACCACAATGTATAGTTTTTCAAGTGTGACTAGAAAATTGCGTTGACCCGAAAGTTCGATTTATTAGTAGTGTTCTGGCCATTGACAAAATAAATAAGAAACTCAATATGAAAGTTAAAAAATTCACCATCAAAATCACGATCAATAATTTGAAAAAAATCTTCATAAATTATTTGAATACCGTTTTAAGCTTATCAATTTTCTTAAATATTCAGTACTATGGTGTTCAATAAGTTATGAAATAAGCAAATAACATAAGAAGGAAGTAACATTTTCAATAGTCAACACCCCCACTTAACCACACAATCTCTTTCCAGGCCCTGCAAATCCACCTACAACCAGATGAAGGAGACATCCTGATCTTCATGCCGGGTCAAGAGGACATCGAGGTCACGTGCGAGGTTAGTTGAGGAAAATATCACACATTAGTAAGGACGACATATACATAATGTTCTTTATGTAACGTTGTTTTACATAATACCATGTTGATAATAAGTGACATGATAATAGGTGTGTAATAGATTATAATACTCGTAGGTAAGTATGTCGGGATTAAATGTAGGTTCGAGACTTTGTGATTCAACTTTTAGTATTGTTCTTATCTATTTGTCTACATTAATGACTTGGATCGTTTGGTATAGTACTATTCTTTTACAGAAAAATAACATCAGAACCTAACATTTTAAATAGTATAGATGATTTTTATATTTACTCTTTCATCATAAAGCCGTTTCTTTGTAACCAGAACATGGAACAAAGAGTGGGGAGCGCAAATGGATGGGAAACAATTCTCCATCGAAATTGTATTTATAAAAAGCGATTAATCGCATTACTGAATATCAATTTTTCACGAGAATGTTGACGTAGGTAAATGCTTCTTGAAGTTATTGAGTAGCTATCAGATAAATAATTAAATACACACAACAGTCACAAACATAGTCCTGACACCACTAAAATCGAGTCTTGCGTCGTGAGTATCAGAAACCACGACAGACTTTTCGTTCTCACAAACGCTCAGACCCGAAAAAACTACCTGTGGATCACAAATTTTAAACAGTGTGTCTAATCAGCTAAAATATTCTGGCTTTTACTAGAAATTATGTACTGTTTTATTCACCAGGTACTAACAGAAAGACTAACAGACTTGGACAGCGCGCCCCCACTGACAGTGCTGCCGATTTACTCCCAGCTGCCAGCTGATTTACAAGCCAAGATCTTCCAGAGAGCACCGCCTGGACAGAGGAAGTGCATCGTCGCCACTAACATTGCAGGTACATAACTCCTAGGAGGCCTTTGTTTTATAGCCTTACCCCAATCGAACACTCGATTGTAGAAGAGGCATCTATTTATTTTACTATTTGACTAATTTTATTACGGGTTATGGCAACTTGGAGAATTTCAGATATTCCCTGAGTTTCTATGCTCGATGTGATTAAAATGCGTTCCACCGTTCATCGTGGTTTATAAAAGTAGCAGTGTCGGGTGTGAGACGGGGTTATCTTTAACTCTTTGGCTTAGGCTTTGGTTGTATGCTCCCGCTTACCCCTTGTTCTCTTGTTAAATAATAAAACTACAGTGAAATAGTGTAAGATTTTAGTCTATAGAGCGATCTAATTACTGTAGGTATAATATAAGAGTGATCTACCTACACTCATCCGATTGATCGTTTTTGGATCAAATTGAACACAAATAAGCCTTTTCATCCAAAATGTTATAAATAAGTTAAATGATACATTTTTTGCACGTCTGTCCGTTCAGGATACTTTTGTTAAGTTTCATGTTTCAATGACAACAGGACAAAGCACAATATAAACGCAAAAAATGAACACAAAAGTGAGTCAATTCGTAATAAGTTATAAATAATAACATTACCTACGTTGAAAGATTTCGTATTTTGATCAAATTATTTGGATGGAAGCTGTGGCTGTAATAACGCAGGTTAAATAACAAAAACTCGAAACCATAAACATGTGAACAGTCGTAGATTCCAAGATAAGGGAAAAAGTACAATATCCGTTTCTTTTCCGTGTTTCCACCAAATAACCAGAATCAGTGGAAAAAATATCTGTATCTGTATAAGCCCATATAGGTACGTCCCACTGCAGGGCATTGCCTACTCTACAATCGAGAGAATCGATTGAGAGTGGTTAGGCCATAAAGTGGTTGGAAAAAATATATCAGATTGTTTTTATGTCTTGTATTCTGAAGGCGATAAAAAACTGATCCAAATACATACCAATTTTCAATGAACAAACAGATTACACAAACTTAATTTTGAATTCGTAAAATTTAGCGACAGACCTGTCCATAAATGTAATGTTGATCAACTTGATGTGTTTATTGCAGAAACTTCGTTGACCGTGGACGGAATAATGTACGTCATAGACTGCGGTTACTGCAAGCTCAAAGTGTACAATCCGAGGATCGGTATGGACGCGCTGCAGGTTGGTATCATTGCTTATTCTTATTGTTTTATAACACGTGTTTTTTTTAAGTCACATACATAGACCTGACCCCACACTAAGATCGAGTCTTGTGCCGTGGGTATCGAGAACTACTGAGGGTCGGTCATATCGGTCTCACAAACACGCAGACCCGAAACAAATACTTGTGGATCACACAAACATTGGTATCGGTGCCGGAATCAAACCGTGAACTTGTCTTATACTAAGACAAGTTAGAACAATATGCGTTCAATCTTATATCATCACCTTGGTAACTAACCTTCATATACTTCACCGAGTCACCAATTTTGACTCAACCTCTATAACATCTAGAAATTATCTCATTTAAGCAACAACAATCACTAGGAACCTTCTAACATACCTTCAACCTCACCCAGATCTACCCAGTAAGTCAAGCCAACGCCAGGCAGCGGGCAGGTCGCGCCGGCCGTACGGGACCCGGCAAGGCGTTCTGCCTCTACACGCAGCGGCAGTACCAACACGAACTGCTAGCTTCAACAGTACCGGAGATCCAACGCACCAACCTCGCCAATACCGTGCTGTTGCTCAAGTCCCTGGGCGTTGAGGATCTGCTGGCGTTCCACTTCATGGACCCTCCTCCACAGGTATGTGACTGTTTATAGACGTTCCTACATATAGTGAAGGACAAGGCTTCACAGCGACAGTACCAACTCAAACTGCTGGCTTCAACGGTACCGGAGATACAGCGAACCAAACTCGCCAATACCGTGCTGCTGCTCAAGTCTCTGGGTGTCGAGGATTTGCTGGTTTTCCACTTCATGGACCCTCCACAGGTATGTGACTAAGTTTATACGGATTCCTAGTAGATCTAGCCAATTGGTAAGTAAATTCTAAATTATTTTTTTCATAAAACGGGAAGGTCTGAAAATTACGATCTGATCTGTTTAGCTTACCAACAGATGCTTAAAGCGTAACTTTGTTTCCTGTTTGTACAACGTGTGTAAAATGGTTTTGCTGTTGCATTTAATTGAATGAATTTACCTCTTACAACACTTGGCTTCTACATCCTTTTGTTCATTCATTTTAACCGCAGGCATCTGAACGTTAACTTTATTTTATGTTTATGAGTTGTGGTGATATAGCTAAATTATGTGGGCCTCGACGTCTGTTAAATTAAAACCAGCAACAAAAATATATTTAACACCATACTTATGGCTCTTTCTCATAAATAATACTGCCAATATTTATAAATTGTTAAAGTCACAGACTGTTTGACTCCACATTCTTTTTCAAACATTGTCTCATACTATATGTGTGGGTTTTATAAAAATATCCTTTTCAAACAATAGCGGAGTGGTATAATGCATTCTGTTTACGTACGCTAAACCCGTAGTATTCTTGGGTTCACTCACACGTTTTATGACTAACATTTTTTCATTCTTCTTAATTTTGCTATAAAAAAAGTAATAAAGTTGGCGATGGACGCGTCTTGCATCTTAATGGTGTGTCAAGTTTTAGTGACTTGGCTGTAAAAGTAACTAAGTTGCTTTTATGCTATTAGGATTTGCTGCTCTGTGTCAAATTGGCCAAAAAGTATTTTGAATTAAATTTTAATTGCAATATTGGTATGTACTATCCTCACACTTCAACAATCTTTCTAGGATAAGTCAAGTCAATAGTACCCTAACCGGACAAGAATACATGAGAGTGTTGGAATTGAGGAAACGAAAGTGATATGTCAGGTTCGAGCAAATTGGAGATTCATAGTCTTGCTTCTATGGCATGTCAGTTAAATATGTATGATTAAAGTGAGGCTTCACCACTTACAAGTAACTATTTTCGAGAGAGTAGCCACCATAGACCACGAAAGCTGTAAAGTAATCGAAACCTCGGGAAGTTAAAAAATCTAAAAATTAAACCAAATCCGCGATAAAATCCGTAAAAAATAGTTTTATTTCAATTGACACAATGCTAATTTTCTACTGGCCGCACTACAGCACATTGCACAGAAGTTGGCTTAGTAGGTATCTAATACTAGGTAACTAACACTAGGTATTAATTATCCTCGTATGTCTTGTCCAGGACACGATCCTGAACTCGATGTACCAGCTGTGGATCCTGGGCGCGCTGGACGGCACGGGCGCGCTCACTCCGCTGGGGCGGCAGATGGCCGAGTTCCCGCTCGACCCGCCGCAGTGCCACATGCTCATTGTGTCGGCCGAGATGGGCTGCAGCGCTGAAGTGCTTATTATTGGTGAGTTTTGTTACCTTAGGCCTAAAAAGCAGTTCAATTGGTATGGGCTTATGAGCAAATGACTGGCAAGGCATTTACACGAAGGTAAATAACACAACACAGAACCTATTACAAAGCGCTTTATGGCATTTTAGTGCACTTCCCATCTTAAGATATTACGCGTTTAATCTCTTTGTGATTAACCAGTGCTTCGACTTTTTCTTGTGTATGATAAATCATGTTGCCGTCAACATCTAGATACAATACTTTGATACACCAATCGTTAGTATATTGTCGAGTATTAACAAAACATCGGTAAAGAGAGTAGCAGTGTCAAGGTCTTTTGTCCATACTGAATGAAACGGCAGCTCGAATTTTCACGAAATTTTATTATGTGATATGTATAACAAAATATTTTTACTTTGTTCCCAGTATCAATGTTGTCAGTGCCGTCAGTGTTCTATAGGCCGCAAGGTCGCGAAGAAGAAGCGGACTCGGTGAAGGAGAAGTTCCAGGTGCCGGAGTCAGATCATCTCACATTACTGCACTTGTACAACCAGTGGAAGTCTAATAAGTAAGAATATTCTTTGTAACATTTGCTGTTATGTTAGTTTTTGGGGGTAGATGTTTGTTATTGAAGGTGTTTAAGTTACGATGTATGTTTAAGTTAGGATGATGTAAAGGAATGAAAATAGTGGATTAAATTCTGGGGCAGACGCTAGACACCGTTGATTGACTCCGTCCTGATAATGAATAGAAAAATCGTATGTAACTACAACGTACTGCGCCACGGAGGCAGTCATGATAAACCTTTAGAAGATTTATTGTTTTTTTTTTCCCCAGCTACTCTAGCCAGTGGTGCACGGAGCACTTTGTTCACGGGAAGGCGATGCGCAAGGTACGAGAAGTCAGGCAACAGCTGAAAGATATTCTTCAGCAACAGCGCTTGCCGCTCGTCTCGTGTGGAACTGACTGGGATACTGTTCGCAAGTGTATCTGTTCCGGTTAGTACACCTTGTTTAGACAACTAGCTTTCAACATTATTTACAGCCGTAGGAAGCCCGCTATTGAATACAGACTAGTTAGACCTCCCCCAAGAATTTTCATAGCGTCCTAACTATATAGTGGTTTAAATTCGGTTTAAAAAAATGGTTGTACACATGCAATTCTCGAAATGAGCTTCGTCATAAATGTATTTTTCGAGCGCACAGCGCACATAGCGCGGAGAACTAATGACCGATGAGGCCAAAAGTTTCATGAGTGCAGGCCACTTACAGGCAAGCGAGGTGTCGGAAGCCCACCCGCAAGGTGGTCGGACGACCTGGTTAAAGTCGCAGGAAGGCGCTGGATGCAGGCAGCTTCCAACAGGTTGATGTCCAGGATCCTTGGGGGAGGCCTATGCTCAGCAGTGTACTTCCTATGGCTGAAGAAAGAAAGATATGGGTCCTAGCATATTGTATCTAAATGTCCTTAATTAGCTTAGTGTCAAGCGTGAACGGCAAAAAAATCTTACATTCTTTAAAATTACAAATTCACTTCAATTTGTGTGGGTATACTCTTAAACCTAATCTATCATTAGCAGTTCTAGTTACGTTCCGTGTCAGTACCTACAGCAATATTAAAAGCCATTGCATCAATTTAAGCTTTGTCCTCCTTCAGCCTACTTCCAGCAAGCAGCCCGCCTTAAAGGCATCGGCGAGTACGTGAACTGCCGCACGGGCATGCCGTGCCACCTGCACCCCACGTCCGCGCTGTTCGGGCTGGGCTCGTCGCCCGACTACGTGGTGTACCACGAGCTCATGATGACCACCAAGGAGTACATGCACTGCGTCACCGCCGTGGACGGACGCTGGCTGGCGGAGCTGGGGCCCATGTTCTTCTCCGTTAAGGAGACTGGCAAGTTAGTATACCCAGTTGGGCTTCAACTATTAGTGATCAAGGATGTCTATGCTAAAACTATTCTATATTATACAGTTACATTAATCAGTCTACACTATTCGTTTATTTATTTTTCTTAAATGTTATGTTCACTAAGGCAGCTTTAGTCTGAATTTTCAAGTCATTTGATTTCGTAAACTAAAAAACTTCTAGCATTTCTTTTATATCAACAATTATCTTCTTTCTAAAAACACTTTAAAAATAATTTCGACCTCTTCCAGATCAAACCGCGACAAACGTAAGGAAGCAGCGGTGCATCTACAACGCATGGAAGAAGAGATGAAGCAAGCAGAACAGAAGATGGCTGAAGACAGGAAGAAACGCGACGAAGACGTGCCAGTGAAGCAGGAGGTAGCCACGCCCGGACTCAACACTCCCAGGAGAACCCCGCACAGACTGGGACTATAAACCATGGATTAATACATTTGATATAAAGTCCTGGAGAATTTTTCAAATGTAATAATGGTTATTTCAACACATTGATGTGTTTTGTTGCTCAATACCCGGAAGAACCCCGCACAGACTTGCAATACTATCACAGATAATTAGGTATATCTCATACAAAGTACTGTAGAACATTTGGAAAGTAATATTGAGTTAATAGACTCAACCTTAATAAACTCTAGAACTCTTCATAAACTTGGAATAAAGCATGGATATTAAATATGCATTTGAAATAAAGCAGTGTAACATTTTAATAGGATATGATAGGTATATTTATCTAGTTAAAACCAGATAGATGCCATTTTTGGTGCTCAGTATACCCAGGAGGACTTTTCACACATTTGAACTATAAGCCCATCGCCAATCATCTATGAATATCAATAATATATTATCTGCTACAAAGTACTGGAAAACTTTTGGAAATTAATATCGAGTTCATTTTATCAGAAATATGTCAGTTTTTGGTTCTTAATAACCAATTGGTACAGTCTGTTAAGTCTTAATTATATATTAATAATCTATTCTGAAAGCTGACTTCTAGAGAAACATTCATATTCAAGTACAAGAATAGTAATGCATTGAATAAAAAAAATTAGGTGCGCTTTTTCAACACTCCAGTTTAGTTTAACTGTGGTTATACTTTTGTTTCATTTTATAACAATGTGTAATTTCCATAATTGTGTTTAAGTTATAAGTAATTTGAAACTTTAATGTTTAACTTAGCAAAATGATCAATATTGTAAAACGTGTATATACTTCATTGTATTAAAAAGTGAATAATAAAGGTTGAATTGAAACAAAAAAACTTTATTTATATCACTTTCAAATAATTACAAACTCAATGATTTAAACAATCTCTGTAAGGGAAGCCGTTTGGCAGTACACTATCAACTAGGGCTTACGCTAAAATTATATGACAGAGTAGACGTAGATACCCTTTAATACATCAGTTTAATTATTGCTGAAACCGGGGTCATATCACTTATTCGATCCAATCAGCATACCCATATCACGGTACCAATCTACACCATATTGATAGAAAATATAAAGTGCAAACAAATTATACCCTCAAGTAAATATTTTCTTTTGGTCTGTATTTTACAAACACAATAAAGATTTTATTTAAATGTGGGTATGATTTAGCAGTTATGATCGATGTCATGTTTTTCATACGACTGGATAAAAATGAACATAGCACGAATCGTAATGCGGATCATATTTCCGTATCATCCATTGGTTTATGTAATTATGGTACGCATCGGTACAGATAGATGATTAGGATCGGGAAAATGACTGTGATCCCGACTTAAAGCCATTAAGGTAGATATTAAATTCCTTGCTATATTACAAATTTTGGCAACTAATTTTCGTTGAATAGGACGCCTAAAATGACTACTGAATTACAATTGAATTGCTCAAAAATGTACACTTTTCTAGAAACATACGAAAATAAACTTTATAATTACCATGCTAGAGTTTAAAATGCTTTCCACTATCTACTCCGTAATCCTAAGTCTAATGTCACAATCTTAATGTACGTTATATGCGTTCGATACATACCGACAACAAACGTTCCACGCTTGTATACATTGAGATCTAAACTACATCGCATCATTTTCCAGAACAAAGATACCACTTTCTATAAAAAGTACGCAAGTTATCAAGGGAAAGATGTTGGCAAAAAGCATAAACCTAGGAGATAAATACATAAAATGAGTAAAAAAATGAATCCTGCGAAGTTATTGCTTTTAAAAACAGCGGGTAGAAAAATGGCATATGGGTATAAATGAATAAAAAGTATTATAATCCTTGATTAAAAGCAGTATTGTATAAAGATAAAAAAATATGCAAAAAAAATCTAATGATGCCCTTGTGTAACATATAAATAGACAAAGATGAATTTGCGACTTAATTTTTCATTAATTCCGTTTACTAAAACCACATTAATTAATAACCAAGCCTCTATTCAGAGAATTAAATTATTTTGTTACCCTCGAGTTTGTCATACCTATAATTTGGATCCATTACCAATCCTTTTTCTTTTAAGATATCCAAGTGGTTCTAATTATTCTGAATAACCAATGCAAGACTGATCTAAAATGTGATGACCCATTCACTCCTCAATAAAAATATACGTTTTTAAATACATTTTTAACGAATTAATCGCTACCTACGTACCTAATTAAAAATGTATTAAAATAACTTCCTTTTATCCACTCTTAGAATACAAGCATTTTCGTTTTTCTTTAAGCCTTTTCTCAAATCTAGCGTACAAGTATCAGAAATACGTGTCTAACATCAATTGTATAGTGATAAGTAGTTTATTGAAAATATATTTTAAAATTATAATGCTAGTAAGTTAAAGGATAATTTCTAGCGTTAATTACGACAATCAATCAACTTCAATTCAATCATCAATCCGCCATTTACGTCGCTAGGGTTGCCAGATGTCAGTTCTATACATGTAAAGGTGAAAATATATCTCGTCTTTTTAACCCCGCTTATATGAGATATCCATCAGTCTTTCATCTTTTATTTGCCTCTCAAGCTTATAACTCTACTAAAGTATTGAAGTATTAGTTCCACTGTATTTAAGCACATGTCCCGTCTATTATTAAGATGAAATAATTTTGATGTCCTCAGTTTTACTGACAATTCTGGCAACCCCAGATGTCAGTCTTGGGAATTGAAAAACAGTATCCTGTGTATGGACTAGGGAAATCCTTGTGTATTTTCGTTTTCAAGCCTCTTTATTCAAAGACTAGATTTACAATAATCTTGAAATAACTTCAACGTTCAATATTTGACTGACACCAACAATTCTAGTGAAGATATATTTAAAACCTGCTTTCGAATAATAAAATTGGACTGTAAATCCAGATTTGTTGAGACTGCGACCGAAAACGAAACCAGATGGTAGTATTAGTGAGTAAAGATACAATGCAAGAAAAAATTTCAAAAAAATGAAGCGTCGATTTTTTTGCATTTTTTTAAGTATCGTCGTTTTTGTTAGGTTAATACGCCGTTTTTGCAAAAATAATAATTTAAACCCTAGCGAACCATTGAGTCTTTAAAAATAATTATTATTTTACGAAAAACTACGTATTTCCCAAACAAACACGAAGGTAGGTAAAAAATAACAAGAAAAAATCATCGTTTTTATTTGCGATTTTTTTAGTTGCATCGTGTCTGAAGTCACTAAAGCTACCACTTGTCTTCATTTTCGGTCGCAGTGTGGATATACCCGGTATAACAACATTTATTGACATCAATGCTTACTGTATAGTTTGTAAAATATTTAACATATATTTTAAAATGTCTTTATACAATTTTACCACATGTATCACATGATGTAAATAAGTAAGGATAGAAAAATGGAACATTCAAATTCCACACAATTTAACGGCTAGGAACATTGTTGTACCAACATGATTGCCAATACTAAAATATTTGTAACAATTTAATATACTTTACTTCTCACATTTAACATATTATATTTTAAAATTGTCTTAATGTTGATATCTATTTCTATAATGTATTTTACTCGTTAGCACATATTTTCAGACATGGGCATTTAAAATTGACAATATATTTCCTACAATTGTGTACAAAAGCCGTGATTGTTTATTATAAAATTAAAATTTAGTTGATATATTTTAATATTTAATTTTCTTAACACTTTATGATAACAATTAGAGTATAATTGGACTATAAAAACTAAAGCAATCTGAGACAGCTATTTTACATTGGAAGGAATTAATGAAAATCTACGTCAATTGGCAACACTGACATTGTAATTCGTTAAGTCCCTTAATTTACTATCTAAAAGTGCAAAATAAGATTAAGTTATATTAAATAATTGAATAATGTAGTTATAAAGATCAATATGCAAAAAGTAGGTAGGGGTGTAAAAAGTTAACTTGCCTATGCCATTAATGATTTCGTCCATGCTACAATAAAATAAGCGAGTGCATTACCATATTAGGTATAGAATCAATCCCAGGCACATTTCTCTTCATTGCAGTAACATTTAAACCAATAAAGTGATTTTCAACATGGACATACCTTGTTAACTTCCATTTCACAGGTCCAATCCATACATTCTCACTTTGTGCAAACATAAACCAATTCTAAGACTTTACATCAATGAACACAAGTAACACAGACTTACGAATCACAACATCAGCCTTCATAACCACTATATTACATGTCACTTCTATCCATTAGCAACGTATTTTATTTTAGGCACTAACTCCTTACCGAGTCATCTCACACACTCGCCGATATCTGGATAATTTGTGTTGTTTAAGGAAGGAAACAAAAATTTGAAATTTGTGACCGAAATGATGCTACGCAATGACGGGCAACCAAGATGGCGGCGACAAGATGGCGTCCACGGGAAACGTCACCGGTCCTTCGAGCCGTAAACAACAAAATCAGCCACGGAGATTAGTTTTCAACAGTTGAGCGCTATGTTGAGGCCGTGTTTCTCTATGTATCTCTGCCTGGCTTCGGCTATCATCTGGGCCTTTCGTTCTTGGAAGCTGAGTTGTCTCTCGCGGGCCGTCTTGGGGAACACTCCGGTGGGCGCGGGGATCACGTACCGCGGCGCGGGGGGCGCGGGGGGTCCGGGGGGCGCGGGGGGCGCGCGGGACGTACTCGGCTGCGGCTCGGTGGGGGTCACTTCTGGCCGGTACGGGGTTATGCCTTCCAGGAAGTTCGTGATCGTCACGTCCACGCTGCGTGTTATTGCTGTAAGACAATGACATAATTGATTTTACTTTGAGTTACTAATACTTTTATGAGACTACTATTTACAAACGACAACATCTAAAGAATCCATATTTTTTTTTACTCAAAAATAACACAATCCCGTACATTCTTCTTGGACTTGTAGGTAACTAATAAGGCATCTCTTAATAAAAACACAAAAAAAAATCAATCAATGTGTAACCTGCAAGAGCCCTAAAAAAAACACAAATACAAGGCATCTCCATACCTTTTGGTGTTGCAGATGTTCATAGGCGGCGATGATCATTTACCATCAGGTGAACATGCTCGTTTATCACCTATAATATAAAACCGTATATCTACACAGCAACTGACCCAAGTCCTTGAGTATATCGTGTATGGGCACGGCGGGCAGCACTTCCTTGACCTGGCGCGCGAGGCGCACGGCGTCGTGCGCGGGCGCGCGGCGGGACGCGCCCACGCCGCGGTTCAAGTCTTCCCATTTGAACTCGGTTTTCTCAATCTGATGGTGAAGATTTACTCATTAAAAATCTGTGGCGGTATATTAATTAAAAGTACAGACTCATACAGCAATTATTCCATAACGAGTGCCCACAGCTGAATAGTTGTGCGACTAGCTACTACATAGCGGACACCCAAAATGACATATTGAGCGCCCAGTTTAACGAGTGACCAAAACTATTATTATTATGATTACTTAATGGGAACCCACAGTGACCAATACATAGAGGGCGCCCACAGCAACTGTTACATAACGAGCATCTACGGCAATTGTCACATAATTAACGCCCACCGCTAATGCTATAGAGCGAGTTCCCACAGGAGCTGTTACATTACAGGCGACCACAACAACTGTTACATAACGGGTGCCCATAAGAACTGTTACTTTACGAGCGCCCACAGATATTGTTGCATAGCGAACGCCAGCAGCAATTATCACATAACGTTAGCCCACAACAACTAACACATAACAGACGCCCACAGAAGCTAACATAGCGGACGCCCACAGTAGCTATCATAGCGGCCGCCCACATACCTGCAGTGCGTGTGCGATGGCATCGCGGGCGCGCGTGGCGAGCGCGGCCTCGTCGTCGTCGTGGCGCTCGAGCGGCGGCAGCAGGCGCACGGTGTAGGCGGACAGCGGCGCCCACAGGAACCACAGCGCGTCGCTCCAGGGGAAGCGCCCGCGCGCGTCGCCCGCGCCGTGCACCGTCACGCGCGTCAGCGCTCGCTCCACCGCTACAGCAAATACGCCTTGTTTAATACTACGCAATGTATAGCCGAGGGTTTCGGATTCTATTTAGTTACAGTCTTGTCTGGTTTTTACTAGGTATACAGTTTTTTGTCGATGAAAGGCGATACGACCGCTCATGGACTGTAGCAAAACCAAACAACACGATGAATTCCAAAACAATGCTTGGCATTCCACTGCGCTTGCCATCCTAAGACACAGAATGTTAAGTCTCATTATGCTTAATGAGTACTCAGGCTAAATCGCTATAATCCATGCTTGTATGTAAGTAATAAAAATATACACATAAAAAAAATTTAATAAATAATAAAGAAAACCTCAAAAGATATTTTGCCATAATCTCATGATTTATTTTTACATTTATGTTAAAGCGCATGTCAATAGCCTCTAGGTGTGGGCGTATCTTCGCGCATACCGCAACAAATGGCATGCACATTCAACGCATAGATCTTCTCATTGTTTTTGGATGGATAAAAGGTTTTTTTTTTAGTATCCATACATTTTCTATTTAAATATTTTAAATAGAAAATTCCATTTGAAAAAAAATAGCTTTATGATCATACGTATTTGTATACAGAATCGAATTACTAATACCCTTATTCATTAATAAATTCCTGTAAAAGATTACACAGGTACATAAAAGTTGATTGTTTCTACTGCACTTACTGATGGCAACGGGTTGAACTCTATTTCCAAGTGGGAACGGCCAGTCCGTGAATTTGAGAAGTCCCTTGCCGTTTGTGGGCCCACCTTCCGGCTGAAGCAAGATCGGCTTGCTTGGACACTCACCAAAATGCTGCCTAGAACGAGAAAAAATTAGAAACATTATTGTTTTTAGTGTAGGTATTATTGTTTAAGCTAATACCATGAAAGGAGGCTAAAGATTTAACTACTACTACTTGACAGCCTCCGTGGCGCAGTTGGTTTGACGCCGCCTGTGAAACGAGAGGCCGCGGGTTCGATCCCCGCACCGAAACAAATATTTGTGTGATCCACAGGTATTTGTTTCGGGTCTGGGTGTTTGTGAGACCGAAAAGTCTCTCGTAGCTTCTGATACCCACGACACAAGACTCGATCTTAGTGTGGGGTCAGGACTATGTATGTGACTGTTGGGTGTATAACATAACATTAACATAACATTATTTTTCTCTTAATACGAAAAAATACAAAACACTTAAGAAGTGTTTTATTTTTTGTTTTTTTGGGTATAAATCAAATAAATTATTGCATAAAATATATATTGCATAAATTATTAGCAATTGTTATGCCAGAATTTTATATCCATTAGATATATTCTAATACATAATGGCATTTCTATTTTAAGATCATTTCACATATAGGTTATAATGAATCTATACCAAATAGATTAACATGTACAGTCAAATGTCAAGTGTTTAATGAAAAACAAACAACACACTGCTTGTATATCGGACACTCACTTTCTGATAAACTGCGCCGCATTTCTTATTCCCAAGGTCGACGCGAAGAATGGTGGCACTTTCCATTTTCTCAACTGGAAAAATAATCATGAAATTTATATGCACAAGTGTTTATAATACCTCTAAAACGTTGCATAATATTTTTGAGTATCCAAATATTCAGACTTGTATAACACCTAATAAACTTTAAGGGTCACAATCAATTAGAAACAGAAAGTATGCAAAGTATGGCCATAATTATCAACTTCATAAATATCATTAATCTTTTATTTTTCACACAAAATCCTATAATTTACGCAGATCAAGATTTGCCTACTAACCACAATTCAGAGTTACTAATATATACGTACATTACTCGTCGAGCAATCAACATTCTTAGATTATATTTATAAAACGAAACTTTTTATATAGTAAAATATGTTAAAATGTATATTATGTCAAATGATTTCTCACACTCCATTTGCTCTAGGCAAGTATAAACAATAATATATGTTTGTGGATACTAAAAGGGGACTAGAGCTCCGTCAATTAGGGTCACAAACACACAGGACATGTCATTTAACACTTGTAAAAACATTACTCAGCTACATCAATACATTATTGCAAGGCAAAGTCGCTTGTTGCATTATTTTATTGTTGTTAGTCAATTTGCCTACAACATGGATGAATACTTTTGCATTCTCATAGTACATTACTTGTGCGATAGAGTTTTATTACATACTTTAGCTTATTCTTCATGATTTAACACTTTTTTGCAACAAATAATCCAACTTTTCTTTAATGAAAAGTGTGTTTATCAACGCACACGAAAGAATAAACCCCAAAAACACAATGTTAGGGCCTCCAGAAACAAGTTATACGTAACATGAATGCCTGTAGAAAAGATTTAGTTGAAATATGAACTTAGAAAATGACAATTATAAATCGTTTATATACAATTATACATAAATATATTAAGAGAGTTATTCAACAAAAATACATAATAAGGTAATATATGCATTGTTTTGTCATGTATTACACAATGTCCATTACATAAGGTAATATTTATCATAATCATTTAAACCAAAAAATTCTTGCAAAGCACTTTGCCAGATTAGATAGGAACATAGGCCCAATTATTTCTACATAACTTACAACATCATTTGATTAGTAAATATATAGCACAATAATAGCATGTGTTTCACACACCCATTTTAAATATATATTTATCAAGGTTACATAAGAAATAAATTTAATTTATTATGTATATAATGTTAACAAATGTAATGTTATTTTAAAATGTTATCACTGTGTAAATAGGGTCAACCTTCATATAGAATTATGGCATACTTCAAATTTCTATAATGTGTTTGATTAAAAATAAAATGTATTTTTGGCGTACAAAATAAAACAAAGAATACGACACAAATGGATTCAGTTGTCTTTAACCTTATAACAAATATCGCGAAAGGCCAATGCAAGTATACTATGCGCGACCTTGAGATGCAACAATATTCAATGTATATTTAATAAAGAAATTAATGTCAGCTAAAATTCAGTTCAAGGAAACGCTAATATATTTATTAAAGCTGTTCATTAACTCACTTGGTGCTAAATCTCACTGAAGCTAAAAAGATTAAGATGAATTTTAATTTATTTTCATAAAAGTTTTATAAGTTTATTGCTTCCAGTGCATACAGCTATATTTCTAAATGTCTCACAATCAATTTATAACACAGTGTTGAACTTCATACACCTGCCAATAGTTATTATGTACACCTGCTTGTACGTAGTAAATATATTTCTATAATGTCAGGGAAAGTATATAGCTTGCAATTTTGCCAGACACCTGTCTGCCTCACATCAACCCTATTAAGGCTTTATATAGCTTTTATTTTCGTCGCAATACAACTGATACAAATATAATAGCGGCTCAGCCCGGCTTCACCCGGGTGCAGATAGTTTTCGAGTCCAGTCCACTTCAACATTATATAGTTCTCGCAGCATACGCGATGTAAAGAGTATTTTAGGTATTTTTTTTATACCTTGGATTACATTATTGGATTTTTAGTAAGGATCCATATTATTTAAAAAAAAAATTGCCTGAGGATAGTGCAGCCTCCCAACAGTTAAAGAATTTTTCTAATCGGTTCAATAGTTTCGGAGCCTATCAATGCAAACAAACAAACAATCAAATCTTTCCTCTTTACAATATTAGTATAGGTAAAAGAGACATATTTACTAAATAAATAATGATGAGTCAAAATTTCAGCATCCTTAAGAATTCTATCAATGATGAAATATCAGATTTTTGTGTGTTACAGCATACTTTTTACAGACTTTCTACAACTGATGATGTTAAACAGGCGATGTTTACTCACACTGATTGTGCCGAGAACGTGCGCGGCGGCGAGCGAGTCCAAACACGACACGTAGTTGGCGACCATCACGCTGCACCGAGGGTCCCGCGTGCCTTTCAGTTTCACATATACACCTGCAAATAAATTGATATTTAATTAAAGTAATCAATATATTTAAATAAAATAATGATGATGAAAAAAATAATGTATTACTTCATTTTAAGCAGTGGTTGTATTGTTTGACAAATCAACAGATCTTGTAAAACTTGATTAAATAATATTTTGATTGTTTTATTCTAATACATTGATTGCAATTTACAAGTTTTCTACTTTTAAAGCCAGAATTTTTATTTGAATAAATAGGCAGGCAAATATAGTTGAAAATTAAGTCGATGATGACAAACCCATTACATTCCAAACTACTAAAAAGAGGAGCTTCTCAATTCTTCTGATTTTGGAAGAATAAATAAAACTATAAAGGAAACCTTAGTTCACCTATTCCATTACATTGTCTTGTTTTATTATTACAATGTGACCATCCCACCATTCGTAGTAATACCCAACACAATGAGGAAAAACTGGACAATTATAAGTTTTTGCAGACATTTTAGATGCATAATAGACATTTAGCAAAGGTTTATTTTGTTTTGTCATCTAACTGTTGGGATTACAAGCAACATCTTAACTAAATAGACTTATAAAAGTTATATTTAAGATTCAATTTATTATTTCAATCCCAAGTTTTTGAATCTCTACAATTTTATGAAGTTTAACAGTTATTATGTGAATTATGGGATACTTCAGATATGCAAGTATGACAGGAAAATAAATATGTGTGTTATTAATAAATCTCATTGTCATTACCAGCATTTGATAAAAGAATACTAGTAATACTTGCAACATCAAATATCAAAGAAAAAATAATTACCAAATGTCCAACAAGCCAGTGTAGACAACATCTGTCTGATGGCCCATTTGTCAGGGAGTATGATAGATGCTATCCACAGAATCAGCGCCAAGAACATGCGGAACACCATCAGAACTATCCCGAATGGCATGTACAGCAGGAATTGCAGAACATTGTCGCCACAAAACCTTAAAATAAAAAAATATATCATACCAAGAGAATATCAGCATAATAATAGGATATGGATGAGCCATGGTAACAATGTTTTAAATAAACAACCTTTTTCATGGCTTCTGCTCTAAGTCAAGGTTGTGTTAAGTATTCAACTTTCATGAATTATAGATTATACCTAGTATATACACACATACAAACACTCATGCCTTTTTCCCAGAAGGGGTATGCAGAGGTGCAACCAGGACACCCACATTTTGCCTTATATTTTCTGTCTCACAATGTGATAGTTGGTGAGCCTGTTTCCATATCAGGCACAAATTCCTGACTCCGGACTGATAATGAATAGAAAAATTAAATATAACTTTGCCCAACCTGGGACTCAAACCCGAGACCTCAGCTTTGCAATCATATAATAGTATAACTGCACCATAAAGCAGTTTATGCCTAGTATCAGTTATAAATACAATTCATTCTGAAAATGGTTCAAATAAAGATTTATAAATAACAATTTTTCAGTGTTTATGAAACTGATAATGTAGTGCAAATTTAAAAATATGTATATGGTGTTATTGACATTCAATGTAGATTTCACCTAGAAATTTATTTGAATACATTATAAACAAGAACATAAACCAGATTTTGATATTAAAATAGTCTAGTAGAACTTCATACAGAAACCTGTATGCTGTGTATCCATTAAAAAATCTAGCACACAAAAATAGACTTTAGAAAACATCCTTATAAACATTGATCTTTTTTTGTAGTCATAGCTACCTACTTACATTCTTTATGTTATTTTTTATATCTATGAATATGAAAAAAATACCACACAAGTTTACTTTTTAGCTTCAGTGTAATTAAATATTTTTTTAAGCAGCTATTAAGCATTTTTATGATGTTTTATTCAACATTAATGAGTTGTATGAAATAGAGGATATAGTTAATTACCAAACAGTGTCCTCGGCATATTCTAAGAAAAGTCAGTAAAATTAAAAATAGAGTAAACTTTTAAACTTTATTTTGCTAGGTAGAAATAAAAATGGTTTATTATTTTTATAGATCATGAATATTGTCCAAAATGTGAATTTACAGAGGTTGCATTAATATTCGAATTTATTTGGCGTAATTGTTTCCCACCGCGATTCCACAGTTGGGTGCACTCATAAATGCAAAAAGTAACCTTTAAAAACTGGTTGCATGTAAATCCGACTCAACGCAAGGACATAGATTTATTTATTTAAAAAATATTGTGTTACTTAGTTTTGTATATTAACTAAAGGTAATGTCATATCGCAATCATAAGACCTTCAAAAATTGTCTTGTTTAAAATGTTAAAATGCTATCTATATACTTGTTGTTGGGCCGCTATTACAGACAAAAATAGCACGTTGCCAGATCGTACTACTAGTCTGATCTATTGTAATCTATCTATCACAGTTGTTATACACACAAAATACAAACTTTCCCTTAGAAAAACTCCTGATCACGTACGCACGGCACAAAACATGATTTTACCTTTCATCGTTTATCAACTTGTCCACGGTGAGAGCCATTGTAATTTATGAAGAGTAAATTAACACAAAATATCAGTTTCCTTAAGGTAATTGCGTGATTATAAAGAAAATTTCGAAGTTTTCTCCCGAAACTGTGATGTGTACTACAACGTCCATAGACTAAACTTAAATTTGACAGATGTGGACAGTCAGAAGTGAATGATGTAACATGTTTATCGGAACTCAATTTAATTATTCGTTTAACTATTTAAAAAATCATACTGATGGCAGTTTATTCAATATTTGTATCTATTTCCATTTATTTATACAATTAGAACTATTTTTTTAAGTTATCTGTGAATGCCAAGTTCACTTTTTGCACAGCAGTCTGTGGTCGTTAACAGAAAAACGTAAATGTCAATGTCAGTTTTCACTTTTCATTGAAATTATCCTCATAATCTGCTGCAGTCACAAAGTAATAACTTGTAACAAAAGACTTGTTTCTTATTACTTTTCTTTTATTTACATTTTTTTAGTTATAGCATCTAAAACTTTAGTGTGTTTAGTTTCATAGTGTTGTTGAAATACCAAACTAAATAGCTCGATAGACATCGCCTGACCTTTGTGTTGATCTACTAAAATTATTGTAGAACTTATATCTATGGAGGGCATAACTCCTACTCCAGAGGATACAACGTGCTCAGAAGGGGAGGAGGAGCGCAACATGCGGAGAAACCAGCCGAACCGCGAGAACGGGCAAGGTTATTCCCAACAATCGACCTCGTACACCGCACTGCATCAAATGGAGGAAAAAATGAGGCGGAAACTGCAGTTTTTCTTCATGAACCCGATCGAGAAATGGCAAGCGAAGAGGAAGTTCCCGTACAAATTCGTTGTTCAGGTGATTAAGATTGTTCTTGTAACTTTCCAGCTCTGTTTGTTTGCTCACAACCGATACAATCACGTGAATTATACGTGGGACAATCGAATCTCGTTCTCTCACTTGTTCCTTCAAGGCTGGGACTCCACAAGAGAAATAAATGCATACCCTCCAGGTGCTGGACCCCTTGCCATATACAAAATCGATGAGTTCTACAGTACTCTTGACTATGCTTATGCTGGGTATTCAAACTTATCGAATGCTATTGGACCATACTCATACAACGATGAAAGCAATAACATGCCTGATCCAGTGTTCTGCCAATATAACTACAAGCAAGGAAACATTTTTGGTTTCAATGAAAGTTATCAATTCAATTCAGAGATTGTTGAGACTTGCATTAATTTTACAAGAAAAAATGATCAAGATTTCAACTCTGAAACGTTTATAAAAGAAGCTGGTTTGGATATTAATTTCTCAGCACTTGTTAGAGCTAAGTTAATGTTTTCAATCAAAACAATTAATTTTAGAGCTGCTGGTCCTATAACTCCACCAGATTGCTTCCGATTTGATGTTGAAATAATATTTGATAACGAAGATCATGATGGGCAAATGTCCCTTATTTTGGAAGCTGAACCTTACAAACTGGAATGTAAAGGAGATAAAGCTTACATAACTGATAACCAGATCGACCAAATATTACGGAGCACTTTGAACATTCTTGTTATCTTGATTTGTGCAGTATCTTTTGTGTTATGTAGCCGAGCTATCTACAGGGCACAATTGTTAAAGGAATTGACAGTACGGTTCTTCCAAAGGACATACAACAAAGAGCTGAGTTTAGATGGCAAGCTGGAGTTTTTGAATATTTGGTACATTATGATCATTGTTAATGATTTGCTGATTATAATGGGATCAGCAATAAAGGAGCAGATTGAACGTAACCAATTTACCAATGACCAGTGGAATGTATGCTCATTGTTCCTTGGTACCGGTAACTTACTTGTGTGGTTTGGAGTTTTGAGGTACCTAGGCTTCTTCAAGACCTATAACGTTGTTATACTGACATTGAAGAAAGCAGCACCAAAAATATTTAGGTTTTCAATTTGCGCTCTGCTGCTGTATGCTGGCTTCATGTTCTGTGGATGGTTGATTCTTGGACCATACCACATGAAGTTCCGGTCTTTAGCAACTACATCAGAGTGCCTTTTCTCCTTGATAAATGGTGATGATATGTTTGCTACCTTTTCTATAATGTCAAAGAAATCTCCGATGCTGTGGTGGTTCAGCCGAGTTTATCTTTATTCATTTATAAGTTTGTACATTTACGTTGTACTCAGTTTGTTCATATCAGTGATAATGGATGCTTATGACACGATAAAGCAATATTATAAAGATGGGTTTCCTAAAAGCGATCTTCAGCAGTTTATAGGAGAGACAAGTATTGAAGAAGTCTCATCCGGATTGTACAGAACACAGAGTTCAACATCTCTAAATGCAATAATGAATTCCCTATGCTGCTGTAATGTGTACAGAAGTGCTTATGCGAAAATTGGAAGCAGAAGCTCCAATCTCAATATGATATAGGCTCTGATTGTTAACTAACAATCATGAGACACTGTGTAAATAAAAGTTAAGTACTTATTGTAATCATAAGTATTTGTATATTTGGTTTCTTCGCAGACTTCTTTGCGGCAGCTTGAAGTTTATGAATCATACTTTATCAGTGTTTGTATAAATCATGATGGGACTTTGCAATGTTAGTGAAATTTACAAAGAGATAATTATGCATGTATTCAGATTTGAATTGTGGTATTTACCCGGTTTGTTAATTATTTATAATTTAATTATATACATCGTTAATATTGTATTGTATATACCATATCAGAAATATGGAAAAGTAAAATGTTAACAAATATGTATCTACGAGTATATGTAAAAATCTCTATTGTACTTAATTTAATGGACATAATAAGGTGAAAGATAAAATCGAATTAAAAAAATCCTTTGTTTACATTTTATTTTTTTAAGGATATGGTATAGATAAGGGTTAATAATGTTAAATAATATCTACTAATAATGATAAGCTCATATTGAATTATCCGATTTGTTAGGTAACCCTGTTAGAATGTAGTCCATGTTAAGATCTACAGAACAATCAATCATTAAATTATTTAGTCTGATTTTGAAATACCTAGCTTAAGGATTTGAAATTTACGTTACGAAAAGAACGATATTGATTCTTTAAAGTTTAAACTTAAAGCATAATAATAGGGCCGCATCGTACTAGTTTTTGAGGGTCCACTTTTCTCTTCATTTTTCATCAAAGCGCCCGATCTCTTGTGTCTTCAATTTCAGTAGTCTAACCATTGTATTTTTAATATCCCAAGAGACCTCAAGCCAGCGTATTGTTTGATCTCAAGTCCTTGTTATTGTGAGAACCAGAAAAAAAATGCTTTAAAATGTAATTCATACAGAAACACTAAGGAAAATTTACAAGTTAGGAATTGCATGTAGCCCTATTATAATGCTTTGGTTTTTAATATGCAAATATGCGATGCCTTATGAACTTAGTTGTATGTTTATTAATATATTTTTAGGCTTGCTAAGTTTCTATACAAATGAAAAAACATTAAAAGAATGGTCTAGAAAACTAATCGAGTTTAGATTGTTTAATTAATTTTAAGTAGAAAGCTATTTGGTCTAGTAGGAAACTAACTTAAAAATTAAATGCAGTACCTACTCTCTTGGACACTTAAATTACGCTGGACAAGTGCGGGCTACTCGCAATATTTCCCTTCACAGTTAAAGCTTATTAAAACAAAAACAAATTGTTAATTATTCCTGCTAATATCTCAAACATTTTTCTTTAAAAATGTTAGTTGAGAAAATAATTTTACATTACAATACCTAAGAGGTAATATGGAAATCGAAGCTCATAGCTTTATAGGTGACTAATACGAAAATTTGCTGTAGTAGGCTTCAATTTGAAGATTTCGAAATTACCAAAACCCGTGTTGAGGCACATCATCTGCTGCCCCGTTTTAAAACAATGTATGTAATTTTTAAAAATGCAGAAGGTATTAGGTGAAAATGATCTCGGATATTTAAAAAAACTCGATATACGTTCTTTGCGGGTGAATAGGAAAGTGAACAAAAATACTTACACCGGCTTTATTTCAAAAGCTATTTAAATTGATATTAATTTGATCTATAAGATCATAGGGATTTTTATTTGAGAAGAAATATCGTAAAGTACGCACATTAACATAATATAAACGTCCAATTATTTAATACGATTAGATAAAGGCCTATTAGGCTGTTATATAGATTCGACTATAGTATGCTTTGTAGATTAGCTAAAACTTAAAAACAAAATAAATAATTGATGAAGTATCACTCATTCTCGCATATGTATGTATGTGTACATTAGATTAAATATCGAAAAAAATAGTGAGCATAATAATAATTGTTATATTTATACATGTTTTTTCAAATACTTACGCCCGAATACTGGAACGACATTCAAATAATAAGTTGCTCTTAACAGCGCACGGCTCACTTAGCCAGTACATTTAATCGGGATTAACGTAGTTAAGCGCAAGTTATATTTAAGTTGCGTTCCAGTATTTGGGCGTTAGATATGTAATTACGTTTCCCTTGCCATTTTGCAATATGTATGTATAAGCAACATTTAGCCATAAAAGTATGTTTGTATATTTTATTTACCGTTACCAGTACACCAAAGAGGAACGTTAAAAAAATTACGAACATGTATGTATAAGTATTTGGAACAGCTATTTGTAATACACGATGTAGTTTTGTATATTATTGAATATATATTTTTGTATGTATGTGTTGTTTTAATCACATTTCACCACAATCGGGTCGTTTATTGACGTTGTAATTTTATATTTGCGCGCGAGGCTGTGTAGTAACTTGATATAGAATTGGATGAAAAGACAGTATAGCACCTGCACGAGTAATTTGTTGTTGGAAGAGAAAGTATCAATATCACTCCCGA
This sequence comes from Deilephila elpenor, assembly GCA_949752805.1. Taxonomy (NCBI): domain Eukaryota; kingdom Metazoa; phylum Arthropoda; class Insecta; order Lepidoptera; family Sphingidae; genus Deilephila; species Deilephila elpenor. The sequence goes on along the minus strand of OX457107.1, from coordinate 12,441,341 downwards.
TGGTACAGAAGTATCACGTGATTGCAATGTTATCTTAGGAAATGGTCGGAGATATCACAGGAAATACCCAAATATACTATCGTCATTGGAAACTTGTAAACACATGAGGATAGCTAAAAATAATAACAAGATAGACGTATGTATAATTTACGAATGGATGTTTTTCCTTCACAATCTGTTACATTTCTAATGAGTATTCGTATATCGTTTCTTCATAGTGTTTAGGCATTTTTTAAGCATTAGTATTGATACTGTTCCTTTACACACCCGTCTTAAATATAGAATAATCTTTAAAAGTCTCCAAATCTTACCAAAACTTAGAGGCACACCCAACAGTCACATACATACTCCTGAATCCTGACCCCGAACTAAGATAACCAACTGGACCAACCTATATAGTTTTGATTGCAAATGTATAGTTAACCTAATATCAATGTTTGTTTATTGTTTAGAGGTTCACTTAGGGTATTAAATAATGAGGCAGATTATAAACTACAACTGGGAACCAGATGTTACCTAATACCTTGGCATATTATCACGTATAGTTATTGTCAATTTATATAAAAAGACGGCGAATGAGACACAGAAGACGGAAGATGCTCACGGACCTAGGTCAACGAAGGCCAATGAACTATACGTATATGTATACCTGATTAATTACTACCTTTTTTTTCTACCTAGTGGTAGTGTCCCGGCTGGTAACAAGGGCCGTTGGCCTTTCGCAATTTCTCCAGGTATTTATTTATATTGACAGCATTCATGATGTGGAAATTAAAGGATTCTAATGTCTGGCTGGTGTCTTTTAACCAAATTTCGAATTCAAATGTCTTCGTATTGGTAAAGATTGTGTACTGTTAAATAAGGTCAATATCGGTCATCAGACCGCCTTGTGGTGAAGTCATAAACCACATCTTTCTGCGATATGAGCATAAGGACACTAAGTATAGATATTAATATTAATAAATAAACGAGTGTTACAATCTATGAGTAATTAATACTATGTCATAGTCCGTATTGCTTTCATGTGTAACGTTGTTACTACGTACTTATGCTATCAGATAATCATGAGGGTTACTGGCCATCTGGTACCAACTAACAACGTGAACTATGGGTCAAGTTAGAATTCAATTCAGGATAATGATTTATTGATTGATATTGTTTTGCTGTTAAAAATATCTTATATTCAAATCTCCCTAAATATGGTACAAAGGTACTACGTGGAATCTGTAGGGAACCACAGCATTCTACAATACCCGCAAGTGCGCCGGGTTGGTAGGTCAGTGAAACAAGTCCCTTTCGTCCTCTTCTAAAGCACTGAGCTATACAAAAATGTTAAACATAGTCTATTAAAGAAATAGTTACACCTATGAGTAACATACTTAAGTAGTTCTTACTCCATAGTCCACACTATGATCCTGTGTCGTGGATATCAGACTATCTAGACTTTTGCTCTATCAACTAACCGAAACAAATACATGTGAATCACACAAACATATGTCTCGGTGCGGGAATCAAACCCGCGGACTCTCGTTTCACAGCCGGAGTCTAACCAACTGCGCCACGGAGACTGTCTTATATTTGAAACTTTATTTGTTTAATTTAGCTTCCGTGTTTTTAATAGTTTTTTACACATGTTTACATACATGCCTTATGTCTTTTCCTTAATGGAAAAAAATCCTTCCTTCTTAAAATTTAAATTGTTTTACGGGTTACAAAACAATTTGAAATTTACCGTTTTATTTTGTTATTTATATTCTATTGCAAGAAAACGCAATTGTTCTTTACACAAAAGTGAGTAGTCTTAAATTTTTACACATTGATCTAAAGTACTATTAATTCTTTGTCATAGACATATTTAATGCTTTGTCATGGAAACATTGATGAGTATTCACTACAGACCACATGTAATTTTGTGGTATCCGCAAACGCTTTTACATTAACCTAAATTTCTATAAATATACGACAGTAATCCTTAAAATTAGAATTTGAATAGACTGATGTCACTAATCATACCATACTGACTAACATTAAGTTTATGTGAGCATGATTGTAACAACATATTATATTTCAACATCACAGAATCATTTAGTGTTGATAATCAATCTGCGAAACATAATTACAATTGCATACATAATAGGTATTGACATCCTAGATAAACTGAGAAACTATTGCGCACAATTAAATAAATATTATGAATTTGTTTGACATAGATATTGATTCTGGAAAGGCGCAGTATGTCCGGGAACACCCGCTTTATCAGTTGTATCGAAATGCATTCAATTACATAAATATGATATTTATTTATAATATACGTATTTATAATATTTATTTATAAAATAAACGTAGCAAAATTAGAATTGCCATCACAAATATTTTGGGAACTTACAAACTAGGTATGTATACATATAGCGTTGCCAGGCGTCCGGATAAAGCCGGACATAGTTAGGCTTTTTGATTGCATGTCCGGCTAAAATAAACGGTGTCCGTCTTGTCCGGCTTTTGTTAGGCTTTTTACAAGCGAGCACTGCCGCCGCGCCGCCGAGCGTGGCCGAGATTTATGATAATAATCAAAAAGACTTGATTTTACATAAAAAAAAATTTGTCGTACCTATTAATCTATCTATATCAGCCCATATACGTCCCACTGCAGGGCACGGGCCTACTCTACAATCGAGAGAATCGATTGAGAGTGGTTAGGCCATATAGTCCACCACGCTGGCCTAGTGCGGGTTGGCGGACTTACATACCGTAGAAATTCTTTAAAATCGCTACGGTATGCAGGTTTCCTCACGATGTTTTCCTTCACCGTTAAAGTGCGTGGTGATTGACTATCAATACACACATAACTCCGAAAAGTCAGAGGTGTGCCCTGGGATTTGAAACCGCGACCACCGTGAACATGTAGGCAGCCGCGTCTGGTCCGTTTACCAACAGGCCACCACGCACTTGCACCTATTAATACTAAGACAAAATCCTCAATAATATAGGGTGCCCGGCTTTTTTAACCAAATGTCCGGCCAAACTGGCTGGTCTGTCCGGCTATTAGGTTTTGCGACCTGGCAACGCTATATACATATAAGACTTATATGTACTTCAGACATGAAGAATTTTCATTTATTATCCAGATTCTAATCCTAATCTTAGGGATCAAATTTTAACTTACGATCCCAATGCTCTTCTAAGTTTGTTAAGGAATTATCTCTTGTTTCAAGACCACGTCTGTTAGTTTTGTAATCGTATTTATATAAAAGCAATTACATTAAATACATTGCTCTCTAAGTACATAATTGCATACATAATATACAACTTACAGACATTGTTCAGAGCAATGTAGTCATTAATACAATTGCAATCGGTATCTGCAACATCGAATTTTATTTGCATTTAGCGCCTCGACATTCGAAGCGATCTTTGTTCTGCCAATGTTATTTACATTTTTTCTCAAAAATTGCAAGACGCCCACATATAAGCAAATATCATTATTTGCTTCATTAATATTAGTAAAAAAAAAACATTACAGAACAATACTATTGTATTGTTCTGTAATGTATGCATTATTATGCGAGATGATATCAAATTATATTTCTTTATAACAGCAACTACGCCCCGAATGCTATTCACTCCACCAATTACATTTTTAGCACATACCGTTATAAATTGTATAGGTATATCATTTTTTTTAAATAATGTACCTACCCATCCCCATTTACTTATTCATCTATTTATAATTCTCATTTAAATGTAAGTAGGTAGTAATAAAAAAAACTAGAATTTACATTTGTGAGTGTCTGAAAAAAGTGACGATACAGGAATCGAACCCACGACCTCTCAGTTTACAGAGCGCTTGATTCTTTAACAACTGCACCGAGCAATATACCAAATTAACTTTGCTATATATTTTTTGCAAGGCGTACTTAAACTTTTGCATTTGGCTGTAAACGATAAAGATCTTATCAATGTTGTAGTCAAGCATAACTTATGCTCAGATAAACTTGTAGGTAGCTATATCACAAGAATATAATAATAATAATATCTAACTGTTATTATTTTTTAAGATGAAAGAAACGCAAGAAAAAATCTAGTTCGGAGATATGACTCTAAATCTCAGCACTCAGCAGGCCGCACTAGGTGAACTTGTTGGAATAAAACTGCTATTAAACGTAGAAGTTTAGTGCCCTACATTAGGACTTATATGTGGTACCTATAAAAGGACAACGCTGGCCCTATTGTCCCGTGACATAGAGTTTTTTCATCGCCGTATAAACCATAATAAAATCTCCTCAATTATTATTAGAATAAGTCGTGTTTAAGTTTTTGAACCTGGGTTACGAATGAGAATGCTGATTCTCATTAATAGGTCCACTTAACCATTAAGTGATTAAAATAATAGATCATCTCAGGAATAAAAACAAAAATCCAATAATATTCATACATTTATTATCACTATCAAAACCAATGCGATTTGTTATAACGATATACAACGTGTAACAGAATTAAATGTAAAAGCCGAAAGTAGTAGGTTCAGAATCAGCTACTGAATAGATATCAACACTTTTTTCTATAGGTTTATTTTTTTAAAATAATTAATTAAAACTTAGTAAATAACAGACACCCTTTCCTTTAATGCACCGAACAAACTAAATTGAAACGTAACTCCAGAGTATAAGGTCTTTTCTAAATGACATAATAAACGAATACTTTAATAAATCAAATAAAAAACAAATATTAACTTTATTTCGACAGTCATAAAGGTCCTTTCAAATTAGCAAGCAATCTAGCATTAAACAAACGCACACAACGATAGGCGTGAATAAACGTAATAACCTACCAAAATAAATAATTACCATATTCTCTTTTCCGCATATTTAACAACGGTTAGACAGAGCAAATAGAACGATATCTAGAAATATTTCGTTTTGTAGCTCAAATAATAATGATAAGCTTACACAGTAAATCAATAATAATTGGTTTACAAAACTACCCGGTAATCAGTTACAAACGAAATTTGTATTTCGTTTATTGTCGGCTGTTTCCGCCGGCGCGGCGCGGCGCGGCGTTCGGTCCAGTCGCGTAGGTACTCGTGTGAATTTACTGAATAGGCCTTGTGAACATGTGTGCGTGTCCGCGCGCGTGTGTATTATACACTATACAGTAGTGCACTTTATTCGTAAGATGACCATGTTGCGCGCCTATATTTGGTATAACTAATTTCATAAATAAATATTTTTTGTAATCTTCGGAGTACAATTTCAAACTTTCACTATGATTCCAATAATATTTTTAAGTTGGGGTGTCTGAGGTTGTGAATTAATCCTGTTACACGTTGTATACAACCATATTCTTATAATTATGCACGGAGAAAATAGGGTTTAACCAAAAATGCAAATATCCGAAACATCAAATATATATCCGAATTTATTTGCACTCTCGTTACATCCCTACAATAAACAATTAGTAACATGTCTGAAATAATAAAAATAATAATATATGAATTTTCTGTCCCAATGGCCTAAACTATGGCAAATGTATTGGCTTTAATAAGTGCGCTAAGAGGTACATGAGGAATGTTCAAATATAAAATATCACAAAATACACTAAATCATATAAATAAAATATTATCGAATATCATTTGTCGGATATTTACAAAAACACAATAAATAAGGCAAAACAGATAATTATTTTTCACACGATCTAAATAATATCGCATAATTGATTTATTTACATAATAATTAAAATGACACTTATAATATAGCGTAGCGATGTAGACATCTGGTAATTATATCCGACGATGATGATTTTTCTAATTAAAACAACAAATTTAATGTCAAAGACTAACCAAATTTTCCTATGCTTAGTTAGTAGTTTTTCGAGCTCTTTTCCATTTATAAAAATACAGTTATATTAAATACATTCGATTGTGTTTCGTATGTTCAACGGTTTCGATATATCTGCTTAATATCCGAGTCATCAGGCGTAAAACACACATCACTACTCAACAAATTCTCGTAGAGAGTACATAATTTCAATTTATATAAATGTTTAATCGTGCCCACAATGTTGCATATATCAATTTGTATAAGAAAAGATGTTATATTCTAAACTATAAACATTCCTATTTGTTGACATGTACGGTTTCTCTTTATAATAGAATGTTATTCGATTTCTGTATATCGATTGACACGTCATATTTAATTCGACATCAGCTATATATTTGTATGTAATTAGCTGATTTTTATTTTATTTCAATCATTTTTAATCCAAGTCTGCAAGTGATCGTACGAAATGACAATAAAAATTACCCAGTATTTCGCAACCAATTAAGCAATTAATGGCTATACGTTTTTTTACACTTTCACATCACTTTCCACTTAATTTTTTTATTAATGCTACGAAGCTGCGCATTAAAATGCATTTATAATCAATATTCAACATAGCAGGCTCTTCTAAACATTTATATTTATGCTGCATCTTAACTATTCATCTAAATTATAAAAATATATATTTTCATACAAAAAAACTTCATTAAAATTATAATAACATTATGGCATCGTCCAGTGACGTTCAGATGATACATTGAGCTAATCTTTAACGTGATAAAATATTCTATCTACATAATGCATCTAAAATTATCTAAATTTCATGTTAACGTCCATATACAGTAAATAGATGGGGAGAAGAAATAAGTAATTTATAGCTTCTGAAAGTATGTAAAATGATTTCGATACATTGACTCTAATTTGATATTTCTTTCGTGTAAATAGGACGGTTTAACAAGTTTATTACAATCAGTTTAAATTCACTCCCCATCGAATTACAATCTAGCTGCCAAGATAGCTGTGATTCAATAAAAAATAACAATTAATATTAACTCTCATAAATAAACATAAATAAAACTAGGCGTAGAGCAGCTTATTTCCTAACATTCCTAACACAAGACAATTCTTTGGTTCCGAAAATTATTGCTTGTTAAGCACATTCCCAAAGAAACACAGGGTGTGTATTACACGAGCCGCACTATACGAGGCATATCGCAGAGTATGGGTCTTGTAAACACCCCACAAATCTTCATACAAAAATACTGTTATCTGTCAGTCTATTCATTTCTTCTCTTCGACGGGCCTTTCCGTGGGCTCAGCGCCGAGCATTATTTGAATCTCATCTACGCTCTTGCCTTTAGTTTCGGGAATGACGAAGAAGATGAAAACAAAACCGACAAGCATGATGCCAGCGAACAACCAGAATACCTGACCGGGCCCAATGGCAGTGTTGAGGGAGTTGAAAGTACTGGTCACTGTGAAACTCAACAGCCAATTGAGGGTACCCGCTGTGGAACCAACGAACGACTTGATGTCAATGAGACACAGCTCACCAGCCATCATCCACGGGATAGGCCCGAAACCAAGAGAGAATGCGACCATGAACGCAGACAGAGACAAAAGAGGCAACCAGGAAATAGCCTGGACAATGGCGGCATCCGGTCCATGGGTGTCCTGCAGGAAGAAGTAAACACCCAGGGCGGTCGAGCACAAGCACATCACCAGAGCAGAGAGCAGAAGCAAAATACGTCTGCCCAACCTATCCACCACCAAACTCGAGATGAAAGTAGCCACCACTTGAATCACACCAATAATAATGGTAGAAATAGCAGCCGGGATAGTCGCTCCGGCGTCGGCAAAGATCGTAGAAGTGTTGAAGATGACTGCGTTAATACCAGACAGTTGTTGGAACAACATCAAGGCGTAACAGATAACGATAGCTTTGATGGCCGTCTTCTTCGTGATCGCTGACATGAAGGACACTGGGTTGTTCCTGGCTTCCTCGGCTTTTAGCTTCAAGTTATCCAGTTCGTAGTCCACGTCGTAGTTCCTGCCTCGCAGTCTGACCAGAGACTCACGGGCTTCGTCAATCCTGTTCTTCACGACCAGGAAGTTGGGACTCTCCGGCATGAAGAAGAAGACGATGCCAAATATGATCGGAATGAGAAGACAAAGGATGTTGAACACAAATACGCTGGTGTAGCTGCCAACAGCATACGCGAACAGGATACCGATGGTGATCATAAGTTGGAAGTAGCTGCCCAAAGTGCCTCTGATGGAATCCTGCGCGATTTCACTGGTGTACGCTGGCGCGGTGACGCAAAACGCTCCTCCGGCGATACCTGTGATGAATCTCCCCGCGATAAGCATGCCGACGCTTGTTCCGAAGGTGATGAGCAGCCACCCTATCGTGAATGGTAGAACGAGGCACAACATGGTCTTTTTGCGGCCTATAGCGTCCATGACAAGACCAATGGGGAAGCAGATAAAGGCGGCGCCGAGGTTGATGATGGAAGAGATCCAATCACCTTGGGAGGTAGAGACTGGGAAGTCGTAGTCGGTGTTGTTAGCTTGCGTGATCTTGAATATGACTGGGGACGACCAGCCCAGCATGGAACCAGCGGCCAGCGCGCCGAGCGTGGCTGGAATTCAAAATTAATCAATTAGTTTACAATTTAACAAAAATAATAACAAATAATTAAGGAGTCTGATTTTTTATCCTGGTATGACAAAGTAACTACAGACTACAGTTTACTTAGTGTTAAGTGCAGTAAAATATAAGTATAATAATCATTGGCAGCAGAATTGATTATTAATATGATTATTTAAATAAAATAATCATTTCCGAAATTGGACATATGCATGTATGTATTTGCGTGTTTTACACACTGTTGTTTTCCACGAGAGAGCACGTGTGATCTGGGCGGAAATGTATTCCAAGAATTTGTCTTGAATTGGTCTAAGATGTTTGACTTTCTAATTACTAACTACCAACAAAAACTATTCCCAACTTGTTTAGTTTTTTTAGAATTCAGAAAACGGTTATTAAACAAATATTACTTGAGCACATCTATTAATTACTTAATCAAATTGTTTATACGTTAAGGCTTATTTAACTAAGTGATGGACCTCCAATTGTGTTTGCTTAGCACTAAATGTAAATTTCAAACATTTTGTGGAAAATTCTCGACATAAACATGTTTGTTTAGTAATTTAGTTTAAATAAGAACCAAAATATGATGTTTCCGTATTCTGAATAGATAAATAAAGTGCCATAAATACCATCTACAGTTATCGCTATGTGAGGTACAAATTCCAGTAATATTTATTGGCAAGAGGTAGCTCAGTTGCATGAAAACAGAGCCGCTAGAGGTTGCGGGATCATACTCAAAGCAGCCATCGCAGACTTTTCGAAATGACGCGCGTTTTCTTTATTATGGCTTGCTGGCTTGCTTTAACCGTGAAGGAAGCCTTAACAAAACCTACATAGAACTTGGAATGCTTAGTCCAAATCATAATACATCATAGCCCACTAGCGGAACTGTTGTTAATTAAAAAAAAATCAACTACTTCAAAAGGAAAAAAACTATTAAAACATATTTTTAACACATGCACAAAGTGTGCAAATTATATATTATTTTTCATATCTAAAACATATGCACAATGTCAGGCAATTCATGATAACACATACCTGATAACGCCGCAATATACTGCGGCAGTTTCCGCCCATTGTCTCCCCGAGAATCCACCAGCTCCGCCTGTGAAACTCCTATGTCTGCCATCCTGGGGTTTGCGGGTGGCCCCTCTGCACTCTGAGAACAAAGAAATATACTAGTCAATAATCAGCTTTATATTTGAAGATATAAGGTTTATCAATTATTATTTTATTGGCTGTAATTGGTGGTAGGTGTCGTGTGGTTTGAAATGTTATAAAAGATAATAACTAAATGTTGAAGAATATACATTATCCTGTGGTCAATGCCAGAAGGCTATTATGTGGCAAGATATATTTTATACTTCAATAGCAGTCTGAATTATCAGCATATGTATAAATATTATAATTTAACTTTCAATTGTTTACTTATTAACCAAAATGTTCCATCCAATTTAGCATGTACCGACGAACAATGCATAACATAAATTCCATAAAATTAGCATTATTGCATACTCAGCAATTGCATGAGAGGGTTTTCTGTGGCTGGAAAAAGAGAGTTATTCGAATTTTGTCTAATACTAACAATGCAATATGTATTTAGTATAAGGTACTATGACATCAGGAAATACAATGTTGTCTTAATGTGTACATTGTTTTTCAATTTATTGCCTGTGTGGTGCAAAATACTTTTTATCTTATCATAAACCTAAAGAATATGGGTGTACTAAAAGAATATCTATTGTAAAATTTACAATACACCTACAGTATTAGGGATTGGGTCCCTGATTACAACGTTATGATTCTTAATAAAAGGCGACGCGTAGTTTTCGAGAAATATTCGCCGTCATAGCATAGAATTACCCTACTTTGCAAAAAGAGACAAGAATGTTTATGAAGCCAATAAATAGACAATAGAAATACTGCAAGGAAAATAACTGGTTAAAGTCCGTGGTATTCGTAATATTGAAAATTATTGTGGCCTTTATACCTCATCATAATCAGAACTCCTTCCTGCGGATGAAAGCAACGGTGCTCTTTCTTCATCGCTACCACCACGTCTTCCAAACAATTTAGATTTCATCTTGAAAGATTTAAAGACTTTGAATGTTAAAACAATATTAACTGAGATTTTACTTTATAATGAAACAAGTAAAAGGCCTTTGTTTACTTTGAATAACAACACACAACTGAAAGTGACGTATCGCGTATCGAATGGCGTATTCCGTGCGTTCCACTTGGCGATCACAACGCGACACCCACGCTCACGGCCGCGATTTTTTCCGTTCCAGGCCACGCGACGTCTTGTCCGCGAGCGCGGCGCGGCGCGCGTTACGATCGTAAACCCAAGTGGAGGCTAGAATGAACTATTGAAGTGAAACTTCTTTATCGGGGTTGGAAAAAATTTTTCGTTACGCGTCACATTCTTCCGTTACGCGCCATCTTTTTTTATTTAGTAAATTAGTACCCAATTCAGTAAGCCACACCCCCAACCGTTTCCAAGCCCCACCCAAAATTTTAAGTCCCACCCACTTTTTTGTAATTTGATCCTTACCCCCCCTCTGGCCTTCCTCCACCCTAAATCCAAAACAGTGCCCAATAGCCTCCCCACGAAACCTCCCCCCCCCCGCTTACCCCCACCCTATTTTTTTTACCTCACCCCCCCTACTCATATCTCCGGCATTATCCATCGTAGACCCACCGACCTTGGGTTCATTGGAACCGGCTCGGTGAGGGCTACAATCCTGCCCCAACAGAATTCCCGAATTCCCCCTCCACAACTTTCCCCACTCAAAAATATTTTAAGGTGCCCAATACCCTCCCCACGAAACCTAACCCCCCCCCCCCCCGCCCCTACCCCACCTAAATTTTTTACCTCACCCCCCCTAAACCTATCTCGGCCAATAAAGGTCGTGGACCCACCGAGCTTGGTATCCTCGGAACCGTTTCGGTGAGGGCTACAAATTGGCCCCGATAGAAATCCCAAATTCCCTCAAAAATTTCCCCCCTCCTAAACTTAAACTTTATTTAATTTAGCTTTATTTTACCAATTCTGTAAATTTGTAAATAGTAGATCATTTTTCGAAAAATGATGTCATAAAGAAGTTTCACTTCTTACGTGTGTACACTAATACACACACACATTTTTTTTTTTATAATTATATTATTGGTCAAATTAATTTATATTGAAAAAATTACGTTTGCGGTTCGAATATTTCCAAAATCTGGTGGTCACAATAATGCTCCAAAAATTAGTAATTTATCCAGTTAGTATGAAAAAGGGTTGCACATTGAGCATGCACAACAGAAACATTCACTTATACCAATATATCTCTCCGTATCTTAAGAAGTAAATTCAGCGGTCGCCATCTTTCTTGGTTTTCGACATTTGAAAATCTCGCCAATTTTCTCAACGCTCACCACGATCCACCTCTTGACATGAGTCGTCGTGAACGTAAGTTATGATGTCATCAATGACATTACCTCGGCGACCATAACGATCGTGATCGTCAAGGCAAAATTAGTGTTTGAGCACCGCGCCGTGAATGTTAAGTGGAACGCGGCCATACTCAGTTCGGTAGCATCGCATTCGCTGTCACCCTGGCAAAACCAAATGAGGGCGCAATAAAACATTATTAAAATAAGAGCTTTGTTGTAAATGGATTGTTTAATTCACTAAAGTAGATTTAAATCGCTGGATTTAGAAATATGCATATTTAAAAAGTAAATCTATACTAATTTGAACGCCTACTTAAATACACATAGCAATAACGCGCACCTGTATAACTGTCAAGAGGTTTGCTTAAGGCGCTAAATTAACCTAAATACATCACATTACAAAATAATAAAAAAAATACTATGAGCACCGAGCAGACGATAAGATTATATTACGGAATTTGCATAGTAGGTAGCTAATCGTGCCACGGTAAATTGATTCCCATATTATGAACATATTTAATATTATGTTATTACAACTCATGTAGCATTAACAAATCAATCGCAAATTTTATAGTTATCTACGTCGTGAAATGTGTAATCATCGTAATCATTTTTTACATTGTGTGCACTGTTGAATATGCCCCAAGAAATTTCACAAGGATCTGTTGAATATGCAGGTGGCTCCTGCATCAAGCTACTTTCAGTTTCTGCAACCTTTATTTAACAACCAGACATCTGTATGTATCGTAGTTTATTATCTACCACTTACACCATTTTGTCTTAGGCGTCTTAATTCAAAACATCATGGATTATGAATCCTATCAAAGAAGGAATTGTACAAATTAATGCAATAATGTGAAATATAAAACTAAGTACGGTCTGCTAAAATAGGTATACAATATTATAAGATTTATTGATCTACGATTGTATCTTGTACTTACTACAGATAGTTTTACGTAAAAAAATATTATCTATCTATTTTTTTATCTGCAGATTCTAATAATAACTACATGCAAATTTAATATTTGTGATTATGGCTACAATTTGTAAGTATTTTTCAAGAATAGTACTAATGTAAATTATTTTGAGCAATGAATACAAACTATAACGTGTATTACATTTTTTTCACAGTTGGTTTAATACGAGATTATGTTGAAGGTTGTATGAAAGTAAAGTTACGGAAATTATATAGTTACCATACGTTTTTATTGTGTACAAAACAACTTGTTATAATTTTCTGGTATCATAAATAATGCAATTTGTACCATATCGTTAAATCTACGATGGGTCTTTACATGCTTCTATTATAAAGTTTACAAACCTTAATGCATTTTTTGATAGCAATGAATGGCGAGACGAGCATTCCATTTACCTAATGGTAAGCGATACGACCGATCATGGACAGTAGCAAAACCAATCAAGCCGCTGAGCTTGCAATCCTGAGGCGAAAGATGTTAAGTCTCGTTACGTCCAGTAATTACTTTGGCTACAATATCCTGCAAACCGGAACACAACAGTGCATTTATAGGTACTGCTGTTTGGCGGAAGAAATATACATTATAGATATGAGAGACCTACCACCAATTAAACGTTACCTTTGATTGTGTTCATTATTATGACATTCTTTTGTTGTGAAAACAACTGAACGGTAAACTCAATTAATCCAAAGTCTACCATAGACTTGAAAGACCAAATAATTATAATCGTTGGTCGTTACGGTCGAGAAAAGCTTTCCGAGAAGACGATGACGCGTCCATTCCCCGGGGGGAATTTTAAAAAAATATTACCTACGCCAAATTTTTATAACCAGAATCGGTAACCAGAAACCAAAATCTAGTTAATAGGAAAATACGTGGACGATGGCCCACCGATGGGCCCTGTAGGTCATAAGGTCCTGCGCCTTAAAACTGACAAATCCAAAGAATTTTTAAAAACCAGAGGGTTTCGCAAAGCGTAGGCTGACTGCATACAAAGGCAATTTACAGGACCGCTATTTTTGCGGTTTAAATAGGTCTTTAAATACATATAAGGTCGAGTGCACAGACTGCATACAACAGTCATTATGCGCATACCACGTGACATTTCACAGGTATTCGAACATACTTGACATTGGCGCGTTGTGCCCTTGACTCCGGTTCAATTAGAATAAACCGGCCGCGTTAGCGTGTCACTTATATGGAGTACGTGGACGCGTGAATTGGATTTTGAAATTAGCCGGGTGTGATTTGTGTTTTTTAAATCCATATTCTATGGTAGAGCAAAGCTTTATGGCAACACAATAGAAACAGCGCAAATTGATGAGCAGGTTTTACAAAAAAATATCAAATACTACGTTCATTCATAGCTTATGGTGAATGGAAAATACTTTTATAATGTGTAGGCGATCGCGGGTTCCAGTCCCAGGACACAATCATAAATTTTCGAAGTCAAGTGTATTGGTAGTCAATTAGGTACCAGGGGTTTAACCGGTGAAGGAAAATATAGTGAGGAAATGTCATAGAGAACTTAACGACATAATATGTGAACTCTGCCAACCCGCTATGTCAGTATGTTGGACTATGGCTAATGTTGTTTATAGACAATTCCCGAGCTCAGCAGTGATTTATTACCCGATACAGTACCTACAGTACAAGATGTGTATAGCACAGCGGCATAAATTGCATAAAAGTTGATTTGTTTTTAATATTTAGTTTTGACTTTAGTATTTCCCAAAGCATATTTTGACAATGCTTTACATATTAGGTAGTCCTAATTACATTAACTCATAATATGAGGGTTGGCTTAAGCTTATTTAGTTAGCATTCCTCTGTACGTAGTAACAGTGATGTGCAGTTTTTGCCCACTCAATCGATAAACGACGTCTTAGCTATTAGCCAGTAGGCAAATTAATTGGGTATTTGACTATCATCGAATAGATGGCGCGCGCGTCACGACAACATTAGCTCTGTAATTAATTATTGTAAAAAATTGTTAATATTCATAAAACTCGTAGTAAAAGTGTTTATCTGGTAGTTTAATGATAAGTACACGCGTGATATCGTTATTAAAGTGTAAAGTGACGGAATAAATATAAATGAAAGTGATTTAAAGTTAGTTCATACACCGGGATAATAAGTGGTAAAAACATTAAAAACAATAGACAATGAGTGAATTAGTATATCAATAGTGATTTGTATACCATAAGTGCGTTATATTCAAAGCGGAAAAAAAAGCAATTACAAAACAACAACGACCGTTAATGTATTTCAAATCGAAATTGGACTTTGACCAGGATAATTAAATTGTCATAAAACGCCATCTATTAAAAATATATGCAAACAAACTACGAAAGTGACAGTCATATTCAATCTGCACTTAAGCGACCTCTATTGTCGGACATTTACAACTGTAGACATAAATCAAAGATTAAAAAAATAATTCGTTAACACCATAATAGAGGGCGACATCGAACTTGACACGAAACAGAATGGCTAATAATGTAACTATACGCCGAAAAATACGCAAATCGATTTCTGACATGAATTTAAATATTCAAAACCATACAATTTATAATTCAACTTTCTTAGACGATACTGTATATAGCCTTCCAGCGAATAATGATGTTCATAATATATCCTCAGTAGATGAGCTAAAATCGCAAATAGAAGATTTGACTACAGAATTAGTAAGCGCACATAAAGAAATAGAGAACCAAGTCTACGAAATAAATAATCTCCGGAAAATAATATCTGAACAAACTATGCAGATCAATTTTTTGAAAAAAATTACGTCACAACCAACGTCTCCTCGCCGATCTATCACAGACAACACCCTTAGAGCTACACATAACACAATGCAAGCTAAGGCACACCGAGACGTTACTGCACAAAATATTATAGAGAGACAAAATCAAGTGGATATAAACACATATATTACTCCCCAATTTGAACAAACACCGAGCATCCGCGATATAGATGTTGTTGGTGTACATGATCCTGACACGTCAACTATAAATACTCAGCAAGCAAGAATGAACTTAACAACGAAATCTATAACAAAAACAAGGATTGTAATTATAGGGGATGAACAAATAAAGGGTTTGGCAGTAGAAATAATGGATAGCAAGTATAATAAAAGACCTGATGACTATATAATAACATCTTTAGTAAAACCACAAGCTGACAGCACGTATATACTGAATAGTTGTAAAAATATCAGTTTGTCTTTGAATAAAAAAGATGTTGTTATATTGGGATTGGGCACCCATGACAAGAGCCCTTACACATTATATAGTGCCTTATGCAACTTTTTGCAATCATTGAAACAAAGGAAGGTTAATGTCTTCATTATACAAACTCAACAAAATGTATACTTGAACACTTATAAATTTAATCACACTATAAAACGCTTACTGCATGAAAACTATGATTTTATTACTTATTTAAATATACAGTACTTGAATAATTCTCAACAATTTCTCTTGAGGAAGCTGTGCTTTAAGTTATTAGTAGAACTTGAGTTTATACGATATTGCACGAAAACAAAGTGCACATATAATAGTAATATCTTTAATCAAAAGACCAAACACCCCATTACTGGTAACTTATTGAATCAATCTACAGAATGTGGAAAAAATTCAATTTCTGTGCCAAAGGATGACAAAATAATCCACAAACATAATTTTTTTTCGTGAATAAACAAATAAAATTAAACATGATTCACCAAAATATAGCAGGCATCCTTAATAAAAAAGATTTATTTGAAATTACTTTATTAAATTTAGAAAAAGAGCTTGGTTCTATTGATATCATATGTCTCTGCGAAACGTTTATAAAGAGAGGTAATGAATGTAACTTAATTATGAAGAATTATAAAACAGCAGCTTTCTACTCTAGGACAAACGAACGAAGAGGTGGAACTTGCATTTTAATAAAAAAAGGGATAGATTACAAGCAAATTTCAATAGATTGTGCAATGCCCTACTGTTTTGAATGCTGTTGTGTAGAATTAACCGATTTAAACTTAATAATTGCATGTATATATAGAACACCATCATCAAATATAAACTTGTTTTTTGAAGCGATTAACATTCTTTTGAGGCAGCTAACGAATAAAATAACAAAAAAAGTCATATTATGTGGTGATTGGAACGTAGATATAATAAAACATACTAAACATTCTCAAGAATTAGGCTCCATATTAAAAAATTACAACTTTGTAAATCATATATTGTTACCAACAAGAAAGCTATCATGCATCGATCTAATTACAAGTAATTTAACTAAGGTAAACTCTGGACTGCATTATGTGGCGTTATCAGATCACGAAACTTGCCAAAGTATAACATTTACTACAGATTCAGTAGGCATAAAGACGAAACCACCTAAAATTTGGTTTGAAAAGAAACGTGATTTTAGTAAAGACAATATAAGAAAATTTAAAAACTGTATTTCCGTTTTATCATTCGCTAACGTCTTATGTGAAACACACGCAGAAACAGCATTCAACATGTTTCACGAAGAACTAATACTATTTTATAATCTTTGCTTTCCCGAAATTAGTGTAAAGATGGTACGCAAACTGGTTCGTAATAAATGGCTCACTAAAAATCTAAAGTTATGTTGCGTCAGAAAGCGAATACTATATCTAAAGTATCACTTTAGCCAAGCTAGTAAAAAACAAAATAAACACATATATTTAAAATATAGTAAAATACTCAAGCGATGTATATTTAAAGCTCAACAATTAGATAACACAAATTATATAATAAAAAGTAAAAATAAATGTAAAGCAACTTGGAACATAATAAAAGAAAGTACTTCTAATAAAACACAGATGACGGACATCAGTCAATTAAACTATAACAATATTATTTATAGCGATCCACGAACACTTACAAATATATTTAACAACCATTTTATAAATATAGCTAACAACACCAATACCTTAACGAATTGTAATTTTAATCGAAACATAATACCCCTTTATGAAAAGACAATGTTTTTAACACCAACCGACGAGTTGGAGGTGCTTCGGATCATCAATGCACTAAAAAATAAAAAGTCAGCAGGATATGATTTGGTAACTACTAATATTTTAAAAAAATGTGCCACTTATATAACAAAACCTTTAACTCATTTAATCAATATAAGTATTGAACAGGGTATTTTTCCAAACAGGTTAAAATATTCAATTGTTAAGCCACTTTTTAAAAAGGGAGAATATGATCAAATTAATAATTACAGGCCAATCGCACTAGTTCCTATAATCTCAAAAATCTACGAAAAAATAATTTACAAGAAAATATACAATTTCATTTCTTCAAATAAGATCTTGAAAAATGAACAATTTGGTTTCAGGAGGAAATGTTCTACAACATTAGCGTGTTTTTCTTTGATTAAAAATGTAACTGAATCTTTAAATAGAGGAGATCATGTTGCAGCAGTTTTCTTGGATATGAGCAAAGCATTTGACTTTGTTTCACATGATATCTTATTAAGCAAATTATATAATTATGGACTAAGAGGAAAAATATTAGATTGGCTTAAAAGCTATTTATGTGACCGTAAACAATGCGTAGAAATAACCAGACTAGCAAATAAGTATATGAAAACATATAGATCAGAATATAAGCGAATTTATCATGGGGTACCACAAGGTAGTGTACTTGGACCCCTTCTGTTCTTATTATACATAAACGATCTTCCAAATGCAACTCAAGATGACTGTATTTTGTTTGCTGACGACACGACATTAATTATAAAAGCTAAAGATAAAAGCGACATTGAAGATAAAATGAGCCGATCTCTTAAAAACATCATTGATTGGCTTAGACATAATAATTTAAATATAAATATAGATAAAACGAAAATTATTCACTTCAAAAATTACAATAGTAAAACAATTGACATTAATATACAATTTGAAAATAAAATAGTGGAACAAACTGATGAAGCCATATTTTTGGGATTGAAAATCGATAAATATCTGAATTGGAAGGCACATGTGGAACGCCTATGCAATAAATTGAACAGATTTGTGTTTGCGTTGCATAGACTAAGAAACATCGTCTCTAAAGATGCGGCTCTATTGTCATATCACGGATATGTGGTTTCATCACTGAGATACGGCCTACCATTATGGGGTAACTCGGTAGACATACAAAGAATTTTCGTAGTACAGAAAAAATGCGTAAGAGCTCTTTGTAACGCTAATAATATGGAAAGTTGTAAACCATTATTTAAAGAATTAAAAATATTGCCCCTTCCATGTCTCTATATCTTAGAAATATCACTTCTAGTACATAAATACCCTTCCTTATTCCCAACAATGGCGGATATGGGATGTAAGAGCAAAAGACTAAAAGATAAATTGTATATACCATTACAAAGGCGCAATATTTTTATAAAAAATGCTTATTGTATGGGCATAAAAATTTACAATCATTTACCTGAGTATATAAAACAAAGCGAATTAAATAGATTTAAAAATAAATTGACACAAATACTCCAACATAAGTTATATTACAACATAAATGATTATTTTAATGATAAAAATATTAATATAAATTAACATTGACATAATATTATTCGTTTTCCTTTAAATAACTAATGAAATCTAAAGTATGATTATTAATATCATCTTGACATCTTTTAACCTTTATATGATTACATACTAAGTTCTATTTCTCTATTTTTTTATTATTAGTTGTAATGTATAATGCCAACATTAATGTAAACCAATTTCTTAAATATTTGCACGTCAACTATGACAGATTGTGAGACTCCAAGGAACAAAATGTCATCTTTATGTAACCACATTCTTGCAAATAAATTTTTCATTTCATTTCATTTCATTTCATTTCATTTCATTTCATTTCATTTCATTTCATTTCATTTCATTTCATTGTATTATTTTGCAGACAAGCAGAAGTGCCATTAAAACAAAACATTTTTGTGAAAACAGTGATAAAGTAGCTTGTAACATGAGGCAAATATTAGTATTTTAAATGAAAGAGTGGGGACGTAGTGGGGACATCTTGCCGTCTCTTTCACACCCGCACACTATAATGCATATTAAGAATAGTGACGTCACTAATTTTGCTTTGCATCCCTTTTCTTTTACCCCCACTACAAGATTTAAAACGTTTCTAACTTTTTAAATTCTGAATGGATTTACAAAATTCTTTGTTTGTTAGATTTTGGTTATGGATACTTTTTGACGAATACAATAAAAAAAAGAGAGTCAAATACCCAATTCCGTGCAGCCAACAACTATAAAGGTGAACGAAAACATCGTGTGGAAACCTGCATACCATAGCGATTTTTAAGAATTTCTACGGTATGTAAATCCGCCAACCCGCACTAGGCCAGCGTGGTGGCCTATATGGCCTAACCACTCTCAATCGAACCCTCGATTGTAGAGTAGGCCAGTGCCCTGCAGTGGGACATAATATATGGGCTGATACAACAACAACACCCAACAAGGTTAGGAAATTTTGATCGATCTCTTTTTATAGTGGAAGAAGTTAAAACAGATGTCCAGCCAAGGTGTCTAGTCTTTGGACGGACCCATAACACGATTCAATGGGCCTTTAAAAATAAAAATAGATTAAGTATGCATAACAGTATTAAATATGTAATCGGGCCGGCATATTCAAGTGGAAAATATTGATTGGCATCTCGCGTCGGAGGTTATTCTCTCTAGAGTCTAGACTACACATAACATTACGTGTATAGCCTCTTTGTTATGTCAGTATGAAGAAACATAAAAACATCCAATTCTTTGAATACGATATATCTTTTTATCGAAGCCATCTCCTTTATCCCCGGAACTGATAAAACACCGATAGGTAAAAGACGTCAACTATGTTCTTGTAAAATGTAAAAACATGTCACAATTTTATCAAATATTTAAATCAAATAAACATCATAGTAAACGAAACTTAATTTATACAAAATTGGAGCCATTTGTTATAAAATTGGTCATAAATTTTCTCGCACAAACTACAATAACTTTATATTGCCAATAAACTTGTATTATATCCTACCATTCACTATTCTTGGAAACCGAAAACATTAACTACAAAGTGCTAATTACTATTGGAATTTAATTCCGTGTCTTTACCGTTTTATTAAACGCATGTTAATGAACAGTTAAAAGCATCTGTAAGATAATGTTAAGCGGCTTTTAGCGAAATTGACAAACGTAGTCATCATCATTAACGTGACAAATATATTACTGGTCATTGGACTATCAAAATGCATGTTGCTTATACGAATTTAATATCTAAACAGTTTTGATCGGTATCTAAGGACCGGCATTGAAAATAAACCAATCAGATCGAAGATTTCAACAAGCCCGCATATTATGACTTATTTTTCAATCGATCCTTCGATTGGGACTATTATCGCTCTTTAGTTTTGAACATATGTATGTAAATACGGTTCCGGATTCTTTCATCCATCGGCCATCGCCTACAAATAGGTAAGCATTACATTAATACGACGACCATATAAAGAGTTAAGGAGTTCAATTTCGTTTTTTTTTTTTTATTCATATTTCAAAGCAGACAAGACCGTCGTAGTTTCTGATAATCACCATACATGATTCAAGACATATCTTCAAAATACATTGTATTTAAGCACTAAGATATAAGTAAACATAAGAAGAAGGTAAAGTAATTTGTAAGCTCTTCTCCGATAATTATAAATTTTTCGAGGTCTTCTCGATATTGATTTCTCGCTCCAAAAATATTAATGCTTTGAATAAAATAATCTTGAAAAGACTATCAAATCACAAATCCTTAGATTCTGCATCGCCGAAAAACAAAAACGTTTATCAATACGATAGCACATAGCATCTTGTTCGACAAAATGTTATTTTCCACAGACACTAACATGTAGATTGTCGATATGTAGATTGTCCGTGTCTAGATTAGATTAATAGTATCATTTCTTTGGCCACACGTACAAAAATTCCACTCAAGTACAAGTATTATTTGATACGCTATCGGCTATCACTTGGAATGTCGCGTTTACAATGATACTACGTGTGTTAAAGTGTGTTATTCAACACAATTGTGTGCTATCGGTCAACGCATCGTAGGTCGTATAACATTATTGACTTGCGTTCTAGGAAATATTGTCACAAACTCGATATATGGTTATCGTTGTTCCTTCTTAATTTTCCTGTTTATCAAACCACCTTTCTATATCCTTAGTTTTGCAAGATATGCTTTATGTTTTGTAAATGGTCGATGTACGAGTATATACCCACATATGTTCTATAGAGATCTTTATCCGTTACTTTAAACAAATTTCAGTTCGAAGAAAACTTTGAATTTTGTTTTACTCGTGATGATTAAATTAGATAATCGTAAAACTAAGTTAATTATGTAAATTTATCATAAAAACCCTGAACTCAAATGTCGGTATTCTTGCTCCTAAGAAAAGTTATTGCTTAACTCATTAGACAATACTTAAACTAAAACATTTCCAATGGAAACTTACAAGAATACTTGCAAATAATTGCAACGTATTCACTTCCTTGCAACTTATTGTTAAGTAAATACCGCACTTCTTTTGTACCTATTCATTTCGAAACAAGTGGCACGAAGGATACATTTCATTTACTTTCATTGTTTTAATATTATGTTACATACTAGGTATAATTTTTTAATTTGCATATTTAACTAAGTTTCTTATTTTTAAAATTGCACAGGTAAATATTATCTGTATCTGTATGAGCCTATTAAACATCCCACTGCAGGGCCTCCGCTATCAATCGAGAGGGGTATAGGAACATAACGGATAGCGAATTAATATGTAGGTATGTATTTTTTCGACATTGTTGATTTTTACTTAGTCTTTCAAATCATAAATCATTCTACAATATAATAATCATGTTTTGGCGACCCTATGCAAAGCTATAGTGGCGTATTAAAGAAAATTATCCATGATAATTTAACTATTACAATGTTATTCGATATCAATGTCCTTGGCATATACCACATTCACTTATTTAATAATGATGATAAATTCTAAATACACGCTTATTTTTGGAATTACATCTCGGTGCAACTATACGGTGTAATGAGATTTTAACATCCTTGTGAGACAACATAAAAAAAACTATATTGTTTTATTTTGGTCATATCATGGCAAAGGAACTGTGATATTACAGCCGATAAATGATCTTCAATAAACTGTTAGAATCAAAAACTGTAATTAATTACTTTCGATATTAATTATTAAGTATGTTAAGTTTATATTCAAAATAAATGTAGATAATATATATACAAATTCACTCGTTAATAGGACATTTTTTTATATCTAATCGTTTTTTGTTATCTTTCACTGGTACTTAAAAAATTTAAAACAAAAAACAATTTACGAGATTTCAAGCCGTTGTTTGTACGCCTTTGTTCCTCTGCTCAGAGCTAACAAACTTTCCTTAA
Source organism: Deilephila elpenor (assembly GCA_949752805.1). Lineage (NCBI taxonomy): Eukaryota > Metazoa > Arthropoda > Insecta > Lepidoptera > Sphingidae > Deilephila > Deilephila elpenor. The sequence goes on along the minus strand of OX457107.1, from coordinate 12,417,997 downwards.
AGATATTATTGCAACTTTCTTCAGTTTATAAATCTAGAGAAATGTAAACTTTCTCCCGACCACGGTTGTTGCGACACAAATGCATTTTCTATACTATCTTTCAAACAACAGATTTTCACCTTTATGACGTTAAAATAAAGAGTAAATTCTCGTAAATATGTAATAAGATAAAATCTAAATTACCAGTACTGAAGTGAAGAGTCGTCCCATAAGGACCCCGCCGACGACATGGGGGCCGAAAACTGGCACACTCATAAAAGCCAACGTATTGGACCCGAACATTTTAAAATCACAAATAAATAAAAAACAATTTTCAAGATAGAAGTCGTAACACCATCTGCCAGTGTTAAGATGTGCAAAATCTTGGAGGTTGAGATAAAATTGTTTTTCGATCAATCAGATAAGTACATCAGGTGTAGATATTTTTATTTTTAGCGAGCGTGCAAATAGGAGGAAAATAAAGTGAAAGTTGATAAGGATCTAGATTGACGGAAATGAAGGCTGTGATGCAATTAAACTTGTATTACTTAAATATTGCATTCGTAATTATAATCATCATGGACTGGAAATCGATCCGATTGGATAAACAGACATGTCTTAAGTATATTCCTGTATAGGTTCTAAATAAACCAAGCCCAAACCAAAAAGTCAAAGTTAGAGTTTTATATTTTTGGAGAATAATAATTTAACATGCAAAATACTGGCATGATTCACCTATCCATTCTCCAACAAGACCTGACCAACATAATTTCCAAAAATCCTTTATGAAATTGAAAGAAAGATTCACAATAATCAAACTTTCGCAGTCTTTCTACTAACTTTGTTTTCTTATTAAGATGTCCAAGACATCCATGTAGACCACACAACTGTCTTTAAATCGTCTTAAAACATTTTTTTACCGTAATTTTATAACGGTTATTCATCAATAATTCTTTAACCTCAATTATTATCCATGTTAAGGCAGCCCTGAGGCTATTTTCTAGATTATTTTTATTCACTGACTGCCTCGGTGGCGTAGTTGTATTACGGTACGGCTACAAAGCTGAGGTCTCGGGTTCGAGTCCCGGGTCGGGCAAAGTGGTATTGGATTTTTCTATTCATTATCAGCCCGGAGTCAGGAATTTGTGCCCGATATGGCGATAGGCTCGCCCCCTATCACATCATGGGACGGAACATACAAGGCGAAATGTGGGTGTCCTGGTGGCGCCTCTGCCTACCCCTTCGGGGATAAAGGCGTGAGTTTATGTATGTATGTATGTATGTATTTTTATTCACAATAAAAAAGATTCCGTTAAGCTACTGTACCGCTTACTATTTACTGTGTATTTACCAAACTTAATAGATGACTTCGCGTTATTTTTTTAACTGTGTTCAGTAAAATGCTCGTATGGTCAGTTCAAAAGACTCATTAGAATATGTTGCAGTCATTCTAAAGTCTAATGATAACTACACTTTTAAATGTTTTATTATTGCATTAGATGACGAGACATGTCATTCGCCTGATGGTGAACGATACGACGAAAATGTTAAGTCTCAATATTGATCAAAAAGCATTGTAAAAAAAGTAATTAATATCTACTGGTCGTATTTTGTATCATATACCATCTAATAACAAGCCAATCATAAAAGTTATCTTTACAATTTCGGTAAAGTTCGGAAAGTTCGGATGTACAAAAATAATTATGTACAATACTGGGTCATCCTTTAACATCCTTGTTTATCAATATAAATCCCTCATTATCTACTAACATACAAATTGTTTTATTATCAAGAAAACAATTTATTTTCATAGCGCAGTAAACTTAGGCTTTATTTTTACGGCTCATCATTATTTTACAGCATAAGTGTGTAATGATGCCATAAACATTTGATGAAACCTATATAAACGTATATGTAAAATATATGCAATTTTAATTAGTTGACAGCCTCCGTTGCACAGTTGGTTAGACGCCGGCTGTGAAACGAGAGGTGTGTGAGAGCTGTGAAATGCGAGGGAAACGCTTAATTTTACATAGGGAAATCTGATAACTTTGTAGTACTATGATAAATTATTGTGTGTAGTCATCTAATAAATAATTTACTAAAATATTAATATTTTTAATGTTTGTTTTGATCAATGGCATAGTTTAAAATCGGTGACTGATATTAATAATCATTTTATTAATTATCATTATTCATTCACCTTTGCAAAAGATTAATCCATATTCGCTTATACATTTACTAAATGGTCATAATTAGTCTTAATAGCTTTCATAAGTATATTATAAAGAGAAAACTAAGAGGCTTAGTACAATCAATCATTTGTTATCTGATTATGGAACTGAATTAATGATCTCGTTAACTCACAACCTAATTAAATAGTCATGGCCGCTGTCTATCATAATTAATGAGAATTCATACATACATACATAAACTCACGCCTTTATCCCCGAAGGGGTAGGCAGAGGCGCCACCAGGACACCCACATTTCGCCTTGTATGTTTCGTCCCATGATGTGATAGGGGGCGAGCCTATCGCCATATCGGGCACAAATTCCTGACTCCGGGCTGATAGTGAATAGAAAAATCCAATATCACTTTGCCCGACCCGGGACTCGAACCCGAGACCTCAGCTTTGTAACCGTACCGTAATACAACTACGCCACCGAGGCAGTCATCGTAATCAGAATTCAATGGAAATATTGTAAGATTTTAATTGTCTTTGTAGATTTTTATTTATTGCGATGAATTAATCATTTGATGCAACGGCTAGGGATAAGGTCTGCAAGGGAAAACGTAGGTTTGAGTCCTGCCGATATTTTTAAGCTGCCGATAATTATGTAAGGGGAGTTGTAGTGTGATATAGAGATTTTTTTTAAACATTACAAAATATAGTCTTACATCTCAATCAATAAATAAATACACCCAACAGTCACATACATAGTAAGTACTGATCCCACACTAACATCAAGTCTTGTGTCGTGGGTATCAGGAACTATGAGAGACTTTTCGCTCACAAACACCCACACCCGATACAAATATCTGTGGTTCACACAAATATTTGTTTCGGTGCGGGGATCGAACCCGCGGCCTCTCGTTTCACAGCCGGCGTCTAACCAACTGCGCCACGGAGGCTTTCAACAAGCTATCTTTAGGTAGGTATATTATATAACTTAATAGTCGTTTTATTGTCTCCTATTTTTAAAAGTGCTATTAGTGCCACCTGCATTTCGTCATGTTTCTTTTCTATCTTTTTATCAACATGATAGACATAAATACTAATACCGGACACAAGAGAAGAGTTTTGATATTCAAATATTCACACAAAGTGAAGTAAATAAGCAATAAACTAGATAGGCCCTGAGGTACCATGTCCGGCTGAGAAATAAACCCTCAGAAACCTGAATACAGCAAGATCAAGGAGATGTAATAACAAAATGTAATAAAAAGTACATTGCATTTTGATGTTATTAATAAAATCTTAAAACCTTCCTGAAAACCAGTTATGGAGTAGTAATATTGTATGCACCTCGATTTAATCGTAATCCAGATGGATAATAAACATAAGCCCAACAGGTCGACCTCTCTCGCATTCGTTTCCGCCCGGAAGTTACTTGGCCGCGTTAAGATTTTCACTCATTATTTTCGATGTAATTCTTGTCTTTATTTCTTCCGACACGCATATTGTTTATTGTGTTTTGGTTCGATTTTCTGTATATTTACCAGTACAGATGATATTGAGAAGATATTGTAAAGGCTCTTTATTGATATATTGATACTCACAATGTTACAGAAAGGGTTTTATGTGCTGGCATTGGTACATACATTTTGTTCCCGTTATGGTGACAGGCTGTGGGTAGTATTTGCTTACCTTTATTTAATCTGCTATAAAGATGTTAAGTACACAAATATGAGTGGTGAATCCAAAACTGTTCTTTATTTTGCAAACATATTGTTCTGTGTCATAACTTGTAACTGTTCAAGCGTTGATCAGCTTTTATTGGGACTTGAAAATATAAGTATTTAAAAGATATTGTATTCATTAATTTTATAATAATAATAAAGTCAGTAATAAAAAGACAATAAATTGGCCAATATACAATAAATAAAAAGGTTTTATCAGTTCCAATTAAGCCAATAAAACATGATAAGAATTGCCGAATAAAATTCCCCGAGTGCACTCAATTCGGAACTATAAAACGAACAAAATACGCCAATACAAAAACCCATTGCAATTTGAAAATGGCTGACGAAAGATAAAAACATTTTTGGCGTATTCCCGAAAAGGACGATGCAGTTGACCGGAATGTTAGCAGCTCATCAGTAGGCCGTTGCCCTGTGGCGCGCAGAAAATTAGGAGATAAAAAATATAAGGACATTTTAAAAAGGACCTATAATAATGTTGACCCAAGTTTTTATGATTTATTTTATCTCTGGGTATGAAGGCAATATTTTTTACATTCAAGCCATTCATTTCATTAGAAGGATTCATCTAGTGCAACCGCGCTAACTGATACAATCTGACGGAACGATTATTTTTTCAATTCAAAAATAAGTATATTATATCTACATATGTTTCAAATTATTACAAAGTTGAAAGAAAGACAAATTGATAACAAGGTTCTGACTTATATGTGTTAATTGTGTCAGTATTATAATATTCGAAATATAAATGAACATAATCATAAAAAAATACTCGACACGAGATGATTGATTGTGATTAAGCTCAATTTCTTGTTACCTTTATGATTACTACTTGTAGGTTAATGACACAAAAACATACCCTGCCGCACGAAATCGGCTCGATGTGATTTTGTGCTGTTCCAATAGCCTTAAAGTCTCGCAAACTGGTTATAACATTTTGGGAAAATTCAATTGAGGGTTCTTGTCCATAAATTTCTTTCCCAGGTCGCTTGTTTATAACCGAGAATTAAAAGAACATTTCAAAAATAGCTTATAAATAACTTTTATCTAATTACTGTTATATGGTTTTATTACTTTCTTACTTTATGACAGAGATAATTAACTGTAAATGAAGTATATGAATGTTTATATCTTAAATAACTATTCGCGACACTGAGTCTTTATATGCACTAGAAACGTGAATAGTTTTGTAATTTACGGTGAGCAGTTTTTGTTCCATTAAAGTTAAAAAAAAAATAGGTTCATATAACTTTAAATTGTGATATGGATATCAGGGCAACGCCCTAGAAAACACGCAGCCCTGCCTTGACTAACATACATTTTCTATGGTGGTTTAGATCTTATCACAGTGGCGGTTTGGTAGGATAGCCATCGATCAATTAATAATTGATCGATGAGGATAGCCTTAGGTCCAAATTTCGTGCGAATGCTTTTGTTTAAAAAAAAATATATCGTCAATCTCTTGAGAATATAGTATGTTTATGAAAGGAGTACATATACGTATTAAAGTTCATAGTGTAACGTCAAAATCATCAATAATTCGAGTTTTAAGTATTGTTTAATCTAATTCTGGCCTAAACCCTCTCAATCGTACTCTCGATTGTAGAGGAGGCTCATGCCCAGCAGTGGGACGTAGGTATATGGGCTGATACAGTTAATCTTATTAGCATAACCATAAACAGAAGCTATTGATCAAACAATATAACAGATACTGGTTTTCACGGAGACAGCTTTTCAGATCACCATCACCTATAATATTATTTCGCATTTTTAAATAATTTCAATGTCATAAAGTACGCACTGGAATAATAATTAGTTGGTACAACTGGATCTATATTATTGTAATAAGTTATTCTGCGTAATTAAATACAGTATCTGAAAAATATTTCTCTGAAGATACGATCATTTGTAGATTATTTCAAAGTCATTCTGATCGCCTTGTGGCAAATGGGCTACTTTGATTAATCAATGTAATTTGCGATTAATCAATGTAAATAAAATGATTCACAATAATAAATTTGGTTTCGCGAAAATACCACATATCATTGTGTATTTCGCTGTAACTAAAATTTCCTACTAATTGCTTTAATTACTTTATTCAAAAACATTAAGGAACACTTCGATACCAATGGCATACACCGCGTTTTATGACACGTTACTTATGTATATGTTTTTTAATTCAAGTTGGTTTTAAGTAAATTACAAGGCTAGGCGCGATTATTAAAGTAGAATGTATTAATAAAAATATCTAGGGCTTCGCAGCACGCGATGCAGACGGCTTCACACGTAAATTTGAGCGAATCTACAGTCCTAAACAAGAAACGTATCGATCTAGTTTTTATAATTAGGCTTAGGAATGAGACCGTATAGCCACGCCAAAAGGATTTTGATATTATTGTCCCAGTTTTATATAGAGGCAGTAAACATTTGAATACAGTTAGTAATAAAATAAATCTTAATTTTAACTTTTAGACCGCATAAAGCTTTTCTTAATGAGGTAAAAATATTTTTATAGGGTCTTTGAACCATGTTTTGAACTATGTTTTATGACCTTACCTAATTACTCCGTGTGGTAAGTAGTACTTTGAACAATTCACGGGAACTATAAATACGTGTTACTAATTTATTCTGTAATATTATGTTCTCGAACAACTCTTTAAATAACAGGTTAGATTCCGTAAAAAAAGCACAAAAAATTGCGTCGCGTTTCGGAAAATACAAGTCATTGCAACAATTTTGCCACGCAAAAATACAATTCATTGTAATTATGTACAAATAGGCATAGTTTACTTATTAGTAGATGTATCAGAATACCGTACGTCATGTCATAATTCTTAAATTAACAGTAAATATTACAGAAAAAGACCTAGGTAACTGAGATCCTACGGTTTCAGCGTTAAGACCGCCAATTGTGCTTTTTTAAAGTGATTTATAATTGTATTTAGTTCTGTTTTGTGCAATAAAGTGTTTACAAATAAATAAATAATAATTAAGATCTCTATTCATATTATTAACAGGCCCCATCTACGTCGGTATAGGTACTTATAGGTCTCCCAACTATCTTGAGAGCCGGGGCATGAAGTGAGGGGAGGTGTGCAGTGACAGCTATCATGCAAAGACCAAGAGAGATAGAGAATTTACGAATAACATGTAATACAACGCTTGGTGTTGCATGATTAAAACTATTACCCAATTTTAGGGGAGATCTCGAAGTAATATTAAAAAAAAAGCGTTTATTGTTTACTAGGTAAATTTGGTGGCGGTTCCGCCCACGTACTTGAAACTGATAGCTCGGTAAAAGTATCTTCCTAAATATGAGATTTTCATTGAAATAAAACTATTTTATACGGATTTTATCGCGATTTGGTCGCGATTTTGGTCACGGGACGGTCAGTCCGCCCCGTGACCACGAAAGCTGTAAAGTAATCGAAACGTCGGGAAGTTAAAAAATGTAAAAATTAAACCAAATCGCGATAAAATCCGTATAAAATAGTTTTATTTCAATGTGTAACATTCGCGTAAATCTAAGAAACCATTATGAGATTTTCGTCGAAGATACTTCAACACCTCCCTGTTAATATTTAATGATATTGTATTGTATATTTAGTAAAAAAAAAAACAAGGCAATAATAATACTCGATACTTTATTGACCAATAAATATAAGATACATTTTTGAATTGAATATGCCTAGTTAATCCTGATTATAAAATTATGTTTTATTACATTTTTTGTGGAGGCAGAGGTAGAGGTTAGTAGAGAGAGCTACTTTTATTATATTTTTGATAGCCAGTGTAGAGCTCTTTTTACTTTAAGAGCATTCTCATATATTACGAACAGATGTAATTATTCATTTCATGCAGTATCTCCTTATTTTAGAAGCTGTAAAAATATATAATATAATAATCATGTCTTTTTTATTGTATTGTTTATACAAAAAACTATTTAAATCATATTTATGGAAAATTCCCTGTTTACTGTTGGCAACATTAATAATACGTAAATATTTGATATTTATTGTAGGATTTTTTTATATTACATTTATCACGAATACCACGGGTTGGAATTGGGCCGATACAAACAAAAATACCAATTGAATTCTTTCTCTAAGTACAATGAATCAAAATACTCGTAAATTCGAATGAAAAGGAAGTTCTGTATTATTTTGCAGGCTGATGCCTTTATAATCATTTAATACCTAATATCGTTGCTTATATAAATACATATTGACATTATACACTTCACTTGATATTATTATACCTTTAAATACTTAAAACATGCGAAATTATAATAATTCATTTACGACGATGTGTCAAACGTCATGTTTGTTTACAATGTGTTTCCAATGACATCGCACTGACACCACACGAACACGAAGGATGGACATAGCGGTATTTATAACATAAAGAGATGCTCTCTGTCTCTTTTCTACTGCGTTGATTTACATGTCTGCTTGTGGAAACAAAACATTCACCTGGCTATTGACAGTTCCCCAGCACGGCGCACACCTGGAATGTAAGGCCCTCTAGATAGTTGGAGGGCTATAATACTTTACAGCTCGTTGATTGAAGAGAAACAATGTCTTAATGACTTTTGTCTTGTGTCGTGAACACTTCCATGTAGGAAAAGAAACGACGATAAATTATATGTCATAGAATATAATCTGTTATGACAAATTGTTGATATGAGAATAAACATGTTTTCTTTGTACTAGGAAATACATTGCAAAATGCAACATTTTACATACTTTTATACGTATGTTTTACGATAAGAACATTCTTTGTCACAATGTTTTCAAATAAATAGTATGTTTATAGTTTATACGTTTCTCGTTACGCTTCAATGTCGTGAAATTGCAACGTACTTGTAAGTCATGTTATTTTGTTGCTTAAAGTAAGGGACACAATGTGTAATAAAATCAGGTTTTTTTTTACTGAAAATGCACATTGGCACTTCGGAAAACAGTCTTTGCGAACTCGATTTTTTAGACCACTAAAAAAGATACAGTTAAGAAGAATGTCAAAACATCCTTTATTTTTTTTACCAATGTTGTTTTGCGTCGATCTTCATTTAAATTTATAATACAAAAAAAAATTGTAGGTTATTAATGACACCTTTAATTATAACCAATGTTATGCCATTATCTATTGACCACATGAAGTAATGTCTTAAATACGTGACATTTTAAAATGTCATTAATTACTTATTAAATGTAACGATTTATAAATTAATAAACATTAAATTGCATAAAAAAAAATTAATTTACTTTTTGTCTTACGGAAAACTATGAACCATACACCATAAAAGTAAAATCACATATTTATATAGTAATCTATTATAATTTCTAGAGATAATTAGTTTAATCCGGCGATAAAAAAATAATTTTGTAAGATACGTAGTGTTTATACAAATAATATTGCAGTGAGACCTTTTTATCTGTAAGATAAAAAGTTTAGATAGCACTAATCCACTGGATAATATTTTGTACTGCCATTTGGCTACAACCTTTTTGTCACATAACGCAACAAAATTATTCAGGTCCTTCAGCTTTAAAATTAAGAAATTGTTTTATTTTATTCAAAGAGAACGTGACTCATTGTCCGTTTATAGATGTGAGAGGACAAATAAACAAGCAAGTAGGTTAAATTATGGTAAATGATAACCACCATCTGTGTCACAAAAAGTAGGTATCATTTACCATAATTTAATTTTACCATTTTTTAATCACCTTTTAAATATATCTTTGATGTCCGCACGTTTTAAATTATTTCTTAAAAAGTGCGGGGATTGAACCCGCCAACTTTTTCAGTTCCAGGTTATGAATCAACAGCACCAATGAGGTTTTTTTTTTTTAATCTTTATTTATTTATAGAGGGTTTGGTTCAACAAGAACATGCCACCCTCATTGGGGATTTTCTATATTATACATTAGCTTGTCTGCGTCTCATTCCCAAAAAGGCCATCACCAATGAGGTTGTAAAACTATAATGGCCATATGAAAAGTTTTTGCTCAGAAAATATTGTTGTTTTTAAAGTAACAAAATGCGAGTACGTTATGAATCAGCAATTACTCTTTGATCTCTGATAAATTAATGTAAGCGTATTTCACACTCGGCATTGTACTGCACGTTTTTTTGTAGTTTGCACTTTGCAGTACAAACATAATAGAACTGCTATGTACCTACTATGCCATGGATCTTTGATTCCATTATGAGGTCCCGAAGTTTCTATTAGGTGTTGATGGAGATTATTGGTAATTGGTAAAATAATTGATTATTATTATCGGCGAATCCAACTCGGTTGGGCAGCGTTCGGGAAACTACGTGACGTCTTCTTGTCCAAAATACCTCAGTGCCTCAAATCGAAAGTCTTCGATAGTTGTGTGTTGCCAGTGATGACATACGGCACCGAGACGTGGCCTCTCACTATGGGCCTTGTTAGGCGGCTCAAAGTCACTCAACGAGCTATGGAGAGGGCTATGCTCGGGGTTTCCCTACGAGATCGAATCAGAAATGAGGAGATCCGTAGGAGAACTAAAGTAACCGACATAGCCCAGCGGATTAGTAAGTTGAAGTGGCAATGGGCGGGGCACATAGCGCGGAGAACTGATGGCCGATGGGGCCAAAAAGTTCTCGAATGGAGGCCACGTAGCGGAAAGCGCAGCGTAGGACGTCCACCCACAAGATGGTCAGACGACCTGGTAAAGGTGGCGGGACGTCGCTGGATGCAGGCTGCCTCCAACAGGTCACTGTGGAAATCTTTGGGAGAGGCCTATGTTCAGCAGTGGACGTCCTTTGGCTGATGGATGATGGATGGATGGAGATTATTGGGTTTTTAGTCACTAAAAGCACATCGTATCAAATAGCGAGGTTTCTCCCTGTTGTCAGTTAAAACACCCCACACACCTAAACACAACACCTCACCGAGACACAGTCAATACCCACATAATAAAACACAGACAGAAAAAAAAGTCACTAAAAGCACGCCATACTTTGCTTACATTTAGATGTGATAGAGAAAATTCTCAAACGAGCAATGTGTGAGCGCCATTATTCATACGTTATAAAGCATACCGCAAAAAACGTACCGGGGGAACGCATTCTAAAAGATTCTAGATGTTTTAAAAACATTACCACCAGGGAAAAGGTATTTATCCTCATGATAATATTATGATAAGAAATGCGAGCAATAAAAACAAATTAGGTTTGTTGTAAATTAATAAAACTTGCAATGATGTGGATTATAAATAATATTTCAATAAAAAAATATAATAACACTCACTGTATGGGCAGGGTGTAGGCTGAGAATAGCAAGGGTATTGGTTCGATAACCAAACCACCAGGCAACCAGGAAAATTGTAGCATTAGATGATATGGCAATAGATTGTGTTAATACATACAAACCCAAAAATAACACAAATAATCCCAAACGGCATAAAGTGAAAAAATACAAAGGACCATTCGACCTTCCAACGTCTCGACATAAGTATTCGTTGATCAATTAGTGCAAGGATTAAACCCACAGCCTCTTGTTTTATTGCTGGAATCATGCCTACTATGCTACGATTTTTATAATATAGGTCTTACACGATATAAAACTTTTATGGGTTTAAGAGAAATTTAGTGCCGTCAACACTGTTTCAAAAATATATTGCCTATAAAAACGTATTTTTATAATTGTTGTATTAGTATAATTGTAGTACCTACCTATAATTATACTGTGGAGCATTAAGAATATTGTCAAATTGTAGGAATAAATCTAATTCCTACGCATGTCTGCGCGACAGTACCGTGTTATAACAAAATTCGGTAATTAAAAAAAAAATCTATTGTGCACAGGCCCTGGGAAATACATGCAGCCGAATTTTTTAGAACAATATTTTTAAATGCCATAATATATTCTTATAATTATTTGGTAATTAAGCGCATAGAACTATGTGCCAACTACGAAAAAAAATGATGCCCAATACAATAATAATAAATACTCAGATGTAATGGATGTAAAAAATGGAGCCGTGTTTATCCAAACAAAATAATAAAATATGTTGTAGCCGAAAATTACGCAATGCTTTTTATTGTTTTCATTAATTTTTACGGAATATAATGAAGTTTGCTATTTTCAGAAAATTAAATTCAATTGCAATGTACATAAAACAGTTTGAATTTTTCCATTTATTCACAATTAAAGAAATAAACATTTTAAAAAGATATTAAAATACTTACCGAACAAAACTCAGAAGAAAAAAAACTGCAATTTTTGTGTTCACAAAAACCGCGCGTTTTTACAAATCTTTGCGTAAAAGAACTATTTTTTGTTTATGATTGTAATTGTCTTTTTATTTTATTTTTTTAAGGCAAAGGCTCGACGGCCTATATTCCTGAATATTAGCGCAGCACTGCCACACGACACTTCACGACGGCTCACCGAGCTACAGTCTCGTACAAAGCTGCATTTACAGGAAATATTATGTGGATACGGCATATACGACAATGACGCATGCGCGATGTTATAAAACTGTATAAGATTTAGTCGACGGATTCGCCCGCGTTTTGTTTACGTCTGTCGAGCGTGCTTAGAATACTGAAATGGTGTCTACGTAGGTAGTTGGTATTATTTAAAACATGATATTAAAAAACATATCGATATCTCTTAAGCTGAAAGTTCTTAAAGGATGTAATACTGTCGAGAAAAGTGCTATTCTTGTTTCGTAACACGAATTATCACGTAGACGCCATATTTGTACACAGATGTTCGTTAATTTTCGCACCTTTTACCGTCCTCCAGTTTTATTTTTAAACTTAATTGTTTATTCTTTCTCTGGTTGTCGTAATAAACAAAAATCGTAAATTATAATTTTGAAAGTGTCTGGCTATCCTAATAATAAAAATCTGCATATTCTAATGTAAATTAGTAATTAGATACCTATTGGTTTTGACTAGTACCCATTTTACAGACGGAGCTACCCCGTTATAATATTACGAAATTTCTGTTTTATTGTACAGCACTCATTGATTTTAAAACTGTCAATGACGCCAATAAAATATTTTAACGCCAATATATTATTGGCAAGATTTTGCTGGTATTATGAAAAGTAATTTCTATATATTTTGTATTTTAAGAGTTTACTATTATATATATTCGTAGTTAATAGGTTTTTGTTTAGTTTATTGCGGAGTGCAGACGTAATTCTAAGGTCGCCTCGGTTCATAGTCTAGTACATTTCCTTTCCCCACACGCGTGCTATCGATTTAAATAATGTTACTTTATTTAGAGTTTGAGATAAGCCGTGAATTAAAACTGAATAAATATTATATTGAAATGAAATCTAAGTCACGTTTAAATACCGAAATTAAATAAAATGTATAAATTATTGGGACGTGGCTCATTTAGAGGAATGCTTTTTGTGATGGTTAATTTGAGTATTGTTAATCTGTTGTTAGAACATCATTCTAGGAACGCTATGCGTGCCCTAGTCCTTATTGACCTAACATAATAAAGAAAATAATAAATATCTCGTTTATTAGGATAACGACCAATACATTCGAGATATAAAGAATGACAGCCTCCGTGGCGCAGTTGGTTAGACGCCGCCTGTGAAACGAGAGGCCGCGGGTTCGATCCCCGCACCGAAACAAGTATTTGTGTGATTCACAGGTATTTGTTTCGGGTCTGGGTGTCTGTGAGACCGAAAAGTCTCTCGTAGTTCTTGATACCTACGACACAAGACTCGATCTTAGTGTGGGGTCAGGACTATGTATGTGACTGTTGGGTGTATTTATTTATTTATTTATTAAAGAATAGGATTGTTTTTTTTTCTATTTATGTGACTTTCAAGAATCAACCTTGGAACATGCCAAATTTTAATGATGAGGACTGCGAAAAATCTTCTTAACAAGATACATAAATAGGTACAATATACATATTATCTTTTATCTCAGCCTTACCCCACTCAGCAGATCAGATAACACAACCGATCAAAATGAACGTTTTATGACAAGTTAAAAATATATTGACGCAAATAAATATTATCTCTGTCTTATTCTCATGGTGATATTCATTTTTCCATGTTGCTGATAGTTGCGTTGCCAGACATAGAAAATGATTGGTAATATTATGCCAGCCTGGTATTTAATATCTATCTAGATATACAGGGTGAAGTTGACTGAACCCAAAATGCGGTTTACTTGCGTGGTCACTATGACGGGTTTTTCACCATCGCCTATATCCTACCATCTGAGTAAGGTGTTTGTGAGACCGAAAAGTCTCTCGTAGTTCCTGATACCCATGACACAAGCCTCGATCTTAGTGGGGGTCAGGACTATGTGTGTGACTGTTGGGTGTATTTATTTATTTATCTATGTGTACTTTGTCCTAATTCCACAGTAACATACAAGTGTTTTAAATTATGAGAAACATGCAGTGCATTCCCAATAATGTATTCAGCAAGTGATAACCATTTCTCGCCGATCGATCCAATCATGTTTGTCAGAAATCGGACATAATTATTAAATACACAAGTTGCAGACTGCCTCGGTGGCGCAGTTGTACTACGGTATGATTGCAAAGCTGAGGTCTCGGGGTCGAATCCCGGGTCGGGTAAAGTGATATTGGATTTTTCTATTAATTAATTATCAGCCTGCAGTCAGAAATTTGTACCCGTTATGGCGATAGATTCGCTCCCTATCACGTCGTGGGACGGGAATACAAGGCGAAAGGTGGGTGTTCTGGTTGCTACCAGGGAAACCTCTGCCTACACCTTCCGGGAAAAAGGCGTGAGCTTATAAATGTTATGTACGAAGGTTGATGTGAGGCCAAGAACAATGTCCCACACGGATGAAACACGATAACGTAGTTTACAACGAATTTCTATAAGACGTCTACCACATACAGTCTAATCTAAGTAAGACTGATAGTGACACCTTATTTTGCTTTATCGTAAAGCTTCTAAATCCTGTTTGATCTAGCATTATATACACTGAGATGGGAGGCGTTATGTAACACTAAGTATTTATCTAGACGTGGAAATCGGCGATTACAAGCGGTTTATCTTTATTGACAGCACTCGTGATGGCAGGCGGCGTGCGATCGTAAAACAATACATTTTAATGTTCTACCTCATTTGTAGCTGTGTTAGATGATGGCGGAATGACTTAGAAATTATTTTTATTGAACCGATAAAGAATATTGTTGCAGTAAGTATGTGGATGGGTGGATAAATAATTTCCAATCAATAGTTCTTCTTACAAACACAAAAAACAATATATTAACAATATTATTTTATTGATTGCCCATTGTTTTTTAATGAAAATTAATGTTGAATACATAATACATTTGAATAATCTATCTTAAAAAAAATGTATGTGATATAAAATTTAAAAAAATGGCCTGATACCATTTACACATCCATTCCTATAGCCCTTACATCTTCATGTCTCAAAACAAAGCCCAGGACACAATGCAAGTAAAAGTTTCTCGACAGTTATTATTTTGCAATTTTTTAAATATCATCTAATTTGGATGGTTTTTGATAAACTTATAATTTATATGCTTTCGTACCATTGTCTCTTTAAGAATAAAAGAATCTACATTATTATTTTAGGAAAACTATGTATTTACCACCCAAATACGACGATAAGTAATAAACTACAAAAAACTTGTCGCTTTTTTGCGAAAATTTTAGTTGCATTGTGTCTGAAGTACTACAACCTGGCTTCTTTTTCGGTCGCAGTCTTGATATACCCAGTATTATTTAAAAGGATGTAATTTGTTACTTTTATAATTACATTAGTCTAATTTAATTTGCCCATGTTGTTGTTATTCGACATCTGAATAACGATTGAAAAATCAGCTTTAAACCGGATAATTCATTGAGGTGTGATAATAACACCAATTTCGCAATTTACGGATTATGTTCCGTACATTTTATCAGTGATAAGCATCGTAAAGAGCTAAAATATTTGTACTAAACGAATGCAGCATTGCGGTAAACTTTATTTTACATGTAATAAACAGATATTTTTATGTGTTTGGTTTTTTTAGTAGACAATGTTTGTGCGGTCTAAAAATACTTGGTTTTAACGTTTTCTGATTCCCACAACACAATATTTTTTTATTGTGATATCAGAATTGTGTGCGATTTTTGGATATACTTATTCATTAGCTATCTTACTACCTCTCAAGGCAATATGCAAGGCGAGTGTGGATCGAAGTGTCGGTAGACGTCGATCTCATCGAACCTTCACCACCCAAATCGGTGATACCCTCAAGAGGGATCAGGTCAAAAGTAAACTTTGAAGAGATTGATGAAAGTGAATGAAGCGAAAGTAATATGTCCGGATCGAGGAAAGTGGCGATCTATAGGCTCTACCTACCCCTATGGGATACAGGCGTGAGGCGTGACTATTATGTATGTATCTTTTCCATTAAAATATTAGAGTGAGACCCAAAATGTGTTAGTCTGAAGAAAGTGTTTTAAAATATTATAGCAATGTTCTTGTGATTCGCACATCCTTTTACATTACCATAGCAAGGTTCTAACTGAAATGCATTAGTTTCAGCCATATATGGCGTTCTGATAACACGATTATCAAGTATCAGGCCATGTGAACTGCGACTGAAACAAAGTTTGAAAAATAGTCTGATCCGATATCGTTGCTAAGTATGTTAGGACGTTTAAAAAATATTACATACATACATATCCCTTTTTCCCAGAAGGGGTAGGCAAGGGTGCTACCAAGACACCTAGATTTCGCCTTGTATAATCTTGAATAGAAAAATCAAATGTCTGTTTGCCCGACCCCGATTTCAGGGATTCGAACCCGAGGCCTCAGTTTGTAGTCGTACCGTAATACAACTACGCCACCAAGACAGTCAGCAGTTAAAAAAATATTATGTGGAAATACCTTGAATTGTTGAATTTACGTGTGTATTCAATAAGACATTGCTTTGTAAATAAACCACGAGAAAATCATGTATTTTTTAAATAAAATTCCCTAAATATGAACTTGTTGGGAAAAACGGTAGCTAAATAATATTATAGTTTTTTTTTTGTGAAGTTCATATAAGTGCGTGCTAAGAGCATATTATTTAATAGAATATGATGGCCACTACCTAGAATCTACCAGACTAATATGTTTTAATTAGCCACATTTTTTTTATAAATCAAAATTTAAAAAATATATGTCACATAAATCCCAATTTCAAATTAGCACAGATCGGGGTCATTAAGTATGCGTATAACGCGGTCGCAATTTGGGAAACGAGTTGAAATTGCCACCGCATGTATTGGCAGTTATTTACACAGCCGCACGGGACTTTCCGATGAAAATGATATATTTTGATATTAATTTAAACTCGAATTGCAATTTTACTTATAAATCATATTTTACAGTGTTTTATATTATAGTATAGTTCCTGCATGTTGTTTTATTGGGTAATTTTTTTTTTGTAAATCGTGCAAGTCAGGGAAAATGCTTATTTATTTTTTAATACGATAGCTCTACTCTTCGTAAGATATACGTGATTTTTCACGGAAAGGTACGGTGCAGATGCCTCCTGTCTGATATCAAGAAGATGTCTAAAATTAACCAAACGTAGTTGATTTGTGGTTTCCTAATCGGAATTCTGACGCATAGCAGACCCAATACAAATACATGTGGATCACACAAATATTTATTTCGGTGATCGAACCCGCGGCCTCTCGTGTCACAGCCGGCGTCTAACCAACCACGCCACGGAGGCTGGTCATAATATATGTGGTAAACAAAAATTTTAAAGTTGTTAATCATCAAAATCGCGAGTGCAATCCAACAAGAACTACGTAACTAGACAAGTATCATGCAACAGTTACTGGTTGCTCAAGTTTTGACTCATATACGACTGTGCTTACTTTCTAAAGTGGGAAATACCATATATAGATCACTTATAAGTTGTTTATTTTCATATTTATATCCATGTTATCATATCATATGATTAATGCAATGATTAAAGTTTTATTGGTTTCATTCGTAACATAATTTGCAGATATTTTCTTTGAAATTGGCTGTAATTAGTCTGTTTTTCTAACTTGAATATATAAAAAAGTAGATATATTAAGATGGTACACAATGCAATGCCGTAACAAAATTGAACACGCATTAAAAAATTAGAAGAATTATAGTAGAGGATATCTTCTTTGCAGATATAATGGCCGCAGTTTTATAATTGCAAGTATGAGATTATTCCCAGGAGAAAAGAATTAAAATGTTGCGTCAGTCTAGTAATATTTGCATCAGACGACTTAGATGATAGATCTTCAGCAACTTTCTACTTTAAAGAACCGGTAATTTAAATTTTTGCAACGTATACATAAATAATATTATGTTTCATGTTTGATCCTATGTTTTCTAGCCCCAAACATACATTCATTTAAATTCTCAAACTGTATTTACACCTAAGACGGTCTTACTCATCGTTTATGAGTTTACCTGAAAACATCCCGGTAACAGGCCTGTTGCATACAATGCAGTATTATGTTGCACATGCGCACTTAGTCACAGCCCACATTCATATATCATATTTATTGCGCGTTATCCACACACCTCTTGTTGATTCATATAGCTGTTAGAAACAACCTAACTTTTTGAATGTAATTTTGGCGGGTAACTTCCAAAACAAAATTTCCTCTTGTATTATGGTATGGCAACTGTGTTGCTTCATATTTATTTTAAGTTATCTCAGCAGAACACACCTTTGACTTTATTTAATAATACACCCGATTAAAAAACTAACTTTTTTTTAAATTGAATTAGAGGCAACCTCCAAAATTGGGAGTGGCTATGATATAAATATATCATATGATATACATATAACATATTTATTGCGCGTTATTTAACCATACACGGCACACATCTTGTTGCTTCATACACCTGTTAGATGACCTATCGCTTGAACCTAACTTTTTCAAAGTTTAATTACATTTTACATAGATAATATAATTTATAATATAATCTAACATAATTTTCCTGCGATTCATTGTATACTAAATACCCAGTTATAGAAAAAAAAACTTTTATGAGTTTTCCTGTTCGGAAAAACTGCAAGTCAAAGCTTTAACGCATTAGTCGTGAACAAACTTTGTAAAAGTGATAACATGCAACAATGCTATTGATAATTTTGGTCATGGTACGAAAATGTTCGAAAAAATATTTTTGTTGTTTCTGTTGTAAATACATAGTGTAAATATTTATTATTAGCAATGATTAAGAATACGAAAAGCTCCCAATATTTTCACTTGATTTAATTAGTGTCTTTTTTATTAGGAAAATAGTTATTCTGTCTATTTTTACCGTTGAAATGTTTAATGAAAAATGTGACGCGTCCATTTATTCACAAACAAGCATTTTTATACTGATCACCACGCCATTTTTATTCCTCTTTCTTGCCCTACAACTTTTAAAAGAAGAAGAAGAATAACAAGCACTTCCTATAATTGTAAAACGTTCGTACTGTAACACGTCATTATGCGAAATAATTCCTTTGCCTGATAATATAAATACTCACTTCGTCGTACATATACGGGAAGCTCTTGAACGAAAGCAACATGGCGTCGTTGTCCACCATTTTGTTTTTGTGTTTTTTTTTTTCACTAAAACTTCACATAAACAGTCCACGTTTTCTTAGGTTTGCTACACGGGCACTTTGAACATCACTGTGCATTTATTTTCCTTGAGCGGTGTTCTTATATATCGCATGGATTTTGTCCTGCGTCAGTGGATTTTGAACGGGAAAACTTTTTTGTTACGGTAGTTTAGTGTTTCAATTACCAGACAACTTAAACATACAGTTTTTGAATACTTTCTTTTAGAATTGAGCATAAATGAAAACCTTATTACCTCCCAAGATATTTATTTTATTTAGGACAGATAGATAAGATTTTACAACGTCATTTGGTTAACAAAATAATTTATACCCATACAGCCTAGTAGACTATCGTAAATAAAAAATAAAATAAAAGAGAACAAATAACAACATTGTCTTATTGTCCGCCCGCCCCAGTGTTCTGTATCACATCACACGAACGATACCCATATTCTAACTATGTTTTAAGCAATAACTATAAGCACATAAGCAGTAACTAACATTTAAAGAATTAATAAGTAAAACATTATATAAATTTGGTAACTCCCAAAAAGGATAACAGAGAACCTATTACTTCAGGAGCAATTATAGGTATTTTGTAAAGAACATCGCTATATTTGAATTTTGACTTAAAAAATCTGCGATTAAAATATTTGAGATGTAACACCGCTGGGCGCGTTATCCGTGGCATGAAAATCGCGATGGCATTTCCTTAAGCAAACTTGTTATTTTTTTCAAATGCCGCGTTACGACGTAATAAGATCTCACATTCCTATGCGGGCGAACACAGGCTAATTAATTTATGTGACGAGTTTATCTAGTTTGTTTTGAACAAGTTTTAATTAAGTAATACATCTGTCTTACTATTGGATAAAAAGGCTGGGTATAAGACTCCGCTAAAATTGAAAGGGGTTTGGCCCTAAGGACTTAGGGCCTTGTCCACTATACTGGTAAAGTAGGACATATTCTGCTTTTTCGAACTACCAATTTAGACTTTTCCCTCTTCTTCCTTTTATTATTTCCAAAATTCGAATAACATCGTCGATTCTCGTATTGTGGATGTTTGAAAGTGGTGATAATGATTTAATTATTGTCAAATTAATTGTAGGCGTGTTTGTCTTTTTAAACAAAGTAAGCAAAATACTTCACAAAAGCACGATTCAAAAAATCTTTTTTTTTTCTGTTTTAACTGGCCAGTCGACTCCAAATTCAAGCCCCATGGAGGCCGTAAATTCGATATAATTAACCAGTTTCGTAGCGTTCCCCGTATCGTAAGGGAAAAACCGCGAGCGCAGTTTATTGACCTGAACAGGTGCTGTGTGGGAAATATTGCAAACCGGTGTAGGATGGAAATAAAACCTGATTAAGGGCTGAAAATTAAACGAGTTTTATGAATTTGGTCTCATTTGCAGTTGCAGGATTTTAGAAGATTCTATCAAAGTGAATATTTTTATCTTGGTTCAAATACATCCTTAGAAGTAAAACATATCTTTTACTGCGTTATGTAATCCCTACCATTAATATAAATGTAAAAGTGTATTTATTAGTTAGTTATATTTTTGGTAATGGGTCAGAAAACGACAAAAGCAATCACAATTCCTGTGGAAAAGGTTTTTAAACCATACATCGAAAATAAGTAATACTAACTAAATTGATTTTCTTATTTCATATGCTCAAATATGTTTACCTATAATTTCCGATGCACTTCTACACTCAATGTGCATTAGCCTTTACCTGGCTCCTTTCACCCCATCTTACGTCACACACGCACACTTGCTAAGGTCTCGAAAAACCTTAAGCAAGGCAGTTAGGGAAGCCCCGATCAAGCCAATATTTTCCTGATTGCCTCATTTGAGAATGTTTATGAGTAAAAATAGGTACAAAACCAGAATAAACTAGACACACCTACTTATTGTGATGTTTTGGTTCCGAGGATATAGAATTTCTATACTTGATATGCAGTAATTATTAGTTCTTTTTCGTCATTTCGTGTTTGATAAATAGTAGCATTTATGTAATTATCTATTCAAGCTCTTATTTTATTTTTAATTTTCGCCTCATCTTGTTGTTATCTTCGACAGGTCATTTATCATATGATCTAAGATTCAATGAACCGAATAATTGCTATTTGGAAAACACGACATCCTTTTCATTATTATTAAATCGTAAACGAGACAGCTGTAATTGTGAATATTGTATCTACATAAATAAATAAATACACCGTACAGTCACATACATAGTCCTGAATCCTGATCCCTCATTAAGATCAATTAAGTCTCTCGAAAGATTTTTCGGTCTCACAAACACCCAGACCCGACACAAATATCTGTGGGCCTCACAAACATTTGTCTTGGTGCGGGGATCGCACCCACGGCCTCTCGTTTCACAGCCGGCGTCTAACCAACTGCGCCACAAAAGCTGTCAAATACACAATCTCATACTTGTGTAATAGTAAGCAGATTATGAAACGCCTGTTAGAAAATATATAAAAATTCGAAACAATTCTATGTTTATCTTTCTTGCTAGATCTGTCTTTTAATCTACATTTCTCGTTATAAATACTAATAATTTGAGAAACTAATTTTTACATTTCTTTGTAATTATTTCATAATTCACACGTGCGTATATTTATAATGACATCTGGGTTTTTCATAGGTATTTACAGTACCTAGTCAAGATGAAGGAAGGAAATTATTCAAGTATAATTATCTATATTCAAGAATAGGGGGTTATTATGAGAAGGTCTATTGTTATTCCAAGTCTAAGATGGTTACTATAGATATATCGAAAATAAGGTAATTTAGATTTTATGAGATGCTAGACGCTCTGTGTTTTGTACTTAAGCTGTTTGAGTACTTAAATAAATTATAACTACAGCAATTCCTTTAACAAACTGTCAACTTCTCTTGTCAGTTTTAGAGCAAAATTTCCTTAAAATATCGAAACCTATACTTTTGTCAACTAATCATTTCTAAGTTTAAGACAAGGTTTTCACGCTCCATGAATTCAAGTTCAGTGTTAAGAAGATTTAAGAATATGTCGGATGAGTACCCTTATCCAACTTTAAACCTCAGTCATCCTTATGTGACGAGATGTCTCAATTATCAATAAACAAAAGCGTAGGAACCGGAATAAGTTTTACAATATATTGTAGTATACGCGGTGGTACGTGATTACCGTCGCGTGTGACACGTCCACGATCTGATATCAACGTGAATAGAATGTCTAATGTTTTCCTCGAACATTACGCATCTTGCCAACTTTATTTCCCTAAAATGTTTCCGTCACGTACCCCAAATTATGTTTTGATGACTAGTTTCAACTACGCGACTCCGCTAATTAAAGATATTTTTTGGGGCATTTAGAAAAATTATGTGAGTAAATTTTTACGATGCTCGCGCACACCGACTTACAAAAACAGACATGCATATAAATACCATTCTCTAACTGTAAAATAATTTGTTTTTGACTGTGAATATATAAATCATATCAATCAATATTCGTTCAAATATGTTTTGTCTACCTAAATTGAGTTGAGTTATAATATTTAATTAGTAAGAAAATTACATACATACATACATAAACTCACGCCTGTCTCCCTAAAGAGACAGAGGTTCCCCTGGCAGAAACCAGGGCACCCACATTTCACCTTGTTTGTTCCGTCTCACAATGTGGAGAGGCCTATTGCCATATCGGGTACAAATTCCTGACTCCGGGCTGATAATGAATAGAAAAATCCAATATCAATTTGCCCGACCCGGGATTCGAACCCCAGACCTCAGCTTTGTAATCGTACCTTAGTACAACTGCGCCACCGAGGCAGGCATGAAAATTAATCATTATAAAATATTCATTATCCGTTCGGTAAATCTGAAACGCAGTTTTTTTCTACTTCGAAATCTGTTACGTAATCGACTACAAAATTTGTAATAGACGTAAAAACCCGGTGTCAGTTTACGGTAACGGCTTTTTGTTTTTGGTTACGTAATTTGATTTTGGAACGTGGTTCTTATAATAATCTAGATATTTATATAACGCATCTATTTGTTAGGCTTGTGAAACTTTATTATTTATGAAAGTTATTAAGAATTTACTTCAGCTATTCTGCAATAAAATTTAAAGCATCAAGCTGTTTGTATAGTTTTGCAGGACATATGTAGATTATAAATTTATTCTTTTTTTATTCTTTTTTTATTAATAAATAAATTTATTCGACTTGACTGCTTCGGTGGCGTAGTTGTATTACGGTACGGTTACAAAGCTGAGGTCGCGGGTTCGAGTCCCGGGTCGGGCAAAGTGATATTGGATTTTTCTATTCACTATCAGCCCGGAGTCAGGAATTTGTGCCCGATATGGCGATAGGCTCGCCCCCTATCACATCATGGGACGAAACATACAAGGCGAAATGTGGGTGTCCTGGTGGCGCCTCTGCCTACCCTTTAGGGGATAAAGGCGTGAGTTTATGTAAGTATGTATAAATAAATTTTAAATTTTAAAAAATTGCTAAAATGTGAGCCTTGTATGTACCTAACATGGGCCAAGAAAATGCCGTCCGATTGAGGTGTCAATTATTATATATTATAACATGAAGCCTGCAAACTTACAGTTAAGTAATTTCAACCTAGTCATCCTTCAAAATCCGATATAACTAGGTACTTCTGATCTTTGAAATTTGCCTGCTAACCAGGAGATTCACAACAACAAGACGTACATCATATTAATGTAGGACTTGATGCGGTCAGAATACTAATTCTGCCAGATGGCGCTTCAATCGCGAGTGAGCTGTCAAGGCTGAATTAAAAAGTACAATATTATGATACTATCACTTTAAATTGTATAGTATTTTGCTTTAGAAAATACCAAGATTGCCTGCGCCTTATCTATAAGTCAACTCGAAGCTAACAACTGGTTATGGAAACTATTAGAAAGGCTTTTAACTGTGCAGCAGGCGACGCGCTGTCTATGACTATACTTACTGTCTGATAGACATCAGCATGACTTTAATAGCGATATTAATAATGTAAAATGTAATAGCAGAGGGAATCAGTTTGGATACATTGCGAATGAATAGCATGCTATATTGGTAGGGATTATTTCAGTTCTGAAAGGGGCGTGGGAACCTATATTTCAAAGATTGGTAGGTTGGCCTTTAGGGTACACCTAGTTCTAATCGACACGTATTGAAGTGCGTATATTTCATATTGGTTATAAAACAAGTCTTTTATTAATCCAGAAATATGGATAATGTCTTAGCAAAATTATTGTTTAATTTTCTAAATGGGTGTAATTGAGTATTTTACTGCTATGCAAGGAAGGATTAAAGCAATCATATAAATGACATTCCGCTAAAAATACGATGTAGGTAAACCAAATACAATAATTACATTAACTTTGATTCGCACTTTACCACTTTTTTTTTTCACCAAGTTCAGTGTAGCGACGAAAGATGTGCCAACAGTCGGCCAACCTAGATACGTTTCGTTTGTCAATTGTCTCTCTCAAGGCGAATAAGCAGACTGAAGTTTCTATTCTAGACTCAAGTGCTATTTGGGACTACTAATAAACTTGGCGACTTGATGACTAAGATTTTTTTAAAATAACAATGTTAAAGTGTGCTTGTAGAAGTATATATGTATGTGTCCGGAAGTGAAGGACGTAATCGTGAGTGCCGCTTTTAGGGAGGAAAGAGAAAAAGAGAAAAGCTCTGGTAGTGGGAGGCTTGTGACCTCCCAATACTATAGCAACGTACATTTTATCATTTCATAACGACTTTTAAGACAATACCACTCACCAGCGCAGTCACACGATTGAAAATGGAAAACTGAGTAGCTTCACCATTTATAAATATACAAAAACATTTATTCACAAACAAAATAACAAAAAACTGAGTTTTATTACACCAAACTATAAAAAGAGCTTATGTTTTATTAAATGCAAATGTTATTGCATTTTATATCAGATAAATTAATGTTTGTGATCAAATCAAAACAGACTCAAATTAGGCGATTTCGCAGAATATTCGCGAACATAACAACGTCGATAACAATATTGACATTGCAAATACATAGATTATAAGTACATATTTACTTGATATTTATTTGATGGTAATTCTGTAGCGTGATTAACTCGACTTGTTTACAATGCAAATTGATGATTATTAACCAATGTGGGTCGACCTATTGGTCTATTAATCGCGTGGAAGCATACCCAAATAGGCTTTGAACCACAAAGATCACGAGTTCGACTGCCAGGTCGGGAAAATCACTTTATATGAAGTTTTGAAATTATATAACTGTCTGAAGTAGGTTTCCGAACGCTTTCTACGGTCTTACAGTAAACGAATCTAGTTAAATACAATTAGGTCCAATTAGTAAACCAGTAATGTTTTTAACATTCCGGAGCCAAAATGTGACTTTAATATGACACTAAGCACAATGGTCTCAAGTCCTTTATAACAATTAGAATGAACTCAACAATGAGCAATTCCATTATTGCTGATTCTTCACGGCACGAACGGTAACATCAATAACAATTCGATGAATTGTTTGTTTACGAAAAACAGAATTTTAAATAATTTCACAGATGTTCATGTGCCGTTAAGTGAAGTATTCAAAATTATGTTAAATTATTATTGAAAAAAAATGAACATTTTAAGAATAAGTTGGGTGCAAAATTAGCTACTTTTAACCTTATACCATACTTTCGTGGGTTTTGCGGAGCTATTTATGTGCATATTGCAATCGCATTTGTCTTCACTATACAATGTCATATATAGGATTTTTCTGGAGAGGCCTATTGCAAGATTTTCTTACGTTTTCCTCACACGCAAGTGACTAATTGTTTCTGTCAGAGTCAATTCTTGCATATCAATAGAAGTCGAAATCGCTTATAGCATACATAGCATATTCATTAATATGTTCTTTTGTTGTGGGTTAGAAGGCTAGTGTCACCAGAATATTCTTTACAGCCTCCGTTATGAGGTTAATAGATTTCCTCTAATTAGCAAAAGTTTTCTGGTGTGAGGATTTTAAGAAGCCCGCATAAAGACCACCATACACGGCGACCACACCACCATACGGCTCATCATAGTGACACAGTAAGGTGTGACAAATTTCGAGTTCATGCCTTGCACATCCAGATACAATCATCATCATCATCATCAGCCCTTATGCATCCACTGCTGGACATAGGCCTCTCCCATAGCACGCCACTGGGCTCGATCTTCAGCCCATCGTCGCCAACCGCTACCAGCCACCCCACGAATATCGTCGCTCCACCTGGCTGGAGGGCGTCCTACACTACTAGATACAATCATACTTCATGCCAATTAGGTACCGATATAATTAATGTATTAACTAACGAACGATAGCCATTACGCGTCATTGCACACTAGTCAATACACTATTTACCATCAGGTGGTACGTAATTTAATCATGCCAGTCCAAAAAGTTCTCTTACCTTTTGAGATGCATAATACAAAAATATATTTACACAATGTATGTTCAGAGCTTCGTCATTTCAAACTAGTTGTAATGCAATGTCTAAGTCAAGGCCACTGCGCCGGCACTCGCCATGCTCCGCGCAATCTGACCGCCATGCCATTTACACAGGAACTACGCATCGCTGTTATTATAAACAAAATTATTTATCAGCTGGCCTGCTTCATGAATGAACAATTGCCTATTGACGCACAGAAAGGAAGCGCAATTAGAAAACTTGAAACAGTTTTCAAACCGGAGAATGTAAAGTGCAGAAGCAAAATGGTTTAAACTCTGAGGATTTGTAACAGTTTGGAGAAATGGTGAGATTTCTTGCTAAGACATAATAGGAAGATTCTAAATTAGCTGTATGATACTTGCACAAACGGGATTATAATACACCTGATGGTACGGCAAGTGCAACACAATAATTTTTAATAATATTTTTGGATTCATAGTGAGGTGGGAAGCAGAATATGATAAAATGCGTACCAAGTAAGCTACAAATCCTTCTCTAAAACCACAACAAAATATAACTAACGTAAGTCAATTTACATACAAGATTATTTTACCTATCATTAAATCATTATGCAATCTGAGCTAAAACTGTTCGTAGGTGGTCTAGCTGTCATGACTTTAATTTATCTTGTAATTACGTTGCTTCACATTTTACACTGAAATATTTTCTTGTATTTTCCTTAAACGCATGAGAGGCTAATTGCACCCGTCGGAATCAGTTCTTGCATACCAATTGACGTTTAAATCATGCATAGAATATCACTCTATTCGCAGTTGTTTTGATGTTGTTGGACAATTTAACCTCTGATCTGATATTGACAATCGGAGACAATTAGGTCTTTTGCGAACATTGTTGCATACACTACGTGCTATAGAGTGACAAGCGGGCTGAGAATCGAGAGGTAGAATATTTTTGATTGAGACCAATGTGATCTGTTTTAGGTCCAATTTGGGAATGAGAGTGTCTTTCATTTTATTAATTTAATTTCTGATGCCAAAATAGTACAAGCGTTAAGTATCTAAGTCAATGGAAAGGAGTGTAACCTGGCTTTTTAAGAGCTTAGTAAACTGAAATCAATTTCCAAAAGGTTTTATATGGATTTAAAATGGAGTATATGTATCGACAATGAAGCATATGTGATGGATGATAAAGATAGCTTGTTTTCGTCAAGTATTGTTTCACAATATTTCTAAAGTATTTAAAGTAAATGTAGGCAGACTCGTTGTCGTCTCGTTAGCTTATAAGGTAATAAGCAGATCCTACTGAGCAAATAATTTGTGTCGTGTGGTGTACTCTTTCAATTATCACAAACGTGCCATAACAAGACGTTAGCGATTCGATAAATAAACATAATGGTTCACGTTGTGCTACACGGAAAAATAACCGACGGAGTTGTTTGATTTGTGCGTAATTTATTTGTGGGGAACAGCTGATTATTCTCATATTAAAATCATTATGATATTTTGGAAGGAGTATGAAGACTCTCCCGCCCTCTCACGCGCCACTGCAACTCCTGTAAGCCTGGATCAACAGTGGCACGCATTTTAATGCCATCGAGCATTGAAGCTCAGGGAGTCTCTGGGAATATCTAACTTGTCTTTAATCCGGAAATCAATCATAAAGTTAAATTAATAAGAGGAGTTGGAAATACAAATCGTGAAAATTATAGGCCATTGTACATTTGTGAAATGTTAAATGTAGCTATGCGTCCTGCTTATCACCATATTAAATGTAACCTTAATAGGTTAAGAAAGAGTTGTATGTCATTCTTCGCTTACTGATATAATGCAATCTGTGTACCGATACATACCGTGCACATACCAATGGTGTCAAATATATGTTTTCACGAGAGAAAAGTATAAAAGCCACGTCCATCGATACACTCGAAGATTTAGCTTCCAACATGGTAAGTATTTACACCATGTAACTTACACTTAGCGAAAATAAATTAATTTTAATTAAAATACGCTTATAAGTTATATGACGATGTAGTGCTGGAATTTAGGATTGAGCTGTATTTTATTGTTTCTTGACGAATACCTAGTTTAGGGCAGAACGGATTATTGACTTTGGTCTTGGGTATGAACCTTAGGCACAAGCTATGAATTAACGTTACGTGTGTATTTATAGTGCATTATCGTTTGCTTCCAAAGTGAAAATCATCACGAGGAAACCTAGAACGTCTCCGCAAGTATCTTACAAAGTTTAATTCAACTAGCCTGTATTGTGCCAGCGTGATGGTTTAACAACTAGCCTCCCTCAACCTCTATTTAGGAGAACTTAGAAACAAACAATAGTCCATCCGTTAACACAACGTAGGAGCCAAAATACCAGATATCCTTAGTAACACAATTCCACACAGATTCAAAGTCCAAATCGCGTGGAAACCTTCCATTGGACACAATCTGTGGGAGTTGCCTTGTAAATGCAATGTAGACAATAGGTAGTTGGTCCCTGGCGAACTTTGCTCGTTTATTTGTGCTATTGACATTGCATATTGAATGAATGTCTACGCCACGTGCTATTGATTCATGCGTTATTATTGCTAAATTGTCGCAGGTCGCGTTGCTTCAATTGTTTTTGTTGTATAAGCAATTTACGCAAGCTAGGGTAGGAATTACCCTATTATATTACGTTGAAAACACGGTGAGAGTATTTTAGTAATACTTCTTACTCGGCAATATAATGAATAAGCTATGAAACAAAAAATGAATTTTCTAAATCGGTTCAGACGTTTCGAATAATCGGTGAACATAATATATAAAAAAAATTCAACGAATTGGGAGCCTCCTCCCTTTTTGAGGTTAATAATCAATAACTGCGAGTGGATAGGCAGAATCGTATCTTTTCAGTAGAAATGTGCTACCCTTCTACTTTTCTATGGGGTTAAATTTAGCAATGTAAGTAGCCTATTTCCTTCCTAAGAGTTCCCGATTGTCAAATTCCATTATGATTACTTCAGATGTGTAGTTTTGAAAAGGTTTACAAACAGCCAGAATTAGTGTATATGATTTTAATAAAATAAGTTAAAACGACGAATGTATAAATGTTTTTTAGAACTTACAATCTGTTTTCCCCAACTAGTTTAAACATGCGACTAAAAATGGCTTAAAAACCTTGAAGCATATTTTTGTCTTTTTGTTTTTGAAAACCAGCTCACAGACGATTACGGTTTTCCCCCTTATCAATGACCTAATCTGATTTTAAAGAAATTATACACAGTGGCTATCAACGATATTTTTTTTTGACATTGTTGTTGTAATTAGAGCTGTTTGACAATTGTAGTAATATTTCCGGAGCGGTGTATGTCAAATGGTCAAAGAGCGTTTGCGCAAGTCTCGAATCGAAAGTTGGTACGAAGTTTACGCAGTTATTTGCCCATACATCTTACAGCATACTGGTGCAAACTAAGACTTGCACAGTTATATCGTTACGTGCGTGGCGGCCATTACATTCTAAGATGTCTTAAGCCCGCAACATGATAAATCAAATAAAAAAATGAATAGGGCGAGTTGAAAACGCTTGTCGGTAGTAAGAATACTTTGTAGTGTGTCAATTATTACGCCCATTGATTAAGAAACTTAAATTGTTGTGATTCAACAAGCAGCTATTAATCAAACCAAGTTGGCATTTCTGTAATAATTACTGCGTTGCAAACTGGTTTTGAAAATTAAACACTAGTTTCTTACCCGTCCTTTTTTAGTGAAAACTACTTTCCGAAGAAGTTAAGTAAAAAGACAATTTGAATGGTAAATATGTTAGGTAACGGATTCAATAAATTATTCACATTCAAATAATTCACAAACTCCGATAGTCTAAAATGTTGACTTTAAGCACCCACCACACGTAATCGTCTTATTGTAAATATTTCTACTTTACAGTAATTGAACCCCTTCGTATTGTTGATCGAAGTTGAACACAATACATCAGTAATGCGGATGGCGAACGTCGACATACAAACAGACAGGCGTAAATAAAGCCACCTTGTTTAATGTTCATGTTCACGCCGGGACATTTCGCACACAGTAAGTCGAAGAAAAATATATTGAGTCAATTAAAGCTTATGATTAAAATGCGACCTGGTCCTCGTGGGGGAAAGGAGCTGGGTGAGGACTGCCCAGGACAGAACAACCTGGCGTGAGGCTACACTCAGCATTGGGTGGATACAAAGGCTGAAGAAGAAGAAGAAGAAGATTAAAATGCATCTGATGATAAGCCCAGTGCAACTAAATAGAAATGACCACGTTGATCGTAATGGAGCTTAACACGAAATGTGAGTCTTACGTGGGGCATGTCATATCTTTTCCATCATCGTTTAGGTACAGTGATCGCTATCTGGGCAGACCATATTATACTAACACCAGAAAATGTTAGTTCATAATTTATACTCATTATATGCTCATTGTAAAGTAACGGCTTTATTAATAAAAATATTTAAAACCTAATTTAGCTGTCGCATGTTTTGTCTTGTTCGCTCAAACTGAATTCTCAAGTCGTTCGAAAGGAACCAAACATTCAATAACTTAAGGCCACCAGGGATCCAAGCTGACCGTCACATCATATCATTAAAACGCGTTTATAAACATTAAAAACATCGGTGAAAGTGACAATAACTCCTCTTGAACTCTTAATTAACTCAATCAGAAATAAAACAAACAGGTAAAGTAAGTATAAAGGGAATTCCCTTATCTCACATCTAAAGAAATATTTTATTAAATGATTTCTTCCTCTTAAGAATATAAATGTACCTAAGTGGTATTATTGCAATGAAACTTCTTACTTGATAAACAGTTTCTTTTTATTTTTACGCAAAAATAAGTTAATAACCCTCTTTGAATCTGTATAAAGCTGCTAAATTTGAAGCATTTTGAAAAAATATTCGAATCCGTCTAATTCAGTTTTCGAATTAAAAATTCCAAGCCAGTACACCAATCGAACCCAGCACCTTACAGTCGATAGCCACAACTAACAAACCATTATAAGTAAGTTTCGAATCTACATAAATATTATGATGTTTTAGCCCAAGCACTAACGATGTAGTGTTAGAAGCGTCAAGTAATTACTAGGTAATAGAAATTTCAACACAACGCAATTAAGGCGCAGGGTAAATACCTGTGGCGAATATTCTTCATACTTGTTTGCTTGGCTTTTCAGTTATGTGTGGTGTTACGTAGACGTGTTGCAATAAGGCAAATGTCGTTTTAATGAAAACATGGATGAATAGGTAACTTAGGTGCCATGGCCTTCTCAATCTACAGTCAAAAAGTTTGATACCACTGTTGTGGTCCGAAAAGAAAATTGCAAGCATTAAAATTAGAGGTCAATGTGAGACTTGACATATGTCTACGAGTAAAGAGTGCATTGTCATAAGTACAGTGATTAATAAGTTCTGTGTTGACACTGGCAGTAATATTCTCAATGAAGCAGAATCAGTTGCCAAAAACAAAAAAAAAACCTGTCTCACCCTGTCTATGGACAGGCGTGACACCATCAGGTGATGGACATGCTCGCCTCGTCATTGTATCCTATAGGAGTAATCTGCCTATGATCCTCTACTTAGCACGAAACTGACATTGATTCTTTCAAACATTTTCATCAGTCTTTTCATACGTTTTCGTCGATTTAAGGTACTCTTGATCTGTTGTTTGTTTAGGTTATCTCAATAGGTGGCTTCGGTTAGCATAAATTCGATATAATCAATCTATACAAAGTCTTTTAGACATTATCGTCTTGAATATCTAATTAATTATTGTCAGAAATCCATAATTAAATTTCGGTTATGAGCTGGTTCTGTGTTGTAGTTTATGTTGATCAAAAAGCCATTCAATTTCTATTTTAAAAACAAACATTTTAAAAAAATACATCGCCTGTAACTTCTATTTATAGCCTTTATATTCTTTAAAGTAAATTGAGTCAACTGCAATACCGCCAATTATGGTTCATTGGCTGATTGGATATAAAAACAAGGCATTACGAACGTAATGTCTTCGGCAACGCGAATTATTTGTAAAAAATATACATGTCCGCGTGTTGCGCGCACGTGCCGCGAAACGAGGTGCCGCCAATGCATGGTCAATGCATACAATAAAAAATAGGGTTCCATCGACGGGATAAATAAACCCTATTTGTTGATTTAGATAACATATTTAATAATTATACATTTTCCTTCAGAAATTGGCGTATAAACTGGAGTGTAAGATAACAAAAAGTATATAAAAATCTTTATAGGTTCTACATTATTATCAAGTTTTCGTGTAATGCTTATATTATGATAAATTGATTTTTGCAACTAGTGTAAATTAGATATCGTTGTGTTGTGTTTTTATCGCGTGGGGTTTAAAACCGTGTGGTAATAATAGCGTAGAAAATATTGCAATTTCATGCCAGTTGGATTTTTATCCGAGGAAAATATTTCTGTATGGGACGGTGACGATTAATTTTTCAAAAGTTTATCACAATTTACGAACAGTTAGTCATCATTCATCAATGTAAGGAATACACATTTAATTCTTATATGTACTAAACATACATCACCAAATATAGGAATTAATTTGCTTTTCAATTTTGAATCGTTTGAATAATTTAGTTTTCCATTTAACAAATATTTCCCCAGTTCACCACTCGGGGAAACATTTAGATGAAGTTGATTGATTACTTGAGCGAAATCCGTTATCTATTTCTCGGGAGAAAAGAAAATGCGATTAAGCTGCCTTTAAATTGAACTCGACGAACAAATCCATTTAATGCCTGGCGTGGCCTGGGTACGGAGTAAATTGCTATGCTAACTCGATAACATTGTCACTATAGCCAATTTTAACCAGAGAGTTATATAATGGATTCTGATTAGAAAAGTTACTGAATAAGTGACGATAAATAAACCTTTATAGAAATCCACACGAAACAATAGATGAAGGTACAGATAAAGCCTAATTAACTAAATAATTATATTTACTAACCTCTTAAAAATCCGCACATTGCAGTAACTTCTTGATTTTGCCCTACCTAGTCAGATGGAAGTTGAAATAAGACCTATTTAGCTGGATAGGTATTGAAAAAGAATTCCCCGCTTAAATAACAAAGAAATATTCAGCTAATTATTAATACTAGTTAAATTGCATCAACGTAATAAAAATCAACGTAGCGTGAAGAATCTAGTAAGGACGGTAAAATTTTGTTACATTTGCTGTTGGCAAGACTTAGTTTGCCGCGAATCAATTCTGAATCTGTTTCTAAGATCCACAAATAGTTGTTTCCAATTTCGATGTTATGAGATCGATAATTAATAGCCGCCACACACGTCCAAGTACGTTTGCGCAAACGCGAGTTTGCCAGTCTCACATCGAATATTTAACGAAGTTTGTGCAGTTATTTGCCCACACACGTTCCAGTATACTTATGGAAACTTAGACTTGCACAGTTATATCGTTACGTGTGTGGCGACCGTAAGTCTCTTGTAGTGTCTGTGTCCCAAGCCGGAACATTTTGAAGTATCGTATAGTAATTCTCGTATAGTAAAGTAAACGTTTCCCACTGTGAAATTTTAGTTCCAAATACGCTCACAATGGCGCTGTTTAAATTCCCATACAAAATTTTACTATTACTATTCTATTACGATACTGCAAAATGTTCCGGATAGGGGCACTGATACCACTATACAAAATGTGTGTCTACATATGTGAATGTTGGAAATATTTATTTATTGTTATTTTATACGGAACCGTTTCGATGGATTGGCCGTTAACACTCATGACGGTTACGCTGTGAACTGTCAGTGAGCGGCAATTGAGGTGAATAGAAACCAAATTGGTTTAATTGCTTCGTTCAGATGTTGTTGCTATTGATTAAATCGATGCATACCACCTACACTTAGCAACTGGATGTAACAAAGTGATAAACGAATTAATTGTTCATTTAATCATTACGTTTGATGTTGTGTAACATAAATCTACACGGATCTTAAATAATTTACATTTTTTTAAATCCAAATATGAAGTTTGCCGAATGAGAGAGGTTACATTATATCTCGAAAGATGAGAGAATGATTACGTTCTTTGAGAGAATACGTAGTATGAAGATGCGACGTATTACCAGTAGTACTTACCGTCTGGCATAACACCAGATAGAAAAATATGCAATTATCTGGGAAAAGGGTTTTTTTCATAAAACCCCTTTCCTATAATTGAGTATTGCTTGATGAAAGGATTGCATGTGAGTCTATAGGGTACATAAATAAAATCATAACTTGGTAACAAATATTTCCCAAGACAATTATTCGAGACTTTATGGCCTGTCCGAAAGAGTACATCATATACCCAAGCTGCGTGACGGAATCCAAAGGTTACCTACTTCAATTGTCACAATCCGAGTCACTCATT
The DNA here is from genome assembly GCA_949752805.1 of Deilephila elpenor. Lineage (NCBI taxonomy): Eukaryota > Metazoa > Arthropoda > Insecta > Lepidoptera > Sphingidae > Deilephila > Deilephila elpenor. The sequence goes on along the minus strand of OX457107.1, from coordinate 12,382,607 downwards.
ATTACATTTTTTGCTCTGATTGCTATGAATACTTGTCTTCCATGCTATGGACGACTGACTTCGAACATCGTGATAAATAGTGATAAGTCCTGAAGATCGCTTTGAGAGCTAATTTTTCATTTACCGGCACTATTTTGAGAGACCTACTCGTATTTTTGTGGAGAAAATTCTTTAAAGTATTTACTTATGTAAAAACTAAAACGCATTTATAATAGAATGGTAAATAAAATAAATTATAATATATAAATAAATACACCCAGCAGTCACACACATAGCCCTGACCCCACACTAAGATCGAGTCTTGCGTCGTGGGTATCAGGAACTACGAGAGACTTTTCGATCTCACAAATACCCAGCCCCAAAACAAATACTTGTGGTTCACACAAACATTTGTCGCAGTGGGGGGATCGAACCCGCGGCCTCACGTTCCACAGCTGGCGTTCAACCAACTGCGCCCCGGAGGCTCTCAATCGAAGATCTAATGAAAATAACTGGCGCAGACACTTATTTAGTATTGAAATATTAAAATAAGTGTTGAAAGGTTTAAAAACCTTCCGTTTAATTTATAATAACTGTACTCGTACATATTATGTGTACGTTATGGAAGAGCTGCAGGCAAAAATAAGTAAAAGATATATTTTTGTCTCGGATGTACGACATAAGTCAGTTGCAATTCCATCGCATTGCAACTCTTATGAATTATACATTGTAGCATCTTTAATCGTTAACTCTCTGTCATGAAACAATTGAAACCCAATCATTCTTGAGAAATATTATTTTTGATAGATTCAATTTATTCGCATTGGCTCTATTGTAAGATCTAGCCTTATTAAATTAACTGATATCTACAACATTAACTATAGAACATATTATTATGTAATAAAAAATATTTATTTATTTAACACTTTGTACATTTCAATAGTACAGGCGGACTTAAAGCCTAAGGGCAATATCTTTCACCAAAAGGCTGTATGTAATATAATTCCTTTGTTAATTGTTACATCTATAAAAATAGACGTTATGTTATGACGGGTGGAGCGTGGAAAAGACAGCGGAGAATAAACTGTGTGATCAAACAAATAGTATTTAAATCAGCTAATATATGAAATTGAGTTGAAATTATCGGATTGGGGATAAATAGACAACTAAAGTCTCAATCTGTTATCAGTTAAAATTGCAATAATTTCTTTTTTAATAACAAGAAATAAGCAGCTCTATTTCACTCTTTACGTACAGGGGACAGATGGAGAAAAAAAGAAACATGGTGCCATAGTAAAGTGTTCTGTTTATGTATCTTAGTAGCGTTCTATTAAAGAAGAATATAACAAGATATAGGTTGATGACGATACTATATTCTTAAATATACCGTTACAAATAATGATTTTGTAACTAGTAAATGATAAATAGTTCCATAAATAGCGGGCAGTTGACAACGTTAATGTTATATTTGTATATCCATTAGTTCGTCACTGTGGAAATTTACTGAACAGCTCTTTTGCACTTTGATGCTATATTAGGATATATATTAAGAGTTTTCCATGAGTCCTTGAGCCTGTACTCGGTTTTTTTAAGAAACATCAGTTACATACATAAACTCACGCCTTTATCCCCGAAAGGGTAGGCAGAGGCGCCACCAGGACACCCACATTTTGCCTTGTATGTTCCGTCCCACTATGTGATAGGGGGCGAGCCTATCGCCATATCGGGCAGAAATTCCTGACTCCGGACTGAAAATGAATAGAAAAATCCAATATCACTTTGCCCAACCCGGGACTCGAACCCGAGACCTCAGCTTTGTAACCGTACCGTAATACAACTACGCCACCGAGGCAGTCAAACATCAATTATGTTGCAATAAATATGTATGTTCATGTTGTATTGATTTTAATTTTTAATACGCTTTTATTATTAGAAAAGACCGGCTCGACTCGGCTTAGCCCGGATTATCGTCTAGGAATTCGTAGTCTTTATGCTGTTCACATTTAATCTGTATTACTGCAAAGTGTCATCATAATTCATTAAATAGTTTTACGGGAAAAGGTCAAGCTCCGTTGTACTGGACAAAAATACAAGTATACTTTTATATGAAAGAACTTTTTTCAGATAACCTTTATCGTGTCGCATTTTCGTTTCATAAATTTTCAAATCACCACTATTTTGAAGAAGTTGCTCTTTAATAATTCAATCAATTGCAAATCCGAGCGGGCCCTCTGCCGGGTGCTCCAAATGTCCGCTGACCAATTGAAAAACCAGTTTATTCACTGGTGCAGAATGATATCAATACCTCAAGGTCAAGGTGAATCGTATTTATTTAAAAAGGTAAAGGTTACTTGAACTTTAAAGGGCTTTATTATAAGTAAAGATGTCGTATTATGCGGAATAAAATTATATAGGCTTACGATGGATATGGCATGTAACGTATGGTTTTGAAACACGGAATAACGCTAACTAGTTCAATGGCACCCTAACAAGAATAGAGGCTTAAATCTTTTCAACCAAACTTTGGATTAACCATCAAATAAAAATTCATGAAATGATTGATATAAGTAAAAATGTGCTGTCAAGTTCAAATAAATTGACTTATTCTCTGCTTATTCCTGAAGGATACAAGTATGGCAGTTAATTATATTTGATATGTACACAGTATCTTTTAATAAAATAATATTAATTGTTACCAGCGCAATTACGAACGTTTTACTAGGGTGCAATTTTTTCTCAACAGTTGTATTGTTGATCGAAGGGTGCAATGTATAATACTCAGTCGAGGTTTAACTGCTGCAATATATGTATTATAAATTTATAATACACGCCTACTATAAACCATATTGTTTACTATCTTCTTATGTTTTCTATTTAATAACGCGAGAGTAAGCCTGATTTATCTATATAAAGTTTGTATTTTTGTTCCTACATGAGTTATACTCGTATAATCACACATAAACTCACGCCTTTATCACAGAAGTGTAGGCAGAGGCGTCACCAGGAAACCCACATTTCGCCTTGTATGTTCCGGCCCATGATGTGATAGGGGGCGAGTTATATAATCATATTGCGATTAAACTCTTAAGTTAATAAAAGAAAATAAAAACATCTCAAAATGTACCATCCGTCTGTTCCTAATGTCTCCATCGATTATAAATCAACATAACAGGACTTCTGTGTTCGCAGAACGGTACATTTTCGTTTGCAATGAGCAGCACGGTTTATTTAAAATTAATATTGTTTTTTACGTAATGGAATTTTAAAATGATTCACTTCCTGCCGTAATTTCCCAGACAAGACAAAATGGAATATTTGATTTTTCAGCAGAATGAAGTGTTGGGAAAGTAATTGAATTACTCAGAACTGTAATTGGCGCATGATTATGATCGCCTCGTATCTGATCTTGGGATGGTAATAACTTCGGCGAAATAGGGATGTTGATGTTATTGCAACAAAGTATTTTGTCGTTTTTGGTTCCCTTAGAACGAAACCTGTAACTTACTGTGGTTTAGAACTACGTGTGATATTGTTAGATGTATGTACAAATAAAAACCTAGCTTTTTAACAATGTTGTTGCGATTTCCACAATATTTGCAGTTACATTATGCAGTTACATATATCGATATGCATAAGATTACATCACAGAGACGTAATCACCTGTTGCCTGTAGATAGTACATATTCTTTGTTAACGGCATTGCAGTTACCATCAGGCAATGAACTCACAGTCAGAAAAAAACAAGGGAACATTCTATTATTTAGCATATTGATGTATTCAGATTCTAGTCATTATTCAAAATTGACCTACTGCTCTTGAATGCGCTAAGAATTTATTGATTTTTATGCACAAGCTTGATCCATTAATCAAGTAATTTTAATTCGCTCGTAAATACTAACGGCCTTATTTAAAGACAGTTTTAAAAATCATTTTATATATCGAATGTTTTGTCTTCTTCGCTCAAACTGAATTCAAAAGTCGTTGGAAAGGGACAAAACATTCGGTAAATAGGTTTTAAAACTCTATGAATAAGGCCGTAAATAGTATTCTAATTAATAATTCAAATTAAGGTGTCGATTATTCGATCATATAAGAACAAGGTAAAATATAAGCATTGATGTGATGGAGAATATAAACAATGACGTTTTCTTACATTAGCACAGCAAAGTACCTGGTGAAAAGTAGATTGTTATACAATAGCAAGAGACATTTGTCTCTCGTCTGTTGCCAGTCTACTGAACGCCTAATTTGTTACAATATGCAAGTTGCAGTCCATTCTCATTCAATTTTTGTCTGTGGAAATTTGACGACCATTTTCTAATTCAGCTGATAAATTGTCTCAATGGTCCAGCGGTAATTTTAAATGTGAAGATCGTAAAGTACTGATTTTAATTCTATTCCCTATTAAGTATATATTTTCATAAATCATTATCAGTTGGAGATTAAATTTGTGATATTATGTAACGTTTTACTTTTATATATAGGTGCTATTATTATTACTTACATACATAAGCTCACGCCTATATCCCAGAAGGTGTAGGCAGAGACGCCACCAGGACGCCCACATTTCGCCTTGTATGTTCCGTCCCACGATGTGATGGGGGGCGAGTCTATTGCCATATCAAAATCTAGTACCACTTTGCCCGGGATTCGAACCCGAAACCTCAGCTTTGGTTCTCGTACCTTAGTAAAACTACGCCACTGAGGCTTAATACTAATTCTAGTAAATACAATAAACATTTTACTTATCGTTTGTAATTAGTAATTTAACACGGACATAATCTATACATATAATATGGTAATAAATTAGTAAACTCCTAGAAATTTCCGATACATTTCCGCTCATTGTCTATTTAAAACTATGTATAATAAAATTCTTAACATACACAAGAATTAATAATATAGTAATGCAGAGTTAAGTACCTTATCATTTTAATGCGCATCTGGCATGAAGACCTACTTCTTCACAGTCATTTGTTTTTATTTGCACTTGAGGGTACTTTTAAAATAAATCGCAAAAGTTTCCACATATCTTAAAAAATAATAGAAAACAAAACAAAATGTATTTTAAAATAAATTTTGTTATTTATGAAGGTAATTTACGATGTAGATATTTATTCTAAATTCAAATATTGATTACAATATCCATGTGACATTTAAAAGATGTTTAATTTGATTATTTGAGTGATAAATTAATTGAATGATGAACATAATCCAGCAAAATTATTCGCGATATGAATTTAAAAATTAATACTTTTAATAACAATGTTATTTCGTGTTAGTTTTATAGAAAAAAAATCGTAATAATATTGTGTAAACACGTGGTGTGACGCAATCTAGATTATTGTAGATCAAGCGAACGTTTTGCGGAAAATATTTGTATGTTAATTCGCGAATACGTAAGTACTGGTTTTGATATTTTAATAATAATTGTCACGCTCCGTGTGGCGCCTTAATTGTTGAGTTCTAGTGATTCACTCTACATACATTACATTCCGTTTGGTAAAAATAAATAATAACCGGATTTAGTTGCGAAATTTCTAGTTTTTGCATTTAAAATAATATTTTTTCTTAATTCCGTATTTCAAAGCAAAACAGCTAGTATAAATATTATTGTGTTCTGCATGATGAAACTAAAACTTTATAATCTATACGGTCGTGATTTCTTAAAGTCAGTCAATATTTCTTAAAGTGTATGCTGTTGCATAATTTCTAGCTTTCTCAATAAAAAAAAAACTAACCTGACTATATCCTGTATCGTTCTTTTCCGTCATAACAAAACCGGTATTATCGTAGCACGTCTTCTCCTGATCCATTTTTTCGCCGCCGAACGATCTTATGTCACTGTCACTCATATTTAAAAATAGAACAATAAGTCCTTATCACTGACCACACGTGTGTACACCTTCGTAAAACTGATCGCGCGGACTGTGTTACCTCCACTTTATAGCTAGGGTTGTACGTTAACCGGTTTTTTTTAACCGGGCGCGTGCTATGGACGCGTGTGCTCCCTGCGACGGTGGACTGTGAAATTATTTGTTGAAAGAAACGTAACAAAAGTTTGATGTTCGCGCTATTTTTTCGTTTACCGCGCGCTAGCCTGAAATCGATTTGTTATTGTAATGGTAGGAAATAATGAATGTACGGACTGCAGTTAATGCATGATGTAACTATTTTTTATAGCGTCCAGTTGTGGTTTGTTTTATAGACTATTGTTTATTGATAAGAATACAATGAGATGGTTAAGCCATGTGTTTTTCATCTATTGCTACTATTTATGTTAAGTAATATGCGTAGAATAATGAAATATTACTGCTTCGGTGGCGAAGTTGTATTACGGTTCGATTACAAAGCTGAGGTCTCGGTTTCGAATCCCGGGTCGGGAAAAGTGATATTGAATTTTTCCATTTATCAGCCCGGAATCAGGAATTTGTGCCCGATATAGCCCGTATGCGCGAAAATACAAACGTGGGTGTAAAAGTGTCCTGTTAGCACCACTGCTTACCCCTTCTGGTAAAAAGGCTTGAATTTATGTATGTATGTGTAGAAGAAAATCAGTATTTGGTATTATCAACATATTATTTTGTACTTTAATCTCCATTAAATATCAATAAATACAGCCAACAGTCACATACATAGTCCTGACCCTAGACTAAGATCGAAGCTTGTGTCGTGGGTTTCAGAAAATACAAGAGACTTTTCAGTCTCACAAACAGCCAAACCCGAAACAAAGACTTGTGGATCACACAAATATTTGTTTCGTTCATCGAACCCGCGGCCTCTCGTTTCACAGGCGGCATCTAACCAACTGCACCACGGAGGCTGTGAAAATTGTAATAAAATAATTTTAATTGACACCTAAATTAAAAAAAACTAAGGATAATGAAGCCTAGGATCTAATCATAAACCACCGCGTAAGCACTCCGTTTCGACCCCGCTAGGATACCGGGTAGCCGCAACATGAGTGTAATACGAGTAATATGTAAATAATACATATTAATTGGAAATATATAAAAATATATAAAACTGGGAACCAGCCTTTTCACTTCTCAGGTTTTGTCTTAAATGCCACGTTGATTTGTCAGTCATATCCGTTACCAACTAGGCCATAATTCACTGTCCTTACTTTTTATAAATAAATATTAAATATAGATAGCAAAAACACTCTTGAAGATAGCTGCGCCATTTTTTGTTTACGCAAAAGTCTTTGAATAAATTAACTTATAGACACGTTTTGTGAGATACCCAACTGGTTTACTAATGATAAATATAAATTATGTAATATAAATAACAGGAATCATTAATGTGTTTTTCTATAAATTACACTCAGCCATACAACAAATAGAATATGTTAAAGTTCGTCAATCTAAATTATAAATCACGTGTTTAGATAAAGCGAAAGAGGTATGTATGGACCGTAGCACTTGCCGCTCAATAGTCTATGCCTACCCTAATGGGGCATAGGCGTGAGTGTATGTAATTATGTATGTAAAATTTTACCCATAAGAGCGAAATGTAGTTGCAAAGTATGAATAGTAATGTGTATCTGTTTTTTAGGCTGGTACGCAAAAAATCGCGGTATTGTTCAGATAAGAAGAAACATTAATTGTTTGAAGCCAACCAATTCGATTGGAGTGGATTTGAATAGTAAGGGGTGTAGCGATGCAAAAAAATATTACACCTGGGCAAAGGCGCTTGTCGAATATAAAGTAATGAATTTCTTATGAACCTATGATAATCATAAAGACAATGCGCCCGGCATGGTTTTCTCTTGTCTACAAATTGTAAATATGTAGCAAATGTTTTATAGATTACTAATAACCTCAGACAAAGCGGCGAGTAACAGCTAGTACCTACCTATGTGTCGTGTCACATCGCAGAATCCGCCGCATGTTTTGACTCCACGAAAACATTCTCATTAACATCGCCATCATTGTTTTTGTATAGATGCAATGAGCGGATACACGTTGTTTGTATTCACCAGTCACAATTTCACGTGTGCCAATGTTGGCTGCAAATATTGTCCAAATACCTGGCAAAACACTGATTACTAATCAAGATTCATCGTTTACATATTTTAGCTTTAGTTTTCGTAATGAGATTCAAATTTTTTTTCCGAATGCGGAATCATTATATTTCATAACTAATGTACCCATGCTCTTAAGATTAGAAAAATTTGACATACATAACGCTATTGTCTTATAGCCTCTTACATGGGGAGAGTTACCCGTTTGATTTCAGGTGACAATCGTATGAATGAATTATCCCATTCGATAACCACTAATAATTACTTTTTTATTTCAATGAATGGCGAGACGAGCCTGGTGGTAATCGATACGACCGCTCATAGATAGTAGCAAAACAAAACAACACTATGAATTACAAAGAAATGCTTGCTATTCCACTGCGCTCGCTATCTTGAGACAAGTGGTAAGTCTCATTATGTCTAGTAGTTACTCTGGCTACAATGTAGTAAAAACCGGAACACAACAGTGCATTTACACTGCTGTTTGGCGGGAGAAATAGTTAGAATAAATAGAATAAATAAATAGAAATAGATATAGAAATTAGAAATAGACATTGCGGTGGTACCTACCCAGGCGGTCTCTCACAATCTGAGAGATCTACCACCACTCTTTGTCGTAATAGTTTTATCAAATCTTTACCTGTTCTAAAAAGTGTGTTTGTACATGATTTTTTTGGGGAAAATCCACGTCAAAATACAAATAGTTATTATTTTGAACGATAATATTATTCAAAAAACAAGTTCGCAATTTTTTAGCTGGTTGAAACAACGTGTCTTTTTTTTCCCATTAATTTTAAATACATATGTATCTACAGGGGATTTTTGATAAACGTGATATTCTCTTAAGCCCTGGTCTGACAAACGGTACCTGCGGCACTGCGGCAAGCAACGCAGTTCAAGCAACTAAGGAGGTTTCACAGATAGGTTTCACACTGTGCTTAAATCCGTTGACCAATGGGAGAGCCGAAACTTGACAACAAATGTTATTATGACAATTTTGCATTGAAGTCTTCACGGGTCTCCATGACAACGGATAACAATTATTTGAGTTGCAAAATATATAGAATTTCTTAAAAAATTGTTTGTGTGTCATTCTAAACGAAGTCGGTAAAAAGGCACATAAGACCATTTTCTCAAATATTGATACGTGACATAATTAGTTAATATTTTCTCATGTAAATTCGCGTGTTATTAACTATATTATTTTATTTTTTTCTGCTAATAAACCTATTCTTTGATCAAGTTATATTTCACTGGTCTTAATAGATACCTACTCTTAAATTATCGCCGATTGTACCGTAATTTATAAAAACGAATTGTATTACTATTATAAAAATAAATTATTTTGTTATAAATTATCACAAGCAAAACCTGGATCAATACTTATGGACACTTTTTACAATAATCATTTAATTGTACTTATTATATAAATTTACAATACGGAGCTCAAATAATACACGTAGGTATACCGTATAGGTAGGTAGTAGGTATATATCCACACAACCTCCAGCACATCAGCAGTTCTTGATCCTAGGTTTAACTTTATTTGCATACACACATACATAAAATCACGCCTTTATCCCAGAAGGGATAGGCCTAGGCGCTACCAGGACGCCTACATTTCGCCTTGTATGTTCCGTCCCATGATGTGATAGGGGGCGAGCCTATCGCCATATCGGGCACAAATTCCTGACTCCGGGCTGATGATGAATAGAAAAACCCAATATCAGGTTGCCCGACCCGGGATTCGAACCCGAGACCTCAGCTTTCTAGTCGTACCGTAGTACAACTACGCCACCGAAAATTGTCGCACTCCGTTCGCACTGGTTCGCACTCTGTAAATGTAAATGTCTCTGTAAATTTGCACACCATTATTTTCGTATAGAAAATGTTATAGATCTCAGCACATTAACTTGTTGAAATCCGCAGCTTTATCAAAAAGGAACTAAATAGTAGGAGTTAAAAACAAAGAATCGTCTATTTCCCTTCATTACAAAGTGAAACACAATTAAATATTGAACTAAGAATTGACCGCTCAAAAATACGGGCTGGAGAAGCTAGATGTAAAGCAACACGGACTAATATTAACAAGTGATTTAAAATTGTAATACATCCGATGCATTGCGGTTACATTTTGGTGCTCATATGAAAAAGAAATGGGCACACTACCATCGGAGATTTTTTTCCTTTTATTATCAAATGTTAATGCGTTTTCTCTATCTTGATATAAAAAACTAGGGCTCCTGCTATTATTTCTGTAATATTATCAACAAATAAATCCTTGCCGCAATGTCGCATGCCGCGGCGATTAGACGAGAATGACTGCGCGCCGTGCGTTATATCCACCCCCCGCATCACCGCTTGCCCCTCAACGTAGACGCATACTGCGACGGAACAAAAGGCAATACTTGACGTTTTTCATATAAATCTGTGCCGCTACCGCAAATCGCTGTCAGTTTCTATCAAAAGACCAAAATATCATCATGGAGTTGACCCTTCACCGTGCGCGCTGGTTGACGCATACCGCAATAGAACAAAAGACAAATGATGACGTTTTTCATACAAAACCGAGTCTGACATTGCATTGCGCGCGACGCAGTGCCGCGCGTACCATTCGTCAGACCAGGGCTTGTGGAAACTTAGTCCAATAAACCCCACGGACTATTAAAAGCACTGAGTTCGTTAACTCGATTAAGCAAAAAAGTATTTTTAATCATTTACTTTTTAGATTTAATTTTAAATGCATTATATCAACATGAAACATAAGCAAAATAAAGTATATACCTAAGGGGTTTAATTTAAATTTACATAAAAAAAATTCTTCAAATTAACACGGCAACTTTGCCGTCTAATCACTTGATTTCAATGCATCTGCAACAGTTGAAGTAGTTCACTTCAGATAGACTATCCACTGGCACTAGATAATCTATAGTCGACACAATTTTGCCAGCCATATCAATACCAAATCTACATTGACATCACAAAACGCGACCCACTTACGCCATCTATGATGTATTTTGATAACCGCGTATGAATGAACTTGACCTATCCCGTATATCGATCCACACAATTACCCTTTTATCGCTGTCAGGTCAGGAATATTCAAATTAGGGATCATTTGACCCCCAAGCCGGGGTCACATACCGTTCTCAATTAGGAGTAGCGTCCTGTCATGAGTGTACGTCCATACATAGACGGAGCAATGCTTAAAGCAAGACCCGCTGTCTGCGGCTCTTATTTACTGGGCTGGATTGCTTAGACTAAACGAGTAATCTTAATTAAATTATTGTTCGCTTAAATAGCTTCTTCAGACAATTAGAAGGGCTGTGAAGGTGGCATGCATTTCCGAGATATCTCAGGATTCCAATTTACATGCCAATACAAAGATATAGAATACAACTATTTTACCTACCGATTGGTGCAGCGGGTAAAACTTGGCTCACTAGGTTTAGTATTACGCCAGACTGCGGATGTACATTAATGTGAATTTTTTATAGGTAAAACGCACCAAATAAAAGAAAAACCAATGGCTTTTAATGGAATAACAGGCAAACGAGCAAATAGTACTCGATTGTAGAGGAGTCCCGTGCCCTGCAGAATATGTCTAGGTTGATACAGAGAAAATAGACAACCTGATAATAAATAGGTACTTGAACACATAAAGGACAAAGAAGCTTATTGAACATAAATATGTTACGGGAAATAACGATCCGCGTAAATCTCAATATCGAAGAACACCATCCATTTAAAGAAAGATCGACTCTTGAGGCGTTTTGCAGGAACTCAAAGGTAATAACAACCCAAGTATTAACTTAAGTTGTAAAGAAAATTGCTGCCAATTCCGTGCCTAGGTTGCGACAAGCGTGGTGGGTGCTCGTTCAATACATCCGTACTGTACGGGCCGGGTTGATGAACCGGTCTCCCCTTAGAAAGTCGTTGCACCAGCAACCTGCACTATTTGTGCAACATTATCAACGATACAGATAGGCTCCAGTTAACCAACCATTGCGATCATTGAAGCTGTTGGGTAATGCCGGAAGGCTTTTTCAGTAAAAGTAAAGGCGCAGTTGGTGTTATTAACGACGAGTTTGTTAGAAAAATATCTTAATTAATCGCATACTGAATCGACTTTTTCGCTTAGATAGCTGAATATGATTCTGGTTACAGATTTGCCATATTATTATCGTCTAAAATTATTTTTGCTGTAGTTTCTGGAAACAATTTGACCAAGAAATTATCAAGAATGCATCGTTGCAAATTGTAAGTAGTTTCAATGTAATAAAAGCCCAAAATAATCATAAACATAAAATAACATTTCAAAAACATCAAACACAGACGCTCCGTTTTTACCCTCTCTTTATACAGCAGCCGTCAAATATTTACTTTGACAAACACCCAAGCAAATGAAACGTTCAATTTAAATGTTTGCGACCGTCTCAGTACTTAGAAATTTAAATAAGTATTGCAGGCGACCGCAGAAGGACATAAACACATCATTATCAGTCTGCTATGTGTTTATACCAGGGTTTCGATCAATTAATGGATGGAAATATAAAAAAGCTGGCTGAGATATATCGATACCTTGTACTATTTTGAATTTTTAGATTTAAAGTCTTGAATTTAACTAATGTTCTTTAATTTTAAACTTCGCACCCTTACGAATAATGGTTTTAAAGTGTCCTAAAACTAAATTACTGTATTTTTTCAATAACATTCAAAGAAATGTGAAAACTCTTAGAACAAAGTTTTTGTCTTCGCTTTACTATGGATGAAAAATAAATAAATAAATAAATAAATACACCCAACAGTCACATACATAGTCAGACTCACACTAAGATCGAGTCTTGTGTCGTGGGTATCAGAAGCTACGAGAGACTTTTCGGTCTCACAAACACCCGGACCCGAAACAAATACCTGTGGATCACACAAATATTTGTTTCGGTGCGGGGATCGAACCCGCGGCCTCTCGTTTCACAGGCGGCGTCAAACCAACTGCGCCACGGAGGCTGTCTCTGAAAAGAACTATTATTAGTTTAACCACCTACAATTCCTCTACTGCTTTATTTCATTTATGGATGAAAGACAAGTAAGCATCCCCCAGAGATTCGTCAAGCTTCGGTGTTCGAGTTCAGTCCTCGCTTCTAAATCTTATAAATTTTCTGTCTGGTAAATTCTTTGTGAATTAGTGAGTTTATTTTATTCCTGAGATTCGGTTAGCTTCGGAGCTCGGTGTCGTTAAAAACAGTTCTTATTTACTTTCTGTCTAATTTCACAGCGATGAGACAAGTTACCATCCCCTAGACACTTGCCCACTTTTTGTTTTCAACTCTTATTAAATTCGAACTCTTTCTGGTTAATTGCGTCTTTATTACAAAAAGACTACCCAAAGACTAGCCTAGTTTCGGTACTTGATGTAATTTCAGCGTCCCCGGCTATAGGAGAACTACTTGTGTGGGCGGATTTTCATCTGGAATGGCTATTGCACTCTTAAACTACTTGACCCATTTCGTGACCGCATCAACTTATTCAATAAAGAAGACATTTCTACGATAGCTGTCTGTCGTCTGAATGTCTTCTATTTATAACACAATGCATGAGTTGATCCACTGCAATGAGCCGCATCCGGTACAAACGGATAACAACACACGACAATGGAAATGGCTTAAGAAAATATTTTATTTACCTACCTATTACCGATTACGCCTGTTCGTGAGTATGTGTTATTTGTTAGCCTAGGTGGCGTAGTTGCACTAAGCTACGATTACAAAGCTGAGGTCTCGGGTTCAAATCCCGGGTCGGTAAGAAGGATATTAAATTTTTCTATTCATAATCAGCCCGGAGTCTTAAATTTATACCCGATATAGCGATAGTGGAACACACATGGCGAAACGTGGGTGTCGTGGTATCACCTATGCTGAAGCCTTCTGGGCAAAAGGCGTGAATTCATGTACCTATGTATCACAATGTACACAATCACATGATTACATATGGTTATAACTTGTACAATAGGCAGAGTGTTGACGATGCAAATATTTATAGGATCTTTTGTTATATACTTATTATTATGTATGCATCAATATTTACTAATTAAATATAACAGTCACAGTCATCACTTTCATTATTCATAGAAATAAAGATAATATGATATAAATACGTCAATAGAATTACATTGATGTGTCCATACACGCTTGCAAAACTCCAGGCTTTCCATTATGCATAATATTCCGTCACTTATCAACATATTCATGAATATAGATGTTCGGAGATATTTAGATATTGTTTATCCACGCCACATATGAGATCGTGAAAACTGAAATTTGCAATTGATATGCTGTAACCTACCCATTTGTTATTTGCATATTAATCCAAAATATCTGATAGATAGACTGCCTCGGTGGCTAAGTTGAATTAGGGTACGTTTACAAAGCTGAGGTCTCGGGTTCGAGTCCCGGGTCGGTCAAAGTGATATTAGATTTTTCTATTCATTATCAGCCCGGAGTCAGGAATTTGTGCCCGATATGGCGATAGGCTCGCCCCCTATCACATCGTGGGACGGAATATGCAAGGGAAAATGTGGGTGTCCTAGTGGCGCCTCTGCCTACCCCTTCGGGGATAAAGGCGTGACTTTATGTATGTATGTATCTAATAGATATCCATTAAAAGAGATTTAACTCTTAAAATACAAGTTCGAAACAATAATATGTCCAACTTAAATACTATGGTTTTAGGTTTATTGTAATTTGAAAGGGAAAAATCATAGCATTCCCTAAGAAAAATCTATTTATCCCTCAGTTCTCTATTCATACGTCCATAACAATTAGTTCATCTAATTACAAAATGTTTATTCCGACCTGACAATCCACTGGAATACTAGATTAATGATGTCTATAATAGGTCTGAGCTAGATGCCTATCCATAAACTTATGTGTGTCAAGGGCGGGGTAATCCAAAGTGTGACAAGTGACAATAAAATCAGAAGCTAGACACTCGATATAATGAAGAATCGATATGAACTGGCGGGCGCTTCAATCTCAACGCTGTTTGTGGTAGTGATTGACGAAGAAATATGTGCACTTTTGTAATTGTAACTTGATTGTTTACAAACAAGAGAGTGATTACTGTGATTTGATTATTGTAGCCAACCCGCATTAAGCTATCTTGGGGGACTACACAGCCTAACCCCTCTCAATCGTAATCTCGGTTGTAGAGGAGGCTCGTGCCATGCAGTGGGACGTATAAGGGCTGATATAGAAAGAGATTAATTGTTACAAAATCTGATTACTTTTTCTTCCTTTGTTTTTAAAGCTAGGCTCAATGTTCTTATACGCGATATAGAATTCCGTAGTTAGGTATTCAGGATCTGTGATAGTTTCGCCATGTTCGTTTGTTTATCTTTTTTTAAAGGGGAAAAGGAGCGTAGTCACGTTTGACCTGATGGTAAGAAATCTCCGCCGCCCATGTATAAAGACTCTTGGTTTTAAAAAGTTATAAAGTACACTATGTAAAGATAGAGTATCAACCAGTAAAAATTATTTCTTACCCATATATCAAAACTATTTCACACTGCTATTGACTCATAAAACTTTTTACAGCCAAGTGAATTATAAGCGCATATTAATTTGTCGTATGTAGAAACGCCGTCAGACGCGGGTGATGACGTGCATATAACACGTCCATATTTACAATTAATTAACACGCTCCTTCAGCCATATTCTATTCCACACAGCTATTCCATCAGTTAATCTTCAAAACGTTGTTAATGTGAGAAAAGTTTCGTGAATGAATTGTTGTCATCGACTGCGCGACTGTGTTTATCGAAATTGTTTTGGCAGAACACGTATATTTAATACCTAGTAAACAATGATGTTTAAATTATTAAAACATCATTGCTATCAGAAAATATTTTGGAAAAAAGTTTGTATTTAACTGCTCCAAAAACATGAAAATTTAAGAGAATCAACCTCGTTATTTTGGTATTTATATACATATGTGTATGTACAATTTAACTTATTATTCGTTAATCCAGTTTATGTTTTTTAATCATATTTTATGTTATTTGTCTCTAAAATATTTTTTTAAATGTCTGAAACGAATTTGTCTGGCTATGAGCGGTAACTGCCCACACATCCCGAAAGATAATAATAAACTAATAAGCCAATTATTTCTGCCACACCCAACACTCATAAAAATCTCACCGCACGTGACGTGGGTGTAAGATAAAGGCTGGCTGTAATATATTACACAGACATAATCCTGATCCGAAAAAGCGATAGTATGACGTGGTCAAGGAAAAAATTAAAGTCAACCTCTTAAAATCGATGACATTGATTGTGAAACCTGAACACAAATAAACACCTTGGCATCGGCGGAAGGCGAAAATGACCAATTTCGAGTCGTATATCTTATAGGGGAGCGGTCAAAAGGACAAATGCCTAACTTAAGGGAAAATCATCATCGCCCTTTATGACAACCAGAGAAGTATGGAAACATGAACATTTTAAGGATCAATAAGTTCTATAGCTACGACATTGAAGATGTCCTTTACAAATTGCAACGACCTTCATCCCAAACAATTCGTCGCAGCTCGCCCACGCCACGATTTCAGCTAAATTCGAGTGTGGGCGCTTCTGCGTCGTGTTGGCCACTCACATCCAAAACAATCTACACCATTCTATATTCTATCACCAAGCAATAGAGTCCAGAGTGGCGTGTACGTGAACTACAGGTTAGATTAATAATTTCGTAGTTTGACGTCGACAAGTTTTGGTACATAAGGGTACTACCAGATACTACGCACGCATCTGTCAAGGCAATCTATTTTTGGACATAAAATCTATTTATGGCGTAAATGGAATAGTGCGAAAGTTCTCATGACGAAGATCGTAATAAGTTTTTTAGTTAGTATTGTATCGATAATTTTAAGGCTGCTGTAAATGAATCAATAGAGGTATTTAAAAAGGGAACACACAAAACTATTAGCTAGCTTTTGTGAGAGATGCTATGAAATATATTTGGACAATGTTGAAAATATACCTAAGAAATAAGATACACATTGTCGTCTTAAATAAAACTAGGATTAGGACGAGACAAATAACATCAATGGTAAAATGTAGGATGGATAAAAATGGGTATATTTTTCATCTCTATAATTCCAGCCCTCGTGTTATACCTACTGGGCGAATAACCAAAATATAAACGCCAAACGACCTTCGTAGTTTTTGATACTAACGATTCACTATTACAATACCTCAGTGTAGGATTGGGGCTATGTGTAGAGCTGTTTGGTATCATTTAATAAAAAGTATATTATTCGGTATAGTTTAAATTTGAACGCATATCTTACATGTAACAGCCGCATTGCGTAGCGTCTGTAATCGTGCGGTTAAAGATCGTTAGTGACCATTACCTAGATAATTAATTAAGTGTAAAACGCAGTCTTCATTTAATAGAACGGAGTATTCTTAATTAATTTTAAGTTATTTATTAATTTGTTTTATGAAATTGTATAAACTTAATTTTACAAGTAAGTGCTTGATAGCTTAATTGTTAACGTAACTAGCTAGGTTGACAACCCTTCGTCGTTAGTTTAAGCCCAAGCTTTACCCTTAACTTTTCGAAGTCACAGTGTGTATTCTGAATTTATTGTCGCTAATTCTAGTAATGGTTAAAGCAAAACATCGCAGGGAAACTTGCATGCTTAAGATATTTCCATAAGGATTTCAAAGTTATGTTAAGTCCATCAATTCTTATTAAGCTTGTGTGATAAACTAAGATATTATAGAGGCCTTAATTATAGGAGGTGGCCCCGTGTCCAACAACGGGACGTAAAATGGCAGTAGGTAACTACTAACTAATTACAATGTTGACAAGAATCGTTACCATTGGGGTTATCAAAGTTATCGCTGTCGGAACGTGTGTAAAAAATTGTTCAACATTATATTTTGAAGAGATAATAAGATTATTTTAATTCTTAATTACAACATAATATGTGCCTATGTCTCAAGGATTAAAAAAATATTTAAATCCATCTAGTTTTGCGTGGAGGGCGCGTACGATAGGCTAATTAAAAAATTATTTGAATAGGTATCATATCGCCGGTTTTGCATCATCAACGGCTAGATTTATAAGCACTATAAATTAGATAAATATAAATATTTATGAAATCACTTTTAAAAAGAGTAGTATCTATCTAAACTAATTTAAAAATTCTATCTATTTTCGTCTACTTACATAACAAGGATCGTAAGGACACAATTGGATGATGTATTCTTAAATTAATCTTAAACTGGTAGTCGCAATTTCAATTCGGGTTTTCCCATTTAGAAGGTCAATGGTGGTATTAAATGAATTTGTAAATAAACACTTCAAAAAATAGGTATAATTTATCTTGGTACCTATAGTGCACGGTTCATAATTAAGTTACGGGTTCCTTGGAAAGAAAAATTGAAATCGTCTCACGTTTTCCAGTATAGGTTATATAAACACAATCACACGAATATAGGCCTTACCCTAACCAAAACAAGGGTTAAATTTTATCCAAATAATGTGACCTTTGCATGACATTACATCACAGAAAACCGATATAATTTCCACGTACCTTTTTCTCTAACAGCCCGATGCTTTCAGCAGGCTCACTCACTTTATTCTCGGACATTTTTATGATGGTTTTCTCATAAAAATAGAATATTAGTTACTACGAGTGGTTAGTTTAGTCCGACAGGGCCGGTCGCGTGTGTTCCTAATGCGAAGTCTGTCACCCCAGTAGAGCGGGCGCATGCGCGATGTGCCTCGGACCCCTATTCCACGACAATCATCGTATTTACTTAGGGTCCCGTCTCATTCAGACAATTGTTGAGTTAACATTCTGCTTGCATTGTTTCTGTATGTATGATACATCTTTAATATATAGGAAAATGTATGAAAATGAAATCTTGTTTAAAACTTGTGTGAAAAATGGCCATTAAAAAATTTATTACAGCTGCGTAACTTTCAAAGTTTGATAAAATTACACGAAGGTTAGAACATCTTTTGCAAGTTAGTACCTACTCTAGGTAGTGGTTTAGAAGCACCAACTACAACAACTTCTAATGTATTGCTTATAAAAACTTTGAAGATGGAGAGGTGTGAGTTTAATACAAATTATGTATTTTTATAAACACTTTAATCCTCACAAAATCGGATTCTTATTGAATATTATGCGTTTTATTCAGTTAATCGTTTTCTAGGAAGTGGTAGAGCCACACTGTTGTCAGTCATAACTGAGCATGAATTGGCAGGCTCGTCCGGGGCGGTACCACTGTCTCATAGAAAATCGACGTGAATCGACAGATTGGCTGTTGCGTTTCGTTCGGTGAGTGAGTTTGCTGGATGCCCAGTACCTCTATCCTCTTCCCATCCTTTTTTCTTCTCGCTCCCCTCTCATTTGGGCTGGTAACACATCCATGACCCAGCGTTGTAGATGTTCAATCAGGTGACCTTTTGCCGGACCTATGCAATAAAAGAAATGTGTATAGAAAAACATTCCTGATAATACAACCATCACAAAATTTCGAGACCAATGATTTTATTTTCCCGTCCTCAATAAAATTTCACAAATTCTAATTTATATTATTTTGTTGTATTTTTAATGCTCAAATAAGAACCCCAAACTAAAAGAACTCTCAAGCAAATTTACAAATAGGTTTAAACCCAAGTTAATCTAATTACGTAACCTCAATTCCGTTGACTCGACCTCACGCACTATTAGTTTATGTATAGTTTCTTTAAACACATACATAGATACAGATATTGTCATGTAAAGACAAGACAAATTTGAAAAAAAAAATTGAACTTATGTATATATCCAATATGTTTTAATTGCACTGCTTTTGTCTGATGTATTTTATTAACTTTGTCGTGCTAGTTAGTAGTATAAAATATAAATTACGATTACTAAACGATTTGCATCCCTAGCAAATCCTTTATCAACAGCTGGCCCAATACTCAAAGCTAGAATCGCTGATAAGAACTTTGATAAAACTAAATAAATAAATAAATTTAACTCTTTTTGTTACCTATTGTGTTGTATGCAAGCTGTTGGTTTTCCAATAAATATGAAATAAAATAAAATAAAGAGGAAGTATTACTACTACAAATGTCGAAAGCTGCAGCAAAATTATTTAAAAGCCACAATACAAAAAAGAGCTATGATGATAAAACTGAAAATTATGTTTATTCGTTATAAACAACTCTTTAAAAATAAATTAATAGTTTGAAGAGGTATAGAGTGATTATATCTAGACTTTAAAACACTTTTCAGAAATTAGTCAAATAGCCAATTACTACACTGTATCAGCCCATATACGTCCCACTGCAGGGCACGAGCGTTTTCTCCAATCGAGAATACGATTTAGATGGGTAAAGCTTTATGGTCCACCACGCTGACTCAGTGCGGGTTGGCGAATTTTATATACCATAGAATTTCTTACAAATCGCTATGGTATGCAGGATTCCTCACGATGTTTTCCTTCACCGTTATAGTGCGTGGTATTTGACTATCAATACACACATGACTCTGGAAAGTCAGACGTGTGCCCTGCGATTTGTACCCACGACCACCGTGAACATGATGGCAGTATAAAGTATTAACAATACAAGAGAATTTGTTTTTTATCAGAGAAAATACATTAAACATCCATCAATGTTATACAAACTGGATTTAACTTTTGCGGTGACAGAGTGAAGAACTGGTTGCGAATATAGGCTACAGAAATAAAAACTAGGCCGAACAATAATGCACTCTTTATAAACCAAGATGAGAGTAAAGCGCATACTGTAACTAGTTCATGGACTTTTGAGGACATTGCTCATGTAGTGTAACATTGAATAAATATGAATTTTGACCGCTACAATAAAGATTTTAGTGTGTTGAAAATTTTTAGCTACGTCTATTAACGCCGAAACGATGATGATATTTTTCCTGAAAAGGAAAACTTTGTGTTTTGAAAACCGTGTTAAATTCCTTTATTTGTAAAATTTACTTTTTGAAACTAGAATGTAGTCTAGAGTATATGTTATATATTTTAGAATTTAATTATTTATTGTTGAATTATATGAATATTTAATCCTGTGTAGGCATACTCGTTAAGGGTTTGAAATATAAACGCTTGTATATTTATTTAAATGCATTTAATAACTTGTAAAGCAATTAAACAACTTTTGCAATTATATTGCAGTTGATAATACGTGCAGAAATTAATTACATCAAAGAATATATAATATAAAAGTGAAAAAGTAGGCGCAGTTATGAAATTAATAGTGCTGTAAAAAAATTTTTAACAATCGTAAAATTGCCAAGAAATTTCTATTCAATCCGAAACATTAATATAACCAAAAAAAGGGAGTTAAAGAGAAAGTTTATTCGCCAGTAGAAGACTAGAGTCAACCTATCTGTAATGTTTAGGAAGGTCTATTACTGATATTAATAAATTATAGACAAATACACTTCACAATATTGAGTGTTAAAAAAAATAAGCTACAAAAAAATCTATTTTTATTATTTAATCTACAGAACCATTGCTAATTCGTGACAACTTTATCTTGTCAATATTTTCTGCCTATGTGTATGTTTATATTGGCTGATAATCTTTTAACTTTGAATCATTATCTGTTTGCGGAGGTGAGTCGTATCGCCTAAACTTGCAGTTTGCAATAACAATTACTAATGCATTTATTTACCGGCGATTTCATGCTAATAAGTAAATAAAAAGATTAATACTTAGTAGTCAGTACCTACTTGGATAAAGAAATCGACATTGCAATGTACAAAATCCCAAAAATGATGTAAATTATGTTCAAACTCAAAAGGTAGGGATGTTAAATACAAAAAAATATGTTACGCAGTTTTCATAGTAAAATGAGACATTGTTAGATCTTCATACTGTTGTCAGGATGTTTGCAATCAATTACGTAAATTAATTCTGAATTTTGCATCCCTATTAAGTTTTTTTTTACCGTGCATCACTGGGCAAATTAAAATTGTTCGTATGAAGTTTTGTCGTCATAAATAATTTTAAAAATCCCAAAATAACTTTATTACGATCACACATATACAACTTTTAATTAACAAAATACGAATGAATACGTTACCGATAAAATTTCGTCGTTACGTACCCGCCTGACTGTCCCTTTTGTTTGCTGACGTCACTAGCCAGCTCTGACGCAATACGTAAGTCGTAACCCATCCTGCATGAGTTGTGAAATCACCAGATATGCGGGTCAAGTGTCATTAAGTTCTATCAGTTTGCACTCAAGCGAAAAGCTAAAACAACCGACTTTTGTGAATATTGAAATTGTAAACTAATTAAGTATATGTAAGTTTACGTAATAAGGATGTAATTATTGTTTTTCAAATAAACATCCAATTTGACGCCGGCCGGCAAAATTGTGTGACTGACAAGAGATTGTGTTTCTTCTTCTTCTTCTCAATATTGTTTTGTCTTTAAAACTGAAACTAAATTAAAGTAACTTTATTTTAAAAACATTTCTCATTCAAGTTTCTTTAATACCGTAGGTATCTAGCTTAATTATAATGTTGCTATGTTATTTAACTAACTAGTACCTGATATAAGGTATCATAACCTGGACAAAAGATTACAAACAGTAATTACTGCACTGGTGCTTGAGTGCATAATACATATACCGAACAATATGTGTATATGTAGATAACCTTGTTATACAAAAGTTAATTTAAGGAAATTTCAGGTTACTGCCGAGGTCTGTTCCGATGACCTCCACGCTTCACGGATGAAGCTAGATAAACTGAATCTAACCAAAAACCAGATTATTGCGTTAATTGTAATCACGATTTGCAAAACAAAGACAACTGGAGTGCACCTAACGTATTTTTAAAATATTTAATGAACGCAAATTAAGAAAGAGTATCAATGAATACTCGTCGTAAGTACGTATCCAGAAAAGAGCTCACTTGATGCTGCCAATGATAATCTACAACACGTGGTTCGAAGATGCGTTGATACCTTCTTGAAATGGGAGCGGGAACAGACAGAAGTACGGTGGCACGAAATTGGTATTGAGCCAGGAGCCTCCTATTCAATTTTATTTGAGCGATTCGCTACAAAGCGTATCATTTCGTTGGAACATGAGGATTCGTAACTTCCTCAAAGAATATACCTGTATTATAATTTAACATTCACATGAGAAAATATCAATGTATTGTAGCTACATCTCCAACAATACCTATACTATTAAAGGAGAAGGGGCAAACATGTATGAACTCCAGCCTACTGGCCAATAACGACGATTATTGGCGACAACGACGATTGGAAAGGTATTTTCAGATGCTACAACTTCTTCTATGACAACTAAACCCAAATCGCTGTATTTAAAAAAATATAGCTACTTAAGGACACCCCGAAAATCACACGATAACCTCGGCATAGTGAGCAATAATAACAAGCGATACGTCGTTGGAAAGGTCTTTTAAAATGCTACAACTTCTTCTACGACGACACTTCTCAAATCGGTGTGTGAAAAAAAATATCGCTGCGTAAAGGCAGCGCGAGGATGAAAACATGTATATGGACTCATAGCCTATTGTCCAATAACGACGAACGATATGTCATTCGAAAGCTCTGTTTGTTTTCTACAACTTCTTCTTTGGCAAGAAAACCCGATTAGCTGTATTAAAAAATATATTTTGACATAAAGATATCGCGAGGGCCATATGTATGGACTCCAGCCTACTGGCCAATAACGACGAGCGATATGTCATTGGAAAGGTCTTTTCAGATGCTACAACTTCTTCTATGACAACAAAACCCAAATCGCTGTATTTAAAAAAATATAGGTACTTAAAGACAGTCCGAAAATCAGACGAAAGCGCCTCGGCATAGTGAGCAATAACAACAAGCGATACGTCGTTGGAACGGTCTTTTAAAATGCTATAACTTCTTCTACGGCGACACTTCTCAAATCGGTGTATGAAAAAAAAAATCGCTGCGTAAAGGTAGCGCAAGGTTGAAAACATGTATATGGACTCATAGCCTATTGTCCAATAACGACGAGAAATATGTAATTCGAAAGCTCTCTTCGTTTTCTACAACTTCTTCTTTGGCAAGAAATCCCGATTAGCTGTATTAAAAAAGATATTTCGACATAAAGATATCGCGAGGGCCATATGTATGGACTCTAGCCTATTGGCCAATAACGACGAGCGATACGTCGTTGGAAAGGTCTTTTAAAATGTTACAACTTCTTCTACGGCGACACTTCTCAAATCGGTGTGTGAAAAAAAATATCGCTGCGTAAAGGTAGCGCAAAGATGAAAACATGTATATGGACTCATAGCCTATTGTCCAATAACGACGAGCGATATGTCATTCGAAAACTCTCATGGTTTTCTACAACATCTTCTGCTTTGGCAAGAAATCCCGATAAGCTGTATTCGCGAGGGCCATATGTATGTCTCATAGCCTATTGTCTAATAACGAGGAGCGATCCAATGAATCTCTCACTGTGTTTATCGTTCGATATCTTGCAAGATTCAGCAAATTGCGCTGTATCACAATCCAAAAATATGCATTTCCTGCATCTGTAATAACGTCCACCGTTTTAAAATGTAATTGTCAATTATTTACGCAAGACAAGAATTTTCAATATACTGCTATTGTATGTGAAATGAGTCCTGTTTTAGTTTTGTGATATGATAAAATAACATAAAAATTCAATCCAGCTATTGGTCAGAAGTTGTCTAAGGAGTGTTGCGCGATATTATTTATTTTAAAATAATAAGTAAAACTTTTTTACCGGTATTTCTACATTTGCCAGTGGCGTTGTTTATTGGCAATGCGTTTAATAATCCAATCTGGAGGAATGTTATAAAAAACAAACACAATTTAAAATAGAGAAAAAAATAATATAAGGATATTATGTAGGTATGGACTGCCTCGGTAGCGCAATTGTATGACGGTATGGTTGCAAAGCAGAGGAGGTCTCGAGTTCAAATCCCGGGTCAGCAAATTGATAATGGATTTTTCTATTCATTATCAGTATGGAGTCACGAATTTGTGCCCGGTATGGTGTTAGCCTCGCCCCCTATCACATCGGAACAGAACAAAAGGCGAAACGTCGGTGTCCTGGTAGCACCTCTGCCTATCCCTCCTGGGAAAAAGGCGTGAGTTTATGTATGTATGTTTTAGACTTGACTTATTTTTGCGACAAACTTCGTTTAGTGCCGAGATAGTCGTATAAGCTAATAATGTAAATAATATTTTTATTCCTAGTTTCTATAAGTACTTTTGATAAATAAATAAACTATTATTTAAATATATAAAGATATGAAGTAGTTATTTATCTATGTATATTTTTAATACAGCGATTTGGATTTTGTTGTCATAGAAGAAGTTGTAGCATCTGAAAATACCTTTCCAATGACATATCGCTCGTCGTTATTGGCCAGTAGGCTGGATTCCATACATATGGCCCTCGCGATATCTTTATGTCGAAATATCTTGTTTAATACAGCTAATCGGGTTTTCTTGCCAAAGAAGAAGTTGTAGAAAACAAACAGAGCTTTCGAATGACATATCGCTCGTCGTTATTGGACAATAGGCTATGAGTCCATATACATGTTTTCATCTTTGCGCTACCTTTACGCAGCGATATTTTTTTTCACACACCGATTTGAGAAGTGTCGTCGTAGAAGAAGTTGTAGCATTTTAAAAGACCTTTCCAACGACGTATCGCTTGTTATTATTGCTCACTAAGCCGAGGCGCTTTCGTATGATTTTCGGGCTGTCTTTAAGTAGCTATATTTTTTTAAATACAGCGATTTGGGTTTAGTTGTCATAGAAGAAGTTGTAGCATCTGAAAATACCTTTCCAATGACATATCGCTCGTCGTTATTGGCCAGTAGGCTGGAGTCCATACATATGGCCCTCGCGATATCTTTATGTCAAAATATCTTGTTTAATACAGCTAATCGGGTTTTCTTGCCAAAGAAGAAGTTGTAGAAAACAAACAGAGCTTTCGAATGACATATCGCTCGTCGTTATTGGACAATAGGCTATGAGTCCATATACATGTTTTCATCCTCGCGCTACCTTTACGCAGCGATAATTTTTTTCACACACCGATTTGAGAAGTGTCGTCGTAGAAGAAGTTGTAGCATTTTAAAAGACCTTTCCAACGACGTATCGCTTGTTATTATTGCTCACTATGCCGAGGCGCTTTCGTGTGATTTTCGGGCTGTCTTTAAGTAGCTATATTTTTTTAAATACAGCGATTTGGGTTTAGTTGTCATAGAAGAAGTTGTAGCATCTGAAAAGACCTTTCCAATGACATATCGCTCGTCGTTATTGGCCAGTAGGCTGGGATGCGCCTTCTCCTTTAAAACAAGAAAACTAAATCAAACATACGCAAAGTTGCATAGCAAAAACTTCCTAACACACAAATATTAGACGCAAATTACAGAAAATAACCTTAATGAGTTTCTGCAAACACTTGCAGACAATTTCACAATGTGTAATGGATATCGAGAATGCAAACGAGATGAAAACAAGCCGCGCGAGCGAAAGGTGAAAGCCTGCGCGTGGAATTTAACGTCCCGGAGCGGCGACTGTAATATAGTATGTTTGAGGAGAACTAACAAATTACATACATACATACATAAACTCACGCCTTTATCCCAGAAGGGGTAAGCAGAGGCGCCACCAGGACACCCACATTCCGCCTTGTATATTCCGTCCCATGATGTGATAGGGGGCGAGCCTATCGTCATATCGGGCACAAATTCCTGACTCCGGGCTGATAATGAATAGAAAAGCCCAATATCACTTTGCCCGACCCGGGATTCGACACCTAGACCTCAGCTTCATAGTCGTAGTACAACTACACCACTGAGGCAGTCTAACTAACAAATCATTAGATTATTATTTTTATTTTAATTGGATTGTCGTGAATAGATATATAACAACGTTTATTTGGGCCACAATAAACACATTAATATAGGTAATGATTGTATACATATGTGGAATATTGTAGCCGCAATCAGGCCCCAGCTCTGCAATATGCAATGCTCCAAGGAGCAGAGCGCTGGTAATTCTGCTGGTACCTGGTTTACAGTACTTAGTAAAAACTATGTATGCTCCAAGTGGCGTACTTAAAACTAAATAAAAAGAAAACGCAAACAAGTAAATCAACAACAGCTCTAACTTTGTTACGAATTTATTATTTAAAATAATAATGTTACAATAGCTTAATACTTAATGTGGTATTTCTAATAATTATGTTCATAATCGGCAATGTTTGAAGTAATATTTATATTCCAGGGCCTTAGGTTAAATTTAGCTTACAATGTTGAATAAAAACAATGAAAGCTTACAAAACGTTAATGAGTTACCTAAGTTTATCAATGCAGCCATTCAAACCCCAATGATTTACTCCGTTATGAACTTACGTACGTAATATATTCCATATCGATTTTTATTGCCCTTATTAATATAAATTACTGTTCGCGTGATCAAATTACAACTTTGTAAATCATATATTGTTACCAACAAGAAAGCTATCATGCATCGATCTAATTACAAGTAATTTAACTAAGGTAAACTCTAGACTGCATTATGTGGCGTTATCAGATCACGAAACTTGCCAAAGTATAACATTTACTACAGATTCAGTAGGCATAAAGACGAAACCACCTAAAATTTGGTTTGAAAAGAAACGTGATTTTAGTAAAGACAATATAAGAAAATTTAAAAACTGTATTTCCGTTTTATCATTCGCTAACGTCTTATGTGAAACACACGCAGAAACAGCATTCAACATGTTTCACGAAGAACTAATACTATTTTATAATCTTTGCTTTCCCGAAATTAGTGTAAAGATGGTACGCAAACTGGTTCGTAATAAATGGCTCACTAAAAATCTTAAGTTATGTTGCGTCAGAAAGCGAATACTATATCTAAAGTATCACTTTAGCCAAGCTAGTAAAAAACAAAATAAACACATATATTTAAAATATAGTAAAATACTCAAGCGATGTATATTTAAAGCTCAACAATTAGATAACACAAATTATATCATAAAAAGTAAAAATAAATGTAAAGCAACTTGGAACATAATAAAAGAAAGTACTTCTAATAAAACACAGATGACGGACATCAGTCAATTAAACTATAACAATATTATTTATAGCGATCCACGAACACTTACAAATATATTTAACAATCATTTTATAAATATAGCTAACAACACCAATACCTTAACGAATTGTAATTTTAATCGAAACATAGTACCCCTTTATGATAAGACAATGTTTTTAACACCAACCGACGAGTTGGAGGTGCTTCGGATCATCAATGCACTAAAAAATAAAAAGTCAGCAGGATATGATTTGGTAACTACTAATATTTTAAAAAAATGTGCCACTTATATAACAAAACCTTTAACTCATTTAATCAATATAAGTATTGAACAGGGTATTTTTCCAAACAGGTTAAAATATTCAATTGTTAAGCCACTTTTTAAAAAGGGAGAATATGATAAAATTAATAATTACAGGCCAATCGCACTAGTTCCTATAATCTCAAAAATCTACGAAAAAATAATTTACAATAAAATATACAATTTCATTTCTTCAAATAAGATCTTGAAAAATGAACAATTTGGTTTCAGGAGGAAATGTTCTACAACATTAGCGTGTTTTTCTTTGATTAAAAATGTAACTGAATCTTTAAATAGAGGAGATCATGTTGCAGCAGTTTTCTTGGATATGAGCAAAGCATTTGACTTTGTTTCACATGATATCTTATTAAGCAAATTATATAATTATGGACTAAGAGGAAAAATATTAGATTGGCTTAAAAGCTATTTATGTGACCGTAAACAATGCGTAGAAATAACCAGACTAGCAAATAAGTATATGAAAACATATAGATCAGAATATAAGCGAATTTATCATGGGGTACCACAAGGTAGTGTACTTGGACCCCTTCTGTTCTTATTATACATAAACGATCTTCCAAATGCAACTCAAGATGACTGTATTTTGTTTGCTGACGACACGACATTAATTATAAAAGCTAAAGATAAAAGCGACATTGAAGATAAAGTGAGCCGATCTCTTAAAAATATCATTGATTGGCTTAGACATAATAATTTAAATATAAATATAGATAAAACGAAAATTATTCACTTCAAAAATTACAATAGTAAAACAATTGACATTAATATACAATTTGAAAATAAAATAGTGGAACAAACTGATGAAGCCATATTTTTGGGATTGAAAATCGATAAATATCTGAATTGGAAGGCACATGTGGAACGCCTATGCAATCAATTGAACAGATTTGTGTTTGCGTTGCATAGACTAAGAAACATCGTCTCTAAAGATGCGGCTCTATTGTCATATCACGGATATGTGGTTTCATCACTGAGATACGGCCTACCATTATGGGGTAACTCGGTAGACATACAAAGAATTTTCGTAGTACAGAAAAAATGCGTAAGAGCTCTTTGTAACGCTAATAATATGGAAAGTTGTAAACCATTATTTAAAGAATTAAAAATATTGCCCCTTCTATGTCTCTATATCTTAGAAATATCACTTCTAGTACATAAATACCCTTCCTTATTCCCAACAATGGCGGATATGGGATGTAAGAGCAAAAGACTAAAAGATAAATTGTATATACCATTACAAAGGCGCAATATTTTTATAAAAAATGCTTATTGTATGGGCATAAAAATTTACAATCATTTACCTGAGTATATAAAACAAAGCGAATTAAATAGATTTAAAAATAAATTGACACAAATACTCCAACATAAGTTATATTACAACATAAATGATTATTTTAATGATAAAAATATTAATATAAATTAACATTGACAAAATATTATTCGTTTTCCTTTAAATAACTAATGAAATCTAAAGTATGATTATTAATATCATCTTGACATCTTTTAACCTTTATATGATTACATACTAAGTTCTATTTCTCTATTTTTTTTTATTATTAGTTGTAACGTATAATGCCAACATTAATGTAAACCAATTTCTTAAAATATTTGCACGTCAACTATGACAGATTGTGAGACTCCAAGGAACAAAATGTCATCTTTATGTAACCACATTCTTGCAAATAAATTTTTCATTTCATTTCATTTCATATATGAACATGAAACATCGGCCGACTGTCTACAATCTGACGCAATTACATCAGAGACGGGCCTTCGCAAACCCGTTGTTCCTTTACAAAAACTGGAACTCGTCCTCAATGAGCAAGAATTCTGAGAATTCCTGCGTTGCCACACCCCTCTGATGCAATTTCGATTTCTTCTGCGTCATTCATTTACTTATTACTGTGTTAAACTTGCAATGATGAAACGTGTGAATGTTTTATAGTTTCGTTTGAATTATTGATTATTTTCATGGATATATATTTCGATTTTCAACTGAAACCTGCATCTTGCGGTTACATAATGAAAATAAAATTGATTGAATTATTCTCATTTCGGTGGCGAGATCCCAATTGTAAAACAAAACACTACGGGTTCGTTCTACGAGTATGTTTGGACGTTAGTTATTTCATATACATAAAGTTATTTCATTAACTTCGGGACAATTAGGATTTCAAAATGCCTCCTGGCTTCTGAACCCTTTATATAAGACATATCTATCCATGGGGGTCAGGACTCAGAACTATCTGTATAATTATTTTATATTCATTAATTTATCTGAAACGTAGATAAAAGGTAACGCGTACTAGTACCAAACGATAAGCCATTTAATTTATTAGCATTTTGCAATGAAGCATCAACTAATCAAGGCATTATCAATGCAATGTTTAGATAAACATTAGATTTGCATTGTCAAGACCCCGTGAGTTAGTTATCAAGTCCAAAGTACCTACTTCGGTACTCGGTAATTAGTTAACCAAGAATAATAAATTATTTATACAGGGATGCCAATATGCTTTTGGAATATTTAATATATTAGCAGTGGTGCACGTGATTTTT
Source organism: Deilephila elpenor (assembly GCA_949752805.1). NCBI lineage: Eukaryota > Metazoa > Arthropoda > Insecta > Lepidoptera > Sphingidae > Deilephila > Deilephila elpenor. The sequence continues at coordinate 12,351,577 of OX457107.1, read as the reverse complement.
CACGTGTTTGTCTATAATAATAATTAATGTATTCTACATTGTGGAAATAACTTAGATGAAATCCTTGAAAATTTGTAATTTATATTCAATTTTTTTGTTTGTAGATGAATTCGATATCACTATTATATTCACCTTAATGGACGTCTAAGTTAGATTGGACTACATCGCACAAAGCAACATAGACGAAAAGTGTTTACATTTTATTAATTCAATCTCAAAATAATGTCAATGAACTGCACTTACCGTATATTTTTACTAACTACAGTTTTAATAATGGAACTGTTTTTTTATTATCCTGCAGTTTTGACTGAAGGCAAACCATTATTTTATGAGAACTTTTTAACAATGTACCGTCACAATCTCAGACAAAAAAACACTTACTTGTAATTAAAATTGGAAATTATAATTCAATAATATTCCGTTGCAGCCCTAATAACAATCATTATGTAATAACTGAAACGATTAACGGCATCGGATAACCTTAAGATTACTAAATAAAATGCAGTTATAATTTCTCATTACATTTTAATTTTATCATTAATTACATAACATTCGCATTGATTTGGGGCCGATGGCGACTTAATGTTTATATTTACATTAAAAACTCTTAAATTACATGAGATGGCATTTTATAGTTAATAATATCAGTCCACATCACAACTGTAATATCATACATTTTTAATTCAATCTACACCAAAAAGTATCATAAATTTAATATACATACATAAAATACATACATGTCCGCCATTTTGCTGTTTACAAAATGGCAACAAAACTACATTTTTGTAACAAATAAGTGATAGTAAATAAATTGAAAAGAACATTATAATGTCACTCAATATTTTTGCAAATATTTTAATTATACAGATCTAATAAATTGTTCACATACATCAAACATACAAAAATGGTAATCATTGCTTAGGCATAGTTTAATCTACACCCATGACAATGACCAAAGACAACACAAAAAAAAACACAATCAAAATGATGAATGAACTTAGTAACCAACTATATTGAAACCAGTTTACCAATCAGCCATGTGGTATTTCGATAACTTCATATTTAATCGAGAGTCCCTTTCGTGAAGGCTTTCTTCTTTCGATGTATCTAAAGCAACGTGGAAATTAATCGATACAAGATTTTATAACAAAAATAATTGTAAAAGAAACAAAAATATAAATTTAATTCCAACCAAAATATTTTTATGGAAAATAAACATTATTGTCTGAAAATGCATCAATTAATTTGTCACGTGCTTTAGTCGCAAACATGTTTGTAAAAAATAATATAGAGCGCTATAAACCAAAGTGAAAAGTTAAAAAGTGCCCAAAAATGAAAATATATCTAAAAATCATACAACAGTATATAATATAGTTTATATGCAGACCAACATATCACTTATATGCGGCAAGACTTATTTAAAAAATAAATAAACAATTACTTAAAGCTCTTTACTTAAAATTAATCGTCCGAAGGTGCAACCGTTCGGAATGGTAGATTCCGCGGATAAGTATCGACCTTACTCCGTCCAAATAAAGTCCAATTTACGAGTGATTTGTTACCACACAAAATAAATTGAGTGACCTCCTTACAGGTACTTTATAGCGAAACTCGCTTAAAATCATATTTACTATTGTAATCGCTATTATATTACAATAATAAGTTATTCTGGTCCCAAATTATGATATAGTTATGAATGGAAACCAGACAACTAGGCTACTTAAAGTAACACCCAACTTGAACTTAAAAGGGGTAACAAATACCTCTCATTTTAGGGACACGACATAGATATTCTAAATTATCAGGAAATCTCCTAATTAAATTTCTAAATACGTATTATATAAAATGTATTAAATTATACACATTTTTAATAGAGTACCCCCTATCTTATGAGCAAGAAGTTTATCTGCTCAAAACAAATGATTTATAAAACGAAAGAAAATCCATGACAATTCAAGACAAACTCGAGACAATTCAAGAACAGCGTAGATTATTTTGGAGGCTTATTAAGACTAACGCCCAAATACTGGAACGCAACTTAAATATAACTTGCGCTTAACTACGTTAATCCCGATTAAATGTATTGGCTAACACCCAAAATTAATAAGCAATCCCAATCCCTATCTAAGGATCGATCCGGAAAATAGACCAATCAGAACACATCAAATGTGAGCGTGTCGGCAATACCTTGAACCCATTGGTTTATTTTCACGATCGATCTTTAGATAGAAACGAAGATCGTTTATTAATCATGGCCATAAGTGAGCCGTGCGCTGTTAAGAGCAACTTATTATTTGAATGTCGTTCTAGTATTCGGGCGTAAATAGTTTTTTTTTATTTATTAATTATGGAGAAATCATGAAATATATTATCTGCAAGGCGTAATTAACACGATTATAAAAATTCTCACTCTGTAATTCGATTGCATATTGACTTTATAATAATTATGATGTCACTACATTTTAATTTCGCTTTGTGAAATAAATAATTAAGTTTTTATTAATATGAGACATAGAAGCAGTTATGCAATAATTGATGCCTTTAGCAGAGTTCAAAAGGATTTAGATTAAAACATTCTAGTGATATCTATTGAGTATTGACTATGAAATTGTAAGTTAAATTTCGTTTATGTAAAGATATTTAGACAAATAGAAAATAGAATAGTTCTAGCATACAATTAGTTTAAAGTCCACGCGAAAGAAATTGTGGTTAATAATGTTAGGTTAAATATAGATTACAGATACATACATCTAGATACAACATTAAATTAAATACAACTAGATTTCGAAACAGTTTCGAAGATTCATTAATTATTAGGCCGGTGATACTACTCGTTGAATGTTTACACTTATTTACTAACTTTACACTGTAGGACAAAATAAAGTAACATTGTTCAAGTATTCATTTTTCTTTTTTAATTAGTAGAGCAGAGATGCAACTTTTGATAGGTTTTATCATGGTATCAAAATATATTAGACAGCCTCCGTGGCGCAGTTGGTTAGACGCCGCCTGTGAAACGAGAGGCCGCGGGTTCGATCCCCGCACCGAAACAAATATTTGTGTGATCCACAGGTATCTGTTTCGGGTCTGGGTGTTTGTGAGACCGAAAAGTCTCTCGTAGTTTCTAATACCCACGACACAAGACTCGATCTTAGTGTGGGGTCAGGACTATGTATGTGACTGTTGGGTGTATTTATTTATTTATTATTATTTATTTATTAGAGATAATAATAATCATGGTAGCTAATGTAAAATCTTGAGTCATATTCTCCCACGTAGAAATCAAAGGAGTAAATCTGTATTAAGTTTTAAATTCACTAGCATTTCTTTATTTTGAGGACAACAACTTTAAAGCCATAAAATGTTAAATACAATGCAGTACAAGTTTAACTTTAAATATTAAAAATAATTTTTAATAAAAAATAAAAACCGACTTCAAAGTGCTACTACAAAGTAACAAATAATATATATTTCATCGTGCTAGTACACAATGATTAATGTTCTTATTGACTTGACTAGCTAACAAATCTTAAATACGTAATATTTTGAAGGCGGGTCGCTAAGTGCCGAACATGTACCTACGCCTTACGCTTAACATTAATTTGTTAAAGAAATTCTAGCGAAAAACACGCAAGATTTACACGGAATATTAATTTGTCTTAATATATCAGGCCGTAATCGTCCACTGTTGAGCATGGGACACAACATACCCTTTCTTGTACTTAAATGCCTTTATGTCATGCAGGTTTCCTGACTATGATTTAAATATATCACTATTAAAGAGTTTAGTAATTGAATATCATCAACACACAAGTGACTCCGATAATTCCGGAGGTGTATACCCTGGAATTATAACCGAGACGGTGGTCAACTGTCTCGTGGATCATATCTAGATAATTATCAACAGGCTACCACACACATATAAGACACATAGAAATTCTATCAAAACTTCAATAAATTTACACGTTGGATTATATTCACATTATATTCATTTTTGTTTAATTTACTTACGTGCCTTTCTGAGCCAACATTGCAGGATCTACATGTAATATCAAATGGTGTAACATTTGCTTAAATTTATACGTGTTTGTTATTTAGCGACCCGCCTTCAAAATATTACGTATTTAAGATTTGTTAGCTAGTCAAGTCAATAAGAACATTAATCATTGTGTACTAGCACGATGAAATATATATTATTTGTTACTTTGTAGTAGCACTTTGAAGTCGGTTTTTATTTTTTATTAAAAATTATTTTATTTGTCCCTTTTTAGTTTTCATAGGCATCGTAATGATGAGAAAGGTGATCATAATATAATCAAAACGTAGTCTTTAAAATTATCGAATCCTTCAGACCAAACATGATATTATTGCTGTGAAATTATGAGAAGATTGTAAGTCATTATAATCATGATATCCGCTATTGTTAGACACTGACCAGGTCGGATTCTCTTAGTTTACGTCGGTAATTTACGTATCTATTTCTCTCACTCTCCCTCTTCTTCACCTACTGTTTATAGTAAAACTTTTATATTGAAAACGGAAATTAATTGTATCTTTTACCTACCCCCCCCCCCTACACGCCTTTCCCCTTTTAACCCCCCCTTTGTAGTAATACACTTATACTGAACCAGGTGCAAAAAGAATTATTGCCTTACCGTTCAATTTTGAGGAGTTCTGTTCTTCAGGTCCGAAGATATTCATCAGGTCATCACCATTTTTTATAATGACACCAATCTAACATATCATACTTGTCGACAAAATTATTATTTTTTTAATCGTTTAAGTACTGCCACAGATATTGAGTATTTACATTAGTATCTATTTTCTCCCCCCCCCCATACACCCCTTTCCCCTTTTAACCCCCCCTTTGTAGTAATACACTTATACTGAACCAGGTGCAAAAAGAATTATTGCTGTACCGTTCAATTTTGTGGAGTTCTGGTCTTCAGGACCAAAGATATTCATCAGGTCTTCACCAATTTTTTATGGTACCAACCTAGTACATCATGCTTTCCGACAAAAAAGAAATTTTTAAAATCGGATCCCAAATACCAGCGTAATCGAGTAACAAACATACAACACAAAAAAAAAAAAAAAAAAAAATTCAGTCGAATTGATTACCTCCTCTTTTGAAGTCGGTCAAAAATAAGAAAGTGTTAAATTATTTTGTCCAACATTGTTATACAATAATTATCATTATAATTGACAACATTAATGATAATTAATTATGTACAATTATTTACACTGGACTATTTTTATCAGCAATTATAACCCATTATTCAAGCTACTTTTCACTATCCAGTATACAACTATTTCGAAAAAAATTTTGAATACTTTATTGTTGATTGTTGTCAAACAAAATATTTCATTGTGGATATATTTTGCAATAATGTAAAACTGATTTTTTTATAAGATATGGGTCTAGTAATGTTAGGGTCTATTTCTGGTAATAAAGTAATCTTTTTTATAAATAAATACATATTTTCTTAGTCATTATTTTCTTCTTTCTTTCTATGTAATAGCGCGATTAAATTATACTATATACACATGATAACCTTATATTAGAAAACAACCCTGTACTAAATTAATGAAAATCATAATCTTTCAGTACTTATGAAATATTTTATTAGTTTTATATTTTCTACAAATATTATGTATAAGTCCATATTGACAAACATTTTATATTTTATTAACCAAGTTATTTGATTAATTCGCCAAAAGCTGTTTTATAATGAGAGGCAACATTCATATATTATGTAGTTTAGTTTAAATTTAGGATAATTATATATTACATAGATGCTATATACTTCTATAGTATTCTTTATATAACTTCCTATCGAGGCAGGTACGAGCATGATATAGGGACTGTTTTTACAGCGATAATACGTATTAAATCAGAGGCTTATAGAAACCAATTGTAAAACGAAAAGATAGCGGTTTGATTTGCAGCACTCAAAACCGATATTGGTAAAATTAACGTTAAAGAAACTTAAATTTTGTTTGTAGACGCTATTATTAACATCAATACGCTGAAGCGATTTAAGATTGTTACTAACTTATCATAATATGGTATAGAGTACAGACAGCAAAATAACCATTCGAAAATCTATATTAAAATTATCGACTTTAAAAACAGTCTTAAATATCATCAATGATATGTTAACCCAACTAGCGTATTTACTTCTATAGATGGTATACGTCGCCAACATTCATAATTTACTTGATATTTTTTATTATAAAGCTATTCACAATTACCATTCTGCAGTATAATTTATAAATTTATATTAGTTGTTATGGATATTTTTATGTCAATAAACAGTTATGAATGACTTAATATATATTAATATATAAGGAAGAGCTGTCAATTGCAAGTATTTTAAAAATTGTTAAATAATTATTTCGCTTCGAAAGCCACATACACGTGATGCACTTTCAAAAGACTTTCAAATGTTTGAAAAACCATTTAATTTTCTATCTAACAGCCTGGCCTAATTTTGAACAGCGACCAGCTTGACAATATCAGGTTCATAAATATTCATAACAAGACCAATATGATGTACACATCACAACATATATTATGATATATTAACATACGTATATATTATATATTTATATGTAATTTATGAACATTGCACTCAAGCTTCTCTACAACGATTCATTTTATATTTTTAGAAATTATGTTTTTGAACACATTCTGTAGAGTAGGCTCTGTGATTAGCAAACCTTTCTTAATTTGATATTATATTTATATTACAATAAGATAATTATTTGAATGTCAATTTACTTAGATGGTTCTTCTATTTCAAAATAATACAGTCAGCAACGTCAATATAATATTGATAAATTAATATATGAGGTTCTCTATTTACATAACTTTACAGTAACTTTTGAAATAGACCAGAATTTATCTAACTTTGTCGCGAAACGAAGAAAAATATAAATATTATTTATTTAGTTTTTGTTGCTGACTTTACACGCACGAACTAAAGAAAGTTGATCATGAAATTATTTCATTAAAATCCGTGTTTCAATTTCCAGATACATATTGTTTGAATTTATTACATTTAAATGAAATTAATCTAGAATCTTTACACCTAAATTCCCCTTATTTTTTTATAAACAACATACAATCTAAATGTGGCACACATTTTCAGAACGATTAAATTAATTCAGAATATCTATATAAAATATAGGAATGGAAAATATAACTATCCTCCACGTTAAATTCATTCCGTTCCTTACTTAAAACATTTTATTGATTTATATATTTACAATTATTATTTTTATTGTATTTTGCGTCATGCGGTTTTGGAAAAAAAAAGTATTTAGAGACAGTGCGAAGTTTTAACACTTGATTAGTTTCGGACAATGCTATTTGAGATGAATTTTCGTCGGTTTTTTAGCGGTATTACAAGCTGTCATAGCCAGTGCTTAACTAATCCGCAAGCCGACATCAAAAATATCTGTACCAAAACCATATAACACATAAAATATTATTTTAACTCATTTTTCTCTAGTCACTATAACCCACCTTTACAAAACTTGACGTCCCATCTCAGCAAATACATCCGTAATGATAATGACGTCACTATTTAACACATAATTTAATTTATAATAACTGAACTAAGTAAATGAGAAAAAAAAGTGTTTAGCAACCAGCTTTAGAATAAACAGGTGCAATCAAATATGAAAACACATATGATAAGGCAATGTTTTAAAATACAGGTAAATAAAATAAAATTAGACACTTTATAGACATAGTCTAGAAGAAGTCATCCTGTGAGATTACTGCTCAATACATTTCGTAAGTCTATATTTGTTAATAATATAAATAGTGACGTAATTACCACAATACTGACATTTTTCCTTTTATTTATTTTAATTCATCTACAATCTTATTCTAACCCTGCATGTTATAGTTCCGTTAGTGTTTCAATACATCGGATGCAGCTATTTTAATCCAAATTGTTTCTCATTCAGAACATCCCACTTATTCTTATCTTTATAATCCAACAATACAGTTAGTCGGAAACTAACATCATCAAATCTTTACAATATAAATTCTAAATCAAGGCTACCAAGATCATGTAGTATACAGAGCAACACCAAGTCTGAGGACAACCACATCGAAGCTCAAAGACTACGTATTATCCAGCATACACTCTCCAGATCACTAAACACCGCAAGTTTAAGAATTCGACCACGTGGTAGTTCAAAGACTACGATGTAATCTCCAACTGTACTACGCTATCTGAATAATATATTGAATTTGAATTCGATAGTGAAATCTGTTTCATTATCCAGATCAGAAATAAATGTCAAGTCTTTGAACTTGACCACGTGGTAGTCCAAGATTCGATGCATCCTCCATCTTTACTACGCTATCCGGATTCCACTATCCAGATCACAACGTTAAGACCTTTAAGATTCGAGGTGGTAGTCCGAAGACTACAAATCATATTCCTCCCGTATAGCACTATAAACCCACTCTAAAAGACAGTGCATCAAGCAAGTCCCAGAAGCTATGGCCCCAGGTCCTATATCATAACCTGACTGCCACGTCATCATCCAGACTGGAGTCCACCTCACAACAGGAGACCAGCTCCTCAAACGACATACCTTCGCAAGTCATGCTAACTGATGAGATGCTGCGGAACAGAGCTTCCGCGTCCAGATCTTCCGGAAGTTTTGTGAGGAATTGAGCTGCTGATATAAAGTCCATGTCTTTGAGCTCGTCTTGGTATAGGTGAAGAATACCTGGAAAATCATAAGTGCTTGTTTAATGGGGTTGTTTCTTATCATCATAATTATTTTCGTTTTTAGTTTCAGATCAAGTGAAAATAAGCCCCTCTCAAAGATTGGAAACGTTTTGCAGCTATGTCATGTTTGATTGTATTTCGCAAAAAAGGAAACGTTAATAAAATAAACCATTTGTGTGAAAACAAAATAAAAATATGTTGTACAGTGGGCTATCAGTATTTTTATAAATAATAGTATCTATTGAAAAAAATATCTTTCGCACACTCACTAATATAATGCATATACATCGCATCTATGAGCCAAGTGTTGTAGATGTTCATGGCGGTAATCCCTTACCACCAGGTCCTGTTCTTTTAACGGAACCATACGACAGAAAAATTAAATATGCAATTTACTAGTCTCATATGTGAGAGGCCGCCTGGGTAGGTACCACTGCAATGTCTATTTCTCCCGCCAAACAGCAGTGTAAATGCACTGTTGTGTTCCGATTTGAAGGACATTGTAGTCAGAGTAACTACTGGACATCATGAGGCTTAACATTTTATGTCTCAGGATGGCGAGCGCAGTGGGATGCTAAGCATTGTTATGTAATTCATGATGTTGTTTGGTTTTGCTACTGTACAAGAGGGGTCACATCGCTTACCATCAGGCGAATGGCATGTTCGTCTCGCCATTCATTGCAACAAAAAAAATAGTTACCTATAGCAGCATGGAAGAGGAAAGTATCCCCATCCCTCAGGAACACGTCCCACAGTCTACAGGCTGCATCCAACGGCATAGCTTTAGCGAAGGCCGTGTACAACCACTCCAGCAAGTACAACTCGGGTAGTAACGCCCCACCACATAGGGAGGGGATGTTGGCTTCCACCACGCGACCGTACGCTTTCCATAGACGCTTGGAAAAAGGAAATTAATTTTATAATGGCAATATTGGTAATGTTGATAAGTCAAAGTGGAGCTTCATTTAAAAAATCCACGAGAAAATATCGAATATCTGATAAAAGTATCTGTTCACTTTGTAACAACACATTATTATTTACCACATGGCTGGCACATGCGTCATACTCGTGAATGAGTGCTGCTTGTGTGGACTGGTCTGCTCGACTTGCTTATAATGATAACTTTTAATTGCTTTAAAACTTTTACTACTATTCATTGCTTTGGTGAAGCAGTGCACTGATTCCGCGTTCTGGGTGACTTTACTTACCTAACTCAACCGTACAAAATCACTTGACCAATAACACTATTCATCATTATTCTTCTAAATTATCTATGAACTGCTCTGTATTTAACTGCGCTGCAACCTCTGTATAATTATTGTATTGTAAACTTGTTTTAAAAAGAGCAACGCTAAAGTTTCTTGCCCGTTCTTCTCTGGCGAAAACAGCCTTGTGAACCGGGTGGTAGTGGAAAAAAGTGACTGAATCTAAATAATGTATGACATTTCATGGGTTCAATAAATATTTTCATTTCATTTCATTTCATTACCATGAATACATGAAGCAATAATATCTTTATTGCTTCACGAATAACAAGAAAAGCTCTACAGATAACAGTCCTGATCACGGTTAAAATATTTAGTATTCGACATTACAAACGACTATTTAGTCACATAATGTCCAGAAACGGTATTATCGTAAATCCATTGATCATAAAAACATTTTCCCTGGTACCTAGATCTAAAAAGAGGTCTTGCGTTTCTTATTTAACTTCAAATCAGCCACAATCACCTTCGACGAGATTGTACTAGAGACCTAATATTCAAATGTATTACCTGCATGGTGGATCCGTCCCTAGTAAACGCAGCTCGTAATACGCATCCATCCAGTAAGTTAGCAAAACACACGAAAGCTTGGGGCGCCTCCATATTTAAGATCAACACCGCTGCGATGAACGACATGCCCTGCAATACGAGAACAACAATAATATATCAACATCATTTTATATATCATGTTTTCAAATAAAACAAAACAGTAAAATGTATTTAAAAAATTATGTGAACTGCATTAGCCAATATTGCTGTGACTCGATCTGTCACAGTGGCCCTCATACCTCTTTTAATTTTATTAACTATATCATTACAGTTCACAAACGCCCAAATTCTGATTACTACCCTCTCTTATGAATAATATGAATTAGGCCCAAATTCACTCTTAAAGAGCGAGAATCAAGAGAGCCAAATTTCGAAATGTCATATTCTTTAATAATATTATAAATAACCTTCAAGATATCTACCATGCCTGATGCTTGATTTCTAATTGATTCATTATTAAGAATGACTAAATCTAATTTAGTAAAACTATCGAATATTAACTAAGACCACACTTAACATAGACAAAATCACAGATCGCTTAATTATTTTATCACAACAATCACCCAAGCAATACTCACTTGCACGTATCCAATATCAGGTCTATAGCACACGTACGCTGCCAACAATTCATGTAGCACATCAAAATACGGCCCCCCTCGCTGGAATATACACAAATGGGGGAAAGTCCTGGCGATGTCCAACTGTATCAACTCCATGGAACACTCGTCACCATAGTCCAGCAAATCCGGGTTAGATTTAGAACAACACCGTTTCGGCTCGCTGTCCTCTGTATGACTTTTCAAATTTTGTTCGCTAAAGTTTCTCGGTATACCTAAACGCTGTTTCTCGTCGTCTTTCGATTTTTCCTTCTCAGTCGGTATCGCGTCATCAAATTTTGCTTGGCTCCTACACCCACATTTGCTGTTGACTTTTAACCTCTTTCTTCGCAGCTGCGCTTCTTGCAATTTCTGCTTCGCTTTGGCCACGTAGTCCTGGTACATGTCGTGTGTGATCTTCAGTTTGTTTCCTATAGCTAGTTGCCACACCTTACCTCTAACAGCTGGTGGCAAGCCGCACCACCACAGCTCTAGAGTCCGTTTTGCGTTTTTCCTGTAATAGAGATAGAGAAAAATTAAGTATTGAGCGCTTACATAAAGGTCCACTTAAAATATTAAAGTGTTTTATTTAGCTGACATCGCAAATACATTGAACTACATGGTAAATAAAATCCATTGCTATAAAGTTACAGTTTATGCCAAAGTCGATCAAAAATTAATAAAAATTCTTATAAAATTCAATAATTTCATCTAATATATGATTTCATTTGTAAAGATGACTGTAGTTCAAACAAACAAAAAAGCACGCACATGAAACGATTTAATGTGCAAATGCAAGAGTTACATAAAGCGACACGTGTCGTTTAATCTGGAGGAACGTTTACGAGCATTGTTTTGGCACAATGAGCGGGTACAACACAGGGCTAAAAACAAACAACAATCACAATTGACGACGAACGCCGCCGCATTGTGCCACACAATGGGTTTGACCCGCTTTGGTACGCTCACTACGTCATAGCCCCTAGAACTGCTGAGATTTTTATTTTTAGACCATTATACTTTGTGCAACATGCGATTTTATGGCAATAAACAAACACTATACCAGCCTTTCAATATATTACATCTTTACCTCCTCAATGCTTAAGATTTGGTTAGACCTTAGTTCGTGTGATAGACAACATACACCTTCGCGTTTTAGACAAAAATATTAACTAACAAAGTACATAAGAAGGATAGATAGATTCTGTGAAATTGGGAAAAACATGGTAATAGCTGTACCTAATATCAAATTATGTAGTTGTATCGACTGATACAACGAATCTGATACTGATCGCAGTATTGGTGACTGCCAATGCAAGACCTGTAAGCGAGGATCAAGAGGGGTATAAAAAGAATTTAAATTGTGTACCAAAGATCACCGAGTCCCTTAAGAATATTCTTAGGGTTTGCTTTATACACATAATAGAAAGAACTAAATCATAAAGGCTATGAGTGCATAGTCGGGATCAAATAGTTGCTGATAGTGACAAATAGATAAATGTTAAGTTTGACTGCCTCGGTGGCGTAGTTGTACTACGGTACGATTACAAAGATGAGGTCTCACGGAACATACAAGGCGAAATGTGGGTGTCCTGGTGGCGCCTTTGCCTACCCTTTCTGGCATACAGGCGTGAGTTTATGTATAAAAATTTACTGAACATGGTACAATACGTGGCGTTCATTGTTTTTTTGATTTGTTACTGTCATACAAGGCTTTCGAATACGCCGGCAAAAAAAAAATCTTTACTTTTTGGCAACAAAACCATATCGCCATTAGTAAACAATGAACATTTTAATACTAGCGATGAGTAAGTGGTTAAAGAATGTGCACAAGTAGTTTCTTTATTAGGTAATGGAAACAGGACAATTGGCCGCAATTGTTTGCAACTATAAATTCCTTTACAGCAATGGACAATGACTGCTATGTATTCTCCTATTGCGCATTAACATACATCCACGCCGTTATTATAAAAACATATATGTATTACACATTACTACAATAATTATTATTAATAGTTTCAATTATACCAATTAGAAAGCAAGTAAATTGAACTAAACAGCTCTTGACAGCCTCCGTTGCGCAGTTGGTTTGACGCCGCCTGTGAACCGAGAGGCCGCGGGTTCGATCCCCGCACCGAAACAAATATTTGTGTGATCCACAGGTATTTGTTTCGGGTCTGGGTGTTTGTGAGACCGAAAAGTCTCTCGTAGATTCTGATACCCACGACACAAGACTTGATATTAGTGTGGGGTCAGGACTATGTATGTGACTGTTGGGTGTATTTATTTATTTATTTATTTAAACATGGGTTGTAAGACCATATTTTTCCATGATATATTATTGTAAATATTCGGAGTCGTTAGTAAAAATAACAATGATTGTAATAATTCCGTCTCCTTCCTTGTTTATTGACATGTACGAGTAGGACAAAATATCATATATTTTTCTAAGAACTGGCTTTAAGGTTGTCACGACTAGAGACTTTCCCTACTGTTAGAAGCACTGCCTAGCCCTGTCTAGATATAATCATAGTTTCGGTTCAGAACAAGTTACTCACATATTATCCCAATCGGGCAGTATAGTCTGTGTCCACTCCCGGGCATGCCTGGCGAGCCGTTCCTCCTGCCTCAGTGACTCCTGTAGCTTCGCGTGTCTGGCCGCTACTTCCCTTTCTACCCTCCGTCTCGCCGCCTCTACCATGCGCGCGTGCTCCGCTTTGTGGCGTAGAGCCTCTTCTGTGCATTTTGCAGGCAGATTTGATGGTCTGAAATCATTATAATTGAAATTATTTTCTCTATTTGATAATGAATGAATGCTTGAATGTTTATGTCTGGTTAAGAATTTCTCTAACAATAAACAACTAAGCTATTGATTTCACAAAAATACCTTTATTGTATAACTTTTAATGAATCCCCTAGGATCACCAAGTCAGATATAAATAATTGTGATTTGGACAACAGAACTCCTCCACTGTCCAATTAATAAGAACATTTTGGATTAGTACGGCGTAGTGTAGCCCAAATCCACCCGCATAATTTGACCGGCGCGGAGGCCTGTATCTATAATGTAACACAGTAATGGAACACATTTGGGTAGCGTTGGTTCGAATATATTTGCATTTTAACTACTGATTTAATATTACGCCAGTATTCTTAGTATGCAATAGAAACTAATTGAATTACATAAAAACCGCATTTACATTATACGTCACTTAGCAAACGTTGGGGATTCCCATCACACGCGATACTGGCAAGTCTGTCCCTATTCGGTATAGTGGTTAGATCATAATTACGCATTAATTGTTCAATAATAAGTATTCAAAGGTCGTATTTAAATAATTACGAGCAATCATAGAGTAAGATCCCAGAGCGTTCTGACATAACTTATTTTCACATGGATGAAACCTTCACGACTTAGTAGCGTCTAGTATACTTTAAATATGTGCCTTCTTGTGGAGCTTGCCCAGTGACACCTGGGCAGGTACCAGGTGAGAAAGGTAACTAAAAATATGAGTTATCTAACTTAAATTTGTATGGCTGATTTTTATATATATTTTGTAGAATACTATTCTCAACTAGGATTATAAAGTGTCAGACACTTTTCATGGACCACAACTTTTGTCAGACGCTTTAAAGCTTGACAAAAAATTAATGAACTTTACTTATTTTTTCATGTCTGACTTTTAAATATGTTATTCAAGTAACTATTACAAACTTATATTTCATCAGTCAGACAAATTCGAGTGACCGAACATCCCCTAAACACAAAATTATTCAGCCGGGAGTGCGAGCGCGAGTCACTATGCGCATGCATTTCAGTGCGAGTGAGATGTTCACAACAATTTGGTTCCCCTTCTTAAATTGTTTTTCATGTTTTTAATACAGAGGTTGAAGCAAATTTCGTTATCAGATGCTCTAATACCGACATCGCTATAATAATGCTAGGACATATGCATAACTTGAAAAATGATGACTCGAATGTATGGTTAAACGCAGGCACCGGAAATAACCAAACATATATTAATTTGACAAAAGTTTACGAGCATTTAGGACCCTCTTTGTGTAGACTGCCAGGATTTCATGCATTGACTGGATGTGACTTCAATCCCGCCCTTTTTAAGAAAGGAAAAAAAAAACCATTCAATTTATTAATGAAAAGACATGAATATCAGCAAGCTTTAATGCAGTTTGGAGATCTAGAGTCGTGTACTGATGAGCATATTATACAATTTTTTTTTCCAAGAAATTCAGAAATTCATCTGCGAAATTTACATTGTTTCTGGAGTATTCGATGTTGATGCTGTCCGACTTCAGCTGTTTGTAAATAATTACAGCGTAAGTAGTATTAACGAAGAATTCAATCGTAAAAAATTGAAAAATTTTGATGCAAGCAATTTACCACCATGTAAAATTGAATTATTTCAACAATTTCTCCGAGCGAATTACATTTCTAGTATATGGAATAACGCAAATGAAAAACTACCAACCATTTTAACTCCTGAACACAATGGGTGCAGGCTAGAAGAAAACCAATATCACTTTCATTGGTTTGATGGTGACCAATTACCCGGAGACATTAGTGAATTCCTTAAAAAATCAGGTACTATACTTTGACTTAAGTTTTAAATTTATTGTATTTATAATTTTATGTTTTTGAATTCTTTTAACTGTTTTTGCATAAGACGCTGCCAGCAACGACAACATGACGACGAGGATGACTTGAATGGACAATATCATGATTGGATGAACGATGAGAATTCCAATGACTGTGTCGATAATTGCGATGATTAAAAGATAAACAAATATTTCCTGTAATTAATCATAGTTATATGTATATTTATTGGTAAAATAATTTTTTCTTAAATATTTTCTAACTGGTATCTTTTTTACAATAAAATAAAGATAATTCCTTATAAAACAAAATGGCTCCTCAAATATTCACTATCCCAAATACATGCAATAAATAAATTCACTTTAATATTTATTAATTCACAAATTAATATTGAATTGAGATTCAGATTCCCTGATTAGAGAAATATATTTGTAAAGATTCGAATTGGCTCAAAGAGATTAAAAAAGATTCAACTTGACAAATATATATACCTATACATTTTGCTTGGGTTTAATCTTTATAAATCTTTTTTTTTTTTAAATAAATGGTCTTATTCAATTAAGGATGCAAAAATCTGGGATTGAAATTAGTAAGTATTTTCAATATATTTCAATTTAATACTCTGAAATGCATCGCATAGTGACTCGCGCTCGCACTCCCGGCTGAATAATTTTGTGTTTAGGGGATGTTTGGTCACTCGAATTTGTCTGACTGATGAAATATAAGTTTGTAATAGTTACTTGAATAACATATTTAAAAGTCAGACATGAAAAAATAAGTAAAGTTTATAAATTTTTTGTCGAGCTTTAAAGCGTCTGACAAAAGTTGTGGTCCATGAAAAGTGTCTGACACTTTATAATTCTAGTTTAGAATAGTATTCTACAAAATATATATAAAAATCAGCCATACAAATTTAAGTTAGATAACTCATATTTTTAGTTACCTTTCTCACCTGGTACCTGCCCAGGTGTCACTGGGCAAGCTCCACAAGTAGGCAGGTATTTAAAGTATACTAGACGCTACTAAGTCGTGAAGGTTTCATCTATGTGAAAATAAGTTATGTCAGAACGCTCTGGGATCTAGGACTATCATGTTCTATAATGCTTGACATTCGTCCTTGTTGTAAAGCATCGAATAATACGTGTGGGCCTATTAAAGAATTTAATGAATAGAATATTAATAGTAGGGTATTGATATTCTCTTTTCCTAAAGCTTATGATAGTGATGAGAAATTTAAAAATACATTGTATTATCACGGAATTATGTTATAAATTTTATGATTGATAACTCGGTAGTATGCACAATGCGCAGTTGATTAAATTACGAATTCATTTGATAGCTTTAATGAATTAAACAATACACTTAATTTTTACAAACTCGAACGTACAAAGTTGTATGAGGGTTGAAACAGATATAAATACGACTAGCTAAATAAAAATCCATACCCTGTTTCGGAATAGTTCCCCCGTACATAAGCGTACTCAGAGAGGGCACGTGACAAACGACGTAGGCAATAACTCTCCCGACCCTTCCCTGTCAATATCCCTTCGCTTGAACAAACATGTAATGTCCTTTATATAGTCTATAACAAAAGACGCATACGCGGCAACTTTATAGGGTCGAAATCGATGCTGTTTAACAATAACAGTGCGGTATAGAAGCTATTATATTTAGTAAGAATCTTACTATACCAAACATGTAGTTTATAAACAGGTATTCATATAAAAGAATTACCAAAATTCAGCTATAATTTCTGTATTTATTTTAACGAATTTATGATCATTTAGATAAATAGTCAATTCTTATCTCCATAAATACAGTCGATTAACACGAGAGCAAAACCATTTGCAAAAGCTATTAGCTAAACAACCGCCACTGTTTCATCGCAAATTTTATGAGCCTGTATTGGCAACCAACGCGGCTAAATTAAAAGGCTGCTAACATTCCCCGAACAAATCGCCCTGCTCACTCACCCTACATAAAAAGATTTAGTATACACGCCTCTTGTATCGAGAAAGCGAATTGCAAATAAAAGCATTTATTATTCACTGAACAGCGCTCCGTTATAAAACACGTTCGCGAACTCATAATGAATTATACGCAACCAACAAACCGCAACACATCTGTATAATATTCAAATGATTCTGCACTAGATTATGAATTAGGCATACGACCCACTACTAATGCTTATGCGTTTGATCATATAATGAGCTGAAATTGGCAGGTAAATGGCGCAAATATATGCATGTTTGTTTATCAACACGAATGCGCTCGATCTCGCACGCACGCTCACGAACACGCACGAATACAGTCAAGACACGCACAATCACATAATGCGTCAAATACAAATCAATCCAGTGACGAATGGTTATGTAAGTCAGTTTTGATAAGGTATATTATAACATTAAAGAAAGGAAAGGATATTATTTTCCTGTACGTAAAACATGAAAGTTTACGATTACATCCAGATATATTTTATTAGATAACCAAGAGGGCAAACAGCTCCTTTCAAAGTAAATAATAAGTATCTTATTTGAACACTAACAGACCAAAGCATTCGTAGATGGATGTGAGAAATGAATGGCTTCGTTTGTTTAACTTCCCCATATCGATTTTATTTATTGAGCTGTATATTCGCCAAACGGTCACCGAAAAAATCGAGAAAACATTCACTGCTGTAACTTGTACCTTTTTTATACACGTTTCGGGATCAGACAATGTAATGTAATTACTACACAGGCCTACGAGTTGAAACATACAAGATTTATAGTTATTCACGGGTTGTTGGCCATACTGTATGGATTAACCTGAAATGGATTGAGTTCTAATTTGGAAATCATTATAGAAAAAAATATGATAAGCAAGGAGAACTTAATAAGGGTTACAAGAAGTTATACAGACTTTCAATTACATTCGTCTGGCTGAAGGTGATGATGATGAATTATTTAAATATTTTAATTTTGCCGAAGAAAACATTTTGAAACAACAGTAATTTTAAGCAGTATCTTTTAATAGAGGTGTTGAGAAATATGAAACATGAATTACATTTATTTTCAGCACCGTAGAAGATTTCAAACTGACTATAATTATTACAACACATTGATTGGACTTTGTTGCGACAATACAGTATTCATGTGTTTTATCTCAGAAACGTCAGTCGTAAAAAAATGACTCTGCGCATGGAATTTTGTTCACGCATAAATTTCCATTGAATCTTGCGTGATAATAATGGCAGACAAAACGTTTACGGCAGATACCTATACCGACAAAGGGAACAGAACATCGTATTTGCCAAAACGTAGCTAATTCTATTAACTCTCACATTCCATAACATTCCCAAGTATGTGTCACTGGGCGCATAACAAACAACCAATGGTGTTCACGAGCGAACCACAATAATAAAACCAGATAATATCACCCATATTTCTCATATAGCATTCCATACACATCTACCGTTTCCCGGGCAAGCATCGTAAATACTACAGCACACAGCGCGCGTAAACAACGCCGCATAACATTCTTGGCCGATATACAGCCCACCTTAACAGTTCAACATACCGGAGCTTCGTTTAAAGTATTTATAGTCGGAATTCGATTTATTTGCCATCGAAAAATAAATTTACGTGCATTGTTCGCAGACGTTATGCTTCAACGAAGGATGAAATAACAGACGATGACGGATAATTTACGGTGGAGCGATGGTGTGGATGCCTCTTTATGATTGCGAAATGTTTATGGTTATTTACCTTTGCTCTGCCTCAATGGTTCTTGGAAAAGTCACATCCAATTCAATGTTACCTAAACCTGTATTTATGAATCATCATTATACCAATTGACATTTCAAGAAATATATATTTTTTTATAACCGTTGAATTCAATTCATTTTGGATTAATGTATGAAGTGACTTTTCGATCTTTGATGCTTACTCGGTGACAATTTAAATCTGTGTTGTCCATTCTTACTCCCAGTTGTGTTACGAATGGGTACTTTAAGGGCCTATTGCAAAAACTAACATTGCTGGTAACTTTGACTTTAAAAATGACAATCCCATACATTAGCAATGTCAAATTCGTCACAAATGTATGGCGATGGCATTGTCAAAATTAAAGTTATGGTCAAAGTTAGTTTATGCAAATGAGCCTAAGTTAATTTCGCAGGAGATCTTGCTTCGATCAGCTATATCCATTAACCTAACAAATATTTATTTTCCAATGTTACTTCAACATTGTCAAGAAAATTAACGCTACAAACTATCATTATAACACATTTCTTCGCTTTAAAGTTGGGTTTCATCGAAAGTTTGAACTGGCCATGGCTCGCTAACAAGGGACCGGTACTTTAAGCAGACTATAGTTAATTAGCAGGATGCACGGCAGACTCCGTCTAATCGGCTTACTACAAGTACCTACTGACAAAACGCAGGGCTGTGAGCACTTTTTTAATATTTTGCTTTAATAACTTTTAATAGTGACTGTTTCGATCCAATATATACTATTTGATCGAAGAGTAACTGTCTTTTATTTTGAGTTAAAAGGATCTTTCTAAGGGGTAACAAAAATAGTAGATCTATACATTTTCTATTTACTATTTATGTTTTGTAAATATTTTATTTATATGACTATGCTACGATAGTCTTAAAACTATAGTTTAAAATAAAATTAATCCAATTATTTTTTGCAACAATTAAATCAACTAAAAAGGCGACTGAATATTCATCGTATCGTATTATATAAGCGTATTCATCGCTACCTTGTAAAAAGAATATCTCGAAGTAGAAACATCATAACAAGCCACTTCAACACATAAATTACAGAAGATAACAAAACATAAGAAAGGATTGAATATAGGATTGGATATGAATAAAATAACGTTGAAAGCATAAATCCGTAGGTTCTGGTATCGGGGGCCCTGCAGCGGTCACGAGCGCAAATTGCGGCCCGATGCTGTCATTACCGAGCTATTTCCGCCTCTACTGCGTTGCTGCTGCCAATAATTTGTAAGTATATTTTGTTTTTCATCTGTTTTCAGGCACTAGAAATATAGGCAACTTTAAATTAAGTATATTTTTTTGAGATTTTGATACATTGTATTACAGAATTTTATTAATGTCTTAACTAGCTGGGATTGAGATTTTGCTACGGTTGCATCTCGTTGAAATTTAATAAAAACGTCAGCCCACAATTTGACTAGTACTTAATTAAACTGGTACGCGTGCCCACAAACAAGATAATTATAGCTGTTATAAATAATACCTAATTTGAAACAATTTGTATGACGCAATTTGTTGTCATTTGCTTGCATATATTATCACCGAAACAACCGCAAGTGTCATTGAGTCTGATTTAAATACATTTTTCCTGTACGATAAACCAATAACTACTACACGCATGTATTGCTATGTATTCATCGTAATTTTCCATTACATAAAATTGCATAGAGTTTTTATCTACAACACTGAAATGAATATTCCGAAATATGAGGAAATCGTTTTTTTTTATTCTGGCACGGCACAGTGACTGCGTTGCGCCTGATGGTAAGTGCTAATGCCGTCTATTCAATTTCAGAGTATTGAATGGCATCAGACTATAGTCTCATACGATTCGGTTCAATCATACCGGCCCGCTGAGATGCCTCTTAACGCTACGGGCGGCGCGGCGGAAGGACCCAGGATTATAGAATCACAAAATAATTTTCACATCTCAAATTTCGATCCTAGTATATATGTAAGCATTTTTTCAATTGTTTGTTACTCCGTGCGATACCCGACCACTCTAGGGCATTTCCAGGAAGCCACTTTGCGAAAATAATAAATGTCAATGTTTAATTTGAATTTTAGTTTGATTTTGACTAACATAATGATAGTCGAAACATAGCCTTGCACACAAACATAATAATAGGAAAATAATAATCCAAGAAAATTAATTGTTCTCAATATTACTGACATAGAGAATAATAATAATAAATGCACAGTAAAAAAGTAACTACATAAGTTCATTTTAAACTCTCGCTAATGAGGTATGATATAACAGTTTTGCTTCATTACAAATTCTTTTATTTTCCGCCCCTACGAACCTGGGCCTTTACCGCACAAAATAAAACTGGATTCAGTGTATTTCCAATTCATACCAACTCCATATTTACCCAAGTCATCTTTAAAAATGTAGTTTACTCATTTGGAATCACATAATAAATACTATATATATGGCATTCAATAAAATACCACACAATGAAAATGTTAGTAAGTCCTCATATTATACATGGAGATGGCAATCTCCCAAACGAATTTGTTGATGAGCGAAAATCGTCGCTCCTCAACATCCGCAAGTAGAAAAGAAAGTAAATATACTTTAACATCTGTTGAAAGTTGTCTATTTTCCGCTAACATCGCTTGATTTTCTAATTTTATAAATCGTTTTTTAAATATATACTACTTCTATTTTATTAAGTCAAACATCACCTAGACTCTACAACTGTTAAGAGATATTTATAAAGTTATTCATCGACTTACCATCAGCCATCAATTTTGCTTTCATAAATAGTGACAAGAAAATTGTATGAAACCCGCATCGTAAATGTATATTTTGAATAGCAGTTTGAGCTGAATTCTAAAGATATTCAGTGACTTGGTAACAAAAACAGATTACACGATATAAATAGAAAGTGGAGGGTGTGTAATGATCCCCTAATTATAATTCCCGGACGCTCCCCTACCGGGCTTTCCATGGACTGACGTCCATGGAAAGCGGTCACCCACAGTGACGTATTGTTCGTGATGTTGACCTAAGATAGGCTTATTTGAACGAGGCTCAATCTCTTAACTGTATGCCTACATGGCGATGAGCAACCTTATATACAATGTTTTAAAGGTTGGTTTAATAAATAGAGGATCGTCCGGCAGTAATTTATAACTAACTATCATCTACAAACACGATAATACTTAATTATTGACGACTTTTGTATATTGATGGAGTAGAGAGAAAAAAGGGTAAGTAAGAAAAAAATACATTATCAGAGAACAAATCACAACTACAAAGCTGTTGTTTAAAATAAACTTTCGCTTATTTTGCAATTAACTGAACCTGAATATTATTTATTCCCGGTCATTCGCAATAAATTGTTTAACCTGTTTTGATTTGACATGCCCGCGTAGTATTTGTTTGTGAAACTGACCCTCTCAGTTCTGAAAACTAAATCCCAAATGATAATACCATGCCCTTGCATAGGGTTTGCAATAATCCTGCTGTATTTGTTTGTGAAACTGACCCTCTCAGGTCTGAAAACTAAATCCCAAATGACAATACCATGCCCTTGCAAGTTGCATAGGGTTTGCAATAATCCTGCTAAGTATTCCGCGAGCGCCCCCTAACGGTGTCTCCGCGAATCCCGAGTGTCGTGTGGTCACGAACTTGTGCACGTGTCTGTGCGTTGTGTTGTGTGGCTAGCACGTCACGAAACACGATTCACACCGCGCGATATGACGAAGGACTAGTGGAGTATTTACTTAATTTTAATTATGGTTTTTATATCTTCACGGTTTGTTTACAAAAATATAAGAAAAAGGGTTAAAACATAACACACGGAAAGATTATTTTTTTACCGTATTTTTGTATTTTTTCCTATATCCCACGGCAATGATAAAAAAATTATATGCATTTCAATTTATATGAATTATTAATTTTTGACAAATCCTTACAGAGATCTGAAATTACTATTTATTTCCTTGCATTTTTTCTTTTATCTGACTAATACTCGTATTACTGTGGTATTACCAAAAAAAGAAACATTTGACGTTATAACCGTCTACAATCTAATATGTCATCCTACTATGACAGCGTAGTAATACCCATAAAATAAAATATGTTTAAATAATTCACATAAAATGTAATAATAGCAAACAACATCGAAATCCACTAATTTTAGGCATAAATTAAGTATTTTTTATAGAACCAACTATAAATATTATTAATTTATTACCAATGCAAATCGGATGGTGTGAATCGAGCACAAAGCTCGATTAGTGCATCACTGTTAGTTATCTCTGGTATTTCCTGTTGCAATTAAATGATTCCATCTGACAGTGGAAAATATTACATAATTATTCATAATAACATATTATGACAGCGTTTGTTAAAGAATCAGATGTTTTTTAATATATGTATACGTAATATGATGTGACTTTCATAGGGGTCGGCAATGACTATGGATCTCACTTTTCTCAGATAATGTATTTAAATTTCTAATACATACAAAAATATCACGCATTATGCTTATACCAATTTCTATGATATGTAAAATCGCAATAGCTTAGCTCGCTGAACCCCTCAATCTAACTCTCAATTGTACAACCCCGTTTTCAGGAATAGGCGACTATAAACTACAGTACAGTCCACTGATTTTCAAAAAACCCTTTGAGATCCCTATCTTTCTCTTCTTCCATTCATTCTAACACTGTATTACTTCCATAATCCAAATTCCTTACATTCCTAGGATCAAAACACATTTTTAATATTCAACATTACCACTCTACCCAACAGTACCCCTGAACGCATAAAAAACCAAACCACATATGCATTTTAAAATCTCATTCCTACATCAATAGCGAGTCGTGCCTTTGTGCACTCTCTGACAGCTCATAAAAATGCGTCGCGCCCCATGCACTTGATTACGAACACTCTCCTTCACATTTCATTATGTAACACTTAATATAATATACTTTAATATAATTTTAGTGTAATCTATAATATTATACCAACTTTCGGATTTATGACATTCGTAAAAATTACGGTGTAAGTCGACCGATTTACCTTTATAATGAAATCTTTAATTTACTTGTTCTATTTGATGTGCTTTTAAAGGGGAAATGTAAAATATTTTAGAATAGTAAATAATAAGAAGTTCAAGTGGACATGCAGAGATTTATAATGACTCGGAAATACAGGTATCGAAAAGAGCCGCTATGCAATATTAGACACTGTATACTTGTAAATAGATATTTTTGAAAATTTACTCAATAAATGGTATAACGCTAATAAAATCAAAGTATATCACGTATTAATTATATCTTTGAGGTAACTGTGAATATCAATATAAATTTTGTTTACAATTTGTTTTGTTTATAGGAAAAGTAATCTAACAATAAGTAGCCAATAAACATTTTATTTAAAAAAGTTCATATTATTTTATGATTCTTTTTCTTAATCCTTTTCTGCTCACCCAGAGGACTTTGGTACAAAAATCTTAATAACATAGATATGATATATTGGTGTTAATACATTTATCTATGAATAAGGATAAATAGAAAGATTTTTACTAGTCATTGGAATAAGTTCACTTGATTATAAAGATAAAATTACCGTGATATTTTAACACTTGTAATCAATTGTAGTAAAGATTATTATCGATGTGAGTTGACATTTTTCATACTACCACGATAAAGTGTCTACAATAAACTTGATGGTAAGAGTAGTGTAAACCAATTATTGTATGTGGAATATCGTTATCTTTCACCGGTCGATACTTTTCCAACAAACCCGAAAAGTGATACAGACAGAGGTTAAACGCGTTACTCGTATGAGTCACTATGGGTTTTCACCACGGTTTACAGTGGTGGTTCTTATACGTATATGTAACATCACGAAATACTGAAGATGAAAAACAAACGGCTTCAGGAAACATGAATTCCTAGGAATGAACATTTTGAAGAAAGATTTACGCCAAACGGAAGAATGGACGTGGGAATATTTATATCTCATGGAAAATAGCAGCCATTTCATACGTTTAAATATGAAACTTGTTGTAAAAATCGTATGATACAGTTAACTTGATTTGCTTTAATTACAACTGCCATCAACCAAGATATATTAATTTCAGACAAAGGAATTCAACATCAAAACTGAATACATATTACATATACTAAACTTCCAACACGGTTTCGGTATAAACACAATGTTAATTAAATCTTAAATATTAATACACACGTGCGTGTAATTCAAGCAGCTTAAGGGCTTAACACACGTGCTGACAGGATTACTGCGAACGGTGTGTTTCACTTGCCATGCCTATTATTATATTAATTCTATTTTTAGGTGAAAGTTCATCATCCTTGCAAGTAACATCTTCGCCATACAGCCATCAAGAGTACCTATAATATCTTTCAATTAAAATAAAGGCATGTAATGTTTAAATTATAAGGTCAAAATTTTCAACCAAACTTTAGAGCTACACTTTGAATAAATTGAGCGTAGAGTATAATATATTTTTTTAATTTCACTAATATTGCCTTTTAAACTCAGTTGTATTATAGAAGTGTATCTTACATATTCATACAAGTTCTAGTTATACCTATATCTCACTATAATTATCTCTAGTTAGAGAAACGACTGACTGTTTACCTGACTCAGCATTTCAGCATTTAATTTTAGCGTCCGAGGAAATTATTTCAAAAGCGAAGCATTTTCTCGATCATACTCTTTTTAAGCAAACTAACAAATCGATTATATGGGAATTATTGTTTTTAAAAAGCCTTCCAATCTTTATTATCTATTGTTAATGGAAGCATAACGGCAAACACAATATTGCCACATAGTTGATTAACACATCCACAAAAGCACTTAATACAAACCCCACTTATCAGTAAGTACCACAAAATTTCCCCACCTAATCATTTCCAACTAGCCAGAGCGGAACGACATGGATCCGTTTGAACGGGTTTATTGGAACATGGTATGTCGGTCACCACTATACGTTAACCTCGTCAACAGCCCTCGGGGTCATAGGCTCTTGAACTGTACATTAATCATCCAAAAGTAATTGGACTGATATAGTACGCTGACCTAAGTAAAGGAAGGCTTCTAGGAAAGATTAACGATAAACTGCCCTTTAAAAAGTTCACGAGTAGAAGCCAAGTACTGGAAAGTAAAAGTAAAAAAAATTCATTGGATGCAGGGTACTTGTAACAGATTGTACTAAATCCTTGGGGAAGGTCTAAGTTCAGATGTGGGCTTCCCAAGGCTGAAGATGATGATGAATTAACTACTCGCATCAATTATATTATTTTTCGTGTTTGTCGCTATATGTGTTTTCAAACTCGTAAGAATAGCGGATGAGGAAAATTTTTGGTGACCTGGGGATTATTTCCGCCTCTTTGTGTTGGTAATGGATAAGAAAATTCCCAAGGTATATTATGTATGTGTATTTCTATGATTTGTTTTAAATTTCCATTAAATAAATGCTACGAATGTTAAATTACTAAATAGCCTTTGATATCCTTTCATTTCTTATATTCCATTCTTCTTTTTATCCAATACAAATCTATCTTTGTACTTCGTTAGTTAAGAAGATAGAGTCATCTATAGAGTATAATTCTACAAAAATTGGTTGCACTTTATCCCATATTCTGACCTTTTACAATTCAAGCGCAGTTATATCTAAATTACACCTACTGAGCTCTTAGCCTATGAAATAACAATAGAGCGAATAAATAAATCACAAATACTGAACAGATGCCAATATGACAAAGTCCAACCGCGCACATCATTATTCATTCAATACAAACTAAACATCTACCATCGCTAAGTGGGACAAAGACATGTCAATGTGCGATCGATTAATAGCACACCGATTTATAAATCCATCTATAACGATCGGGATCGATTCTACACATGTTAACTAATAAATCCCTAATATCTCATATGAAATAATAATAAAACAATCAACCAAGTTGGTATAGCGATTCATGGCAAATTCATTGACATACATTGTTTGATCTTTAACCATCCTTTATTAATTAATGTTCATTCATAGCTTCTCTTTGTTAATTGCATTACAGACAGATTACGTAGCGATCAGTTCAAAGATCGATTCATTCATGAGCATCAGTGGCAAGACTTCTTTGTCACTGAGGACGTGTGCAAATTCTGATACCTGACAATCGTGTATGAGGAAGCATAATCACATTCGTATCGTATCTGTATACGGATGTCTACGTGCATTTAGGTTTAACAGTGGGCGATATAATGATTTAGTCCGCCCACACATATTCGTTTAGATTCTCATTTAAGGTTAAAGACCCGTATGAAATTCTTTATAGCGTTATGTCGAATTACTTTTTGGAACAAGCCTTCAATCGCAAACAGTAAATATGCATGCAATACAAATAAATTGCAATAATAATACCTCGACGTGACAGGTTCCATTGACGTCAATGACAAAATTTGAAAACATTGAACTAAACAAGTCAATTTGCAGACAATGAGACTTACGAGTACAATCCAACTTTATCATAATTATTGTTCAGTAATGGTTTGTAATATTTAGTCAGTCAATCTTCACCAATTCTGCTACACCTACATTGCTACTATTTGTTTAATGGATTTGTAAAAGCAAAATTTGCCAATTAGCCAATCAGGAGTATCTAAATCAAATGGCATGGTAAGTCTTATACTCGACAAAAGCAAAAAAGGTAGAAAAAGTTAAAACTCACCTATCATGCTGTATGAGCGCTATAGAACTGGCCACCAGATCGTCAAACTGCTTATCACTGGCGGAGCTTCCCTGCCTCTTGTGATGGTGCGGGGTGTTGGTAGCCGAAGAGACTGGCGTCAAAGAGTTGGTATTCTCCGCAGCCAGGGTCTTGGTGGAAATGTTCCCGCTGGACTTGCTCCCGAACAACCGCCAGGAAACCGTCGGAGTTGTCTCGTGGTTCTTCGACGAACTACTGCTCTTCCATGGGAATACTCCTCTGTAACAAAGAGATGTTGATGTTTACTTAGACCGAAATATTTTTTAATTTTAATACCGCAATTAGGGATATTTCAGTTACACCCACATGCATGTTTCGAGCCTGGGTGTTGCGTGGGCAAATACTCTTGCACCGAGTTTCTAATACTTTTATCTCATTACTGGGTGTTTATATATTATTTAACATTGTACAAGGTCACAAGATTTTTTTTATTACTTACATATATAAAAAACAACATTAACGTTGTGTAAAGTTTGATAATGTCACCATATCAACAAAGACAAACAATTTTATTGCCGCATTAAACTATGCGTATCTAAATAAAAATAACAAAGAGTTTATACGTATTCACAAGTGATTAAAGCAAAATTGGCTGTAAAAACCGCTTAATAGGAAAAACATCACATTATGTGACATATCAGAATAATAATATTTACGTGCCCTTTGTGAGACACAAACAATACAATGGTACCAACACCCACAAATATGCATGTGTGCCAACATAAAGCTAATGAACACGATTAGTTCACTTATACATGCAAATTTTTGTAACTTCACCGAATTAGGTTAATCCAATTTCCATTTTCATTGTAATTTTATTTTAACACGAAAACTGTTTATTCTATTTGGTTTCGATGTTGTAATCGTAATGTAAATGAGTTAATATAATCATAATGATGGCGCACAGAGTTTTTTTCATAATCAATGAAGGTTTCTTATAGGAGGCATAATTTAAATGTAATATTTTTATGTACACAATATGTACAAGAATGTACATGTTCACAATATAAAAAAGGGTTCGTGACAATAATAAATGTATATTAATTATGATTAATAGAACACTGTGGGCTAATTTAGCTTTCATGCATTTAATTAATTAATATAACTAGCACACACGAAGCACATAATTCAGACTTAACACATGATTCTACACTAGAAAATTTCGTGAATACTGACTGGTGTCCTGTACTGTATGGTGTACTGACATTTGATCAAATAACTGAGTCCCACTTATTCTTTTCATTCAACAACACTATGCCTATAAAATTTGTTTCTTCATGATAAAAACATACAAACAAACCGCATACAATAATTGATTATCATAAACACCGAAACATGTCGTATAGATGAACGTAAACGTGTCTACGAGGAAAACAAAACGTAAATAAACACACCGAGTTCCAACGATACGACAATAAAACGTGAGACGGATTAGAAAACCAATGGAGCTGGAAATAATATGCAAGATAATATTCATAGTCCTGTAGAAACAATCATATACAGATAGAAATATATAAAATATATAAAAATATCAATGATTATTTCTAGCTTGACGATTGAAGAGGTGTGCCGAAACTGACAAATACTATTATGCAACGACTGTCTATGTTAATACAGATAGAATATTCGAATTAATGTATTTATCCGCTGCACTAGTAATTGAGGAAGTCATACGGCAAGTTGCAGCACGTGTCCTAAACTTAGACATAACAAGCAGGAGCGCCTTCAACTTATAATGATGGGAAAAGTAGTTGATAATAGGACAGTCGGTCGGAGAAAAAATCATGGCTGCAGAACATCAGGGAGTGAACAGGGATTGCGAGCGCCACAGAACTATATCGTCTAGCACGAGACAAGGAACAGCATGCTGAGCTGCCTGCCAACTTTCACTAGTTGGAGAGGCACTACAAGAAGAAGAAGAAGTAATTGATGTTATAAACATTTTGTATAGGGCAAACATGTTCGCTACCTATTCTGATAATGAGATTACTCTTCACCACAAATATGATGACTATAATAATTTACGACCGTAATACATTAGTTGCACAATTTTAAATGTTTATTGTTCTTCCAGAGAAAGTACTAAGAAAATTTGTTTGTTTTCAGAATATAAATGAACAGTAACGATGGCAACAAGCAGTGTGTGAAAAAGTTGTAAAAATATCTTATTCAAAGTTTTAAAAAAGTAAGCGAAGCGCGCAGCCTTACATTTTTCTTTATTCACTTTGTAGTAAGCAAATATGCTGCATTCAACACCGCCAGTATGGAAATGAAGTGTAATTTATGCCTTGCGGTATAAGGATGATATAGTGAAAATCAATGGAAATGTAGCTTAGATTTTTACTTCGCTTATTTTGCTTTAATAAATTGCAACGTTGTTTAGGTTAAACTTTTAAAAATCCATCTATGAAACATTATTGCACACACATGCAATCCCACAAAAAATCTAGGTTTTAGGCTTTGTACAAGTTGGAATAGTACTGCAGTATTCATTCGGGAAAAAGACAAAAGAGATTCCATCAAATATGTATTGGCTGGCTTCGCGAGCGAAGGCTGAACAATCGAAGCGGAAGCCTTACTCTGCAAAGACCAAATACTTTTCCTCGGAGTTCTATTAACTATTGATCAAATTATTGCCAATTCTAGTCTGTTTACTACATTTTTAGTGACATTATAAACTGTACGAGAATACTCAATTATAGAACTTTCAGATGCAGAGGAAAAGTTATACAAAAGTACTTTCACGTCACGTGGTGATAACAAGAAGGCGCGGTGCAAAAAACATTTACAAATTCTAACCGGCTGAGCTCTTTGCATCGTAATTAAGTCTAACCTTAACCTTTACAATACCGTTATGCACCTTCTAGTCTATATCAGCTGAACGTGGGAGGTGAATTTGTTATGCACTAACAGTGGAATTTATTAGTAGGTTAAAAGCGGCGTAATCGATATTTTTATTTTGTTGGCTTGGGGAACTAACTACGGTGTACATGCTGTTAAGTGCTTTGCCGTTACTATTTAATGGCAACCAACATCGCTAATGGCGTCATCTCGCCAGTCGACACAGTTATGCCGGCATGTTCGATTCCTTCTTTCTCTTCTTCTTTCGGCTTCCATAGCACTATGAGGGGGTTGGAATACATAGACTGGCACCCAATTTTAAAACCAATTGATGATTGCGCATGAAAACTATTTTTTTATTTTCAGCGAGGACAATTGTTATGGTGAATAAAAACAAACTACATTTTTTTTATTCAGCAGAGTGACATCAGCTATTCTTGATTGATGATTCCGTTATGTGAAGGAGTGGATAGAATGTATAGACATGGCACATAATACATACGGCATAGTTTCCCAGTAACAGGCACACAGCCAAGAAATACCAAGTTAGTCAAAAAACGAAACCATCTCACCTCTCCCGGACGCCCAGCATCCCGGCACAGTGACACTATCGCAAATAATTAACCGACATAAATCATACACTGCGGCGCGACGACTGGAATGCCATTGTGTGATAATTCAAGCGTGGGCCGGGGCGTGATAACTCTTCGCCAATTGACGTACGACACATATTTAACAACAATTATGGCGGGTAAATGTTTCCTATTCGGGGTGTCGTGGGAATTGTACAGATCCATAACTATTAAGACTAAGTTAAGGTGTTGGCGATTCAGTTGGAAAATGGATTATATAGAGTAGAAAGCGGTCTGTGGAATTAGTCGGAACCGGATGCTTATAAATTGATTTCATCGCAGTTTGAGAAAGGTAAGTAAAGTAATTTACGCTTAGTACCGACACTCTTGATGTAGTACAAAAATTATTTATAAATACACATACATACATAGTTGACAACGGACAATCCAGGGCCAAATTATATTATTCGTTGCACGAAGGGTTTTCCTCTGTTAAAACATGTATAAAAAAAATCCGCTTACATACTTTTGAGCAAAAATGGTTTATTTCTCAGAAAACATTGGAGAAACTTTAATGGGCAATACATACCGGTATCTGTACATGACGAATCGAGCATTACGAAGTTTAGTATTTAGCTTTCGGTGTTCCATGCTAAGATTCTTTGTTTAAAACGCTAATCAATTGGTATCGTTCACCAAAACAAACACACAAACGTTTTTGTTGACCTTGAAATCTTCATTGACATTTAAAACACATCACTACAAATGAGGCATAAAATAACAACAAATTTCAATAATCCACGCGCAATATATTTAGACACGTCCTCGTTACTACATCGTAACAGCAATTTAAAAACAAAACAATAATTTCCAGCACAAGCACTTCAAAACCCCAATCAATATGTGAAGAACGCAAAAACTTGTGAACTATGAAAAAATATTGTAGTAATAATTCTGTGCGCGTGCATCGAATTAACCTTCGTATATCGTACCGAACGAAATATTCAACCTCATAATACAAACAAAATAGTCCTTAACACGAAGCATGAAGGTTAAATTTCCTTTAAGTTAATACGGGAAGACCACGTCTCGTGCGTTTGATAACAGAAACTCAAACATCAACGTAATACTTTAAAAAATACTACTGTGGAGATAATGAGCAATAATTGTTCGGTAATTTCGAGAAAAAATGGAAAACCGGAGAACTCAATGAACGCTTAATATGGCTTCGCGAAACCCACGTCATTCGCAGCGGTTGAACTTTCAATACCTAATGAAGCTCAATGTCAATTTTGCAAGGTCCGTTATATCTTGCTCTAATAGAATGAAAACGCACGACCAACACACGACATTACCGGACATCTAATACTTTATAGGACCATGAGATAATAAGGAATTTTGCTGAAACGTAAGGTGCTTTATACCCCGACGGGATTTCCTTTGAAGTGCTTTAAGTGTCATGAAAATTCGAACTAATTGTACATAAACCTCTTATAATTAAGTGACATTAATCGCTAATAACATAAACGAACATGATGATTAAACGTAGAATCAAAACATCAAAATTCAAAACACACTTCGATGACGCAGCTATCAACGCGTGTGAGCATTACAAAACTAACCTAAATCTATATTACTTATATCCCATAAACTAATCGAAATTGCCTAGGGAAAACCCAAACATAAAAGCAGACAAAACAGTATACACACTATTGTTTTGAGCTAATCTGTTACAAGTGCAGTATAAAAACATGGCGGGAGTCGGCGCTTGGTACGCGGTGGTACGGGCGCGCGCGCACCTCGACGCTCGACCAATCGACGCGACTTGCGGGCCTGCGTTACCCAACTCTTAGTGTAGGGTTAATGCGCACCATGGGAAAATTGTTAGAGGTCTGAGGTGCTATTAAAAGTCGCTGATTAGTGTGTTAACTTGTGTACTTTAATAAATGTTTTATACCTATAGTTAAGGTAGTATTAATATTGTCCTTGTGGTATAAAATAATAAGTTAAATGAGTCGCTTTAGGGAAACAAATGCCACAATATTTGATGAAAATCACATGTTGCGGAAAAAGTTGTATTTATTTTTTATTTCAATGGAACAAGTTAAATCGTGGGCTCTTTTAAATGGTTCGACAAAATAACTACACACTACAATTAATGGAATAATCGTAATAATTTATTTTCACAAGTGTATTGTACATTTGTCTCATACTTATCGAGGTCACCTATATTACGAATCCGTAAATTACCATTCCACATACTAACGATTTATCAAAGTAATTTGCAATGAGTTTATTTTGCAACATGCAGGTGTTTTGGTCGCATCTGTCATAGTAATTGGCTGTATTTCGCAACCAAACCATCTCAAACCTAAATCACAACACCTGCGTTAAGACGTATGGAACATATACTAAGGCGTACGTTCAAATTAATGCCTTTATGCACAAATAACAACACAAAGGAGCATAATAAATATACTGTGCTGTAAAATTAAACCTAATTTACATGTAGATAAACATATGCGTGTGGAATTCGTGTTCGTAGGACATGCAAAACTATCCCGATTAACGTAACTATTGTAATTCGTGTAACACAGGACCGTCAGTGGCACGCAATGAATTGACACCGAGGACCGAAGCTCGACGAGTCTAGACACCCTTACTTGTCCTTAATACGCAATTTAATTAATTAAAAAGAAAAAATGGAAACAAATTCATGATAGTGATGCCCGACATAAAATGTTGAATTTTGAAGCGCTATCACCCGATATAAAACGGTGTTAGCCAACGTTTTGGTAAAAATAATTAATCTGCGACTATAATTCATCGTTTTCCACGGTTTTTTCTGGACCTAACTAATGCATATAGGATGATATGACTTTTTTTCGAATTTTCACTTCGCCTGATCTTTGGCATCTTCGCATGTAACTTGTATCACAAATATTGTACCACAACCATAACGTGAAAAGTACCTTTTGGAAGTATTGCCGTATGAGATAATACAAAAATGTTTCAACTCGATTGGTTTTGGTATATAGGTTACTGAACTGAGGTACAGAGAGCGTGTAATCTCAAGAACGGCAGCGCGTCCATATTGGATGTTTGATATTTAAAGTTCAACCTTTAACATCAACTGCTTAACATTCAACTACATTCCGCGAACGATCTACGTATTTACATTTCACGAGTGCATTCAATTCCTTTTATAAAACAAGCAGAGCAAGATAACATTTACTATTTATTTGTATCTGTCTTTACATTATTATTATACCAAAAATAAATGGAAATTACCCAAACAGATCTGAGGCAGTCTGACTTCACAGAATAGGCACCTATTTTCACAGATAAAATCGTATAGTATGGATAATTACAATATTGTTGCCGTATTCACTATCTTCAATTGACACAGCTTTAATCATAATAATTGTTCCCGTAGTCTAAACAAATAAAACTTGTTTATTGTCTCGGCGTATGACCCTAAGATATCGGGGGTTTTTTTACCGAAAATATACCAGAAAGGTAACTATTATGTGTAGATATTTTATGTCGTGGTGTTCTGGTTTATACACTTATGTCCGAGTGCATACAAAGGCTCTACCGAACGTACCAAGAATTCACACATTACGTACAAATATTTAAACCATGACACTACAAACCTATTATAAAATCCTCGTATCAAAAGGATTTAACTTGTACCTTCAGTCTTGATTACCTATCTCCATGGCGAAGATGGTTGAAAAGCCAGCAAATGAGGAGCCGAGCGTCCGATCACCAAGGCGAGTGTCCACAATTATTTGTTTATCGCGTCGTGGGACCAAAACGTCTCGTAAATTCTGATAGCCGTGACCTACCACACCAGACTTAATATCACATTGTAAATTCATTAAACTATGTGTGTCTGTTTGGTGTTCTATTTATTTTGGATGTTTTAGTTGATTTGATACGTTGTCGGTTAATGTCAATGATTATAAATTACCTTACAATCTCTAACGGAAATCACACAATTAGCCGCTATTGCCAATTGATTAGATTAATAAATGTCGCTATTTTTATCCTAATATACTTTTCAATGTTAAGTGAAATAATAATATCAATAATTTCTCACCATGCAAATGTACTCATAGTACAGATCTCAGGAAGTGAAAGTTAATAATAGGAGTAAAATATAGAGAGCAATAATTAAATATTTCATAAATTGAATTACACTTTCTTTTCATACTCGCTGTGATTTTAATGCTGTGAACTTTAATTATAGTAATTGTGATGGTTTAATAAATTATAGCTGACTGTGTTACTAGGGAATAGGAGAACATTCTCTAGCTTACATCATGGTAGGAAAATATCAATGACCGAAGTGCGCGTGTACTAGTAGTACCTTCGCTTCGTTCTTCGGAAAAATAACCTATTGGTGTATATTATATGGAGTTGCACGGTTAGTATACATGATCCAACATGTAATACAAAATAACACCCGTTATAAATATCTAACCTGTAAGAAACAGAGCGCAGAAAGCTGTTATTTCAAAATTATCTCATAACCGACTTGTCATAGGAAAGCGCCCCGTCCTTATGCAAATGTTTATTCAAAATTCCAAAAATGAGTCAGTATTTTTTTAATTACTGTTATAAGATATTTTTCTCAGTACATTACTGCGTGATAATGACAAGTAGTTAATATAGACATTAGACCGTCCTTAAGCGTCATTGGATAGATAACTCGTGTACTTTGACATCTTGACTGTTCGACAGGACAATGACGCACGACCGATAGCTGCTTACAACTTGCATACATTAGCAATGACTAATTAGTTTTATTTAACAAAGGCTTCTGCATTACATTGCCTCGAAATATTTTTCATGAACTGCTATGTCATGTTCTTTATTAAGACCGAAAAATTAAAGGCGTAATCGATTGAAAGAAAAAGTATTTTAACAGATAAAATCCTGATATTTAATCAATCTGAAAAGACAAAAGCCTATATTTGGTAAGTACATCTACCAATCTGTGGATTCAAAGATTAAGCTACTTCTAAAAATAATGGTACTCATATCTTTTGATATGTTTCATGTCATCCTACCTACAGCGTAGTTAAAAATATGATGTACTAAAACCACTCAGACGTTACGACAACCTACATAACATTAAATAGCGCATTGCCATCGTTTTCCCCGTTATAACAACATAAATAGAGTAATGCCGCAGTGACGCTACCCGTCCCGGTGCCACAATAAAACGCATGAGAAACTAGTTCCATACGTCTCCAACTATTATATGCCACTACAATCACACACTGCAAAACGTGAGCAATTATTTGATTTCAATCTTAATATCAAGAAAAACGAACGATTCAATGGATTGGCTATTAATTTTCCAATAAACCAACCTACGCGATGGTTTTTGATGTTGAAGTATAGATGTATTTTATACCAAAGCTTAGATCTACGTTTGTGTTAACTAGTTTAAGCAGCTTAGAAATTTTCATTACACGTAGGTGGCTTGCTTTAACTTCGTTTTTATACGAGATAATATTATAGTTAATGTAATATTATGGTACTCACTACTCGCCATTATAAGTAGTTAAAGCCCAACTAAACGAGAAGAATGAAGAATTCTATAAATGCTAGAAAGCTAAGGCATTCCTAACTTGAATCTCTTTTCGTCTTTCTCATCATTAATCATAAACCTATTATAATCTAAAACGAAAAACTATTAATATTCAAACATAAAACAATCACTTTCTCCACGAAATGTTCACAACAAAGTGAATCCTTTGTTATGAAAGGCTTTGTTCCGAATACCAAAGAGCCAACAAAATATGCAAAGTAAAATATAATAGTGAAGGCAAATATACAAATACATGACGCCGACACTCGAGCAAACAGTACTGATATTGAAGTAAATATTGTAGGTGAGAAACGTAAATGCATCACATTTTAGTCTATACAGCTATGGAAATGTTTTATCGACTTTGTTGGAACCGAGCCAGATTGTAGCAAACTTTTAAATGCACTTTTGCGAGAATATCCACGACAGGCTTTTTGGTCCTTGACATAAAATGATCAGCTTGGTGTTGGCTGCTGTTGACTTTGCACCTTACTACATTTTGCTCAGGGATTTGGGGTTAGATTCCATCTTCTTATGTACATAGGGAAACAGAGGGAGCTGTTTAGAGTACATTTCCCAAGCAACTTTTCTGGAAAGGAACTCTTATAGATCAGTTAACAAAAGCTCTATTCGAGTATTGATGTTTTATATTGCGAAGTACAACGAACTATGCAAGGTTATTTATATTAAAACAAAATTTTAGTGCAGTAAAAAACTGAAATGCCTTGAAACTGAAATCTTAGCGACCAAGTGTGAGCTATATTTGAGTTGATGTTAATTGAGAGACAACTATGTTCCTAGCCAAAAAATTGAAATAAAAGTAATTCTAGAACTAAGTGAAGATCTAATGGACTTTGCTTGTTAAAAGTAATGGGACATCATTTATCTCGCCAACGCGCGTCATTTCATGACAGTCGTCTGGATTTTGCAAGATTAATGTTCTTAGTAATGTATTAAAAAACGGCAAGACTCTACGTAGATTCATTGCAGAGATTAAACATATTTTTACAGTTTTGTCTGTGTTTTGTTCTCAAGTTACGTTTGTTGGATTTAATTTAAATGGTATTTCTTGGAGGTTGCGAACAACTTCAATACAACTTGTAATTGGATTGCAGTTCAAAGTAACAACATACAGGAATCTACTTAAAATACTGCAAAGCATTTATCAACATTCTGAAGACTTACAGCACTTTACAGGTCATTAACCCAACTGTGGCTCATTATTACTCATATTTTCAGAATAATTTTTGCGTTTTAACGTAAAGATGAATAGCTTAAATATTTAATTATCAACTGCAATAAACTGAAAAGCTGCAAGATACTTATGTTTCTCCATGATAACAACAAACCAATTTACGTAACAACGTGTTAACATAACCGAGAGATATGTGTAACAATATCAATTCGTGTGGATAGACTAGATAAGGCGGTGTTGCGAGAAATCATGGCGTATCTCGTGAAATCCACTCGCGAACGGCGCACGGTTTGTGAACACGGTGCCTAGAAAGTTATTCTATGTCAATAGTAAAATTCGCATTTTCACATTGTGCAGTTTCTCTGATTTAGTACCCGTTTCGATGTACTCTTAATCAAATGCTAGATTTAATCGCTGAGATTACATAGAAACCTTCTATTCCCACTTTCTCTAAATTCTTAGTTTATTCAATACAATATAGAAACAAAAAAGTAAAACTAAGTTGACCTACAAACATTAGAAATTAATTTATATGTAACTAACAGTCGCCTAGACCTTACAAAAAATGGGAAATTCTCATTACCAACGCATCATACACGGAGCAAAACACGTCATTAGCATCTCGACATTAACATACGTTTAGCTCTCTTAATCTGAGAAATATAACATTCCTAAGACGATATTGCTTTCATTGAAGAAATATTTAACCCATTTTGAGTGAGCTATGCAAGACGCGGTATGTGGAACAACTATCAGAATTTACAATTATGTGAGGTCGAGTTGTAATGGAGTCGTGTGACCCCGGAGAACACACTGTAGCTACAACTCAGCTTGGTAGGGATTATCTACCGTCTTATGAGATTTGAGATTGTCTTGCTTGATTTACAATGAATTTATGTTTGTTTTTAAGCTTTCAACTTGAACTGAGATTACATCATGTACTTATACAGGTTTATTTTTAATACAAAATAATGAAAGAAATGCTATAAAATCTCATCGATCAATTAAGGCGAGTCAACAGCTATACCAGCGGAACAGTACATTGATGACGTTCTTGAAAACAAAAGGAAACCATTGAGGTATCTGCAACAAGGCTGAAGAATACGCAGAAATATAATAAAGATATTCCTTGTTACTTAATGTCCATACTAACGATGTAATAAATAACTTTACATTTTGCATCAACTAAACCAAAACACATCAAAGCAGCCATTTCGCTTGCGAAACAATGCAGTCACGTACAGCGATATCAAAATAATTCAATGAGCCGCTTCAACAGCGTATCAAAATCCGAATGTTATTCCGACCACGCCTCTGCCCATCCATTGTATAGCATTCCATTGTACGATCGTGACCTTCTGTACACGCGCCTCAGCGCAAAATTTAAACATATGGCAATTTAAAGATCCTAAACATCGATCATTTTAATGACAATGTAAAATGTTTGATTAATTGCATAATTGAGTATCTAACTTTATTGGGAGTCACAGTGAAAGAAGAAAATGTAATTAAACTTAAAAGGCAGTAGATAGAGACGACCAAAAGACCAACTTAGCTACTGGTAACTAATTACCATTGCCTGCGCACCCCAAACGAATTCGATCAAAATTTCCAATCATCTATTGAAACTTGAAAGCAGCTTGCATCCAACAACTTGCTACAAACTTAATAATGTCTTTGCAGCTTGTAGATGGACCTTTAAAAGTGCGCTTTCCAGTACGTGACCTCCACTCAAGATCTTTTCAGATACACCATCAGTTCTGCGCGCTATGTGCTCCGCTGATTGCCACTTCAACTTATTATTAGATTTCTATAAATGAAAGTATTAATTTTACATAACAATATTTTCTATAGGTAAAGTTCGCAACTCTACTGATAAAATATGCAATTATCACATTTCAAACCAAAAAACATTACCGCAAAACCGATGCGCGAACATCGAAGCTAAACAAATATTAATCAATTGAATGCCCATAGCTTAATGTACACATATGTATCTTACTAACCGCAAAGATTTTATTGTATTGGACAAGAAAAATGATCGTGTATTGTGTAGGGGAATTGGTTATGTCCAGCACATTAGACTATATATTTATTATTGACAACATTAAGATTTTATAACAGGATAATGTAACTGATCATGTTATTGTTATTGGTATTCTCAGTTCTAGGTAAGTCGGTATTACCCTACTACCCTAGACTACCACGTAATACGAAAGGTTTTCATAAGTTTCTATTTACCGGTTGGTTGACATAAAAAGTTTTATAGAATCTTTTGTGATAACTTGTTTTACCATGAATTTCCTACACCAAACCTGATAAGTTCAGCCACATCTAAATACATAGAAAAATATCGAAAAGTTTGAACAAAGGAATATCAATCACCATTACTAACTCGCTTTACAATTGGAAAATCGATATTTGTTAGTGAACCTCTATTTCGGACAAGCTCTAATTCCTTGGAACATATCGATTTCTGAATATTTAAATATAATATTTCGTTGGCGAGGCGTATCCTATTGCACGTATCCTATCAAATATCCTCGTATTTCAGTAACACGAGCTGAAAATTCGCTGTAAACGCTTCACTTGGCGTGCTACAGTCGGCAGCCTTGATCGGTATTGCTTAATATTTATAAGATCTAATATTATACAGGCGTTTGCATGATAATAGAGCTGATTACACGACGTTTGAGAATATCAGTTACCATAATTTATTGCGAAACATT
This sequence comes from Deilephila elpenor, assembly GCA_949752805.1. Taxonomy (NCBI): domain Eukaryota; kingdom Metazoa; phylum Arthropoda; class Insecta; order Lepidoptera; family Sphingidae; genus Deilephila; species Deilephila elpenor. The sequence goes on along the minus strand of OX457107.1, from coordinate 12,310,333 downwards.
TAAAAAATGTGACAGTTACTATAGGCTACTATGGAAAAAAAAAACAGAACAGTCGCCTAAAACGCAACACGTTCAAAAGATTTTCCACTTCAGCTTGCAAGTCCTCAGCCGACTGTTAGCTTCCGCAATTTACTTATCCCATAGATCCTTCACTTCTAAAAACAATAATATCCGATGTAGGAGATAATTTTACTAAGAGAGATAAGTTGCTTTACGTCTATTACGAAGCACTGAATGAAACACGTTCCCAAATAAATCCTATCTTCAAAGTGATCTAAGTATAACACAATGGAATTACCGTCAACAATCGCGGGCAAAGGTCACCACATAAAAGCCAACTCAATGAATTCCACTAAGTAATACAACAAAGAATTTCTTAACTCGAACTGCGAGTGAAATAACAATAAAGCCAACTTGGATATTGCCCCTCCGCTCTCTGCTGTGGAAAAATGCGAGTGGATTTCTCTTGGATACGAAAATTTAATTTGTTTCTTCCTTTTACGTTCCGTTCTTGATCTTATTGTCTTTATGTGACGCAGGAAACATGATTCTATTTTTATTAAATTTTATATCCGCAAATATCTTTACGGATATATCTTTTGAATGAGCTTAGGCTGATGGACTTATAATATGATGTGGCATTACTCAGCGCATACAAATGTCATCAAAATACAATAAACATCGTGGGAAAAAAAGACATGTAACATGAGGAAAAGCATCAATAACATTTATTTGTAGTACTCTGCTGAGATGCCTCCTAATCATCTTTTAATTAATCGTTATGGCCTTCAGAGCCTTCAGAATTATATAACCGTTATAATACTTATAGATTAGAATTGCAAAACTCATTTAGTAATACACCGCTTAATTGATTATGAAATAAAACAAACCAACCTAAATTATAATCGAAATCTGCAACCGTTTATGTTAACACAGAACTCTTACATAATTCTTCACTCGGTCAAACACATTCAAGCGGAAAGTAATTCACAAAAGTCATCACATTATCGTCGATCAACTGAATTGTGATTCAAAGGTTAAACTAGTTGGATGAGATTTCCTACACACCAAACGGACCGTGAAGGCAGTCGATATCCGAATTAATTACATTGCAATGCACCGAACGTCTTATCTGAATGACCGATGATTTGTCGCAGGAAGTGCCTGTTATCGGCTTTAAATTATCATAATCAGCGAATTTAGATTAGATTATTGCAATTCATTATATCTAGTTTTTTGTTACTATAGCACATTATCGCGCTAATGGCTATCGTGAAGAAGATTTAATGGAGATTGCGGTTTGTCGACTCGGACATGGAATGTTAGAAAGTCTGATATTAGTGATAAGAGCTGTGAAATACTAATAAAGCGAATCCACAGGTCCAAGGAACTTAATTCACGAACGTTGTATTCAGTTTCTCATATAATACATCTAGATAATATTAATTAGGTATTTTAATCAATACTCTCCGAATTCATTTTTTATCAATTACAAGACGCATTAGAATATTATCAATTATTCCGCATAAGAAAGCTAAATCCCTAAAGCTTAACCAAACTGGATATTTTCTGCTATTTTATGTACAACTTTTTTTATACGTAGAAAAAACAAATTATTTCGTCAAGATAAGCGGCCATACAACAATAACTACCAACGTTACCATTTATACAGGTGTTTTCAAGTTTTTCATATACACATCACTGGCACCGCAACTGTTAGTTTTGCAACAGTTTGCCCAACCTCCGGTGTCGTTCACAAGACGACACCGCGACGATCAAACCGTGAGAATACGTGACGCAACGCGACGTGAGACACATTGCAAGAATGACCCGCGACTTAGCGAATTCACTGGTATAATCGATATTATATGAAACACCATTTTTTTTTAAATATTGTATTTTAATGTGTGGTGGAATGTTCGTATCAGATCGTTACGATTGCAAAGATGTTCGCATCTTTAGATAGAATGTTGGAAGTCATGAGTTTATTGATAGAAAGTAACCACGCTCTTTCACTGTGAAGAAAAATATTGTAAAAACACCTGCATGGAAAGGAGATAAACAAGAATTCGAATGGTATGCCAACCCGCTCTAGAGCAGCCTGATGGTCATAAACACTACTAATGACGCCAGTGTCCTACAGACTAATATGTGTACCGTATAACTCACCCGTTTCAATTGATAGGAAAATCCCAATCTGAAATATTCCATTCCAAAGAATTTATTTTTAGATATAATTATACATCATGTAATTACTGTAAGTAATTGCGATGACGTCAAACTCGCTAAAGCCACAACAGTCGTACCTTGCTGATCGTTATCATTTCACTTGATTATATTATATCAGAATTGCATAATTCAGTCATTGTTCTTTGGTCCAAAACTTATTAAAATATTCTTAATATTTTTTATCAGTATTCTATTTAAATATGTTTTTAGTTTCGGATTTTTTCTCAAGAATAGAAGACGTATTTTTTCTTCAGTGCCTATTAGTCACAAGCATAGATAATTTGTAATTATATAGCGTGTGTTAAAATTGAGATTATATACAACTTGTGTTGCATAATAAGTATATATTTCATATCATTATATACCACATGTAACTCAATTTATTAAAACCTTAATTTATGTTGATACAAACGATCACTAAAATACATTATACATTCAATGGTTGTTGTTCATTTTCTTATTGACGACAGTGGTTGAAGAGGGTACAGAAGGAGCGTGCACCCTCTACTTAAAGCTACCCAGGTAAGCCTATTGGGTTTAGTCTGTCTAAGTGGGACATAACCCCTGTCACTAAGAATTGTATGGGAATTTTCCCTACTTTACACAAACACAGAGAGAGAGGAAACATAACACAACTCTAGTTTATCTACATCTAACAGAACATGCATATGTAAATATATACTCTAGTTTTTTAATTATGTAAGATGCAGAAGCCTAGCAATATCAAAAATTAGTGAAATTATAATATTTCAACTAAAACTAAATGTTCGTGCATACTCTGAAGCCACATTCGCTTTCTGTAACAGTTGCTCCATCTATGTATTTGATCTAATTGAGATATTTTTAATGGTCCATAAACGTATGACGGCATGCGTCTAATAAAAACGTTACCAAGTTTATTAAGATGCCAAAGTGCCGGCAGTCGCTTTTATTACAGCGTTATGAAATGTCAAGGTTGAAACTATAGTAACAATAAGTACAAATATTGAAGTGTATTCGGAAGGTTACTGCCGCATCAGAGTATTGTAATTATTTTAAGCTTGGAGGCAAAACAAGAATATTGTACATGTGTAGCCTTTGCCAATCTAACTGCATATGTTTGGTGAAAATTATCTTTCAAAACATGGACAGATTTCCAAAGAATATGTTTATTTGGAGTTACATTTTGATGAATGTTTGTTTAAGAGCCATATTGGTAAACGATATGCTGATCGGACTTGAAATAAAATATTGGCAGGGTAGCGTGCAGATTGATATAATTATAGAAGTTCATAGACCCCACGATGAATAAAATTAGGATGTATGTGATGACTACAGTAACGATACAGCCAGGTGTTGTAATAAGGTTAACGAACAATATTAGACAATCCAGTATCAAAATTATCGTGAAGTTTGCAAAATTTACAACCACTAAACGTGTTTTCATGCCTTGACCTCAAAATATAAGTGTCTCAGAATATTTTTGTGTAAACACTCATTCAATTTTTCTTTATAACTCATTGCAAGTGTTTAACAATTCTTTAGTTTATCTAGGTAAACATCGGTCCCTAATGTACTTCTCAAGTGAAATACCATCTAACCTAGTTCAACAACATTCTTGGAGTTTATCACCTTCGTAATCTGTACTACTTACAAACATATCTTGATCATATAGACAGCCTTATCTTCTTGTAGAACTAGTATTGAACTAATTGAGGGGCAATCGATCTTGCCTTGCATCGCTTTCTCTTGTATTTACGACCCTGTCGTTGAAGATGTTTTATGTTGTTTGCAAGTCACGGTAGGAAGTTAACTAATGTTGTCAGTGTCTTCGTAAGATGAAGAGAATCAATTGAAATTATATTATCTTGCGTATTCAGGTCACACTTATGCTAAAACACTTGTCTATGTGCGTTGGTTTGGAAATGTATTTTCGGTCCATTTAATGTTATATTATGGGAATCTTTGCAGAGTTTAGGCTGAGGTTGGATAAGAGAAATCTAGGATAGTACCTCAAGCATAAAGGAAAGCAAAAAATAGAGCATTGGGAAGCCTATATTTAGCAGTGTAATTTTTGAGCCTGATGACAACGAATTTCATATTCCAACTTCCAAAACAATCTTGCAACGGATTTTGTACGAACGCTATGTTTCTTTGTAAAAAATATGACTAAATTTTGTATACGGAGATACCTGCCCTAAAAGTTGTAAAAGGAAAAGCTATAGTCGCCGTTGTCACAATATTGCCTAACACCATTAGTGGTTAACCGACCCTTTTAGCCAAAACTATGTCCATAACCTCGCAATCTGTCATTACAGCTCAGCCTTGTGCTGTGTCGTAATGTGGGTTACGGTCGAGACCTATATACGTATTTGGCCAACCCCACGTGTTGTCGGACGGCTATTGAGAAAATGGAACGCAAACAACTAATGTTTGCCCGAGAATTGAGAGTGGAAGAAGCTAAATCTCGCGCCATTTTTTGTACATATAGTTTTATGTATTTATGTTGACAAAGTGATATATTATCATGTACTTATTATAAACATCTAGGTATCTAGTCATGCTCGTATGGTTTGAAAAGCAAACAAAGTTAAAATAAAACAAAACGGATATATTAAACCTGTATTTCCATCTCATATGATTTGAGGCTAGCCAAATGGCAGAACTGGTACAAACAGTATTCTAAGAAAATAAAATTAAATACAATATTATTATCTGTTTAGCAGTGTTTGAAACGAGGATATCTACAAAACACATGTAACGATTTGTTATTCGAATCATAATGGACTGCATGTGTGTTTAATTTCCGTACACAGAGTGTGTTTAGATATTGTAATGGTGTATTTTGAACTCAGTTCTGAATGTTACTTTATGAATGTTTTACAAATCACACTGTATAAACATTGTAAAAGAGGAATAAAAACAAACCGTTCATGAACCAGCAATTTTACACATAATACTTAATATATTTTTTATTATCATGGTAATTAAGACCGTAGAACTAACATCTCTCCATTTTTATTTATTTTCACAAATGATATTAACACAAAATGTTCCAATTTGTTTCTTAGCTCAACAATGACACACGCGCAAATGATCTCACAACCTCCAGACAGATACCAAATGGCCATCAATGACACATGCAAAAAAGCGGAACGAGACCACCAATAAGGATCTTTATAATACTTAAAATATAATATAAACTTACTCATCGCGGATGCATGTCATATTTCCTTGAGTTAACTTCAATATTAAACAGACACTAACATATGCTAATAAAACACGTGGACAGTCGTTTTCGAATAGCACTAAAATGTAACTGAAGCATTACCAATATCGTCGTATTGATGCATGTATTTTATGTTTACAATATCTGTAACGATCGGAGTAATGAATTAAAGAATATTTTTAGAAGACTCTTTACTTAATTAGTGACGTCAGAAGTCAGAACTCACTGGCATGGCGCTTCGAGCTGTGAGTCTTAATTAGTGGCAGCTGTTGTTAATTATGTCTGATAACATTAAAATATACCGCTAATGATGTAGGGTTAAACCACAGTCCACAGGTTAAACTTATTTCCTCTCAATGATGTTAAAGATAGTCCAAGTAAATAAATTATTCATATAGTCTCCAAATAAGCAATACACGACAATGACACGTATAAAATATAAATAACCAAAACGATCTTTAGCGCTGCAATTATTCCAATTTTATGGCAATATAATGCGAGGGTTATTAAAATCGATACTATTATTCAATCCTTGACATCGATGTCGAAATATCTCATATCCATACTATAATAAAAACTTGATAAATATTTTTTTTTTACTGAAATGGCACAGATTTCTTACTATCAAAGCGGGCTGGAGCTGAAAGCAATTTCCATCCTAGTAATGACGGAGTGAATTTAAATCCGGACGTGCCCTCATAATGGGAACGAAGACTCGGCACAGCTGGATCTCATCTCCGTTGGAATTACCTTCACTGGCCTTTACAAATTCATCTTGCACTCATTGGAATCTTCATTCGCGTTCATTCTAAAGGACATTCAGTCGGTGAAGATTCATTGAGCAGTTCTTACAGTTTATATTAGCAATTAATACTGATTTCATTTAGTGTGTTTTTGTCTTCCTATTTTTATTTATATTTTAATCAAATATAAATAGTAAAGATGCTGGATCCATACCGCTTGCAAATCTTTGGAGATGACTCATGTCTTTCTTGTTGTGAGTAAAGATGGCAGTCCAAGTTTTTAACTCTATTCTTGTATATTTTATACTGAATTACTTTGGAGCACAAAATACCTTAAAATTTCATACAATTACCCTATGAGACTTATTGTTGAGCTTAAATTAATTACCTAGCAATAAGTAAGCGACAGCATTTGAAATTTTGGGAATGATAGCATATTTTAATGGTATAAGTTGAACGCTAAACCGTAAATTGATATTATCTAAATCCCTATGAAAGCTTCATAAGCAGAACTTGTTTGACTAAGATAAAATGTCTCCAGGCGAATCCAATATATCGCGATCTTTAGGATAGTAAATTAAAAGATAATATTTGGCTGTATAAGCAGTTTTGGCGAGTATCGCTTATACATAGGTAAGTGTTATATTAATAAATTGAATTATAATCGTTTGAAATTAAGGTTGCAGAATGCGATTTCATTCCAACAAGGTAGAGTTCTTTCGGGAACGCTTATATTCAGTGGTGTACTTCTCGTGGCCGAAGTCCAAGAAAATAGTTTTAATTTTTTGATTTACCGAGGTCTTCAATGGAGTAATGACGTTAATTATGCACGCTGACATGCAAAATGGAGTATTTAACATCTTCTATGACAGACGCAACATTTCTGATCGTACATTTTAGTCTCTTCAATTAATACATTATTAATTAAGCGTTCGATACATAGAATTGGGCAGACGCTCGCGTAATAGCAAATATTGTTTCTGAATTACGAAAGCTGAGAAAGTGTCCACACTTTACATAACATGTGTTCAATACACGTATGCTCCGCGCAACAGTATTGTATCCGTGAACTAGAAATTATACGCACTATATAACCGGATACAAAGAAATTTGCACACCACTCTATATCAATGTAAATCAGGATTTCTTTATGTTAGTTTTGCAATTACTTTAACATAATTATTCCAAGATCATAGATAGACGTGTGCTTAAGTTAGATATTTTAGCAATAATTTGATTTCAGTCAGTTTAATATTGTGACGATTACTACAAAACATTTCAAAAAATGTACATCATTTTTAACATGAATCTCAGAAATGCTTACGCTTGTGATGTAACGAGTAAAGATATTTCCTCAGAATAGGCTGTCCCAGAACGCTGGTCTAAGATTTATTTGTACTAAAATGAAGTTCTGGCTTTTATGACAACAATAAACTTAACCACGTCTTATTTCAATCAGTGTTGGCGGATTTCGTTCCTGAAATAATACATGAAAGTGCCAAGATCTTTATATGTTCGTTTTTCGCTTCTTTTTGCAAGTAGTCTTCAATAAAATACAAAACATTACATGAAATTGAAGTAATCATAAAATATCATAAGAACTGCTTTACCGGTACCGAGTTAACAGCATTCGTTAATTACACCTAATAGATAAACGGGCCCACTAGCTTATTCAAATCGAAGGAAATCAATCCATCCTGGCTGTCTGGAAACCTGTAGAAATTTCCGAAACCAATGTTCGAACGCGTTGATCTTGTTCAATACATACATTTCCCTTTCACAGCACGAAATCCGGTATTACTGAAATCGCCAATGACATCACACGTGCAGAAACAAGCGCATGTGGCCAAAGTATTCACACGGCGAATGTAAAATCGATTCGGTGAATGTAATGATCTTGTTTATGTAATCGTAAGGACATTTCTAAGTATTTAATTGAGTCGTGCCAAAGCTGATTTCAAATTAACCATACACTTTGGAACAGGTACTATTATAATTAAATGTGAATCAATCGAATAGTTTTACAAGTGATTTGGTAAATATAGCGAAACACTGATAGATACAACAGGGAAGTTATTCTGGCGATTAATGGTTTTGTGAATAGTTTTTGTTTCAAATGCAATATGAGAATTTGATAATGGTGTAGCGAAAACTATAATTGCTTGCGTTCAAAATATTTTTTGACTCTACGACTCCGTATAAAAATTTCTGTCTTGGCCAACAATTTGCAACCCACTCCCACTTCGGTAAAAAGTCGACGTCTTACCGGATCTCATGTAGTCGAGTGATTTCGCCGGAGATTACGAAGCTGTTGCCTAAAACACATGTTGCATAAGACAGGAACACGACGCTTAGACGACAGACGAGAAGCGGTACTCGGCAAATCCGTTCGTAATCTCCAACAGATTCAAGTTTACTACTTCCTTACCGCAACGTACAACACAAAGTCATATTGTGTAATTTTATACGGTTTATAAATATGATGTATTGAATGACTATTTTATAAATCCGAATCGTTAGTAGATAATTCACACAATTTTTAAAAGATTTACTCTAATAATTTCACGCGTCGTGATTATATCTTTAACAGTAAAAGCGTGACGCCTAGAAATTCACATATTTCGTTTAGTAAAAACTAGTCTGTACTGGAAGTCACGACCTCGTACTCGCAAAACAATTCGCCAACTGGCAAAGCGCGATTCAAATTCAAATGTCTCACTTTAATGAACATTTTACTTTAATCTATCCGAGTTAATGAGTTGGGACTATTTTATTGCATTTTCAGCTTTCATTGCTTGCGTCCTACTTATTTAATCTTTAACATTAAATGTAACTTAATCACTACCATAGGCGTGAAAGTAATACGGTTGTTTTATCAGCTGTTAGTTTGCAGCAAACTCTTTACCGGAACATGTGTTAGCACTTAAAAATTACCCTTCTATGTACATTAAACCTAATCATTGATTAAGATTAGTTCATCGTCCTATTTTCTATGAAAGATAAAACAAATGGTCCAAGTGGTCAGTAGAAAGTACTAGTCTGCGTGACGTACTTCGCTGACGCGTCTGCTGTCCGTGTTAGTAATCGATCGGTAATCATCCGCGATGACGTCACAATACAATTATACTCGTCTGACATTTACGTCTGAAGAGATATCTGCTAGCTTCATCTTTTCTATATACTGCTTTCTACTTTCCAATCTAATGCCATTGAATTGTCTTTAATTCCTGTTTCCATTGTAAAATTTTTTATTTAATAAAATGCTTCTGAGGCAAGTTGTTGAGTTACTTTGTGAGCTTCGCAAAGGTCGTGGAAAATTACCTGAAGAATCCATACAAAATTAAGTTTTTATCGAATTTAAAATTACCGCATGATAAACAATTAGACTTTGCAACTTTATATTTTTAAAAACGTCATATCCTCCTCTCGAAATCAGGATTTAGTATGTAATTATATAATTATTTATTATCTTTCACATATGTACACCTACTTCAGTTCATATCTGCACCATCTCAGGGTTAACTGGCAGAGAATACCTGGCATTAAGTCCGCCTATATATCATTTGTATATGAAGTATAATAAAATATAAAAAAAAAACCCTTTATTGTTAAATGAATAACCAACTCCCATGGAAATACTAACACAAAGCAACTGTACTAGTCCAACGTTAGTACCATTGCTTATCTGAAGTCCATATCTCGGCCAGTTTATGAACTCATAAATCGATTGTTAGCTAGTGATCCATTAACCTCACTTGGCGTCTTATTTTGTATGTCGGGCGTAAAAGAAACAAACTATATACCGCCCGATTAATCATTATGTCGGCTAATGATCTGACGGTTGACCGGTCAACGTCGATGGAAAAAAATGTTCATGTTATCATTATATAATTGGATATTACTCCGGATATATCTTTGTCAGTTTGATATTTGTTAGAACCTTTAGCTGCTTTACTATACCTCCACGGAACTAATAGTTTGCATTAAAGACCTCCATTTTACTATTAAGATGTAGATGGCCAATCCAGCATTGATAACTTCCAATATATCTTAGAATTCTATGTGGGGCTCATTGAAGATTATGAAATATGAAACTCCTTATATTTTAGATTCAAATGTGTGTGAATGTAGCGTAATAACACCAAACACATGTTAGAATAACTGAGCTACCTTCTCAACGAGTAAACATGTTGTACTGTGCTGTATCAGCTCATATACGTCCCGCTGCAGGGCACGGACCTACTCTACAATCGAAGCTACGATTGAAAGTGGTTAGGCCATATAGTCCACTACGCTGGACTAGCGCGGGTTGGCGGACTTTAGGTACATACCGTAAAAATTCTTTAAAATCGCTACGGTATGCAGGTTTCCTCACGAAGTTTTCCTTCGCCGTTATAGTGCGTTATAGTGCTATTAATACACGGGATAACATAACCACGAAAAATTATACATGCTCTTACACAAATTGTGACTTCAAAAAGCGTATGGCAGAAGCGAATCGTTAAATGGTAGCTATAGGTCACGACTGCGCGTTTCCAAATCGTGATGCAAAGAAGACAAGGGGGAAAACTTGCTTTACACTAACTTTAGAATTTGAGTGTAATTTATGAATGCTTTATGCTCGATAATCCAATGCCTTTGGTATGTTTTATGACACTTCGTTATCATCATCATCGCTATCATCAACGCTCATGAAACCGGTCATCATGATCCTTGATCCATCATATACTCCAGTTGATTGGTTTACTGCATATATATTTATCGTGATAAAATTATCAATAATTATTAACTTTTTGACCGACTTCAAAAAAGGAGGTAATCAATTCGACTGAATTTTTTTTTTTTTTTTTTTTGTATGTTTGTTACTCGATTACGCTGGTATTTGGGATCCGATTTTAAAAATTTCTTTTTTGTCCGAAAGCATGATGTACTAGGTTGGTACCATAAAAAATTGGTGAAGACCTGATGAATATCTTTGGTCCTGAAGACCAGAACTCCTCAAAATTGAACGGTACAGCAATAATTCTTTTTGCACCTGGTTCAGTATAAGTGTATTACTACAAAGGGGGGGTTAAAAGGGGAAAGGGGTGTATGGGGGGGGAGAGAATAGATACTAATGTAAATACTCAATATCTGTGGCAGTACTTAAACGATTAAAAAAATAATAATTTTGTCGACACTCGACAAGTATGATATGTTAGATTGGTGTCATTAAAAAATGGTGATGACCTGATGAATATCTTCGGACCTGAAGAACAGAACTCCTCAAAATTGAACGGTACGGCAATAATTCTTTTTGCACCTGGTTCAGTATAAGTGTATTACTACAAAGGAGGGGTTAAAAGGGGAAAGGCGTGTAGGGGAGGGGGGTAGGTAAAAGATACAATTAATTTCCGTTTTCAATATAAAAGTAGGTGAAGAAGAGGGAGAGTGAGAGAAATAGATACGTAAATTACCAACGTAAACTAAGAGGATCCGACCTGGTCAGTGTCTAACAATAGCGGATATCATGATTATAATGACTTACAATCTTCTCATAATTTCACAGCAATAATATCATGTTTGGTCTGAAGGATTCGAAAATTTTAAAGACTACGTTTTGATTATATTATGATCACCTTTTTCATCGTTACGATGCCTATGAAAACTAAAAAGGGACAAATAAAATAATTTTTAATAAAAAATAAAAACCGACTTCAAAGTGCTACTACAAAGTAACAAATAATATATATTTCATCGTGCTAGTACACAATGATTAATGTTCTTATTGACTTGACTAGCTAACAAATCTTAAATACGTAATATTTTGAAGGCGGGTCGCTAAATAACAAACACGTATAAATTTAAGCAAATGTTACACCATTTGATATTACATGTAGATCCTGCAATGTTGGCTCAGAAAGGCACGTAAGTAAATTAAACAAAAATGAATATAATGTGCTAATCCAACGTGTAAATTTATTGAAGTTTTGATAGAATTTCTATGTGTCTTATATGTGTGTGGTAGCCTGTTGATAATTATCTAGATATGATCCACGAGACGGTTGACCACCGTCTCGGTTATAATTCCAGGGTATACACCTCCGGAATTATCGGAGTCACTTGTGTGTTGATGATATTCAATTACTAAACTCTTTAATAGTGATATATTTAAATCATAGTCAAGAAACCTGCATGACATAAAGGCATTTAAGTACAAGAAAGGGTATGTTGTGTCCCATGCTCAACAGTGGACGATTACGGCCTGATATATTAAGACAAATTAATATTCCGTGTAAATCTTGCGTGTTTTTCGCTAGAATTTCTTTAACAAATTAATGTTAAGCGTAAGGCGTAGGTACATGTTCGGCACTTAGCGACCCGCCTTCAAAATATTACGTATTTAAGATTTGTTAGCTAGTCAAGTCAATAAGAACATTAATCAGCCAATCAAATCAAAAAGCCAGAATCAGACCAATTAAAAAAGGAAGACCTTGAAGGCTTTAAAAAAGAAATCATGTCATTCCTACATGATTTTAAGAAAACAAATGATAACTTTATGCAGAACATGAAATCTGAGTTGGAGGACATGAAAGGTCAAGTCAGCTCCGTTGTATCTACGATTAGTTTGTTATCTCAAGAACATAGTAACATCAAATCCGAATTACTAGAAGTTACAAGCTCTTTGGATTTTTACTCAAAAGTCAACGATGAAGTCCGTACTCAAACGCAGTCCTTATCCAAAGAAGTCGCAAATTTAAAGACTATGGAAAAAAATATTATCGATTGCAAACTGCAGATTACCGTTCTTGAACGTGAAAACAATCTTCAACAACAACGTGAACGACTACATAACCTGGAAATCGTAGGTTACCCGGAACAGAAAAATGAGGACCTTTCAAACTGCTTACTGTTACTGTGTGAAAAGGTTGGTGTACAAATAATAAAAGATGATATAGTGACAATCCATAGAGTACCTTCCCGGAAATCACTTGAACAATCCCCCAAAAATATAATTGCAAAAATGAAAAACCAGATTACCAAGGACACCATCATATCAGCCTTTCGACGAAAAAAGGGGCTCACCACTAACGACATTGGGATCGCAGTGAGCAATGACCCGAGGCGTATTTACATCAACGAGCACCTGTCTCCTTTTTACAAAATGTTGTTGAAGAAATCCAAGGAAACTGCGATCACAGCCGCTTTTCAATATGTCTGGATTCGGAACGGGAAGATTTTTGTTCGAAAAAACGTTTCGTCACCAGCTATAAACATTCGAGACCTCGAAGACCTAAAAAAACTAAAGTGAACGCATTATTGTTAGTATTTGTACGGCACTCAAATTTTATAACATCCGAATACAGGTATGGCGGGGACACTTTCTCATACACACTCTTTAGAATTAGAACTGTTTTCCTTATAATGCATAATAATACTCATATTAATCTTCATACACAATGTGTCACAATTTTGTTTGATTTTTTATTGACCTCACAATTTATACTGCAGAAACATCCATATGTGCTTACATTACTAATGAAACATTATTACCGATTAATTAATAAGCACGTATTTGTTAAACATAAATATTCTATATTTTATCAATTAAACATAAATGTCCCATTCACCATTACGAGGCCTATTTATCGCCATATTTTTGCATTTCCATATTTTATTTTCAAATGGTGTTATATTTTTTATTCACAATGACCTCATATCTTAAAGGCGAATGTAATTTAAACTTATTTTATCAAAACGTTCGCGGTCTCAGAACTAAATGTTTACAATTTTACAACAACATACTATTACATAACTACGATATCCTACTATTTACTGAGACATGGTTGCATAATGATATTATGGATACAGAATTATGTGATACCAGGTACGACATATTTCGATGTGACCGGAATCTTCACTCCACAAATAAAAAATCAGGAGGCGGTGTAATGATTTGTACACGGCGCGAACTAGCCGCCGAGTTACACACACAATGGTATTGCTGCTCCACTACTGAATCATTATGCTTACGCATACCTGCGCACACACTAAATTCTTCTTGTAATTTATATATTATCGTCGTTTATATCCCCCCGGACTTACATGATTTAGCAACACGTTTGGACCATGTTAAACTGAATATGGAGAATATTAAAAATATTTTTCCATCCGATAACATTATTTTAATTGGTGATTTTAATTTAAATTGTATTTCTTGGAACAATGATACGTACACGATCTCACACTCACGTTCACAAACAATTACAGACGCAGCATGCTCCTTTGTTGACGATATGTATGTTCTGGGTTTGAATCAGTACAATCTAATACGTAACTCCAGTGATAATGTTCTTGACTTATGTTTTAGTAACCTTCCATGCATGTTGTCGCATTGTTCAGAGCCCATAGTTAAAGAAGACCGCTATCACCCATCATTAAACATTACGGTATTGGACATACACATAACACCCCTTAAAAGTAATAAGCAGACGCATTTTAATTTTCATAAATGCGATTACGCAATAATTAATGATTATTTAAGGTCAACTGACTGGAGCGAATTATTGTCTTGTGAGACTGTGAACGATGCCGTAGATATTTTTAACACTAAATTGCAGTCCTGTTTTGCTCTTTTTGTACCCTTATCCAGAAACTCTAAAAATCAATCGTTCCCTTGTTGGTTTAGTCGATCTTTGATCAAAATTATTAATGAAAAGACTAAGTTACATAGAAAATGGAAAAAGTTTGGCAATCCCAGGGACTATGACGAATTCTCTCTTTTAAGAAAAAGACAGCACCAAGTACAAAAGCTCTGCTTCGAACGTTACCTGGCCACCTCAGAAAAACTTCTTAAACTATCCCCAAAATACTTTTGGAAATATGTAAAATCCAAGAGGGGCGCGGTAAATTATCCCAAACAATTCCTTCTCAACAATACTTATTACACTGAGGGTCAAGCCATATGTACTGCATTTAATAATTATTTCAACAATATGTTTATATCACCAGATGGTGCCGCTGGGTGCTCGATATCAGCGAACGTCTCAAGTACTGATAGCATATGTAAAATAAATGTAACAGAAGAGGCTGTGTCCAAATTACTTCGCTCCTTGAATAAAACCAAAGGACCGGGCTGTGACGGAGTCCCCCCGATATTTCTTTCGCTATGTGCAGATAGCTTAACTTCTCCTATAACAATTTTGTTCCGCAGATCTCTTAAAGAATGTGTCTTTCCGACTGCCTGGAAGCAGGCCCAAATTGTTCCAATTCATAAAAAAGGATCCAAATGCTTGATTAATAATTATCGACCTATCTCGATTCTTAATGCCATTAGTAAATTGTTTGAACTGTTAATATATAAGCGTATTTACCCCCTTATTGCCCGGGGTATACCTCTATCCCAGCATGGTTTTCTCCGTGGCCGCTCCACTATTTCTAACTTAGCTTTATTTTCTAACTACGTGCTCTGTGAAATGGAGAATGGACAGCAGGTTGACGTAATATATACTGATATAGAAAAAGCTTTTGATCGTGTGGACCATGATATCCTTCTTCGCAAGCTCCAACATCTTGGTATTCACGGGGACTTGCTACGATGGGTTACTTCTTACCTAACGAATCGCTCTCAGGCAGTTGTCTTGGGTGGTTTTAGATCTAACTATATTTCAATTCCCTCGGGCGTTCCTCAGGGATCCCACCTGGGCCCTCTGTTTTACAACGCTTATCTCTTTGATATAAATAATGTTTTCAAAAATGCTAAGTATATCTTATACGCAGACGATAAGAAAATTTATATGAAAGTGTGCTCATCTATTGACTGTATGCGATTACAAAATGACCTGGATAATCTATATAATTATTATTCCCAAAATAGAATAACAGTCAGCATAGATAAATGTCAATGCATAAGTTTTACTCGTAAAAAAAAACCCATTGAATTCCCTTACCAGTTTAATGGCGTTGCAATTGAGAGAACTAATACAATACGCGACTTAGGGGTTTTCCTTGATGCCAAAATGTCAATGTCTACACACGTCGACACGATAATTGCCAATGCCTACCGCAACTTAGGTTTTTTAATAAGGACCTGCCGGCCTTTCTCCGACCCTATTAGTTTTAAAATTGTATTTTATGCTTACGTGCGTAGCGTGTTGGAATATGCTAGTCCGATCTGGTTCCCTTGTTACAGTACCTATATCACACGGATTGAAGGTATACAAAAAAAATTCGTACGGCATCTGAACTCTAAATTTAAAATAGCGAACCCGTCTATAGGATATATAGACACTTGTCACACCTACGGACTTTTAACTCTTGAAGAACGTCGACAGGTACTCGACATGGGTTTCCTGTACGACGTGATTCGCGGTCATTTGGATTGCCCTGAGCTAGTCGAACTTATACATCTCGCGACACCTAAGCGCCGCACTAGACATACACCATTATTTTCTGTACCGAGACATACCACGAATTATGGGAAAAACTCTATACTTACTAGACTACCACATACATACAACAAATATTTTTTTAACATCGATCCATTTGTAGGATCTAAACAATTGTTTTTGCGTCAAGTAAGACATTCTATATACGACCCACGTGAGAACTTATCTTAATCTGTGCGATACATTGTTTATTTAGGATTGTAGCTACTTAACCCTACAAAATGTATTTTTTTTTTTTTTTTTTTATTTTTACTACTATAACAACTTTATAACATAACATTAAACTTTATAAATGTGTACGCGTTAAGTGTCTCAGCCGGCCTGTTATTACCTTTGTTCTTATTTTCCTTGTATTGATTTTGCTTTTATCATTTATTTTTACAATACTTATATTACCTACCTTCATTTTTACTCTTACTTTTATTTTTTAAGATGTACACGTTTTGTAACTCCATAATGTGAATAGTTGTAATTGGCTAGCAAATTGTAACATCGTATTGTTAAGTATTTGTTATATACAGCTGTAACTGTTCCTTAATATATAATATATAAATATATAATCATTGTGTACTAGCACGATGAAATATATATTATTTGTTACTTTGTAGTAGCACTTTGAAGTCGGTTTTTATTTTTTATTAAAAATTATTTTTCAGAATAAACTTGTAATTTTGTAAGCATGTCTAATCTGAATTACTTTTTAAATACGATTTTTCGATTTCGCTTTTTGTTTTGTCTTTACTATGTTCCTATAATTTTTTGCTTTTCATAATTTAAGTTTTCCGTTGTTATTACGCCATTAATTACACGAACTCCGGCACAAGACCATAGGGAGATAGGGGTGACTGAAATCCAGCGCTGATCTAAACTCTAGTTTCGGTCAGCATATGCTGAGTCATTTCCTTTTATCTTTCGATAATGTTATGTTTGCTTAATTTTTTTGTATTATTTGTTAATTTTAAGGCAATAAACTTTTTTTATTATTATTTATATTCATCTTTAAAGAACTCAGCTCCGTGAGCTGGATAGAATTAATACACACGGGCCTGGACCAAGTGTGCATTATTAATTATTGACCCCGTACTTGGTTACTATGATTTATGTCAGTCTGTCCGTTGCTGTCCGTCTTTAAAAATTTGCGTACTATCCTGCAAGTATTTAGGATAGCAGCTTTTTGTAATGTACGGTAAATGTTGGATGGGAGATCTAATATTTCTATTGCTTTGTGTAAGTGTTTAGGCACGATGCCTGTAGTAGAAAGCACGATCGGAACTATTGACACCTGCTGCAATTTCCACATTCGGGCTATTTCTTCTTTTAAGTCTGTGTATTTTGATAACTTTTCTGATATTGTATTCTGTACATTATGACTATTGGGTACGGCTATATCTATGATGAGCGCTGTTTTATTATTTTTGTCTATTAAAGTGATATCTGGTCTATTGTAATGTACTGTTTTGTCGGTTAATATTGTTCTATCGTAATACAGTTTATGGGTGGCATTTTCCAGTACTATTTCAGGTATATATTTATAATAAGGTATTAAGGGATGGGTTGATATTAGTTTATATTTCTGGGCTAGTTTTTGGTGGATAATATTTGCAATTTGGTCATGTCTATGTTTATAGTCTGTCTGTACTATTGCTTTGCAGGCGCCTGTTATATGTTGGATGGTCTCGGGTGCACTGTTACATTTTCTACATATATCGGAATTTAAGCTTTTAATTATATATTTCTGGTAGTTCCTGGTTTCGATAACTTGGTCCTGAATGGCGAGCATGAAACCTTCTGTTTCAGGGAAGAGTTCTCCTCGTCTGAGCCAATCGTTCGACGCTATTTTGTCGACGTCTGGTTTGCTCAAATCTTGGAGGTGTCTTCCATGAAGTGATTTTCGTGCCCATTCTACCAGTTTATCCTGTCGGTCTATTATTTTTTCATTTATTTGAACTGTTTGGTCGGTTAGGTTCAGTGGCGTATATTTACTATCATTTTTTACTATTGCGTTATGTAAGGTTGAAGTAAGTGATTTATTATGGAAGTATTTTCTAAGAGTAGTGATCTGTTTATTGTGCAGGTTAAAGACATCGATTATTCCTCTTCCTCCATCAACTCTAGGCAATGTAATTCTTTGCATACAGGATCTTGGATGATGCTTTCTGTGCTTGGTCATAAGTACGTTAATTGTTCGCTGAATATTTTTAAGGTCCGTTTTCGTCCATTTTAAAATACCAAATGAATAGGTCAAAATTGGGATGGCAAATGTATTTATCGCTTTAATAATATTCCTAGAGTTAAGTTGGGATTTTAGAATTAGGTTGAATCGGTCCTTAAATTTCTGTGTTAATGCGGCTTTAGTTTCCTTATAGGTTATTTGTTTAGACTGATTATAACCAAGATATTTGTATGTAGCGCTTTCATCTAATGGATCTATTTGTTCTCCTGTGGAAAGTGTGTAAAAATGTTTATGGGTCTGTCCTGCTTTAATAGAATTAATTTTACACTTATCAATACCGAATTGCATACAAATGTCTTTAGAAAACTGTTCAGTTAATTCTGCTAATTGGTTCATGTCAGATTGGGAGGAAGCATACAATTTTATGTCGTCCATATATAACAAATGTGTAAGTTTTCTAATATTTTCGCTAGATTCTGAGTTGGGACTAGTGTGATATGTTAAAGGATAACCGATATTAAAGGCGTTTAAAAAATTTGTCAACGGATTTAAAGCAAGGCAGAACCACAAAGGACTAAGGGCATCGCCTTGAAAAATGCCACGTTGTATTTTTATGCTCTCCGTTTGTGTATATCCATCACTTGTTTTTATTTTCAATCTAGTTGTCCAATGTTGGGATGTAATAAATAAATAATTAATGATATGTGGATTAATTTTATAAATATTTAGAACTTTAAATAACCAGGTATGGGGTACCGAGTCATACGCTTTTTTATAATCTATGTACATTGTAAATGTATCTTTCTTTTTATTTATGACCTGTTTTAATATTACCGAATCTATAGTTAATTGCTCCTTACATCCTTGACTAAATTTTCTACAGCCTTTCTGCTCTTCGTTTAATATGTTATTACTATCTATATGATTATAAATTTCGTGAGCTATACAAGATGTAATTATTTTATATAACGTTTGCAATCAAGTGATGGGTCTATACTTTCCAGGGTTGAGCGGATCATTCAAGTCCTTCGGCAACATATGTGTGATTCCTTCTGTTATGAATTTAGGTACTATTTCAGGTTGTTCAATGAATTGATTTATATATTTGAGAATAAAAGAGTGTGTGTATGAGAGTTTTTTGTACCAATAGTTATGGATATTATCGGATCCAGGTGCCTTCCAATTTTGTAGTTTCTTTAGAATAACCTGAAATGTTTCTGAAGTAATATTCGTGAAAGACATTTCCAATATATTGTTTGACCTATTTTCTTCCACTTTTATCCAATCGGCGTGGTTATTGTGTTCTACCGGAATTTCCCAAATACTAGCCCAAAAGTTTCTTAGTTCTTCTAAAGGAGGTGTCTGGTTTTGGTACTTGGTGGGATTCTGTGTTTTTAAACTGCGATAAAATTGTTTTTCATTACAAGAAAATTGAGAATTTTGGGTCTTACGAAGAGTACAATCTTTGTATCTCTTCAATCTATGGCTCGCGACGGATAGTTTTTGTTTGAGAGTGTCTAGTACATGCGACGGCCGGCTATTATCGGCTTCATGAGTCGCATGTCTAGCATATCGATTTAGTATTTGGTTTGAATCCTTTATTACTCTATTGCTTCTATTTCCGTTAATAAATTGGGTTAATTTTCCTATGTTAGATCTAAGATCTTCTATTCTTTTTTCCAGTCTTCGTTGCCACGCTGGTGTGCGTTTTCTTTGAAAAATATTAGCGTTATCAGGATTATTAATTTTAGATCCATTATAAGTCGCGGCTGTTACGGCACTACAATAGAATATTATTATATTTTTATTTTATTTTTTCATTCAGAATTTTCGATTGATTATTGCTCGACTTAAATTGATGATATTCAGGACTGAAAATCATCAGGACTTGATAGAATTACAAGAAACCTACAGTAAGATGAGATTCTTATTCTACCTACAAAATTAGCTCATCCCAGTTTAAACTCACGAACAGAAGCAAGTTTCATCCGCTCCAGCCGGTGAATAAATAATTCACTCAACATTAACGAGGAGGCTAGCGTAAAGGACTTCATTAATAACAGGAGCAGAGCAATTTCTATGAGAGCTGCGCCGAGCCGCTTTCCAAATGAACATTACCATGCGCAAGTTAATTATCTCTTTAATTTCCCAACTTTTCCATTAAGCGCGAACACTTTATGGTGCATAATGAACGTATTTCCCCCACTTTTGCGTTGTTCACTCGGTTCGGATGCGTCTGTGCATATTGGAATATGCTTTCCAATTAATTGTGCTGTGTACGCGAGCGAATTGGTTAGGTTAGGGTTGGGTTTTTTTAGATTTGCAAAATATCTTGGGTGTAAGTTTTCTAGGGACAGCTGAATAAATGAATGAATTTAATAATTAAAAGAATTATTCTAGTGACAAGCAGCTCTACAGTCACTACAAGTTCATGGCAAGTCGTAAACTGACAAAAGATACACATGAAAACATTTTTTTTGTTTTCAATCTCCGAAATATGATGAATGCAAGTATATTGTTTCAAAAGCTGTAGATAAGGATAAGCATAATTCGAAAAAACGTTTGACAACCCTAGAGAAGTAGGCAACTACTAGCATTGGTTATAGAGACTTCCACTTTATATCCGAGCTGTAAGTACTGATTGGTGCATTTTATTATTTAGATTTGGTGCACTTAAGCCTTCGTACCAGTCCCGGAGATTTTAAATGTATTATTTCTTCTGCTTTCATTTTATACTTTTTTTTGGTAAAAACCTACATTGCCTATACTCTTCATACCTTCCACCCTAAGGTCACATCCTCAAACAGCATTAATAATACATATAATCAAAAGTCACGGTCACACAACACACCAATTTTATCAATTACCAAGCTTATGGAGTATTTAAGTCGATGCAACAGTCGCGGCGACCTCACAGTTCACGGTCAATATTATCATTACACTTGAAGTGCTACTGAATATAGCTTCGATATAGTCTCATTACTTCCAACGAAATCATTCTATATCAGTATTATTGTTGACTAGAAATAGCTGTGTATAAACAATAAATCGATCGAATCTCAAGGCCGGAACTTTCTGTTAAAAGACCTCAACATTATTACACATATTTGTTACCTTATCTATTATTGGTAGACAACTATTTATATTTTATTGTATCTTTATAGGAATATTTTTTATTAGAAAATATAAGAAATAGCTGTTAAACCAGAGTCACAAAGTCCATTACCAAAAAATGAACACCATTCCCATTTAAAAGCGAAATGAAAATACAACAAAAAATATATGCTCATATGGGCATGACACGCCCTACAAAACTACAATCCATGGCATTTTTAATCATACAATCGCTTCACCAAATATTCCGAGTATATCCTATGCACACGCCACTAATTTTACTGTCTCTACTACAACATAATTTGTAACATGCGCGCACAACCAAATCTCAAAGCAATACGAGTGAATAACCTTCTAAATTGCAATCACTATTGCGGAAAGTACACGCAGAAAAGAATCGAAAATAGAAACCAATGGAGACTAATTACTATCAAATTTACGCAAAATCATTTAAATGTTGCTTTGTTTATTAAAAACGTGAAGATCTTTAGTATTGTTACGATTAAGAATGCAGGCGAAAGTCAATTTGACTATCCGCTATCTCATCACTGGAGTAATGAATCCATTCCCTCTCAGATATGATAGAATTTACTCAATACCTCAAGAAGCTCGTACTGTAGTATTATTTAGAATAATTGCAGAGCTCTCTACAATATCCAATTATATCTGTAACTTAGATCGCGTCCATTCGCGTTACAATGATATCAAAATAACATAAACTTTAACATACAATAGTTACAAAAACAAGGTTATTTCCAGTTCCTCCCGCATCTCAGATAAAATTCATCACACTACCAAATTAATTTATGACTCAAAGTGACTCAGTATCAGTATGGTAGAGCTGATTGTCCGACCGACGTTTTAGCTGATACAAACATTGAAATATTAGGGATCATGGGAGTTCGCATGTCCGGTTATAGATAAACTAATGATAACACTGAACTAACAATGTGGCAACTAATGAATGGCTGATTCATAATATTAAAAACAATGTGATTGTGTTTGTAAACAAATTCAATTGTCAAAGTGTAATTTAAAGTGACGTTAAAATAAAATCTTTGTATTCGATACCTTTACATTTAAATAAGAATCAGTAAATTACTATATTTAGAAGTGCAAGCGTGACAGAAATAGTTAATATGTTTGGAACGAATTGTCTGCAACGCAACTCGACACGCAAGACATCGCACGTTCATTAGTTGATTAATATTTTTGAAATACGAGCCAATTTTCAGCAAGTTAGTAATGGACATAATATCCACATTTCAACACGATTTTAAGAATTGACGTGAAACAAAACAAATGTTACAAACAGCAGTAGGTCATCGGACCTAGCGAAAACAAAAGAAAGTTGCCAAAACTATGGCGGAGAGTGAACAGCCATTGACGAAAAACGTACTGCGCAACCCAAAGTGGCCAAAACAAGCAACCTTACCGCAAACACGCCAAATATGATTGCGTTTTTAATAATGAAACGTCAAATATGCGGTATCGTAATAAGTGTTTTACGATGGCTACGTTGTGGAATTTTAACGAGCCATCGCCGGCTATCGACGATCCCGGCATACGAGATCAAAGAGCGTGAGGAACAACAATTGCCCGTGTTGTTGTTTTATAAAGCCATTTTGCTCGGTAACATACTGTTGGTCATGTATTCAGCACAAAATATTTTATCATGCGAATCGCGATAAATCCTTGCTCTCTTCGCTTGCTACAGCGCATCTTCTATTTATATTATTCCGCATTGTGTTCAGCGTATCTTGACAAGTCTTACCTAATTACTTTACTTGTCAGCGTTATCGCCTTATTCAATTAAGGCTATCCTATCTGGCTGACAGAATACGAGTGTACAACTTGGTAGACCAGCCTAAACGATCCTATGTCTGCGGTCGTAAAGTATCCGTTGCACGGTTAATGTAGCCATTTAGCTATATTATTAAAGAAAGTACGACTTCCGTAGTTGTATTAAATAACCACCGGTATCAACGGCGCCGCAACACTTTCACTACACCAAATCATTTCTCTGACGTCCACAAAGGCGCCATTGTTACTAAATTAGTTGTGATTGCCTTTGGTTTTAATTAAACTCTGGCGAATTCGGTAATGATTCAAAATGGCGGCACATGAATAGAAATCCATGAACCGTAGTCAGTAGAGTAAAAATTGCGAATAAATTACACATCATTTTCGTTGTAATTGCTGTAATTATTTTTCATGATTTTGGCAAAGATATTAAGTACGCTTGCACGATGTAGTTTAATATATTTTCAGTTAGATTCAAAAGAAAAAAAATATTACAACTGCCCGGTACCCAGACACAGCAAAATAATTGAATTGCTTGGCAAACTAACGTTGAAATACGCAATCAACTTCCCGTAGCTCTTTGCTATTTCACTGCACAGAATCACGGCTCATAACTAGCGAATCAATAAAAGTGAATGTTTTTATATTCACGAATAAAAGTAAAATTCATCGCTGATGGATGAAATCTCTCACGCGACTATCTCGACATTTCATAACATAACAGCATAGGTATCATTACGTAACGTATTTAGATAAGATATTAAAATAATATCGTCTATTATTATCTAAGATTTTTACATATCAATACTCTTATTGCTGTTTTTCATCTATGTTGAAGGGATTCTCTTTATACATACATATTTACTAAAAAAGTGAGACAGATCGAAAAAAAATGCTTTGATTTTAAAATTTAGCTACATCAATCAAATAGATAGATTTGTCGGTTTCCGACGACTCTAAATATATAAAAAAAGTTAACACAAAATCGCTATGCAAAAACCTATTACTCCAATTAGCGTCGGTCGGTGGAAAGCAACTTTTCTTTCAGTTTCGTAATCTCTATGACAAAGTTGACAAAACAAACCTTTACGGCTATCAATTCGTTTTCGGATTCGTTATGCTGAGTCATGCATAATTTTGCTTTCAGCAGTGACTTCTGTTATAAAATGACGCGGAAAACATTTTTTAAGCTGATTAACGTATAAAATTAAAGCTGTTTTGATGAGTGTTTTAACCATTCTTTAAAACAAAGGGTTGATTCAAAAATATCATTAAACCGAGACCATGTGTCGCGTGCATTTAATGCACACTTTTGTTTACGCTTGTAAACTACAAAGATATGCTTTCAGTCCAACCACTTATGTTTTTCAATTTCTAATACTCTATAGTCTCTTACGGTTAGGTAACAGAAAAATCGTCTTAAGATTCGATCCACGCATTTCGACTCGATACGCACGTTATGATTTAAAGAAACTGTTTTTTTGTTATATTTATTGCTTACAACGTAGTTACACGAAATTTAAAAAAAAAAACATAGAACTCAAGCTTCGGTATTGTTTGAAGCCAAAAAATATATTTTATGATTCCTGCAAAAAAATGGTGGGATTTTAAATTCCTGCAACTTCAAATAAGCGTTTCGTTATGGTTGTTACAAACACTTCTTATTTGGAATGCAGAACAGACTATTATACCAAGCAAAATACTATCTATTTTTAGATTACTCATCGATATTTATGAGAATATTAGAACATAGATTTTAAATATACAGTTTGTATAGTCTACATTGAATGTCATTACACTCTTCAAACATTCATTGCCAACACCCACGCGTCGCCTTGATTCCATCCAAACAGACCTGACAATTTGACTGAAAATAAACGCAGACGCCACAATGAATGTAATATTGGCAAAAAGTCGAGAGCAAAAACCAATTTTGCCTGAATATAGAATTCAAATAAGTCTTACTGAAGATTGAGTTCTATGTCTTTCTTTATTGAGTACAAATTATCTTTCTGCGACAAAGACTATTTTTAGCATCACTGTGGAAGATAAGTGGACGTCTTATCTTTAATATAAGATACAAAGAAGAGCTGCGTCACTCCTAACTAGATACTCTTGAGATAAAATTAGAGTTTAATGAAAGAAAAATTCCATGGCTCTATTACATCTCCGTATAATGATGTAATGCCTTAACAATAACAAATAATCTCCATGGTTTTTTTTTTTGCCGTCCATGTTTGATGTTCTTAGAACTACATCATACGAAGACATATCCTAATTCCTATACCAACGAAATATACACACTTAACTTATTATTTGAAATTCAGCAATCCATTAGCTTACATATTTATAAAATGCTAACAATTTCAGATTTAGTTAAAGCCTATGCAGCTTTTACACTACTACGACCCAAAAACAGTCGCGAATAAAACAACCCTATCCGGAATGCTGGCAAACATGAATTTTACTCGAAAGGACAACAAATTTGGAAAAGGGACCTCCATACAATGGCAGACTGTCCACATAAAATTAACTGCAAGGTGGCGTCAACAAGTTGCAAGGTGAACCAGAACTGTATCCGCATACAATATAGTTCTTTTTACACGTAATTCTTTATCAGTCACGACGGTGTTATTTCATAAAAAATACCAAGGAGGTCCCAGTTTTACGCTACAGGATATCCAGTGGCAGAATATAACGATGATTTGGCAATATCGAATCAATGTAACCCTATTTCTTTCCAATCATAACAAGTAGTTCTATTATGTTCAATTGTTAATATCTAAGACTACAAAAAACGATAGCCCGCGAAAGACGAATTTGCATTCCCAATTAGCATTTAAATTTTAAAATGTAACACACTCCACCGCAAAACCTTACATAATCGTAAAAAAACCAAGCATAATATTAATTTTTACATCATAATCACTTAATTCTGAGGTAAAAATCTTAAACGTAACAAGCAACGCTGATATAATTCAACATTCCTGAGTCAACGGCTAAACGTGCAACCGTGAGTAACTACCAACTCATGACGCACCTTGTAGCCAGAACTAATGAGCGCGACAAACTTATGCCATAAAGTCCACGGGGACATTAGTCAGCACGCAAACAAATTGTGCATAATTGTACTCATAATGCTCATGACTTATGTGTTTGGTCTGATGATTTAGTGTGGGACCTACCTTGAGAATCATTCGAAGTGTAGGATATGGCAGAATTCTACCGGATGCGATATGTCTAATGTTCCAGCCGCCCCAAACCCTAACTATCCTAACCAACGACACTTAAATAAAACAAAAAATAATTAGAATACGTAGTATCAAGTATGTAGAGTACTGTTACTTTACAAATCTAGCAAATTAGCTATCGGAATGAAAAAGATAATCTCAATTATATTACCTAAGATAAATCCATACATCTCACATCAATAAGAGAAAAATGTACAAATCCAATCTACTAAATGGGAATAGCTGTTGCCGGCGGTAATGCAAGACCACTACAAAACTCGAACAGAAATTATGGCGGGACGCTGGCCATCTTTATACCGTATTGATAACATATTGATCTTCGGGGCAGATCTCAATCTACTGCCTTACAAGGAATCCGTATAAAAACATAAATAAATTTGCACTGTAATAGCTGTAACTGTACAGTTTATTAATATTAAATCTAGCGCTACTTAATAACGCCTGTGTAGACCCGGCAAATTATTGAAGAGTATGAATTCCTAACATAAGAGTTACTCCGTATTGGAGCAAACGTATTCTAAGATTCGGTATTTGCTCATTCGCTTAGCTAGATGTACCAGTGTTTTGGGAAAGTATATTTTATGAGGAAATAAAAAGGATATTGGTTGGACATCCCATACGAAACGCAATTTGTTTTAGATACATCAAAAAGTATGTTGATCAAATTCAGCACCTAAGGTTCCCACGCTGTAAACGATGATTAGTGAAGTGCAACAGCAACATTGTGTCAAACGCATGTATTAAACTGTTTGATACTGTAATGAAATGGGTAATTAATATCCCAAGCGCTATACTTAAGGCCAGAAAGGAAAACAAGATAATTTTTGCCTTCATTAAACCACTTATAATATAAACGGCGTAGGTTGTACCAATACATATTATAACATGAAATAATTTATCAAAATCTCCTACGGAGCAATACAGTGTTGTCGGGTTTTTGCCGAAGCGCGTCTTAGCAATTTTAAATCTTATGACACGTTCATCAGTCATTCCTTCTGATGCGATGTCAATAGAATTAATCAAGTTTTAGAATTCAATACCTAAATCTCGATTAAGCTTTTTGTTGAAATTCATTTTTTATTCAATTATGACAATGAAGATCCTTTATAAATCTCACTGAAAGTTACGTTATTATTGAAGAGAATGATTGACAACAAATACAAATAATAAAACATTAAAATATGTGAGTGTCATATTAAGTGCCATCCCTGCATAGATATGGGACGATCTCCAATCGATTATTAACGTCACAGAAATTCCCTAAACAGAAATAATGTTATTCTCAAAACTAATTAAGGACAAATCCATATAACAATAAGAAACATTACTCGAGCGACAGCCGAACATAAGATATCTGCTAATGAGCGTAGTTACATGGAAGCGGAAGTATTAAATGGCCTATTGTCATAATTATAACTACTGCTTGCGTTCCCACAACACGCGTGATCTCGTTACAAATGACGAACTAATGGGCTTTTTGAGCTTGTCATTATGATGTCCCTAAAAACAATACTGCTTTGCTCTACGCTTATTTGGTCAGATCGAATTGTTTAAAAAAAAATGCTATGTTTTCACTTCTTATATTTAAAAGGTATTTCCAAAATTGCTAAAAGTTTAACCAAGTTCCCGATATGGTGCGGGCGAATAAATCACTTAGAAAACAGAAAATAACTCACGTCTCCGGTAGAAAACTGGCTTTAAAATTCACAGAATGGCCGAGTTTAAAGAATGCCTGCGAAAGAGTGTTCGCTAACCGAATTTGCATTTACAAACAGCATGACGCATATCTAACCAAAAAAGCGTATAGCATCTGACTGGGTAATGAAATGCGTATCGAAGCGAGGAACGGCATAATTGATTACTTGATATTAAGAAAATAACTGTCATAAACTTTAGCAACTCTTTAGAGTCAACTCTTGATATTTGTCAATTAGCTAATCAGTGCTTAACATCTACAATTTACTAAATATTGGCAATGTTTAAGCATCTATTGAATTTCTAAATCGGCTTCTTTTGTGAGTTAATAATTCTAAATAACTTCTTAATAGGACATGCCTGCTCAAATCAAATTCCCCACATCTAAATATAACCGCAAGCGCTTTTTCTTCAGAACAAAGCTACCATTTTTTTGCTATCTCGGGCCCATCCTGCGTGTTTCTGAGAAACGTGACACGTTTTGCATGTGCGAAGCACTTTGCTCGTATCAGGTGTCTCGCCGTCTGCCGCCTGTCCTGTCGTTTGCAAAGCAAACCGATCTAACAAATTCACTTTGTCGTTCTCCGCTTTGTGTTCCACCTGTGTCCTACAATTTTGTTTTATCATTATCAATGGGGTGTTAACAAGGATAAGTACTCTGTACTTTGAATTTCAAATGTTAGATGAATTTAAAGGTAGGTTTGTTGAGTCTTTCTTAACCATGTGAAATATCTGATTTTTCAAGTCTGAGAATTGTGGGGCCTAAAATCCATTTCCGATGCTATCCCCGATATGCAAAGTTTCTGATTTAGAAATAAGGGGTGTGTTTGCGACTGCAGGTTGTATTTATATATTTTATATGTAATATCAGCCTTCATATATTTTGTTTACAAACATCAAGGTACCTTGATGTTAAGTTCGTTTTAAATGCGACACATTGACATTAGCTTGAGTGCCGACTTCCGTCTTACATTACGAATTTAATGAAGGCAACAACTAAAAGGCCATAAAACCGATTTTATGTTAAAATACAATAATAAAGACCAGAATTACATACAACGAGTAGCTATAAACACTCGCCGGGTTTGCAATTTTAAAAATACCATTAAATACATATAAAATGCTAAATATAAAACAAAATATATAATGATTGCAATCGTATAAAACATATTATGTCCGTTTAATATTTCTTTTAATAAATAAACCAATGTTTTAATTCATCTTTATTCTACTTTTTCAGCGAAAAAAAGTAACAGAAATCGAAGAATTTAAACGTGTTCGGCGTGTAATCCACAAAGTTTTCTTAACTTTCGCACGCTCCTGGCAATAATATATTATCAACAAAGGCATCGTAAACAAGAGCGGGCAGGCAAACCGCAGTCAAAGAAATACCGCCACCATTCATTTTGAAAGGCAACACGAAACTCCATACTTTTACGCTTCCATTGCTGCATCCGGAAAGGCTAACAATATCTCTACTTTTACAAACCAGCAATGTCTGGAGACCATAACTAAAGTACGCTTACTAAGGTTGGTTTCCATTGAAGTAGCAGAGCTACCACGGTTTATTTCAAAGGCTTCACGAACGTTTATACATTTTGTAGGCTGTCCATTGCTGCTTTAATGGGAGCTTGCACAATATGCACTTTTATAAATTGGTAATGGTTTGAGAGCTTGATCGCAGGCCCCAAGGTTACGTTCGTGGTGGCAGCTCGGGTCGCAGTGCCTTTGAAACAGGTTTCCCCGGTCAAGCACGGGATTTGCCATTGTTAATGCGATATTACGTATGCGGCCATTTCCAACGTTATGTCGTATTGTTTTTGAGCGGGACAAGCGAGCAATGTTCTTTTATATTTTTAGTGCGTATAGTCCTTATGTTGTTGTAAATAAAAGAATTTTCAATAGGTCTGGTAAAAATAAAAAAATTGATGTGTTCAGATTTGTATACACATTAAAACTCCCAAATTAATTTGATGTTATGGATGTTTGTACAAAATGAGGAAATCTCTTGAGTAAATGAATTTTGAAAGGAATTTCATTAATTTTGAAGACAGACATGGCGAAGTTGTTGTTTAGGCTTCTGAGATTTTGCAGATGGGAAATTCCCGCAGCCAGCCTGCTTGTTGGTAATTCAATATTGTGAAAAACATAATCTTTAAAACACCGACTACGACTGACTCGTGCCTCACGTCACTGTTGATAAGATAGTACTGAATACATAATCTATATTGAACGATAAGGGAGTAATGATTTGCGTTTGCTTCATTCACATTACTACTTCAATTATAGCCACAAGTATTGTGCGTTAAAATTAAATGTTATTTGCTTACAAATTTCTTTATAAACATCGTAATGTGATGATTCAAGTGAATTTAGCGCAGCTATATATTATATTGTTTAAATAGGACTATCCATTAAGGAAGGATTTTACAAATATAAGCGCTTGAAGGTTAGACAATGAAATTGGAAGATTGTTTACAAATTGTTAAGTAGAACGACATTGTGTCGAGTGACGAGAGATATGGCCTATCGCCACTTAATAGTCTACATATTTTGTGGACGAGACAGTTTTAAAACCGTATTTACTAAAAGTATACTTGTTTCTGTTTTATAACGATATAAGCTACTTCCACAAATGGTATAATAATATAAGTCCATGAATTTGAATTTATCTGATGCAACAAAATCTAAAATTACCAACAGCGAAAGAAATGTCTATAAATTGTATTCAAAGCTGCATTAACCGCGGACTTTAGTGTTTACCATGCATAATATTTACATTTTATACATATATTTTTACGTCTCTGACTTTACATCTATTCTGTAGGGCCATAATCCCTCCATTTAAATGCACGGATTCGTCTTTATGTCCACATAGATAAACATAGTCTTGCATCAGCGCACACGCCGTCGACGCGGCCAGTAGCAGTTCAAAGACCCTTCATTAAATCACACAGGGGGAACTAGTCTTTACCGCTACGATAAAATGCCATAAAAACACCAAGGAAGCGGTCTCATCTATTATTATCACTGCGTCCCCACATTATATTATGGTAAAAAATACCCTACAATCATCAAATTATACAGTAATATGTAGTACAAAGTTTGAATAAATCACAATAACTGGTTAGCAGTTAATGCGGTAATTAGAAATCGGACGAGCAAGCGATAAATAACTGCGCGTAGTGCGCATGCGCATTGAAATTTCGCATGTAAACATCCCTGAGTCGGTACCCAATTCAAACGAAACTCGTTAGTCAGATAAAAAACACAACATTAGCGCGTGACACATATGGCACAGATGCGATATTGGCTTATTTGAAAATCAATTTACTAATTTTCCGCATATGGACAACACAATTTCTCGTTTCCCTTGCGAAGTACCTACAAATTAATTCAACATTACATCATCATATTTAGTAACGTGCGCGGTCAGACATCGATAGCACGCGAGTAGCTCTGATATCCAATATTTTTCCACAGGATAAAAATATTAAGGATAATAAATTAATTGTACGGAGTAACGGTAAACGCAACGGGCGGAGAAAGCACGGCTCCATCCAAGTGAAAGCAACCAGCGCCAGTGCAAGCCGCGCGTCGCGTCGTACGGACGGCTATAACCTCCAACATGTCCGTTGTCATAGCGTCAGCTGTTGTTGTGACCACCGCCGTTGCGGTTTATTGGTATGTAAACAGGCATAAACCTATCAAGCACATACTCAGCGAGCTGCGGTACACGCTAGACATGCAAGGCGCCGGCATGGGAGGCCTCATCGACGATTGGATCAATGTGTGGAGAAATCGCGTCGTGTTGCCAGACGCAAACAGAAAAATTGCCGTTATCACAGGTGGCGCGCGAGGAATCGGCACTGAAGTCATCAGGGGATTGTTGAAAGCCAACATGCGCGTCGTGATGGGAATAAGAAAACCGGAACTGGCGAAAAAAATTTCTCAAACAATGGAAAATGGACAGAATTTAGAAGCGTACGAGTTGGACTTGAAATCTTTGAAATCCGTGAAAGAATTTGCAAAGAACGTCCAAGATAAATATTCGGAGATTAATCTTTTAGTAAACAACGCAGGGATAATGTTCGGAGATTACGAACTGACTAAAGATGGTGTAGAAACTCAACTGTCTGTGAACCATTTGGGGCATTTCTACCTGACACATTTGTTGTTGCCAGCTTTAAAAAGAGGCGGCAGAGTAGACGGCTCTTCTAGGATTGTTAACGTGACGTCATGCGCGCACTATCCAGGAAAAATTTACTTTGACGACATCAACATGAAAGAACATTATGATACAACAGCAGCTTACGCTCAGTCTAAACTGGCACAGGTGACTCAATATAACCTTTTATTTTCCTCATGCAGTAAATAACATCCATAGAAGTCATTTCATAATAGCCAATTATGTACATATAATTAAATAGTTTATGAAAAGATTTGTATAAACAAACCTCTACATTAGCATGTATTAGCAAATTGCCAGGGCTAAAAAAAAAAGATTTATGTAACACTCATTTCATTTTCTTAATGAGGAACTTAACAATACTGGTTTTGCAATTAAATCTTTAATGTTATTTAGAAGTAGAAAAACTAGTATTTTTATTGATAGAATATGGCAACAATGTACAAATAAAATATTTTTTGTTACAGTTAATGAGCTCGAGATACATAAACAAAATTTTAGAAGAAAATAGCCATTCAGTGAGAAGTT
Organism: Deilephila elpenor; assembly: GCA_949752805.1. Lineage (NCBI taxonomy): Eukaryota > Metazoa > Arthropoda > Insecta > Lepidoptera > Sphingidae > Deilephila > Deilephila elpenor. The sequence goes on along the minus strand of OX457107.1, from coordinate 12,276,973 downwards.
ATGCAGTACATCCAGGAATTGTCAATACAGACTTATTTGAAGGCACTACATTCCGTAAAATATTCCCTTGGGCTATGAGAATTTTCTTCAAAACCCCTGAAAAAGGAGCTGTTTCAATCCTTTTTGCTTGTTTTAATGAAGGTTTAGAGAAGAAAGGTGGTTTATACATAAGCAACTGTATAGAAGGAATAAGTAGTAGTTTTTCCAAAAATGCAGATTATCAAAGGAGGTTGTTTGAGATATCTTGTAAACTCTGTGGTATAGACGAGAATAACTTTGGAAAGGTGCAAGCCTAAATTCTCTAGTCTTTTGTACTGTACTTTTAGAGTTATATATTGTAAAAAATATATTTGTGAATGTTGGTGTAATATTTATTGAAAAAATATATTTATTTATATACCTATTATTGTATTTTTTTTTATATCCCAATGACTTGGTAGCAAGACATATTATTATAAGCCACACATTACATGTGTATATCCAAATTTAACATTGATGGTAATAAAAAATCCTCACATTACAATACAAATGAAAATGATTAATATCTAAACTATTTTAATTTGATTTTTCTAAATATTATTGAAAACAATTAAAACAAACAATGTGTATGACTATTGTTTACAAACAATAAATGTGAGGTTATTATGTTTACATAAAACATTAAAATATTTGGATTATAAATACCAGTGCTTAATATACACTTCAGTTTTTGCCATATGTTTGAAATCGTTTCTTAGATATTTAATGAAATATTTAATTATATTTAATAATTTGCCTGGTTCAAATATTGATAGCAATGACAAAGAACTACTCACTTATTTACACTTTATACCCTACAAAAATTGAGTCAAGAATGAAATTATTTTCAACATTATGTGATCCATTGCAATTTATTATGATGTCGGTTTCGAAAACGCTAAGCTTTTATACACCTCCTCAGCAATATTCTTAATATATCTGAGCATCTTAACACTTATATTAATGGATTGTTTTGTTTGTGATACAAAATCAATCACTATGCTTGGTGGCAATAATAGCCTGGTTCAAACTATTCATATAATATGCATTCCCAGTGGACAGTGGTTAACATTAATAAATCTTACCTGCTGAAAAATCCAGATAGTCCTTTCTTCTTCAGCTTAGCCGAGTCTTGCTCGGTGGTAGCCAAATCAGTGGTAACAACCTCTTCCTCTTTAGACGCCGCTGACCCCAACGAGCACTCAGACAGGCTCGACACTGTGCTGGAAAAGGAGCCACCATCCTTCCCTCGCTGGTGACCACTCACACTGCCCCACTGCAGGGTACTTTTAGGGGAGTCACTCGAGTCACTTTTCTCACAAGTTGATATGGAATAATTGCCTTCATCACTAAAACTACTCTTCTTCGACAATTTATCAACATCATCTGCCGTATTCTCCACAGGTTTCACGATTTTTGGACTCACAAAATGCAACTGCTTTGTTATCGGGTTGTAAGCGAGCTGCATGTTATCCAGTGCCTCACTGAGACGCATCCCGCCTTTTTGGCACGGAGTCGACATCGCGAATTCGAATTTCGAACACTCCAAACACGTTTAGTTATCGCATCCATTTTCGTGTCCACAATGAGCACAAACAGCCATTATGATTAATTAATTAATTATTTAAGGACTACTTGATTGTCTGCTGATATTTAACACATGACATAACATAACATTATTCAGTTCAATTGTTTATTCTTTTTTTATATCTTGTTGATAATTATACAAACAAAATCTTTGTAAATTTCTTAATAGACAATTGTTATTTTGTTATATCTAAATTACTAAACCGATTATCAACACATAAACTTAAATATTTCTAATATTTATTTCACTAAATCGTAATAGTCTAAAATTAGAAACAAACACAAAGCAACACACCCATCACCTTTTACTTTCGACTGTAAATTAAATTTGACATTTACTCGAAGTGTTGCCTACCCGTCCCCACCAAGTTCCACTGCGCGTAGTGGAGCAATAGTAATTTAATAAAACTGACATATTATAAATGCGACCGATAACGACAATGCTCTTCTATATATTGAAAACTATCATCAAACATAACAAAAATATTACTATATTATGTATACTTTCTATTAAGGAAATTAACAATAGACAAGTAAAACTATATTTCAAAATTATAAAAAGGGGAATGATAAGAACATTGAAACTGAAGCTTAGCTACTCATTGCGTACATAAATGATTTACTGTTGCTTACATGTATTTAAGTAATGCTCAAGCCCGTTTCATTATGTTTACCTTTAACCTATGGTAAATTAATAACGCGGCAACACCGATGTTTGTAACAGATAATACAAAATAATAGAACTTCGTTCGGAAATCTGTACCTACTGCGCTATAATAAAATAAACAAAACATGAAATATTATTGTCATCTTTAGGATAAATAAATTAAAAAGCCAAATCAAGGTTACGATAATCAAAATAGTTTATTCTCTCGTGTTTTGCTCTACATTAAAAACATTTGAATGTTTAAAAATATTTCATGGTCTTCACAATTCTTATTACTACAACCTCGAAAGTCGATAATGGCTCGATTACGTTTTTTTATGGCCGCAATATTTAAATTTACCGAGTGTTATCACCGAAAAGTTAACTTTAATTAATATTATGTTTAAAGGTAGTCGAGCCATACCCACAGAAAATATTGCTATGTAGTGATAATACAAAAATATATTTAATGCTATATAATAGAATTACAGCTATATATAATAAAGTTACACAAAAATCGTTGAATCTACGAGACGTATGTGTTCACTTGCAATTTAAAAAAAAATGCGAAGCAATTCACATTAAATATAAAATAAATTATTTCTAGAACTTCTATAACTCGAAAAGAAAGGTGGATAAAAAAATAAAAAAATGTTGTGCTGAAGTGAGCTTGCCATTGTAATTTACAAACGAATTGTATATTCTATTGGAAAATAAATCGAATTATAGAAATTCTATCGTATATCGTTTTTTTACACAATAACTTATAATTCCGTATGTCCTCAACTCTTTGGTTCTCTCGACGGGCTCCCTTCAACGCCTCTCAATTCCGGGAACAACTCCACAATACAAAGGTCGAGTAAATTGTATACTAACTGTAACAAAATAAAATTAATTATGTTATTAATCAGTTAATTACAATTTAATTAATTATAACAGTTTGTGTTAGTGGTCGAGCCTTGGAAAAAGATTAAAAATAAAGGTAGTGTATAAATTATAATGTATGCCGAGGTGCACTCAGGTAGTATCAACAATTATTTTTATCGAATAGAAAGCAAAGATAACTTGCGGGTCGTCGGAAGGGGTTTTCTTCGGCTTTCCAATGGTGAACTATGATCAAACCATTCTCAATGGGACTGTCAGAGTTTCATACTTAGCAGTAGGCGATATTGTGCTGTTAGATGATACAGTATAGAACAATATAATATACCAAGTGATATTGACATATGGTATTTAATCCACATGTTCGTAAGCACCCCAGGTAACATTGTGCCAAGTTTGAAAAATTACTGCCTGGTTTTGTCAAAAATCGCATACATACATACATACATAAACTCACGCCTTTATCCCAGAAGGGGTAGGCAGAGGCGCCACAAAGACCCTCGCATTTCGCCTTGTATGTTCCGTCCCTGATGTGATAGGTGGCGAGCCTATCGCCATATCGGGCACAAATTCCTGACTCCGGGCTGATAATGAATAGAAAAACCCAATATCACTTTGCCCGACCCGGGACTCGAACCCGAGACATCAGCTTTGTAGTCGTACCGTAGTACAACTACGCCACCGAGGCAGTCACCGCTCAAGTAAGTTCTTGAACTCAATTGAAGTTCAGCTAAGTAGTAAAAATACTCGTATCTATTAGGGATGGCCAAAAATCTTGAATACTAAAATCAAAATTTTGACAAAAAACAAACTCGTTTTTTTTTTACTTTGTACATGACAACTAGGGTGGTTAGAAACATGTGGTTTAAATTAAATACCATACATCGATATCACCCTGTATAATTTGTAGCAGTAGTACGAACCTGTTTGTTGAGATGCGGCGCCTGTATGATGTCAAAGGCAGTGTTTATCGCAGGCGCGGCCAAGCGACGCGCCCCGCCCATACATTCTAGTAAAGCTTGTCGGGCGTTGTCTCTTTGTACTGACGCACTCACACGGGGGAGTGTCTTCTTGCCGAATAATACTCCTGGGAATGTAAAATATATCATAATCACCATGATCAATGTTATCTTTAGTCATAGGATGTCGAACATAGGCCTTCAGATTGCCATAGCTATGTTGGAAGTGACCAGCATCCAGAAAATTTCTGCAACCTTGTTAGTTTATCTGTTCACTTTGTGAGTGGGGGTTTGATGCGCTTGTACAGCACTTATTAATTTTTTTTTAACAATGTTGCAATTTTTATTAAGTATAATTAATTAACAGCGCCAGAAACAAAAGAAACTTCATAAATTAATTTCAATATATAATTTGCCATTTTAATAATTAGTTTCAATTTCAATAAATAATTTATATAATTTTAAATATTTCAAACTTCATACCTTGTCCCAATCTTATTAAATGCGCCAGTCTCCTTTCAGATAGCAATTCACACAGCTTTAGATTGAGATATTTGTTGAAGGCGTCGTCTATTAGATCCCGCATCAGTCCCAATATCGATCCGATCACGCCGAACACGAAACTACGGGTATTGAGCACTTTTATCACTGTCAACAAAAAATATTATGTTATTTGTAAAATATAGGGTTTAAAGAATGCGTTTTTGACGTCTAAACGAAATATGCTGGACATAAATGCGAAATAATATTCCTGTAATTTATAATCAGCAGTTCAACAATATGACATTTCCTGAACCTGCAATGTAAAACATGTTTTTTCTTGCTGTTCATTATGTTATTTAAAAAAATGATAGTTAATTATTTTAATAAATCATTGTTGCATTTATTTATCATAAAATGTTGCTATAGCGCAATTAAATATTTACCTATTTTTCGATGTTGGGCTTTTGCAATTTTTCTAAGAGAAGAAAACACAAAAAGCAGAGTAATTATTTAGTTTTCCGTGACACAATACCACTTCAAATTAAATTAGTTACTGCTGTCTATGTCCTATCTATACCTAAATAATTCATAATATTGAAAGAACAACTCACATAAATACATAACACACTGCGTGAACCCGACCACAGTGTCTTGGTACTCTGTATCCAGTACATCCAGTGTGGGTGGCACGTCGAAGTTATTGTGAAACTTGGTGGCGAGTATGTTGCGAACACGTTGCTTTCTCAACTGCACTTGTTCTGCATGGATTTCTTCACTCATCTCTTGGGCTTCTTCTACTTCTCGAGTTGTACCTTGCTTTCTGAGGGGTATAATAGGTTTGATTATAAGTTAATACCAAAAATGATTTGCAAAAATATCACAGCCATACTCGCGCACATGTTAATTTTGAGCAAATTATTTCAGGCACCAAACACAATGTCACCGAAAACTCAAGTTCTGCAAGGCTGTTAGACACCAACTTGTTTTGAGCACACAAAATAATTCAAAACATTGTTGAAATCAATTTCTAATTCAATGTTCACATGGACTCTTAAAACATACTCTTAAGTTTGAAAAGTGTTTCCGCATACTTTAATTTAAATTAAAAAAGTATTTCATAATTAATTATTAAATGCACGAAACCTACACTTCATTCCAATCATTAAAAACATATACAAAGTCACACTCACAAAGCCTGATACCGGTCCAAATCCGAAGACACAAGTAAATTCTTCAAGAAGCTTTCCAAATGCTGTCCTTTCTCCTTCCTCAGTTTATGTGTAACCGACTGGTAAATATTCACCAGGTCTGTGCTGGTGGCATTGAGGGTGGCAGCCTGCACCATCATGGAGAAATCACCTTCTTCAGTCAGGAATAGCCTCAGGAGTTCGCTTGTCTGGAGTAGGCTTTTCTGGAGTAACCTTTGGAGAAAGTCTTCATATTTGTACCGGAGTGTTTCTAGTGGACTGTTGTCTCTGGAATGAAAGGAAATTATGTATTCATGTTGATGGTGGTACATTTCACTTATTTCTATACAAGTTCACGCATGTATGAAGGTGTGGGTTAAGGACTTTTTATGGACTAGTTCCCAGGATTTGATCCTTATTAGCAACGTTATCCAATGATGTAATAATACAGCATGTGTTACTTTTTTCTAAATCATTAGGTTTGATCCTCGTTAGGTCCTCGATATTGATTTATCAAAAATCCAAGTATGCAGTTTTAGTTTTCATCAAAATCGGGCTCGAGACTCCTATTAGTATTTTTTGCTATTCCTCATATTTTCGGATTTGGCCATCCACGCCCACTTAAAAAGTTCACCCTGTATATGTGACTGTTGGGTCGATGATGATATTGAATGTGGTGTGGTAGTACCTGCGCGACGGCAGCGGCAGGTCGTGCAGCAGCGCGTCTCCGTGGAACTCGTGCAGCTTGCTGCGCAGCAGGTGGAAGTGGTGCTCGGTGCGCTGCAGCGTGCACAGGCGCGCGCCGCGCCCGCGCAGCGTAGCGTGCACCGCGATCGTGAACACGCGCACCGGGCCGCGCCGGGGAGGGGGTTGCTGGGGGGGGGGATATAACATTATATTACTAATGACCTAATTGTACATTCTGCAGCTGCAGCAAAGTTGCTAAGGTACCCTGAGTGAGTTTGCTAGTAACCTGGTTTTTATTTTCATTACTTTTATTGCATATTATTAAATTTATATTGTTACAAATATAAAGGGCTATAAGTTATATATGTTTTAGTTATAAAATCAAACAAAAAATACTTAATCGATAAAAAAAATAACTCACCAATCTAGTCTCAACATCAGTAAGCACCACTTTATAATTACTTAAATCTTCTCCTTGTAAGGACTCGTCAGCCGCCAAACTATCCAAATACTTCAAAATATCGACATTATCGACTCCATCTGTCTCCGTATCATCGATATTTGCAAAACAGTCTAATACTTGGCCGTCTATCGTCGTGGACTTTAACGCCCCTCGTAACTTATTCCCTAGTTTTAGCGCTGAGTGCATTAGTCTTTCATGGGGCCTGTGAGTGGAAATATCGATTAATAGTGTCAACCTCAGTATCGATAAAATCTAAACAAATATTTTATAGTATTAAAATTGTATATTAATCAAATTATAGAATACATTTATAATACTGTTTCGATAATAGTTGTTAAATATATTTATTCTTTTGGAATATATTATGGATTAAGATTTTTAGGTCAATATGTAATTACTCATTGCTTACTTTTTGGCCAAATTCTTTTGATACCCAGTTGGCACTCGGCTTCCTATTAATAATTTATAAAACTGAAACAAAAATTTACATTAGATAAATACGCAACTAACACATTTTATTTGTACCAATTATTCAACTCCATTAAAAAAGGGGAAGCAAATTTGTATTTAAATTTATCATAATATTTTAAGCTGAAATATAAAATTTAATAATAAGAATTCTTAAGTTGTTATAGTATAGAAAGAAATATAGCAGGTATAAATCCATGATAGCTATGAATCAGCGGCGTGCACAGGATTATGACACTGGGCATGCGGCGGAGTACTCGGTCACAAAAAAAATCTTTTAAATAGATTTTTAGCATAGCCATATCCACGCGACGGATCCCTAAGTCGGAAACCATTCCAACAGAACAAGTCTTAGATGTACTACTATTCATGTACATCTTCTACCGCAACGCAGAAAAAACAGCGATCGATTGTCGCGGCGGAAGAAATTCTAATAAGTAAAATAATAGTTATACGTTTCATAACTTTTAACATGAACCTTTCCAGTTACATTCCCTTTTTGCTGGTTTAATTGTTGTAACTCGGGTACACAGTACACACCTACCTTGAGACACAATTTGAATCTTTTCACTGAATCACAATTGTGAGAACTTGTTATTTTTAATAAAAAAACATTTTTAACACAAACCTCACAATCCAATAACATTTTAAAAAATCAACAAGCGCACTAGTAAAAGCAAATCACTACAATTATTATAGAAACTCAGTAATAAACTGTTAAATGTACACACTTTAAATGTTAAAATAAAAAATCTTATAATTATGAAAACTATAAATAAACTGGCGCAAACAAAATAGTAAACAATGCTTATTACATGAAAAAAGCAAAATGGCCCCCGCGAAACACAAAACATTCCTGCTATTTATACAAATAAAACCTTACTAAACAAAAATGCATAATGTGCATACGTGATTTATTAGATTTCCGTCTATTATTTTTACTCGGGTTATAGGCAACGAACATTTCCGATTACTCCCGACAACTGCCGAACTTCCGTAGCCTGCCGCAGGAGTTGATTTAGATTCGGCCAATCAGGCTTTCGATATTCATGGGTGTGTGCGTTTGCGAATTGTGCACGGACACTAAAATTACTACACACATACGAACAAATCTCCTGCGGGACGCGGCGGCATGACTTGGTTGATTAGGTACATTATTTTGCAGCGCTATTGCTATTTATAAAATATTAGGCGTTTTTAATTTATTATATTTTGTTTATTCATTTATTTACTATTAATTAAAGTCATCTAAAACGTACGAACTTTTTATTAAAATATCTGTGAATGGCAAGTAAAGCACTGCATTTCTGCCTACAAGGAGCGCACGCCCCTGCTATGAATACCTCACCTCTTCACTATGTAAAAATCTTGGCAACATTATTTTCTCTAATACAGCATGGGTTTGCCTCGCTGCTTGATATAAAGCTCTGCTTGTTTGTAACCTGCAGAAACGAAAAGAAATACATCTATAATGTAATATTCGATAGTGGTTTCTAAGATTTACGCGAATGTTACACATTGAAATAAAACTAATTTTTACGGATTTTATCGCGGATTAGGTATAATTTATACATTTTTTAACTTCTCGATGTTTCGATTGCTTTACAGCTTTCGTGGTCACGGGGCGAACTGAGGTATTAGTCATCCGCTCAGTGACTGTTACAATTTAACTGCCCTTAATTTACAATTATTAAATTAAAAAGTTAATTGGTTTAAGATCGGATCGCAAAATCCAATTAACGTTTTATTTCAATGCAATATTCGACACTTTTTACATATATCTTGTGTCATTATATTTTATTTTACACTGTATTAGACTAACAACATTTGAAACTCCATTTTATTTATTGTTACCAAAACTAATCAATCCTTTTTGGTTTCTAAATCTTTTGAGTATTGTACCGGCCTATTATAAACTATTTTCACCTTCCTTGTCAATCTACCACACTTTATTTCATTGACAAATTTCGATTCTTGTGTTTACTACTATAAGACCAGTAACTTGAATAACTTTCCTGATATCAAATCTTATGTTAGTGCTATTAACTACGGTATACTTATTAATAAAATATTATAATACCTTTTAATACTATCATCGCCCTGCAACAATTGGTGCAACTCGTCCGCGATCTGTTGCTGCAACGGCACGCGGCTGGCGCTCTGCTGCGATATGTACAGCTCGTATATATCACACGCCTCGCGGTGAAGCTCAGCCTTTTCCGCTTCCGTTAGCTCAGGGTTTAGAATTTTAATTTGGAATGATTCTGTGAACATAGAACTAAATGCTGTACGCAGTACATAATTTAGATGATCTAGAGTCCACATATTGTAACGTTTTAACTACTAAACGCTTGTCCTTTTCTTTTTTCTTTCCCCTTCTATTTAGAGGGCAGTAATGCACCAATTATAATCATAGTGTTTAGATGTCCATGAGCGGTGATAATCATTTTCGAAGAGATGAGCTGTTTATCAGACCTATATAAATAAAAAATATATTTGTTTGTTCTATTACACACAGCGTATTTTTGACAACAGTGACCCAACAATATTTTTTGTATCAAGATTGTTTATAACCTAGAGGTTAACATGTTATTCATACTAAGAAAAAGTGCCGTTTTGTTAAATAATTTTACACAAATGAATTGAGAATAGAAAATATTTGAAAACTCACTAATATCCTTATAGAATTGCAGCAGGTGCAGTTGGCAGGCAGCCTTGGCGTGCTGCATGAAGGCGTACAGCTGCTGCTGATCAGTCAGCACCAGCTCCAGGTCTACATTCAGCAAGTGACAGCGGCGGCTGTACAGCGAGTCCGTCTGACGGACGAACGTCTCTAGGAATTCTACCTGGAGGGAGGTTGGGCTCCGTTTTATTGTCATCATCTTCACCACCAGCTTCAAACTTCCCACTAATCTAACTGAACACCTACTTATCAAATCATTTCATAGAGAAGAGACGAATTTAAAGTTAGCTAGACTTTAAAGACTGACCACTCTTTAAAGATGAATTGATATTGTGTACCTTGGTTGCTGAACACAGGCATCCCCAAAAGATTTCCAAAAAGCTCTGTACCCAAAGATTTCCTGCGCCCTCCTATAAGTAAATGAACTCAAGAACCTTTTGGCTTCATTAGTTATCATTTTACGCGCTACCAATTGGTTTTTAATTAGTTATGGTAGCCTACCTGATCCATAATTGAAAGTAGAAATTTTTAACCACTTACTTAAGTATTAGGCCTTCTTATTTGTCCATTAAAAACAAAATCCAAGGGTACCTATGCTGTGGTAATAAAAAAATTGCTCATATTCATAAATTGTGGCGGCCATTTTGAACGTTTATAATAAAATTTCATTCAAAACCTAAGGTCTTCCAAGCTCTTAAAATATACCTTGCACAATTTATATACAAAACACCTAACCTTATAATTAGGGGTGGTGGGCAATTGGGCCATGGTTTCATCCCCCGTGGCCAGCAGGATGAGGGTGTTGAGTATGTAGGGGTCTGCCAGCACATCTGTCAGTGATAGCAGCACCCACCCCGCGAATATCTCCCTTATTAGTACGCGGAATACTCTGGAAATGGAAACAAGAGTTATACTAAATTATTTTGTAGTAGTATGGTGGTAAAATGATTATTTTTAGATGGGTCGTATCACGTGTGGTAGAAAATATTATGCATTCTGGTCTAGATACAATGAGCTGTGCTGATTCAGTTCTTTAGATCAGTAAAAATGTTCAGCATTTGCATTTTTAGAAATCTAGTTTGCACAGAGTTACAATAATAATCCAGCCCATATACGTCCAACTGAGGGGCCGTGACCGTGTCTACAACCAAGAATACGATAGAGACGCGTCAGACCTTAAATCAAACGCTACAAATTGCAATATTTCCAATAATCCATAAAATTATTTTGTGAATTGTCAGCTACGAAGGATTAAATAAATTCAGCACTACACTCACGCATTGTCCAGCTCCTGCTTTCTCAACAGATGCGGCATTATGGCATTAGTGACGCAACGTAGATACTGCAGCTCTGCCGTGCGGTTGGCGGCAGCGGGGTGGATGTTGAACCTATGCTCTGTACTTGGATTCGCACATAATGTGTAGTGGCGGAGAGCACAGGGGAGTAACCGCTCGGTTATTAGGCGGGAGTAGTTTATCTGTAACAATTGATTCTTCTTAGGTGGATAAAAGAGCAAGCGACGCACCCTTCGGTACACTTACAGCTGGCAATGAACATCTATATCATATCGATCTAGTGATCAGAACGCTCAACGCAGCATAGTAAATATCTAAAGGCGACACGCAAAACGGCGGGAGAAAAAAAGGATTACTAATGTTTTTCATATAACGCCGTTAATGATTTCGTATCGAAATTACTTTTACTTTAAATAAATGCATAATGGCACCCAACAGTCACATACGTAGACCTGACCCCACACTAAGATCCAATCTTGTGTCATGGGTATCAGGAACTAAGACACTTTGCGGTCTCACAAAAACCAAGCCCCGAAACAAATACCTGTGGATCACACAAATATTTCTGTCTCATGCTTCACAGCTGGCGTTCAACCAACTGCGCCTCGGAGGCTATCAATTTTTTGAACGCAGCTTTGTGCGTTTTAACAAATATACCAACCAAAGCCTCATTTTGGCCGTAAATGCGTTGACAGCAAAATGGGAGAAGAAAGTTGGGATAAAGGGCATGAGGATAGAAGAAATATTGGGGCTTCTGCAATCTCACTAATCAAACGAACCACTGTAAAAAATCAGTCGTTTCATGTCAGTTCTTTGTAAAATAGTGGTACCACTGTCGTAATTAAAGCAAGTTGAAAATAAAATAGAATAAATAAATATAACATTTCCGATTTCCAATATACATCCCGAGATTCTCCCATAGCTCTTGGAACAAACATTAGCATAACAAATACGTATCCACAAGTCGCTAACTCTTGTCTCTACCCCGACCCACATTCAGATATAATTAAAAATACGTGGAATAATGAACCATTAAAATTCCCATCTCGCTCGTCGAGTGTTCGTAACAAAAGCCACGGTAGTGACTAATTGAAATGAATACGTAATTAGTGCGAAAAGAAACGGTAGGAACAATGCGTAGTAGCAATTATATGGGGCCGTGATATATTAACGATTAATCAACAATAAATAGAACTTAGAGAGTATTTACTTACATACATAAACTCACGCTTTTTTTCCAGAAAGGGTTGGCAGAGGTGCAACCAGAGGACACCCACGTTTCGCTTTGTATTTGCCGTCTCACGATGTGATAGGGGGCGAGCCTATCGCCATATCGAGCACAAATTCCTGACTCCCGACTGACAATGAATAGAAAAATCATTTTGCCCGATACCGGATTCGAACCCGAGATTTCAGCTTTGAAATCATACTGTAGTACAACTGGGCTACCGAGGCAGCATGGAGTATGTACGCATACATTGATTATAGGTATGTATGTAGTGGATTGAAACTGACCGAATTGTGATTGAAAGATACTGCGGAAGTGTTCTAGAGTTCGATCCCAAAATTGTAAGTCTGTTTTACTTTAACTGTGAAAAAAAACCAGTGAAGCAATTTCCGTATCTGAGAGTTCTCGTCACGAATCTTTTCGACATGCACTGAAGTATACTGTCATAATCTCGATATCGATAGATGAGCTCAATAGTGGAACCTTTAGAAGATCATCAACTAACATAGGGGAAGTAAACTAATTCTATTGGTGCCAATATTTTTATTACTATAGGTACTGTTATCTATAATACCTTGTTTTTTTACATTTGGCGTACTATTTCAACAACGTCACTCCAACTAAACCGCAAAAGTCTCACGTGTCTAATGACGTAATGAGAGCCATCCGCGATTTATCATAATTGATACTAATACGATAAGTGAAAACGTAAGTAGGTATGTATGCTATCTTTTTACTAATAAAACTGTGAACTCATGGTTACGAAATTTAGTAGACCGGTAGCTTAGGATCTGGGGAGGGATATAAGGCACTTTTAGTTCCTAAATTCAAACCCAAAGGAGTATTGGGGATTGAAAATGTATGAAATATTCTAGTCCGACTAAGTACAGCTTAGGTTTTGTCGTATTTAAGTGAAAAAAAATAACTGCCCCCGGCAACACAGGGTGAAAAATCAGCTAAGTAGTCTTGCATATTTGACAGCCACCGTGGCGCAGTTGTTTAGACACGGCTGGGAAACAAGAGGCTGCGGGTTCAATCCCCGCACCGAGATAAATATTTGTGAGGCTCACAAGTATTTGTCACGGTTCTCGGTATTTGTGAGACCAAAAAGTCTCTCGTAGTTTCCGATATCCAAGACACGAGACTTAAATGATCTTAATGTGGGGTCTTGACTATGTATGAGACAGTTGGGTGTATTTATTTATTTATATTTGTGTCGAATAACCAGAGGCAAACTATCTGGCGTCTGGATGGTATTGCACTGACGATTGCAGTCTTATTGTTTTATCTGCCTTGGTATAACATAAAAAGAAAACATTAAAAAATGGTATAAATTACACCTACCTTTAGAGCTCTCTGCAACAGACATGCGGACGCGTATCTGATCTGATGACGCAACTCGTCCACGAAGAACGGCTGCAGGGTTATCTTACTGTACCATGAGTTTATGAACTGATCTAGTATTGTGTTGTAGAACTGAAACAATTAAATATACTTATAGAGATTATGGAGGAGCGCGAGTGCTCAGTTTATTTTTTATTTGATTACGACGAAATTAAATGATCGAGTATAGATATTGAGATGGAAGCGATTATTAAAGTGACTAGATTTTTTTATTGAAGGATTCAGTAGATCGCTATGGATTTCCTCGAAAGAAGCCTATGTTCATTCCCAATATATTAATCTGATGTTTCCATATGCCAGCAATGTAGAACATAAAAACAATTCATGGCAACGATCGTCGCTGACTGATATAGCATCACTTGATTAGCATACATTACATTCTTTTCGTAAAAGGATATGGACGGTTAAAATATAATCGTATGCATCGAAACATGACTACATGAAAAATATAATTGAATACGTAGATGATACGTCTTGTCTTTTAATTGTTCAAAATAATCTTAGATCATCTCAAACTGGACATTCCCTGCGATATCAAAATTTTTCGTTATGAAATGATATTTAACAATACAATGAATATGCATCATATCTTCGAACCTAGTTCGAGTAAGAGTAGGCAAAAGAAACACCTGTAATATTATCGTCTCTAAATGGTATAATCAAAGTGACTTTGCAATTTTTAAAACATTCTTCTGCATTCACAGATTAGGTATATAAACCAAACGATATAAATGTTATTGGGGTAATCCCAAGTTTTAAAAACAGGCGTGATCGACATAAAAAGTGCACTTTAAAGGTCGATTTTCGCGTTATTTACCTTTTTTGGATGTTTAAATGACGACTAGGCAACAATACTATGTTATTGCACAACCGAAAAAAATATTCAAATGGAAGTCCAGAATCTAATATAAGCCATTTATTATAACTTTGAACGAAGAGGTTCTATTTGAATTACAAGTCAGAATTACATGCAGATGAAATACATGCAGTTAACATAATATACTGGGTCGAATTTTTTCGCACCGCATACGAGAGTAGTGAGAGACTTGTGAGTTGCGATGTCTCACGGCATTGACATCATAATCGCTTCGTCTTTTCCTTACGATGGTACAAAGAGACTACAATGCTCCTGATCGTAACGATAAATAAGGTGTAATTCAAAAATGGTTGACGGAATTTTAAACTCGAACATTAAACAACCTTATATCATTTCGATATGATCTATACAAATTATAATAAATTTGTAACCGATCGATGTCTGTACATGAAAGATAAATGAGAAAATCTAATATTGGGGGTTCTATTAACGCAATAGAACCCAAAACAATGATTTTAAGAATATTTGTGTTTGTCTGCGCGGTTGTGTGCAATGAACTCAGAAACAGCTTAACGGATTTCGATGCCCTGGATACACTTAGGCTACTTTTATCCTGAAAAATATATTGTTCCCGTCGGATGTGGAAGGAATTCCGATATATTTGTTACTTTTTAATAATCAAAAGGGATGGGACTGGATTACATGCCTTGAGTGAGAATGAGACGGGACGGGCAGGATATAGCGGAAGGGGATGGGAAATTCCAAATAACGCAGACTAAGTTTGCCGAAGTTTGCTGTAATATATCGAAAAAAACATGTAGCTGGAAAATTTTCTGAATACTTATCTCAAATAAACAACCATTGTTTGAACAACACGTAAAATTGGTCCGATATGCATTATTTGCTCTCGTGACTAACACTTGAAATTATCATAACGTTCTGACTAAACTAATGTGTGTCGACTCATCGTAATCACATTTTGTAGTGAAACGTCAATGTATTGATAAGTGATATACCGATGTATACACAACCGTTGGCCGGCGTAATCTTCTCACAAAACAAACCATTTCTAGGAAAGTTTATTAGCTAGTGGTGAAATCAGTTCACAACATCCACAGTGCGCCATGCTGGAAGGCAATTGACACTTACATATCCAGAAATATCCCTTTCGGCCTCCACGGAGTAATAGATTAAAAAAGTGGTAGAATCAGTAGCGGTTATATTGACGGTGCCTTAAGCGAGATTTCTATGGAGCTCTTTAACCACAATCCAAACCCAAGCAAAAACTGTGATGCTGGCACACGCCGCGATCTCGTCACTAGCGCCCTGAGCTGCTGCCCAATCGCACCCTAGTCTAACGCCGGCCCTAGTTTGATTATAGTTTGTACTGCACATAAATAAGATGCATTGTAGTCAATTTTTAATCAGTAAAAATACTTATGTTTGCATCTTGACTAAAATATGCAGTAATAAAAATTGTAATGCATTATGTATTATATGACCATGAAATATATGTATAAACTGGTTGTGAATGTAAAAAAATCTGCAATCTAATTGTTCAATATTTGCATGCATTTTTCCTTTCAAGGCTAGATAGACCATTTAGTAATTGTTTTGGTAAAATTATTAGCATGCTGACTTACTAATTACTAAGTATGTACTGTCATTTGGTATGCTGACAACATTAAGGATTTGATAAAGAGTGAATTACCATATTGAATGTTTACTTTTTAATTATATGGTCAGTTTTAGCTACTCATAATGTATAAATTGTATCAGCCTATATATGTCCCACTGCAGGGCCTCTTCTACAATCGAGAGTATGATACAGAGGGGTAAGGCCATATAGTCTAGTGTCACTGGCCTACTGTGGCATAACATATATGCTGCCATTTTATTAGCCATTTCGTTTCCAGCGTTCTTTCTTACCACGTACGTGCAAGCTCTGGAATGAACTCCCTGCATCGGTGTTTCCTGAGCGCTATGACCTGTCCTTCTTCAAACGAGGCTTAAAGAGAGTACTATCCTTAAGGTAGGCAGCGACTTTGTTGTGCTGGACCCCTGGCATTGCAAAGGTCTATGGGCAGCGGTAGCCGCTTACCATCAGGCGGGCCGCTAGCTCGTCTGCCTATAAGGCAATAAAAAAAAAAAAAAAAAAAAAAAAGCCAAGCACATAGCGAAATAATTAATTCTATGATTTGGCAACTAAATAAATGAAAAATAAACTAACTCACATCTTCTATGGCTTGGTCAAGTTGCTTATGTATCTGAAGCCCCACCCAGGGTTCTGTGTAGGAGCTTGAGTCATGGCGATTGCACTCCTTGGAACCACATGTCACACATCCCTGAAACAAATGCACTCTATTAATAATAGAGAATAGTAGATTGTTTATTAAATTGGAGTGCTAGTATTAACAAAGTATTAACTTTATTATAGTAAAGATAATGTTATTATTTATGCCTCGTGGCATAGTTGTACTACGGTACGACTACAAAGCTGGGGTTTCGGGTTCGAATCCCGGGTCAGGCAAAGTGATATTGGATTTTTCTAGTCATTGTCAGCCCAGAGTCAGGAATTTGTGCCCGATATGGCGATAGGCTCGCCCCCTATTACATCATGGGACGGAACATACAAGGCGAAATGTGGGTGTCCTGGTGGCCACCTCTGCCTACCCCATCTGGCAAAGAGGCGTGAGTTTATGTATGTATTTAATATTTTATTAATGTAATCACTGACTGCCTCAGTGGTGCAGTTGTATTACGTTATGATTGCAAAGCTGAGGTCCCAGGTTCGAATCCCAGGTTGGGCAAAGTGAAATTGGTTTTTTCTATTCATTATCAGCCCAGAGTTAGGAATTTGTGCCTGATATGGCGATAGGCTTGCCACCTAGCACATCATGGGATGGAACATACAAGGCAAAACGTGGGTGTCATGGTAGCACCTCTGCTCCTTCTGGGAAAAAGGCATGAGTTTATGTATGTTTAGTATTTATTGTACAAATTTATAGAAACAAAAATAAGCCAATGGACATAAAAATCTATAGTATGAGTAGCGGTCTTATCACTAGGCAATTTCTATCAGACAAACATGGGATAGAGAGCAGAGGAGATAAAGAGGGCAATTTTAATTTAATAATAATAGAACAGGGAAGGATCTTGCATTTGCTCAGCTTTACAGTACAGCCATTTCAAATATTTATGCCTTTTTGATATGAACTCTCTAATATTGAACATAGTGGGTATAAACTATAATAATACCAGTGGTATTACTGAATTATAAATAAATGTTTATGACTTGTAAACCAGATACTAAGCAGAAAATAAAATCATCACACCTAATTCATGAATACATAAATTCATAAATGTTCTGAATACTAATTATATCCAATAGTTTAAAAGTGACATAAAATTTTATACCATTCATTTATTTGCATTAGATACGACAAGTAAAGTGCATAAATCTCGATATTGTCGTCAATAAAAAATTAT
This sequence comes from Deilephila elpenor, assembly GCA_949752805.1. NCBI lineage: Eukaryota > Metazoa > Arthropoda > Insecta > Lepidoptera > Sphingidae > Deilephila > Deilephila elpenor. The sequence continues at coordinate 12,258,677 of OX457107.1, read as the reverse complement.
CAATAGCGTTGAGTAAACATTATGTTTAACATGTTATTACTTTGTTTACATTTGACAACTTACTTTTACCGGAATATCTTGAACGTCCTCCAATGCATCTCCGAAAAAATGGCACTTTAATTTATACAAGTAGTTTCGTAGAATATTCGAATTCAACCCATAATAACAAGCCAAACATCCCAGCACATAGCTAAAGGCTATAATTGCAAAGTGAAATCTGGAAATATAACAATTGGGTTATCGGAAGATCTGACGCGTGAATACCTCCTAAAATATTTGCACAAACTCAACACCTGTAAAAATATAACACAGCTAAAGATGTGCAAAGAATTCCAACGTATATAATATAATTTTTATTATCAAAATTCTCTGTAAACTTCGTTTGACATCTTTCAGTCATGGCTAACGAACAATGACGTTTGGCAGAGTGTCAGTTGCCATAAGTAGCATAACGTTACACCCTAAAAGTGGGGTAATTAATTAGTCGTTGCATTGCAATAAATTCAATTGATAAATTTTTTATCCTGTGTGTCCAAGAAATATTTACATCAAAATTTACATATAAAATCTATGCAAAGTGACGAAGAATGAAAATGGTAAAAATCTGGTGCAAAATGTAACTGTATTTAATAAATAAAGGGCAAGTGTAAAATAGAGTTGCAACACTGGCTTTCGTTCAGAAATAAAGAGATCCCAATTTCTTTTTAATATTCAGATTATACTGTTTCCATTCGTTTATTTTATTTTTGACAGTTCACGCCTATAAAGTACGACATTACAGTAGAACAATATTTTGAAATAAAAGTAGATACTTTCTTGACGGGTAACGCCCACTTAGAGTTGTGCCATTCGTAACGAATGACCACAGATAACAAAAACGATTTTGAATAGAATCAATCAATCGGAATCATTTGAAATAAAATTACATTAAAATGCTAATGAAAACAGTTAAACGTAATATAGTACCCAATATTAGGATCGAATGTATTTGCTGCAAATTAATTAATATGAATAAAGGTATACGTATTGAAGTGACTTTTAATAAGAGTTTAATTTAAAATAATTACAATGATTACAACGAAAATAAATGTTTAGTACCTACTTGTAATAAACAGTTAAACCATGTTGGAATTCATAGTACTTTGAGGATTAAATAATTAAAACAACTAAAAGGTAATTTGTTAATATTTTTATTTATAAACAATCGTCTGTTTCGTCGGAATCGGCGTCGTCGTCACTCGTATCCCCAGTAACACTAATTATTAATGAGTGCATGGGTAAGTTGTCAAATGCGACATCGCGATCCCAATCAGACATTATTTCTTTCTTCGTCTTATCTACGACACTCGCCCAGTTATGAGGCGTCACATTTTCACACGCATTTTTAAGCAACTCCAGCATTTTGTTTGCGGTGAAAGGAGGAGTTGTATTTATTCTCGCAGCATATCCTTTCACTTGCGCCCATATTAGCTCTATGGCATTATACTGGCAATGATATGGAGGAATTCTAAGGACGGTGTACCCATGTTCTGCAGCCATTTCATCTATAACGTATCGTTTAGGCGGCTTCCTCATTTTTAATATTTTAAGTAACTCTACTTTTAATAGGGACTCGTCCACCTCCTCGCCATTGTTACGGAGCCAGTTTATTATTTCATTTTTTTTACTGGCTTGCGTTGGCTTTTTGTTAATTTGCCGAGAGTGATAGGACGCATTATCTATAAATATTGTTGATGGCTGTTCGAGTGACAATAACATTTCCCGAAACCATTTTTCATATACTTCGGAATTCATTTCTTCGTGGTAATCCCCTGTTTTCTTTGATTTAAAAGCTAACATAGCATCTTGCACAAATCCTTTTGCGGTTCCTGCATGACAAATTATAATTCTTTCACCTTTTCCCATTGGCACTGCGGTCGAGGAGCTAGCAGTGTTGTCAGTCCAAGTTTTTGATACCGTGTGATTCGCATTGAGCCAAGTTTCATCGGTGAAAACAACATTCGACCAGTCTTCTATTTTTTTAGCTTGTCTTAAAAATTCGCATCGATACAAAGCAACATCATTGCGTTCCATCAATATTTTTCTTTTGTCACATTTTTTGTATTGGAATCCAATCCTATTCAATACCTTCGCCAAAGAAGACTTTTGACCACGGAACAAGCCACTAGTTTTCAGAGATTGTACTAGGTTATGTAAAGTAGGAATCTCTTTTCTTTGGTAATAATCGTATATATGACGACGAATAGCATCACCATCAAAACTGTCAATTGCTGTCACTTTAAAGGGCTGACGTTTTTTCTTAGGTGTAGATGGCTTGTTTTGTTCCATGCCACTACTGCCGTAGCCTTCTTTAATTATTTTTGAAACTGTTGGAGCAGTAATACCTAATGCTGCTGAAACACGGTCTCTGATTTGAGTCACTGGTATAAGATGTCCACCATTACGGCTTTCCCTTTCAAAGTACTCATGAAGTCGCAACACAAACTCCCTTGTTTGTCCTTTAAGCACCTTTCCTTTAGGCATTTTGAAAGTGATGAAGGCAGGTACGATGTTCTCAATTCAACCAAATGTAGGAATTCACGGGTAAAACAATACGGAGGAATATAAATACTCAACTCGACGTATGAAAAATGTGAATTAAAATTCAGCGAACGGAAAACACTAGCACGGGCGCGGGCGTCTCGTTGTGAGTGACCACAAAATGGCGGCGCGCGTCACCTGTCTGCCCAGTGTTGCCGTTTCACAATTTGTTTTTAACAACATTACTATTGCCGACGGAAGTGATAAGAATATTAACTTAACATGAGTAAATGGTTTATTTTAATATAATTATTAAATCAAGTAACTTAAATATCCCTGAAGTTTTATAAAACAATGCATGGAGCAAAAAATAAAATATGTATTAAATCGATTAAAACTTGTTCAAAAATAAAATCGTTTGTTATAAAAAATTGATTCGATAACGCATCAGGCCATCACTATTTGATTCAGTACTCGATGTGTCAAAAATAAAATAAACGAATGGAAACAGTATAGTACTAAGTAATCTGTGATTCAGATTAGTACTAAGTAATCTGTGATTCAGATCATAAGACCTGTCAAGAGGCAGCAGTATTTCACGACGAAATAATAACATAACCTAATACCTATGTTTCGTTTCTGAAAAGAAAATTCGCAAATTTTAGAAACTAAAATACATAAGTACTACTATCAACGACACAAAGTTATATCGTAAGTATTATGTAATATCTTATTATGTTTGTAGAAATACTATAGCATTACACAACCATTTTATTTTCATACATTTCTCTAATGGGTTATTCGACTTTTTGTGTATGTTAAAAAAAATAAAAATACCATTTTTTCCTTTTCTGTTTGAATTTTTTATTAATATCAACGATACAAAGAGTGCTATAGCCTAGACTTTTATAGTAAAAATATTTATTAAATTATATTTTTAAAGAACCTTCTATCTTCAATTAAATAGCATGCAATTTGAATGTTATTAAATTTCTTGTACTGTATTATTTCCTCCCTGTGATAACAACGAAATTAAAAAAAAGGTCTTTTTGAATTTAATTTAATGAAACTAAATTTCTACAGGGTTTATTACAGACCTATTGATATAAAGAATTCATTGAACTTTCAAAGTTAATTATAAATAATTAAGTATATAAATTTTCTCTACATCATATTATAGATCTATATTTATATTATCTGTAAAATTTATATAAACAAAGTCATAGTTCAATTTGAGACAAGTTATCTTAATTGTAGTATTATCATAATTGTGTACTTTGTCTAGTTGGTGATTGTTGCCTTGCATTCTTTGATCAACAATACATTGTTGGTTGAAGCTTGCATTACCATACCATAGACTTTTGTGTGGTGATTAGTGAAAGTATAATATTTCTTTTAGCAATTAAAGGCAACATCTCATTTACCAAAATTTCCAATAATTTGTATGTGAAATTTGAAACTGTTTATTTCATATTAATGAGTTTGTTTAGTTAGCCAGAGTGCAAATCAAGTGTACGAGCCCCAAGTTAATAAATGCATAAATTCCATGTCAACTATATTCAATAGCGATCTTGTTGAGTATTTCTGTGATATAAAAATTAAACTTAATCATTATATTTAGTATATAGGCTTTCTGCAACTTGTTAAGCTATACTTATTGTCTTTGTTGCGATTTCCAGATACAATGACACTACAGAAATACTTTTTCCAAGCAACAAAACACTATTTGGGCAGGCATCGCATCCTACAGTCTAATATCAAACAAACATACTGCGAGCTACGCCACACATACAGTAGTGGAGCTAGAAAATATACTGACAGACACGAATGGGTAACTGTTGACAAAGAAATAGGAACCGTTGGCATTAGCAAGTATGCCCAAGAATCATTAGGTGATGTGGTCTTTGCCCAGTTACCAGATCCAGGCACAGAATTAAAGGCTGGTGATGAATGCGGTGCGCTTGAAAGTGTAAAGGCAGCTAGTGAACTGTACTCTCCGGTATCTGGAACAGTTACTGAGAAAAATAAAGAGGTAGAAGCCAAACCAGGATTGATAAACACTTCATGCTATGAAAATGGTTGGTTGTTTAAGCTGAAGTTAACTAAACCTGACGAACTAAACGAACTTATGGATGAAGCGCAATATGATAAATTTTTGAAAACGGATGTTGAAAAGGAAGAGTCATAGTTACCTTTTGTTTTATTTATTTAGTGATTTGTTTTGTTCAAATGCTTTAAAAGCTATATCTGTTGTTCATGATACTGATTAAAAATCTTATTTCTGGTACCAAAAATGTAGGGTTTATTATAACATAGACTGCATTATTTGTCATTATTTAGTTGCATTTATTTATTTCTAATATGTAGTTGGCAAACTTTTTACAAATGTTTAAATTATGACAATAGCGTGTAGATTAAAGTTGTTTTTTAATTACTTCTTTGATTGAAAACCTTCATTTCCCTTCATGTAACATTTACCAGACCACAGTTCACTTCTATTGCTTCCTCCATATCCTGATTTACCTGACAGCACTCCCCTAGAAAACGCAGGGGATGCATGCATTTAAATGAAAATAGTTTCCAGATCACATGAAAGTAAGAGAGAAATACATACATAAACTCTCGCCTTTTTCCCAGAAGGCGTAGGCAGAGGTGCAACCAGACCACTCACGTTTCGCCTTGTATTCTCCGTCCCACGATGTGAACAGGGAGCGAACTTACCGCCATATCGGGCATAAATTCCTGACTCTGGGCTGATAATGAATAGACAAATCCAATATAACTGCCCGACCCGGGACTCGTACCCGAGACCTTGCAATCATACCGTAGTACAACTGCGCCACCGAGGCATTAAGATAGAATTACGATAACAATATTAGCACTACAAAAATAAAACAGAAACTGTGCGTTATCATCTTTATTAAAAGTGCATTCTTACATCTACAAAAATTAAAATGGTTAACACAACTTTCTACTTTGGCATCAATCATACTAAAATAATACATCTGGTCATTTGACTTTTTTCATCAATAATCGATAAATTTTGGAGATATCGATAAAATGGTAGACAACATTATTTTTTGTCTAATTAAATTTATATATTTCGGCAACCCTATTGTGTCGAATGGCAAGAGATACTATTCTGTCGCCAATCGATACTCTCCCCACATTTTGAAAGACTACTAAATAATAAAATAAAATAATCAAACTAAAAAGATGCTGCCATAACTTATGAGTAGCTCAGTACACTACCCTCATCTTTTTTAATTTACTAGACCGCATTAGCTAATTGAAACTATGAATCACAAAAAATAATGTCGCCTGTATGCAAATGTGTGAAAATATTTTCCGTATGTATTTTATTCAAGTATGATTACATCACAATTCTTGCTAAAAATATACGAAAACATTACATAAATATCACATATACTCAAAATTATCACAAACATCTGTTAACTGGCTTGGTATGTTGAACATCAATTGTACATAAGGACATTACATTACTAATGAATATAACAAAACAGCATACAAAATCTATGGCTTTTAAAACTAAATTACTTCATTAATATACATACATTGATTTAAATATACTAACTATATTGAATTTGATGCAGTTTATGCAAATATGTGTAAGCTTATTGACATAAAGGAAATTTATTTTTGAAAGATTGTCTTACAATTTTCTTATAACCATGGAACCTTTGATGTTATTAAATACTTATTTAATAATAACAATTATTTTATGCTTATATATTTTTACCAAATAAATCTGAATCTAATGACTAACATACATCAAATGTGGCAATAACCTAACATTAACAATCAAAAATTGTGTAGTACATCCATATAAATTCGAAAACACGACATCAATTTCTCTTTTAATCAATAAAATCGGAGTATTTTAATTACAATAGTAATTTTGTCATATTTTTAATTCTAACTATGAATCATACATAAAACATACAATACTTAGGTACATATTGATAAATTTAATATTTGTAGAATACATACTAAACAGAAGGCATAATTATGAACTGGAAATAGTTATTACTGATTTAAAAATGAAAGATTATTATTACATTGAAACTTGAAATACTTATGACTAGACATAGACCACAAAAATATTAAGAAAACTAGAGTATTCTCACTTTCGTTAAAAAACAAAGCACACACACTCTGTTACGTTTCGTATCATAACATTTAATTGGCAAAAATATTTATTATATTCATATTAATGTTATTTTCTACATCTCTTCAATATTTAATGGCATTGAAATAATCCTATTTAAAATCCTGAATGGTTTCCCCTATATTTTATCTTTTGATAGACTTTCAAGCATGCACAAATGATAAATCCACCTTAGGGAAAATGCTCTTTGACATAGTTTCTTAATTTATAAATAGGTAAAACCTTACATACTATGACAGCAATTGTTTTAGTAATTGTGTAAATATTACAAATATATTTTTAAACTATTTGAAATCTGAAAGTTAACTACTACCAGTAACCGTTGAAAAACATTTGATAAATCAATATTGATTTGGTATTAATAATACTTTCATTGCTAGAATCAACTAGTTTGTCTACAGCTTGTAATTGCATTAAGTAAATTGGAACTATTTCTATTATTTTAACGTTCAATTCTTATGCCTTGGGAGAATATAAGTATTTATAAATCTTAAGTTTACCACCAAAATGAATTATTATTTTAAACATTTAAATCTATGCAGCATTAAATTTAAATTGGCAGGTAGTTGGAACTTACGTAATATAGAAATCTTACTTTACCTAGCACAAATCTTAACCACATAAAATTAAAAACTTTGTAAAAAAAGGTACAATATTTTTGTATACAATTCACATGTACCTGAATAAAATGCTCATAAGCGCTTACAACAACTTGTCTTTAATATTGAATCATTATTACTATTGTTTACCAAAAAATATAATTTCGGTTGTAGGATTTTTAATACCATCTAACCCTTAGGAAAACTTTTAATAGATCTTAAAAACAAAATCGTATCCGAAATATTGGAAGATATCCTAGTATATTCAAGACTATTTTGACAATCATTATTATGATAGAGAAAAATACCAAAAAATAACACCATGTATATATTTAAAAAATCAGAATTAAATAAAGAAAAAACCTATTTCATACGATTTCGTTCTCGACACCTATTGCTCTGTTCATACCAAAACATTCTCAAACCTTCACAAAACCAAAAATTCAAAATTCAGCCAGAATTTGGTTCAGAGGAATCGTTTTTCACAGCCTTACTCACCCATTTCACGTTGAATGGCTTGTCCAAAGCCAGATTAACATCAATCTTCAGTACTTTATTGTCGTTCAAGTAAGTAAACTCGCAGGGTTTGATGCACGGCGCGTCATTAATACTGACACTTTTGACTGACGTCTGGTTGTAGACGGATATACGGTTGATGGAAGGTACTCCGTAACCCCACCAGTTCACCCGACTGTCTATTTGTGCGTTTTTAAGTGAGAATTCGATTTGGCTGTATTTCTTCTCTTCGTAGCTATCTGTAATTGGAATAATTATCAATTAGTCGGTGTAGATGTTTTTATTTAACAAAAGTGCCATTTAAATGTGTGTAATAAACTAAACTGAGTTAAACAATAAATTGGATATGATTTTCCAAATAACAACAAACAGAAAATTGTTACATTTCAAAATAGAAAAATAGAAATAAAAGCATAAAACTTAACATTTTTCAGTTCTGTGAACCACTGAATGTCATCACTAAAATATGAATTTTAACAAAACAAAAGCAATCTTCATCTTCATTTTTCGAAACAAAAATCTACATCAAAATCAGTTCATAGCATTTTATAGCATCAACAAATAAATATTAAGTATACTCACTAAGGCTATCTCCATCATCCCAGTAAAGTTCTCCGAAAGCATTTCCATCGTTATCTGGTACAACTAGTAGTTGTAGCGGCGAGCTTCTGGTATTGGTGGTGGTGACCGGACCATGTGCCGGTGGCTCTTGTAATGGGATTATTGCTCCACCCTGGAATAAATGGAGTGTTGGTAATATTTAATACTTAGGTTTTGTTGTTTTTACAGACTTATTAAATAATTATTGTCAGCGAGGGAGTGGTATAAACAAAATTGAGTAGGCTCATTTTGACTCAACTCTAATAGTGAAAAATGAAGGGCAACTTTATTGCCAGGTCTAAAAAATCGTGAGTATAAGATAAGAATACACTTATCATAAGTGAAAGCACGGTTATTTAAAATAGGTATAGCGGACTGAAAATTTTTATGATAAAGGAGAAGGGGCAAACATGTATGAACTCTAGCCTACTGGCCAATAACGACGAGCGATATGTCATTGGAAAGGTATTTTTAGATGCTACAACTTCTTCTATAACAACAAAACCCAAATCGCTGTATTTAAAAAAATATAGCTACTTAAAGACAGCCCGAAAATCACACGAAAGCGCCTCGGCATAGTGAGCAATAACCACAAGCGATACGTCGTTGGAAAGGTCTTTTAAAATGCTACAACTTCTTCTAAGGCGACACTTCTCAAATCGGTGTGTGAAAAAAAATATCGCTGCGTAAAGGTAGCGCAAGGATGAAAACATGTATATGGACTCATAGCCTATTGTTCAATAACGACGAGCGATATGTCATTCGAAAGCTCTGTTTGTTTTCTACAACTTCTTCTTTGGCAAGAAAACCCGATTAGCTGTATTAAACAAGATATTTCGACATAAAGATATCGCGAGGGCCATATGTATGGACTCTAGCCTACTGGCCAATAACGATGAGCGATACGTCGTTGGAAAGGTCTTTTAAAATGCTACAACTTCTTCTACGGCGACACTTCTAAAATCAGTGTGTGAAAAAAAATATCGCTGCGTAAAGGTAGCGCAAAGATGAAAACATGTATATGGACTCATAGCCTATAATTGTCCAATAACGACGAGCGATATGTCATTCGAAAACTCTCTTCGTTTTCTACAACATCTTCTTCTTTGGCAAGAAATCCCGATAAGCTGTATTCGCGAGAGCCATGTGTATGTCTCTAATAACGACGAGCGATCCAATAAATCTCTCACTGTGTTTATCGTTTGATATCTTGCAAGATTCAGCAAATTGCGCTGTATCATAATCCAAAAATATGCATTTCCTGCATCTGTAATAACGTCCACCGTTTTAAAATGTAATTGTCAATTATTTACGCAAGACATGAATTTTCAACATACTGCTATTGTATGTGAAATGAGTCCTGTTTTAGTTTTGTGATATGATAAAATACCATAAAAATTCAATCCACCTATTGGTCAGAAGTTGTCTAAGGTGTGTTGCGCGACATTATAGAGTTTATTTTAAAATTATAAGTAAAACTTTTTTTACCGGTATTTCTACACTTGCCAGTGGCGTTGGTTATTGGCAATGCGTTTAATAATCCAATCTGAAGGGATGTTATAAAAAACAAACACAATTTAAAATAGAGAAACAAATAATATTATAAGGATATTATGTAGGTATGGACTGCCTCGGTAGCGCAATTGTATGACGGTATGGTTGCAAAGCGGAGGTCTCGAGTTCAAATCCCGGGTCAGCAAATTGATAATGGATTTTTCTATTCATTATCAGTATGGAGTCAGGAATTTGCGCCCGATATGGTGTTAGCCTCGCCCCCTATCACATCGGAACGGAACAAAAGGCGAAACGTCGGTGTCCTGGTATCACCTCTGCCTATCCCTCCTGGGAAAAAGGCGTGAGTTTATGTATGTATGTTTTAGGCTTGACTTATTTTTGTGACAAGCTTCGTATAGTGCCGAGATAGTCGTATAAGCTAATAATGTAAATAATATTTTTATTCCCAGTTTGTATAAGTACCATGTTTATGTACTTTAAACTATTATTTAAATATATAAAGATATGAAGTAGTTATTTATCTATGTATATTTTTTAATACAGCGATTTGGGTTTAGTTCTCATAGAATAAGTTGTAGCATCTGAAAAGACCTTTCCAATGACATATCGCTCATCGTTATTGGCCAGTAGGCTGGAGTTCATACATATGTCCCTCGCGATATCTTTATGTCGAAATATCTTTTTTAATACAGCTAATCGGGATTTCTTGCCAAAGAAGAAGTTGTAGAAAACAAACAGAGCTTTCGAATGACATATCGCTCGTCGTTATTGGACAATAGGCTATGAGTCCATATACATGTTTTCATCCTCGCGCTACCTTTACGCAGCGATATTTTTTTTCACACACCGATTTGAGAAGTGTCGCCGTAGAAGAAATTGTAGCATTTTAAAAGACCTTTCCAACGACGTATCGATTGTCGTTATTGCTCACTATGCCGATGCGCTTTCGTGTGATTTTCGGGCTGTCTTTAAAGAGCTATATTTTTTTAAATACAGCGATTTGGGTTTAGTTGTCATAAAAGAAGTTGTAGCATCTGAAAAGACCTTTCCAATGACATATCGCTCGTCGTTATTGGCCAGTAGGCTGGGATGCGCCTTCTCCTTTGCGTCTATACAAAATATATTAGAAATATGTCTTAAAAACCGAATTAAGACGTTCAATACAGCGCCAAAAGAATGAAGTATCCAGCAATGCGATTTGGGAATAATATACGGAAATAACAAGCGTGGTATGATTATCAATAAATAAAATGTGTGTTCTCGCAATAGGCATTAATTTCAAATTTCAACCCACCTTAACACTGACAGTTTCATTCTCAGTGACATCACGTCTCCTTCCGCTATCGATAAAGGCGCCATCTATGAAATTGTACCAGCTCTGTGGTCCCGGGAACATTCCACTAGCATGAGTGGCTCCTTGTTCCAGGATAGGAGTTATCATGATGTACGGACCGATAAGGAATTGGTCATCTATGTCGTAGAGCGCTGTGTTTTCCGGTGACCTGAAGATAAAGATGGGGTATAATTTATAGTAACATCATGGTTAAATAAATGTTTACTACTAAATAAAAATAAAAGTGGACTATATGGCCTAACCACTCTCAATCGATTCTCTCGATTGTAGAGTAGGCCCGTGCCTAGCAGTGAGACGTATATGGGCTGATACAATCAAATACAAGTTTAGATACATAAACTACTCAAATGAAAAAAAAAAACACAAACATGCACAATACTTGTCTCTATTAAAACTAAATTGAATGGATTTTGTGAAATAGAATAACTATACAATAGTCTTATTTAAGTCGCTATCATCTAATTCGCTTTATATCTAGCAATACTCAATTACCACGCATTAACTAAAAACATCGTAAAGAAACCCGCAATAGAAAAAATCTTAACAAAATTGTCTATGTATGTGAAGTCAGTCAAACTGCAGATACAGTTCAGTTAAACTAACAGTGAACTTTATCGGTCTTATTCACAGACAGATTTAAAACTTATTTTAGTAATCGAATGTTTTGTCCCTTTCAAACGACTTTAGAATTCAGTTTGAGCGAAGAAGACTTTGAACTTTATCGGTCTTATTCACAGACAGATTTAAAACTTATTTTAGTTATCGAACGTTTTGTCTTCTTCGTTCAAACTGAATTCTAAAGTCGTTTGAAAGGGACAAAACATTCTATTACTAAAATAGGTTTTAAATCTGTCTATAAATAATGTATATGTTTGAGAGAGAGGAGAGAGTAAGAGACTTACTCAAAGAACAACGGCCTGACGACAGTATCTCCATACACATGAGCTCTCCAGAACAATGTGTAGTAGTAAGGAAGTAGTTGATATCGGATGCGAAGGGACTTGCGACTAGCTTCCACCACTGCAGGGCCGAGACTCACTGGATCTTGTGGCTGTAACATTATTATTTATATCACAATATACCAAAAAAAATAACAATAAAAGGTTGCTGTGGAGACCCTTGGGGAAGTCTATAGTTAGCAAGATAGTTGAAGTGAGTGAAACAAACTTTGTTTCACTCTTTGTTTAACATAGATACCGGATTCAGTAGATTTACCGAGCCTTTGACGGCTGTACAATTAAAAATATTTTCTTATATTGAAGTGGTGTTATGTATTTGATAATATAAACATTTATCGAAAACATTTCTATAACACTACTTTCTGGTTTTTATCTTAGGGATAAACTGTTGCGTCAAAAATAAGACTAAAATGCGAAATAATTGAATAATTTTAGTTACATGTTTACTAGCATGTACAAACCGAACACAAAAAATAGTTTAATTTATAATTTTTTAATATGTAAGTATAACTAATTAAAGGACTAGTTTTAATACACATAAAACATGTAAAAAACTTACAATAGACGCATCCGAATTATGATTTCTTGAGAATGGATAGAAAGCACCAAGTTGCATCCACCTGGTGCACAACTCCGGAGTGGTGTTTCCATTGAACCCGCAAATATCTGCACCCATCATGGGAATACCGAACATGCTGAAGCTTAGCAACTCTGAAAAAGAAAAATTATTAAATTAAATTAATTTAAAGTAGTTTTTTTTTAAGAAAATTATATGCCGTGTGCTGGGACTCTGTCGATATGGGATTCAGTGTAAACCGGTGTAAAAGGACCCTAAAAACAAAGGTTAATTTATTCTCAATATAAAATTAATTATGTATATCTATATCCCATTAGTAAGTGATATATCAGGATCATGCAAAGTATCTATATTTTATATTCTCTGCCTGCACTTAAAGGACACAGGATTTATATTATGTTAGGTATATGGTAAAATAACTTACCGGGTATGGTCATCTTCATATCATGCCATTCGCTGGTGATATCTCCACTCCAGTGTCCCGAATAGTGTCCCAGGCCCACAAACGAAGCCCTGGATATTATGAATGGACGCTTGCCTCGAATCTCTTGTAGGGCACTGAGGAATAAAGAGGGTATTAAATTGGCTAGGCCTTTGTCTAATGTTTTACTTTTACTATCTATTGTTAAACTAGTAAGAGATGTTTGTTTGTTTGCAGGTTTTTATAGTACGATATTTAGTCATAAAAGTTTATGGACTGAATATACACGTTTTTATTTAGGCGTACACAAGGTTCCCAATATTTTCGCAATGATTGTATTTTTAAGTTTAGAAACATTGATGGAGTTTAAACACTTAACAATATTAAAATTAATATAATCGTTTTAAGCACGACCGAGAGTCTATGCGTTAACAAGTATCACTTATAAATCCACCTATATAAGCTTTCACATGAATTAATAATAAAAATAGTCATTAGTATTTTCTGATATGATATAACTGTCACCTTAAAAAGTGGCGTCAAAATTTGTGTTCTGGCAAGGAGAGAAAACAGTTTGTGAATATTACTCACAAGTTGGTAGCAATAGCTTCAGTCATGGCGTACAGGTTGTGCAGGTCGTAATGTGGTGCGGCGTAATGCTTGGCGTCCATGCAGAGCGTGTGGGCTCGCAGGTGCGCGTCGCGCGTGTGCGGCTGGTACGACAACTGCTCGGCCGCACACGTACCGACCACGGGACCGTCCTCGAAATTGGACGGTTCGTTCATATCCTACAAACCAACCATTTTAAGATACGGACATTCACATTTATAATATTATACATATCCATATAATATTATAAATGTGAATGTCCGTTTGTTACGCTTTCACGCGAAAACTACTGAACCGATTCTCATGAAACTTTGTCTTATTCTTGGTGGTATTAAAAGTAGCATAGGATACTTTTTATCCCGAAAAGTTTAGTGTTCCCGTAGGATGAAGAAGGAATTCCGATATATTTGTTATTTTCTTCTCAAAAGGATGGAATGGGACTGGATTATATTCCATTAGTGAGAATGAGACGGGGTGGGCGGGATATATAAGTTAACCACGCAAACAAAGTTTGTGGGCAGAAACTAGTAATTTATACGTGTTTAATGGGCTGTTCTTACCAAGACAAGATTAACCGTGACAGCAGTCATGATTACCAAACCCACGACCTTTCGGAGTTATATGTATATTGTATACAATTATCACGATGAAAAAAAACTCTGATGAAACTTACATACCATAAAGATCTTACATTGTGTTGGGTGTGTTTATTTATTTATTTTCTATGGTGTGTAAAATTGGCGAACCTACTATAGGTAGACATAGTGAATAATAATAAATACACCCAACAGTCACATACATAGTCCTGACACCACACTAAGGTCGAGTCTTGTGTTATGAATATCAGAAAGTACAAGACTTTTCGGTCTCACAAACACACTGATCCGAAACAAATATCTGTAGCTAACATTTGTCTCGGTACGGGAATCGAACCCGCGGCCTCTTGTTTCACATCCGGTGACTAACCAACTGCGCCACAGAGGCTGTCTATATTATTCAATCTTGTATAAGCCTATGGTAGATTTTCTATGAACCGTAATGTCAACTAAGTTTATTTTTAACCGACTTCAGAGGAGGTTATCAATTCGTACATTTTTTTTTCTTATGTATGTTCACCGATTACTCTGATATTTCTGAGTCGATTTATGTAATTCTTCTTTAGTTGGATGCAAAATAGTTGCCATTTGGTCCCATTAAAAGTTGGTGAAGACCTGATGAATATCTTCGGACTTGGAGAGTAGAACTCCTCGAAATTGAGCAGGTTTCCAATGGTTCTTTTTGCAATAGGTTCAAAATAAAAGTCAAATTTTAGTGAGGTAGAGAAAAAGGGGTGGGGGTGAAGAGGGGGTGAGGAAATTAACATGCAAGTAAATACTTAATATCTTCGGCAGCTTTGAACCGATTTTAGTGATTTTTCTTTAGTTTGATGCGGAATAGTTGTCATTTGGTCCCATAAAAAATTGGTGAAGACCTGATGGATATCTTCGGACCTAGACAGTAGAACTCCTCAAAATTGAGTAAGTTTCCATCGATTTGCAAGCAAATACTTAATATCTTCGGCAGCTTTGAACTGATTTTAGTGATTCTTCTTTAGTTTGATGCGGAATAATTGCCATTTAGTTCCATAAAAAAGTGGTGAAGACCTGATGAATATCTTCAGACCTAGAGAGTAGAACTCTTCGAAATTGAGTAAGTTTCCATTAATATGCATGTAAATACTTAATATCTTCAGCACCTTTAAACCGATTTTAGAGATTCTTCTTTAGTTTGATGCGAAATAGTTGCTCTTGGGTTCTATAAAAAAATAGTGAAGAACTGATGAATATCTTCGGACCTGGAGAGTAGAACTCCTCGAAATTGAGTAGGTTTCCATTGGTTCATTTTGTAACAGATTCAGTATTAAAGTCAAATTTTAGTGAGGTAGAGATAAAAGGGTGGGGGTGAGGAGGGGGGCGAGAAAATGAAAATAATGTAAATACTTAATATCTTCGGCAGCTTTGAACTGATTTTAGTGATTCTTCTTTAGTTTGATGCGGAATAGTTGTCATTTGGTCCCATAAAAAATTGGTGAAGACCTGATGAATATCTTCGGACCTAGACAGTAGAACTTCTCAAAATTGAGTAGGTTTCCAATAGTTCTTTTTTAACAGGTTCAGTATTAACGTCAAACTATAGTGAGGCAGAAGAAGTGGTGGGGGTTAGGAGGAGAGTGATAAAATTAAGTTACTGTAGGCGTTTTGCTCTTATGAGCGTTGTTAACGAATATTGAGTTTAGCTCACACTGAAAAGTAAAAAATAAAAAAACTACGTTTAAAAAAACCGACTTCAACTACTAAAAAGTATAAAATAACTTAATAAAGATTTAATTTAATACACCTCTTGTGCAAACCTATACCTTTTATATCAATAAAATACAATTATTTATATGTGCTACCTATTGATAGATTTGAAGTCGGTGCCAAGCCTTAAACAAAATAAAACTTAATATTATACACAGCTTAGTTCCTGTAAATATTGTTTTACGCTAAAGATTAACCTACATAATTAATCCTATAAGCAATGTGCATTTATGTGAAACAGATGAAAACTTTACAACAAATATGTATATTTATAATATTTATACCTGAATATGGTTATAATAAACCTATAGTATGCTTATATATGAATATATTTGTGGCCCTGAAATGGACATTTTGGTTTGCGTATTGGTACCTCTGTTATGAAAATAAACTAATAATGGAATTAAGTAATAATTAATTATAAACACAACTTATATACTATACTTTCGTGCAGCAGATAAATTATACAAATCTGTAATATATAAATTAGATTACAACGAATCAACAGCACGCGCGGCGAGTGTAGGTACCTACTATTCCATTTGGCTTGGCACCGACTTCAAATCTATCAATAGGTAGCACATATAAATAATTGTATTTTATTGATATAAAAGGTATAGGTTTGCACAAGAGGTGTATTAAATTAAATCTTTATTAAGTTATTTTATACTTTTTAGTAGTTGAAGTCGGTTTTTTTAAACGTAGTTTTTTTTATACAATTGCAAGTACCACTATCTACAATTAAATTGAGGATTCTAGGCGGTTAGTGTCAGATGTCTTTGACATTTCAGAATCATGTGTGTATTGATAGTCTATTACGACGCATTTGAGGGTTACGAAGAAAATGCGAAAAAGTCCGACATACCATAGAGATCTTTACAAAAATTCTATGTTATGTAATCGGCCAATTAGTTCGAGATTCTAAGCGACAGTCTAAGCCCCTAAAAAGAGCTCTTGATTATAGAGGAATATCGAGCTTGGTAACGGAGTTCAAAATTCACTTTAATTATCTGAATGAAGTAACAATACAGTTGGTACTCACTATCCAAGCTCCATCATAGGGCACTTTCTTGTGGAAATTCGTCATCATCTCTACCCAGTAAGCAGTTGAATTTGGGTGAGTGAAGTCCGGAAATACTGTGGTCCCTGAATTCCAAACCTGCGAAATACAAAGTATTCACTTTTTTGACTGAAAATACCACAATGTAGTTACAATAGCGTTTTATTATTTATCAGGCCAAGGTAATATCAAAATTAAAAATGATTAGTTACTTAGTAATGTAAAGAATCCGGCTCGAAGGACCAAATACATTTATGATATTTTTTCTTGAATATAAAATATAGCACGCTGAGTGGAATTTAATGGTCACATTGTACCAAGTAATTTACTATTATTTAAATGTTCACACCTTTCCAATGAATGGTTGATTGGTGGAATTCTTGATGAAAATATCCATTTCTATTCCGCGGTCGTACGGCGGATACGTGCCG
Source organism: Deilephila elpenor (assembly GCA_949752805.1). Taxonomy (NCBI): domain Eukaryota; kingdom Metazoa; phylum Arthropoda; class Insecta; order Lepidoptera; family Sphingidae; genus Deilephila; species Deilephila elpenor. The sequence continues at coordinate 12,240,988 of OX457107.1, read as the reverse complement.
GGCTGTTCCGAAGCAGATATACCAGGATCTGGGAATTTACAATATTCATATTAGATATTTTTAGATATTCAAATTAACGCATTAATTTTATATACAGTTAATTTTTAGGTATTTCTAATTTCTATACATAATAAACTTGGAAGCGCTACTGTTATATTATTGCCGTATGTAATTACTTCCCAGGATTTGATCCTTATTAGCAACATTATGTATTGGTGTAATAATGTGTAATTTTTTTCAAAATCATTGGGTTCGATTACTCGCTAGGAATATTGATTTATCAAAAATCCAAGTACGCAGTTTTAGTTTTCATCAAAATCGGGCTCGTGACTCCTTTCAGTATTTTTCGCTATTCCTCATAATTTAGGATTTGGCCATCCACACCCATTTGAAAAACTCACCCTGTATATTGTTATTTAGGCGCCATACACAGCAACACTACTTCAACGATTGTGGTGGCAAGACGTTCTGACCGTACCACTAGAATACCAAATATATATCAGGTAAATAAAAAAAAATGTCATAATCTCACCGATGATGATCATGTAATGCATCCCCTCGTTGTGTAGTGTGTTGACGAACTGGGGCAGGCCGGCAAACTTGTCGCTGTCGTACGTGAAGTCGTTGTGATCGTGCATGTAGTCTATGTCGTTCCATTGCACGTCCTAAATATAAAAGAAAGAAAACACATCAATTTACATGCAATAAATAAGGGCAAAAATATAAATATCTAATTTGCGCGTCGCGTCTGTGACACTTCGGTGACCACTTAGCATAATGTTGCACTGCGGCGCGAGCAAGTGACCGACATGCCAACGTTGGCCAACATATTCACTTATCAAATAATTACACACTAGAAATAATAAGCAAACTATAAAAAATAATAAAAAACAATAACAAACAAGCACATATTTACAAAATATGACAAAAATTTAACAATTCCAGCTATTAGAAGAGAAAAAATATGTATGGATGATAATGAAGATTAAAAGTTAAATATATAAAAATGTAAATTATCATGCGGCTGCCTCGGTGGCGTAATTGTTAACGGTACGATTATTAAGCTGCAGTCTCGGGTTGGAACCCGGTTAGGGCAGTGATAGTGGATTTTTCTATTCATTATCAGCCCGGAGTCAGGAATTTGTGTCCGATATGGCGATAGGCTCGCCCCCTATCACATCGAGGGACGGAACATACTAGGCGAAACATGGGTGTCCTGGTTACACCTCTGCCTACCTCTTCTGGGAAAAAAACACAATGTTTATGTATATGCTACTTACAAAAGGTATACCAGCATCCCTGTTAGCTTGCCACACTTGCTTGGTTACATTCAAATCACCGTAATTGAATCTGAAAAATAAAAAGATTTTTTTATCTGTACGTTTTGCCAACTCTTAATTAAGATAATATTTATAGAATAATATTAATTAACTGTGAACAGATTTGTAGATAGATGTACTGATAAAACCACACGAAAACCGCTGAGACGAATTGATGATGAAGGTGATGAATAAAATTTATATTTTGACGACTTTCCTACATTATTTATCATATCATTGTAATTTTATGAGGTAAGGTTAACTAACGAAGGGTTCTAGAGTGGAGGCCACGTACAAGCAAGCGAAGTGTCAGACGCCTACCCACAAGGTGGACGACCTGGTGAAGGTCGCAGGAAGTCACTGGAGGCAGCTTCCAACAGGTCCATGTGGAGTTCCATGAGCATATGTTCAGCAGGAGACTTCCTGTGGCTGAATAGAGAGGGTTAACTTAGGCACCAACTTACTTGCATAAATGGAATCCTAGCGACCAATACGGCGGCATGAACGGTCTTCCAATCAATTCAGTATACTGTGCCACCACATCTTTAGGCGAGGGACCCACCATGACGAATAGATTCAGCACACCGCCTATAGTGCGGTATGTTATACCCGGTGAAGGCTGTAGGACCACGTCTGAAAAAAGATGTGTAATAAGTGCCAAAAACAAAAAAAAAAATTTTTTTGCATTGCTAACAATGGAATTTAAATTCAATTGGTAAATACGACTATTTTTACATACATTCTATAAATAGCGCGATTTGAAAATACTTGTAGCACATTTACATGGCGTATTTTTTAACAAGTTTTTAGTATCTTATCACTAAAAATTTACTCAGGGAATGTAAAAAATAATGAGATACAACAAAAGACGTATTGTCAAATGAATTTTTTACTTTTATGACATTTGTTAGAAATTAGAAAACATACTATCTATTATCGTCAAATTATGACGTAGGTATTTTCAGATAGAGTACAAATGATGTTATTTCCAGTGTTAACTACATTAGTGATAATCAAATAATCTACATACACTATTATACAAAAAACAACAAATGAATAAAGATCTGTCACCCATCACCAAAATAAATATGTACACAAGAACCATTACCCATAGCGTTAGAATTGAGAAGGAGTGTCCCGTGACTGTTGCCATTTGGTTCCACTGCCAAGTAAAATGGATGTGAGCCGTACAGATTTACCTACAAGTAACAATATGTTGTAGTGCATAGTTTTATAGTCAATAGAATGTAGTAATAGTTCAACAGTTTAGGCAGAAATTATAAAGGAAAGTCTGTAAATTTTTTGAAAAAAAAGACCATTAAAAATGTAGAAAGTAACTGTTCTTTCATGCTAAACCTTAAAAATATATAAAATATTATAAAATGAAATTATACTTTGTTACCATATTTTGAAGGAAGATATTATGTGTTTCAGCCATTTTTTATTTATTTACATATGAAATAAATGAATACCCAAATGATTTACATTGTTATAACTACCAAAACCAATTACGGAGTCAGTAATGCAAGTAAGTTTATTTTTTATACTTGATTTTTAGTTTGTGACAAAAAAGTGTTGACCGTTGACTATGTTGCAAAAAGTCTCAATAAAAAAATAAAAAAAATATTCATCACCCGTAATTATTACTTACCCCCTCCATAGGAACTCTATCCCTATTGAAAATGGGAATAGTATTCCAATTCATGTTGTTCATAAATCTGGCCCTTTTCTCTCCCAATCCGAACAAATGATCCGTCGGTAATATAGCTGATATTTGCAGCAATTTATTTGATAGGATTAGACCTCCTACATCTTGCGTGTTGAAGCTGAAATTAAAAAAAAAGGGTCAAGAATCAAAGTTATAAAAGTAGATAACATATATTCTAAGGGATTTATTTTAGTAGTCTCATGATCGCTAGTGGTTTAGTTATGGCACAAAGGCCATCCCAAAAAATCGAAATATTTTCATTCGTAAATAATAAAAATATATATTTTTTTTTAAATATAAGGATTAAAATTCCAATTATTAACCGTCGGAAATATCTGTAGGCCTGAATAATTAACGTCACTGGAACATAAGTTCAGCTAATTCAAAATATAGGTTAAACAAATTGAATTAAAACAGAAAAACGAATAAAAAATTTAATTCGCATCCATCTCAAAACTTTTTTAATGTAAAATAACATAGTAGATAGGAAAACACAAAAAAATGAAATGTGAACCGCATTCCAGCTAGGATCACAGATATTTCCGACGAGTCAAAATAAAAGTTAACACTGTCAATAATACAACACTGTCAAAAAAATTTTTTTTTTCTGAACATAACAAACCAATATGTTTGTTGTTTGTTTGCTTATGAAACAAACAAAAATTAAAAATGTATGGAATACGTATGTATATTTCATTAATTACTTACATAGTGACATTATCAGCATTTCTTATAACTTTGAATCCGACGAGTGCACTTTCGACTTGCACTCTATACTTCATTGTTCCTAATGGTTTAGCAACGACACTTATCTCAGGGTATGGCGGTTCGAATCGTTTGTGTTCCGCGTCGTAGATCTGTCAATGTTAATAATATAATTATTTATTATGCGTTTACCATCGGCGTAACCTTAATAAAGTTAAGGGGAACAAGGCATATTTCAAGTTCAAGAACAATAAACCAGAATAATAATTTTAATTGCCTATTTGAGCATTTTAGACGCTTACTTTTCATAAGGGTACCTTCTAAACAAGATAAAATTTGTCTGTTAATGAAGTAATACATTTGTCACGCTGCAATAATGCGAGTAACTCACACGAGAATAAAAACAGTCATAATTACTAGTACATTTTACTCAAGTTGAGGAAAATTGATGAAATTGATTTTACTAAATATTTTTTGTGGTTTTAATTTAACTGTTTTCTTCAAAAATTCCTAATTGTCCTTAATTTATCCTTAATAAAATCAAACAATCACCATACCTTAACCTGCAGCACATCATCAGACAGATATTTAAAGTCCATCCGCACTAGTTCAAAGTCGTCTGCATATCCTGACGGGCGCGCACGTTCATAGTACACGCTCATGGCGTGCTTGTCCTCTGTCATGTTCACGAAACGGAACGTGTCGTACTGAGGGGGGTAGAAACAGTATGGGACGCCTTTAGTGGGGGAGGATTTCCAGCAACATCCTGGAAAAAAATATTGTGTTTACAACATTGAAGTATTATACTAGGATATACGAAACTAATAACTGTGCGTGTGCTAATTAGAGCGGCGTGAAATGTGTACAGATGCCGTTCGTTACTGCTACACTATGTATAATATCTTAATGAGTTAACTATAATTATCTTCTATAAAATAAAAAAATAAATAAATAAAACTATAATGACACCTTTTCGACAGCCAGTTAATTGGACGCCGGTTGTAAAGCGAAAAGCCGCGGGTTCGATCACTGCACTGAGACAAATGTTTGTTTGATCCACGGGTATTTGTTTCGAATCTGGGTGTTTGTGAGACCGAAAGTCTCTCATAGTTTCTGATAACCACGACACAAGACTCGATCATAGTGTGGGGTCAGGACTCAGGACTATATATGTGGCTGTTAGGTGTATTTATTCAATTATTTCATCCTACAAGAAAGAAGGGTACGTGAAATTTTATTCACTTTACATATTACAAAGTGTAATAATTTTATCACTAAATTAGAAGTATTTTACAAATCTAAATACCTACATATTTATGTCTTATTGACACCTCATACATACAGTCTGAATTATTTGTTTTTGTTTTATTCATCACATACCCCGTTTAGCACAGTTCTCCTCGCTAGCATCAGGTTGCGGGTAACAATCGAAGCGCATATTATCAGCAACTCTTGCACACATGTCTTGCAACACATCCGTGGTCCGTTCAGAATACACATTCTTCTTATTATACTCGTTCTTTCTTCTGGAATCCGTCGCGTTACTTCTATTCTTCGTGCTTAGATTGTTGTGGTCGTGGTAACGGTATTCTGATGATACCTGATGGTGTAGATATGGATTATGTATAATATTTTTCAGTGATTATTATTTTTACAGAGTTTATTTTTGGTTTTTCATTAGGAAGTTGTTGCTCTTACTGACTACTGTTGTGGTCATGCTGAATATTTAGAGCTATTTTACTACCATTCCTTTTAAAAGTAGTATTTATCAGACGTCCTTTTAAAGGAACATATCCATTATGCCACTTGTAATAGGCAATTTATTAGTAGGTAATTTAAAAAAAACAAATTGTTACATGACATACATATACATTATTCGACTAATATTAATTTCTAGGCCACTAGGTCACATGCAAGACATTTGAGCGTAGTGTTTATTGACTCCCTGTAAAATTGTTGCTTATGGTTGCGACGCATCAGATAAGAAATACCTAGTTTACGCTACAATACCCATTCTACTTCCATATATAAAAACAAACTATAAATTCCATATAGTCAACAAACAACATCAACTACAATATTGTTATTTAATTTCTTACAGTTGTTGCCTTAGTACAGACATGATGGAACAACATTATACCTGTTAGGTTAATATGAAAGAAAATACACAAATAAAAATATGAAGGTAATAAAACATGCATACCTTTTCATACGCTATTGGGATTGGTCTCTTCACGCTGTCCGGATGTGTTCTCTCCCATAGTTTCCTGTCGAAATGAGATTAATTTTAATATCATGTACCTATATTACCTACCTAACTAATACACAAGTAAATACCCCCAACAGTCACATACATTGTCCAGACCCCACGTTAAGATCAATTAAGTCTTGTGTCGTGGGTATCAGAAGCTACGAGAGACTTCTCGGTCTCACAAATACCTAGAACCGAGACAAACTTCTGGGCCTCACAAATATTTGTCTCGGTGCAGGGATCGAACCCGCAGCCTGTCGTTTTACAGCCGGCGTCTAACGAACTGCGCCACGGATGCTGTCCAAAAGAAACATAAAATGTCAAATTTATAGCCATAAGAATAACATTGACTGCCTTGGTGGCGTAGTTGTATTACGGTACGGTTACAAAGCTGAGGTCTCGGGTTCGAGTCACGGGTCGGGCAAAATGATATTGGATTTTTCTATTAATTATCAGCCCGGAGTCAGGAATTTGTGCCCGATATGGCGATAGGCTCGCCCCCTATCACATCGTGGGACGGAACATACAAGGCGAAATGTGGGTGTCCTTGTGGCGCCTCTGCCTACCCCTTCGGGGATAAAGGCGTGAGTTTATGTATGTATGTAATTCCATTATTGAACATAAGCCTTTCGTAAAAACTTAGTGATCTTATAAAAACGATCTACATCCAGTGACTTCCGATGACCTTGACCTATTTTTTTCCTGTGTACTGGCACAATAAAGGTATTACAAACACTAGATGTTAAGCACAGCACTAGATATAGTCTAGACAATATTTCTCGACGATCGATTATTATGATTACCTGCCCAAAACCCAATATACTCTGGCAGTCGGGCAGGTTTTATACTTCTATGTACAATGGATTATCAGAATGAATATGTTTATCCTATGACCAGCAACACTGCAAAAAAAAAATTATTAAGTATTAAATACCGGTAATGTTCTTCTCCCCAAGCCCCGCCGACCGCGCCCCCTACCGCCCACCACGTGAACAGGCACAGAGCGCAAACCAGCGCTATGCCCATCATCCCGGGGCCCCAGTACTGTATCTGTTCCCAGAGGTACTGGAACGTGTTACGTTGCTCCGAGAAGCGTTGATATCTGTGATGATAAAAGTTATTTGGATATGTGGTTATTGTATTAATGAACCTTGTTCGTAATATGCGGAGGTGTCAGGTATAGTTTTTCATAGGGCGCCAATGAATCTCAAAGCCCCCTTTAAAAAAAAATCATATGGGCTCTACTCTTAAATTTTATCAATTTGGATAATCTATTTATTAAAGACAGGATATTTCTCAGAGGTTTCAAGATAGGCAGGCATCGCATCCTAGATTAGTCTGGCGTTTATGTACATGGGATATACCAAGGTCAGAATATTATCCTAATCTTTTTTAGTACCAAAAACACATCTCCTCCAGGATTAGACGATCATAAAGAACATCTTATCTTACATAAACAAATATTTACACAGAATACATAATTACAATTTAAAATATATCTATGATATTTATGTTTAGAAGGCTAAAGGATGAAGAACAAAGAAATACATTAAACTGATTAATACAATAAACATAAATAAATAAATACACCCAACAGTCACATACATAGTCCTGACCCCACACTAAGATCGAGTCTTGTGTCGTGGGTATCAGAAGCTACGAGACTCATTTTGGCCTCACAAACACCCAGACCCGAAACAAATATGTGTGGATCACACAAATATTTGTTTCAGTGTGGGGATAGAACCCGCGGCCTCCCGTTTCACAGGCGGCGTCTAACCAACTGCGCCATGGAGGCTGTCGAAAATGTAAGCATGACATAAATATCACTTCAGGTGTCCATGTATAGACAATAGACTTTTGACAGATCTACACAATGGAGAACAATGGGAGCACAATGGAGAACGTCACATAAATCATGACAGGGAGCCCAATATGAGCGTCATGGACACCGGAAGGGATAAAAGCAGGTAGGCTATCAGACATGTCAATAACTTTAGCATAAATACATGTTACATATTACATAGACTCATGAGATTCTTGACTTTTGGTACTTTTGTATTTTTTTGTAATAATGAAATGGCTGATTTTTAATAATCACACACCTCACCGGGCTCTGTTTTGGATGATGTGATCCATTTATTTACACAGAAATTAAAACACTATACACTAAAACACAATATAACCTTGTTTAAATGAAACTGCAAAGTAAACAGTTTTCTCCTGTATGCCTCTTTTATATATCTGATTTCTATTAATAAGTTTATTGCCAAAGGTCAAAAGTTCGTATTAATAATAGGTTTTCAAAACAAAAGATAAAATATTGAACACAACAAAGAAATATGAACAGTTAATCATTTATGTACTTTGGTTGTACAAAATTATACTTTATGTGTGAATAAGAAAGACTCTCAGTATGCTCAATGATTTATTTAGCTTGGCTTGCTATGTAAAGGGTTCTTTAAATTGATTACTATTGGAATTTGTTGACACCATAATATACTTCAGCCTCAACATACTATGAAATACTGATGTGACATTGTCAAGGGAGACTTGAGAGCAAAGAATCAGGTGAAAAAGTGGATTACCAAACCTAAGATTCAAGTGGACGAAACTCACAATTTAAAGACCAGGCATGCTGCTTATATTAATTGAAGAAAGAAACATAATTTATTAACCTACACTTATTTTTTTACTTATAAACAATGTGTATCACCAATCAATTATACTCTCGATTGTGGAGGTAAGGCTCGTGTCCTGCAGTGGGAGGTATATAGGCTGATACAGTGTATCACCACACAATGCTGTATGTAAGCTTGCCAAGTAATTATATTTATGCATGTCATGGTTGAATGATAAATGCATTTTTTATCTTTATAGTGCATAAATCATAATTTATTGACATGTTGATATATTTCAAGTCAAGTTAAAAAATAAAACAACAAAAATAAATGTTATTGTAGTAAAAAAATTTTAATAGGTATGCTAAGAATCTTTTGCCACTGATATTGAGTTGTGGTTGAAAACAATAAATCAATACCACAAACATCTTAAATTACATTGTAAAGACAACTAAACATATTGATATCATCATTATATTATTTTTTTATGTATATTGGCTTATATGTATAAGCTCCACTTCTATGTAGAGACTTCTCCTAGAGTACGAGAAGTTTTTAACAGTGCTGATTTAGGACAGGGCAGTCAAGCTGTACACTAAGGTGACAGGAATTAAGGGACCTGATTATGCTGATTTTCTTTAGGGTAGGACAATTAATTGATCATACCATAGAGTACTGTATATACCTCACCCAGGGTGGCCATCAGTGCTAAAATTATGTAGGAAATGATATATTGATTGAACAGTATTAAAAAAACTTACCTGTGTTCTCTGGACGTAGATTCCTCCTCGTTCTTAGGTTTAGGAATGACTCCACTAAACAACGGCGCCCTGGCACTCTTGCTATTGTACCTCCCGAATGGAGCGAAAGAATTAGACATTTTCCGTTTAAAAGATGCATTTTTTGAGCCGTTTAGAGATGTCTCCGTGTGTCGGTCACCCTTAGAGGTCTCACCACCTCCCGCAGAGAATTTAGGAGGCTTATCACCCTCGTAATACAAACGGTAATTAATATTATCATTTAACGTTAATAAATCTGTTTTAGAGCTGGGTGATTTGTCGCAAAAGTCCTCAAACGACACTATTTCGTAATCATCGTCGTCTTCCCCGGATTTCTCCGGTTTGTAAGGTATTTTTGGCATATTTTCTTTGTTTTAGTATTTGCAATCCATTCGTCTAATTTTAGATTAAAACGCGACGCTGTTTTCAACAGGTGATTACGTGTAGGAAAAATCTCAGCTGTAATAAGGAGATCACGTAAAATAGAAAACCTTATCGGTAATTTGTCACAAAAACAATTGAATAAAATTCAACACCAACAACGGTTAAACAATTCATTTGTTTATTTTTTACCGTGTAATGAATGAACTATTTGAACGAAAGAACGAATATGGCCGGCAAGAATCGAAACGTTTTGTTAATCTTTGTTTGGAAAGAAATACTGACATAAACTTTGTACGTTAGGCATTAAAATTAAATAATGTTCAAAGAACCATGACCTAAAAAATTAATTTTCATTGAGAAAATAATTTACGAAAGGAAATAATATTGAACACATGGAAATATATGAGAATTCTATAATGTGATAAAGACATAATTTTATGCAATGAGGGTACTTTGATAAATATATTGAAGGTAATTTACCTAATATATTTTGTCAAATGCGTGGACAACATGGTAGACTATTAATACATAAAGCATATATTTTTTAATTTGTGGCGTGTGTGAATATATAGTAAAAATACACAATGGACTGGAAAAGTGCGCGGATCTTGTTCACGGCTACAGCAACAGTTGTTGTCGCATCGCAGGTTGCTAAGAAGATATACAATTACTTCTTTGATTCAAAAAAGACATCTAATTTTGAAGGAAACAATGAAGATTCTAGCTGTGAATTAATTAACATGAAAAATCGTGAAATAAATGACGTGATAGTATTCTCGGATGATGTTGCCCGACACACGATAAGGATCCCGCCAAACAAAGATATCACTATTTGCGAAAGCAGAGAGCTCAATTGCTTCAAACTAATTAAATACATCAAATCAGCACGAGAGACGTTGGACGTGTGCATGTATTTAATTACGAGTAGCGAAATAGCTGAACAAATCATAAGATTGGGACAAAAGCATGTCATAGTGAGGATAGTTGTTGACAGCGATATGGCTTACACACCTCCGTCCCAAATTAAAAAGTTGAAGGAATATAGTAAGTACAAAGAACGTTGCATGTAATCACGACGGAAGAAGTAAAAACAATCAATGAGCAGTACCCACAGAATGCTCAAACTCGGATATAATGATCCCCAGCAACTTCTAGCGCGACCTTTATTTCTCTTAATCCTATTTTATGATTTAATCATAATATCTTGTTGCAGGTTTTATCCAAGTACAGACGAATAGTAAATCTATATTAATGCATCATAAGTTCTGCATCATTGACGGGCCAAAAGCCATTAAACGGAAAAACATTTTGAAAGCGTATGCTGAAAAGTTGAATGTTCACACACAATACACCAAAACCACGAAGCCATCAACAAAAACAAAGCAAGTCAAGGGCTTTGTCATGTCTGGTTCATTGAATTGGTCCACTCATGCCATGGTATCTAACCACGAGAGTGTTATAGTGACTTCACATCCTAATATAGTTGGTAAATTCGAAAAAGAGTTTGAAACACTGTGGGTGGAGAATGAGCCGGTAATTGTTTGAAATAATTTGTGAATAGTTAATTTGAATTTGAATTTTTAGGTTTCATATAATAATTCTTGTTGCAGGCCATGGTGTCGGTTTGTTGATGGACGCTTTATTTTTTAAATATTGTACATATTAAATTAAGGTGAGTGCTCTTTTTTAGATAATGGAATAACATGATTTAACATTTCAAGCATTAGCGATCCATAGAAATAAATTATGTTTCGAAGAATATTGTGTTACAGCGCCATCTGTTTAATAATTCACTTTTCAATAAAGTAGAATGACAGAAGTACTGCCATAGACAACTCCATGTGCACTTCAGCTTCGATCGATCATATGTTTTCTTTGTGTAGTTTTTTCAGCCGCTGTAATTCGAATTGGTTAGGATTTTCATCGTTTATGTAGCCGATAATGAATTTATTATGAGTTTAAACAGTGATTTCCGGGTGGAATAGTGCGTCATTGTGTTAAAATCATTTTTAAGAACAAAATTAAGTGGTGCATACAAGTGCATATTAGTGTGCACGTGCTTGCATTCTTCAGGCTAGTTCTAAAAAGTTTCAGTTTTCAAACCTACTGAAAACACATTTAGTATACAAAAGAACGTTCTTACTTTTCATTTAAAGCGTCGCAGTCGCGTGTTTTGCTTTTTCCGCGATAAAACGTGCATTTGAAAGTGTTGAAGGCGAACATAGGTTGGAATCGTCATTTCGGTTATTTTTTTCGCCGTGTTATCTTCATGGATTATTGTTTTGGAAAGTCTATCTTCATGGATGAAGTGTTAGTGGTACGTACGAATAATATTTCCGCTTAATTTAGTCCCTAAGTTGAGAAAAACATCAAAATTCAGAAGGGCATTCCAGAAAGGTCATGTTGTTATTATTTATGTTACACCTGCGGAGGACCATATTTTTGGTTTTTCAATGGTTTAATACGTTTATGGCTTGGAAAGAAGACTTCAATCAAGTAAAAATGAGATAATAATGGTCCAAAACCAGGATAATGTAGTAATTTAAACATAACCTACATTGACAAGTAACATGCACTAACATTCAGTGCCAAAAATCTATGCACATGTAATATTTAACTATAGAATCTCCTCTGGGGCAACATTTAATGCTTAAAAAAGTTAATAATGTCCATAAAAATCTGAATGTCACATTGAGATAATTGTTCTCAAGTTTTGGTATTTTTATTCCGGAGTTCTGAACTTCAATTTGTTTTTGGTGGTAATTTTAGATGCAGGTATTATGTCATACTTTGCCAATGGGTTTTGTTGTTTGTCTTTGTAACATACAACACTATAGGCATAATATATACACCTTATATATGTTATTATAGAGATTATTGTTTTAATTATTTTATTTTCATTACCAACTAAATTTTCTGTGTACTGTGACTTCATTATTGGTGCTAAATCTAGTTGTTAAATGTATTTAAAAACTAATTTGTACTTTCTTCTTGTTTCAGATGAATGTGGCCATGATGAAATACATGTGCAAGTGTGATTTTTGTGCCATGGATCGTTCAGTGCCACAGTGTTGGATCAATTGTGAAAACTATTTGTACAAAACCTGAAAAGATAATGTGGCTATTTTGACGAGAATATGTCGTGTGATTGGAAAAAGTAAAAACCAACACTCTCAGAAAACATTCTTATTGGTGGATGCAACACCTGTTTTTTTAAGGTGTATGTATGCAGTGAAACTAAAACCACGTTTTTTGTAGTACTCTTTAATCATCTACATAGAAGTTGTTGTCTTTTTTATGTCTTAATCTGATTTACACAATGTGTTCACGTCAAAAGTTAAATTGGTGTAAATAGTTTTGAAAAAATGTGGTTAGTAAGTGTGCGCATTGGATGCAGTGTTTTCCACCAGATGGCGCTGTTCGGATCTTTGCTGGATAAGTGAGATTCTTGTTTCACTACATTCTACTAGATAGCGCTGGTAAGTAATTCCATTATTTCGTATGTGGTTTAGTGACATCTAGCGTCGAGTAGTCACATTACGGCTGTTCACACAATTAGGTCATAGGTGGCGCTTTTCATATTTTTCGTGATGTTAGGTTTTTAGAATAGAATTTATTTAACACAAATATTTAAAAATAATTAATTCGGTATTAACTGGAATAATTGTATTTTAGTACTGTAACTCGTGTGTTTTCGTAATGGTATCATTTCAACAATCTTTCGGCAATTCGCTCATAGATGTCGCTAGTAGTAACGAAAAGATGTAGCAGCGTAATTATTAAATTTTATTTTTACTTTAAAATACCTTGTTTTCAAATTTATTACCGTTATTTAGACACTGTTATCGTATTTTAATGAATTAAAGGCGTTAAGTTTATAAAAGTATTGATTTTGTTGTTGAGCGCCAAGATCCATTTTTGGCAACAATTTTAATGTGATGCGGAAAATACGCTAGTGTCTCCCGCAGTAGGTATAAAGTAGGACAGGAACACAGACACTAAACCTAGATTTTATATGTTACCTACTTTTCGTAATCTTGAACAATCGCGGGAACTCCCAAGTATTATCGAAATTATTGATTAATAATTTCACAATATTGTGTGAATGCATTGAATTTGTTTGTGCTGTACAAAATGTTGTGCAATGCATTTCTCGCTGATAAGTTGTTCTCTTTATTTTAGAAGATGTTTGTTTACACAAGTTTCCTTTGTGACGCATTGCAAAAATAAATATACGGTTCAAGTCCGAATTCAAAGATTTTGGATTTTCTTAATTAAGTCTGGTGAAAATAAACTTCATCTTCGCATAAGCAACTGGTTCTTAACTTATGTCTCTGCACTTTTCAAATCGATATTTACTTTCTTTAAGTAACAGCAGTATTATTACCACGTAAAAATATGTAGGTCCGTATCGATTATTTTCAACGCATAACATTATGCATTGTATGCTCGTTCAATTTATGCAGTCTATAGATCAATGACACAATTACAAAATTTGCAAAAATGATTATATGAATTAAGCAAAAGTACTATATGAATTAATCAATCGTTGTTAATCATTAAAAATATAATTCGCTTTCAAGTAATTGTCTTTGAAATTCAGTTGTTTTACATTGCACTAACCTGTAAGACATTCATCGTCATCATCATCATAATTATCTTCACGGCGCAAAAAACACTACTGAACACTGAGAGTCCTTCCCAAGCATTTCCACAGCGCCCTTTTCCAAGTGGCCTGGATTAGATATCCGTCACTGACTTCAAAATACGTTTTCGCGGCCGAGCTTCGCATTTAGGTCCTTATATTCATTAGTTTTCGTATCATTTCTGCAAAGTATTATAAGCTGCTTACCGCAATTCCATGGATGTTATACATAAAAAACATTGAAAGACCGTTGTAAATTCATTCACACATTATACGCCACCCAATGGACATAAACGGTTAAAAATCGATAATACAAATCGATAGAATTCAAATACGTTTAATGTTGTGACTTATAAAGTTTGTACGTGTAGTCGCCCTTTATGATCCGCTTCCTGCGCAGTGCGTGTTATATTCCATTTCTGGACAAAACATCCGGTGTTGTTAACCCGTCTATGGCTTTGTTTGTAAATATGTATAAAAACACAACATTTGAAATGTTAAGTGTCGCGTGAGTAGCTAGTGGTTTCTATCTGTCTTTTCATGTTGGCGTGGTCAGTGATAGGAATTCGTAGTTAATAAGGGGAACTTTGCAAATGCCATTGCGTTAACGCCAGTCTTAAAAAATAACTCAATAAAAAAACATTATTTAAGAAATGACAGCCTTCGTGGCGCAGTTGGTTAGACGCCGCCTGTGAAACGAGAGGCCGCGGCTTCGACTCCCTTAAAACAAATGTTAGTGTGTTCCACAGGCATTTGTTTCGGGTCTGGGTGTTTCTGAGACCGAACAGTCTGTAGTTTTTGATACCCATGACACAAGACTCGAATTTAATGTAGGGTCAGGACTATGTATGTGACTTTTGGGTATTTCTTTTTTTTTCAATAACGACTAATCAATTTATTACGGAAGCCTATTTTAGGTGGTCCAGTAAATTCTAATAGATCTAAGTCTTAATGTGGTCTTTAGGTTTCTTTTAATCATTATGAATATCTTCTTTAACGGAATTTGTATTATAATACCAGTTATATCCTAGCTACTGATTTTAATAATAGATGTCTAAGAGTTCATAGCAACTCGCTTTTTTTAGCACTCATTTTCATTCTTATATAAGAACATTATGCGTTATCTACGGCATGTTTTAAACAATGAATGTAACCAAGTATAAGATGCAATTTATCACTGTCAAAGTTATGCATTACGCAAGTATTTTAACGCTTGAAGGATTCACGGTTTCATTAATTCGCTTGAGATGATGTCAAGGCTCCTATAAAAATTAAAAGGACACTTCACACGCCACACACGTTCCAATAATTTATGGAAATAGTTAAAATCTTGAACATCGTATTTTTCTTTTTTTTTTCATAAAACTCATTAAGTGGCAAAATTGTCACTATAAAACCTCTGAGCTGCAAAAAAAAGATGATGTATTGTTTTTAAGTAAACAATATAGTGTGTTTTGTATTCTAAAGTGTGTGCACGCCACATTAAAGAGATGGTAGATGTTAGATAGTGATTTTGTACCGTTCATAGAACGAGCAGTTTTTATGACCTAATGAATAAGAGTTTTTATTTTAGTGTCATTTCACGTGTGAATGGATAAGGGGTTGTGTTCAGTTTGTATGCACGGGGTTAATTTTATATGCGATTTAAGGGTTGAAGGTAATAAATTTTTTAATGTGTTGTATTAGCATGAATAGTTAAATGGGTATTTGGAGTAGTTAAATGTATAAATTGTTTAAATGAAGTATTTAAAACAACTGTGTATGTTAAATTTGAAATATGGACGGCTTTTGTATGCGGCAATTTCGAACTTGTAAGATTTAGAGAATTTCTTACAAGAAAAGTATACTCATTCATCAAAGTCAGGCAATGTACTTTAAATTGAAGTAAAAGTTCATGAGAGTTATTCATTCACCTCCTCAGCATAAAAAACACTGAAACACTGAGGGAAAAGTGACAAATAATTTATATTTGCGCCAATTTCGAACTTCGAAGAATGATATAAAAAATTCAAAATAAGTGCATTTTATTATCATCCCTATATCGGAATGGTTTGTCATGTATACTTAGCTTAGACACGTATACCATTGATGAAAATATAATTCGCCGTTTGTCTTGCTCCCGCTGATAAAGGAGCCGTCAGATATCAGAATACTTTTATAATACTCCAACAATTATAAGTGTATTCTTTAATGTTATTTAATTATGAGTTAAACGATTAATTTCTATACTCAGACTAAATGATACATATTACAAATTATTTGTATTTTCTTACAAGAGTACAAACATCAGAACTGAAACAGGTTGAACCGCTTTACAAACACTTTCTAACACCAGTAGGTTTTATAAAAAATCCCAACCCAAATGGAATACCAATGAATTCCAACAAGACAATGTACGGCCGTATTTAAATTAGCCGGATTCCATGTAAAAATGTCTAGCCGCGTGTAATTAATACTTTAAATGCTGAATGCGGTTCGTGTCATCCTGTAGGCTTATAATTTGCTGTGAAGGTCAATTGAAATGATATTCGTGTGTACGCCGTGTTAAATATCCCCTACGAAAGTTTCGGATAGTTTTACTCGGAATTGAAAGTGTTTGCTATTGGAAATATTGATGTTAAATTGTATCAATTTATTCGTTGATGGTATGGTTAAACTCGTTAGAATACTTAAGATTCCCCTCCGCGATTGAACTATGAAGCATGATTTCTTTGTGTTATCAACTGACATACTCTGGTGTAGCAACTATTTAATATAACTTCAATGTATGTATTTTTTAAAGAAAAATAATATTCAACATCATAGAATCTGACAAATGTACATGGAAATTACATACCAAGGCTTTTTTAAACTTAGTTTACTGCTACACTACTAGGAAAACTCCTCTTGTTTTTATTCTTGTTCACATAGCATTATTAAAATAAAATTCTCAAATAATGATATTAAACAAAAATAACACCAGAATAAATCAAGCTATTGATCGACGTCACCAAACTCAAAGCCGTGGCGGACCGACCATCCGATGGTAGTGTTAACGACCGGCGCTCAAGGTCGGAGCGTGAACATTTCTCATCGTTGCATAACACTTCCCAAACATTTCACATCGATAATCCGGTCAGGCTCGGTAATATGGTAAGAAATCGATAGAAGCACGGATTTAGGCATAGCTTGGGAGGTCGTGACCCCATATTGAAGATTTTTTTTGTCTTGTCAATTTTATACAGTAGATTTAAGCATGTAAAGTGTCCAGAAACCAAGCAAATTGCTCACTTGAAGGTGTGGGAATACCGTCGTCCATAAACATGTAAAATATATGGGATAAATACTTAAAATGGGTGGGATATGGGAAGAAAAGGATCGAATAACTTTTAATAATAACTTTTTACAATGAATACACAGCTTTATTTGAAATGTTTATATTTCCTCCATTGTTGTTATTTTACGTATTATTCTAGTTGTATTTTGCTCACGTTGCAGCCATGTTTCGGCTTATGGTTTTACGACAATGCATCACTGAGGAGTTTCCTTCTAAGAAGTATTCGTGATACCTGTTATAACCGAGTCGTAAAACACGAGATGCACAATGCAAGCGCGTCCTTCTGAAAGCTACTCACTGTTTAACGTTCTGTGAAACTTTGCCATACTTTTTACAACTGTTTGTCACTTCTTTGTTCTTATTCATTGACTAATTTACTTTACAAGACTATTGAGACATTTCTCAATTATCTTGTAAAGTATTAAACACTAAATCTCTGTAGTTTCGTGTCAGCTGCCCCCAAAAAATTCGAAGTTATATTCAACGCTATGTATAGTTTATTTCGGGGTAGATAATTTAGTATGTTTGAAAATAATGAATTTGAAGTGATACATTGAAATTTACCGATTGTGCTGTTGTTTATCTCTGTAACTCAATACAAGTTTTATTATAGGTCTTATTTTTATCTATGGGTCCAATTGTATTTATTCATTCACACCCAAACCCGTGCCAGCGCTAACCAAGGCATTACAATACATATGCGATTTCATGGTTTTAAACGACGTCGTCGCTTGATTGATGTACCGCCGCTTCGCTAGGTGTTTCTCGTTTGTCGGCTAATTCTTCTCGATGATTGGCGTGTAATTTATTACTATGTATAATTGTTGTGATTCGCAAATTGCGAGGTAAATTCTGCTTGAAATGTAAATAAATATATTAGACCATAGATCTATGGTCTTATTTATAGAGAGATTTAAAACCTATTTTAGCTATCGAATGTTTTGTCCCTTAAGAACTACTTTACAATTCAGTTTGAGCGAAGAAGACAAAACATTTGATAATTAAAATAGGTTTTCAATCTGTCTATGGATAAGGCCGCGAGACATCTATCCACCGTTGAATAAAAGTGAGCCTCAATTAAATTAAAATATACACGTAAATTCAAAGAGACAGCGATGTGTGCCTTGGGTTCGAACATTCGGCTTCGGATTTGTGAGTCTAGTCGGTCAATAAAAATAACGATTGGCGCTTAGGTTAAATATATAAATTATAGTTGTTAAAAGCAGTAATAAAATGTCATATTTTTTAACAGCCGTATTAACTAACTTGACAAATGTACAACGGAAGTTTGAGTCCATTGACAAAGACCGAAACTCCTGTAAATCCTTTGACAATAAACTTTATTGCCTTCTTAATAAACATAATGCACCCAGTTCCACTTACTTATTCAATAATATACAATAATTTACGATCAATTTGATCGAGTAGTATTTTTACGAGCGTCCCAAAGGTTTAATGTACGTTTGTGACTGAGCATAATGCGTAATGACAATGTATAGATGGTGGGTTTTTTTTACATAACCCGGTGGGTGTGAAATGGTAATTATGTTTAAATTACAGTTGTTACAATAATAGTGAATTTTTGTGCGAATTTGATTATGCTACAATTTCGTTTCATTGATAATCACCAGCTACCTTATCGAATTTAACGCAATTTTGGGTTCAATACTAAGGGTATATTATAATATAATTTACACTATAGTTACACACACACTATAATTATTAGCTATTTTTGCTGTTATAAAAATAAATGTAAACAGAATATTCGTACTCCATACAGAGGTTTTTCAAGCGGTGGTAAATATATTTTTTTAGCTCGCAATCCGAGTAAATTAGTTAATTTTCGTTTTATAAGTGCTGATCTTCTATAATGCAGAAGAGATTACCCCGAGGCTCGAGGTAAAAGGCCGCTTTTAGTAATCCATAAAATAAATATTCGTTTTCTTAATATATTATTCTTTTGCTCACAAAGATGCAGACGCAACCTCAGGCGTCGCCAGATTAAATCCATTCAATGCATTCTCCTGCATGGAAACAAAAATTATAAACGCTCCAAATTCCCTCTGTCAATAGAGGATATAATTGAATTTCACATATTCTATACAAGCAGTCGCCGTCACCTGCGTTCTTAACCAAAGAAAAAAACCCATCCCTAAAGATATTATTTCACCTTTCGTTACTCTATATCTTGTTCTTTTGTGTCTGCCAACTATTGTCTGACGCGAATTTCTTTCAACTTCCTTTTAAGCAATCAAACCTTTATTTAAAATGGTATAATGCTGATTTATGGCCGTAATGTTTTGGCGCTTGCGACGTTTCGCGCCCGAGTTTCGGCGACGTCTTCCCGCCAGGTGTGAGTTGCATAGGTTTTTTCACGATTCTAGCTTTGTTGACAATTCTTTAGCACAATTGATGCAAGATTCGCACAAAAAACTCGTTGCAAAGGAGGGTTAGGGGAAAAAAGAAAGAAATCTCACATGGTCGAAACGACCGTTCGCTGCGCCGCGGTCGCGTGCCGCGTTGCCTTAGTTTTTTTTATAAGTAGACTGCGTACCGACGCGGTCATGGAGCTCCGACTTAATCTAAGCTACGTGATGTTGCTTAAGAATCGACTTCATTGATTATTTAATCGATTTTGAATAGTCAATGACTCGTTTAAAATTCAACGGACGGCATTTCTTTCATTGTCCGTGGCAAAATTATGGCGCGGTAATTATTTCTTGGATTCTTGAAAAAGCTATGTAGGAAGTTTCTAGACACTTCCCGAAGCGATGCACTATTGCAAAATTAAAAAATGGAATGCGTATTCTACACTCAACATGGCGCAACAAGATGGCGAAATATCGCTTCAATACTGTAAACATTATATATAAACGTAAAATGTCGTGTTTACATGAAAATGGGAGTCACAATCATCGTGGGAACAGTTTCGGCGCGTCCGCGCGCGACTGGCGTTTAAAAAAGTGACACATCAGTCAATCACATGTGATTACCTAACAATGGTTCCCGCGCTTTTGCGGCTGTGAATGAATGAATGAATGAAATGTTGTGACGCATTGATACGCAGCGGGCGGTTGATGGCCGGCTTGTGTCGCGACAATAAATAAATATCAAATTGTGTATTATGAATGGAGAATTTAACGTAAAGATTGCGGTTCATTATAAAGTATTTTGTGTTGATTGATGACGCTCTTACGGACGTGAGTGATGCTTTATCAAAACTTTTGTGTTTTTATTACACAATACAGCAATTAAAGATAACTGCTAAAGAATTGCATCAGTGACTTTGCAATTAATTTTCTCCCCCAAATGTAATTAAACGTTGGAAATTAAAGTAATAACCATGTATTTTCTTGTTACTATACTCGTAAATTATTTTATCTATAATATTTTTTGTTTAATTGGCTTGTGTGTGGCCGGCTTTACATTATATACAGTTGGGCGTAAGCCGTTGCAAATTAAACAGCTCATTAGAATGAGTGGATTAGTTCGGATTTTTTCAAGATATCGGCATGCGGGCCCCGTTGCGCGTTTAATGCAGACATTGCTCTGTGCATGAATATTTTAAAATTTTCGTCTTGCATGCGCGAGCGCAAAGTTTTCTGTTTTACCATATTACCCTCGGCGGCGGTTGATATAAAGCAAAAAATTGTATCTAATTTATTATTATGTTATGCTATGAATGCCCGGATATTGATAGACAAACATTTAAATTATAATATTCGCTTTACGATGTAAATCGATTCGGAATCAACATAATCGCTATACAAGTAAAGAAGTATAACGATTTTTTGTTCAAATGTAATCGATATGTAGCATAACGGCCTTATTATAAGATAGATTTAAAATAAAATGTCAGTGTTATAATAAAATGTTATAAAACTGACATAAACATCATGAAACTGGCATATACATCAATTATTTTAATAAATAATTAATCCTGATATTCCTGGAGTTCTAGACCAGAAATATCACTATTTTTATTATATTATCGTGAGTGTTTTGTTGCTATGTCTAGGAAATAAATAAATATTCCGTTGTAACTAGGTCAAGTGTTTTGTTTTCAAACAAATCTTTTTTGAATTTCAAAAAGAATTTGTAAATGAGAATTAGTTTTCGCCCGGCGGAGATTTTCGCGCAACTTCAGTTATTTTTGGAGTCATTAAGGTCAGAATGCGTGACAATAACAAACAAATAACTTTTTGTTTTGTATATTTTTGAAAACTGTATAAGGTGGATCTCGCACTGTGGTCTTGGTTATCCTGGGTAAAATTACCTATAGCAAACTGTCTTGTCAATGTGGTCGACTACGAGTCAGATCTCAAAGCAATCCTCGTACATTATAAGTGAAATATCGTTTCCCGAGGTGAGATGTATGTGGGCTGATATAAATATATCTATTTACAGGGCATCCGCGTCGAATCCTCATTCGTAAATGTATTTACCTCGAGCGAATATCGACAATTTTCAAACGCAATTTAAACATCATCATATTCTCTCATAGAAAGTATATCTCCATTACTTAACATATAATGTGTATAATGTCTTTAATGACATCTCCAGCGGGATTAAAATCTGCACCCAAATGAATACCAATTTTAAATATCATAATTCAAAATAATTTGATAACCAGTACAAAAAGCGCAATAAAGCGTTGACCTCGGGCGGCGCTTAGAAGTAATGTATCGTCACACTCATTAGTTTTTATTGAAAAACAGCCGGCCGGTGCCTTCGCGTGATGCACCCACACCTCGGTGCACGGCTTTATCTGCTTGCGGGACGGTTCCGTGTCTTACTTAGATAGGGGGGCGGATTTGTGGCGTAAAACTGAAAATAAATCTAGTATAGGGAGAAACGAACAGACAGATTCACCGATGGTTATTGGTAAATTGTAATGGCGTTGCTGAATATCGAGGCTGGAAGTTACGGGTAGTTTAGAGTAGATTCTTTAGGCTTCCACATTCTCAATAATTCAACGAAATACGACAGATAATCTCACAGTCTATGTTACAAATAGAGCATGCTAGAAAGTCTTATTATAAATAAGTACACTCAATAAGTCATACATACTGAAGTTTCCAAATTAAAGCACGAATCCTGTAATGAGCCGACGTTTAATCTGTTATGAAATGACACCATCGAGTCTGTTAAAAAGGGCTCTACGTAAAATGCTTTCATTCACCATCTAATCCGTTTTAAAATTTCATGCAGTGAAAACAAAATGTGCTTTGTATCGTGGTAGGGGCGAGGGACAACGCGCGGCCTAATGCAGGTTAATACGTTGATGGATTCAATTTGCACACCATACCAAAAGCAAAGGACGGATCGTAGAGGGAAAATTATTTTCATTTCTTTTATTTCTTTCTAGAGTAAAAAAAAATTGTGGTAGGTGTAAAATGAAATGTAGAATATGGGAATTCTGGCGTAGACTAGTGTTCCATTCAACTGTCACCATTGAGTGACACAATTATTTCTTAAAAGTAGAAAAAAAAAAGGGTTAGGTACTTGATTAGATTAGTTGACATTCATAAACGAGTTGATGGTTTGCTATAAAGCTAAACTTGGACTCGCTTGAAAATTAAACAAATAGTTTTATTGACTGTCGCCAGTCTGTATTTCATCTAGAATGCATTTATCAACAGGCTTAATGCACTCAGTTCTCGGTCTTAAAAATGCAATAGAAATGATAATGAATTTTAAACTAGATTATTACTTAACAGGCGATAATGGCTTTGGAATAAGAATTGAATACCGTAATTGGAATTTTAATGCAATTTCCATGACAAAAGTATATAATTACAGTATTAGTCGCGGATGTAATGTCATTACGGACGTGATGGTATTCACTGTACTGACGAGATTAATATGTGCATTGTGTGTATTGTTGTATTCTTGGAAATAGTGAAGACGGTTTTAGAGTTATTTTCATTGGTATAATGAGATGAGATTAATTATTATGATAACATAATGCCACGATTGCTATTGAAAAATTTATAATATGACGTCCCAAAAATCTAAGAATGTTACCCTTTTCAAATTTACAGCGTGACGCTAAGAAATGTATAAAAATACAATTGCATTCATTGCAGTCGCATGCATAAATAATAGAATCTTAATTTAAAATAAACTTGTGGGTCACAGACCCCACTTGGCGCCCTCGCTGCGTGCCTGTTCGTGTATTAAATATTAATGGGGGATCGTTAGCACACACGCGACCGCGTCTAGACGGGAAGTGATAAAGTCGTTTTTATGGATTGGACGTAATCCGTTCCCCTCTCATTGTGGGTCTAGACCCCCACTCTAGCTCGATGAAAACTAGATTACATTAAGCAGTTTTATTGCTTTTAGTATTGTGACAAGTTTGGTGTAGTAGTCCGGAAGGGTTGTTAACTATTATGCTTGGCTCTCTGGGGGATGTGTCCACTTGTAGGTTTGTTAGTGCTGAATATAATGGGTTTGCGTCTGGCAGAGGGGTTGATAGAGAAGGGATAAGGATCGAGGGATATTAAAGGGAACATTACTTGAAGTTAATATAGCGATCGAACCCAAGGCGTCATAAAACATTGTAGCTTAGGTATCTAATAGACTAATTAGCGATTTATAAAAAAATAAGGCGATAAAGCAAGCAGTACAATGTAAGATTGTATGTTTATTGACACCAAAGTTCAGTGTATAATTGTTGGAATTCTAGGCTCCGTGAAATGCTCTGCCTACACTGCAGCCCTAAGTGCCCCGCCTAGATCGCATCACCTGGTGGTTAAAAAACTAATAGACTTCTGGCCATTCGCTACATATTATCACGGGTTGTCTGATTTGCGAGTATTAATAATCCATTTTCTAATGAAAAGGGCCTACAATGCAGAATATAACAGTGTGGTACAGCCGAATTATCGAGTTTACAGCACGGTATGAGACTAAAGTCACGTAGTTAAATGTTGCGGTTGTCTGGCCGCGCGCCTGTGCACATTAGTGATGTGGGTTCGATACTCGATATGTAAAAAAAGTCAAACTACAATAGATTTTGAATACGGTGAATGTAAGGCCCGAATCAAGACATAAGACTCGATCTTAGTATGGGCTCAGGACTATGTATGTGACTGTTGGGTGGGTGTATTTATTATAGATGTTGTAAGGTAGTAAGCTTAAATAGTAGTATGTATCGTGATATACCTGCAGTGAGATAGGTTCGAATTAAATATTGAGATAGACAATGGTTAATGCCAAAAATCTCGATTTCCTTTTACATATTCAGGGTAGTTGCTTCATGGACGAGACGTGTGACTGCATAATTGTGATACACGGTTGAGTATAATTGAATACATTTTTCCATAAATCCGCATTGGACTAATTTAAGGGACTAAGCCCCAAGCTGCTATTGCGTAAGTTGTACCTACGCTCAGCAGTTGGACAATTTTATTGGTTAATATAGATATTATCTGCTATGTTGTTTGTATATTTCGACATCTGGTCCAGCTAAGGCAATCTTAGCAACGGCAAGGTACAAGAACGTTTAAAAACTGATAAAGCCAATAATAATGGCATATTTTCTCTCTGTGCAATCAATAAGCTACCCAACTTGATGTGTTAATAACTTGTTGCCACGACTAGAAAATGAAAGCAAGTCACTGTAATTTTTCATATATGGAGAAACTTTTTCTTTATTAATTAGCACACGATTACTATATCAAGCGATATGTTATGATTTATATGTGACATGTTTGGATATATTATATGTATTGAGTTTACCTACATAACGTAGGAAATACGATAATTGTAAAACAAGTCGGCGAGACCTTGCGATCTGCATAACCCGTACTGCAATGCAACGTAACTCGATGTTAGTATCGCGTACGGAAATCAATTAGTTGAACAATTATTTCGTCCGTTTTATGAATCAAATGTGTTAATAAACCGTGGTATTGGGTGACTAACGCGATTAGTGACGGCGTACGCTCATCCCTAGTCTCGCCGCGGACTTCGCGCCTAAATTCAAAATGGGAGCGCGTGAGAACTTCTCGAGGCGCATCTCGAATTACCACGTTCATTCACATTCCCGAACGATTCACCGGCTGGAATAAAATAAAAATAAATAAATAATAATAACACGGCGCTTTTTTGCCGCAGACGAAAAACTACGTCGTTTTTGATAGTGTTTTTACGTTTCCTCTCGCTAGAATCAATTTTGTCAATAAAAGGTGTCGTTGAACCGATCAAGCATTCCTGTTTGCAAAAAGTATAAGGAAATGGTTTACATTAAAATAGCTATTGTTGGCCGATGTCATCTCGAACGTCTGGAACCTTTGATGATAAAAAGTACTGAACGAGAACCGAGTGCCGAGAATCTAGAGAATGCGAACGAACTGTAGATGGGTAGGAGATACCGTTTTGCATTTAAATAGCAGGGCATAATGTATTTATATATATACTTCCTTGTCATTCATAATAGTGAGATGATTATTCAAATTCCTACTGGTTCACCAACCGTCAGAAAGAGCATGACTATCCAGCAAAAGATGCTATGAAGCAAACATTCTTCATTAAAGGTTTGTCCTCAGCAACACTAACATCAGTAAGCGAACACCAAATTCTTCACCGTTTCAAGTCCCTGAGGGGCCTTTTTTCTAAAATTATTACGTGCAAACTCGGAGCGTGTTACCCAAAATGTGTCAATTAATATCGAGGTTTTCGTTCACGCATGTACAAATGTACGGTGAATGTGCGAATCACGATCTTTTGCGTTACTCACGAACCGTCTGTCCCACTAAAATGTCTGCGTTTGCTATTGGTGATCTCGACGGCTGTTCAGAGATTTTGACGTGATGTTTCACGAACGATTTGATCTCAAATATTGCCCTAAATGCATCATTTGGTGCTGTTTTATTAAATTTGGTAATTGATCATACTGTTAATTCAAATAAATTGAACTATTTTAATGGTTTCTTAGATTTACGCGAATGTTACACATTGAAATAAAACTAAATTTTACGGATTTTATCGCGATTTCGTTTAATTTTTAAATTTTTAAACTTCCGACGTTTCGATTACTTTACAGCTTTCTTGGTCACGGGGCGGACCACGACCACGTAAGAATTAAACCAAATTTGAACTATTTTATTTCTCGTCAATTCCCTCTTCGAAACTATTAAGTTGTTTCGTATACACAAGTTATTAACAGCTGTTTTCCTGACCCATTCCCAGGATATAAAATTAGCGTACAGCGTATTAGTATCTATCAGTCAGTTATTTCTCCCAGTTGTTACCTTGATAGTGAGCTCGGCTATCTTTTAGTCTTTTTTATTATTCTTCTCTTAATTCAGAACCATAACAACTATCCTGAATACCAGACAGGAACTTTCTATGGCTTTAACGTTTCCTACGCGCTATAGCCAACTAAAATAAATGAACGACTTTCCTTTATTAACTTGTAAGTTGTTTCAAAAGCGCGGAAATGCGGCGTTTGATTTTTATACTCGGTTGATATTGCCAAAGCTTTGAGAGTGAGTTTTATTTACCGAATGTGGCTAAATGTACTCCGGTTGTGTTTTCATGAGACGTTATGTAAGGCGAGTTTAACGAAATTCACTCACAAGGCTTCTCCGAAGGAACTGGACTGTAAGTGACTTACCTAATGTGTTGGTCCGTCTTGGTTCTTATTCAATGAACGTCGACTCGTGTTATATAAAATGTATTCACAGACTGCCGAATTTCGGCGGTTTTATTCCGATGTACTTGGGTTTTCTAATATGGTTTTTTTTGAGACCTTAAAATACGCAATGAGGGTAATTGAATCTCTTTGAATATGCTGAAGTTTTTGCTAGACACCCACCGAGATTATTTGAGGAATAACTGATGCGTTTTCTTTTTGGTGGGATCAAATAAGACAATAAAATAAAACAACATACGTATAAAAATATTTATGGTTTCAGATAAGACACGAGAAAATCACGCGTTGCCGAATGTAGTCATCAAAAACTTTAATAACATAATATGCATTTTGCAAATCAATACAATAACATAAATTATTTTGCCAAAACTCGAATCAATAACAATAAATCAGGACACGGATACATCGTAGTTTCTCTCAGATCCTTATCATAATGATTTAAATCGTCGAACTCTATTGTTGAATTTCGTTTCCCAACTTTCTCCACTCGATGATGTGCCATATGGTAGAAATTCCCGAAAGTAATCTCAACTGTGGCGCCTACCATCGGTTCACGTTATTTATTACCCACCTCACAAAGACATCACGCGGATGTACGGCGATTATAAAGCGGGTCCCAGATAAAATCGTACCGAACTCGATCCCGTATTGATCGCGTAGCTACGGAGCTGGGTTTTGTTGTTTTTTTTTCTCTCCTACCATCAAATTGCGCTATAGAATCGAAACACGTGCTGTCTTCAAGAAATTACGACTCTTAGGGTGGCTTGTTCGATATAGTTTAGACATGACATAGGGTGTGTAGTTTTGTGCGGTGACTATGTTTTCCGTACCAATAGTACGGGATTTAATCTTTAAGCATCATATTATATGCAATATTATGCATGTTGCAAAGTAATATAGCGAGGATACGAATGATTGGTTTTTAAATATTTCTTTGACATTTAAAAGTAGAAAGTTGTTTAATAATAACGTTGTCATTCGATTTGACTTTCTTGTATCAGTAAAAGTATAATGTGTTCGATGGAATTTTGGACAAGTTTCGTTAATTATACGTTGTGTTTAATTGACACGGCAGATGAGCACGCCCATTCCAAACTATCGAACCCACACGAGTCCAACGGTCTAATGCAATACGAGTCGATGAAATTGCATATAAAAATTAATAGTCCCCGTTGAAAAAAACACAAGCGCTGTCCGATTTCCTTTAGGGCGCCCGACGATGATTTTACGACTCATGGACCTGCCATTATGATATCGACAATTTCATCTATTTTATGACGTAATAACAGTTTTAATCAAAACCCCCCGATCGTAACTTTAAATTTTTACGACAGAATACCAGTTCCTGTGTATAAAATTAGCGTAGTTGGTGCGGGAATGTCCGCGATGTGGACACCTTTTGGTCACGTGAGTGTGCGATGCGCCGGGTGCGACAGATGGCGGGCCAAGCTCCCTTTACAATTGGCCGTCTTGGCTCCGTGGCCTTTTTTTTCCATCCTACCCCCAAAAACTGATTGTGATCAGCGCTATTGAAACATGCATTGTGTACGGTCGCATTGTTGTACGTTGAAATTCTAAGATCCACGGTTTTCTAAAGCCGTATTGCGATTTTCATTTTGTTAAGTTTCTGCGAATTTCTCTCAGCTGTGGGAATGCTTTTTGTCTGGATTAAGGTAATGGTGTTATTGTTGGT
Source organism: Deilephila elpenor (assembly GCA_949752805.1). Classification (NCBI taxonomy): domain Eukaryota; kingdom Metazoa; phylum Arthropoda; class Insecta; order Lepidoptera; family Sphingidae; genus Deilephila; species Deilephila elpenor. The sequence goes on along the minus strand of OX457107.1, from coordinate 12,211,903 downwards.
TTTTACTTTCGAGGGTGTACGGTGCGGAATTATTTGTTCGTTATGATCGTTTTATATTTATTAACGATAGGGTAACAGAATACCCATAGACCTATGACGAAATAGCCATCACATAGTCCTGTGACGGGCTGATGACGTGTAGCAGCATCGTCAGCGCGAAAACTACCTGCGCTCGTTAATGTGCCTTGCAACTATGGCGAGTAGTAACATTTCGAAATGATCTTTGGCGAAAGTCTGTGCGGCAGTGGGTATCAAGAAGATTGTGAGTAAATGCATGTAGGTATGACGGAAACTTTCAACGTAGACTCGTAGTATTAATTATCATTTGCAGTCTATAAACTCTAAACAATTTCATGTTTTTTGAGTTGCCTCGTAAATTTTCCCATATATCATACTCGTATATGTTAGTAAAAATATTCCTATCAGAAAGCCTTTGTTGTCAGTTTTTTCTATATATTGTTTAAGGGCATGCCTTGACATCACATTAAAGCCATTCATAGCTGAGCAACATTGTCTCTGGTGCAACATTAAATTGAGCTATGTATTCACACATCCCTACTAACAATAAGATCATGCGTCTGGTCGACCTTGGTAGGGTCCGGTGTGGCGTCGCGTGGTTGCGTCACGGAGTGCCAAAAGTACTTGACACCCTCCAGAGGCCTCAAAGTATTATGTTTTAGGACCTTTTTTGGAAGTGTAATAGTTGCCTTCCAGGTGGATGAGATTTTGGTTAGGTTACATTTATGTGTATGTATACGATAATCGTGTAAATTGTTCGAATATAAAAGTGATATTATAATATACATATTGTATAAAAGTTTTAATTTTAATCATTATATCAATCCCTTCGGCGGCTTAGAATTTATTGTAATAAAAGATACAATAGTATTTTTGTTACTGATAGCAATAAATTGTCAAATATCTAATTTGATGTATGCCTATGACATGTATTTCTAAAAACTTTTTTTAAATACTAATTTGATTTATGCATATATCTGTATAATTTGTATTTAGTTTCTTATTTTACGTCCGAAAAAGTCTACGATGATCTCATAATTAATACTCTTCAGTCTACAATATTGTAGAATGCAGATAATAAAGACGTTACTGGCTTCTTATGATTCAATATCTTATTTAAAAATCTTATCACAGACACGGGTTTTCCTAGCTTCTAAAAAAAACTGCATTTACATAATAAGGAAAAAAAAACAATATGCATGTTTTCTCTGTGTTATTTTATAGTTTAAAATCTGAGCTCACAAGAACTTATTTATCTATTGCAAATCACTTATGATCATAAAAACTAATAATAGATTTGGTAATACCCGATTGTGTGACAGCAAAAAGGTTTTATGTAACCGCAAAGTCGGTATCACATTGGCAGTGGTCTATTCCTAATCTAATTGCGATAAATGCCAAGCTCGTTGAATAGACTTGTAAATCGGATTCTATAGTCTATGGTACTGTCCATTACTGGCGCCGCTAGTCCTCATGGTGTTTTAAAGGATCATAATATGTAATCTTTTGTTATTATTGATCTTACTCTTCGACATTCTTTTGAATAAGAGTCCTGGTAGTTTAAATAAAAACTCAGATGATATTCATCTGTCGAAATAAACCACAATTATTTATAAATCCCTATATTTTATTACGTACTGTAGATTATTTAGATCCAAGCAGCGAGACTAATTAGATAAAGTTTACTAGTAAATAATATCTTATAATTTCATTATCATTATAAAGATGTATTCCTAACATTTTAGTAATACTATGGACGCGACCTACATCCAGGGCTCTTCTATTTACTTTTTAGCTCATCCGGTTACCTTGATACCTTCCAACGCCCTAATGAAGTACTTTACAACAATTATTTAACACAAGTGTTCCCCTACATCGGGTAGTGTATCGGAGAAGCAGCTCACGTATCGCCAACACGCCCTCGACTTCGTGACTTTTGTGCCCCTCCAGCGGTTCCAATTGAGTTGGCCCTATTTGTACATTTACAAGATTGACGCTAAATGGCCTTTTTGTCTTGGAATTGTAAGTTCGATCCGAGCATGTGTGGAATTGGTTTCGATGTTTTGTGATAAGGATAGACTCTTACGTGGCCAATATTGTCAATATTTTTTGCTTGCGGCCAGAAACGTGAGAAGATTGCTGTTTGATCTAGATATTTATCGGTTGATATTTTTCCACTTTATATGGAGGTAAAATCGTGTAAGGATTTTTTTCAATAACTAAACAAAATGCGACATTTAAACAGTTATTTCACCTCCGTTTTCAGTGAACTAGTGACGGGGTCAACGCATTAAAAAATGGATAATTTGTATACCTTTAACTATATTATTTTAGGAAAGTGCAGATCTGTCGAGTGTCCTATAAGACTAATTCTCAATTATTTCAAATCTAATATGTCTAAAGAAGAGAAGTGTTCAGGTAGATACTTATAAATACTTAGGGCCTTATTCATAGACAGTTTTAAAACTAATAACTATCTCAGTGATCGAATGTTCTGTCCTTTTCGAATGACTTTTGAATTCAGTTTGAACGAAGAAGACATAAATACTTTTTGTTAGATACTTATAAATGTCGCGTCTCTTAATGGTTTAGGTAAATCCCTGGTCCTAGGTGGCAGTAAGAGATGGCTGTTCTTAAGCGGGGTTCTAATGTACATATGTTGATTTTGAGTTCACTATCAGTCATAGTTGGCAGTACAAAAGTGAATTTATATGTTGAGTATAGTCTCTAGATTAATGCGAGTCGAGGACTGCGCCTTGCAGTGAACCGTATCTAAGCAGATTACGCCTAGCCTGCCATACTCGTACCTACATAGCATCAGCCATTTGTGATTATACAATATTCCACATGGCTTCATTTTGTTTACTTTGCTAACAAATAGTTCAACCGTAATAATTAAACGTCTCATAAGTTTCAAATGGAAAATATTATTGGAAACTTTGTTTTGAACAAACTTTGCCGAAACCCGAAGATATTTTTTCTAGTTTGGAAATTACGGATCCTAACAAATTGCCTTCAATATCCCAAAAGTTAACGTAATGGGTGCCCACCAGAATCGAGTTATGAGGCCCGAGCGTCTTTTAAATTCGGCAGATGTCCTCAGCGGAATGAAATTAGCGAGAATTTTTTTGCCCTCGCCGACATTCGGGGCACGTAGAGGCTGTTAGTGCGTCACGCCATGTCCTGGGTTTAATCTCGTAGGAATGTGCGATGGGATGGTCATAACGCCATCGCTGTTGAATTATGACGTAATAAATATGGCGTATTTGAATACAGAGAGTCGTTGAGACGCCCCACTGCACTTTGCACGTTCCTTACGGGCTTGTATTATGTCGACGATTTATTATTTTTGTTAATATTGTAGGAAATACAAGGTCTGTATTAAATTTTAAGTTGTATTGTGATTTCATAATATATCCAGAAGTAGTTAAGTAGTACAAGTGTGTACTTATTATAATCAAGTTATGAATTGGGTTTATTTATTATTGCAAGCGTTCGATAATGTTAGGGTTAAATTTTTATTTAGTGACCTCTCGATTTCAGCCATAATTTAATTTAATGCTGTATGCCTATATTTTCTCTCTTTTGTTCGCCATTTTGCAATTCTGTTTTTCTACTGTTTATTAAAATGCTAATCGTGTTCAAAGCTCACTAAGTATTTCGAACGACACAACAGTCGACGACATGCCTTGTTTCTTTAGTGAGCCATCGTTCATTATGGTCACCATGATTATGATAAGATTTTATCGAAAAAATCCTGATTTGCTTTTATTCTAATAATACTAAAAACAAACCGATCTAAATTGAACCGTCGATTTGTATTGTGTCTTTGTTCTATTGATTTAGGCAGTCAATTCTTTCTATATTGTATTAAATCAAAGCTATAAAATACATCTCATTCTATCTTTTTTTCCTGTGCAATATATATTTGACACGGGCCAATTCCATTAATTCGGACGAATCCGATTAAATCGATTCGCATTGCGAGTTTAAAATTGACTTGTAGCGTTAGCAAAAACGTTTAAGAAGGTTTAATTTTAATTCCACCGAGATATTTCGGGGAACCGTGATTTTGCGATTCTCGTAAATAACGTAATATTACGTTTACTACAAATAATAAGCGCTAAAAATGTCTCACAATGCGACACGCTCGATTTGATGCCCGCGGGTAAACTTGTTTTGTATTTTTTTGTTTATATTCTAAATATAGTTTTTTGTTGTTGAATGTTTATAAGAAGTGGCGAATGGTACGGGTTGTCATTTTTTATATTGATAACTTCGCTGGCTTTCGCGTCATCAGCCTATGCACTGTTATTAACGTCCGTCTATATTGCGATATGAACTGTATTTCTTACTGCAAATTTCTTGGCTTCGTCAAAGATTACCGAAGTAAGGTATTCTTATGGGGACTGCTGAAATGCATTTCAGTTTTTCGGTATGGAAAACCTCATATTGCTTTCTTGGGCTAGAAGGTATACCGTCATGGTGAAATGCTCGCTTTCTATGACAATGAGCTACAGTAAAGATTATCATCATTACCACCACTGCCAATATCGTCATGACATTATCAACACCAACTTGATGTTAGTCAGTTAAACATTTTCCACAACGATTTGTTCGAAGCCAATGCAAAAGTACTATAGCTGACTTTTCACTATTAGTATTTAAGGATTATGTACTCCATCTGGACAGCTTTCACCGAAGTGGTTTATGTACTGGGATGACGTCAAGCAATCGCTCAGTGTAAACACTCCGCGTGTCACAGACTAAAAGGTTTTACTTTTATTGCCTTAAACCCGTACCTATATGTAGCTTCTTAATAGCTTATTTGTCATCTTTTACTACAGTTTCATGTTTATCCCCTTTCTCCCCCCTTATGTTTTATTGGATTAAACGCTATTAGCTCCATGATAAATGTGGAGTTTGTTCATTTCACCTCTCTCTCCCCATTTATGTTTCTGTGGAATTCACGTCATTATGTTTTGTAATAAACAATTTAGTCTAGACATACGGCGAATATATCAAACGTGTAATGTTAGGGGATTCAAATTTAATGGTATTGTTTTGTCTGGATTTTTGCTTTATCGTCTGTACTCAAGGATGCCCCTTGAAATTGCTAAATTTGGTCTAGAAAGGTCTGGAAGCTCAATTACCGTCATTTGATATATGAATATTGCCTTGTACTTTTGTCGCGAATTTTCTTTTTTATACTCGGTACTTCTTAAGTGGTGACTTGTTCTAATGCAAATATGTTCCATTTATCCTCATAATGTTTTCTCGATTATTTAAGTTATCAAATTTTATAATTCTAGAATAAAGACCAAATTGCATAAAGTGATTTCGAAACAAGTTTTACCTCCCATATTAGCAGACATTAACGCAGCACTGAACATATCTGCACCAAATCGCACCGACACGCCGTGATGATATGGAATGGATTCGAAGGATGTAGCCACGGTGAACTAATCGCGCCCGATCGTGTCCGACTAATTCCGACGGCAAATATTGGCCGAGCGGGCCGGCGGAATGTTGCGCCTAAGAAAATTTACGTGGATCGGACCGCACCGCCCAATTATGTGGGCATGATCGGGTACGCTTTTGATAGTTTTGTGGTATCTGTGTGTTTGGCTAGGATAAAATTGTGCCCGCCTTTATTTGTATTAATGATCCTGCATATGTAGAATGAAACAGCCGTGCCAAGAACGAATTTTACTCTACTAAAAGTATTGTTGGTATGAATTACCATGGACAGTGACGGAACAGTCTAGAATCTACACTCTAATGTATAGCATTGTAATAAGCAGATACTCTAAATATACTTGCTAAGACCCAAAGCTGATATTCTTAGATTAGTTAATGATTATGATATTATATTGAGCTTGTGCCTGAACAATTGTCACTTTACAATTTGAGCTCTGAGATGGGCTTTTAATAAGGCTTTGTTGAAAACTGAAGCATTATCTTACTTGTCTGTGCGAAACTAAGTATAAGCTTTAAGCGTTAAGACCACCCATTGAAATTTCACAACGCATTGATGTTCTTTATTATTTGAATTTATATTTCATGTTATTTTCTCGCATTCACAATATTTTTTACTATTGTGCTATGATTGAAAAATGAATCTAATCTGAGCCGAGTTTTTTCGTGTTTCACACCATCTGCTCTGTACATCTCAATCTCCAAATAATTGTTAATATTAGTGATACCGCGCGCATTGTGTTTGTACCTGCACGCCGGATGTTATGTTTGCATTATTTTCCATGGTCCCGATATCGACTACCTGCCTGCTTACCTGACCACTGTAACAACAACCGACTTCAATATTCCCAATTTGTGTTTATCTACGGATCTTCCGAGAACAGGATTGTTTGCAATGGACGAAATGCTATTAACCATCGGCCAACGAATGTTGATGAATAGGACTCTGTGTCGACTGTTTTTGCACTTTCCTATTGTGTTTATACAATCTGTAAGTTCTTTGTACAGCGCAATGATACTGACAATTGTTTTTTTAATACTGTTAAAACGTGTAGCTTTGTCTGTGTGGTTCCAATATATTGATGTTTATAAGACATAAGCATTTGGAATTTGACTATGGTGTTTATTATCGTATCTTAGCATAGATATAAACCATCCTCTTGATAGTACAGATGAAATGTACGATTCTAAAGTCAATCGGTAAAGTTGTTGAAAAGTTATACCGTCACAAACACACGTAAACAAGATTTTTATATCACGATCGTTGTGATAAATCGGTCCGCGGTTAAACTCAATGCCAAGCTAGACAACACACAATTGTGCAATTACAGAAAAACTGTAGTTACTCGGCAGTCGCTCGTGAAGCACGTACCATTATACCGGCATTAATTATTTACAGTTTACGATCGCGCCGGGCAATAATGAGTGGGCATCGTACTCCGCCAGTCGCCGTCACAACAAACATGCAACGCTATCCATCCACCGATTTGATAACTGCACTAACGCTGCACACTAAAATTAACTGCCAATTTGCAAATAACGTTTTGCTGTTGGAAAACAATCGCAGGAGGCTTCCACTTCCCCAAACCGAGTCTGTTCGACAGTGCTTCCGATACTCCGACGGCAGACATAATTTTGCCGCGCACGGGGTACATGTTGATCGTAAAATCCACCCTCTGCCGGTACATTATTAAACGTATCGTTTGTTTTATTGTCGCATATTAAATTGGACATGAAAATGCTTTATTGATACTTTTGATGAGCGTGACGTAACGTTCGGTTTGTTTGTTTTTACAATGTTGTTTTGTGTTCGGCGAATTGACGTATATCGCGAGTTCCAATGTTATTTGGGAATTTTAGTACCGTTTAGATTCTAGTTCTTAGTATTACCTATTTGGTATTAACACCTTGTGTATAAAACCTATGCGAATTACGTCTATTGTCTGTATTGATTTTGTAGTTAATAGTGCCTCGATTTAATTGCCGAATTGGAAGCAGGAGGTTAGATCTAGAATTTATAATGGATAGATTTTGTAATAGAAATTACTCGAAACCTATTCGTATATTTTGGCTTTCCTAAACTTACGGCTTCTAGATTTCTAGTCCAGTCCAGACCCAACTGTCCTAACGATGTTATCATCATTATCTTCTACTGTAAGAACACAGGTTTCCCCCACGGTTCGCAATCGTCTGTCCACCTTGTGAGTCCTGGTATCAATAGCTTAACTTCTTTGTATTTTATAGCGTCTTATATTTGCCCTTATTTAGAAAACCAAACAATTATATGTGACACGTGATCTATTCTTTTTTTTATGATACACCTTACTGTCACATTCTAGTCCTGATCCCACACTAAGATCGAGTCTTGTGTTGTTATCAGAAACTACGAGAGACTTTCGGTCTCACAAACACTCAGACCAGAAACAAATACTTGTGGATCACACAATTATTTGTTTCGGTGCGGGAATCGAACATGCTGCCTAAATTTTAAACTATATTTATTGAGAAATAATTTACATATATTTGATTAATGTCCCAATTAATATGAGAGTAATTCTTAGTACCCATTAATTTAAACGCACACGTTTATGTAGCTAAGTACTTAATTAATTATCACATTAAATAGCAATGCTAGAGTATTAAATATGTATGTCAAATGATTTGATTGATGTCAAGGTGCATAATATAATCGCTATTAGCTACTGGTTTGGATTTTTTAAAATAATGTTTTAGTAGTTAGTCAATTAGTCGTATTTTTAAGAATACACGTAGCTATAATCATAAATATTTTAATTTATTTACAGCATGATTCTTTAAAATCATCTTGTAAATCTTAATTATCTTCTTAAGTGTTTAATGATAACAATTTTCCTAAAGATTGCTGGAGAGTTTTTAATTTTTAGGAATAAGCAACAACATGACGGTTATGGCTGTACTTTCCGTGATTCCTTTGCCTATTTCACTTTAAAAAAATGGCATTTCATATCAAAATATAATAAAAACCGTAATGATAAGAACCGCCGGCACGCTCCGTCGATCCCTGACCACGGCGTTAAAACAACTATGTAATGCTAATTGCGATTCGCACAGATATATCATATTAAAAATTACATTTACTGCAAAAACGCGTGTCAACTTCACGGTGTATGGCCAACGTGAACTTTTAACGTTACGCAATCTGATTGTTTTGATAAATGAATTGTTGTTGATTGACGAGGATCGGAGGCTTGCGGCTGACTTCCGTGTAGATTTTACGTTACTAGTGGGTATTTTAAAATAACACTGAAAGTAGCGGAAACAATTAGATAACTAAGTTAGGAATATTTAATGTAAAACAGTATTTTTGGTCTTGAAATCTAAATTTTGTATGAACTAATAAATATGTATAATTAACTTTTTAGCTTATGTATAATATCTATACCCTACTGTAAGACAGAGGGCTTTAATATAATTGATATGGCTTAGATTAAGTTATTAAATTACATATTTTAGAGCCTACTTTTTGACTTCCTTTAATTAACATATTACAAAATATCACATAGTTTTTATTTGTTTATTCATTGCGCTACCTAGGTGAAAATTCTTCCCACAAATCCTTTATAAACACATAATCAACAAATCCACATATATAAGTGTAAAAAATGTTAACTCTCCAGCGATCCGGCTGTAAGAAAATATTGAGCTCCCGGTGCCCAAACGGGACTCGATATCTTCACCGAGTTTATTGTTCGCGCGTCGTATTCGCCGTCGTATTCAAAAGAGTTATTGGTTATTGTCAATAGACGTTATTGTTCGCCCGGGGAGAGCATCTTTCGAAAGCTATCTCCTTTCGAGAGGTCGTAAATTTTAAATGAATCGCTCCGTGATTGCGATCGTCGATGTGAATTTTGGAATGCATAGAAAAAAACGCTCGTTTATTGCAATGGGGGTATGGGGGACCGTCGGGCGTTTTTGTAAGGTTAAATAATGCAAATGCGACTTTTCAGAAATGGGATCATTTATTTTGTTTATGTTTAGAGACCGAGATATACATTTTGTATTTTATTAGCCTTTGCTTCATTAAGTCTGACTGGCAGAGTAGTTGATTAAAAAATGACGTGCATAGTTCGATATCTCAAATTATAATATATTCGTGAAACTTTATTTGGACGAAATTGGTCCGAGATAACTGGCATAATGATTAGAGTAAGGATTTTCCAGTCTTCATTGGAATTCAGCAATATATGGCTGAAGTATACAATATGTAAGTACATATATATTACGGAACTGCATGTGTAAACGCAATAAAATGACTCGAGTGATGGATATCACGATACGATTTTTATGTTCGCGAGGGAGTAAGTGAATTCGTGTGTAGTCAAAAATTTATTGAAAAGCGTTGCCATGACAACCGTGCTATTTCTATTTCCATAAGTTTTTGTATGAAAATATGTTGGCAGTTATTTTATTTGATCTTTTATTGATGTGTTAGGTCTTTACACAACTTTAGAAATTTTAAATAATAATGGTAATGATTCCGATAATCCATCGTCGTTTTGGTATAAATTGTCTTTCGTACGCATTAAATATTTTGAGAAGGTCACTGGAAGAAATAGGTGAAAACGCTCACCTCAAAATTTCACTCCACCCACACACGACATACATACATCTAAATACCCACTTAATACATTTTCGCGTTGCAGTGAAATACGATTACAAAAGCTTTTGCCGAACTATCCGCTCGAGAATCCATTACGCTCTCAAAACAAACATATTGACGATTAGTTTATTAAATAAAAGTGTTTAAAAATCAACACTTATTCCGTGTGTGTGTCTATGTGTGCACATATGGTTGTGTGTTTGTGTGTGTGTTCCTGCGAAATCCCAAACGTTACAATTGTCGGGTGATGTACGGGTCGTAATTTCTGCGTTTGTAGGTCAGCCACAGTGCATGCCGGATCAGTAGGTCAGGCATTGGCTATTTTTATCAGCTGTTAATATTTACGGGAAATGTACGATTTTTGAGGATTGTAAGAATTAGTGCGATGTAATATTTTTCTAGTTTCATGCTTTGATTGAACGTACAGAGATTCTATCAAGGATATTGTAAGAGGTTATGAGTTATAAGAATTATTAATATTTTTATTATTATATATTGTAGCTTATATTGGCATTTGATGGCAACCACGTGTTGGCCATATAAAGTTTAACTTCGTGATTAGATTTAAAATTAACCAGCAACCAGCCCGGCACAACAATAACAGTTAATGGTTTGGTTTAGTCTTTCTGATTTTAATCAGGATTTATAGTCGCTGTCAAAATATTAGAAACACTTTTTGCAATAGTTATTATAAAAATTATTATTTACAATATTTTTACATCCTTTTGAATTAAACAAAAGCTTACAATAGCTGATACGAAATGATCAAACAAGTTTCTATTGTAGATGAATTGCAATGCAATCTGATCAATAAGCAGATAAGTGAGAGTCGAGGGGTCAGCAGAGATTACAACCCCAATTACGGTAAGACAAAAAGCATCCGATACGTGTGATTGATGAACGTTCCCCGGCGAAAGGATTGTGAGAAATGGCATACGGTTCTCTCAACACCGCGGGTAATGGCGAAAAGTTATAAGGTGTTATGGACGGAAGAAATTGATAATATTCAGATTTTTTATTTCTGATTAATTTCATAATTGGTAGAGCATCTTTCAAAAGCTATCTCCTTTCGAGAGGTCGTAAATTTTAAATGAATCGCTCCGTGATTGTGATTTTAGGGCATTCTTTGGCATTTAGGACAATGTAGGTGTTGGTCTACTAGATGTTTTTGGACACGCATCGTTAAGTTGTAGTTCAAAACCTAATGGTAAATTGAGTCTAAATAGAATATTGACTTTGATCCTTGGGTTTGTAGTATTAATAGATTGCTTAAATAATGGTTTGTTTATTAAATAAATACTACTGAACTTTAATGTACGCGTAAGGCTGGTTTAAAATACAATATAGCAGTTTGTTCTTCGAAAAGATAGAATTATTAGTTTCTATACAAAGTTAAAATGGGTCAATAACTTGCGTAGGAGTGAAAATAACATCAACCCATTTTTGTTTTTAAAACAAATTAAAACAATTAATTTAGCAGGTATTTCGTCTTGTTTTATTTACTTTACTCTCAATGATTATAAATATTATTAAAACAACAAATAATGCCGTGTTAAAAACACTGTATAAATTTGATTAATAAATTATCGCATTTTGTCATGTATGAAAACAACACAGTAACTAAATAAACTTTTATTGTGCAAACATGCGCCCTTTGTTTTGTATTGCAAACGCCTATACGAAATCGTGTTGTTACAACATTCGCAAAAGTGAATTCAAATGATTCGAGAACGGTTCGCAGACGTGACTCACTGTGTGAATATTAGCTACACGCGATGTCAGCTGTTGCTAAGTCTGAATATCTACTCGGAGCATATTCCGCATTCTTATACATTTTCTCTATAAAGATTGAGTTAATAGCCGCCGGAGCGTCCCACGTGCCGCCGCCTTAAGGCCAAGCGGCCGCGACGCCGCCAATTTTTATCAACCATTTAATTAATTTAAATTATTACTCAATGATTCTGTGAGAACGCTTTTTTTCGACGTAATTTATTCGGTGGGCGTGTGCACGCTGGTGTCTGTTGGTTCTGAGATTTTTACATATCTAATTGGGTATTTTACTATAAGAAAGAAAAAATCTAAAAACTATAAATGTATATAGTAGAGCATTAAGCAATAAGTATATGTTAATTTCAGTTTTTATTTCCAAGGAATAAATTTTATAATTCGTTTTGAAAATTTCAATTTTTTTATCTGTCCTAAAAATATGTGAAACGGCTGCCACCATGATGGATAACGATTCTACGTCATTCCGTAAGTAGAATACCCCCTCCGGTGTCCAAGAGCTCATACAAACACAGGTTGTTTACTGGTTGAGTGACGTATCATTTTAAAGGAACATGGGGCCTAGCGTTTTCACATATTTGCGCGCATAAATTTAAAATTTAAATTTTAAATGGTTTTTTATTGGACTTGCCGAGCGAATAAAAAATTGATATTTTTTTAAATAGTTTGTCTTAATCTTAGGAACAACTTAAAAGACTTTTTGAAAATGGGTAGAATACCCAATTACTGGATTCACGATCGATCTGATGTTTTGTTAATGTGGAGGTGCGCGCCTAATTGTTTCGTGTAAAATGTTTTCCTTGTTGATATGTTTTTTTTTTCAATTAATACGGATGTTTTGTTTTGTTAATCGTTTCTGAATAGCAAATTACTTTCCCTTTCTACTTGTGGTTACTCATGTTAAAATTAGAAACGTTATTGATTGGAGGCAATTAAGGAATATTTACATTTATTAAAAATGAACCATTATAAGCGACACGAATTATAATTGAAATTATGAACACAACAAAATGGCGTTCTATCAACCTGTGACGTCAGTCGCAACATTTTTCACCGACATAAAGAACTATTTTCAACCCATCCAAAAATTATTAATCGACCTCGATCTACACGAATAATTCTAAATAACAACAATGTCCAGTATTACGTGTCCGCATTCTACCAACCGGTCGGCGTTAGTATTGACCGGCTCTCCCCCTTAACGCAGTAATTGGGCCAGGATGTCGGGAATAACCGGTTGAGTCAGAGCCGCTCGTGACTACCGCCCACGGCAGTCCCTAGCCTAGCGGAATGTTGGTGGGACTGCTTTTTCTGCAGTGCATTTGGGTCAATAAAAAATGAAATTGCACCTGTGTAGTATAGGTTCTTGGTTCCTCATACAATTTCAGGCTATACCAGTTCTATAAGGTTTCTGCCTGTTGCTATGTCGTCTATCAGTGCCAAGAAATGAAATTGCACCTGTGTAGGTAAAGGATTTTTAGTTCCTGCCACAGTTCGGAAGTCATATCAATTAGGTTTATGTCTGTTGCTATGTCGTGTACTAATGCCAATTCATGTAAGGTTTTGCTAACTTAATAACTCACCCGATATGGATTGTATGACCTAGAAATTAAATTAAGGTTTTCTGGGTTTAGTAACCATACGTGTCAGATGGCGCTGGATGAAATTTTCTGACAGCCTATCTGCAGCATTGGACTTCTTGCGACTGATTATTCTAATCTGTATGTTATTTACAAAGCAAAAATAACCGCGATAACTTTATGACAGTAGTCGTACATTACGCCATACGTACATTTAGCAATAAAATGTTTGTGAATATTTCATTGTGATAAAATCACATACTCACATAATAGACAATTAATTAAAATTAAAGGTGTTTGTAATTAAATATATATTTATCAAATATATTTATCAGAATTTAAGTGGAGATAACAGTATAAATTCCAAGAACTCAGTCCTTAATTAAGACGTTAGGCCGAGGTATAATTTGTGTTCTCATCAGGGTTTGTAGTTCGTGGCACTAATCAATGTGTTCTGTTTTATGAAGTTTTGTTGAGCAATTTAAAGGGCGAAGAAAAGGGTTACTTCTTTATAAAGCGTTTTGAAAGTATAATAGGAAGGATATTATTAATTGGTTAGAAGTCACTATCGCCCGATCGTCGGCAATGTATGACTCTCCATAAATACCTACGCCAATGTGACACATTTCGTGATCTGCTAGTGTTCGTTTCATTTCAGCCAGCGAGAAGTTAAAATTCGAGTGTGTTTTGGGTCAGCACTACACATGTAGTTACTTTTATGTTTCACTATAATTATGTATACCTATCGTCCATCACGCCACATCTAGCAGCCACTTCCTGCTCTCATACGTAACAGGTTTCTTAAATAAGCCATAAAATATAGCGGTTTTTTCCGCATGTCCGATGTAAATTACTCGCCAAACGACAGACGATATTTTTTAAGCGAGCGAGCGAGCATTATTTTTTTCGTCAAGCATCTCTCGTACCAATAAAAATGAATGGATTCACAAATTGTTATTCTCAATGTCGCGCTTCGTGAATTTTTATATATAACTCGCCAATTTCTAGTGGAATGGTGCGTTCAAGGTCCACCGATACTGGATATAGGTTAGTGGGGAAACGTATCAGCATTGATATCAACTAGTTCGTGATAAAACGTCTTTTGTCTGAGAATTTTGTGGGCTGTGTTTTAGATCGGCGCGTTTTTGATCCGATTGGAAAATTACGCTGAGCTTGGTTTATGTGTTACGAATATTTCAGTTGTAACAAATTAGATTTTTTTACTTTGGGACTTTTGATACTTACTAATTTGATCTTATTAGATTTCGTTTCATTGAATCCATCTTAATAAAAAATCACTTTCTAATAGTGCTAAACGGCTCAAACTCCTGATGGAACCACAAAAGAAACTCTATTTTTTGAAGTCTTACACACGTAGTCTTAGATAAATAGGTTTAATGAAGAATTTAAAGGCTTAAATATTTCAAATCACTAATACGTTCCTAAATGAATTGCAGATATTTCACGATTCAGCGAATTTTTCGAGCGATAAAATCACGCTCGTATTATCATTAATCCCTTCAGTTATTTGGAAATATAATCTCCAAAACGATTTTACCCATTTTGATTAAATTTTCTTGATAGAAAGATTTTAGGAGATAAGATCTACAACGTATTTTTACAATGGAGTCACTTTTTAGACGTATTTTCATGTCGAATTTTATTACTTCTCGGTAATATCCACAATATTTAGTATCGAGTGCAAATCGAACGGTGGGAATTGTGTAAAAGATTTGTTACGTTGTGTAGTTTTGTTTTCGGAAAACTACCTGAAATATTGCCAAATTTTTTGATAATCTAAAAAATTCTCCGTTACTCCTCAAATTCTAAACCATTTCTGTGCAAAAAGTCGTGTAAATGCTGCACCATTTCCAACACTTATTTATATGTATGATTCTATCATTTCGCAATTCGCTAATATAGCCCATACACTGCCCAGACATTCAACACCGACACGACCAGACAAAGAGGTTCTCGACTTGTACTCCCGCGCAATGCTTAATCCACGCGCGAACTATAAATAGTGCGAGGCTCATTGTTACATAGTTTCGTTTGCCAAAACGATTTGCATGCGATGCGGTACTGAAATACCTCATTGATTCACTGCACTGTTATGTAATAACTTTGACATTTCCTTTTTGCATTGTGTAATGTCACTTTCGTTCACAATGCGGTTAAGTCCGATGTAGATAGATACATGCTCTAACGTTTGGTCCAGATTAGAAGCTGAAATCGATTGTTGTATATCTTGTGACGTTGGTTATCCATTATTGTATTGATAATAATAGTTTATAGTTAAGATTTACAAGTGGTTCCTATTATATTAGAGAATGTTGCAAAAATAACGCTTTCATCGAATTTCACATTCTATATTAATTTTGTTATTTCAGAACGTCGCCTTTTGTATTCTAAATATTAAATCATACCACGCTGTGCGCACAAAAAATAATAATCCCGCATATTTTTAAATACAAAATTCTCTAAATTTCGTCGTATTATCGTCCATTTCATTATACCATAATAGCCAATTCCCATTGCGTTCAGTTTACTCGGAGCCCGCATATTCGATTACAAAACGTTGTACAATTAATATTCAAAAGGCGTTTTTTTCTGTTTGTTAAATTATACGTTACACCGGTCTTAATTAACGAAATGCAGCGACATAACAGAGTATTTATTTTATGTTCTGTTACTTGTAAATTTAGACTACCATTACATCGATTTAGTAATTCGCGTCGTTCGGTAGTTAATGGGTCCACTTTAAATGTCAGGCTGTAGCTGTGTGTTACTTAGTAGATCTGTCTATACGTAGTTTCATCCACTGTTGGGTAAAGACCTTTATGATTTAGAGTTGCTAAACTTCATATGTATTAAAATTAATATGTACAGCTTTCAGTTATGCGAGTTGCCTCAAGATGTCACCTTTCTCAGTTGCAATGAGTAACAATTAGCTAGGAATGAATGCGTAACGTTGAAAAGTCATAGGTGTGCGACTCTAGATTGCGATCTCCGTTTTATCATTGCGGTCTGCTTTCAACTAGGTTATCTCTAACTAGACCACTCATGAGATCTCCATGGGCCATTTTTATATATACCTATCGATCATTTCACGCACGGCCGTCATGACACATCACTACGATATATACTGCGAAATAACATTTACTGTTTAGATTGCTTCCTTATTCCTCTAAATTGGCACCGGTATATTTCTTTTCTATTCATTACTGCCTCATAAATATTCACTGCCATAAATGTCATTACATCAATCGTTCTTTTATTTGGCTCTTCTTTAGTTGTAATATCTTTTTGATCTATTGTTTTATGTGTATATTTAACTTTCTTTGTTGTATGTACGTATGTATGTTTTATACATTAAACATTGTTATTTATTACTGATGTTAGTATATTATAAACCTAAATTACTCACAACTAGTGAATTCCATTATTCATTTCCCCGAGTTCTATTGCTATCTGCTTCACCTGCGCCATGACCCATCTTTGTATCCTCACTATTAACCTAAATACTAATTTTAACGACTTCCACTTGCAAACATACGGCTATTATATCGTGCCAATGTCTCATTTCACCTCTAGATTCGTATAAAATATATGATAAGTTCACTAAATGTATTTGTAAACTGTGAAATTCCTAAGACTTCGTAATTACTTGATGAGTGTGTGGTATTTCATTTGTACATACAGATTTGATGAAACTAATTAATTTTCCGTATCAAAGGCCATGTGGATACGACGTTAAGTAATTAAAATTATCTAATATTGACACGGCGGTCACGTGCTCTGATTGTCTACATTCAGATAAAGCGATTAAGTGTTATTAGGAAGTTTTTTATAGAGCGTTGCTAACGAGTTGCTATGAGCGACAACGTTCTGTAATTCTTCTCTGCATTAACGATTTGTTTTTTTCTTGTACACAGCTACTGCAGTTATTCTAATTATACAATTAGGTTTCAGGTCAGCTTTCAATAGTAAGGTTTGTTCCCTCTTTAATCCTCTATTAACGTGACTCCTATTTTGTTTTAATCACCGCAGTATTAAGTAAATTATGTCAAAACAAGAAAATTATAATATCTAACTTGGTTTTGTAATCAAATAAACCAGTAGTTTCTATCTATCTCTCAAATTCTTACTTATTAAATTATTTTCATTAACTTCATAGATTAATTAAGCTATATATGCCACGGTACAATCAGGACTGGACTGGATTGGTTAATTAAGCTACATAATATGTACCTTTGTTACGATACAGGCAATCGTATTGGACTGTAATTATTATCAATGAAATCGTGAATTTCATTTATGGGTGATATGACACACTAGCAATCAATAAAATGTACTCATTAATGTATCCTATGCTCGTATTTCCTAATAAGTAGCAGATAATCGCACGCATAGTGACAGATCAGCCATATCCAGCCCGCAACGACGAGACTGGCGCGGTACCAGAATAGTCATGTGTAGGTTGCGTCAGACGATCGACGCCGGCGCCGTCGCATGTCGGTCACTGGGCTACAGGGTAATACATTACGCTATATCTATACATAGTGTAAAACAAACTTGCTTCCCGCAGTGCCTATGAACGCTCACATCTTTTATACTACGCACGATTTAAATCTAGTTTTCAGGAATAGATAAATTGATACAGGACGGTTTATGCATGAATTTTTATTAGATATGTCTCTGTTGTGGAGTGGAGTAAAGGTGGGCTGGACTGCTTGTATGTATACGTTATATACGCGATATCTATACGTACGTGCGGAGTCACGTGTTGGTAGTCGCGCGATATTATATGTGTTTGTGTTTGTACTGGCATGTGTGGATTGGGGTTTTTTAAATTGATCCAATGCACATGATTGTTACTGGAGTAACTAAATGGATTTGGAAAAATAATTATGCCAGATGGTCGGTTTTAATTAGTTTTGATAATGTTTTTGATTATATAAAATTATGAAAGCGAGTTTTATTGACTCGTCTTCAAATACATTGAAGAGTGTGTCGATAGAAACTCACAAACTAAGATTTAGGGTTTAAATTTATTTGCTAATACTTTATTTATTATGTTTAACTGTAAAACATCTTCGAGTCGTAAAAATGATTTAAGCGAGGATTTTTATGTACCGTATTGTGTTATTTTAGTTAAATAGGTTCTGTTGTAAACTATTGTTTTCCAATAGTCCAGAACATGCCGGGGCAATAAAATTATACTAGTTCAACTCTGAGTCAACGGCACTCCTTAGAAACAAATGTATCTTTATTGGACAATAGCACATATCTTTGGGTAAACCCAAATTATTTGGACAATAGCCCAGATTTTTGGGTAAAGTCTTATTTACTGTATAAATATTTTATATAATCTATCCCCACCGATCCTCGCACGGACACATATATATTATAAGGGTCGTGTTATTTTTAAGGAGCAAGGACAGAATACATCTCTCGTCCTGAGCACATCTCGATCTGAGTCACATTAGTTATCAGTAATAGTTGTTATTTTACTCCGCCTTTATTTGTGTTATTGTATGTTATTTATAAGATTATGTACTATAGTTAATTTCCCAGGGATTTAATACCTACACTTAAACCCACCATAAAGGTCAAAGTTCATGTTATCTAGGTATGTCTATTATAATTTTTTGTCAAATTAAAATGAAACGAATAAATTAACATTTATTCAGGTATATAATAATGATGACTAGTATAAATCAATTCTACTTTATTTTTACTTATTTTATTACAATATTTTTTTAGTAACAATATTATAAGATACTTCGTAGATAAGTGAATAAATATAAAATTTACTAAATAGATAATAATCTAGCGTCAATGAAATTCTAAGCAATTAGTCATAATACATTTTTTGTGAAATATTTTATTCGACTAATTGAATAAAGTTTCGCGTTCAGACGTGCAAAAAAATCCTAATTTTTCGAGCTTATTATATAAAGTTAAATTCACCTTGAGTTTTTTCAATTTCAGTGTCGGGAAAAATTTAATAGGAATATTCATTTTTACAACTCCATTATGTTTTGTTCTATGTAACCTTGCCTCGTTTTAAGAGGTGGTGTACCTTAAGTTAATTTTGGCTACCGTCTGGACGATCAAATCAACTTGGATAGTACTATCTATATGTATATTTGTATATACTACTTTACTTTATTTTATTACTTGTAGCTATTAGATTATTTGTATTTGATTTATTATTCAGTGTTACTTCTATCTCTTACACTTTAAACTGCCCTCTGTTAATCCTTTTCAAAAATCCATCCCATGGTTGTCTGTAAGATATTGCCTTTGAGCGATAAGACCGCCAATTGTACTTTTTTATGTATGTGATTTTCTTTTTATTTGTATTTTTTTTGTGTGTGTGCAATAAAGTGTATATAAATAAATAAATAAAAATCTCCATATTAAAAATATTTGAACGACTTAATTTTTCCCGAGGAACCATTCGCTTAAAAACTGATTGGTTTTTTTAATTCTTATGTTTTTTGTTACATTACGTTCTGTTTTAATAATTTTCAAAAGACAATGACCTCGTTAGCTCACAGCAACAATGTCTCTGGAACGTGGAGTCGTAAGTTCAATTGGTCAGGGCTGTATTCAGTTTTGACGCAGGTGATTTCGCTCATATTGTGACGTGTTGTTTGTAAGGGAATTTCTTACGTTTCGTCACTACAGGTGGATCGTGTCTCGAAGTGGCAGACGATAGTATGTTATTTGTCAGTATTGCTGGATAATACATTTTCTTTGTGCAACTTATTTGAATTGAGAACTGAAAAAAAAAAACACATTTTAATAAGAAAATTCGTTCTGTGAATAAGATATCTGGAGAGTTGTTGTTTCCATTCTTACTCTTTCCTAGTCTATTCTATTATTAATACCAGTAACACTCCTCATTTTTCGATGGTGGCCGTAATATACTGCCATTATTATTCAATTCAGAAAAATATTTTACGATTATTCTTTAATGACATCTACACTACAAAATCACGTGCGTATTATAAAAAACTCATGAAGTAATCCCACAGCAGATGTACACAATAAATCGATACATGTCTGCTAGTATTTCCGCGCTTTACGTTTATTTTCGTACGCACGCTTCGGGCCTCACGAGATGCCCGTTGCAGCGCATGCAGCATCCACATGTCTCAATGTCACTTTGTGAGAAAAACCCGGTAAAGTACGAGTTGGAGTTGGGTAATTAGGGTTCCGTGCCATGGTATATGCAATTGCAAGGTTTTGTTTGTAGTAAAAAAAGAAGCTTTATAATTACCAGAACTTTTCGGATTTATAATACATACATACATACATACATACATACATACATAAACTCACGCCTTTATCCCAGAAGGGGATATTTCGCCTTGTATGTTCTGTCCCATGATGTAATAGGGGGAGAAACTATCGCCATATCGGGTACAAATTCCTGACTCCGGGATAATAATGAATAGAAAAACCCAATATCACTTTACCCGATCCGGAATTCGAACCCAAGGCTTGAGCTTTGTAATAAAACTACGGCACCGAGGCGGATGTGTTGTGGGTG
The DNA here is from genome assembly GCA_949752805.1 of Deilephila elpenor. Taxonomy (NCBI): domain Eukaryota; kingdom Metazoa; phylum Arthropoda; class Insecta; order Lepidoptera; family Sphingidae; genus Deilephila; species Deilephila elpenor. The sequence goes on along the minus strand of OX457107.1, from coordinate 12,190,839 downwards.
TCAGAAACCCGAGACTAATATTTGTGGGCCACCAAATATTTGTGTCGGTGCAGGATCGACCCCACGGCTTCTCGTTTCACCGGCGTTCAGCCGGCGTCTAACCGACTGTACCATGGAGGCTGTATGTGAATATGAGAACTTGGTTCTTGCCGAATTTCATGGTTCTAATTGAATGGAATGTACCATGACTGCTTTACAGACATACGGACAGGCGGATAACGCAGTGATCCTGTAAGGGTTCAATTATTCTTATCTCGCTACGGAATTCTAAAAGAATCGCTTATTTTTATCATGGGACTTCGGCGAAAATTTCCGCTACATTGTTTAGGTGACATACACTATTGGATAATGGCCAGATTTTTTTAATGTTGCGGAAATTAAATTATTCGTTTTATATGCGGTTTAATGGTGTGATAGACGAAAATTAATTAAATGTTGCTAGATATATTGTTGCGACTGCTATGTTCTAGAATACCTAGGTTTGTTATTCAAAAATTATGTGAAATTGTGTTTAAACCTATTGAGCATCTATTGCAACAAAAAAAATAACTTTTTGCATATATAAAAAGTGTTAAATAAAAGTAATTGTAGCAATATATGGTTATTTTTAAGTATTAAGCTAGTGTAATTGACTGTTATATAACTCTCTTTCAACTGCAGAGCAAGCCCTTTCCCAACATTAGCACATGCATGTGTTAATATTGATAAATAGTTTGTTGGTCCAAAATATTAAATTTGTTACTCATATCACTTTAATAGAATCAACATGTGTGTTCCTCCCTTTTGCCGGACCATTATTAGGTACAAATAAGGTTTCATTGTTTTATAAGTTACGAGCTATTGTCTCCCGAGGTTTTGCGTGATGACATTATGCTTACAACTTGATGTACGGTACTGTGTCATGCAAGACATGAAAGTCACAGATGAATAAATATATATATTTTATCGCCGTGGATGGCGGGACGAGCATGCCTTTCGCCTGATGGTAAGCGATACGACCGCTCATGCACAGTATTAAAACCAAAAAACACCAACCACAAATCAATGCTTAGCATTCCATTAGATGTTAAGTCTCATTAAGTCCAGTAGTTACTCTGGCTACAATGTCCTTCAAACCGGAACACAACAGTGCATTTACACTGCTTTGTGGCGGAAAAAACAGACATCGCAGTGGTAACCATGGCGTCTTACATATGAGAGACCTACCACCAATAAACAACCAGTAGTTATAAAAATAATTACAGTTAATATAATTATTGCAATTATATCTAACCGTTGGACACATAAAACGTAGAATGCATCAATGGTACATCAGAAAAAGCGAAGCGAAATATTTTCTAATAAAAAAATAAACTGAAAATTCGCGTAGGTAACTGATGCCGCCGATAGATAATTTTACCAAAGCCATACTTCAATATAATATGGTATAGGAATGTTTCACGTCCACTCTCTAGGCGGAGGGTCAATAAAGCTATTTGATGGCGCTGCGGTGCCCATTACTGATAGCAAAGAGGAGGGACCGACGCGTGGTCACCATGGTTTCGAACACTGCGGGATATTGAGGGAAAAATATGTAGAATTTTCATGTGATTGTTAGTTTAGCTGGTGAAGTTAATGAATAAGTGGAATGTGGAAAGTGAATTGTGAGGTTTTAAGTTAAATTTCGAATATGAAACTCATAGTGTTAAGTAGTTTTTAGATCTTAAAAAAAATCTGGGTTTGAGTCGTTCAAATGAATTGAGGTCGTGGAGACGACCTATTTTATATTGTTATATTATATTGTTTTATATTATATTATTTTTATATTATATTATTATTAATGTCGACTTTAAATAAATGTAGGATAAGGTTCAGTAAGGAAGTTAATTTACTAACAATGATTTTTTGGATTACAAAGACTTAATATACATTGCACTTAAAACAGTGGTAGTGGTATATGGGTTGTAAGTCAATCCATCCATCCATCAGCCAAAGGACGTCCACTGCTGAACATAGGCCTCTCCCAATGATTTCCACAGTGACCTGTTGGAGGCAGCCTGCATCCAGCGACGTCCCGCCACCTTTACCAGGTCGTCTGACTATCTTGTGGATGGACGTCCTACGCTGCGCTTTCCGCTACGTGGCCTCCATTCGAGAACTTTTTGGCCCCATCGGCCATCAGTTCTCCGCGCTATGTGCCCCGCCAATTGCCACTTCAACTTACTAATCCGCTGGGCTATGTCGGTTACTTTAGTTCTCCTACGGATCTCCTCATTTCTGATTCGATCTCGTAGGGAAACCCCGAGCATAGCTCTCTCCATAGCTCGTTGAGTGACTTTGAGCCGCCTAATAAGGCCCATAGTGAGAGGCTGTAAGTCAATAATTGTGTGCTATTCACTAGTAACTTATATGTTATGACGTATAATAAGGTACGCAAGTTCATTTCCTGATTACATTTCTTATAACAATTACGTACATATTTTTTTACATGTTGACTACGTTCGTGGGTCTTTCTTTCGTCAATAACTGATGAACAGTGACAAAAAAGTATTCAAATAGTATTTCTTTTTACTGATAACGTAAATAAGTCAGTGTTTTCTTAAAACCCTATTCAAATGATAACGTTATGTTACCGTACGTAATGTATAAGAAATATAGTATAGTAAGCAAGGCAACGATTGATCCAATGGAAGGTAGGAATACATCATGGAAATGCATTTCCCGATTTGATGGGCCGGCAATACATGGATGTGTTCATCATGATCCAAGCGTTGTGAACGTTCATTGGCGGCAGTGATTATTTACTATCACGTGACCTGTTTGCTCGTTTGCCGGACCTAAGAATGCAATAAAAAAATGATTTATGAGACATCATCTGCGTGTAACAAAAAACGTAGAATTTTCTGTGTACGATTTTGTAGAAACTAGTTGTGCTATGACCTACGGTGCTAATTAATTTTGTCTGCATATTTGGCGCTCTCTATGACCGCAAAAAGGTCAGTTTTATTGCAATTAATTAATTTACATAACACGCGATCTATTTATAAATTTCAGTGCGGTAGGTATTAATAAAACGCGCAGACTAATTACAATTAAGCGCATAAGGTACATTACTTACAATATAAACGATGTACTTTCACGGGTGTAAATAAATTAGAATAAGTATTTATAATTAACAAACACATGTACAACCGATCTAGCAACGAAAACGGGTTTGTGTCTTGAATATTTTCTATTATCTGCATCCGTGGCGCAGTTGTATTAAGGTATGATTGCAAAGCTGAGGTCTCGGGTTCGAGTCCTGGGTCGGGCAAAGTAACATTGGATTTTTCTATTCATTATATATCAGTCTGGAGTCTGGAATTTGTGCCCGATGTGGCGATAGGCTCGCTCCCGTTATGTTTTGGATACAGATATCCTAAACAAAACTTTTTGATTTTTACACATATTTTTGTTTTAGTTGAAATATTCTCTGTTACATACTTAGTAACTACATATTGTAACTATCAAATTCATATTCCAACTCTAATTTATACGAAATTCCCAATCATTCTCCCTTTTCACGCAACCCACAGTCATCCTACACATCGAGGGCGGGAGATAACACGACCAATTTTCAGATGTAATATCCGCGGTACCACCAAATTATACCCAGCCTAGGAAAAAGGCCGCGACCGGCTGATCCGTATGGGCGCACTTTATGACTTATTGTACATACCGCCCCCGCCCTGCTAAGTATGGACAAATGGATTTCTGTTTGTGGGTATTGTGTTTGGATGCGGGCAAATGTTTGACTTCATTACGTATTTGTGGTTTTTATTGTGATTAATATTTGGTTTTTCGTAGTTTGAGTGCTGGGTGAAAGTGTTCCCCGTTTTTCTATATTATGTTTGTAGCTAAGAGAAGTCCTTATATTCCGAAAGAAGCCCCGATATTGTTCCGTCACAGTTTCCGATACCCATGGCACGGAATCGTATCTGTCTGGTGTCAGGACTCCAGGAGTTATTGATTAGAGGATTTGTTTAGATACCAATAATAAAGTTAAATGTAAACAAACCAAGGACCGCTTTATAACACAATTTCGTTTTCGTACGATTTATATCAATATTGTCCAGGCAATGTTGCTATATCTATCCTCCTCGTGTCAGCACCAGACTGCGAGATTATTAACTTCGATAGCGCGAATCTTACAATCTCATTTTGTGATGTACAAAAAACGTTTATACAATTTCCAACTTTGGTATATCGGATAAAAGATTGCGCTGCAGGATACATAGCCGTTCAATTAAATACTCAACGAGGAAAACATGTCGTAAAAAGACAATTAGAAATAGTAATCAAATCTGTGATCTATTCCTCTCCCAATTGTGACCGATTCATTACAGATAACAATCAATGGAGCTAATTAAACAGCTTGAGATCATCTCCCATTTTATTTTAATATTTCCCACTTGTGCATGTTTTCTTATACCCGCCTTAACCGCACAATTACTTGAGAGTGAATGAAAGAACATTTCGATCCATGTTGCAAAATAATTTACCCTATAATTTCGCCATTAGCAGACTGTCATCAACTCTTTCGCGAAAGCTTACAACATCTTGTCGCCTAACAAATTCCCAAATTGCAGTACAAATTCAAAACACACCAAACATAAACATAACGTTAATCAAATATATTTTACAGCATTAAACATCCCATCCGTATTACATCCGTTATTAGTTTAAGCTACAGCCGTGCGCACGCCGCCCCGGGTACAAAACACAAGTAATAACGTTTTATCTGGGGAGCCGCGCGACTTTGACGGAGTTTTCGGATAGGATTATGCCATTGGTGATGAAGGATTTTGTTTTTTTTTAAATATTAATAGGGTTGTGAACTTGTGGTTGAATATCGTATCGATTGTTCGGGTCACCACCATTGTAAAAAGTGGTTTATGCAATACGCTGACCTATAAAAGTTTGTCACCACTTCATATCAAATAAAAGAATCATCTATCTCTAGTTCAAAATATATATTTTAATAGGATTGCTATTTGGATAGATTTCAAGCTATATTAAATATTCTTTAAGAACATAGTACTGGGATATTTGATGGAACGAAAGAAATCGTAAAACGTAGCTTTTATAAGTTCTTTCCAGCAGATGATGGTAATTTTCGTAAATTTAATTCAGAATTAATGGTTCACTCCAACATTACCTACAATTAGCCCAATGAAGCTAGTGTTCAACTACATATTTTAAACTTATTATAATTCTGTTAAAAATATTGAACTTAATATTATTCTATTACGGGATTGGATGGTTTCAACATTTTCCATTCCATTTATAATATAGGCGTGAAACAAAGTGCCGCCGGCGCGGCTTCCTACTTTTAAACGTTAAACTTTCATTAGAAATTTTGTAAAAGCTTTTACTCTCGTTCAAGATGGTTCTCAACAACTGCTATCACGGACAATTTTTATATTTCGTTTAAAATAATTATGCTTGAAATGATTTTAATTTATTTGATATAATAAATTGTTTGTCTATGGAGAACTAATCGTGACTTCTGGTTTTATTTTTTAGATCGCGAAATGAATAATCTGATAATTAATAATTAGAATAATATGTTTCCGATAAGGTTGACGTTAAGAAAGTGGTTAGTCCTAAAATTATCTGTCCTTGTGCGAAATTAATAATGATTATCTCGTTGAGCCAGCCCCAAATTATTTTGAGATAGATGTAAGTAATTGTCGATAAAATCGAATAAGATATAATCACATTAATAAGGAAATGTGAACGCAGTGGGTGTGGTAATATCTTATCTAAAACCGACTGGCGACAAACTTAATTTGTCGCAAAATGATTGTATTTTATAAATTAAAACCGAGAAGGATTACTATTACAGCATAGGGATTAAAGTGCATTATTTTTATAATTGCTTTACAACTGTGGAATAGTCTGATAGTGGTTAAGAATTTGTGAAACAAAAGGCCGCGGTTTTGATTTCCATATCAAACATTAGTTTTTTTTTATTGCCTTTATAGGCAGACGAGTTAGCGGCCCGCCTGATGGTAAGCGGCTACCGCTGCCCATAAACCTTCGCAGTGCCAGGGGTCCAGCACAACAAACTCGCTGCCTACCTTAAGGACAGTACTCTCTTTAAACCTCGTGTGTGATCTGCAAGTATTTATTTTGGATCTAGGTGTTGTGAACCGTTCAGTCTCTCGTAGTTTCTAATTTCCATGACTCAAGATAATATGTATCTTAATAGGGAGTCAGGATTATGAGTGAGACCCTTAAGTGTATTGATTTAATAACCATCTAAGAATTGTTATACCTAGATGCTTGAACAAAAATATATATCGTTTACTAAATTCGGCTTAATCACCCTTATACAAAGAGATGACTAACCACACTAAATCAAGCACTACATCAAATCGTGTCAGTTATAAGCAATGTTTAAATATACTTAGATTAATGTTGGTATAGAGGGAATAAATAATATACTATTCGTGCAGTGGAGTCGTCGCAATGCGGGTGCGCGCCACCTTAGAGTTTCACTTGCCAACAGGGCTTGAGGAAGGCGGTGCGTTTTACACTGGGAATAAATGTGCTCGATTTGTTTTGCGTTAAGGAGTTAGACTCTTTGAGGTATGTGGTACAGTGTTACATACATGTCACAGGATTTGTATAAAAGGAGATTTTTGCCAGGTCAGATAGGGTTATAAATTGTCATGTTGTTCTTGTAATGACCGGAACTAAAGTCTATTACTGATTACAAATTTTGGTGCAACATTTTCAAATGTTACAATTATTAAATTTGTAACAAATGTATACTTGTTGATAATACAAACTTAGCAACCATACAAGAATTGAATCACTCTATCATAACAAATTCCTTGACTATTCTTCTTATGCCTATTACTTCGGTCGTACAAATAATAAAGGCATCTTACATAAAAGAAACTAATTGACTTGAGCCACTACCCCGAACGAACGGCTTATTGTGTCCCGACATAAAATGCTCATTATACAGTTATGGTTGTTGACAAGATTCAAACGGAGTCCCGAGTCCCGACCGCCGCCCCCGGAGCCACAATTAATTGTCCGCCGAGCTTCCGGTCTAGACTTCGAGTCCCGGGACACTCAGGCTGAGTGGACTGTCAATTTACTTGGTGAGTGAAAGAGCGCGGTTCGCGTCCCGGGGAAGGTTTAATTAATGCTCTTTTGTGGGGTAGTAGGTTGGTATTTATGTGATGGTTTGTGGAGTAGTATCTAAAATAATTGATATGGCATGCTCGTGTCTTTGGTTATTAGTAATCTATTGATGAACATAGATCTATTTGAACAGAATCTAGTGTCAAAACATTATAAACAATTACGTGTAATTTGGTATTTCCATGTTCCAATTTTTTTTTCATTAAAAATCGCGTAATCTTGTGTAAGATTAGCATACCAATCAATCATCAGGTACGAATTTAGCATAAGTACGTGCAATAAAACAGATCCATAATTAGCAGATTATTTTAACAAGCCACGTGACAATCGGGGCTCCCCTAACAACGGCGCGTACTCAATGCGTTATCTTCTGGCTAGTAAAATGTTATCAGCTGCATTACAGGCACTGTGTGGAAAACCCATGCATATGTGTTTAATTATAGCGTTTGAATACATTGTACGCGTGGAAATTCGAATGCGGTCTGTTACTGGTTCGCTGGCGTCACGAAAACATTACGACGATGTACAAATATTCTTTGATATATTGGGTGGTGTAAAACTTTATGTGGTCTGTTGACCTTTTGAACTGAAATTAAAGAGAATTACAGTTTTGAGGAATCATGGAACTGATTAGATAAAAGTTACTAAAAATTAAGATAAGAAAATAAATACAGTTTTCGTACATATTGTCGGTGTTGACTAAGTTAAGCTGCGTCGATATTTTATTCAACTTAAATAACAAATCCATCAGATATTTTGGTTCATCAATCTTAATAAAAAAATATAGACAAAAAACGAAGCTTATATATTTGGGCAGTAGTTTTAATACTCCATATGTATATTCGAATTGAAACAGGTCAGTGCACATTACGGCCGGCACTGCAAGGCATCGCATAGCGTAAATCCTACATTTTCATACATTTTATATATGGCGAACTGCACGTAGCTACGTACGAGCGAAACGCTTGCATAATATTATTTTGAGACTGATTTTATGCAGTGTGATATAATTTACTCGTGAGGCAACGGCTGAAATAACGCGTAGAAAGAAATAATAATTTATTACTGTAAAAGGATACGACTGTTAAGTATGGTTATTGCTAAGTATGAGATACCTAGTCCTTCCCTGGATACCTAGTTTTTTATATAATTGTGTTAGAAAAGATTATTTCTAGTCCAATTTTTAAAATTTCAATATAAAGCAATATATTATCTTATCTTTTAGGACACCCACGATTTTTGTTGCTAAGCTCCAGTAATAGTATTTTAAGTGGTGTTGAATATTTTACTTACATATTGTATTTTTGGAATAAAGAAAACAATATCGACAAAGATATATTGAAATTATGATAGATGTAAATTATTAAATTGGTGGGTAACCCAATCTCCACTAAATGGAAGATAAAATGTTCCAGACAGTTAAAATCAATCTACGAGTATCTAATACAGATTAGTTGTTTCAAAGGCAGACGGAAGTTATTTGTAAAATATTTTGAGTACTAATTTTAGGTATCAAATTATGGGATGGAACATAAGGTGCAACGTGGGTGTGCTGGTAGAACCTCTGCCTACCCCTTTTTTGAAAAAGGCGTAAATTACATACATAAATATGTAATTTTAAGTACTTGTCTTTGTTGAAATTACTCGTGTAATCTTGTATGAATGTAACTAGTATAAGCTCTGAATGATTGTGGATTCCATTTTTATCAACAGATTCCAATATGAGAGCATTGCAGAAAAAGATTGTAAAATATGGTTTCGCCGACGCGACCTTATTAACAAACATGAATAGTAACTACAGATGCCCATATCCGATTTGGATTGCATTGATACAAGCTATCATCATCATTGTTATCATCCATCAGCTAAAGGAAGCCCACTGCTGATCATATGCCTCTCCCAATGAATTCCACAGTGACCTGTTGTACTCAGCCTGCATCCAGCAACGTCACAATAATACACACTATACCAAGTATTAAAAAATCGAGCAACAATTTTAAGCGATAGATTCTTGTCTGCAATAATCCTTGTGTTTTCTTAAATTAGTTGTATCAGTTACCGTGGCCTAGGAGTTTCCCGTAACTACGTAGTGAACGTAAACCGTGTGTTCGGTTTATTTATATTTCAAGCGTATGTTTTACTACTGGGGGATTTATGCACTCTATGTTTTACAAAGAAACTGTGCATAGTTAATTGAAGAATAGTAAGGAAACTACACCTATACGATAGACCAATATGAAGTGAAGGCTGTTGCTTTGTTACATATTATGATGTGAGTGAAGTGCTTACTAATTCAACGAATATTGTAGATACATATTTATAATGGCTTGCAGAATCGCTTGTTTGCACAAATCATTTAAGTTCCCGAATTTTGGTAAGACGTTTTATAAAAGCATAAAACTAATTACCTTAAAGTAAACTAATTATAGTTAATTATAACAAGTTCTAAGCACGCAAGAATACGAAATTTATTAACTGGTTAAAATAAATAAAGTCTACTGCTAAAACCGTAAATAATCAACGTTTCCAAACCCCAAAAGCCGTTAATTCATATCCTACATTGCGTCAATTCCACATTTGATCCGTCGCGTTGAAGGAGATTGACCGTGCCCGTTTACCTGTATTAGCTATCTTAAATCTAGCTTACGAGCGTTCCACTGCGGTTCGCCGTCCCCGGTCTCCCCCGATAAACCCCGGACACCCCGGTCTCCCCTTTATACCGCGTATACCCCCGGTCTACCCGGCGCGCCGCGTGTCGCATTGCAGTACGTAGTGACCGAGATGGTTTATTGCGGATTAGTTATACTAAGAGTACGTCCACTGTGTGAATAAGGTGTGTGATCTACTAGGTGTGGGGTATGGGGTTTATGTAATTAACTTGTTTGAGAATGTTACGGTTTGGCGTAGTGGGTGATGGGCCGCATTTCTTACTGGAGCTCGTGGTTCAGATCTAGACTTGGGATGAATGTTTGCGTATTAATTATTTATTTCCGGTCCGGGTGTAGTAATAAACAGGTAGGTACTCATTTTCAATCTAATTTATACGGAATTCAAATATCTTTGTAACTTTAGATCATGTAAGAGTACAAAAACATTTATTAATTAATATGAGGCCTGATTTCAGTGCGGTTTATAGGCGGATATATTAATTGTATCGTTCAAAATTAATTATTATTTGATGTGTAAAATAATCGTATTTATTAGTTTGCTGAGGCGATATTTAATAAATTAATCATTATTTTTAATGGTGATATTGTTTCGGTTCTATAATGGAATGTATGTAAAACTTGGGTTCGATCATTACACTTTATTTGTTAGTGCGGTGTAAAAGTTTATGCATAATTGATCGTATTGAATTCAGTTTGTCACATAAAACTAGATATCGAAATGAAAAGTATCTAAATATACTTGTATTCCATGCTTATTTTACCTTTGTAATGAAATTCATATTTGAGAATAAGCTCACGCCTGTATCATTAAATGGAACCGAAGAATCGAGCCTATAACGCCACGGTATATGACATACACGCTGCGACTAGTTGCCTTGGCTAAGTCCAACGAGATATTTTTTGATGAAACCGAATCCGACACTTCCACCACTGATTATCAATCAACTGTGTAGTTCCAAAGGTCAACTAAATATAAGTCTAGTACTGAGTACTGACCCTACAAGCGGTTCTACAGTGGGCAACACGGCCTCCACGGATTTACACACGAGTATAAATACTCCGTGACTCGTGAGTCATGACTCCGTACTGTTGAAAAAAAAATCATGTAAACAAAGAGCAACGTGAGAGGGTGTGTCTGCCAAAGACGTGCAGAATTAGAATTAGGGACGGGAATAGATTTACGCGAGTTGCGGTTGATATGATATAAATTTATAGGTAAATAGGTATATAGATCAGTCCATATGGACTCTATATCTCATATTCCATCGTCAGCAATAGGGAGCTTTATATTGTCGAGCAGTCGCCGTGGTGCATTTGGTTGGGATGTCGGGTGTGTAACGAGAGGATATGGTCTCAATTCTTCTTCGTTCGTATCTATGACGATTAATCAATGTGTAGCACTGTATATAATATATATCTTTATATTCTTATGGTCTCCCAGCACTATGTATGTGAATGTTTTATGTATTTATTTCTAATAATATATTTTTTAAAGATGTGATTTGAAACAATCAGTGAAAGTGCAAATGTTACGTACTTATTACGCGTTTGTCAATATATGGCCCGTAAAATTAATTGGATAAGTTCTTACTTTGAGTCGGTAATATATTTTTTACATATAAGTATAATTGCATTATCTAGTTTTAAAACTAAGTACTTAAATGAATATGGTTATATTCCGGCGCCGGCACTCAGACTACAGCACATTATTCCTCGCACCGTATGCCCCAAACACTGAATAAGACAAGATCTCGACTTGGCCGCTGCAGACGCAGTGGACGTTGCCAAGTCCTGTCCCGAGATAAAATAAATTAGCTCGCAAGAAAACTAGACACGAGCGGCCAACTTGATTGGTTGTCATCAAAATTCAAAGCGACAACGCAGGACAGCACTGATCTCGACATTTTTTACCCTATAATCGTAATATTTTATTTTTGCACGTGATAATTCATTTCGTTGTTTTTCAGCGCAATAAAGGACTCGTGGCATGTTCGTGTAGGTGTTAATCTATTATAAATCGGTTTTAAATTGGTTTTATATCTTTTTTATGTCGTCTCGATAAAATGACCATTCTGCGCCTGATGGTGTGTGCAGGTGACTTCAAAAACGACTATTAACCACCGCCGAGTCCTTTGTGGAGCATTTTTTACTTGTTTTGTTGTATTTGTTTGATCGAATGGCGTGTGTTGATGGCATGGTTAGTTCAAAAACAACTATGAATAAATAGCTTGACGGTATTATTATACCCCTTCGTATGACTACCTTATTTAAACTAGAATAGTTCGTGGCACGCCTTTATTTAAGTATTTGTATTAGCCCATATACATACGTCCTACTGCAGAGTTAAAGCCTCTTCTATAATCGAGAGTACGATTGAGAGGCGTTAGGCCATATGGTCCACCACGCTGGACTATTTCACCGATTTATGTAAATTGTAATAAATAAACACACTTTACATATTCTTGACCCTATGAAGTGTGAATACAAGCCTTATATTGTAGGTATCAGAAAGTACAAGAGTCTTTTCGTTCTCACCAGCACCTAGAACCGAAACAAACAATTTCTTGTTAATCACACAATCATTTGTCACGGTGCAGATATTTAACTCGCGAATTTGTTAACAGCCTGCCTCTTAACCAGTCGGAGTTGGCGATTTTCTAGTATCACATCTCACTAATTTATTTTTAACTCGCTACAGAGTAAATGAAAGTTAAATTATTTAGGAATTACAAATGTATAAATAATATTAAATACCTAAAGAATAAATGTGTGCCTGGGGTAAATGGCGCACGTTGCGGTTTTCCTAATTAATTCCAATTAATTGATACACATATATTGTATCGGTAAATACTCTAAAACCTAATAGTTTCTTAGATTTACGGGAATGGTACACGTTGAAATAAAACTAATTTAACTAAATAAACTGTAAAACCTACTTTTATATAGTGACAGTTTCAACACGAATCATATGATATGTAAGTATTTGTATTATAAATTCAGTAGGTAAATATGTACACACTACACAATATGATCTGTTTTGAGTGTCTATTATCAGCTATGGATTCTTGCATGCGCCTATAATTCTACGTCATTTTGGTAGTTTTAAACCCGAGTCAAATCCAGTGATTTACGGGTTATGCAACGAATTTTGATGTAAATATAAATTAAAAAAGAATTTTATGTTTGTCAGTTGATGTACAATATGTGTACATAAGCAGTTATTCTTCAGATAAATCACACACATCTCCACCGGCGTAACAATACTACATCACGCTTTTGATCGGTAAATAGTCGTTCCGCCTTTTTTCATTTGTAATGTACAGCCTTGACATACAAATGTGGGTAGTACCTTTGCATCCAAACACATGAATATTAATTCTATCACTGTAGTAATAAAGTCGCAATTTGTAGCGATGCGACGTTTCAGGGCAGCGCGGTAATAACACAAGTTTTGTAGAGCAAGTACAAATCATTCATGAAATGTGTTGAGCGATTTGATTTACAGCTGTTTGTATGTTTGCCGGACGTTATTGCGCTCCAAGGTGTTACGACGTTTTAAACGTGAGCTGTGGGCGGGAGATTTTCTTTGGCCTGCATTAAAAAAATAATTACGGTTTATGTATGTAACCTCACACGGATCCCGCGTGGGGGGCGATTGTTGGAATGCTAAGGAAATATTTGTAGTTTGATGTAAAGTAATTTTTTTTGTATGCCGGAAAACCTGATACAAATCGTTTAGTATTGAAGTCATTGAATTCAAAATGAACCTTAGATTCTTTAACACTGCCTGTGCTTGAATACTATCCTCATAGATTTCTTCTTTCTTTCATGGAAAAAAAGATCAAATAAGAGTTTACTTGGTGATATTTATGCGTAAACAAACAGCCGAAGTCCCAACCGCAAATTGTTTTATTTTAGATATCCCAAAATAATATTTAGTGAACATAAAGTTTCCATCAGTTGTCATATACATCAACACAATGTACAATTAGGTTATGCTCACGGCATTTTCAAGCCTGTATAAGGTTTCTGAAGCGGCTTAAGAACTGCTGTCATTGGTAAATTATGAGCAGTAATTGATGCTTAACGTGTCCTTCAAGGTTAGAATTAAAAAACACTAATGTCAGTTTGAAATAGGTTCTTATTTAAACACCCTGTTTATAGTACATGTTCAGCTGTGGACTTGCTGAAGAGATATAACATGATTATATGTTTTCTAATAAAATTATTCAAATAATTTATATCGTGTGTTAATGAGTTATTTATTAATCAACGTTAAAGTTTGCCTTAAAAATGGAATGGATTTTTTATTCCTTTAATTATAATAGTTTAGCGAGACTGTAGGTAGTACGTATATATAATATTGTTTTGCTATCACGAGTCAGTGAGCGGGAAAAACCCTTTTAACTACATGCCTAAATATCCTCCATCAACCATATTAATAGAAAAATATTATTAATAGAAAATGGATGTTAGATAAGGGTCTAAACACAAAGGGTTCCAAGAAAGAGACGTGTTTAATTAAAAGACCGCAAAGGGTCAAAGGATAATAATGCACTCACGACGAGGAAAATTGACGACTTCCTTATAATGTACCAAAGTATTACAGCCCTACACCGCCTGTGTTATAAGTGGCGCTATCTATTGACTCTTATGCAGATTATAGAGATGACTACAGAGAGTGACTTCTTGATACTAAGCAATTTGTCTGTATATTTGGCTCATTTAAATTAGTTTTAGTATAGTAATATATTCTTAGCAAGAATATAAGGGCAGCGTTCGGGAAACTACGCGACGTCTTCTTGTCCAAAATACCTCAGTGCCTCAAATCGAAAGTCTTCGATAGTTGTGTGTTGCCAGTGATGATATACGGCACCGAGACGTGGCCTCTCACTATGGGCCCTATTAGGCGGCTCAAAGTCACTCAACGAGCTATGGAGAGGGCTATGCTCGGGGTTTCCCTACGAGATCGAATCAGAAATGAGGAGATCCGTAGGAGAACTAAAGTAACCGACATAGCCCAGCGGATTAGTAAGTTGAAGTGGCAATGGGCGGGGCACATAACGCGGAGAACTGATGGCCGATGGGGCCAAAAAGTTCTCGAATGGAGGCCACGTAGCGGAAAGCGCAGCGTAGGACGTCCACCCACAAGATGGTCAGACGACCTGGTAAAGGTGGCGGGACGTCGCTGGATGCAGGCTGCCTCCAACAGGTCACTGTGGAAATCATTGGGAGAGGCCTATGTTCAGCAGTGGACGTCCTTTGGCTGATGGATGGATAGTAATATATTGTCAGTTATATAAATTACTTATGGAGAAATATAGCACGACGCGCCGGTATAGTTACGTCTAATCATCATTATTTTAAGCCTCATAGTCACTGGACTATGAGGGCTAGGACTAGTATTGATCTCAGACCTTTCTGATAATTATTTCTGTGTGCCCTGCATCCAGCAACTTACTCTTAGTAACTGCTAATTTTATCCATTATCTAATTTCTGTGTGAAAATCTTCGTGTGAGGACTTGCTTCTAACGGTAATATTTTTTTGTCGCTGATCCATGTTTTTTCTCCCTCTCTCTCTCTTTCTCTTTTCAGCCATAAGAAGTCCACTGCTGAACGCAGGCTTGCCCTAAGGAACTCCACATTGACCTGTTTGAAACGGCCATGATCCATGTTTTATCTTCACGTAATTGCTTATTATCAGGCAGAATAGTAATATTCCTTTCCCCGTATAAAAACTTACACGTTTTAGTATATTAAGCAACTTCGTCATACGAATTCGTAGAAAGTAATTATAGGAAATATACATTATCAACATACAAACTGAGATTAGATCAGATCGTCGCACAAGTGTTCCAAACAGTTTTAAATTACTTAACACTGCAACGGGTCTGACTGATTACATCGGAATGATGAGATAACGTTTACGTTGAATTTATTATCTGTGATGTGAATTGCTGTTGTAAGCTCGGGAATGATGATGGTCTTGATGATTTCTAATTGTTGTGACGTATGCGTGACTTGGTGGTAACGGACATGACGCGAACTGGTAAATTGTTAAGTTTTCAGTTCCAAATCGAACTCTGAATTTTGGGAGTCTTGTGTTTCTTTACGTTTACCCTGCACAATATATACCAATGTGTAGGATTAGATCAATACGTAATTATAGATAATATTATATTTAATATATTTCACTAAAAGTTACCATGACTTCGAAGAAAACAGACATAAGACTTCACGAGGAACGAACTTTACCCTTATAAACTGACTTTGAAAGAAATTGTACAAGAACGAGTACTTGTCAACACCCGGGGTTATCTAGGGATGGTTATTTTAGATAATTAATCACCTACGGCTGTAGGGAGAAGGACCCTTTTAAATTATTGCTTTTTTTAGCCATTAATTACATTTTTTACAGCGTCTCAACAGTTAAATTTCGCTGCACGTAGCAAGTCTAATGCATTTGAATGTGAGTTGAGTTCATAAATTATACGCAAACAGTAAAAAAAATATATTGTTCTTGTTATGAGATATGTGTGTAGTCTATGCTAAGTAATCATTCTATTCATTTAACATATTAATTATTAAATAATATTTATGTAAATATACTGACAAAATTTGTGTCAACTGGCGAAAGTATCAATTTACTTGTTGTAGGTCTCTCATATGTATGTGAGCGGTCGCCTGGGTAGGTACCACCGCAATGTCTATTTCTCCCGCCAAACAGCAGTGTAAATGCACTGTTGTGTTCCGTTTTGAAGGGCATTGTAGCCAGAGTAAGTACTGGACATTAACATCTTATGTCTTAGGCTTGCGAGCGCAGTGGAATGCCAAGCACTGCTTTATAATTCATGGTGTTGTTTAGTTTTGTTACAGTCCATGAGCGGTCGTATCGCTTACCATCAGGCGAATGGCATGTTTGTTTCGCCATTCATCGCAATAAATCATATACAGATAGCTAATTATCAATTAGGACATCAATGCAATTGCCATCAGGTGCAGTTTTGTTAATTTAACCTGTTAGTATAGAATTTTAATTATTTTGTCATAAGTCTGAGTGTGACAGCTGGTCCTAAGATGTTTGGTTCAAGGATAAAAAATATTATAACAAATAATGCCTATTATTTTAGAGCTAATTGTCAAAGCATTTGATTGTATTCTAAAGATGACATTTATCTACAACACGATTGTGTTTGATAATTTACTACAGCGACAATAAAATGTCTTCCCGACCGTGTTACAATTAAAATTACCCATCGTCCAAGAAGTTGACGCATCTGCCCCTCCCCATACAGTTTCGGCAGCTGTCTCTAAAGAACTCACAAAAAATAACAATCATTATACACAATTATTGTCATTAGAGATGTAAAAAACTGGTAAAGTGAGGGTTGGAGTCGTGTACAAAGGGTTCCGTGCCATACAATACCGTTACATATCATTAAAACTACAATTGTATCATTACAGTAGCAAAATAAAGAAACGTAGTAACCATATTTTTTTTAGTTTTAATTTTTCAGATTTATTCGTCAGTTTACACTTTGAGACCTTGCTTCTAGCCTTTCATGATTATAGGTCAATGGGAATTATCCTGTTGGTTTTCTGAACGGACGGACAGACAGACAGACAGTCCGATGAACAGACAGACAGATTGACAAAGAAGTGATCCTATTACTCTTTCTTTTTTAATAGGGAACCCTAAAAAGCATAACAGCGAGCAGGACAATAGGTGTTCACACAGGGTCGTTTTGTCGTGCGTTTCACGCGTGAGGCCGCGCGAATCGGCGCGTGTTCGCGTGTGGTGTGAAGCGCATTAATCATTGCAAACGGAAAACACTATAATGGATGCTAAATCCACTACTTATCGCCTGTCGGTTGCCCTGTGGACTTGTTGGCGAGCGGCCTGTTGTAGAAGCGGAGGCGAGTTGAGTAAAATGAAAAAAAAAAAAAAAATAATTACTTATTTGATAATGTTGAGTTTACAGACGCGAAATTGTATTCTTTTTAACTTAGCAAACGAAGACGGTGATGCACCATATAAAAATGCATGAATTATTTGGAACGAAATTCATGTAGGAGAATTCGCGGGCAATAAATATTAGATTAAAGATTTGGCTTAATAGCACACTTCATACAGTTTTTCGAATATCTATTAAAAAGTATATAATTTTCTTACACAGGAAATTACTTTTACGAAAATTAAGCTATTAATCACTGTGTTTTAAATAATCGCAAAGCTTTTAATATTAGGAACGCGATCTAACATATTAATTTATGGGGACTTATGTTATTATGCTACCGATAAGGCATTTGACGTCAATTTCGCTATGTAGGTCACATCCGCTTTAAAATTATAACTAATTATGCTCCAAAAATATATAATAATCTATTAAAGTAAAACATTTGTGAAATGTATTTTTATCGTTTGTATTAATACAATCTTATCGATGTTGTAAAAATCGAGATCTCTAAGAAAAAATAACTTATCAGACATTCATTTACAATTTGTAAACGAATTCTTTTAATTTACCACACCTTGTTTTTGTTAATCAACATCTGTTTTTAGTATTCGGTTATGTTCAAATACTTAGAAATATTTACCGAATTTAGAAATGGGGGAAGTTCTCAATTAGATACATATGACGCACGGCGATTTTTTAGTTTTAAAGGTCATTTCTTTTTTAATGATTGTTATACGGCTTTTATGTGGCACAAATTATATTCAGTTTGACAAGGTCTTTTGAATATTAGGTTCGCTCTACTGTATATTTTTTACTAAGGGTTGATATCTTTTTGGCTCCAAATCGTTGTAAGCTTATGTCCTAAACCGCGGGGCGTCATTCTTTATTCCAGTTGCGCCCCTCAAAAGAGGACAAGTGACAAATGATGTACAATATTGGAAAAAAGCACCCCGCTATTGTCGCCGAGCTATAACCGAAAATCGGTGTTTGTTCTTTAACAACGCCCGTGACGCCGGCTGGGGCGCTTGAAGAAGCAACGAGGATCGCGACCTCTTCGGAATTTTGAGTAGGGCTTTTGTTTAAATAGCTGTGTGGGACTGTTTTATGTAAAATTAAATAGACTGGAGGCCGAGTTGAAGGAAAATTGTTAGGATGTTAGTGTTTTTTTATGCTGGTAATGTGAAGGTGACCAACCTGATCTATCAGCGTGGTTGATTAAGCAGTATGTACTCAGGGTTTATGCTCGTCACACATAGTACGGTAGTTGAATGGTGCGCTGTAATGAGCCGGGACCCTAAACCACTCAATCGAAAAGGAAGCCAGTGCCTAACATACATACACATATAACCTGATATTGAGAAAAAATCAAATTATATTGTGTGCAATGTTATTACCTCTTTCACCATATTCACATTCGCGATGACAATTATTCCGTAATATCGCACAAAATGATTGTTAATTATATAGTACTCAAATTTATTTTGATATTGAAAGATAAAATGGGCGTTTTTGTAATTTCCGTTCTGTTGAAACATTCATTACTCTTCAATTTGACTGTATTATACTAAGTGCAAGCAGATATATTTTTATATGTTTAATTTCGAAAGCAATTGTAAATATGCAAAACAATTATTGGCTAACTATCCTAAAACATACATACATACATAATCGTCACGCCTGTATCCCATAAGGGTAGGTAGAGACTATGGATCGCCACTTTGCTCGATTCTGACATTACTTTCGCTTCATCCATTTCCATCAGTCTCCTTCATGCATTCTCATTCTCTTCATCCTAAAACACGCATTAAAAAATCTACTTCCACAGACCATACGGAGCTAAATATATTTCATATCGTCCAAAAACGTGGGAAAAGGGCAAGTAAAAGAAGAAATACCGCAATTAATAAAATATCCCGCCGAAATAAAACCTCTGCCGAACAATCTTTTCTTTATTACATCACGCACACATCTGCCCAACATTACGGCCAACAGAGATGAAGTTAAAATAACTTACAAAACCGTCATTTAGGGAAACAGCCGGTCGGCCACCCCAGCCAATAATAACTTTGTAAATTACAAACTGCCCCTATGCCGTTCATATTGCGGGGTCGTTTGGCGAATTTTTTTGCCTGTACAGTTCGTGAGTCACCCGGTAATTGTCGCCCGCGGCTCAAATGATTTTAATGATGTCGGAATTGGCTCTGCTGATAAGGAAGTGCGTGATTGTTATCAGTGGGCGTTTCGTGCGGTTTTTTACTGGTAATGACAAAGGGGTACTGTGGCATATGGTGCGTGGAATGCGTTTCGTATTGAATTTTAAAGTGGAAATTCGTTAAATAAGGGATGATATGCTCCGTTCAATTGTCGAGGCTTTTAAATGGAGTGCCTCATCAGAATTACATTGGCAGAATTTTCGTTTGTGATCGAGAACGAAACTAGCGTCATGAGTGCAATTACCCGTCTTGGGAAACGGCTATTAAGTTGACCGACTCGGGCATCCAACTCAGAGCCTCATGGGTCACATTCTACACACTCGGGCACCAACCTAAAACAGCGATTTGTATAAAATAACATACAAACGCGAATATATTCAACCACTATTGATTTAGAAGTTTATTATTGCATATAGAACACTGATAGGTCTCGATATGTCAGCAATGTAAACAGTAAACTCGAGCCGGAGTTACATAAGAATTTCCTACAAACGTTGGAGGCAATTTCACCGGGAAACTGTGTGGTTGTGGTGTAACCGTAGACGGCGTCTGCGTGGGGCAACGACGGTGTCGATGTCGCCTACAACTGTCTATTGGAAACGTTCAGTTTCACTAGTGTACTTTACTTTATTCACTATGAATGTCGCATAGTTGTGACCACATACTGAGTTAGTGGGGTTGTGACGTATCAGACAATTAGGAGACTTTTTATTTGTATACACACATACACTCAACAGTCACGTTCATAGTCCTGACTCCACACTAAGATCGAGTGTCGTGAGTATCAGGTACTACGAGAGACTTTTCGGTTTCACAAACACTCAGACCCGAAACAAATACCTGTGGATCAAACAAACATTTGTTTCGGTGCGGGGGTCGAACCCGCAGCCTCTCGTTTTACAGCCGACGTCTTACCAACTGCGCCACGAAGGCTGTGTGTATGAACACCCAGACCCGAAGCAAATAGCTGTGGATGAATGTCTCGGTGCTAGTACCGAATCTACGACCTCTCATTTCACAACCGGCATTTAACCAATTGAGATACGGAAGGCTGTCAGTTTACTATATATTTATTTACATTGGTATAACAAAGTGACTTCATGGATCTTATACAGTATTATAACTGAAGTGCGCATAGAGCATTGAAGACTCCAGATAACTGTGGCCTGAGATCACAATAGAACTCTCGATTGAAGAGGAGTCGCGTTTATGTAGTAGGCAATTGTGAGCTGATATAAATAAATATACGCCAGTTTCGTCAATGAATATCAAATATGGACTTTGTAGTTTGAACATGTGTTAAGGTTAGTCAATAAATTACGCAAAGCAGAGGCCCGACGCACACTATGTGTTTGTGGCGTATATTAGTATTTCAGGGTAAAAATGTTTTTTGTTTCAATTACCAGTCAATAAAATTTATTTTCTCACGCAAAATGTAATATAGTCATAACGTTAGCTACACATTGTATAACAACCATTTGTTTGCACACACAAAAGGATCGTAATAGTTTAATAAGCGAGATGTATAAATGCCGTGCGAACGGTGGGTGGACGTAACTCAAAAATATGTTCAGCATGCGGGCCTATTTCCATTGCGACTCAATTAAATCCGAATGTGATTGTGAGACAAAAAGTCGGACACCCTATACGGGAGTGGGCCGGGAGTCGGCTGGTCAATTATGATTGTGTTAATGCATATAACGTATGATGGTAAATGTTACCCGCATCTAGACACGCGACCTACCGTCTCATGTAGGGGTGATGCATTTGGGAAATGACTGTTGAAAGTGAGTGAATTGATATTGGCGGGTTATGTGTTTGTGGGAATGAATATTGGTTCATGCTAGAAGTATATTTATTTTGATTGATTTGATCTTTGGAAATGTCTACATTGCTAGTATTTGAAACAATGAATATCAACCGCTGATTATTTAAATTGCAACGAATGTCGAGACGAGTATGCCATTCGCTTAATGGTAAGCGATACGACCGCTTATGGACAGTAGGGAAGCCAAACAACACCGTGAATTACAAAGCAATATTTGGCATTCCACTGCACTTGCCATCCCGAGACGTAAGATGTTATGTCTCATTAAGTCCAGTAGTTACTCTGGCTACAATCACCTTCAAACTGGAATACAAGGCTGCATTTACACAGCTGTTTTGCGGGAGAAATAGATATTGCGGTGGTACCTACCCAGGCGGCCTCTCACATATGAGAGACCTGCCAGCAGTAATAACTGTGTTAATGGTGCCCTATTTAGGCTCAGTTGCACAAAGTAACTTTGCCTCGTATCAAATAGCGAGGTTTCTCCCTGTTGTCAGTTAAAACACCCCAAACACCTAAACGCAACACCTCACAGAGACACAGGCAATACCCCCACATAATAAAACACAGGCAGAAAAAAAAAATCCCATACATTTGAGATTTCAAATATATGGGGATGACATTTTCAATTTTAACGTTATTGTCAAAGTTCGTTTATGCAACTGGGCCTTAGTTATTTTTTTTATGATTGACTAATCCATGTCAAATTTTATCTATGTTTATTGATATTACAAAAATGTAAAGCGGATAGTTTGATAGAGATCACATAAGGCCGTGAAAGTAGTTTTCCAACATCTCGCTCTGGATATAATTTGGATTTAGAACCTATTTTTAGCAGCGCCATTGTTTCTGATGGTGGTGATTTTTATTGATATTTCATTATGTCAACAAGTACTTCTGGTATACAAATGTCAGAATGTCAATGATAAGGACGTGACTCTGTCAGAAGAAAGAGATTTCCGTCGTTCAATTGACAACCCTAAACACACCCCACTGGTCCAATATTTTTTGTATTATATTACAAATCTTTGTTTGACTGCGTGTGGGCACGTTCCGGTCACCCAAATATAATTTAAAAAATACGGTTCAATGCAATAGCGATCTTAAGCATATAACACTAAAATACAAAATGCAATGTGACTTACAATTATTGTCAGTTGAATATTTATTGCAAACATATTGCGATTCGTTGCAGCTTTAAATCTATAATTTATATGACGTTTAATAATGTACATATGGGAGTGATATTAAGCTGGTAATCTTTATTAACTGCCAGTCTCTCGTTCAAGTATTTAATGGCTTGATCATAGTTTAGGCTCCTTTCAAGAGGAGTAAAGAATTAAAGAATTGACGGGTATTCTAGTTACTATTACTACTATTAGGTATTATCGTTGTTTTTTATGTTGCTATAGAACAAGTTACGTATGATATTACCATAATTATATTATTACCTTTTCGACTTTTATTGGCCAGTTGCTCACTTGTAGATTTACTGGAATAATTTTGAATCTCACCCAGGCAGCGTGCTTATCAATGAAATAAATAAATAAATAAATAAATAAATAAATACACCCAACAGTCACATACATAGTCCTGACCCCACACTAAGATCGAGTCTTGTGTCGTGGGTATCAGAAGCTACGAGAGACTTTTCGGTCTCACAAACACCCAGACCCGAAACAAATACCTGTGGATCACACAAATATTTGTTTCGGTGCGGGGATCGAACCCGCGGCCTCTCGTTTCACAGGCGGCGTCTAACCAACTGCGCCACGGAGGCTGTCTGAAAAATGAAATGAAGGTAATGACAATCCAGACAACAAAATAAAGTATAAATCTAACCATAATTATATGTATAATAAAGACTTGCAATTAAACTGATATGTGGATATTGTTTATACTGCCTCGGTGGCGTAGTTGTGCTATTGTACAAAAACATAGTTGAGGTCTTGAATTCGAATTCCGGGTCGGACTGAGTGATGTTGGATTTTTCTATTCGATATCAGCCCGAAATCAGGAATTTGTGCCCGATATAGCGATAGACTCGCCCTCTAACACATCGTGGGACAGAACATGCAAGGCAAAATGTGGGTGTGCTGGTATGTATGTGTTAATGTTGTCATGTTAATTTGAGTTAAACATAACTGCTTCATTCTATACAACGCTTTTAGCTAACTGAGCACTGAGCACTAACCCTTCGAGTAAACAAACGAAAGATAACAAAGATAAGCTTCCACAATCTGTTATTAATGAATGAGTTATCAAAACAGTGCAATCTCTGTTTCCATCCTTCACGTCTAATCTATGTGGAATTCGTGAAACCCATGGGAATGTGTCAACAGTGATGGCAAAAAAGGCTCATGTTCTTAAACAAACAAACCGGGATGAAAAAAGTTTTAAACCGGAAACTAATAGGGCTTGTGTCAACACAGTCCTTCTGCGAAACGGCAATTAGCAGTACCAGATTGGAATAACCGATGATTTAAAAAAAAAAGGTCAAGAATAGAAGTTTCAGCGATTTTGATACTTATGTTCGAAGTGATAAGGGTCATTAGTGTGTATTGTATGGTTTATGGAGTCATAAAGTCATCCTTGATATTTTAATGTTGTTTATTAAAAATATTTTATTGGACTGTTTTATAGTGACGTTATAAAATGTTGTGTTAGTGCAATTAATTTTGGATGACATCATTCGAAAATATATTTTTTAATTTAATCTTTTCCTATATTTGTGATCACATACTTAAGTTTTTGAACGGAGGTTACGTAACAGCAAGTATTATGCAGTATTAAGTAATCAAGGTATGATTGCAAATAACTATATTGGGACAATATGAACAACAATCCCTTATTTTCTATATCAAACAACTGCGGCTAACTGACAATCAATAAAATATCCTTCTTCTAATATTTAAATTAATCTATAATTTACATACGAGTTCGTAACAGAAGCAAGCTCAAAAGAAAGTCAACCCCGTGACCACGAAAGCCGTAAAGCAATCGAAACGTCGGGAAGTTAAAAAATGTAAAATTATGCCAAATAGCGATAAAATCTGTAAAATGAGTTTTATTTCAATGCGTAACATTCGCGTAAATGTAAGAAATCATTAAGCTCAAAAGATTAAACTATCTAAGAGAGGTTGCAGAAAGACAATCAGACATAAACCTTAGAGAGATATCTGTGGACTTAGAACCATAGCTCAGCAGTACCTTTACTGTGTCCGACAAAATAATGATGTATTTAAGCCGCGAATCTTGAAATCCTAAATTCAATTTCTAAAGTAACTAACATACTACATGAATTATTTTTACACAATCTGCAAATATTTGAATAGGTTTCCTGTTGCATTGACGTCAATACGACAGGAAACCTCACCCACTTTATTTTAAGCTTATGCCTATTTGAATTGAAATATTTACTTACAGTACATTTTATCACGTCCTCATTAAGTTGCATGTAAGCACACAATGGTTAAGTAATTCAACTCGGCGTTATCGCCGTGTCTTGGTATCAAAGACAGGCTCTAAATAAGTTTTCACAATGTTACGAAACGTAAAAAAAATAATGTTCGCGTTATCTTCTAATATTTTTCCTACAATCTTGTTTGGTAATGTGCCGTGTACGTTTCCACTGGTGACAGTCTTATTGTGGCTCCTTCGACCGTATGTCGTACAATCTTTTTTTCGTAGCTCTACGGTAATCATCGATTTTTACTTCTAAGTGTTGAATGGCTTATCCATTGGATTATGACCTGAAATAAAATAAATATCCTATAATATATTAAACTGGTTTTATAATGACGATATATCATGTTCTTAGCAAATAAAAATATCAAAATTCGCATTTGTTGAAATGATCACAATCTATCTTATTATGATATCTAGGTATTATTGATATGAAAATGTGGCCTGAATTAATAGATGTTATTATTTTGTAAATCGACACCGCTTCGACAAATTAAAAATATAATGAAGTGTCACGTTGAATAATATTGGTCATTAGTCATTACTCGTTGAATTTATATTGAATTACGAACTGATTTAGTATGACAACTTATAATAAATATACAGAATAGAGTTCAACATTGTATTTACGTACAAACTGTGTTTAATACAGGGAAGTATAAAGATAATATATATATTTCAATAAAATATAGAGTTTTTAATTATCTTTCCATCATTCCATTGTACTTTTCTTCTTTACGAAAGTTAACTGTACTCCTCAATCGCGTTGAGTTTTTCTTATATTTAAATATTTCCATATATTTCCTCTGAAATAAAACTAGCGTTTTTTTGGACGATCTATGTTTAAGCTTAACTCTTAAATAATAATTATCTTTTGTATCATTTTCCAATTTAATGTCTTTAATTATTTTCTGTACTATATGCATTATAAATGTCGTGAGGTTCCAAGAATAAGTGTGAAGTTGACGAAATGTAGAAAAGTCGCGACCTCCCATAGTTGTTATCGTGCGCCGATAAAGCGCAGTGGTGATGACCGATAGCAAGTCTACACTGGTGGTCACAATGAGAAACACCTACCGACACTCGGTTATTAAGCAGATAATATATCAGGAGCTTCAAAGTATTTGTTACGTCATGTTGCTAACGGGGTGTCAACTAACAAACATCTTTAGGTGTCCAAGACAAGTTCGTCTGTTCTTATGGTGTGGCTCATTCAGTGGACAGTGAATGAAGATTATGATGTTACAAAAAAAATAGTCATTTTCATTTTTCATCGCATTGTTCCAAAAAAGTGCTTAGTGGCCTGTTGGTAACGGACCAGACGCGACTGCCGACATGTTCACGGTGGTCGCGGGTTCAAATCCTAGGGGTTCACACCTCGGACTTTCCGGGAGTTATGCGATTATTGATAATTAATCACCACGCACTACAACGGTAAACGATATCATCGTGAGGAAAACTGCATGCCGTAGCGGTTTTAAAGAATTTGTACAGGTTGTAAAGTCCGTCAACACGCATTAGGCGAGCGTGGTAGACTATATAGCCTAACCCCTCTCAATCGTTCTCTCGATTGTACAGCAGGCCCGTGCCCTGCAGTGGGACGGATATGGGCTGATACAGATACAGATAATCCCCTCATAAGATTTTTATGGATTGCAAAATTTATTGTATGTAAAGGATATTGTAAAAAATATTTCTAAAGCGTTCATGTAAGGGAAGCTGTAGTAAAAGCCTATATTAAACATACCTAGTACCTACGCGAAATAAAATTATTGGAATACAATAAAATATCGATGAAATAATAAACATTGTAAAAACAGTTCGTGTACGTGAACGGAAATGGCGTAACATTGAAATACGGAATGTTTCTACAGAGGGCGGTGTTCACGCAAGTACGCCGTAAACCGAGCCTTCCTTCGCGTAAAACTGAGGGTCCTTGCAAATTATATCAATATTTAAAATAAAACTTGCGCTGGGGACTTCCCGTAGGAGGGTGTTCGAAGTATCGACATGAATATCATATCGGTTTGTAGGGCAGCGATTGCGAAACTGCCTCCTTGGAGTCGTAAGGTTCCGTATAAAGTTTAACACGGTTTCTAGAGTTAGAATCATTTGCGTTAGAACTAGTTTTGCTGGGAAATAATTCTACTGTTATACTATTTTAGAATAGCGTTACTAGAAATATTATTAACTATATAATTTAAGAATGTCAAATCTTATAATTTAACAAAATTTTAGGAAGTGCAAGGAAAATAAAGTATTCCAAATTGCGGAATCTTATAATTTTTCTAATTGAATATAGGATTCTTTTAAATGTAAAGGACTTCCTAGAAGAATCGTAGTTTTAAAGTTTTAAAACCGCTGTTTTGAAGTAGTAAATTTTGAATGAGAATTGTCATTGTGATTAGACTTTAGGGCCGTGAATTCTAATACAATGTTGTTCATTTTGAGCTGGCTTCATGTAGCGAAAGGGCTTCAAACGGTGTTATCCCATTTCTCATATATTTCCAAAAGCTGAAATTCATCTGCGATCCCCGAGTCTTATAAATGTTTAGTTCGTAGATTGATATCATCAAGTTTACCTCCGCAGAAATTCAAAATTTTCGGAATAATACACATTCTAGTCTAGTTCAGTAATTGAATCAATTAAATAAACTTAGAGTTCTAAGAGCAAATACTATTCCTGCGAGTTCCTGGATTCCTGGATTCACAAAACGTCAAACGTAAACTCTGAAACAGCTCTGTTAGGAAAACGATATTACTATTTGCACAGCTATAATATAACAGCATGATGTCTGGAACTGTTTACATTGTTTTATAAAACGTTTAATGTATAAATGATACTGAGAAGATATTCCAATAACACGCTTGTGTCATGCTAATTTCCTCGTGATGTTTTCATAGACTAATGTTTGTTGTCTGGCATTGTCGCTTTCATGTAGTTCCAGTGTTACGCTCTTGTCAGTGAAAGCCTTGTGTGCTGTTTAGGTTAAGGTTGGAGATCGTTCAATGCTTCGGTGTTGGAAATTCGGTTCGTTACTTTATACATTAGACGGTAAAATTAAACGGCTGCTGAGCTTCATATTTGTATTCGAAAAAGATCTTTGAATTTATTGTCATGGAGTTCTTTGTTAAATTAATTATACAATTAAATGTACAGTAAGTCTAGATCTAGATGTGAACGCGGCATAAGAATATAGACGAAGAAAAATAAGATTATTTTTGGTTGTAATAGTTTTAATCAGTTGTTACAACAGTTACAAATGCCATACAATAGTTCCATAAAAACTCCATTAGCTTTAAGAAACAATCTACTTCAAATATACAACCCAACCATAGTCTATACTCCATACACTTTACAGCCAAATAAATACTACAGTTACAGCGTAAAACAGGCGATGGCAAATAGCCAGGGCTCCCCCTCTACATTTGCAAAGGAGATGTCTCTTAAAACATGCTAGGGGGTTTTATGTCCCTACCCACAATTTACGTGATTGATTTAAGAGACGAAAAGCGAGAATTATGAGCCTCCACAGTGCACTTATAACAGACAGTAAAATTATACTGTATGTAATTTAGAAATGGATGCAGAATTTTACTGGCCACAGGGACCACTGTTATGTACCCCGCTAGACATAAAGACTTATTTGAGAACTCATAACAAATGATATTGTACTGGAAACTACGTCTTATAAATAAAGGATTAAAGTCTATTTTGGTACAACATTTATTATGTACGCTGCAGGAGAAATTGACTCTGACACTAAGATTGATGTTACACGGCTGTAAAATTTATTTCCTGCAGATATTTTTAAAAAGACCATTCTTTTTAAATAAAGCGGTATTTCTGAGAGAAAATTAAAATTCTATAATGAAAGGAAGGCAATCATTTAATTATTACAAACACTGATATAAAACATATCAATACTATTTTCCGGATCCGTAATACATTGAGGAATGTCTCTTTAACAGATTAAATACTAAACTTTTGCTTTGGTTGTACTTCTGCGTATTCTAAATAGAAAACAGGTGCGACGGTTATTTTTTATAAGCTGTGGTAAAAAATTATAATATGCGTTCTTAATATCTAATTAATGTATTTTTTTTTGGGGCCGGTGTTCGTACTCACATCATGCCTAATTTATGAGTGTGATGACCCGTAGAGTATGTCTTTTTGCATATTGGGTTTTTCTTAATAGTTTTTTTAAATAACAATCGACATTGTTTTGATATAATTAACATTTCATAGTGTCAGTTGTAGGTTGGTTTATAACTTATTAGAAGCGATGGATCCCATTCACATGCGAATCGTTATTTCACAGACTTTTGTTAATTAATATAAGAAAATTATAGCGTATTAAAGTCCCCTTAAAATATATTTTTACTAACGATATGAGTTTACTTGATTTATTAAAAAAAATACATGTATTTTTACTACAGGTTTTGTGACTAATAAATTACTTAACTATTTACTAGCATACACAACACTAAATATATCACATAATCCAATTAAAGAAACAAAACCTACAACAAAGCCCTCAACTAAAAATATTTTTAAGATACCAAATGTATGCTTATTAAAATTCGCGCAAACATTTTCCATCATAGCCACACTTGCAAAACTGACGTCAAACGCGCCTTTGACGCGCGAAATTATACAAACGCGCCTAAGACAATTCGCAAGACGCCTGTATCAAACTGCGAACGGCTCCTTCAATCCGAATAGGCTCATTCAAAGGAACTACGCGTCCGAATTATTCAGTTTCCTGCGCCAGAGACAGTAATAATGATGAGGCGATGTTATTTAAAATGTATCCGCCTTGGGATAAATCGGCCCGGTTGTGTGAGCCCTGTCATCTCTTAAATCCTTTAAATGCACAGGGTTGGAGGGAGTATATAGTGACAATCCGGTTCAGAAGGACCATTTTTTTCCTAAGAGGGATTGGCTTTTAAAGAAGCTTAGTGTTTTCTCGTGATAATAAATTTGACAGCCAGTATAATATTAGTGGCGGAATGCTGCTTGTGAAAAGAGAAACAGATCTCGTACATATATTAAATAGTTTTCTTCTTATAATTACTTTAATATATAAAATACTTACTGTTGATTTTATTTGCCATATTGCTGTATTTATTTACTTTAATTATTTATTTTATAACAATTAATCATTTATACTTGTTTTTTTACCTTGCAACATTATTTGCATCTTCTATGAGAATCTTGCAGAACCTTAAGGTCTACGAACTGAGTCAACAATTGGTTGACGCAGTTCGTGTATGTTTTTTATTATCGTGGGACTTTGTTCATTTAATGATGTATATTTATTTTTAAAATTTCTTAAACACGTAGAAATAAGTTATGCACCTCGTTTGTTAGTAAACATCTTAATGTTCTATTACATCATACTTTTACGCAATAAAAATAAAGTTTGTAAATTAATGTCGACGTACTTGTCTTTGGGTAATGCGCAGTTACAGATACTTCACTTAATATGCGGTGGGAATTTTTTGTGGGTAAATGAATTGTGATAACGAATATCGAATTATGGTTTGTACTCTGTCAATATTTTTTTACTCTCAGTGGGAATCAGAATTCAGAGCTTATGCATGAATCTAAAATTAATAGAGACGAAAAACCCATAGAAAAAAATATTTGGTATCAAAAAGCAGCTCAAAAGAGGAGAATCTAAAAGGCACTGTTCAGATGTAACAGCAATTCTCAGAGAGTAAAAGTATATTTTTAAATAATGTAGGTCTAATTATTCCAAGTTTTGTTTGCATTGGTCCTCTGCTAACCCGCATCAAACCCGCGTTAAATACTGCCGCCCTCAGAACGCAAAGGGAAGCCAGCGGCTTGCGGTCAACGTATGAAGTCTTGCGATTGTATTTACATTAAATCGAAAAAAAAGTAAATAAGCATGGCATATGTAAACACTGTTTTGGCATTCATTACGACATAATATGACGCAATTTGTTGTTTGATCCACAAATATTTGCGTTGTTGAAAATGAGGATGAAAAGACTTCTGTTTTTGAAATGACACAACCATAACTGATTATATAGGACTTACTGAGGAGGTATCGAGGATTGCCTCGGTAGTGTAGTTGTACTACGGTACGATTATAACGCTGAGGTCTCGGGTTCGAATCCCAGGTCGGCCAAAGTGATATTGGATTTTTCTATTCATTATCAGTCTGGAGTTTGAAATTTATGCCCGATATGACGATCGGCTCGCCCCCTATCCCATCGTGGGAAGGCATACATGTCTGCCTACCCGTTCTGGGAATAAGACGTGACGATGTAATTAATGATGTTATTGATGTATTATTATTTTTAAGAGTGATCCAATCTGTTACCACGGCCTGCATATAGAATAGCTTCTGTGAGGCAACTCAAGGGACTTTACCATTATAAGAGGAGTTTCCTCCAAGATTGTGTATCAGTAACACAAGCATACGTAGATAAATAATAGTGCATACGAATGTCAATTGTACGGTAATGTGTTGTATTGTGCATAATGTGTACAAGTACATTAGGCGAGACTTCTGTAGCCTTCCTCGTTTTGGCGCGCCGTCGGCCGGGTCGTCGGCAAGGGCGACAGACAATGTGACTTCCATTCGCCTTTGGCCGAGGGAGGTAAACAAACTAAACGTTCGTATTACTAAATGGAGTGCGGTTTTGCTGCGTGAAAGAGGTTTTTAATTAAAACGTCTGGTTTGTCGACAATGTAAAAATGTTTAGATATCGCCGACGTGTTGTAGTTGCTTTGTTATGGAGCGTCGTTTTTCAAAGTGTCCGGTTTTTTATTGCAGCAGCCAAAGTGATGAATAAACCCTGAACTCATGTCAATCCCAAAAAGGTTTAAAATATATTGTTGATACATAGTGTTGGTATTATAATAATAATATTTCGATAGGAAACGTGAGATCTAAGTTTACAAGAAACCTACCAAATTAATTTGCTAAAATTTAATCAAGTCGGGTACTTAAATCAATGAATAAGATATGAAGGGGTTCCTTGTTTTGGGCTAATCAATTGTGGAAAATTATGTTTGTTGTAGGTGTCGAGATATATCCTGAGTATGAAATAAGTAATATTAAGTGATGCTTAAGACGATGTAGTAAATATACCTAAGGAATAATTTGGGCTTATAGCACTGCTCATTAACATTATCTGAGCATGAGAGAATTGGTTAAGGATATGATTATCTTTTACATAGCATATTGTCGGTCAATTTGAGGAGACTAAGAGTTACTACGGAAAGGTAAGTAGAGAGTAGATGAGGAAAACCATATTGTTTTTTGGACGTGCTTTCCTTTTGATCGAAAGGAGTAGAACAGATGAGCTATTAGGTACTACATCCCTGTTTTTGACGCACTTAGAGACAGTCCACCCATGTTATAACCAAGATAGTCTTCAACCACACCGGCTGATAAACGTCACATTAATATTAAAATATATTTAAATAAAAAAGCACTCGCGCATTGCTCAATGGAACTTAGCGATAAAATTCGTTTGTACACAGCGCTTCTAACATCCAAAAACCGGTTTCATACTTCATTAGACACAACCGACACGTGAACTTGACACTGACATCGGTTAATGTCTAACGCGAGTGACGCAATG
The DNA here is from genome assembly GCA_949752805.1 of Deilephila elpenor. Classification (NCBI taxonomy): domain Eukaryota; kingdom Metazoa; phylum Arthropoda; class Insecta; order Lepidoptera; family Sphingidae; genus Deilephila; species Deilephila elpenor. The sequence goes on along the minus strand of OX457107.1, from coordinate 12,157,903 downwards.
GATTCGGCTGTGGCGGAATGCTCGTGTATTTGACCTTTGCTAATGCCGTCGTGGTAAGCCCCTCACGTAGCTAATCAAATACATTTGGAGGCACGATGATAATTCTGATGAAGATTTATATGTCTGCGTTGGTTATGCTGGGTGTTGTGATTTCGTTTGTTTCATTGAATGTTTTGGGTTTTATGCTGATAATAATTACACATCTAATAGTTATCGTCTGTAGATGTCGATACTGTTATAAGTAATTTGTTGCCTATTTTATAAGTGGTTGTTATTTTGTTAATACATTTATGATAGCTTGTAAGGAGCTTGCTTTCAAATGTCCTTTTTTAAGCCCGTAAGAATTTTTGTTGTGGTTATAAAGTTAAAGGCTTCATAATAGGTTTAGGTAAAGTTAGGATTAGTAGTTCTCCGGCTATCTCGCTAGCAGAACAGAAAATGAAAGTTATGTTGTTACCCATCGATTTCTATAAAACAGTTCCGGCCCGACTAAGCTATCTTATTCATAGTATATAATTTGTGCGCAGTGTAACGGTCAATATTCACGTGATTTGTGTCGGACAGCGCGATAACACCAGCAACAACAAACAATACACTACGCCTGCGTTTATACATCGGCCAGCGACCGCTATAAACATGATCCCCATTAACAGTTCCAAGTGGCTTATCTATCTGGATTGTTTATTGGGATTGCCGCTGATTTATCTTGGGTTGCGTGATTACTCTGTTTGGGGAGAAATTGCTTTGTTCCGTTGTTGACTGGCTGTTGTTGCGACCCGGTTTCATTTGTCATTTTGATACGCTTAAGTTCCGGTGTATTTGGACACTACGGTGGAATTTTTTTGACTTTACCTCCACGGATGTATGGCTTTGCAATGAGAATTCCTTCCAAGGTATGTACATATCAACAATGTTTGGATTAGGATGTCTGGATTCAAGATATATACATCTCACTTGGTGCAATGCAATTGGCTTGGTGTGAATACGGCTTAAATTTTGAATAAAGACTGTGCTGGCAAAATTATCAAGTTCATTCCTACTTTTGAATGATGGTAAGTCAGTTTTACCATTTTACATTCCCAACAGTCGCTTAATTTCAACTTCTATATATGGATGCTAATAGTGTTTCTTCTGCTCACTGATGAGAATTTGCAATGGTTTATGTCTAAAAATGGATTGCAATCGTCTTATCATGACGATGATGTATATTTATACAATCTTATAGATGAGTAATAAGCATATTATGACGGTTTAATGTTTGAAAATTATAGCACATTATTACATAATCACCAAGAACTGTTTCTTCGCAGTGTAAACCAGTGTAGTTAATCTCAAAGCAGATCGGTGAGTCACGTGTCTATAAGTAAAGTTGCAATAGTTCCAAAGTACGAATTGTATTTGTTACGTTAACACACAAACTTTAACGCTGAGTGAACGCGTTTGCTCATTTCTCATGCTAATTCCAGCCGCGCTGGCTTGCCAAACACTTTTTGTCTAGTTTTTCTACGAAAACGGGTTCGGTGCGCTCACCTTCGTGGCGCCCTCTGTGTTGGGAATTAGATTTTTCAAATAAAAGCATTCGATTCCCACAGCGACCAGAAAAGCGCGAGTGACGGCCGGCCGTTACGTGAATTGTCTGGTGTCGTAGTTCGCATGCGACGCTTTACGCTTGTAATACTTTAGGGTTCAGAGATTTTCTTTGAATAAATGTGGAAAACCTTTTTTGTGTGATGCCGTTGTGGGATGAGTGAATATTAGCTCTTAGACTAATGGTATTTTTTGAATAATTGTAAACGCTTAGAGCTCGGACAATGAATTAGACCTTCTGGCCTATTCTTTATTTTCATTAATATTGAGCATATTGGTGTATTTCCGATGAACATTGTATACTCCGGTGGCTCATTATCATTTGAATAGGTAGATTCGTTCGGCTAAGAATATGCATATTTCCGGTTTTTCATTATACTTAAAGTAAATATAATACCTATGAAATATGTATATTTCAAGACTCTTTATTTGGCACATATAAAACGTTATAAAAAATATGTACAGAACCTTTCAACTGGAATTTGATTTTCTCAACAAATTCTTGGAATATATTTCTATACTTTACAGAATAGATTAGAATGATGTACCGTCAAGTTGAATTGAAATTAATTGCCTCTGTCTCGACTTGAACGCTTTGTCTAGATGTTTTCACTGCTTTAAAAACAAAATGGTTTTTTTTTTCCGGGATAAGTTTTTTTGGACGCTAATTTATATTTAACCGCCAGGCTGTTTTTGAGATTAAATCTTTAGAATATTTTTTTTTATAGATTAAAGCTGTGATACAAACTGATTTTGTGATGTACTGTTGTAGGTCAATAAACGTATTGTGCGTCATGGCGAATTTGTCGACTTAGAAATGATGAGGTTTGGGTTAATTTCTCGCAGATTTGTTTTTTTTTCTAAATACACAAAATATTTTTAAAGTAAACGTAAAAGGCTAAGATGTTTAAGCGAATTTACTCCACGTACTACTTCTACAATCTACAAAACAAATAGGTAGTCATTCGGTTAAATCATAATCTAGAAAGCATTCATAAATACAAACACCCGCAACATTCCTTACGCACGAGCTTTTCCAACCTAATAACCACAAGACCAATAATAAATACAAAACAAAACCGAATTTATAATGGTTGATAATCGAAGAACGCAAGGCGAACGACCGCATTGGGCAAAAAATTCTCTGCGGGCAAGTCTGCAATGCAGCAAAGTGGGCGGCGCGGCCCGAGCTCTGCAACCGCTTGGCGCTGACCAACGTCACTTCTGCAGTGCATTCTGGGACTATTTGTTGATGTATTTAGTTGCTATAAATATATGTTTTAATAAAGTGGGTGGTGGCCTGTTTGTAATGGACCAGACGCGACTTTCAACATGTTTACGGTGGTCGCGGATTCAAATCCCAGGTTACACATCTGACTTTTCGGAGTCGTGTGTATTAATAGTCAAGCACCACGCACTATAACGGTGAAGGAAACATCAGGAAGACGCCAGCACACCATAGCGATTCGGAAGAATTTCTATGGTATATAACAGTCCGCACCGCATTAGGCCAACCCGCATACATATTCCTGACCCCACACTAAGATCGAGTCTTGTGTCGTGGGTATCAGAAACTATGAGAGACTTTTTCGGTCTCACAAACACCCAGACCCGAAACAAATACCTGTGGATCACACAATCATTAGTTTATGTGCGGGGAGCGAACCCGCTGCCTCCCGTTTCTCAACCGACCAGCCACGGAGGCTGTCGAATTGTTTTCTTGTTGTATTCGTATACGGTCGGGTCGCAATCATTATCGGAAGGTGTAAAACTTATCATAGTTACTGGGGCAATATACTCGTATCTCGTTCTTTAAGTAACTGTCGTAATTGTGACGATATTTTATCCAAACTGCACTAAGCTTACCATCAGAAACAGTGCAGTTTCGTAAAAAAGTATCCTTAAAAATTTTAAGTAACAAACACTGTAATATTTATACACAAAGAATCTGGCGGCACCGCCCCACGGTGGGTCGAAACGGCTATTTTTGTGACATAGGATTTTTTTTCGGATTTTCCAATTTTTTTTGACGCCAACGTTTTGATATTATCATTCCTTACACTATTCATTCTTTGTATTTTTTTGCTTAACCCTATAATTTCGGCAAAAAAAAATATTTTAGGTTTTTAATGTATGGAACGCACTATAAAAACCTAAATTTCTACGAAGTCCTGCTAGATCCTGCGTTAAAACCTTATTTTTCTGAATCCTGGCCAGTTCTACTTTACTTGTACATTTCGAATGTCTGCATTGACTTGCAACTTTTCCAGTTATAGGGATCGGAAAAATGGTAAAAATAGTACTATTTCTAATTTTGTAATTGACATTTTAAGTCAATTTAACCACAAGATAGTAAGACAAAAACATTGTGGATATACAAACTATTATATAAAAATCTAATAGAATAACACAATAGAAGTAAATAAGTAAATATTTATTGGCATAATTGGTTGTTGTACCCAAAACATGTGGTTACACAATTAACGTAAACACAGTAATAAATCATAAATGCAAATGGACCACCAGATGGCAAAGGATTACTTTCAGTCATTAACACTGATGACATCTGGAGATTACAGGTGCATTTAGTTAATTGTTTTACAACTACTGTTTGTTTATTGTCTTTAATTAACTAAAACAAAACAAACATTCTCGTGATATCGATTGTAAACATGTTTTGTCCTTTTACTTAGTTCTATCATTAATGAGAGCATCTAGGGCAATAAAATTTGTTTATTGCCCAGGGTATAAAATGACTTATATTTTGAATTCGTTCTTAATGTACATTTATCCGTGCTACGATCCATACCATTTTATTTTGAATCCTTGTTTCGGTATCATGGAGGGTCTAGTTACTAATCTCGATTTGTTTGTTGTTTTAAGAGACCAGCTTGGATCTCTATCAGATAGCAAAAAACTTTCTGATTTTCTGCAACAGAAAATAAACGTGACTGAAGAAAATAGTGTAGTGCTTCAAAAGTTTTGTGTAAAATTCTGTTCTTCTATAACTGCTAGATGGCAAAAATGCAATCGTATATTTTCTAACTTTATTAAAAAAAATGGTGATTGGCTAGAAAGTGAAATAATTTGGCCTAAAGGACTAAAATTAAACGAAAGACACGAAGAACATGAAGTACATGAAGAACACGAAAGACATGAAGAGGACTTAAGTCTTGAGAATCTGTCTCCATCCACATCGAAAGCTTCTACAGCTTTGATTTGTCCCAGAAAATCATTCGATGATTTGTCCAACAGACAAAAACGAAGACGAGTAAACCAAATTCAAAATAATTTGTCTCAGGAAGAATTAATTGCAGCTACATCAAATACACTGAAATGTAATGGACAAGAAGCCATCGCTAATATAATAAACCATTTACTTAAAAATCCAGAAGATATAACAAAAGTGAATAATTGCTTAAATGCAAAAAAATATGTTCCATACACTGCTGATAAAGCGTTGGCGCTACTTGTTTCCCTAAATTTGTCGAAGGCACAATATATAAACCTAAGAGAATCAGCAAGCGAAAAAGGCTTTCAATTGTATCCTTCTTAATAAAAATTAAAAGAAGCAAAATTGAAATGTTACCCAAGAAAGGAGGATATGACATTTAGTGATTGCACGGCATCAGTTAAATTGCAAGCTCTGCTCAACTTGACAGCCTCAAGGCTTTTGGATACAATTGAGTTCGATTTAGATTCTGCAACTGACCTGAAGCTTATCAGCAAATGGGGCTTTGATGGATCCTCGGGGCAAAGCAATTATAAGCAGATCTCTGAAGTAGGCGTGGACGATTCCAGTATATTTATGGCAAGTCTTGTTCCAATAAGACTACAACATGATGATGGAACGGTTTTATGGGAAAACGATCGAAGTTCATCCACATTTTACTGTCGTCCCATTATGTTTACGTTCACAAAAAAAACACAAATTACTGTAGCAGCTATAAAAGCTGGTATATCAGGAGAAATCGAGGCACTCCAGCCATCTATATTTAGGAAAGTGAAAATTGCCCACGAATTAATGATGACAATGATTGACGGCAAAATAACTTCATACTTTTCTGAGACTTCAACAGCAGTTTGTGACATTTGCAAAGCGAAACCAACAGAAATGAATAATTTGGAATCCCACAAACTGCGATCTAAGAATGAAGAAATGTACCAGTATGGATTGTCATCATTGCATGCGTGGATAAGATGCATGGAGTGCCTACTCCACATAGCTTACCGTTTGGAGATTAAGAAATGGAACTGCAGGGGTGACGATAAAGAGAAAATGAAGACCAGAAAGTCTGCAATTCAACAAGAATTTAAAGAAGAATGTGGCTTGCTAATTGATATAGTGAAGCAAGGAGCAGGCACCACTAATGATGGTAATACGGCTCGAAGATTTTTTAAAAATACAGCCATGACAGCACGTATCACTGGCATTAATGAGCAGTTGATAGAGAATTTTTATATCATTCTACAAACCATTGCGTCTGGAGAGCGTGTTGATATTACTAAATTCGCTTTATTTTCTACCGAAACCGCAAAACTATATGTTGATTTATATCCGTGGTATTATATGCCTTCCAGTGTACATAAATTATTAGTTCATGGGGCTGACATAATTAAACATTTTGGGGCTATACCCATTGGGAAGCTGTCGGAAGAAGCCGCAGAAGCACGGAACAAAGACTTCCGAAAATATAGGGAAAATCATTCCCGAAAAATTAGTAGGATATCTTCGAATGAGGACATCTTACATAATCTCCTTTTGTCATCTGATCCAAAGATCACAAGTCTTAGATCACGCATGACAAAAAAACATGTTATGGTTCTCTCAACAAAAGCTAAAGAGCTTCTGCATTTGCCATCAAAACCAGAAGACTTAGAATTTATTAATGTAGAGAGTATTTTAGAAGATCTACAAAACAGTAGTGATAGTGAGTAGTATATAGGTATAGGCTTTATACTAGCCTTTTTTATTATTATTTTTTAATTGGGGTTATTTCCATCATTTGTTTTTTTTTAATCTGGCACGGCACATATACAAGTTTTCCTTGGTATTTGTTAATTTATTAGATTAATTTATCTTATTTGTGTCAAATTTACTGAAGATAATTGTAAAAAATCTTTTGGGAAATATTGAATTTTATCATTTCTTTCGAACTGCATAACTGAAAAAGTTGCAGTTCGATGCAGACTTTCGAAGTATAGAAGTATAGTAGAACAGACCAAGATTCAGAAAAATAAGGTTTCAACGCAGGATCTAGCAGGACTTCGTAGAAATTTAGGTTTTTATAGTGCGTTCCATACATTAAAAACCTAAAATATTTTTTTTTGCCGAAATTATAGGGTTAAGCAAAAAAATACAAAGAATGAATAGTGTAAGGAATGATAATATCAAAACGTTGGCGTCAAAAAAAATTGGAAAATCCGAAAAAAAATCCTATGTCACAAAAATAGCCGTTTCGACCCACTGTGCGCCCCGCCATTAAGCAAATTATATCGCCGATGCGGTGCACTGCGCGCTGGGTTTTACCTTCGATTCCGTATTTTGTTTAATGACTGTGACATTCGCCGAATCGGGTGGGTGTTTGATTGACCCTGATTAGTTTGGGGAGTGTCGATTGATTGCTCGAGGTAAAATTTCTTAAGTGACTGCTTATGTTTATTACGGGAATTCTTTGTTTATGCTTCGTGTTTAATGGCTTGGAATATTGCTACGTGGAATGACGAAAGTTAAGAATTGGGTGTGGAAGAAATTTGATAGTGGACTAAAATCCTAGAAATTGCCTACAGTGTAGTTACTGTGCAATAGAATATAGATAAATTAAATCACCATATTTTTCAAAGTTAATTATTAAATTGTTTTTTATTTTATTTGTCCACTAAACTGGTTATTAATATGTATTCACGCTTCAAAATAAGGCAATATTTTTTTCCATGTTAATATGTAATATTTGCGTGGGTGTGGTGCAACATGCTTTTGTGCATATTGCAATACTTATCATAAAACCTTCTTGACGTCATAGAATCAGCTACTATCTATTCAATACGTGCAAACACGACGTAGAGCTAATTTCTGCCATCATAGCTGTACACTTGTTCACGCCCCAAGTAACCCGCGTCACTGAGTCCCAAAAGTCATTGATAATTCATTTTTTCTTGCGATAAATGGCGAGGCGAGCATGCCATTCGCCTGATTGTAGGCGATACGACCGCTCATGGACAGTAACAAAACCAAACAACACCATGAATTACAAAGCAATGCTTGGCACTCCACTGCGCACGCCATCCTGAGACATAAGATGTTAAGTCTCATTATGTCCAGTAGTTACTCTGGCTACAATGTCCTTCAAACCAAAACACAATAGGGCATTTACACTGGTGTTTGGCGGGAGAAATAGACATTGCGGTGGTTCCTAACCATGCGGCCTCTCACATATGAGGGACCCACCATCAGTAAAAAAAAATATATTACAAATATTATAAAATTCGCCATATCTGAATGTTTGCGTTTGATAATATTATGCGATCAGTTTTTACGTGGAAACTGAAAAGGTGGAGGTCCTTGATCCATCTTTTTTTTGTGTCTAGTATCTACCTGGGCTACTTAGCAAGTGTGGCGTTCCGGAATGTTCGTGATTTTTTCGATTTTAGCCATTTTTTCGATGTTATCACTGATATGAAGAAATTTTACTCTGGCTAGGAACATTTTGATATTTCAAAAGAACGTAATGTAAATTATATTAACATATTTATAGATAATACACTACCCTCTCCCAGTGCGGATTAATAAGCTTCACGTATATTTAATATTCCTCCTAAGAACTTTCATGTATCCAGGTTTCCTTGATATATTTTCATTTACCGTTAAAGCGAAACATACATTATACGTGTAGTATAACTAACTATTAACTCATACATACATAACATATTATATAAAAACGTAATTAAAATAGGAACTCACCTAAGTAAATAGTTTTAAAAATAGCATGTCTGTGTGATTACACCATTTGTTCAATAGCCATGAGTGAATAGACTTCACACATTATGGTCACGACCGCAGAACGTCTTTAGGTCGCCATTGCATTGTATATTATTACGGGATACTTACGTAACTGTTCTAATTAGCCGCATTATAATGCAAGCCATTACAGCGCCTAATTACATTTTATTTCTCACTGAACTGTCGTTCGGTAAATCGGTCAGACGTAACAAACTTGCACACGGGAACAGCTCTATTTATATTTTTAATTAATCCACCATGCAATTTTCAATCTTAACGTAACAATCTCAAGGTGTAATCTCGTGTTATGTGTAGATAATACATAGTTGAGATATTGTGAGCTGACGTACATTTTTATGTTTGCTCATCACTCGAGCTTTGATTTCCTCATTACACGTCCGCCAATATAAGATGATCCATAATGTTATCCGAAAATAAACATTTTATCAGTGGTGGCGCTGTAGTAGTGTAGGTCGCGACAGTCTGGTGCCCAGAGACGTGGAAACTTCTCAGCGATCCGTCAAGACTGCTATGTGAACGTCCCGTGTCTAGATAACGTATCTGACGGTAGGCGAATGGAATTAAATTTGGAACAACGGTTTTGGAATTTGGATTAAGAATGTTATTGATTTTTGTTTTTTTTTGTGCCAGTGTTTTACTAATTGCTTGTGTTGGGCTTTTTAGCCTTTGAAATAAAAGTAAAATGTTAGTACGAGGTGTATGATTTGGTTTTAGTTTAATTGTTGAAATATGTATGTAGATATGTTATAAATCACAATATTATGCATAACTACATGCAATCAAATCAGACAACATTAAGTTGTTTTTTGATGTCAATGTCTTATTGGGCATCACGCTTAAGGTAAATTCGTTTTATTTACGGACAGATCGAATGACATAAGTATCCCCATTAAGAATTAATACTTAATAAATATATAAGTTTTCCGGTGATGAGTACAGTTACAAAACATAGGTAGTAATAAAAAAAAGATTGATAACATAGTTGTGTGTAATAAAATTTGACGATTAGGTAACTGCTTGTCGTAAAAAAAGTATAAAAATTTGATGAACCGTTGCCAAGGACCGATAAGCGATCGATTAGCAACCGCGAAGCCGCTACGGGACTGACAATAGGTTTACGAGTGCGCCCATTGTATTAAAATAACATAATAAAGACTATAAAGTTTAGTGATTGTGATGTTTGTTGCCTAAAGAAATTTAAAGATTATTTTAATCCGCCAATTGTTTCACCAAATGTAAATATGTTTCTTTTTTTGTATTTTATGTTGTGTGGTGTAATAATAAAGTGTTATTATTATTATTATTATTAAAGATAAAAAAACGGTAAATTGGTTGCACAATAATCAAGCTTGCACCATGCATTTGGAATCATTGGGAAATGTTGTGGATTTTCTTATTTTCTACAGTTAAATCGATCTGCGGTTAAGATACAGAAGGATTTCCTTAAAATGTTACAAATTCCGAAAAGCTTTCCAATTTCAAGATAATTCAAATTTTTCGAATTAATGTTTTCAATACATTTATGAACGCGTAACCTAAGAGATACTTTTCATTTAGGCTGTAATTTTAAAAATGATGCCATAATCATATTTCTAAGTATGACAGCTTCCGTGGCGTTCCAGTTGATTAAACGTCGGCTGTGAAACGTGAGGCCGCGAGTTCGATCCCCGCACCGAGACAAATGTTTGTGTGAATCACAAGAATTCGTTTTGGGGTCTGGGTGTTTGTGAAACCGAAAAGTCTCTAGTAGTTCCTGATACCCACGACACGAGACTCAATCTTAGTTTGGGGTCAGGACTATGTATGTGACTGTTGGATGTATTTATCTATTTATGTATCGAAAGTATCAATATATCATAGTACGTGATCAAATACAATATATTCAGATTAAAGTCCGAATTCCTATCAATCGGTATTGACACAATTTCAGCATGGCGACCGGTGTCTGTTGCCATGCTAGTATCGTTACGTGATGTTCGTTCGGTAATATTCCGTCTTTTTGTTACAGATCCGTTGGGTTCAGTAGCCGATAACTCTGGCTGATAACACGTAAGTCTATATGTTTGATATTTTGCTTTGATTTTTTTTGGCGTTTTTCAACCCGCACTAGGCCAGCGTGGTGGACTATATGGCCTAACCACTCTCAATCGATTCTCTCAATTGTTGAGTAGGCCCGTGCCCTGCAGTGGGACGTATATGGGCTGATATAGATATATAGATTTTTTTGGCGTTACGTAGCAATTCTGGTAGAGTTAAACTATGCTTTGTTTGAAGCTGTGTTTTGTTATTGTGCGTTTTATACGTAGCATGTATAAAACGCATGTATGCGGTTGAAGATTTGTAGCTTATTTCTATTTTGAAGTTCATCGTTTTCCAATTTACATTCGAGGCATTATGTATTAGAGTTGGACAAATCAAGAAGTCTCAGCCAGGAGCCTTCATCGTTTTCAGCCGATTTGTTTCCTTTACATTGAGAAGTTAAATTAGACATTGATAGTAATTAAAAAACCCGCTTTATGGAAGTCTTTTGTTTCTGCCTAGATGCAGCAAAGAAAAGCATACCTCAAAGATTTCCACATCTTTCTGTTTGAAGCGGCTAAACCAACAAATAATAAATAAATAATAAAATAAAATAAATTTATTTATTATACAACATACATATATACAAAACAATAGACAAAGTAATATTAGTTTATAGACAAAAGGCAGACGGTCGTTGCGTTGAGATCGGTTCGCAACACGTATCAATCATTGACGAAATAACAGTCTAGACGATACAATAGATAAGTTTTATAATCTTTTGTTATAAATTACCGGTTTTGACTGATTGTTGACGAGTGCAAAATGCCACTTTATCCTTTTTTTTTCGTATCACTAGAAAACCGGTATACATATGAAATTCATATTCAAAAACTTTGAATTTAGTATTTATTGTATGTCTCTGGATATTATATTTTTTAGAAGTAGGTACTACTCCGTTGTAGCTTTAAGCAAGAATAGGCCGGGTAGACCGAAGTAGCCTCAGAAAAATATCTTTTAGCTTAGCTGTTTTGTTTTGTTTTGTCAATGACGTTGCAAAATCACAATTTTTTTTTAATCATCCAACTTCAGTTTCAAACTTGGGACAAGTTTCATACATACGATGAAACTGAACCTTTGAGAACCGAAGTAATTGTATTGTATTGTATTGTATTGTATTGTATTGTATTGTATTGTATTGTATTGTATTGTATTGTATTGTATTGTATTGTATTGTATTGTATTGTATTGTATTGTATTGTATTGTATTGTATTGTATTGTATTGTATTGTATTGTATTGTATTGTATTGTATTGTATTGTATTGTATTGTATTGTATTGTATTGTATTGTATTGTATTGTATTGTATCGGCCCATATACGTCCCACTGCAGGAAACGGGCCTCCTCTACAATTAATAGTACGATTGAGAGGGTTCAGGCCATATAGTCCACCACGCGGGCCTAGTGCGGGTTGGCGGACTTTACATAGCTTAGAAATTCTTTCAAATCGCTACGTTATGCAGGTTTTCTCACGATGTTTTCCTTCACCGTCATAGTGCGTGGTGATTGATTATCATTGAAGTGATGGTCGAATCAAGTCAACTGCTGTCTCGTGCTCTCTGTTCTGACTCACAAAAACCTGAAATTCAACTATTACCTTGATATTTTAACTGCCAATATGTCGTAGGTTGATATTCTACATTTAGAATTGAACCTTGCTTCAAAGGTTGAATTGGTTCTATTTTTATGTCAATACCAGTGGCACAGGCCGGGTTCTTACGTTATATTAATATCATAATTATGGCGAAAAAAAACATCTGCATATCAAAGTAAGATTTGTATGAAATACTAGTTAATATGTCGGTGGAATTCGTTTTCTCCATAAAAAATCTATTGTATCTTACAAATCACCATCCTTTATTGAACTCGATGGAACTCTTGGTTGAAAAGAGGTCGAATTATGGGCTAATCCAGTACAGTGCATTTAACATCTTATGTCTTAGGATGGCGAGCGCAGTAGAATGCTAAGTATTGCTTTATAATTCATGGTATTTCGTTTTGCTTCTGTCCATGAGCGGTCGTATTAATTACCTTAAGGCAATAACATGTTCGTCACGCCACACATCGCTATAAAAACACCATTATAGGTTATCGGTGTTCGGTACTGTCTTTGTCGGAATCCTTGGCTAGGTTGATATAATATGTACAAAGTTTCAATAGGATGAACGATGCGCGAACGCATACGACATGAACAAATAATCGTTTTAAGTAGATGAATATTTTATGAGTTTTCTAGTCATAAATGTCCATCAGCTATAATAGTTTTGGTTAATGTCTTTAAGCCTTAATGTTAATATAGATTTTTCGGTCGGATTAATCGCCCACCGTCTAAACTAATATACGCGCTTAAGTATTCTTAAATGGGCAGACTTAATATAATACACTGCTTCTGAAGACATTAGCATTTTAATAATTCCATATTTTTTGCCTTGTTATGCTTAATAACGGTACAGGATTACATCGCACCTAATGATAAATGCAGTGTTGTCATGATAGAATGTGAACTGACGAGAAATGTTTGTCGCTGGTTGACACAATTTTGATGTCCCTTTATTGATCCCGGAATGCAACATATTTGCCAGTTATATAGTACCTAGTTTTTTTAAGTTTGTGTGTATATAATACTATCAGCAACATGTCAAAATTCGACCAGTTTTATTGGTATCCTCCGCAAATGTAGTGACGACCGCAAGCATTGTTGAAAAATCCATAGCCTATAGCTACCCAGTTTCTTATGGGCCGATATAATTATGTACCATCTCTAGTCACGGTTCTGTTAGTATCAAAAAAGATTTTCTCACCATAATCGACTCCTCACCAACCTCAGTCTTCATTCTCAATACTAATAAATAAACGTGTACCACCGTGAAATCACCTAATTGTTATTGTCGCGTATTTTTTGCGCCGTATATCATGAGCGGATAGCATCGGAGGTGAGGCGGGCGATAAATCAGGGCGGCTGCGAAATCCAACCGTTTGCAGTACATTGTGTGAATTGATCGATGGTGCCTGCGAGGGGTCGCTTGTACCCCGCTGAAATCGTGCAGTTTGTGTAATGAGGGGGTTGGGTATTTAGTTATCGTGTTATGGAAGAGCGGTATGAATCTAGGATCATTTGGTGGTGCAAAATCTCCAAGTGCTCTGTAGTATAGAACATCTTGAGACGTCTGTGGTTTAAATAAACCAAGTATTATAATAATATTTGATTTGTGATCATTGTCTTTATATATGCCATCTTATTAAGTTACAAAAAGTTATTCGCATTAGGCATGCAGCCGGTCGCAAAAAAACAATGAGCCGCAAATTAATAATGTGGAAAATGTTGTTTCAACCCCCTCTGGAACAAGGGTGAGGCGATGATAATCACTTTTTGAAATAATGCTAATACATTTACTTAATTATACCGCTGACATACGCCTGCATATTCAATTTCGCATTAGCAAAATGTTGAGAGAACGTTTTTGTACATATTATGCATCTGCCCTGTTCAAATTAATTGACGAACAAAAATAACAGTGAATAATTATGCATTTTTTAGAGTTTGTGGAACGGTGGTTAAAAACGAATAAAACCTGGCGAGTTGGAGCCGAGTGTAGATTGAAAAATACTATTGAAGTTGACAAATATGCCAGCAAAATAGGTAACATTCTGAATTAGACGTCGGTCTGAAGTGCCCTGACCAAACTAGAATGTGAATGAACACAAAGGGTTTATATAAGGATTATAAGGGTATGAATAGGGCAAAGTGGAAATTCCTATTTTCACAACTTGGCGTATTACTTATCATAAAGAAATCATAATAGCAGACAAAAAACAGTCACCCATCTAGGGTTGCGTTAATTTCAAATCGATTATAAGACCTTACAGTTAAAAGCCTATTTTTATTGCAACTTATGTGTCAGTCTGTATTTAGAAATGCACTAACACTAATTCCACCTTCATCAAAAAAGCTTTAACTATTGGATATAACTGGAACCGCACCCTTAAGTCGAATAATATTGTATCGAGGGCCTGCGAAGCTATCTGTACTGGCGATCCGTCCATGTCACGCACCCGCCACGCACATGCGCCGCCAAGATCTTCATTAGATAAGTGACGATCGCGACTTTTTTGTCGTTTTGTTTTGACGGCTCCAACTGAGGGGGCGGTTGGGGAGGCGAAAGGGGAGAAGCGGGTTTAAAATCGCCGCTGGCCGCTCGCCAAATGTGAACGGTCTGTTAAAAGTTTTAATTTGGCTTCGGACATTCCAAGTTGGGAAGATTTTTCTTTGATGGTGGTTTTAAGATGATAACTAAAAATGATGATGGAAAGTTGGATAGAGGAAGTTTCCTCCTTTTTTAATATCGGGTGCGTTTACAACAACATGTGCATAATTTCTGAGACTTGGAATAAAAATGTCTGTGTCATATAAATATTTATTCGTTCGAGGATTGCGTCTGGAATTTGCAACGGACTCAATTACGCCGGCCTCGTCATACCGCATTCTATGTATCCCAGCTGTAGTGCGGCTCTATCACCCTGAGATGCAGTGTGGCGGTAATACATTTTACGTTCAGCTATGGGGTAGTACTACCATTTTCTGTACTGGAACTAACTGTGATTCTGATCATTCTTAATTAACACCGCCAAACTTGTGGATCACCGTATTCCTTCGTTCCACCCGACGTTATACCGGCCACTGCCACTTTTTGCTTTCCTATATATTTTCCTCCAATTTTCCCGATTTTCGGCGTCCTTACTTCTAAAAAGAGGTGTATTCGGTCTGAAATTATTATGTTTTATATGTATAAGGGTGTATTTCTCCGCTCTGTAAGTTTGCGAGTAACGCTGTGTGTACGTGATTAGGAAGTTTATACATTATTTATGGCACAACAAAAGCTTATTGCCCGAAGCTCGGCCAAGTTTCAAGAAGGTCACGCTTCATCGCTCACTCTTATGTTCGCTGTTTCCATTGCTATTGGAGACGTGTTTCGATTACCGTTGGATCAGTCTGATGTCCTGGTACAAACCTTAGTGAAATAGTAGTATTATTAATAATATATAAATTTATTTTTAGTATTGTTTACTATCATCGCTTTGTATAATGACTGAAAATCGTTGGTTTCAATTTTTAAATCTTAAAATTACCGGAGAAATGCACTGCTGTGTTCTGGTTTGAAAGACATTGTAGTCTACTAAAGTAACTACTGGACATGATGAGGCTTAACATCTTATATCTTAGGATGGCGAGCGCAGTGGAATGCCAAGCATTGCCTTGTAATTTATAGTGTTGTTTGGTTTTGCTATTGTACATGAGCGGTCGTATTGCTTACCATCGGGCGAATGGCAAGACGAGCTTGCCATTCATCGCAATAAAAAAAATTACAAAGCACAACACTCCACAACATGCATGCACACCCAAATAATAAATTCCCTAACACTGTTTTTACCGAATACATAATAAAGACGCCTGTAAATGACAGGATGAGTCCGGGATGACTCCTCAAAGTCTATTACAAGTTTAAAGTGCAAGCGGCTGGCAACCCCAACCTCTCAATTAGTTTGAAGTGCACACATAATTTTTCCCTCGGTTGCCGTGGGTAATGGAGACGCGCTCATACTAAGGGTGAATAAATTCTATACATCTTGCCAACGTACTTTTAACGGTTTCCTAAGTATTATTGCGTGTTTTTGTTATGAAAATGATGGTTATTAGCAATTTTCTATTGGCTCCCCGGTTCACGGGTCGGGGGATGTGGTTCTGTTGCGTCATTTTGTTTGTCCCGGTGACTGAGCTGAACTGTGATAAATTTTGTTCGACAATGATGGGTGTGGAGGTGTCAGGATCTTGTACATGAATCTTTATGCTCCCTCGCTATGTTAGTGAAAACTTACGCATAGAACTGATATGTGAGACTCACAATTCTTTATCTTCGCTCTTTTGCAATGCATTACGTTGCGAAATCGAAGGAGATGTTGAAGTTATGCCTCTGCCATGTTTTATTTTTACATCATATTTCGTGTTCAAAAATTTATACATGACACAAGACTGATCTAAATGCAGAGACGGGGTTTTGTCAGTGACTGAAATGAATAAGGACATCCGAAAGACATCTATTCAATTAACTGACTAATGACGCTACTATTGTAATTCTTATCGAGTAGTTTGTAAGCAAAACAGAAATTATATTCATTACAATCTTAATTTATATAGTTTTTTGTCTCATCTGTATTGGACATATTTTATAAAATAAAAAGCAAAACAACGAAGGGAATCATATCCTACTAACCTTTCACGTCGAGATTCCGAGGTGTCAATACGGTGGTCCAATTTTCCCTAAACCCCACACGATTGTCTCGTGAGATGCGGCGGAACGGTCGTAAATAGTGTAGTTTGTGTCCCGGGGCGCCGGGGGGTGCTCCACCGAACAGACCCTGTATCATAAGGAAAACTGACAGGAATTATGGAAACCTACTGGATTTCAGTTGGTGTGTTTAAAGCTTCTTGGCTAGATAACTAACTTGGTTAACTTTCCTTACAGATGTAAGGGAGGGTGTATGTGAGGAAAAATTTAAGTGGATTAACCGTTTCATTGGCGACGATTTTTGAAACCATATTATTAAACAACATGCATAATAGTGATGAAGGCAATGTTTAAAATAATTGCTGTAGCCTGTAAACAATAATTTAGTCTAGGCGAAGTGAGAGGTTCGAATCGGTGGTACAATTGTCATACCTAATACTTTTTAAAAATTCAGTCAAAATTATTAATATGTTAAACAACCCGGCATGGGCGGCATTTGTCACTTACCATTCGATGACCTGTTTGTTCGTTCGTCGGATATACAGTACAAATACCCTACAGCAAAATATAGATGTCCCGTATTTTGATCCTTCGAGCCGGATAAAAAATATCCACATCTCCCAACGCATAGGTGATCGTAAACGGACACTGCAGTCGCCAATCAAAGGTCACATATCTGTCAGCGAGCATACGTGAGCTATATTTATTTATTTAGAGGCGCCGACGCGCGCCCGCAGTAAAAACGTCGTAAATGTTGCGACTTGCGTGTCCATTGTTGCACGAACAACTCTGTCCGTGAGTTTTTATGTCTCTGCGGATGTGTACAATCAAGTCATACGTATGTTTCTAGTTTTGTTAGACGCTATTGTAGTATCATAGTTATTGTAAGTAATATTTCACAGTTGGGAAGTCCCTGCAATAATATACAAGGTCTATGGAGTCGCCGATGATAAATATACACCCAACAGTCACACACATGGTCCTGACTCCACATTAAGATCAATTAAGTCTTGTGTCGCAGGTACCACAAATACGAGGGACTTTTCGGTCTCACAAGCACCCAGACCCGAAAGAAATATTTGTGGGCCGCACAAACATTTCTCTCGGTGCGGGGATCGAACCCGCGGCCTCTCGTTTCATAGCCGGCGTCTAACCAACTGCGCCACGGAGGCTGTCATATGTAATGTTCTTTTATACTTGCCTATACTTTCATGGTTTTACAAAACAGTTTTGCATGCAAGTGTCTCCGTATCCAGGTGTACCGCCAGGGTCGTGTCGCATGCAGTAACCGTTTGCCTGTTTTATTACTAATACACATACGCAGGGAGACTTCTTCGCGACTGTACCATTGATTTATGTTCGCCTGGTACATACGCGGCACGTTCGGGGGAGGGAAGGGGAGGAATATCTTCCCGGAGGATAGTTGGTGTTGTAATGAGTTTTCGTTGTGACTGCGGCAAAGATACAGGATATACATATTTATGGAATGCTTTGACTCGATCTACTGGTGTTTTTTATTTCCATTTCATACTGTTTTGTTGCCACTGATAACGACTTATGATGGGTTATGGTGGTAAACTTTTTCTAAAGCTTTTGATTCAAGCAACACTTTTTTTAAATTCTGTATTGTGCATTCATCTACTACGGTATAAAGATGAATGTATCTACTTCTTATGTTCAGTTTTGTACCATAGGTTTATCTAAATATCGTCAATTATTTAAATATCATGTTACTACGGTTTACAAAACCGTGCCAAGCAATAAATTGTATATCGGCTCATACACACGAGTTTTGGTTTACAAGACCAATTAACGTATCCCAAAAGTTTCCCCATCGCTCTATACAAAGGAAGTTAAAGATCCCTAGTATTTTTTGCACAATAAAAAGTCGACCGCAGCCATTAAATCATGTACCTACATCGTTTACGTGCTTTATCCATTTCTCTATGTAAATCATTTTTTCTCTGTCCGGGCGCCGCAGCCTGTTTCGCGCTGTTTATAAATTAAAGCATTATAATATGGTAATGGCGGCGTATTGAATAAATGAATCGCTGATTCGCCATCTCTGAGGTCGTCGGTTCGACACCGTGTTAAATACGAGCCGTGAGTTTGTTTAATGAGTTTTGTTTGACTTCCTCCAAAGGTGTGAGGGAAATTGAATGTGTGTTCAGAAATGTATATTCACATTGATGAGGTATTGAAAACGCCAAATCAGATTCAATGGGACGAGTGACAGTAAATTAAGGGCAAGTGTTATGTTTGACTTGTCGAAATTAGGCAGTTTTTATTCTAGGGATCGTTTTGTAAATTGTACACTGTACAGCCTTTCTCTTTGTGTGTTGTCGGGTAGCAGAATACTCCATGCTTTTTCTATCTCATTTTCCGCAATATTGTCTCAAAATCCTATAGATGTCGCCCAAAATCCCTCTCCGGCTCGCCCATAAACAAAAAGACAAACACTCGGGGTGCTATTCCGGCGCACTTGACATTTGGAGTGTCGTCACGCGCCACCGTCCATTGTGTGGATCACGGCTTTATCTGCCATGTCGTGCCACTACAGCGGAGTGTCGGTTAAGTGGCTCTTTGTGTTGCCTATCGCGACAACTATCGTTATTATGTTGCCACAATGCGTTAATTACTCGAGACGAGCCGGTAAACAGTTCGCTTGTGACTATTGGTAGACATTTTGTCGACGGTTTTGGGATAGTATGACAATCTGTACTGTTTTATGGATTTGGTTTTTTTTGTTAATTAATGATTGGTCAATGGCGCAGTGGAGACCGGCTATGGAATGAGAGGGCATAGGTTGAATCGTCGCGCTGAAAAAATATTGGTATGTCCACAAGAATTGTACGAGTCAAACTTGTACATATAATAGTTTATTTATATATGGTATTTAATGTATTGGGTTGCATGCCCAGGTGTATAAAACTGATTACTTGGAATTGGATCATATCTTAACAGGTTTCTCGTCAGGCGGCTTATCGTATAATGACAAGCCAAACCTTTCTGCAACACGCATAAAAATTATGTTGCGGTTAACCCACGACACTCGGGTATTCTTAAAGGAAAAAAATATTTTAATTGAAAACCAAACCTTATAGATAAAAACATAATCCTGGCACATTTATAATTATAAAACGGCACCTTTCGGCTCGCAGACCCAAAAAAAAAACAATGAAACATCCGAGACCCCGAGGGCGGGTCCAAATTGTCATAATTGTGAGTTAACGCGCGTTAATTGACACAATTACAGTAATACGCACACAATTAAATAGTTTATTATCAATAGGCCGACGTGCCTCTAGTATTATCTCAAATTACTACTTGTACTGGACTTTTCAAACTTGTCATTATACGTCGGAAACTTGTTGACGGTCTAAAGTACACTAATTTACTTATACAAGCAAATATGAGCGTTAATTCACCGAAAATAGAGGTCACTATAGCTTTTCGTTAACCGGCCGCTGCACTTTTTCCGACAAGAAATTAATTTCAAAACCATATATTACTTTGCAGTCACTAAAAATATGCGCAGTCAATTTTGTACTTTAAGTGCATTATAAAAAAGTTGAAATTGGATTTGTGTGCAGTGTTAATAATTTTGTTCGTGCAGCGGGTCAATTACCTAAGGGCACGTGCACACACAACACTTAAAAATAAATATATTTGAATTGCGTCTACGTGTGCACTCTGCTGGACGGATGGACGTAATAATCGGGGTTAGCCACGGTTCATTATAGTTCCTCTGGGTGGCCAGTGTTGTGTGAATTAGACTTTATATTCATAAAAAGTTAACACCACCACGTAATTAGTTAAGTTTCGCGTTATCACGACATTAATGAAAACACGCCTTTGTAATTGAAAAAGTTGTGACGAAGCCAGTCGGCATTCGGCTCGAGGGCGTTGAACTCGGTCGCGAGGCGGAAGGGCTCGGATTATCAGTGAAACTTATTAACGCTTAATGCTCGCATCATTTTATTAATGCTTATTACCCAGAATGCTGCATTCCTTGCGACACTAGCGATGCTTTTGTTGATGATGTAAAAGGAAATGCCTTAGTAATAGCGATTCTCTAGAAAATACCGGGTGATGGATATGTGGAAGGCGCATTGTACAATCCACTGTATAACATAACAGTGCGTCGCATTGAAAAGCGTCGCTGTTTTGTAATGCGTCTTCCCAACATTCAGACGGATTGCAATCCTTTACAAAACAGCGACGGTTTTCAATCTCGACGCGCTGTTATGTAATACAGCGGATTATACAATGCGCCTTCGACAGATACATGACATTTATTGAAACTACATACATGCTTATGAAATTAGAAGTTATTAAACCCAAAATCAGTAAAGTATATTCAACGGTAAAACTACTGAATATTTTTTCTAAATTATGGGATAAAATTACAGTTTCTGTTTTTTTTTATCCCCTCTGTCTATTTCTGAGCCGTAGCCACATCATTATTTTTAAGTTCTAAGACGATTTGGCATTTTATGGACGAAATACTATCATCAAACTTTTAAATTATGTCAGTTTCTTGGAAGACATTAGTAGCTATTTAATCAAACCACATCCTTCGTCTCTAAAATATTAGTTGCAGCAAAGCTCCTGACACTTCATTACACATAGCACAAGTTAGTGAATTGTCAACCTGAGTCCATTCATTAATAAATCAAATTACTGGCTACGTACATACAATGCCTTAAATTAGAGCAAAACCAGTCATTCCACACCGAATCTTACATCTCAGCATACGTGAGTATTTCAGAATAGCCAGGTTTTCTTGCGATCCTGTACGTCGTCCGTAATCTCTGGGTTTCCGTTAGTCATCCTGGCCTAGCCTAGGTGCGGATTGACGAGGGTTAACAAATGTCCGTTAGATTAATGAATTGCTGTGAGTGATGCGCCGAGTCCGCTATGCCCGCTTTTATTTGCTGTTTTGTTTTATCTATTGTGGAGGTTTTGTTTGTATATATTCATCACAATATTAAGCACATATTTATAGTGACTTTATGAGTTAATAGTAAGCGCAGTGCGGATTAAACAGATTATTGCTTTTAAGGGACCAAATAGCATGCTCACTGATTGTCACAATTATTCCTGTAAGTAAATTGTACCGGGTGAAACGCGGTAAATACAATTCAGGAAAAAAAAAAAACAGGTGGAGGGTTTAACTATCCTATCAATATCTTATGTTGGCGAACAACACCAGGGTTTTTAAATTCCTCACCCGATCATAGCCCTTATGACTTAGTTCATCGCCTCCTACGATTCTTCCAACATTCCAACGTACTCTTTCGCAGCTGGATATGCAACGTAGTATATTAAACAAACTCACGGATAAATTACAACTGATGCGGCAATTAAGCATTCGACTCTCCAATTAATTTACTATAAGTAAGAACACTAAAAACTTGCACCTGCTTCCACTAACCTAATTTCCGAGCAAAAAACCCGCGTCGCATTAAGAGTCCTTCGGCGAGGGATATTAACAAATGTTTAAGGGCTCATTAGCGGAGGGGGTTGGCAGGGTGAATTTATGATCGGTATCTAGGCACCTGTCTCTTTCGACTTGTAAGGGGAGTTATTAAACTATAAGGTGTGGGTTTTTTAGTGGAAGTAGAATTGTTTTTTTTAGTTAATGTGTGTTTTTGAATTCGTTGTATTGGGTATGCAAGTGTCTTGTGTTTAACTGCGGTTTAATAATTATAAGGAAAGTTATTTTTTAAATAGCTTTCAAAGTAATCGATTTATCGTTTAAAGTGATCGTTAAAAGCATATATCCTTAATGGCGGTGATTATTACTGCAATAACCCTATATTAGTTTTTATCAAAGTTGTTTATCGCGATAGAAAACCTAGATCCTTGTTCCGACCGGGACGTTAGACAAGAAAATGCAAATTAGTAAATGATATTAAATATGATAATGTCTTCCGTCTGCATTGTCTGTGCGGATATTAATAACACGTACAAAACATGAATATGCATAGAGAAAAGACTAAAAAATAATGAATACTCATAACACGCAATCTTGTTTACCACATTTAGTATTTGCATATTATGCAATATACGCTTAATTGCAATTAGATGCACAGTTCGAAAATAACCCCCACAATAACATCACTCAAACGGTTAATAAAAACGAAATTAATTCAACCCCAGCACAATCGAGAACTACGAATAATGACCCGCTCCGAAATCGGACACCAATCAATCATTCAATTGAAGACGCCCGCACAATAACCGACCGTCTGGGAAGAAACAAAACAATCAACAAACGGACACGCAATAAGGAAGCGGCAGGTGATAACAATTACCGATAGAAACGAGACGTATGCACCTTCCCTCGCACCTTGAAACACATCTGCTGCTATTAAAGTACACGTCGCTGGGTAATGCGCAAGACAATTTGGCCGTGCCGTCGCCCGCAGTTTTCGATTCATAAATCCCGTGCGGTATTGTTCTGTGGTTCGTTCTTTTGTTGTGGAAGGTCGGTGAAATGGTCTTCCCGGTAAGAGGATCTCTATTGTTGGCCGCGTCGGATTTTATTGTTTACCTTGAGGGTGGTGTGGCTCACAAAGGCGCGGTGTCAGTTTTTTGTTGCGATTGTCTCGCTGAGTGTTCGTTTTGTATGATAAATGCAACGTTGTGTAAATTAAAATGCATCACAATACGTTTGTCACAATGGAATTAAATGTGTTTTTGGAGCCTGGATGAGGTTTTTGATATAAATTTGGTTATTACGACGAATTAGTTGGCGTTAATGGGATGAAAAAGACTTGCGTAACATTCTATGAACACGACTTCGAAAAGTCCGTTCCCATCTAATATCTTCCCAACGGGCCACCACGCACTTACTGCATCTATGCATAAATTATATGAATGAATGATGGTTGACGTAGTTCAAAACAAATTACTTGGCAGAAACTCCTATTAAGTTACTGAACACGAGTGTACCGCTAATATAGATCTGCAACGCGTCGTGTCATTGTGGTAGATTTATTGCAGTGTGCAATGAATGAGGCCCGTTTATACCAGTTCTCATAGTGTAGGCATTTTTACTATAGCTTGAGATGTGCTTCCAAGATCAGGACAGCTCTATGAATTTAAGTATTAGTATGACAACCTCCGTGGCAGAAATGAGAGGCCGCGGGTTCAATCCCCGCACCGAGATAAATATTTGTGTGGTCTACCGGTATTTGTGTCGGGTATGGGTGTTTGCAAGGCCGAAAAGTGTCTCGTAGTTTCTGATACCTACAGTACAAAACTCGATCTTAGTGTGGGGTCATGCATGTGAATGTTAGGTGTATTTATTATTAATATTTTTGGTAGTAGTGTCGGTTTTGGCATATTATGTATATGAGATTGATGGAGGCCCAGTAATGTGTTGCACTCCAGAGTTACCTTCTTTCTCCTTTAACAAAGCGCCTATAATTAATTCATGAATTGATTGATGTGGAAACTGCTCGATATTGATGATGGCTGTTACTAATTTGTTAGATTGCCAGCTCAGTTTTATTACTAATAAACTATGGAAATATATCAAAGAATGCATCGTTTGCGTCTTTCTACGTATTTTTATGGTCGGTTTATTATAAAATACAGATCCATATTGAAGCATGAATGTCGCGATGTTAACTCGCGGATATTTCGCGTAAGGTATGGCACATCCGCGGCGGTTTCCATCGCCAAGACGCTATGATAATATAACACACTTCCCGTGATCTTCATACTTCGCATTCAACTCTTTGTAGGTCTGCTATTGGAAAATATAAGTTGCAAAGAGACAGGATAATGTCCAGAAAGGTTTGACGTTGGGAAGTCGTAAGGTTATAAGTTATAACCCAAATTATTCTGAAATATTGAACATTTATACTTAAGGGTTAGAATATTACGTCAATTATTAAATTTGATATATCTCATAATTTATGAACACACTTTATTTAATATAAATGTAATAAACAACGAACAATAACGCTCTGCACTGGTAACTTGTGTATGACACGTATTATAATATGCTTGGTAACTATATTTTCCTTGTAATTCAAAATGAGTTGTTGCCATGCCAAAGTGCTTATGACAACGTAAAGACACGATAGCCGACTAACCAACTGTGTCAACAAGTTTCAATACGGCAAAATAAATACGGTCACGTTTGTGTCCCCCAATGGGTAGGCAGAGGTAATAAGAACGCTTTTTCGCTAATAAATAATTTAGCATGAGATAGTAGTGGGGCTATTACATTGTAGAGTATTAATTTATTGTTGTATAAAATATGAAATTAATACGTGAAAACTATGATTCGGTTTTGCGTTCATACGCATAATTATACAGATATATTATTGGATTTTGATGTATTGAATAATAGTTTAATTGTTTGCTACTATTTAAAACTAATATTATTAGATAATAAAGGTTAAGTAAACGTGTAAATTGTCTTAAATTTGTTCACGCCTGTGTAAATTTATTCAAGTTGATTGACTAATAAAAACAAAAGATCGTTTTACTCTATGCCACGGTGCATTCCACTCGTTTTGTTTACATTTTTACACAGAAATGCAGTTCAGCGCTTAGGGTTGCGATCGCCCACGCAATTATCGGCTCCAAGTATTTTTCAATGGGTAGTGAAAAAAAACTTGAAACGTTTTTAAGTAGGCGCCAAAAAGCCGCCGTTCTCGGAACGGGGAATGAATGAAAAAAGCCACAGAGGAAAGCTTGCGCCTCACCGACAAACGGTTTCACGTGCCGCTGAGCCCAAATTGTGTGCTCACAGACGATAACAAAAATGAGAGGCGGCCTGTGTTTTTTTGTGCCGCACCTTATCTGCCGCCCCGTGATCGATTTCGGAGATTCGACGACTGCAGGACTAATTTCGGAGCGTGTTTCGTTCCTTGGAGATTATGTACGCGGTAATCATCGGTTTGAGTCGGTGAGATGCAAAATATTTCCCTGTATGTGGTTGAAGTGTAAATAAGGACTGTATCAACCTATGATTGGTGTACGTGTTCATAGAATTTATGAATTTCAATAATCAAATATGGTCTCAAAGACTACTGACAAAAGTTGCGTGAAGTCTAAAATGCTTTTCGGAATCTTTGGATGAAATCTATGTTCAGGAATAGCCATGCTGTGGATAAATATACCTAATACTAATTTAAATTCTACTATAGATTTTAAGTAAGTTTTAAGTAACAATCGATGTATCTAGTCTACTCGCCACAGCAATTTCATTAAACTTTAGCTAGTATGTAGTAAGTCAACAAAACGGAACTCTTACTTACTACTCACACAGAACAGGCACATAAGTCATTTACACGCTATTAAAACTGATGAATATGCATGAAGTTGCGTACGTTTTAGAGTAAACAGTGACGGGCTGTTGCTAGCCCGCATCGAGCCGGCATAATGGGGCTATTGCTCAATCAGTCGATGTGCACGGAGCCTTGTGGCCTGCAGCTAAGCGTATAGGCCGGCCCGCTGGCTCACGATCACAACCCGCCGTGTATGAAGTTGTCACACGGTCAATTAATCAACATGAAAAACGCGAAACGTAATTAACGCCACCATGTTTTGGACGTATTTTTGAATTGAACATTGATGGGGAAATAATTGTCGGGCGGAGGCGCTGTTTGCTGTATTTTGGCAAGTTATGGTGTGCAACATCATTTGTACGAGTCAATCTGGGTGCGTGAAGGCAGCCGTAATTAGGGTTACATCATCACTGACAGAATAATTCCGAAAGTGCATATCAGAGTTTTATTATTGCCGTGTTAATGGTATGGTCAATTTTGGCGATGCACTGTGATTTCTTCATCGGTATCCGTTGTGTGACCCATTTTGAAGTTCTTTTTTCGTCTTGATGATTGTACTGAATGCCTATAATTTTATGAATTTCCTTTTGTACGAAATATAATTATGGTTTATTTACGGATGTCAATGTAAGACACTTTTAAAGCATAATTATAAAATTATTAACCTTTTTCAATATATTAGATTTGTCTCATCGAGTTTGGTATGCCTTCGATAGGAAATCTTCGTATATATGGAGATGGGATTGTGTTCTGTTAAAGGCATCTGGTAATTGGATGAAACGAGCCGAAGGTAGGGGGTTCAAATAGGAGCTCACTCTAGCGCAGAAACCTATCTCTAGGAGATTGAAATGTGATGAGAAAGACGCACCAAAATTGCAAAGCCGATATTATTTTTCTGTATGAAGGTATAAAGAAGTAACCGATTCAATTAAGAAATAAATCTATAAGTTCAAAAGAAATAAAAACATACACGATCACAGTCGGGTTCAAAATGCAGTATAAACAAAGTGAAAGAAAACACCATCGATTTCGAGATGATATCAGCTCATTAATCTAAAATCCATTACACCATTAGCCCTGTTTGACAATTACGAAACCCGACGCGTCCATTTAAAACTGCACACTGTCAGATTAAAAGTTAAAATTACAATGGCGATCATTAAACGCAGTTGTGTTAATGTCTCACCCGTCTCCCTTGTAATCAGAGCCTTTCAGTTTCTAAACGCTGCGCTGTCCCGTCCTACCCTCCGACCCGCTATCGATTGTATTACATTGCTATTTTAATATTCCCCCAATTTTTTAACCCTCCCGGATATTTTGTTACGGGGAAAAATTAAAAGCAATATTCCGCAGCTATTAAGGTGGTGTTCCTCTTTTTTTTTGGCGCGCCTGTGAAACAACGGGGGTGATTAGCAACCCTTCGGCAGAATTCGCTTTGACTACGGCACTGCTTCTTGGAATTTCCGATGCGGTGATTTGATGGTTTCCAATTTTTGCCGCCTCAGCGCTTTTGTTTTGTTTCAAGTGTGTATTGTTTTCATTTGTTCTATTGATGGGTTTGTTACTCTTTTCGTTGGTGCTTTATTTCGCTTTAATTTGGAAACGAAATTGTATGTAGCAATTACCTGTTCGAATTCTTAACTTGTTTTTTACATTACAGTACTGTGAAGCTCTGCTTTATTGGCTCTTTTTATAAATGTTGAGCGGCTCGCAGGGGGTTCTTTTATAGAATGGGTTGGTTAAATGAAGATTGTGTCATTGCTTCTTAGAAAAGTGACCATTATTCTTGTTTTAATTTCAGCTTTCCATAGGGGAGTGAACTGGCTGAAGGTGTCTTCTATCTGTACCTCTCCTTCCCCAAAGACAATGCATTAGTTATTCCCGCAGTAATATGTTCATCATCGACTATGATCATTTCTTATTAGAAGAGCTTACTGCTTGTCTCAAGCTAAACACAAAATTTGCCACTCCGCCCACGAGCCAAAATTCCTTCGACCTTCGCGTGCTATGACTACTCATAAATTGACACATAGCATCACAAAGGTCGGACGTTCACTGTCTGTGCGCTCGTTAGCCCGTGTCAAGGTGATGGTCCCGTTAATTAACTAATTCATTAAATCGTTCCCAGATTAGAATCCCAGCGGTCCTACCGACTTTTGATTCATACGACCTCGCGCGGTCAAGTTTAAACGGCCATACGCCTCAAGGATGATAAGTGCATCCTTATTTAGATTGAACTCGAGGATTAATTTTGCTACATGATAATGTGCTAAAGGAGTGATTTCGAAAACTGGTACGATTGTACTGATCATCTATAGTTTGAAGTTGTCTGTTTGTGTCCCATTTGATGAAGATAGCTCTATTAATTAGAGTTGTTTGTAAATATTTACGAGTGTACGGATCATTGGTGTTCAAAGGCACTTAGTGGTCGAAATAATGAGTGGGTACTTCCTACTAGAGTTTACATTAGTGATGTTTGCCGAGTTTCTTTAGAGAATTTAATGATCGTTAATAGTCATTACATGGGTGCTAAAGTGCTACAGGTGCAGCTTCATTACTTGTATTTTATTGTTCAATAGTATAGTAGAAAGTATCTCTATGAAAGACCGAAAGCTCTAAATTAAGGTTAATATCATTTTCTGTTCAATTTCGTTTATAAGAGTCTATTATTGTTTTGTTGTGTATTATTATTATTTTTATTTTTAGTACTCTTTCAATTATTCTCATTGTTAAAGATATTTCTTTTTTCTTATGTAATTATTTTATTCAAGAGCCCATAAGTCTAATTCAGTAGCAGACTGTTCATCCTTATTCATATTGGAATTGTTATTATTGTTCTAATATTTATGTTGTTAACTAACTCTGTGCAAGCTGTACTCTCCTGTAATTGAAGATGCACGCAGAAGGATAAATATTATGTAGTTATATATATATATGCTATGTGTTATGTTCGTTGGAGATTCTAATAAATAAATAAATAAAATAAAATAAAATAGTTGTGACATAATCTACACATTCATATGCATTAAAAATCAAATCTAAAAACTTTTATGTACACACATTAAATGTCAATAAAACCTAATCATCTTCTATCTCTTTCTCAACTAACGAGCGTGAGAAAGACACCACATGACCATGTTTGACGATACATTCATCGATTTAGATGACCAGAATAGGCGTAATGATTTACGAGACGGCGGGCGGCGTTCGTATTTCAATCGTTTAACATAATTCCCGCTCGCGTCGGTGTAACATCGTGCCGTTCGTCACTGTGTCAGTTCACTCGGGGTAGGGTGTCGCCTGGCCAGAAATATCTTGCGATTTAATATCGAGTTTTTTCACACCGAAGTGTAAAGTGCATGTATCAATTAGTAATATAAAGATCTTATGAGGTTTTTGTAATGAGGCAGAGAACGTACGAAGATTGTTCTATGACTATTAAGATTTATTAAGATTATGATTGTTTTTTGGTGTTTAAGTTGTACATTTGGATTTGCAATCATTCAGCCTAATTTTGTACATTTTGTACATACGAGTATACGTATCTATGATTTCTCGTATTTGAAAAATGAAACTTGAAAATTGGGATGTAGAAAGTAAAGAGCTGTAAAGGGATTACTGATTATAATACTCCTAATGTGTGTAATCAAAATATTAATGGACCATAAAATTTTTTGTTGATCCTATGTTTCTACTAACTTTATTTCATAATATGCTCGTTCCCACAACTTCAGTTATCAAGAAACATTAATTTCTAGATTTGTTCTCCGTGGTGGTCCAACATTAAATTCCTATAATACGGCAACTATTAGGGCTTATTTCTCATTTCCACACTGTCGATTATTCTAGATGTCGCCAAATGGAGTCTTCACGCCATACCTCCCACAAATAATATCCGACGTAACATTTAAAATTTAATTTAGCGTCAACTAAACCACTCTGGTTAGTTATTCTAAAATTATTATTCAATTTGTTAGTAGAGTAAATACGTTTCAATTTGAATATCTCAATTAGGCTGGGAATTGTTTTTTTTTTTTTGCTTGTTGTTATAACGCGTCCTGAATATTCCCGGCAATTTAATTTATAATACATTTGTGTCATTTGCAATGTATTTATGGTAACGCATTTTTGTTTACATAAAAATAGCAGGCGCGTTAAATAATTATTTTAATTTTTAACTGTCTGAATTGAATTTCTCATAATTTGAGGCTAAGATCTAGCTAGATTTTTTATCTCTCTTGGAAGAAGTTTTCGACACTCAATCGATTCTCTCGATTGTAGAGTAGGCTCGTTCCCAGCAGTGGGACGTATATGGGCTGATACAAGGAAATAATTTTTATTTTTTTAAACTGGGACAGCAACGCGACTACAGTGCCTTTGATAGTAACCGCAGTGCAACGCAAATAGATTATTCACCGATGAGCAAATCTTTACGATGGATGCAAATATCCTACTACCCTTCAGGTCTTCGGCAATTTCTGCACTCGGTACGGTGTGAAGGAATTCCCGATGGACGTCGCAGCAATGTTCCCGTAGACTTTTTGCCCCGGCGCAATGTCTAAATCGGGCGGGCTCGTTGCCGCTCTAATTCCGTCCTCGTGCCATCCACGAGCTATGTGGACTTCCTATTGCGTAACGCTGGGAGACAATTGGTTACGTCACGGGCGCGGTGAACAAACTCGGGTGCGCGTGTACTCGATGTTGGTTGTCTTGTGTGATGTTAGAGATGTCTACACATCTCTATGTGGTGTTATAGAAGTCAGGGATGATTAAGAGGTTCGAGTGATGGATTGTGATCATCGTCGTTTATCAACAGTTGTAAAACAATTTCATTAATACGTTAAGAATTGTTTTCAGCGAATTGTAAGTTTTGGAAATATGGAAGGCTTATGTAATGTTTTATAACTAGGTGGTAATTACTGGTATAATGTTGTCTTATAATACGTTGGTACTAATACGATATTAATGTATATTTCATCCGGGTTGACCTGTGAGAAAATTTGTATAAAAGAGAATAAACCGGGAAGGATAGATTTTCTGAATAAACAAACCCAACTCAAAGGTATCAGTAGCCAACACAAACATACAAACAAACAACAAACGACAAAGAGAAATCGTTTCCGAAAGCCGCCAAACAAAAGCGCCAATAGAAAGCAGAGAGCATTACTCACAGCCAGATATCATTATTGATAAACGTGTCGCATCGTGAGGATGTAGGTCTGTTTATCATCGCTCTGACACCTCTTTCAGCAGCACAGATTGATGATAAGATTCGGTGGAGATTAAGGAGAGAGAACTAAGTGCATGTATTCAGCTTTAAAAAACGCCAATTTTGTACAGACACGTCTAAGCATTTCATCAGCTTTCTGCGTCTATTTGAATTTCTCGGAAAACAAATAAACTAAGGAGTCATCGTTTTTATTATTGAACTTATTGCGAACACTTCACCAATGTCCAGCGCTGATCTGCACCGTTCAGTGTAGTACGCGCCTCACGCCTTTTTTTCCAGAAGGCGTAAACAGAAACAGAGGTGCAACCAGGACACCCACAGTTTGCTTTGTGTATTCCGTTCCATGATGTGATAGGGGGCGAGCTTATCGCCATATCGGGAACAAATTCCTGATTCCGGGCTGATAATGAATAGAAAAATCCAATATCGCTGTGCCCGACTCGGTATTCGAACTTGAGACCTCAGCTTTGCAATCATACTGCGTCGAAGGCAATATCAAAATCTTCCAGCGAAACGAGAATGGACCCGAATATAATGTTACTCTGTTGGTATGACCCAGCGTCGTTTCCCGTCAAACTAACTCTTTTGTCGAATACAAATGAAACGTAACACCAGATGATATAACGATGTTTGACTAAATGCATATAAATGATGTTTTTATGGATGTTTGGAGGCTTCGTACCGAGTACGACGAGTATTGCTTGCATAATTGCCTCGTTAAGTGTATCGGGATGTACGTATTTGGGACCGAAAGGTTCTGGAGTGGAAGGAATGTACTAGCAAGTGCAACGATGGATTTCCAATCAAAAGATTGGTTTGTGGATTCTACTTTTAGTGTTGTGTTGAAGACATGATGTGACAGTCAAAATAATGGGCATATCTCGACGTAATACGTAATGGCAAGCTCTCAGCCAGAATCGAAATATAAATTTAATTTTCACCAAAATTTAATTTGCATGTAACCAGTATTTTGATCTAGATTCTAGAGTAATATGGCAACGTTGTATAAAGCTCTTTTTGTGTATATTTGTTAGTCCTAAAAATAATAAACTAGACCATTCAGGTGACACATATCCGTCTTATAAATTGCATTAGGTGCTTCAACGTGGTATCCAGCTAATACACCACATGTACATATGTACGAGTCACATCCATATACAGAAGTGAGTAATATGCCATAAAGAGCGTACGAAACGTAAACCGTGGTCTATAAAACAACGCATTGGCCATTAACTCGTGCTTCTAAGTATCACATATACGGCCTCAAAAAACCTCGCTATCCCCGGCACGTGCGTCCGCGGGAAGTGCCTAGTGACCGTGAACGCGCGGGTTCGCTTCTCAGGTCGACACCCTTTAGATTATAATTAGACTTTTTACTTACCGCCCGACTCTTTGTTCGCGACTATGTGTAAGTTAATTAAGATTTTTTTTTAATTTATAGCGAACGCGTAGCCAGTGCCACTTTACGGCGGACTTCAAAGGTAAATGTCTTGGTTATTGGCAGGGTGTCATTGCGTCGTTTGACCCGAATTTTGACCACTATTTTTGTAATAGTGTAATAAGGGCTCCGGAAAATTGAGTTAATTTTCATAATATAAGTCACGTTTGGGAATCTATGATTTCTCAGATAATGTGTGTTTGTACTAAAAGTAGATTGGTTTTCCCAGCTGTGGGACTAATATCAATACTGATTGCTGATGCAGCATTTGCAGTCGCCTAAAGTTGATATCAACAAACATATCGAGTAAGTAAGCGATGCATATACTCCCTCCGCCGCACAGATCGCTCCTAAAATTATAGTCATTACACCAAACAACGTAATATAGACATTTGTGAGCATAGAATTAAAAAGAAATTACTTAACGAAGGTTGTTATGAATAAGTTATGAGTTACATCGGTAGCTCGCCTCTAGGCGATTTTAACCGTGTCGGAGTGGAAGACGCCCGAGGCAACACTACTAGCAGTTTATGCAAATGGGCTTGTTTAAACTGATTTATATAAAAAATAAGCTCTTTTTTAATTTGTCATAATCTACTGTCGAGATGGGAGCGTTGCGTGTGAACCAAATGAGTTTGTATAGTGTTATATATTTATTTATTACTAGCTTCTGCCCGCAAACTTCGTCTGCGTGGTTAACTTTATTTGAAATCTCCCATCCCGTCCCATTATATCCCGCCCGCCCCGTCTCATTCTCACTACCTTTTGACTATAAAAAAGTAGCAAATATATCGGAATTCCTTCTTCATCCCACGGGAACACTAAACTTTTCGGGATAAAAAGTAGCCTATGTTACTTCTAATACCTCCAAGATTACGTGTTCAAAGTTTCAAGATGATCGGTTAAGTAGTTTTCGCGTCAAAGCCTAACAAACAAACTTACATTCACATTTATAATATTAGTAGGGATTGACCCATTATAACAACAACACTGTATACAGTAAATAGTCAAATTAATGCTACTTATGGTACGCGTATATTTGACTACACTACTAGTAAAAAGACTACTTCTAAATATACAAAAAAAATAAACAAAGTGAGATAAGGCCAGTAAAAAAACACCCCATTGGGCTAGGTGCTGCAATACAGTTAGAATGCACTGCAGCGCTAATTTTTAATATGGCGCCTGTACGGTGGACGCCATGTCGACATACAATTATTTTATGGAAATCGTAATTAATATTTACACAAAATAATTAAAATATACAATACCAACAACGTTAACAATTATAATTAAAATTGCGAAATTGTTAATTGTGTTGTGGTATGTAAAATACGAGTAGTTATTTGAATAATTTGATTTAGTTTTTGGATTTTAGAGTACGTTGTAGCTTTAAAAGAGGAAATAACGTAAATTATATTTACTATTTTGTATAAGTAATGTTATGAACGGCCTTGAACATGGTGAATACATTGAATTTATAAGACTAGAAATCAGTCATACATTATGACGCATTTTCTAACATCGTAGTCTCTATACGGGCGAATACTATCAGCTTTCAGGTTTCCGGCAATCTCATACCGAGCGAAAATCAAAATCATATTGATATATCAAGTAGATTTTCTGTGAGACAGCCACAACCACCTTGATCCGACCGACCGCGTGCTGTACTTTGAAATATCTTGTTTTCACCACTTGGCAACAACATATAATCTATATTCTCAAATACTATACATGTAACAATGTATCCCGTATAAGTTAACCATGTATTCCTAGCGGCCATGTTGGCGTGCGCACGCGCCGCCGCGCGCGTTACAGCGCCCTTCCGACTCCTCATTAGCGCGCAGACGCGTTTTTACCACGCTCGCCGGACAAACGGTACGCTTTACACTGCTCTAATGTATACATAATGCATTGTTGCTTTTTGTAGTACAGTGCAACTATGTCTGCTGGACTAGTGGGGTATGGTCGTGTATTGACTGTCGCGGAATCATACCGGCTTGGCCGAATATGTATGTAGAGTTCATGCAAATTGTAATAAGTTTCCTATTGTTCAAATTTCTATTACACGAGCTGGTCCTAGAATACACTTTATACAGGGTATATCAAGACCGCAATTAAAAACGAAGCCAGGTGGTAGTTTTAGCGGTTACAGACAGAATGCAACTAAAATTTTTGCAAAAACAGCGACGGATTTTTTTTACAGTATTTTAAAAATCATCGTGTTTGGGGGATAAATTCATAGTTTTTGCAAAAATAGTAATATAAACCCTTACGTACCATTGCGTGTTTAAAACTAAAGCGGTGTACGTCATAATTTAAAATAAAAAATAAAATAAAAAATTGGCGATTTTTTGTAAAATTTTTCCTTGCATTGTGTTTGATATCACAAATACTACCACCTGGCTTCGTTTTCGGTCGCGGTCTTGATATACCCTGTATATTTGTATACGCCATTATACACCTTGAAAACAGCCATGTTTAGCTGGGTGTTTATAGAGAGCCTACAACCAGCAATTCAACTCGTGGTGCAACAGTCCAATATAATAAATTAACTCAAATCGATTGAACTTTAACTTTAATTAGCTTCCTCCTGGCAACATATACCATCTCGGATAAAACATTTTCCATTCTGACATAATTAAGCGGCACATGTTCGAGTTTCACGTGAACAATACACGTATGTTTAATTAAATCGAGGCCAACGTAAAATGGAAATGTACAGTTCAAATATTGTCGGTTTGCTCTCTTGTTAATTCATCATATCAGGAACTCCTTGGCAGCTATAATGTGGGCCATGTGAATATATTTCACGGTTAATAATGGAACCACCTGAAAAACTGTAGAGACTAAACATATCTTGTTGAGTTCCGTAGATGAGTTGGTAAAAACAAAGTTTAACAGTGGCATTCCTGTGGTAGAAAAGAGAGAGTACGAATAGAGAGAAAAATCAGTATTCCCGTTAGCAAAGACTTGTCAAATTGTACACCGCAAATGGTTTGACATAAGCCAACTGAAACGAGACGTGAAGAGCTGAGATACCCATCTTTGCCTCACCTTTCTTGTCTTATTCTGCACTCTTTTTAAAGACTGACACTGCACCCCTATTTCTCAGGTGTCGCCGATGTTCCTTAAAACAGTAGTCATCATTTCTTAATAGGGAGGCGCTGGCTTGTTTCCGAAAAACATATCAATTTTATC
Organism: Deilephila elpenor; assembly: GCA_949752805.1. Classification (NCBI taxonomy): domain Eukaryota; kingdom Metazoa; phylum Arthropoda; class Insecta; order Lepidoptera; family Sphingidae; genus Deilephila; species Deilephila elpenor. The sequence goes on along the minus strand of OX457107.1, from coordinate 12,121,748 downwards.
ATCAGGAAGGAATGTGTAAATAACTTAATGGAAAATTACGGTGCAATTTTGCATCTTGTCTAGTGGAACCCCAAAAATTGGTATTTATATTTGTTCAGCTGAATCGGTAGCCACCTCGATATTTTTTTGTACAATTATAATTGTTTAAATATATTTAATTGTGGTGTGGAACTTTCTCGTGTATTGTAAATAGCGACAGCGACTGTGTCGTAGAATTGTTTATCCCGCGTCTGGTTTGTATGGAAATCGCTATTTGCGTGTGCACGTACGAAAACGCCGGTACAGCAGATCCCTCAGCAACATCTATGACCTTGGCGAATTGTAATTACTGTGTTACTGTGTCGTAAATACGAGTACATTCAAATGACGTCTGTTTTAGTATGGAAACTGTTACTATACAAGCGGGAAAAGAGTAACCAGTTCAATTTAATTTCACTTCATGAGTTTTCTGTTAGAAATTAGGATGGTGTCGGTTCATTTAGATAATCAAAGCAATTTTTGATGTGGCTTTTATGTTAAAACAACTATTTGAGGATCTTCGCAACTTATAGCTGTATAATCAATAATCATCTTCACCAACAGCAGCTCCGGTGCTGATCACAGACCTTCTCCAATTTAGAAGGATTTTGTCAATACTCGTTAAGCTTGGCGAGCGCAAAGCGTACATTTTGATGACGCTCTTGCACGTCATTGTCACTGTGATGTTTACCCCGCCACCAACACCAAACCTGGCTCAATACAAAAAAGAACGACGGAAATAGTTTAACGCCGTACATTACGCGGAATGAGTAGTCTTAAAAAAAGATGAGAAAGGTTACACAGGCAGTGTTACCGCGCCGTTTGAGTATTGTGTAATTGTATCGCCCAGGGCCGGCTATAAACCTCATGCCTACCCTCAGGCTAATGCGAATTACCGACGCAAATAGTATATTAAGTCGGATTTTTACGATTCCCTCGGCAGACGTATGTGTTGATGTTAGTTTTTATTGGCCCTTGTGCGGTATTGTATCCGGTTTTTCAGACTTTTTCTGTGACGTTTGATAGTTTATGACGTTTCAGTTACTATTGTTGAGAAAAGAAACCACAAGGTTTCTTAGGGTTTTATGATTGAAATGTATGCGTGAGGAATATTTCGGCTTGTTGGGTTGGTAGACAAATTAATGGAGGTTTTATTATCATCTACAACCATACTAAGTCCATTTCAGAAATAAAGGTTTCCTAAGGATTTCCACAGCGCACACGATTGTGTATTACTTATACTTATTACACAACTTTTATTAACTCTTCCGTTCAAATAATGAATTTAGAATTATCATTTAAAAACAAACGAAATGATTCCACGACCTGGAGTCGAACACGCGTTCTTCCAAAAGAAATAATACGAGGAAAATGTCTTCTGAATCTTTAACATTATTCGAGAATAACAATGATGCATCAATTTCGTGACATTAACAAAGGTAATATTTATTTGCCAAAATGAATCTGTCCGTCAACCCTTCTTTAATAATCGCTAAGATCTCATAAAATCAAGCTTGTTTATGAATCTGTACTTGATATGTCTGTATGTCTGCGGCTAAGATTTTTAACGTCTTAATTAGATTAGATATTCTGAAATCTATTCTGAAAGTTTGGGGTTTGCAAAACGTATTGTATTGAACATGCATATAGCTAAAAACTGTTGGTGGACTATGTGGCCTAAGCACTCTCAATTGTATCCTCCATTGTAGAGTAGGCCCGTGCCCTGCAGAGGGAAAGAAAATTAAAAATGTTGCTTATTAGTCTGGAAGGGGCCAATTTATTTGTTCCTAATAATTATTATTTTGTTACCTACAATTTTTGTCTGCAACAACATTTCATTTATTTACTAAAAGTTACTTTTTTCATAAACTACGACTAAACCCAATGTCGTTCGTGTATCAGAATCCTAATATAGAAAACAGTAGAAATTTCTCGAATACGTGACATATAAATGCAATTTATTTGATGGAAAACGTTTGTTCGCGAATTTATATTGTATCTTTTTAATTAACCTCGAATAAGGTTCAATAAATTGTTCATTTTAACTGGCATTTTAACTGGACGTTAAATGATCGCAGTGAATGCAGAATGTCAAGTAATGTATATTTTAAGTCGAGCAATTACTTGTCAATTATTGATGACCCAATTAGTGTTCGCTGCCTTTGAAGGGCGTATCTTGTTTCCTTGTTAGGGCAGACATTTAAACTAGGACATTGTGAATGAAGTTGATTGGTAGTACGGGTCAAGCTTTACCAGGATATTCGTGCACTGTATTTAGGTAACTGTGTCTTTTATATAGTTTCTTCCGCTAATTATCCAGATCTACTAATGAGACGATAAACTAACTTCATAGTTGAGATAGAAGTACTTATTCGTAAATTAATTTGAGGTAAGTAACATTACAATTTGGTTGGTTCAGTTTTTATTAGCGAAATAAGTCAGGCCCACTTTTCCCGTTTCCTATCCTTTCCTTCCAATTTCCTGAAGTCTGTTCCTCAGACGTTTTGCATGTTAATGACTACAAAAGACTTACCTTACTGTAATCCGAAATATCTCTTCGCAGTTATCCTATAAAATAAATAAATACACCCAACAATCGCATACATAGTCCTAATCCCACACTAAAATGAAAGATCGAGTCTTGTGTCGTGGGTATCAGAAACTACGAGAGACTTTTCGGTCTCACAAACACCCAGACCCGAAACAAATATCTGTGCATCACACAAACATTTGTTTTGGTGTGGGGACCGAACCCGCTGCCTCTCGTTTCACAGTCGGCGTCTAACCAACTGCGCCACGGACGCTGTCAAAAATCACTACTTTTATTTATTGTCGGTTATAAAAGTCTTTCTGTAGCTGATTACACGACTTCGTCTTAATTACTGCTCATGTTCTTTCTTGGTTTTCGTAATTCAAATACAAATAAAATACTCATAAAGGATGATAATATAAATACGTTATATATAGTTTTCTAAGATGTTACACAACCTCATTTTATAATCCTGTCTGGTGCGCCTCGAAGGTTCGCCTACACGTCGGATGTTCCGAGTATGCCTTGAGCTAAGTGTAATAGAAATATGAATGCCCTGGGAACTGCAGATATTTATTATGCAATTGTTGTGTTTACGTAATTAATTTTAAATTTAAAAGCCAGATGGATTTTTGCAGACTTTTCTAGCTGTTATCCTAGTGGAGTTGGCGAACGCTTTTGGCTTCTTATCAATTAGGGAAAGTTTGTTGTACTAGCCTCATGTTGTGCAAAGGAAAGTCCATTATAGTAACTTAAGCAGTGTCTCGTTTTGAGTTCGCAAAAATTACTTCTAATCTAATCTTTCAGCGGAAGATACTCTATTGCCCCTCATTAAACATCAGGTGCTCTGCAGACAATTCCACAGCCAGCATATAAATGTAAACGTACGATGCCAATCAAAAAGCTGTTTCATCTTGTAATATAAATCTACGCAAATGTAAACGATACAGCAGATCAATTTCCATTACAATAATTCTTATTAAACATACATATAGGTGAAGAAAGCGTCCCTTCTACAAAGTGGCACCGCATGATTGATACGCGAACGACAAAAACCTCTAGGCGCGTGTAAAATGAAACGTCATCGCTATGCCATTGACCTTTGCGATTCGTCCGATAGATATCTGCCGAACAATAATATAGAACTGGACGACAACGATCCGAGGGCTACCACTGATGGACTGACGGTTATTGGGATTTAATACTCAGAAATGGTAAATCCCCTTTTGTCCCTATCGAAGGACTCTAGAATTCAACTTGAGCGAAGAAGACAAATCATTCGATACCTAAAATCCGTTTTAAAACTTTGTATGAATAACGCCGTAAAGATGTAGAGTTATATTTTTGAAATACTTAAAATCTTTGAAGTAGACATGCAAATTGTGATTACTGACAAATGTCGTGTACAGTGATAGAGATATCCCTGCGGGCCTGCATGCAATACACCACAAATGAATCAAATAATGGAAGAACGAGTTTATTTGCTATCGCCTTTCGTTCCAAAAGGAAGGTCCCTAATGTCGCAACACACACTAGTCGATCACATTTTTTCACCATCTTCTATCATATCCCTATCCCCTAGATTATTGTGCATTCAAACACAGCTGTGATTACTTTCCCGAGATAAATCACTTTTTCATACTTGTGCTGTAAAGCGATTGCATCGAATATGATCACAAGCGCACTATTATCCAGATAGTTTACTAACTGGTTTATTCACCCATCCATAGCTATAAAAAGACCTCATAAATAAGGAGCAGTTACAAGAATACATCCCTCTTCATCTAATCATATATCCAGTCCTTAATCCACACAAAACAAATAAATAATGATAGTGAAAATTGTTTTTATGAACACACATAATGTTGTGTCGTTCGTCTGTACTAAACTTGATGTGATTGGATAATAAAATGTATGGATGGTAGTTTTGTGATTGTATCTCTTATGTGTTCGAGAGCGGTCAGATCTGTGTTGTCAAGGTTGATGGCATTATAAGAGCAGTTTGTAGTGTTTACACTAATATAAAGCAGAGGTTGTAAAGAATATGGTCGGGTGATAACATAAAGTTCCGTATTATGAAGTTGTTTTATTTGTTGACAATTCGGGGATATCAGCCTGTATTCGTCCACTCTAGAACATGAGACCTTTTTGAGAGTAAGTCATTGAATGTGAATTGGGTTAAAGAAAAATATTTACGCATTCTCACGCGTGCTTCGCATTGTGGCCCTCGCAATATCGGCGCTGCTGCAACGAACTGGTAGTTATAGGCCCGATGATGTTCTAACTACCTATACTGTCTGCAGTAGTATAGCCAGTCAGAAGTCTTGAATACTGCCTCTTTACCCACTCTCGTATAACGCCGGGGGGGTTTCCATAGTTGAGTCAACAACTTTTCTACATTTCAAATATTATATTATACACTGCTGTGCATAAGCCTCCCTCTTGGTTTACCACAGCGACCTGTCGGAAGTCTTGTTCGTTCACCGACTTTCTCTTATTCAGACTTGTAATTACATCAATTAAGACAACTTATTAATGAAAATAAAACATCACCCGACGTGTGCTGTCAATATTTCACGCGTACCCGAACACGATAACAAACAAGAAAAGACTCCCAATAAATCATGCGAGTCGGCAACCCTGTGATAACACGGCGAATGCAAAATCACGGCGGGCGGTCGGGACGCGGTGCGGCCGACACATCCGGTTTCTGGCCGGAGGTCCATTAACTAAGGAGATTGTAATATAAGATGATAATGACGGATCTTTGTTTCACCCCCTTTATAAACACGGAGGCTGGCATCGGTTTTATAGGGTCCATTAAACTGTAACGTGAATTAGTGATGAGGCTGAAACACGGATAAACTGAGGATTGGACGGTACTTACGACAGGTATCGGCCGCTCATTATTCATTTGTTGAGCGAGAGAAAGGTTCGTGTTGATGCCCGCGTTTGTTTTATTTATTGCGTTTAGGATTCGTCTGGTAATCCTGCGGGTTGTATATTGCTCTTTTGAATCTATTCCGTTCACTGACCTTACTTCAGTATGCAAGGAACAGTTGCTTGTTTTACGAGTTGGTTATCTGATGTCAATTCTGCTGGTGATATTCGTATCTACCTTGATAGGAAACAAAGTGCACACGTTGTTAAACCAGCGATAGCGACCCATGTAAATGTAGGTATATCGTTTTGGGATAAGTTCATGTAAATTCGATTTTGATGGTGACTTTACCCGGACATCATAGCTTGTATCTTCTGATACAGCGTAATCACTTAAGCGAAGTAATATCTTTGATTTTCTTTAACGGTTAATGTGATTATTTTATTTTATTTTTATTTATTAGGATCTCCAACAAAGAATACACTTTACAAACTTTGCTTAATACGTTCTAGTTGTATACGGTCATGGAAAAGTGTGGAATTGTATGTCGGTTACATAGTAGTATAACCGTCGGAACAGTTCTGCGCGTACGATGTCCAAGTAATTGGTATCGGCTGTTAGTCAACTTCCGACTTATCACGCACTTGGCTATTACGTCACGGATGTCCGTTTCCGTCCGTCGCGGGCACGTACTATCCGCCAGTGTTACGTAATGTCTATCGGTTATCGATAGTGATGATGCCGATATTGATTGTATCGATGAAATTTTTGAAATTGTTTTTGCACTATTGACTACTAAGTGTTAGCCAGTGTAGCTCTTAGTGTCCATTGTAACTTTATTGCGACTACGGAAGCTCCATTTGATATGATAGGGGTTAAGCCTATCTGCAACGGACCATAACTTCAACTCTGGGTATCTAGAACCTGAAAGCATCGAAACGGCTCAGCAATTGGTCTAACCACGACCTCTTTGTCAAGAGTTCACGACTACGAAGAAGAACCTAAGTAATGGAAATCAGATTGACTGAAACCGTTCAAAATTCGTGCAGAAATCCTCCGAGGGGTTTTCAGTTTCTGAACTGTATAATCAGATATAAACGCCTTACATACTCTCTAATCTCGCTATTTTCATTTTCGATTTCAAATGTGTTCATGGCTAATGTTTCTCACATTAGCGTCCCTAACTCGTATAAAAAGGCAACTATAAAATTAAAAGTAGTAATTATAGAAATATAAAATTAAAAAATACAACGGTCTGATGTTCATCGATAAACATAGGCTGTTATTACCGACGCTACTCTATAATTTCGCACAGTAGCCTATCTAAGTATAAGAAGGTATAGCTCTATCGCCCTCGGAATAAAGGTTAAAATTGAATACAAAGCGTAGTTTACGCGTAGTGTGTGCCATTGCGAGTGCTTTATGGCGTGTGCGACGTGGTCGGATTGTTGTGACAAGCGGTCAAGGGCACGCGACCGTCCGTAGACCTCAAGGTCATGCGCCCGATCGACTGCCTCTGCGATCCTGATTCTCGGAGTTTCGATATGGAATGTCGAAATACGTAAATGGCTTAAGGTATATATCGAACTGTAGCTTACAGAATTTATTTTGCCCTCGTGTAAATTTCGAAGCAGCGGTCATTTCCTAGTGCTGACCTGAGAAGAATAATTACTTAATGTCGTCTGATATTCAATTCAGTAATTATTAAAACGCTGTAGATCAAGGATCCTGTCACTTATCTAAAGTTTTCTGACCTGTTATGTATAATTAAGGACAGTCGCAGTACTATATCTGTCCAATTTTCCCAAGCAGCCTTCATGTTGTTATTATTTTCAGTATCTTGGCCCTCAGATTTGTCGATTAGTAGTAAAGTATTTTAATCAATGGGTTTATCTAGGTCCATAATATAAAGCGATAGGAGAAAAACAGACAGATATTGCTAGAAATTTATAAATAACAGGCATTTGGCATACTGCTCTTCTCAATAAATTCTCTACAAAACGTACTTAGGTTAATATATTCCCCGGTACAATAACTACTGCTGAAATGGCACGAGAAAACTCTCCACTTCCGCAATTTCAGCTGTATAACCTGACATTACAACATTGTTGGCCAGTTGATCAGATCATAAGATGGCTAGAAAACAATCAACTTAAGGTTAATTTAGAAAAAACTAAAATCATCCATTTTTCTCAAAGGGCTAAAAAAAGTCATATTAATGTCAAATATAAAACTAGTACAATAGATGAAACAAACACCACCAAATTTCTAGGAGTGCATATTGATTATAAGCTAACATGGAAAAACCACACAGAAATAATATGTCAGAAGCTACACAAATATTCATATGTGCTTTATGAACTTACAAAAATAGTAAACCAAAACGCTGTCCTTGTCGCCTATCACGGTTATGTCGCCTCTTACCTTCGATTCGGCATAATCTTTTGGGGCAATTCCACTGAATACCAGTCAATATTTAAAGCACAAAAGAGGTGCATACGCGCTATATGTGGTATCACATCTAGAGATAGCTGTGTCCCGCATTTTAAGTCACTTAAACTTTTAACTGTCGCGTCTATTTATATTTATGAAGTAGCTTTATTTGTTAAAACTAATCCAAACTTATTTATAACGAACATCCAAAAACGAAACCTTAATTTAAGAGGAGATAATCTTCTTAGTACTGAAACATCCAAGACTACATTTAAGCTTAAGAGTATATACTGTACAGCCATAAAAATATATAATAAGCTACCCGACAGCATTAAAACCCTCGACATCAAACGCTTTAAAAAACACCTAAATGCACTTCTTGCAGATAAATGTTACTACACAATTCAAGATTATTTACAAGACTCATTTATCACTACTACGAGCACTAAGTAATAATATGTTTTTAGAAAAAAAAAAAAAAAAAGATAGTTATTTGTTTTTTAAATAATTATTACTTTAATAGATTTATTATACTAATTAAGCGTAGATTATAAGTTATTACTATTATTATTATTATAATTTTTTAAATGTTTAGAATTTTAATATTTGTTATATAGATTTGATTGATTTCGTTTATTGATGTTTCTTTATGTTAACTAGTTAACCAGTTTCGTATTTTATATTATTGTATGCCAATTTGGCGGGCCATAGTGATCCATACAAAACACAATTGTAACACCTGTGTAAACACCTATGTCCACAATAAAAGTCTTTGATTTGATTTGATTTGATTTGGAGCACCTCCAACCGAAAGTCCATGGCGAAATGTCGTGCGTTCTCGAGAATTCCCTATCTGTTTGTACAGCGAATTTTGTTGAAAAATTTAGCGTTTACCGACCCTAATGTCAGATCGTTATCGTCGGCGCGGGACATTTTTTGAGCGTGTTTTCTTCGCGCGCCGCGTCACGCCGATCAGACAAAGGTGATCTAAATGTCAAACGAGCTTTGAGATTTTCCCCACGTTTCGCTCCGGCTTTAATAAAATATGTATTAGCCTGGGAAATTTTCCTTTTTGCATATTTAATTATGTATTAAATACGTTTATACTTGGAATAAGCTTATGATAATTAAAATGTGTTTTCGTATTGTGATGTTTCTTCGCTGTAATATTTCAGGTATTCAGCTGACACGTGTCGTGTTTTTATTGTAATAAGCGTAAAATAAAGCGTGTTTCTGAAATATACATTTTTTAAATCAGGGCGGAATTAGACATTATATATATTTTCAGGTTGTATTATCAGATTCTGTTTATTGTTATGAACCCATTTATCTCTGCAAGCATTGAAAGGTGGAATTATAATACATTGTGTACCTTGAACATTCTTCTGTCACAGTTTCCTTCAATCCTCGTTCTGTGAGACTTTAACTAAATTTTTGTAGACGTTCGAGCTGGAATACTTAGTAGATGACAATATTAGTTCTAGAGAGTTAATAGTTAGTAAAACCATCGTTTGTAATAAAGTCGAGAGCTTTCTTTACTTATTGATTTCAAACGATAAATTTGCTTAATTTTTGGAATACAGTTTTAAGAAGTAATGAAGTATCGTTGTGATTTTAAATATTATTCTTTCGAAACACGATAAAATCAGTCTGCCGAAAGTTTTTTCTTCTTCATACAGTAATGTATCTCGGTATTCTCCTTACACGTCACTCATTAATAAAATCCAACTTCGTGGTGTACAAAAATATTATCCGTCTAAATATAAATTTCTAAGCGGGCAAATGTAATGAAAAATAATCAGTCAAAAGCGCTGCGAGTGTATTTATTGGCCACTCGCACGAATCAAAATAAATAATACGTTTGTAGTACAGTGACGTCAGTGTTCGCGGCGCTGGCTCGGTTCAAGGCGGTTCAACCCTTGACCGGCGCGTCCTTTAAAGTGCCAGCTATACTGAGTTGGATAGTGGTATTTTAATATTTCGTCCAATTCTAGGAGTTCTATAGAGATTTTACATATATCAGAATAGGTGTATGTAATCTGGAATGTAATGAAGCTTGTGAAAAGTCGTTGGATTCGGATTGCTTCTTACAGATTGTTGTAGTAAATGATTGGTGGAAGCTTATGTTCAGCAGTCAACTATCTGTGGCTAATGTGACACTAATGGCCTGCATCGGCTTTATCCTAGTGTTTCCAATCAAAGGTGATTAGCCAAATTTGACAGCCTTCGTGGCGCAATTGGTTAGACGCCGCCTGTGAAACGAGAGGCCGCGGGTTCGATCCCCGCAACAGGCAAATGTTTGTGTGATCCACAGATATTTGTTCCGGGTCTAGGTGTTTGTGAGACCGAAAAGTCTCTCGTAGTTTCTGGTACTCACGACACAAGACTCGATCTTAGTGTGGGGTCATGACCATGTATGTGACAAATGGGTGTAAAAAAATTTATACCGTAATCGGACCATATGGCCTAACCCCTCTCAATCGTACTCTCGATTGTAGAAGAGGCTCGTACCCTGCAGTGGGACCTATATAGGCTGATACAGTACAGTACCGTGACCGATTCTGAGCTTTCATGAAAGGTAACACAAGCACAGTTACTCCTGCAATTATATTAGTGAAGGATCTTCACTACTTTGTCTCGTTTAACTAACTTTTAGTTTAAAAACTTACCACACACCTACTTAGACAATTTGTGCTTGATTTATAATGGCGCTTTATCCCTCAAGCGAGGGGGCGGAAGTGCCCTCCAGACACTAATCAACGGTGGAAACAGCCTCGCCGGAGTTCATGAGAAGCCCCATGAAAAAAGCTTAAACTGTTAATTACACAAGCTCCCCTAGCTTCTTTAAATCGAAGCTTGCTTTTAGCTTTTTCAACCGTCTGCTGTGTTTAGCCTTTCACCTTGAATTGAGTGATTTCTTACTTTGTAAGGCTGGCACTTCTATGGTACAGGGGCGGTGGGTGTGAACTGAGTCCTGAAGTTCTGGGTTTGAATCCCTGGTCGGGATAACTTTCTAGTTTTTTTTAATCTTTATCGAAATAGTTCATAGTTCGGAAGTTCCATCTCAGTCTGGAATTTGTGGCGATGGGCCCTTTCACAATACGGACGGAAATAATCTCTGCAAACTGTTTGTGGCATTAGTGTCACCTCTGCCTACCCCTCCGGGAATATTATGCTTTTATGTATGTATAATTCGTGGACCTTTGTATCTTTTTTTACACACGGTATCAGTTGCATCGGAATATTCATCTACAACAGGTGCACAGTCGACATGCCAGCCTTGGCTAATGACCGAGTCGGACCGTAGCATTTGCAAGCGTACCAGGTGGGCGGCCCGGTTATACGGACATATTCCTTGTGACCTCTCTTGGGGTACTTGAAGGGCAAAGGCTTAGCACCTTTTTGTCTTTGATATTAAAACTAAGATGGTATAGCTGTTTTTGTAATATTTACAATCTTGGGCTGAAAGGCCGGTGGTGCAGACGTAGTCCTTTTGATACTGAAAGGAGCCATAAAAAGGGTTCTTGATACGTATTTTTTGTGGTTATATACAATAATACTTTGCATATAATGTAAGGTGCTGTAAGTCGCTACGTTCAATCAATCTAATAAATATATTACATATAAATATATATAATTTATACCTTATAAAACAGAAAATGCTGTCCAAGCATAGTTTCTCATGCCAGGGTTTTAGTTAGTTCAGAGCTGTATGTTACTAGACTAATGGGGCTATTTACATTAGCGTGATCTATCTCCCAAAATGCTTCCTGGTAGGTGGACCATTGTCGACAGAATCCAGTAAATAAGAGTACAGTTGCAATGATTATAGGACCGCCACCTGTATTTGTGTTTCGTTTCCTGACATCGTAATATGTTTTTAATCTGAGCGATGGTAAAGAATGTTGATATACATATAATAATAACACTTGACCGACTTGGGTGGCAAGAACTATAAGATACGTCACGAAACACCCGGCCTAGGGAAATAGGACTTTAAATACCCGCAGAAACAAATTAGTTATATTTTAGAAGTAGATCATTATACTGAGGGATACATTTGTGCTAAGTAGAATCGTGTACTGAATATTAACATTGCAAAAATTCCAGACATCACAGCTTTATGGTTTTCGTTAATGCTTAATATACATTAGAGTACTACATCACTCGACCCAAAAAGCTGAGATTAAACAAGTCGGCATTAGGTATCAAAGGCTCAAGACACGGTGCTCGACACTCGAGCCTGAGAAAAATAAATAAACGAGTAGGATTGACGGCAGGGGGCGCGACGGTCGCCTGAGGTGCAAACAAATAATTTTGATGTTAATTTCATACTATTGGTCTCCTGACTTGGAGGACAAGATGAAATAATAGAAACACGGCTCGCCGTAAAATTTGTAGCGGATGGGAAAGCTACGAATGATTTAATGACTATCTGTGATGACTTGGCAGTTTGCTTTAGTGGCTTTAGTGCGGGAATTAAATTTTATTGAGGAAGAATTAGCCTCCGATTTTGGTGCTTAGATAAACGACACTGTTAATGAATCTGGATATCAGTAATTAACTAATGTTAAAGTCTTTACATTCTCATTTTAGGTTTCTGACCATCAGTATACCAAACTACGCTATAATTTTGTTATACAGGCACCTTAAACTGGCTAAATATCACCCATAGTGCGGTTAGTCCACTCACAATATTAACTGGTGACGCATGTTACCTCTTGTCAGTTGATACAATTATGCCGGCATATACAAAACAGGATGTCCAGTGTCTGATATGGCAAGACGGAACACTTGTGTGAGCCACTATGGGTTTATTGTCGTACTTTTAGTTTGAACTCGCCGATAACATTCCGCTAATCCTATTAGATTTAATCTCTTTTGAGATTGCGAAATTTTATCAGTTCTATCTAGATATGAAACATCTAGATGTTGTCAATCGTCCAGATAATACATAGTCGCTATTTTATGTGACTCGTAAATGACTACTGGCGCATTAGTCACTATCTGACTCAGTACAGTGGCATTTTCTTACATCTTTTCCTTGTCAACCTTGCTCATCTCTGATAATAATGTTTATGCATCATATGGTTTGTTCTTATAAATAAATATGAATGGCGTTGTGCTGTTAAACTGGAAATTCATTTTATTCTAATCCTGATTGATCAATTCTTCTAGTAAAACGATACGATCAGTAGATAAAGATATTTTCTACAAATGAACTTATTTATGCAGTTGTAACACAAAATTTAATTACTCATGTAACCGCAAATCAAATATCTTGAATGAGCATAAACGGACCAACCAAAAATTAGCGCAATGAAAAACTTTGATTAATATGATCGCCGGAGGCCCTATAATACTTGCGGCGATGCTACGCCAATTCTCTAGGTGCTAATGGACGGCAGTCATCATTTAAACAGGTAAGCTGTTTGCTTACCGCTCCCAAAAAAATTTCGATGGAATTATTAGCTATGTCATCTAATCGCTAGGACGGAGCACGTATCTCGGCATTCAGCAAGAACACTTAGCACACACATATAGAGCAATGGTTACGCAAACGCGCAAAAAGCGCAGTTTAACGACCGACTACACGCCCTTGAACTTGCAAGCAACACGTGCCGTCAAACGTACAGACGGACGTATTAATATTCAACTCGTACGCTAGTAGAAACGAGAGGAAACTCCTTTGTGGGTACACTGCTCGCTGCGGTATGCATTATTATTAGTGCCAGTGTTTGTCGTCGATCACTGCCACGCGGACGCTGCCACCAAATTACTAGATTCCTATTAGGAGTGGCTTGTTTCGTTGATCTTTGTCTCTTCGCCTTTCTACACATGTACATGATTGACGTATGCGTTGCAATCCTTTTCTTTTAACATCCTCAAAGCAAGCTCCGATTGGTGCGTTTATTATGTATTCATTGGTAGTAGTGACCACTTATTATCATATGACTTGGTAGTTCATTGGTCTGTCTTTTACATGTAATGTCCATCGACATAAATATATGTTTTTTTGTTTCGCTACTTCGACTACATGCATCTGGGTTCTTGTGGTAGAACACAATATTTGACTTGACATCATTCTTACCTCCTCTAAGGTTTCTTTTTCTTACGCAATACATTTATTTTTTCCCCCAGTATTCAGGCTCTCTAGGTTAGGTTAGGTTTGAGGTTCTCTTTTCTTCTTTTTTATAACAAGTCAGCAGTGATTAAGTTGCATAACAATCTGAATATTGCCAAGATGTTAGTTTTCAACCGGGGAAACGAGCAAGCTGTTCACCTGATGGTGAGTGATTCAAATCGCCCTTAAACCTCTACGACGCTATAAGGTTGCAGATGAAGACAATGACACAAGGGGAAGTGACTGTTGGATCTCTAGCAATATCCAAGTTCACAGCAACATCACCGCCATTACTAATCCGTGTGCCCCAAGTTAAAATGTACCGCTACTCACAAAGTGTACCATCTCTCCTTATTAAATATGTATTAACATCTGAAAGCTGAAAGCGGCTGACGCGTCCGGCCTTGAACCGCGCCGTGACAATTTGGCACCGTCTCCTACGCGATAAAATTGCGCTTGTACAAGAATCTATCCGTTTTTATGGTCGGGCATAAAAACTAGTCCGATGCTGTAGGCAGTGGATGTGAAGATATTGTCCGATTTATTGTTCGCCGGTCGTCCCTAACTCTTGTAGTTTATGTTTTGATCGACTTTGATCGGCATTGCCTCGACGTTATTTTTGTTTCTTCAAGGTTTTCGAAGGAATTGAATTTGATTTATCGACGATGGCGCCTGTTTATTTATGTTTTATTTATATGCGCAAATGATATTTGTCCGTGAATCTTTATTATTGATGCTATCGGATTTTATTTTAGTCATTTTCCGGCCTCGACTGATTTGACAAGAGACAAGCTACAAAGGTAGTTATGATTTGCAAATCGAAATCCTGGGATCTCAAGTGAGGTATCGAACATGATTTGCCATATCAAAATAATTTACATAAGGCAGGCGATCGATCGTAAAATTATAAGATATAACCTTCTTGGAATATATTATGTTGTCTTGACCCCACGTAGAGACATTGAGGGTAGGTAGAACTCTATTTACGTTTGACTACCAGAGGTACCTTGGTACACATCTGATTACTAAGTAACATCATAATACCCATCACCTTCAGCCACAGAAAGTCTTGTCTCCACACAAGCCGCTTGCAAAAGTTTCCACAGCGACCATCGCAAACAACATGTTGGGTTCCTAAAGGGTTTGTAATTTAAACACCGATTCAATAAATAAGAGCAAGCGCAGTGGAATGCGAAGCATTGCATTGTAATTCATTGTGTTGTTTGGTTTTTTCTTCGCTTACTCTCAGGAGAATGGCATTCTCGTCTCGCTATTCATCGCAATAAAAAAAAAGTGACTGAGAGATCCACTAGTTTCCATATTCTTGATTTCAGCTATCCGTCCTACAAACCAATGAACCTAAGATTGTTATGATGCCCGTAGACAGTGGTGATAATTTCCCATTCATTGGTCCGTCTGTACGTTTTTCGGTTCTATGAACTGCAGCAATAAAAGAAAGAAAACCACCAGACCCAAGTAATTTATAATTTAGACTAAAAGAAAAATAAGTTTGATTTATTACGGCTCGGGAAATCTCAAAGTGTGTTTTAGCGAGACCTACGTAATTGATTACATTAAACAATTTGCGACTGGTTTTCTAGACTTTTTTGCCAACATTAATTAATGTGACCGTTGGGACGGATGGGTATTAATCATGAGTGGTCGGTGCGACGGTGAGCACAGTCGGTGGCACAGCGCGTGTTTCTCTGTTATTTTTGGCAATGAACCTGACAGTCACGGTCATATGTGAATTCGTTATATTTAGATATCTCACGTGCACGATGACTTATTTTCGATTGGTAACAATGGTTAGTGTAATTATAGTTTTAATACCTTTGGACTTTGGATACTTTCACGGGAGTCTTGATGTCGTTTCATTGGTCTATTGGCAGTAACCTCTTTGTGAAACCCCGGGTTTCTGATCTAGATCGCCAGATCAAGCTAGTAATGTTTTTTTATACTGACCCGGTAAAATAACTACATTACATTTTATCATAGTGTAGTGATGTGTAATGTAGAAAATTTACTACTTATGGCGAAACGTGGCTATTCATTGCATCATTTTTATAATGGTTTGTCCACTACTGTATCCCTTAGCTTTGTTTTGATTGCAGACGTAATAAGTATAAATATAAAGTTACAAGTCACGCCATTAAATATTTAGCCAATATAATCAACAATGTTTCTGATAAAGGTGGACCTATTTAAGATTTTTGTCAACTCATTCTTGCGATTGCTTTGTTTTAGCCTATTTTTTATCGAAACTAATACATTTAAAATTTTTAATGACTCAAATATTAAAATTAAATAAGAGTTCCTTGACACTATAAAAAAACCTAGAAAAAGAGATACTAAATCTCGCATTTGATGAAGAAGATAGATTAAAGGAAAAACGATCGGAACGTGAGATTTCACAGACTCGACGGCTAGTCGATACAGTGAGCGCGCATCCAAATTTAGCATTGTTTTGACTGGGATTTTAACGAGCTTAGAGACATCAAACTGAAGGTATACAAGAATGTCAGTACTGAAATGTAATTTTCTATGGATGAGAGAGTTTTAATGTGCTATCCTCGACTTCTAGTCTCCGATTGAAATAGATTAACGGTGTGAGTGACTTTAACTACAAGCATTTTAAATTTCACGTGTATTCAGACTATGTGTAATCTGTTAATATTTTATCTTTAGAATATTGTGGGTCTACTCTTCTTCTTATAGTCTTTTTTTTATTGAAAGTAACTAATTCCAGTGGAATTGTGTCATCGCCGTAGTTGGATGGGCGTTTCTCGTATGCAGATATCCAATGTCCGTCATCAAGATGCGACTGTTACATTGTAAAGTTACAATGAGAACTATAAATCATTGCAGGACTAGTCTTTGGCTTCGAAATTTACTATGAATTATGATGATATATAGGTATAGCTGCTGGTTCCTGTAACGTTTCTATGTCCATTATAGTATTATGATACTGATCTGCTTAATCGATACGAGTACATTGGAAAAGGATTTTTGTAATTTTCATACTCGGGCTTCCAAAGATACTTAGTATAACATATATCAACTTTCGAAATATTTCATCGAATTTCGTTATATTCAGCACAGCACCACGAGATACGTCAGTGGGTGTCCGATTGCGACGGCATCGCCTACCGGTCGCCCAAACGAGACAAGGTCGCGTCAAGTCCTACGCGGCCATCAAAATTTTATGTTCCTTCGCGCACGCCGTCTACTCTATATTTAGGTAATGGGTCACAATCGCGAGGCCTTTTAAGGATATTTCTTTGTGTATCGACGTATACGTCATTTCCTGACTGTGGGCGATTGCCTTGAGTTCTTTTGGATGTGCCTACTTTGTCCCACTGACCATAAAAAATATAAAAGTTAAATATGTCTGTATGATTGGTCATCAAGTTTACAGCAATTAACATTACTAGGCCAGATTTTTCCAGTGTGGTGGACTGTGACCCGAGCCCAGTCATATATCGTGTATAACGCATTCGCTATGCAAATTGACGCATTTAAGTAAAGATAAATATTACCGTTACTGCGAACTGGATTAATTGTCTTAGTTTCGTTCTCTTTCCAGCTGATCTTATTTTCGAAGTTACTCAGAGTCATTCAATATTTATTTTAACACCATCTATAGTCAGCTGTCACAAAACATTAATAATGCTAATTACTCCAAATTAAACAACTCGACACTCGTCCCGTCAATTACATTCCTAGTTTGTCTCGTATGAATCACGATGGTACATCTGGCGCTTGTTCTAGGAATGACCGGCGTCCGTCGGTATAGCGCCGGAGTGTGCCGGTTTGACTCAGGGTTCATAGGTCGCCGGACGAGTTTCCGTAATTGTTGCTGGTTTCCTCGTGATATCTAGGAAGCCGGAGTATGTATGGTGTGGTGTTTTGTGAGGAATTGGATTATCTAAAGGAGCTCTAGTCGCAACAGGTTCGTCGTAATCCGTATCCTCTTAGGTATATGGGTAGAGTTTAAATGAAATCTCTTGATTAGGATATTTTGATATATTTAGTTCCTGATTATATCATTA
This sequence comes from Deilephila elpenor, assembly GCA_949752805.1. Taxonomy (NCBI): domain Eukaryota; kingdom Metazoa; phylum Arthropoda; class Insecta; order Lepidoptera; family Sphingidae; genus Deilephila; species Deilephila elpenor. Next base: position 12,103,710 of record OX457107.1, on the reverse strand, counting down.
TATTAGTAATGAAAGTTATTGATGTGTGAAATGAGTATTTATTGCACCATTGCGTAATACACACCATACGGTAATGTCTTTATATTAAGATCATATTACATTATGACATTTTTTCAATTCATTCGTGCTTGCTAAATTTTTTTCCTATCTTATTCAGCCACATGATAATGCTGACATTGACATCCTTTTTGGATGTTTGATTAAAAAAAGTTAATTAATCTAATATTTTTCGCACTTCTCAACATTCCCTGCAGACTAAAATTAATTTAAAGGGCACACACACGAATTACGTAATGAATCATAACCGGGAGCATGGAGTAACGCTTCCATTCTGGGAAGCGGAGCGGCATCCGTCCGCGGCTACACCGCCGCTTTGTAATAGAGCAGATACTAGCAACTTGGGTTATTAGGTCGGCGGTTACAACCACTGGGAGGTCAAATATGTGGTATTTGATTTCATAATTGTTGGCGATTTTGTGTTGTGAGAGTAATTTGGGAGTAATTTTTAAAAGGAAGAAACGGCGAATCTTCGGCTAGTAAAAGGGTTTGATGATTTTATAAAGACTATCATTTTAGATTGTCGCCGCTTTGTTATAGAGCTATGCTTGTATCTAACAAGCAACTCAGGGTTATTCGGTCGGCGGCTGTAAGTTGTAACTACTGGGTGGTCGCATTACGTGGTATTTGATATCACAAGTGTTGCTATTTTATGTCGGGTACGGAACGAGTGATCTCTTAAAGGATCTCTGTGAAGGAGTTGATACGATGCTTATTTCGATTGTACAAGGAATTAATGTGACAAACAATGCACTTGAATGGTACGTGCAGTGCAATTAAAATTGAGTATCCACTGATAAGAAATGGTTATCTCTTACTATGACTTGTTTTTCAAAGTAGATTTTGGTTGATATTATTTTACTTTTGACTCTATTCTGACCTGTGAATTATTTATGTTGTAATAAGTAACAGCCTAGATTGAAAATTTAGAAGATTTAAAACGATGCCCCGTGTACCTTTTGCTACTGTACCAGTAATGACGCCAAGTCACGACTGTTTCCACGATAAATAAAACTTGAATAAAATTCCCAGACGCGTCATTGTTTACATAATAACGTGGCGACGCCAGCGTAGGGCCGCGTGCGATAGCCTGCGGAAGCGCGGGTCGCAGGTTCAAATCGATTTAGGAAAAGTAGGCCAACGACCCTGACGAAAGACATGGTCACAATTGAATTAGAAGGCGTTGTCCTCTCACTTACTTGTGTTTAACGTATGACGAGTGTTTTACTCATCAAAATTGAATTATTTACGATAATGTTAATGCATTAATGGCTCTTTCGGAATTATCTGGTGCGGGTAGACTGTGCTCTAATTAACGGGTTATGACTTATGTGATAAAATTATACTTATGGCATTTGGGTGGTTAAATACTTTGTAGTTATTGTAATAAATGCTTGTGAATGATATTAATTCATAAACCAAACAGTTACAGAGAGACATATTTGTGTTTTGGATATCAGAAAATACGAGATATTTGGGTCTCATAACACTCGATTCGAAACGATTACTTGTGAAAACCACAAACATTTATCTTGGTGCTAGTATCAAACCCGCTGTCTCTTGTTTTTTAGTCAGCGTTTTTAAATACCTGCTCTTTCGTGACTCTCAGATGCTTATATTCACACCTCAATTCTCCAACTTCAAAAACAAAAAAGTCAATACTTACCAATTTCAGTGGTTCTCAAAGTTTACGTACAGCTAAATTCATTAAGCCACTGATTAGCCGCTCCCATAAAAACATTCTATTAATAACTATATTACGTTGCACTTAGTCATGTCATTGTGCATGTTACGTTTGAATAGATGAATCATGGCAGACGTAATGTAATATGCATAGAGAGCAGACAAGTGTCACTTGTCTATGTCTACAGTTTGTTCTGGTCATTGGTGTGAAACAATTGTTGGGTTGGTTTTCATATAATTTCATAAGGGGGTTCTGTACAGCAATCGAAACTATATGGGATAATTCTGCGGGCACTCCCACGTTTCTATTTCACAAGGCTTAAGTTTTAGTCCACGCTTGCCTTTCAAGGATTGGCGGACTTAAAATACCATAATTTTTTATAATCATCTCTTTAGCATGCAGGTTTCCTCATTGTTTTCCTTTATCGTTAAAGGTATAGGTATTGAAAATTACCGACGGAAATGAATACTTACACAGTTATTTATCCTACCACATAATTATAAAAATATTTTTGCATGTATACTTAATTGATCAGGAAATAAAAATATTTTATTTTATTTTTCACAGGTACTGCCAGGATCGCTGTAGAAAATACTTTACTCAGCAATTACTGAAAGTAAGTATTTTAGTGCCTTATAGATTTTATAAAATGTTTACATAATAAATTCAAGAAATAAGAGGCGAGAAATGATCTCCGGGAAGCTCACTATTAGCTTTTTTTAAAAGTATTTTAAAATTTTCCTATTTAGTATTTACCAACACTTTGTAAATTAAGTAATTGTTATATTATTCGCCATGTCAACTACAAAATATCAGCTCAATCATTTTTCTACATTACCCAACTCACTCACGATTGTCCAATCCCACTTATTCGATGACAATAATGCTCACATATCGCATGTCAAAACGCAATCCTACCACCAATACATTATACGGAAATATTTTTAATTTCGGGTAAATACCTGCCGGCGCCGGCGTCGCGTCACAGTGCCTACATATTTAATCAGATTATCCTGTTGCAATATGATTAGTTTTCCGTGAAACAATACTAGCGCCGTTAACGAGGCGCTGACTCACTGCCGAGCAATCCATTTACTATGGCTCTGTGGGTACTATAGTGAGTCAAACGCGAAGTTGTCTTGTGCATAATGTGGGATTGTGATAAAATTATTCTAATTGCCGATATTATTTAAAATAAATACGGTTTACAAAATACAATCTTAAAGGTACTTGTAAACGCAAATAAATATATTAAGTAGAAAATTAATTTAAAAAATTCATGGTTTCCGTACATACATACATACATACATACATACATACATACATACATACATACATACATACATACATACATACATACATACATACATACATACATACATACATACATACATACATACATACATAAACTCACGCCTTTATCCCCGAAGGGGTAGGCAGAGGCGCCACCAGGACACCCACATTTCGCCTTGTATGTTCCGTCCCATGATGTGATAGGGGGCGAGCCTATCGCCATATCGGGCACAAATTCCTGACTCCGGGCTGATAATGAATAGAAAAATCCAATATCACTTTGCCCGACCCGGGACTCGAACCCGAGACCTCAGCTTTGTAACCGTACCGTAATACAACTACGCCACCGAGGCTGTTCATTTATATACCTTAGGCGGTTTCATGAAACGATAGACGACATTAAACGAAATGTAGCGACACATTTCGCGCATTCATTATACAAACTTAAGCGATTATTTTGTAACATTCTCACACGATCCAAAATCATACTTCAAAGTCTAAAGGACGTGTCTATACGGAAAAATTAACATTAATCAGTGTATTAGTAAACACCCAAATGAAATGCGTCCTGTGTGACAAGCAGTATGGTAGTGCTAATAATTTGTGCGGACTTCTCTATGTGTGCACTAGCTGTTAGAGCCGAGGTGCATTGATCTGCCACTATTGTCGCCTTTCCACGTAACACGCGGAATTAATAGGATATCAATAGTGGCTAGACGTTTGCCTTATTTGCGATTATGTTTTATAACTACCGGCACGGATCTTGAGCGCTGGCCGTTACTTGCGCAGATGTCGATTTTTGGGTCTCTTTAGAGGTATGATGAAGTAAGCGGGCGGGGGCATTATCGCATCGGCCAGTGATTGGTTCACTACGCAACGCAATATTGTTGTTATGCCTAATTCATTCATTGCGTTTGTTCAATTCATTCATTTATTTTGTCCTTAAGTTCACGATGCGCAAAGCAATCCCCACTCTGTCGCCGAGCGCTCAAGATCCGTGCCGGCGGTTATACCAAGTTCGTGGTGGCTTGGTTGCCAATATGTTCACGGTGATCGCGGTTTCAAATCCCAAGGCACACCTCTAACTTTTCGGAGTCATAAGTGTACGGAAAGTTAATCACTACCATAACGGTGAAATAAAACATCGTGATTCGTGAGGAAACCTGCAAACCGTAGTGATTTTAAAGAATTTCTACGATAGTCCTACTAAAAATTGTACGAGAACAGTTTTAAAGCAGCCTGGGCCACGGCATGAATGGAGCAACTCTTACTACTCACCCATGTGTCGTATTTATTTTTGATCGATTCAACAACGTTTTATGACTCTGATATATTTGGGTTAGGATTTTGCAACCGTACTCATTTATGACGTCAAACATTCGATATCTCAGGTTTGTAAGAAAGCGGATAGCACGTTTTGGAAATCGTACCCTGGTGTCTCCTCGTAGCCCATATTGTTTGTGATGGTAGCCCTCAGTAACCGCTCAACTTTTGAGACGAGGTATAAGACCGTACAAGTGTTTGCTCTTAACTTGAATAGATTTGCGGTTTTCCAATCTTCTAAGGTGCGCCATTACCGAGAAATTTGAATGGTTGTTATTAAAAAATAAACAAATGAGATCACACCACTTATCTGCTTGATAATGTAACCAGAATATGTAATCAATTGCATTCCTTGATAACAATTACTCAAGTTTACTACAAAATGATATTCAAATTAATTTGCTATGTTATTTAATTATTTATCGATTAGAACCAAATTAGTGAATTATCTTTTGAAAAAATAAATAATAAATGAGGATTAAAATGTAATTAAATATATTTTATATTATTATCATCTTCATAACAGGATGTAAATTGCTGAACGTAAGCCTCTCTCAAGGATTTTTGACAGCCTCCGTGGCGCAGTTGGTTTGACGCTGGCTGTGAAACGAGAGGCCGCGGGTTCGATCCCCGCACCGAGAGAAATGTTTGTGCGGCCCACAAATATTTCTTTCGGGTCTGGGTGTTTGTGAGACCGAAAAGTCTCTCGTAGTTCTGACACCTGCGACACAAGACTTAATTGATCTTAATGTGGGGTCGGGACTATGTGTGTGACTGTTGGGTGTATTTATTTATTTATTTATTTATTTCTACAAAACCTATTCAAAACGGTCCGTATTCATTGGTTTCCCAGAATCTTTATTTGCTGTGGTAAAATTATGGCAAGTGCTATACTACCCCTTGCTAAATCACAAACCCGGCTCGTGCTGATCAATGTTGCAGTAATAACATTATCCTTTATAACCCCTACATCCTCTTCCATAATTATTTCCCATAAAACTTCAGGATGTTGTATCTGTGTATAATCGGTGTTAATCAATTGCCACGTCTCAGCACAATCGCACATTCCGACGCTTTCGGATTTGTACGGTGATCGTAACGAACGCTCACGGATTTCAAGCCCTTAAAAACTCAATTGAGTGTGTGTTGGGCTTACGTGTTGAGGGTTCTGTATCTTTTTGCTTCAAGCCTGAGTCACTACTGATGATAGTAACTGTGATGCATCTCCTGTAATATTTGCTTTCTGCTCTGATCTTTAGTCGAGTGCTTACACGAGCAATAATCGAATTCCATTTCACTAATGTTAACATTTGTTTACTTGTTCTGTTCAAACCAAATGTTAAAAATGGAAACCCCTAGAAATGGAATGAAAGCAAGTACTACGAAAGGGTTATATAAAATTGTACTGTGAAGAGTTATTAACATTTTAATGAGTAAACTATAGTACGAACATACAGACAGACAGGCGGACGCAAAACACTTATAAAAGTTCCACTGATCTCCAAATATTATGTTTTACGACGTAGTCTGATCGGCGTTGCAACAATTTAAACTGGAAATTCATTAAGACGAATGTTTTTACGTTTATGGTCGTCTATTTTAGGATCATTTTTATGACACGCACACCATGATCAATGGGCAGCCATGTTTTATTGTTTTATTATTGCTTTTCATTTTTGATATACAAATTCCATGGTGTTATGGTCCGAGAAATATCAGCTTTGTGTTTGTTTCGGGTCATTTTTATTGTTGAGGAGATGGTGATTGCTTTGAGGTTAAAATCACTCTTTTTTTATGAGTGGTACAATTGGTTACTAACAAGCGATCCATGTACTTAAGATATTAAAATATTTTCTCGATATTTGACAATGCACATGGAACACAAGCGAGAGTTGTTATTATAGGGTAAAGAGGTAAATAAATGCATTGAAATGAATAATCCAACAGCTGATTCTTTTGATTATTTTAAGTAGGTACTGGAACTTTAGTTGTTTAAGCATTACTGAATGCGATTCAAAATTACGTAGATTGTAATGAAACCTTGACATAAGTAAGAACACTTAATTTTACCGTAAAGTACTACGTTTTTATTTGCAACATTGATTATATTTATATACTTTCTGTTGTAATCCAATTCATTTGATCACCGTTTTTAATACGCTTTTTATCATAACATACTGCGTTTATTTTATAACATTTGTTTTAATCGGATGCGATACCGCTAAGGGATCGTTTCCTTTAATAAAAACAACACATGCAAGTGTTGCACATAAGCTTGAAATGTGTGTTTCAGCACTTACATCGCTTCCCATGCCTGTGTCGCCAACCAAAGGAAATGGCGCTAAAATTATAAATACATTTATTACATTATTTCTTACACCTATAATATTAAGCACCCGAATATGTTCAATAAGATATTCCCCTTTGATGTTTTCCTGCTTGAAGCATTTCCGAGAATTACGTTGCCTTCATTCATTTCAAATTACTTTTTTACTTTATATAAATGTTCCCGTTGAGAACGTTTCGCGAGTTTTATTCGTCGAATGAATATAACGGTGGCACTTTGTTGCTCTAACTTCGATGTGTTTTGATACGAAGCCTAAGTGGTTTAAGTAGACTATTCACATTTATTTCCTTTATCATTATTGCTGCCTTACGTGGTGTATATTACTCCGAACTCTTTTGTGTGTAGTATTATGTTGATAATGATCAATTCGTTTACCAAATCGAGAATGTTTTTCAGTACTTTTAATTCTCTGTTTGAATCGATTCCGTGTTTTCGATCTGATTGCTGATTTCAATTGCTTTTTGCCACATACACACTTACTTTACGTGATGTTGGTTGAATTTAAGTTGTTCATTCTTTTGGTGTCAGCCAATCTTGTTACAGATTTTTTGAGTTACTGAATGTTGATTTTATCTAAATCAAGTATTTTTTATGTTGTCACAACTAATTTTCTGAGGCATATCAATCAGCGGCTTTACAGTGATGTCTTTTTAAATAAAAAAATCAGTAGTCTATTTCTTCAATAACCAATTATAATGTCAAGTGTATTGTTTGATTATTTAGAGAACGATAGTCTGTGCTAGTGATTTGAAAAGTTGGAACTTGCAGCTATAAGTTTTAGACGAATGCGTTTAATAGAAATATTATGTGATAAATTTTACTAGTGTTGCATCATCATATTGCGAGAAGTCTGTGTGTACCGCATCCTTTACGATTAGGAGATTCGTAGATTTCAAACACTATCTTATTATGATTGATATATCACAAGATAACTTCACCTATGCATTAGCGATTGATGTTCGTTTGACTCATTGGTTTTCTACTGTTAATCATTCTGATATCCAAGTGTGGGTCATATTCGTGTTGATACAAGTACATAATTTAAGTTTCAGTGACAAATGGAAAGGTGGCTTACAATAATGAATGAATCTAGCTTGCGATTTGAATCAAGTTTACTTATCTCTCAGTGTTATTAATAATCACAGTTTAACTCGCCCAAATCGTTTCATAACCTATGCACTGAACCTAATACCACGCATTTGATAGAATGTATACGAATGCAACTAATAACATGACGCAAACAATAACAACATATAAAAAAGTCAACACCCTCTACCCCAAATCATGTATGCAAGCATGGTACCGATAACCCTGCTTCCTCGAAGGTCGATAGTGCAGATAACGATGGCGATTGATAAACGAGCCCGAGTTTCGTGAATGGAGTCGGTGCCACATCTGTCGCGTTCTGTTTGGGTGCATGGCATTTGCTTGGGGTTTTTTGTTGTTGGATTGTTATTGCTATCTATAGTTGACAGTTAGTTTTGATCGATAGCAATGGTTTTATTTTAAGATAATTAAGCTGTTATCTCGTTTTGTGCTTGTCTACTGTGTTTAATTAGTATGCTTTTAAAATGATTGTGTGGTTGGCTTTAACTAGGCGCAATAAAGAAATAAGTTTGCTTTGGTCTTTAATGCATACTTTGAATGTCACAGTCCGGGAGGACTCTAAACCTGAACGAATCAATCATCATTAATTCTTAACCCACATTTGCGTCGTTAATTACTTGTTCAACTCAAATTTATATTCTAATTCTTAATTTTTTTTCGTATTAAATATAAATAATTTCATACTACATCACAATCGTCAACGGATTACTTCGAAATGTTGAATCCTTTGTGATTTTGCCATGGTGGATTAATATAATACTCCGGTTTGAAAGTTGTTTTCGAAAAAAATGGAGTGAACCAACGTTTTGGACAAAAAACTTGAACTTACCCGACGTCCTCAGGGGTCCGTACAAGAAACTTTTGTAATTAGGAAAACCTTCAAAATTCCGCAAGGCACCAATTATCGTGTTAATTAAACAGGTCAATGATTTTTCGATATTAATTTTAGTTAAAGAAACAAGGTCTTCGACAAAAAAATCTGGTTCGGAATACGGAATTCATGATCGATCGCTTTTACTACAATCTTACGCAGCGCAAGTGTCACAAGGCTAGGACAGGAAAATCCAGTCGCAAGTAATTATTTTTTGCGCTTTCATTACCGGCAAAAAGGCCTTTTGCATAACTTGTAGTTTCACGTAATTTATTGAGATTTTTATGTTAAAAAATGAAAATTTCTTTAATATAGCATACTATAAAGTGTACTATAGAATGGTTTGATTTATTGGTCTAGTTAACATGTACATACATTCATATGTATTTGTACATTATGTTACATAAATTCTTAAGCTTAAACGCGAATTCATCAATTCACTTTTTATAAGTGGTGGATTTAAAAATCTCATATAGTTAAGACGCATGAGGCTGGAATTTGTGCGTATCATTAAAATAACAATAATTAGATAAATTTATTAGTTGTATACAGAACCACACATATGAATGTCATCACAACATTAGCATGTTTTCAACTACACCCCGATCCCGTGTTTTTGTAACATGTCCCAGGATACCGTTCATGCACCGAAGTGTTTTTCAACCGTTTCGTCATCAAACCATTCCCGGGCACATCCAAAAAGAAATTAAAAAGTCGTTATATTTGAAACTTTTTTAAAGTGGGAATCGTAGGTTTATGCGTGGTCATGCTGATGTGACTGATGCAGGCATTTTTGTTAGCACCAGCGGAGTGCACCCGCTCACCTCATACTCCTTGCTTGGAGAAAGTTGACCTTGAACGGAGAGCCCTTAGGATCTCAAGTGCTTGTTGGTTTTTTGTACGGCTTCTGCGTTTTTAATGACGCGCTTGGGATCGTGGTTTTGAGTGTCGGCCTGTTTCTGTGTGGCTCTAAACGAATTTCAATGTGTTTCTGTATGCCTCTGTTTGGATTTGAATATTTCGAATAAATTTTAGAGGAGTAACGTGATACAGTTTTTAGCAAACAAAAAATTACGTCTGTTCTTTTTACCATATTGAATGTTATATGTATGGTGTAAGTAGCTATTGGGTTACTCTGTTGAAAGTGATCACTGCACGATAAGCACCCATAAAACTTGAGGTATGTATACCTGCATTATAGCTCTTACCGACAGGTGTTAATGAAATTCCCTATAGTTTGTAATCACTTGAGATGTACATATTATGTGTGTTAGTTTCCTGAATCCATTTACCTATTTATTTTCATATAATTACTAAATTATTTAAACTTACAAAGCTTAACGTTATCGAATCGAAACCTCTAGACATGTCGGACTGAGTCGAAGTCTAGCGCCATTAAATCACACCACGCTTGTAAACCTGTATTGTGTGTGTTATTTCCAAGAAATATTTTATGATTATTCGAGCGTAAAGAATAAAAAATATATTTTGACCTGCAGACATCCTCGTATGAGTCACGAGGTTCTATCAAAAGTCCAACGGTGACGTCACCACCGTGGCTCAGACGCCTACATAGCCGGCCGGCAAAGTTAATTCCAAACTTAGTCACAATTCTTATAACGAGATATCGCAGCGTCAATCTTATTGTGATTGTTCATATCGTTTACGAAGAATTCGGATTGGTTTCTATTTATACAGTTTAGGTTTCGATTTGTTTATTAACGGAATTTGTTGGATTTCGTGTTATTAGTCCAGTAATATATTTTTGCAGACTCAGACCTTTGCATTACAGACACAGACCACTAAATGGTCTGCCAAATTGTATTACTATAGTGTTTTATACTGTGAAATACAAATTAAGATATTTTAAGTTTTTAAGTAAAGCACGATGAAGCCATTAAGCAGCTCATCTTAATTATCTCTCTCTTTAAATGATACTTAACTATTTTCTAAATTGTACTGCATTAACCAGCACTTGCATTAACTATACCGTGCCAATAAACACACGATTGTTGTTACAAACTCACTTATACGCATGTTTTTCAATATAAATGATTGTGTTAAAGTTTTTATACGCGGCGCGGTTGCGGTGCCGACATTAATTTTTGTGCTACGTTTTTGCCAATTATAAAGAATAGTGTATGGAGTGAATTTAAACTGCTTGCGGTTCGTGTGATCGTGGCGTGACGTCACAACCTGGCGTACAGGTGTTGAATATGGCGTTTATAATGAATACTACGTTTATATTTGTTGGAGTGTGTGGTTTTGGAATGATTTAATGTGTGTTTGAAGTGGTTTTGAGTAGTGCAACGAACTCTGCTTCTAGCTTAGTTGGTTAAGTATCATCGTGGTGGTTTTGGAGTGACGGAGGTTCGTTTTAAGCAGTGAAAAATTTTTATGGTTAAGATACGCTTCTGAAACCATGTTAAATGATTCTTATGCTTCTTAATATTTGACACATCAAAGAAGACTGGGAACAAGGACATGCTATACTTAAGTATATGTAATGACTCAAACTTACACTGCATTACCTCAACCTACATCCAAAGACACACTAACACTAATCCTTTAGTTCCCGCTCGAAGGATCAAAGCGCTGCCCATTGCCCCATAGAGCGCTTGTAGCTGCTAGCGGGCGCGGTGCGGGCGTCCATCGCGTACCGGTTGAATAGAGCGGGCGGCGAGACGAGGCGCAAGGTCGCCGCGGCATCTGCCCAACCGGCTCCACCGGACGCCGGCTGCAGCGCGGACGGTAAAGGGCTTACATGGACTAGGCGAAGACTGATAAATACTTATAATTAATTAATTATCGTATTTGTTATGGATGAACAATTAGGCTACAAATGGTTTAACTTTTACCAAGATTTAAGTTGGGCGCACCATTACTGAGGTGATGTATAAAATAGGGCAATATAAAAATATGTAAAATCATTGCTATGATGGTATAAAATAAACACATCAGTTACGAAAGCAGTCTGAAGTCTTCACACGCTTAAAAAGTCCACATACACAAGGTTTCATTTTACTGTATGTAATTTGTATACATACACGTACCATATCCAAAGTAATCCCCTCGAAATTTTCCAAGCCTGTAATACTTCAGAAATCACCAGAACTTTGCCCAACTCTCAATTCTGATCGTCTCGTCCAAACAATTTGAATCGCAATCGAGTTATACATCTCGCGCTCCGATACTCGGAATATAAATGTGGCCAGTAAATTCCGCGCCATATAACACGTTGCGAAGTGCGCCTGTGAAGCGGGTCACCGGGGGATGTGGCCAGGGCTGCTGAATTAACTTAAAGGCTAGACTAAATGACGGCGAAATTAATTAAAATGTATATCGTTGATTACTGTATCTGTTAAAAGTGAAGGAATTACATTTGTACCTGTGGATTGACTTATGCAAGAATTTGATTGTGCGTGGTTGCTTTTTCTACGTTTATTACTCTAATAGGTCACAAATTGTTCAAGCTATTACTAGACCGATTAAACTACAGTATGTCGTGGTGGAATATTGGATTTCTCACTATATTAGGCATCGGAAAGCAATAATTCGACCATTGCAGAGCGCGGGATTCAAATAAATAAATAAAGTAAATCACGCAGACGAAGGTTGTGGGCAGAAGCTATGAATAATAATAAGCGTAAGATACAAAAGTTTGTCAGCCCTGGCATCTTGCGTGCCCGTTTACAAGGGTGATTGTGCCGGCGACATATCGGATGCGACTGTCTCGATGCAAATACTTTTTTATCTTTAATTCCTTTTTTTGTAACGTCTTCCTCTCGCATGTGTTGTGCGTGGACTAAGTACTTATAATTGTATTGTGTTTCTGATACATTGTTCTTATTAGTATGGTTAAAAAAACAGTAAATACACATTACTGTTTTTTTGCCTATTAACAGTCTAATTGATCTGCATATGTTTTATATCGGGATGCCATTATGAACATTTTTGTAACGCGTACATAATGTTCTGACAATTCAAGAAACAGGTATGAAGTGTCCTTTATTCGTAGTTGTTAAGAATATTGTTGTTGTATGAAAGGTCTAATGAATGGTGCGGGATACAAGCACAAATGCATACAAATAAGTTCAATTCATAGAAAAATGTGTGGACAAAAACAAATTATGCCCTAAATCAATATCAATTGTGCAAAGTTTCCCAAAACTCGAATAGCAGTGCGACGAAAAATTCCCCGAAAATCCCATTGAATTGTCACAATAACTCATAAGTTTCATTCTGCGACGCGCCTTCCGCGCCCCTCCCCGCCCCGCCAGCGCCCGCTGCTGCAAATGTTGCATTATCCGCGAGGTGAGTTAAAATCTGTCGTCCTCACAGTCGGATGGTCGCATTCATCACTAAACTAGTTCGAACGCGCTATTGTACGTGTAGAAAGGAGCGATTTTCTCCGGTGCATATCGAAGCGAGTTTACATTGAAGTCCATAAATCAGAAGTTTACCTTTTCACGTCGCCGCCGCAGGTGTCCGCGCGGTATCATGCCGCCGAGACTGTATTGTGCTTGTCGTTCATTCATTCACCTGCGATCTGTCCATCCCTTATTAGCCGCGCGTCCTGTGCGCGTCGGCCCGGCTCGCGAGTTCCCGTATTTTGGAACTTAAGCTTCATAACAATAAGAATTAATTTGGTCCGCATGCGCCGCGTCACACCGGATGGGAAGACGAGACGGTGTAATTTGGCCTCACAATGGCGCGCAATAATAATCGCATCCATCGGTAATTGCGTCGGGATCCGTCGCGAGATGCGTACATAACACAAGTACGCACTCTATCCGTGTGAAAGTTCGAAAGGGCCACCGTTTACCGGGCCGAGTTATGTTATCGGAACCAGTTTCATGCATTTTAGATATATCGGCTTTCTTCACGATATACTTAACATAGCGATCGGGCGGTTTTATTGCTTTTAAATTGACACGCCGAGCTTTGTTGCCCGGTGTATCGACGAGCTGGGATCAGGGTTCGTTTTACACCTAATGCGGCTTGTTGACAAAGCCCTCGTGGTTTGTGTCACAATGGCGGCCTACCACAACAGTCAACACGCCACTTTCGACCGGCGGCCGATTAGTTCCATTGTAGGAACTTGTTTTTTTATTAGCGGAAGTGTATTGTTGGCCGTATCGTGTGGTCTCCCGTCCGCCGTCCGTTTTGACAACAGCGAGAGATAAACTCTGGTGCGATGATTGATTTACGGCCGAGCTTTCGTTTTCGCCGGTGAATATTTTCGTTAACAAAGCAGATAAGTTTCATTAAGTCGAAAGCCTTAAAATGTATTGTGAAATTTGGTATCATATTTTGTTGTCAGCGGGATAAGGAATGAGAAACCGGAACCAATTTCATAAACCTTGATTGAAACCATTGTGGTGAAAATTCTGCTTATTGATTTGATATTATTGTTTATGAACTGAAGTACGAGATCCTTCGATTCGACGACTTAAATCGATAGTTATACTCAAGTTCTGACTCCAGTGTTAGAAACTACAAGATACTTTTACATCAGAAAATTACCTACCTAATACAAATAAACCAATACAAATAAACCGACGAGCGTGTATGCAAAGATTAATAACAGTGGATGAAGCGAAAGAGGTATGTATGGACCGTAGCACTTGGCGCTCAATAGTCTCTGCCTACCCCAATGGGACATAGGCGTGAGTTTATGTAAAAAAAATTAAGTCACACAAGTTTTTGCCTCGGTTCAGTACGAGCCTAAGGCCTATCGTGATACACCTTGATTTTCAACCTACTCAGTCACTGAGGTATGACACTATTACATTACCATTTAGAATTTCGGAACAACCCTTACTTCCCGACATTATTACGACAAAAGAAACGCACATACATACGCATTCATTGAGAACATCAATAAAAGTGTCAAAAGTTACACATCCAATACACCGCGGCGAAATGTAAATGGTGTCCGCATATATTTCAAATCCAATAATTGACGTTGCGTTGGAACTTGCGAGGTGGCATACCAATAGATACTCGTATGTGAGACGTTTCTGACCTTTTACTGGGTACTCCATATTTAAGGCTTAGCTTATTTATGAAATATGTAGATTTGAGTAGACCCCTTTATTTACGATCAACTAGGGCAAGTCGAGAACGTGTGTCCATTCAAGCTTTGGAAGGTTTAAGCTATTTTTAACCTTGAACTCACCCCAGCGTTGGGATGATTGGTGAATGGATTTTTTTAAGTGATACATAAAAGTTCTTACGCGACCTGTACATTGCTTACGAATCGCTAAATCTATCTGTCTATCTATCTATATCAGCCCATATACGTCCCACTGCAGGGCGCGGGCCTACTCTACAATCCAGAGAATTGATTGAGAGTGTTTAGGCCATATAGTCCACCACGCTGGCCTAGTTCGGGTTGGCGGACTTACATATCGTAGAAATAAATACTTAGCAACAACCGAGAAAACCACATAACAAGTCTTAAGTTCGGTAGAGTTATTATTTGGTCCTACTCATGCATTGGCATATATGATTCCACCGCATTTCATTAAGACCGTTTACTACTAATTGAGCTACCAACTCACAAGGGTATGAATGTTAAGTTTTTTTCATACTCTTTAGAAGTGTGATGTGGCAGGATTGAACATGTTTCAACTTGTTCATGGGATCGTTCGGGAACGCAGCTTGCGCAAAGCCAGGTAGATTACACCGAAGGCTTTTTATTACTAAAAAAATTGACGATTTGTAAATGCTAGAATTTACTTATAAGGTACTCTTTTCAATTCCATGTTTAATAATAGGTACTTATTTATATTATTTACTAGCTTCTGCCCGCAAACTTCGTCTGCGTGATTAATTTTATTTGAAATTAACTTCGTTTGGAATTTCCCATCCCGTCGCATCCCATCCCTTTGAGTAAAAAAGTAACAAATATATCGGAATTCCTTCCTCATCTCACGGGAACATTATTTTTGCGGGATGAAAAGTAGTCTACGTGTTAATCCAGTGTGTCAGCTACCTCCATACGAAATTTCATCGATTTTTTTTTTGCCGTTTCTGATTTCATTGCGCACAACCGCACAGACAAACAGACAAAAATTCTAAAAATCATTGTTTTGGATTCTGTCACGTTAATACAGACCTCCCATATTAGTTTTTCTCATTTACCTTCCAAATACAGACATCTATCGTTTAAAAATTTATTACATGTATAGCTTTACTTTACTAGATTATGGATAAATAAAAAGAAGTAGCATTCGTAATACATTCAACCACCGAATTAAATGCGGTATATATTGAAAAATGATTTAGGATATTTTCCACTTTAATTTGACACGTTCGAAGTATGCTAAGTTGTATTTCACAGACAATTCCAGATCTTATTATTATAGCTCCAACTGAGTCACTGAGTCTAGGTACTCAGTGACTGAAAATATTTTTTTATCGGTAACTTTAAATAGCCCTATCGCTTCATTAACCCTTTGAACATCTTTGATACACCTCTTAAATCTATTGCGGACGATATTTGCCTTACAAAATGCACATCTTAAACATCCAAACAGGATGTCGTAGATTATGCTCATTAACAAAAAAAGCATTTTACCAGTCGAGAGCTCTAAATAATTCCACCTTTCCGATGCCACTGAACTTCGATTAAAAAAGCATCAATTGTTAAATTCGATCAGATAATATCTATATCCGGCGCGTTCCTTGCACCGATTAATTCCGTATGTATTTTGTAATATTATCAAATAACAAAAAAATGTGTTTTGTCGCCGCCGTGGGAACGAATCGTTTCAAACCGGATATGCCTCGCAGTTGTATCAAATTTATATTTGGTATCGGAGTGTTTGTTAATCAAATTGAACGGATTAGAGTCGATTGATAGTGAAATTTATTGTTGGAATATATTCCGTGCCTCGTAGGGCATGATGTATGGTATTGCCACTAAGTGGTGTGTGGTTTCTTATAGAATTGATAATAGGAAATAACTTGTTCGTGATGTCGTGGAGAATGATTGATGGATTTAGGGTATTGGAGAACCTAATGACGATATCTAAGATTGGATAATGGTATTTATAATATTAAAGAGCCATTGAAATCTGTAATGTTCTCATATTGTGTTCGTAATGAGATAATATTATTGTTGAAACATTTCTACTGGTAAGTTATAATGTATTTTAAACATTTCGATATACGTTTAACGATAAACTAATAAAAACATTTATGGGTTCTTAGTTTTTACTTATTATGTTTAGATTGTAAGTACAGCAAAACCAAAACCAACCAAAACCTTTGTAATAACAAAAATAGTTGTGTTGTTAAGTAACCCTCATAACATCTTAACAAATTCCACATGTAACATCTTAAAAGCGCAATTAGTTAACAACTAAACAAAACGCTCACAGTTGCAGCCAGACATGATCATTCAATCAACAGCGCGGCGCATCCATAAAAAAATCTAATAAGCGTTCATAAAACCATAAAAAAAACTATTAAGTAACTATACATCCATCACTACATCTGCTCGGAGCGTTAGAAAGATTCAATCACGAACCGCCTCGGTTCCGAGAAGACGGTGATTTTTTCTTCGCCAAAGTTCAATAGTTTTAGGGTCCCTCGGGAAGAGGCCAGGAGCCTCGTAATTGACTTGTTACAGCAGACTACTAGTGGTCTCTGAAGTTAATAATAAATCAATTTGAGTACAAATTTTGTTTTGTTGTGTTTTAAAGTTGGGGATTTCCTTGGGCGAAATAAGTGATGGTAGCTTTGGACGGCGAAATGTAGTAATTACAACTCTTCGAATGTTCGAACTTAAAACTGTTCGAATTTGTCTAGGTAATCCACAAAATGTACGAATCCTCAATTTTATCTCGTAACCATAGACCTAGTTCGGAGTTAATGATAAGCGTCATAGAGAATAGTGTTGACTTTTAGAACTGCAAAACTTATAACTTACTTCAAACGAGAACATCCGAATATTCGAACTTCATCAAGTAACCCCCTTGATTTTCCAGATACGTGTGTAATATTGGCTTAATTATCATACAAATTCCTTTGGAATCCACAATATCACTACGTAATAATCTCTTGTGTGATTTTAGTTTTAAATAGAATATGAATGGAACTTAATTAATAAAGTTTATCGTAGCAGACCCGTAGTATGTATACGTGTTATAACCGAAAATCTTAATTCTAGAAAATAATGCCACATAATGTTTATTAAACGACGAAAAGACTGACAATTAAAAACAACTCAATATGCCGCAAAGCCTTCAATACCCACAATCCTTTAAAGGACTTGATAGTATGTGCGAAACAAGGAAGGGTGACTAACGTAAAATACCTCGTATTTATAATACTATGTACAGTTATTTTATTAATTAACTTGTCACATGTCGGAAGGGATTTCTTCCCTGTACTGTGAAACTGTCGTAACATGTTTGCGTTTAAAATATTTATGCGCCGTGTTGACACATATCCCTTACAGCAAATAGGAATATTTTAATCAATTTTAGTAGAATAAATATAGTAAAATGAACAATGAATAGAAAAATACAATGTCGCTTTGCCCGACCCGGGACTCGAAACCGAGACCTCAGCTTTGTATACGTACCGTAATACAACTACGCCACCGAGGCAGTCAGGAATTTGTGCCCTTGAGGGCATTTGAATTTGAGGCGAAATGTGAGTGTCCTGGTGACGCCTACACTACGGTGGTTCTGCCTACCCCTTCGGGGATAAAGGCGTGAGTTTATGTATGTATGTATGTAAAATGAACAATGTATGAATATATCCTACTGAACCACAAAAATATTCGTAGCTCGTCCTTAACGCATTTTTTTCAGCACCAATCACTCGGGAGTCGTGAGATCCGTTTTTTACACGAGACCCGTTACTGACCCGCACCTTACACTCATCCCGTACATAAACAACTAGATTAAACTTTTCAACATACATGTCAGTTTTATTACTACCACTTAAATTGTCATAGATACACAGCGAGCAATGTACCTTAAAATATATCCTAATGTTTTTTGTCGTATCACACAATACCAGTGTATTTTTATGAATGTATAAAGTGCTAAGTGGAAGTTTTTTCGGTAACGAAGAGTGGAGAGATTTATTGCGTTTTTTCACAAAGACCACCTTGCATCTGAGGAGTGACGAGCGCGAACATCGCATGTGTCCTTAATGAATGAAGTTTTTATTTTTAAAAGGGAATTTTGGTGGGAAAATTTCTGTTCTCGAATACGAAATGAGTGTTTAAATTTTGAGATGGTTTTCATTGATGCCATAAAAATATTGTTTTGTGGTTGCTTATTTATTAAACCATTATTTAATATTTGTTATATTCGTCGCGATTGAATTTATTTACACACTAAAATTAGGAGGTTTGGTTTAGGGTGTATGGAATTTTGATTCAGACTGTTATGACATCATTTTGATTCCCTTAAAAGTTAAAATGTATTCTTCGAAGATATAACGAATACATTTAAATTTGGTTATTACACACAGCTTCGCCCACAATGTCCACTGCAGAAGTCATCTTCATTAAATGTCCGGAACATTCCAAGTTGTCAATGGACATACTAAAATAAAGATACATGAAAATGCTCAATAAAGTCTTAATCGAAATTTTTGATTGTATATTTGGCCAAACAAATATCACTAAAATGTGTAATACCCGTTTAAAACACATTAAACTTGATAAATAAAAGCTCATTAAAATTTCACGAACACTTTACGCAATGGACGCGTAAAAGTATTGATATTTATGGTGGCAATTTATTGTTTTTAACAAGAATTTTGCGAACCGATCGCGACTCCGTTATCCGAGCTTGTGTTTTTATATTTTACAATATAAAATTTGTCAAAACACTTTATGTACGCAATGAAATTCGCGCGCGGCTGCTTTCACGTGAAATAAGTGATTTTGACAATTCAACATTGGATTGTTGCGTAACCGCTTATCGCGTATGATCTCCTGGTACTCCGCACCTTACATTTCTGGTTTTCGGTTAATTTTCCTTGTGTGTATGTTTTGCAATTTATACAAGCGGTGCAATTTATGTTAATATTTCTTCTGCGAAAGTGACTTTATTTAGTTTAAGCTGTTTACTTTGTTGTGCAATTCGAATAAGCTAATAAGCTCTTGTCGCTTATGTCATTAATCTTGAAACCATATGATGTCAACAGAGCAACTAAGTGTATTGACAATTTATTGTTCTGAGAGATAATAAAAACATTAAGAAAAATTATGAATAAATTTTCACCTAATCCAATTATTATAACTACGAATCACATATTTATAAACAATACCACAAACGCGTCAATACCATTTACCTACACTACTGAACGGCAATTAGACGACAAAACAATACAGTCATCATCACAGTCACCGTTCTCATAGGAGTTATCTCCGGCCCTAATGCCATGTATCTATAAAAATTGGCTTGTTACATTGTAAAAAACTACATTTTTATCTTCACTCATCTCGCATTATCCCGTCCACGGCGGCGTGACGCCAGCGTGGTAAACGCGTAACCACAGGTTGTGGCGTTGGTATATTATTGTTTTCAAGTGAATCCCTACAGCGTGTAGGGGACTATGTCAAATACTGTCAATGTTTGATTGATTTTTTTTTTTGCTAATATAGTAATATACGAAGCTAACTAACAATATTGGAGCAAGTCCAAGAGCAAACCACCAAAACGGAGATTTGAAAAAGTTCACAGAATTTATAGATAGCGGACGCTGAAATCTTACTTGTTTCATAAGTAGACCGTTTGGTCTCACATAATCCAGACGGTACAAATATGTACATATCGTTTAGCACTACCATTTGTTTTTTTTGGGATCGAAACCTCCGCCTATCGGTTTACCCAGAGTTTTAACCAACTGCTGATTCTAATATGATTTTTTTGATGTAATGAAATTGTCCTATGCGACACGCACATAAGACACATGACGTACACAATGCCTCCATTTAGCTGTACGTATGACGTGTACATGTCAACGTTCGTCTGTATAAGGTGCCCTCGGTTATTATTTAATCAGTGCATAGTTGCGGCACTGTGCCTGCACAGATGTGGACTTAGCACGCATTGGAGGGACTTTAATATTTTGTACGGTCCTGAGCTAAAAATGGGAGACCAGAACGCGTTGTTATATATAGGACAGGAAATGAGGAAATATAATTAAAAAAGAAGGGTTCATTAATAACCACCAGCACCCATAGCGCCTGGAGAATCGTAGACATATTTTATTTACAAAGAAGGAGGATTATTAATTAAAACTAATAAATAATTAAAAATAAAATAAATTAAGAAGTAAAATATACAGACTATTGGAATTCTAGTATGTTAATTCAAGTATGATTTTTGTAGAAATTTAAGATACAATCTTATTCAGATATAGTAAATAGACGTAACTGATTATTTTTACACAGCTTGGTCATGGCCCCCTAGTGTTTCCCCAGATTCGTCCTCACACAAGCCATGACTAACCGATGATGTAATCAAGCCGCCTGTGCCCTTTATCTCTCGCTATCAACACTTGTGGATGCATGTGTGCAAATACCGACATTGTTGTGCTTTCACTGCGCTCTACTGGTGGCTTTGTCAAAGGTTTTATTTCTAAGTGATGGTGATGTTTAGGTCACAAAACATATCATGGATTGTTTTAGCGTTTTCGTCACATGAAGTGGCAAATTGAGCATGGATTTAACCGATAAGTGAAGTCGTCCCCAACTCGATCTCTAAAGCTACAATTCACTTGATGGGTCCCAAGAACAATATCGTATCTGAAATACTGCGAGGTATTTTTCAGTAGAGTATTCTATATCTATATCAGCCTTATACGTCCCACTGCAGGGCACGGGCCTACTCTACAATCGAGAGAATCGATTGAGAGTGGTTAGGCCATATAGTCCACCACGCTGGCCTAGTGCGGGTTGGCGGACTTACATACCGTAGAAATTCTTTAAAATCGTTACGGTATGCAGGTTTCCTCACGATGTTTTCCTTCACCGAGTAGAGTATTAGTACACATTTATTCTGACAAAATTGAACACGGAAATACAACGCCATGTACTTTTAGAATCCAAATGTCATCATCCGATACGACACTGTTCTCGAGAACCATCGACACCATCAACCCTGAGTACCAAACAAGAAATCGACGAAGTATTCCCGTTATAGCGCAGTTGCAGTATGGGCGTGGAGTGGCGCCCGGCGTTTCTCAACTGATTGCCGCGACGTACGTATCTAGGCCGATGCCGGTTATTTCGGCGGTGCCATTGTAGCCGAGTGTTTGCCGAACAACGTCTGTACGGGGTGAGTTATGAGTTCCGCCCGGGTTCGCTGTTTGTACTATATCTGCTGGATTTGTTTGGATGTGGTGAAAGTTGTGGATTTTAGATGCGTTGAATGTTTTCATTTTTAAATATATTTTTTATTTAGCGAAGGTTACAGTACTTTATACAGAATGATATTGACATATTATAGTATTTAATTGAAACCACAAATTTCTCATCACCCCTGGGGATATTGTACAAAATTTGAAAAAATCCGAAATATTTTTTTGGCAAAAATCGTGATATTAGTTTTCAAGATTTTTGGATAGCCCGTATAGATACGAGTATTTTAACTGCTTTGCTGAACTTCAATTCAGTTCAGGAACTTACCATAGCCGGAAAAAGACTCGTATCTACACGGTTTGATCAAAAGCCTCGAAAACTAAAATCGCAGTATTTGACAAAACTACACGGCAGATTTTTTCAAATTTGGTACAATGTTACCTGGTGTGGTTAGGAATATGTGGATTAAATAAATTAATATATGTCAATATCACCCTGTATATTTGTGTGAATTTTTCGATTCATCTCAAACACAGGATTTGCTAGGGATTACATTTATTATTGGTATGGCAATGGGCTTCCTTTCTGACACCTCGGCCTTCGGTGATACTTGAGAAGTATCTATTCTTGTTCTTAAGCTTAGATTGATTAGATTAGATGGATTTCATAATTCTTGATAAAGTTAATGATGATAACAGGAAAACTGTGTATTTGAATAGTTTTCCTTATTCCGGCATAGTTGATCATTATTTCCGATTGCAACGGTTACAAATCTCTGATTCAAATCTACCATATCCGTTAGATTTTGCTGAGAATGCTGAGTTAGCTCAATTTAAATGAGGCTATCTCATGTAACTAAGTCAGCATATGTCAGTCTCTTCATAATAATGAAACCCGTCATTTGGAGTTGGATCTCAAATACCTGAGGATATTGGAGGTGTTGACAATGAGACGCAAAAGAATAGTGAGTTTCAATAGTCCCAATTAGTTATTGCAGTGTTTTGACAATGACATGATTATAACGTTCTCAATTTTAAATTCCGCAATGATACATAATGTCCTGGTTTTATTTATTAAATCTTATAATATTTTATTTTAAATTATGACCTTTTTTCTTTCTGGATAAATACTAGAGATAAATCATATCAATGGCATTTCCACATGCTCCAATTTACTCCCATACAAGACACTGTACAAACTTATTCACGAGCAGTACTATACTAGGCGATATAGCAGCGAGGCGATGTCGCTCGCTCCCGTCTCGTCTTGTAGTATCGCTGGATACATAAACAATCGATTATACTCGCGCCGACAATCGATGCCAACTTTACAACTGTCCGCTGTTGCGACGCCGTTAGTCGCTGTGACGGTTAAGGCGAGGTATTGAATTGTTCTATATAGATACATATTATTTTAATCTCGTGTATGTTTCGCTGGTAGGACACGATGAGGATTAAAGACGAATTTTTAAATAAATACACCCAACAGTCACATACATAGTCCTGACCCCACACTAAGATCGAGTCTTGTGTCGTGGGTATCAGAAACTACGCGAGACTTTTCGGTCTCACAAACACCCAGACCCGAAACAAATACCTGTGGATCACACAAATATTTTTTTCGGTGCGGGGATCGAACCCGCGGCCTCCCGTTTAACAGGCCGGCGTCTAACCAACTGCGCCACGGAGGAATTAAGGAATAGTATAAAAAATAACACATCGGTTGTCTTAAAGCACTTAAAATGATTATAAAATAAGGGGTTGTATATATGTTGCTCCCACATTTTGAGCTGACAAATTAACTCAGCGGACAGTAGGTGGCACTATGCGCCTCTGCCTACCACTTCGACAATATATGCGCAGACTCACATACATCTATGTATTACACTGCGCCTAATAAGTGCAGTGTTGTCTCAATAGAGTATTATTCCTCCTATCTTTAAATGCAATTTTACTATAAGATCCTCAAAGATTTCGGGTCTAGGAGTTGTGACAGCGAAGTCTCGTGTAGTTTCTGATATCCACGAATTAATAAGTACTATTAATAATTACTAAGTGGGAAATAATTACTAATTGGTTTTGATTTATTATCCTTGTTATTTATGCCATCCTCAGCTGAAGCGATTAAGTTTTTGCCAAAAAAACACCATGTTGAATTAAACGAAATGCAGATTAACAAAGGTATTACGTATTAAATAACCGATATATGCATTTATAGCAAACGAAAAGGAAATTGACTATGACAAGTTGGACACGCTTATTGTGAAATATTAGGATATGATTTACGCATAATTCTTTTTTTCCTTATATGTAAAAAATGTATTTGTTTACTTTATGTGATTAATAATAAAAAAAAAAATTGCAGGACGTACTACTATGCTTGTTTTGGTGGGACTGGATACATAGGGATCGAATTAGAAAAATAGAAGGGGGAGAGATTCGTCTGTCCTGCAGGAGTGGGACAGTACCGGCTTATACTTGTATTAAGGGTGACAATATAATTATTTAAATATAACACTACTCTTGTAATGGGCGGCAATGCGATTATAAAGCATATTATTGTAAGTGCAATGTCCGGATGGGGAATCAATTGGTAATAGATTGTTCTAAAAAGAGTCTTTAAAATATCTTTAGTAACTATTAACATTAATCAATAAATACATATAAAGCGTACATATCATACCTCCATTGAAGCTTTAAAGTAAGATCACAAAGAATGCATTTAAATTTTAAAGGAATAAAACAACACTATACTCTTCACTTCATATCATTGAACAAAGATTTATTGCAATTCTTAAAATACTAACGTCATAATTCACGCCGACACCTCGTCAGCGGCGCGGATTAATAATAAAATAAGCAAAACCAATCGCTTTCCTGGCCTTAATCACCACTCTTGTATTCTATAAATAGAACAGGCTGGCTTCGTAGACATTTCTGCATCATTCGTATCTCAAAAGTCCTATGATCCACTGCATCCCAGCCAACATACGACCTTATTCCGCTGCGTTTGAATTGCAATTCACGTCGGTGCACGTTCATTCGCAATTTAAATCGCAGAGCGAAGGATTATGAACTCAGTGCCATTTGTATAGAGTTCATTTCAAATCGCCTCCGATTTATAGGTTGTAAAAGTTAGGTCGGAAAACGTAGCTACGCTGAGAGTACTATCGTAGTATCTGGCGTGTGAGTGTGAGTAGTACGGCGGCGCGGCGTACGCTATGCAACTGCAGTGGCGTGCGTGTGTGGGTGCAGACGGTGAATGGATTGCGCGCCGCGTCTGAGGTCGCCGGGAGGGTTATTGATTTTTTTTTTCATTACGCTACGGCCACGGCGCGGCGGCTCGACGCGGACTCGAACGGGAACGGCGCTGGATGCAACTTGCTGTCAGTTTGTATGCGCGCTTCCGCCCACCGCAGAATGTTGGGAAATGTGTATGGTATTAATTTAAATGCATTTTCCGTATTATATTAAATGCGGATGGGTAGACGGTATGAGTGATGAGATAATTGTTGCGTTTTGTGAGAATTAAATTAATTCACATTGAGCTCGTTGTAGAAATTAACATTATAATTTGTCTACAAAAAGTAATGACATTTAAATATTACCTTTTTTACTATATCGTTACGCAAAATAATAAAATAAATAGCTACACTCAACTCATACACACAGTTCTGACACCACGTTAGGATCTTGAATCATCAAAAACTACAGGAGACTTTTCGGTCTGCATAAATTAGACCAGAAACAAACTTGCAAATCACACATATAATTGTCTCACATCAAGAATCGACCCCTGTCCTCTTGTTCCAAAACCTGTCACAAATTAATAAACAATTAAAGCCGTAATTTTCGAATTTCTGAATCAGCACGACGATGCGGTAACCGCAACGCGGCGCTCCTATGGGTAGGGGGGTTGAAGTGCGACTCCCCCCCTTCTACCCTTTCCTTCCCCCTCCCCCATCTAGTAACCTCGTAGTGCTTACGATAACACGCCGTACTCCATCTGAGAGAGGTTCAGTGACCGCTCTACAATTCAGCCGCCGGGATCAGTTCGTTTACTCGCATTTTACTATGGGAATGGATATTTTATTAATGATTTAACATGTGACTGGTGGAGAATTAATGAAAGGGATTGTATTAGATGGTTAATTCGTCTATGTGTTGGTTGTATTGAGATTATAGTAAAGGAATTCAATATGGTGATTAGGATCTGACACTTCAAGATTAATGCAGTGTCCAAGAGTAACTACTGAAGTGAAACTATTACGATTACTTCCAAGTAGACATTACTATGTCGGCATTTTTGGAAACGGATGTCTAGTGTCTACAGTATAATCCTGAATGCGACAATTACCTGGGCCATTATGTCGGGACACCCTGAGTACAATGGCCCTTAGTCGGTGAATACGTGCATTCTATCATCCGCCGCCTGTGAAACGAGAGGTCGCGGGTTCGATCCCCGCATGGAGACAAATATTTATGAGAACCACAAGTATTTGTTTCGGGTCTGGGTCTTTGTGAGACCGAAAAGTCTCACGTAGTTCCTGATACCCACGACACAAGACTCGATCTTAGTGTGGGGTCAGGACTATGTATGTGACTGTTAGGTGTATTTATCATTATTTCTTTATTTATAAGTAAAACTCTTTATTATACTTTCTAGTATAATAAAGATATTTAAGTAGAAAAACAAATGGATTTATAAATACAGTGAATGACAACCTCAGTTTATGAAAGTCAACCTCACCGTATAAAGCATTTTCTTCCGCTGGTATTTTTTATAATTACTCTCCATTTTTATCATAAGGCCGTTTTGTAGTTAACGCCCTTTTGAAAGTAGCTTATGACAAGTGCCAGTGTTTTCGCCTATTTTGACGGACTACAATTTTTTAACTGGTAACAACAAAGTAATAATATTCTTCTTCTTCTTCGAGTGCCTCTTCAGTGCTGAATGTTGGCCGTCAGCTTCTTGTATTTTTCCTTGTCCTTAGCCAGGTGGAATAGTTGTTCAACGGTGCTGATACCGGTCTACTCCTGGATGTTTCGCAGCCACGATTTTTTCCTTCGTCCAGCGCGTCTCTTGCCTTCCACCTTGCCCATAATTATTAATTGGAGCAGCTTAAATCTATCGTGCCTAAGCACGTGCCCGCGATATTCTGTCTTGCGCTTTTTGTTGAATTACATATACCTACTGCAACTAATAGTAAAGCATTAAAGAACCAGCTATACTTATTGTACTGTATCAGCCCATATACGTTCCACTGCAGGCACGGGCCTCCTCAACAATCAATAATACGATTGAGAGTGGTTAGGCCTTATAGTCCACCACGCTGGCCTAGTGCGGGTTGGCGGACCTTACATACCAAAATTATTTGATTTTTGTGGTTAGTGACGTGTATAGGAGAGTTCTATGTCCCATAATAACTTTAAATGTTCAACATATAGTATATATCTCTAAGGTATTTTTTCTTTACAGATCATCACGTATCTACGGCGTATCACCACTTACAGCAATGGTAAGTTGATTATTTTATATTGTTAACAAGCAATTTCCAAAAAATCACAATTCCGTACATGTACTGACTACAGTATGATTTTTGTGTGCAAAATGATTTTGCTTATGATTTTACCACCAGCAGCTACATCATCTTCAACCATATGTAGTCTTCTGGACATAGTTTTCATCGAAAAATATCCACAGTGACCTATTGGAAGCGGCCTGCGTCCAGAATTGTATTAGGTGAAATTTCATGATTGGGTATGATGTTCACCGAGCATGACGCAATATCATAAAGTTGATAAATACTAACGGCCTTATTCATAGACAGATTTGAAACCTATTTTAGTTATCAAATGTTTTGTCTTCTTCGCTCAAACTAAATTCTAAAGTTGTTCGAAAGGGACAAAACATTCGATAACTAAAATAGGTTTTAAATCTGTCTATGAATAAGACCGTGAAAGTATTTTTATCCATATATTTCTACAAAGCTATTGTATTATACGGCAGTATTATGTATGGGATAGAATATCTGTATACTAATTACTATACAATTAACATATAAATGTGATGTTTCTTACAACATTTGTGTATTTACCGCTGCGGAAGTGAACATTCCCTTAACATATCGAGAAATGTTAATGTTGTAATTTTAATACAGTGATCCGGTTTCTTATGGAAATGCTCTCGGATTTATGTGATTTGTACTCATCCATTAAGATTTTTATATTAATGGACGATGTCGTGTTACGTTAAATATTAATTTATATATAATATGATAAGGACTTAATGCTTTAAACTCTCAATGTATGAGTGATGCAGAGATGATAGCGTATGGGTATAAATATTTACTTTAATTCGGAGAATAGACAAAATTAATAGGTGTATTTTAGAAGTTTATTAAATTTTCTACCGATGTAGTTATCAAATTGGCTGTTGGGTTAGTGATTATCGAGGTAGTACCGATTAAAACAGGCAACTTTATGTAGTACAACACTTTATTCTACTGCATATGTTTTTTCTTATACGACTGGTAATATAAGTATGTTTTTATTATTAAAATAATCTTCACAAGTTCGGTTATTCCACGTCAAGTAACGTGCATTCATGTTTAATTTAGCCAAATGTCAACATCAACCAAAAACATTTTCACTGGCCAAAGCGTATTATAAATCCACACATTTTACTACACGACTAATGAATATCAACGATGGTATCGTTTCGTAAAGCACCGCCGATTGGTCAATAAACAATGAGATTGTTATCTGACGCGTAGATTACGGGAATGACGATGATCATGTTACTGTGGAACGCATTATATTCATGGATCTATGTGAAAAATGTGGGTGAGGGAGTCATAACTCATGCTTTAGTCAGTGTGGTCTCTCAGATGCATTCAGACGGAGTTAGATGAAATTTTGATGTTTTTATTAACAGCAATGACGAAGCACTGGTAATAGGTCTCTCATATGTGAGAGGCCGCCTGGGTAGGTATCACCGCAATGTCTATTTCTCCCGCCAAACAGCAGTGTAAATGCACTGTTGTGTGCCGGTTTAAAGGACTTTGTAATCAGAGTAACTCCTGGACACAATGAGACTTCACGTCTTTTGTTTCAGGCGAGCGCAGTCGAATGTCAAGCATTGCTTTGTAATTCATGGTGATGTTTGGTTTGGTACAGTTCATGAGCGGTCGTGTCGCTTACCATTTAGGCATGCTCGACTAATGGTAAACGTCATACATTTAAACAGGAGCAATAATACTCGATTTTGCTGATGTATTGCTCTAATGTCCGCGAGAAATTAGGTTTTAACTCTTCGTTGTATTGTTGATCGAAGTTTTAAATCTCTTAATGTTCGGAAAGAACTGTCTGCAATACCCTTCAAACCGGAACACAACAGTGTTCATACATTGGGCCTTAGTGGTAGTAATAGACTAAGCGATGGTATCTTTTGACACCATCATCTTGAGGTTGACAGCCTCCATGGCGCAGTTGGTTAGACGCCGCCTGTGAAACAAGAGGCCGCGGGTTCGATCCCCGCACCGAAACAAATGTTTGTGTGATCCATAGGTATTTGCTCCGGGTCTGGGTGTTTGTGAGACCGAAAAGTCTCTCGTAGTTTCTGAAACTCACGACACAAGACTCGATCTTAGTGTGGGGTAAGGATTATGTATGTGACTGTTGGGTGTATTTATTTATTGAAATAGTAGTTGTTTACTATAGGTATTGGTTACACTAAGATATTGATATAAGCCCACATAACACGGTATATGACGTGTTATACCCAATATAGTCTCGTTATGGAAACGTATCTTTTTTTACTGTTACGTCACAGTCTATAGTACGAAGCCAGCATAATTTTGTAGATAGTCTTTCTGTCGTCGGTGGATACTTATTTGAATTGCACTACATAATATCTATACCTACCATCTAGTCAATATTTCATATTAGTAGCTATCTGGTCAAGACTTCAAGTGATTCTTGGCCTACGTTCGACATCGGTCTTCCTGGGGCTGAAAAGAGAACATCTACTTATTAAACTAGTACTATAATAATGCGTGGACAAAATCAAGGATATACAAAACATTATTGATGCCAAAAAATTGTCTTAGTGAGTCAGTGCTTCCGATTTTCTCAAGAGCAGTAGCGATGAGCGGCTTATGATCCTGACAATGGCCCGGTCATTAGTCAAACGATGTGAATGGATATACACAAAGCATATCTTCATCTATCTTGTAATATTTAAATATCTGTATCGGTAATATATTATTTGAAGGATAGGGTATTTTTTATTGTTGTGTGGTATTAGACATACGAGTATTACGATTTTTACAACGATATCAGTGTACGCTTAGGAATAATTATAATAAACGAATCATTCCTACATTTTAAAACGTTATGTTTATGAATATAAATACATGAGTTTGTATGGCCTTAAAGTAACCGAGGTTTTTCTACACATTAAATAATATTACAAACACGTTGAATTACTGTAAATTGCTACACAAACTCACAATAGCATCAATACAGAGGAGCACAAAGCCTCGTAAATTACACATAGATGTTGCCCTATTACGTGAGTACTTTAATCGAATAAAACAAGCAACGAGTGCGCCGAACAGGTGTCGGCCACAACATTGTGAGTTATAGCAATGAGTTAACACTGCGCTAACACTTTTCAAATCTTAACACATTTTATCTCCGTTCAACCGACGAGTGATTCATTGTTATTTGTTTATAAATACGAAACGCCGGAGCGGATAGAAAAACTCGGTTATGCGCGCGCCCCAAATGTATACGTATCAATTCATATCTTGTAATTGCACCAATAAATGTATTAATATGGAATTAATTAACGTGATATTGTTTGTTTCACGAACCTTCGAATATGTTTATCTTAATGATGGCACAAATCTTTCTAATACTCGGTTGGTGTAATCAGCCAACGAGGTCTTGGCGCACGTGACGATCCATCGATATCGCCCGCCCTTCGGTATATCGATGTGGTAAAATTTATCGATAGATAATGTCGATAAGTGGGGCCGCACGGTAGCCGGTTAACGGAGTTTACTTGTGTTATGCAATCTGTTTCGTTACGTGTTAAAAAATAGTTAAACTTGTATTGACAATGTATAAAATATAATGTATAAACCCGAATGAAATACGAATGCAAAGACATTGCTTCACGTCGCGTCGTTTTTCTACAAGATCCTTAAAAACTCAAGAGCTTAGAGGTACTATACTAGGACTTCGACTATACTTAAGTATTGTATGCAGAAGCATACAATACTTAAGTATAATTCAACAAACGACGAATTCATTTTATAGACTAAGTTAATATATTAAAATGCTACGCTACTATTGTAAACAGCTGTTTGGAAAATATTGTAATGTTATAGTTACTTTCTATTGTATTCCTGATTGGGGACGTTGTAGATAGTGTTTTTATTATTTGATTATAAAGCATTCAGAGACTTAACAACACGTTACACGAGACTAGCGCAGTCCAGGGTTTTATACTAAATAATTATGTCTGATGTTGCTCCTGTTTATGAGACTAACGTGACCCTCACTGTAAAGCGATTGGCCTGCTCCTATCATCTATTAAAAATCTTGTAAACCAACTAAATACTATCGAACTACAGCAAAAAGGCCCAAAAAAATCCTTTTCGCGGAAAACCGACCCGTTTACTATAAATACGAATATTCTGAAAACTCCCTCACAAACGTTATTATGAAATGGGACGTTTGCAATCAAAACGTCAACACGTTCTCTCGCGCAGTCTGAGCTCGTGTTTACACGTAGAAAATATAACCGCCAACAAATACATTTAATTTCAAATATCGACGTAACGATACGACTGGTTTGCCGTCTAGATCAGACTTACCATTAGAAATACCTTTCTGGAGTTTTTTTGTTTATTTCGATGAATGGCGAGACGAGCAGGCCATACGCCTGTTGGTAAGTGATATGACCCCTCATGTACAGTAGCAAAACCAAACAACACCATGAATTGCAAAACAATGCTTGGCATTACACTCCGCTCGCTACCCTGAGACGTAAGATGTTAAGTCTCATGTCTAGTAGTTACTGTGGCTACAATGTTAGTTTGTTGCTTAGCGGTTTAAAGTTATGGAAATAATGGTGGTAGATCTTTGTACCACGTTAAAGCAACAATACTAATGGATTGATCAGGGTGTTGCTACTGATTTAGAAAATTGACTTGATACATCTAGCTCCTTTGCTGTTGCGTTTCAATGGGTTATTTGTTTATTTATTTATAAATTATCACAAACAAAAACACGAAGCGCATAAATAAGTTTAACAATCGGCGGTCTTATCGCTGTCGGCGATTTCTTCCAGACAACCTTAATACGGACTGGAATGAACGGAAGCACGGAAGAAATTGTGGTCATAACATAGGGAAAAACAATATAAAGAATACAAAATGTAACAGTGATAAGGAAATAAATATGTATAAATTAGTGAATTTGCTAGTCCCAATGCTGGAGGTAAGATGGTTGTATCCACTCGGACTGCATCTGGATTAGGCTAAGCAGAAGAATAACAGGGATTTCACTTACAGCATTAAGGTCTAAATCCCTGTATTTACCGTTGGCAACCCTGTGTTGCCATCATTAGATTGGTTATCTTGAAGCGTTACCAACATGGCGACGCGTGGTATCATTGTAGATAATTTCACATCCGATACGTTATGTTTACAAATATGCGTATTACACGTGCACACGAGGATAAAATAAAACGTAATCTTCAGTTGGGGTAAAACTTAAGAAAAGTTGTAGGAATTATCTGAAGGCATGCCGCAACCAGGCGCTGTGGGAATCCTTTGGGGATGCCTATCTTCAGTATTGCGCTTCCTAAAACTCAGCAGTTGCCATTGCTATTGCCTTCATCTTGCCAAATTATATTTCATGCGATGGCGTAAAAAGCTAAGTGTCAAAAGAGACATACCAGATGGATTTTTGACCTGAGAACTGAACCCAGCAATTCCTAGTTCATGGCCGCGCTGTTAAAACTATCTATATAAATAAATTATTGATAATACACCCCACATTGAGATCAATTAAGTCTTGTGTCGTGGTTATCAGAAATTATGAGCATTTTTTTGGTCTCACAAACACCCAGACCCGAGACAAATATTTGTTGGCCTCACAAACATTTGTCTCGGTGCGGGGATTGCATCCGCAGCCTCTCGTTTCACAGCCGGCGTCTAGCCAACTACGCCACGCAGGCTGTTAAACTCAAAACTATTTCTATTCGGTTACAGTAACGAATGCACATACATTACATCACTAACAATAGGTGAGAATGTAAGGAAATAACTATAACGCCAGTTGACACAAGTGTTTCTGCTATTCCTGTCTCGGCTTTCGTCTCGCTCTTAATATACTGCACTTAATAGGGCTACCTATTGTCCAATACGATAAGTGAAAAATACTTGGTCTTAAATTATACATAAAGAAATAAGCGCCTCGTCTAGTGGAAAGTAATCACATTCACTCATAAATACTCACTAGGCAGTAGGTATTAGAGTCTTATTTGCGTTACAGGCATTTTAAAATAGAAGACGTAAATCTTTCTTTACCAAGTTGGCCAGCTAGAGAAGAAAAAGGCAGTTAGGTAACTCCACATACCACCGCAATTTTTGTAGAGATATTCAGGTGGGCATTGCATCAAATATTCTTCAGCTGGCAAAGTCGAAAGTGTAAAACGAAGGCATTTTGCTATTCATTAAACTTTCGTTATCTTAAAACAACTCGTAGTTAAGGTTCTCTTTTTTAATAAATTTCGTATAGTACTGAAAAGGTAATTGAAACATGGTCGCAATATTAATTCAGGTATTGAGATCCAGTCAGTCCATTACACGGAAACCAATGGCTTAGCACGTATGTGTGTCATTGGGCCGACGAGTATCAATCAAGATATTTAATGAAGTCAAATTTTGGAGCGATAATGTCGCATGGGACCGAAAGTAGAACGGTATGTGAAGTAACTGGTTAGTAAGTATCGCGAAATTGAACCAAGATGACAGGTTAAGAGCGGTTAATAAAATGACTTTCTATGCCCGAGGTTGCGGTAAAATGCTCGAGAATAAAAGTATTTGTATGGCCTTATATTTGTCTGAGTGTTTGTCAATAGAAAATGTGTCTGTAAAAATGTCTCATTGTACAGTAATAATTCTAATGTAAGAAAAATATTTAAAATGATAAATAAATTACAAGTCATGCTGAAGCTTGTATGGAATCCTATAAAATACCTTTATCAGTAAGTAAATAAGATTTGCACAATTTGGAGAAATATTCGACAAATGCTATACAAATACGAATAAAGTAGTAAACATTTACTTTTCTAGTTGTTTCACTTACAAAATAACAAAAAAAAATACATAAAATATATCCAGAATCATATCAACATCGATAAATACGATCAAGATAAAATATCGAACTAATTAATTATATCGATACTAAAATAACATTCATTTATAATGCCATTGAAACGTACGCGATTAATAGATAATAACACACGCGCCGTATAATCGAGCCACGATCGTTACAAACTCAAACATATGCTACATGTATATAATAAAGTGGAATCACATAAACACGACATAAAATGAACTGGCAGATAAACTACCCATCGCGGCGATAGATATATACATGTGTGAAAATGATTTACACTGCTTAGTTAATATTGAACGCACTTGGGGTAATTAAGGATTATTTATTAAAATAGAACAACATATACTTAAAGTAAGTTAGGTGGTTATAATTCCCTCGCTACTGTCTGGACGGATGGTCCCCTCCAAATGAAATATTTACCCTTATTTACTTCCTAAACCATACGTAGTTATGATTAGGCACTAAATTTCAATTGCCATAATAAAACAAAACGCAATCGTCTTTTTATTGGAAGTAAAGCTAAAGAAATTATGGTACAATATAATCGAACATATCAAGATGTCTATCTAACTCGGCCCAATTCAGTGTCATGAGGAGACAAAATGTTTATATTAAAGATAAGATTAACACAAAAACTAAAGTCGTAAAATAGTCTATATAAAAATCGTATATAGGTGACCCGGTAACGAATGAAAATCTCAAGGTCAATGGTAGTGGAATTGGCAAATACCCACAAAGTACGATTTACGATGGAGAATTTATAAAAGAAATACCAAGAGAAATTTATGATGATGTACCAAAAATTATTTTAGACGTAGAAAAAATTTCAACGCTTTATCAGAATACAATGGAACAGTGAGCTAGATTAGAGACAAAGGTTATGAACGTTATATAGAATAATATAAGATTTCTATATAAGGAATGTTATGAATAGACGAAGGCAGACTT
Source organism: Deilephila elpenor (assembly GCA_949752805.1). Classification (NCBI taxonomy): domain Eukaryota; kingdom Metazoa; phylum Arthropoda; class Insecta; order Lepidoptera; family Sphingidae; genus Deilephila; species Deilephila elpenor. Next base: position 12,068,319 of record OX457107.1, on the reverse strand, counting down.
AGGATTTACTAAGTTGTGTTAGTAAATATTCAACTATATCATTTTCCACTAATGAAGGTGACATAAATGTTGTCGCTCAAGCACTATCAGTCGTAGATACCAGTTTGCACTCAAGACATTACGAAATGCCGATATATTTTGAGAACTCGTTCGATGTAGTTGCCATGGCGATAAGATCGAAATATTTAAACACGGCATCGACAGTAAAGTTTATAAAAACGACCATTACGTATTGAGGGCAGCCGAGAAAATATCAAATTCGAACTGAATGGAAGTCATAATCAGGAAAAAGGGATATTCTTGGCATGATTTTGTGTGGCTGAACCATCAACGAAAAGCTCCCGAGTCGTATTGATAACAAGTAATCACGGCTCCGTTGAGAATGGCACTGGTAGCAAATTAGATAGAGCTCCCGTGCCGCTGTTCCACTCACCACGGCTGGGTCATGTTAGTTTGGAGGTAATGTAGGATTAAGAAACGGGGTAAATAGTCAAGATTACCGCCGGGCGTGGGCGGAATCGAGGCCATGACGAAACTCTGATTGATAACGTACCACTATATGTATTCTGATAACCATTCTTTGTTGCTATGCGCCATGAAATTGTGTTATGTGCCTACGTATTTTGCTTTCTTTGTTTTATTTAGCCGAGATATTTAGATTGTAAAGATACAGCATGCGGAAGATTGGCAAACTATTTGCGAATTCGCAGTCGCGTCATGGATATAAATTAACATGACGGCGAACGTTAGTGTCGATATATAAATATTAATGCACAAAGAAGCAGAAAAGTATAATAATGTTACATAATGCTTTGGCATACATCTTGTTGCCATACAAGATAGTAAATTTTGATAAGCGTAACGGTATTATTATCGAAACGTTTGATAAAGACTGTAAAGTCAATGTTGAAAGGGCTAATAAGATTTAGACAAAGTATAATTCAAGAACGATGGTTTGTACTGATAGATGTGTTAGTGGCCGTTGCTGCCGAGCTGAGCAAGTGCGTAGACTGATGTAAACTTCGATTAAGATCTCCACAAAGACGTCGGATCTATTGTCAACGTCTATTGTAAACACGAGACAGAATCTATCACCGTTTTGAATACAAACACTGATTAAAATATTTAAAGGCTGGTATCGCACACTTCTCCTGGTATTTAAGGTAATGATAATCACTTATCATCTGATAATTCGTTTGCTCAATGGATTTCCCCTACGATATAATAATTCAAATTAAGATTCGGAAAATCCACATACCGATGAATAACCCTTGCCACCCACATGAGGAGCAATGACTCGGATATAGCTGCATGTTGAAATATATGACGTTTTATTATGTTGGGTTTAAATTAAATCGTTCAAATTACGCTTCTGGTCATTCCCCCGTTGTCTATCCCGCATTTATTGATCCACTTTGTTGTGTAAAAGCTGAATCATTCTCTACATATTAATCTTTTCCGAGGCCGCCACCCTCCCGGATTTATTACCGGATTCGTCACAGCCTAACTTAGCCAATTTGGTAATAGAAGTGCATTTCGTAGTTTCGCGAGAGTTTTTGTTGAATGTCGACAATGGATGTTGCATTATTAATTTTGAGTATGTGACCCGTCATCTCATCGATTTTCAAGTACCGCCACAGTTGAGTCAAGACACTTTTGCATGACTGTACAATTTTGCATCTCCGCTTTGTTTGCCGTTGCTTTGAAATTCCGAAGCAGATGTTAGGCAGAATAATTCGGCGCTGTCTCTGGGGGCTTCATTTGCGAGCGCATTATTGATGTTTCAATGTATAGATGTCTATATTGAGCACGTTTAATAGAGCATCACGTCCGAAATATTTATATTCTCTTTTTATTGAGCTATTTTATGTGAAACGCAGATGTTATATTTTATTGTTACTCTTCCGTCATTCCCGTTTCCTCTCTCCTTGATCTTGATTACTGTGATAAATACTATATTATGTTTCCTATTAGATGTATTAATATTGATAACTTGCATTTTTATTTTATATCTTTCGTCGTGTTCGTCTTCAATGTTATCTGTTTTCTTATTTCCTGCTAGTTTTACGAGACGCTTGACCTTATTAATTTATCTAAGGTGATTGCGAATCAAGGATGGATTTTATATTGGATCAAAATTATTGTTACAGATTCAACGCAGCACGTCTGATGCGGAATCTCGTTTTTTTAACACCTAGCTATCGCTGAATGCAGCTATCCCCGTCCACCGCCACTAAATTAAGATTTTAGCGTTACAATAATGTTACCTACTTACTTACATGTCCTACAAACACCAGGAATGTAACGAAATATGCAGTCAACACTTATCATCGCACTTGTGATAAATATGATATAATTGCTCTAACCTCTTACGTGATAGTGCTTAACTGCGATTTCGTTTGTTCTTAGGATGCGCTTATTGTAACGCGATGTAGTCCTGTGTTGTCGTAAAATGTATTGTTACCTCCACTATGGTAAGATTGCGGAGGGAACCGGAAAATTGTTTCTTTAGTATATAAGTTTTGTGACTTTGAACAAAATTGTGATCTTCTTGCACGTTTTTTCGGTTTCCTTCGTGATGTTCACACATTCGCGCATTTGTGATATATTTTAATTTAAGTTTTTATGTTATATTTTCAAGTTTTGAATACCATTGACTAACAAAAACTAAACATTTCTAACGCATGACTTTTATTTTACAATATCAACTCGCGAGTGTGCATGACGTCAATAAGTTGTTTTTTAATTATTCAGAATTGTTTTACATTAGTTATATTTAGACAATCCGCTACTCTGACATGTTTATGTTTTAATATTATACGATTGTTCATTGATGTTGTATTGATTATGTAAATGTTTACTTCAACAATTTGTTCTCGAGCAAACCTGGAGATCATTGCGAATATGTCGTACGCCCTGCTCCGTAAAACTTGATTTTACGTGTAAATGAAGATAGTTACATAAATTCGAGTTTTATCCAATGCATGGCAACACCCGGGTGATTGCATTCTAGTTTTTTGTCAGATGAAAAATTTGATTATGCAATCTGTTTGATTTAATGATGATTATGTTTCATTTAATTATTTTAATTCAATAAACGTTTCGGCATGATTGGTGGTTTCATTTCTCAAGCTCTCGAGTGGCGGCCGTTCCCACAGCAGTTTCGCATGTCGTTGGACGTGGAACAGTTCGCCCGGAGGTCGAATGTAAAGTCATTTTTCAATTAATCCAATGTCATCAGGACGCGCCGACCTCTGCTCCGGGCCGACCAAGACCTTTGCACAATGACCGCACTTGTCACACGACATTACGCCCTATTTGCAACGCATTAGCGTTTAGTATCTTTTTCTCTACTCTATGAGACAATGTAAATATTACGCTTTGAACAGTTGGCTTGCAACATAAAAGGATTTTTTTAATAGTACCTACCTGATGATGAGGTTAAAGAAAGGTTGTTCTGAACAATTCTCACTATTTATTTTAATTAATGTATTGACGTCTGGGTGTATTTGCTAGTATGGCAGTTTCATTGTGCGTGACGTCAGACCACCAGGCGGGTACAGTTGTGTATGAAGTTGCATGTTTCTAGCTCGCAAGTATTTTTGTATAAAATAGGTCGCGGGAGTCGGAGGCGTGGAGCTGATTTACTCTGTTTATGCTACATTAAAACAAAATGTCTGAAAAATAAATATTTGCGATATGGATGTTTTATTTCATTGCGGCGGTGGAGCTGGGAGTGCCTGTAGTTCCCTGGATTTAGCTGCAGATGTATTTTGGGATAAGTGGACTCACTTGGTAAGAATAATTGTTACAATATTGGCCTAGTTGATGTGCACTATTTGCCTTGATAAATGTACTTAGCAAAAAATATATTTTGCGTTGCACTACTTATAGATTTTTTATGTAATGTAACAGATCACATCTCTGTCTTCCTTTGTATTCCTGAACTTGGTTACCAAAATATTGAACTTTAGTTTTATTTATAAACATATTTTTTCGGCATCACTTCAACGAATGCAAAATCGATTCACTTGATCGTAAGAGATCACCACCACCTGTGAACGGTCTATTTTTGCCACCAAACAGCAGTATGAAACAATATTGGGTTTGGGTTTGAAGGACATTCTGGCCTATGACTTCGGGTTTGAAATCAAATACATATCTAGGGGTCTGAAACGCAGTGTGATCACAGAATACTTAGTATTCTGTGGTGTGATGTAGTGCAGTGCACAATAATTACAAAGTCTTAGTGGTATTGCTGCTGTTCAAGTACATGTGAGGTGCTACAGGCTTACGACGTGCATGTTTCTTCACTACCTTGTATAAGAAATTTAATAACTCATTTGTACTATAAACAAAGATAACACAACGTGTAATTCGTTCTAATAACCGTTCCGTGCTAAGTCAACAGATCGCATCAACAAAAAAATGAGTTTTCAAACATCTAATTACAAAAACATTTAAACAACACGAGTTACTGAGCCTAACGTGATTAATTCTCGCTTAGATCTGTCAGAGCGTTATCAGTTATGATCTAGCAGCGGTCACTGCCCGCGCACGATTAGACCAACGTTTTTATACTACGAACTAGAAATGTCGACATGTTAATATTAAACAAAAAACTCCTTCGTATGACTTCACAATGAGTTCGTGTTTTTGTTTCAAGTGTATCAGGTTATTACTAATATATTTTGGTAGTGTCATTACGCTCAGAACTATAGCAAGGAAGGTGTTATTGGGATTAGAAGTCTAAACCACTCTTCGGCCTATAATCTTGCTGTGGTTAAAATAAAATCAGCCTAAACAACAGTCTCATCAACGGGGACTCTTTTGTATTTATAATTACAGTATAGAAAAGGCAACCTAGATTAATTCAGATACATTATCTATCAGCCAAACTACCTGAAAAGGGCACCAGGAAATCGTTGCAGGATACTGGTCGCTCCCATAAGGTCGCCAGATAAATCTTTGAGGGAGTCCATATTCACTGGACTTCGTGTGGCTGAAGATGACTAATTATTCTGAAGTTAGTAATAGTTTGTGTTCTAATACATATATGATTTTATTATGTTAGCACCTTCTAATAGGTGGACTCTGTCGCTGCCTGCATGTAGCATCAAATTGACAACCTTACGGCCCATACAAATTAATAGATGGCGCGCAACGCTAGGCCCCTTTCAAAATGTTGCAGTGGAAATCAATAAATAAATACACTAACAGTCACATACATAGTCCTGACCCCACAGTTGGATCGAGTCTTGGTTCGTGGATATCTGGAAAGCAAGACTTTTCGGTCTCACAAACACCCAGACCTGAAACGAATACTTGTGATTCACACAAGCATTTGTCTCGGTGCGGGAATCGAACCCGCGGCCTCTCGTTTCTCAGTCGGCGTGTAACCAACTGCGCCATGGAGGCTGGTCAAATACTTGAGGGAAGCCTTGGTTCAGCAGTGGACTTTTGTAACTGAAGAGGATGATGATACTATAATATTTGAAAATATACTGCCGTTCTGCAGTATGAGGTTGGTGGGTTAATCAAATTGAGTTAGACAGATAATAGCAGATTTATTTTCTAACTTAATCACAGCTGTATTAACAAAGCAAGTTAGAATTCCAAATTATAAAGAAGTGTAGTACTTCCTTTTCATTCATTCATCATTATCCTAGAAGTGTGATGGCTCAGTTTATAAAACTGAACTTAACTAAAATAATTATTTTTAAATTTGTATCATTAAAATACATCAGAATAAGATTTACTGGCGATTAGATCAACTAATAAGACGTCATGGCAGACATGAGACGAAGGTTCGAATCACTTGATATTATGTTCTTTATGGTTTGAATAAAAATCGTTCCAGGCTCAACAGTCTAGAAGAAATAGGAAAGGGCTATGTCTAAAGATGGAACCTTAATAATTATAATACAAACAATCAATTTAACCAAGATACGAAAGTTGTGTTTCAAAAACGAATTTACTAGTAATACATATAGTTCACAAAAATGAGATTTAAAGTTACATACGATAAAATAAGTGCATTTAAGAATATCTTCTTTTGAAGTCACATAAAGAGAAGGTGGCATTCACAACATGGAATGCGCAAGTAGTTGGAGTGCACGCGGCATGCAGTGGAAAGTGTGGCTTAATCAAAGCCGTCGCGCCGGTCACTTTCGTGCTTACGACATTTGGCGACTTAATTGGGTTGCTGACAATTCGAGAGCACAAGCTTCGCGTCACTGGCATTGCTATGCTTTATAGTTTAAAAACCTACCACATGCTAGTACTTGTTCTATTTTGTATATTTTAGCCACAAAAATACCTTTAACAAACAATGGCTAAATATATCTAAGCCACAGAATTATTACGTACGAATATCGTATAATTATGTGTAACATTCATATATTAACATTCCTAATGTAGTAAAGAAAATCTAGTTAAAAAAAAACAAAACGAATTCCAAAAAATTTAATAGTTTGAAATTACAATTAGTCTTAATTGGCTCTCTCATCTACGTACAAAGCTTTTTAAAACATAATCATAATTTATTACTAAAATTGTATGTTATAGTCATAACTCATAAGTCATAACATTTAATGTTATAGTTATCTCAAAATTTGTATCAGTCCAGTGCTCTTGTAACTCTGGGTACAATCTGTCTTTTTATCTGCTTTCATCTTTTTTACGAGTACTCTGGTACAATTTCTCGTCTTTTTCTATATGTTTTCTTGATGTATGGTAACTACTGCTACTTCTATTTTCATATTCGTTAAATTTTTATTCGGCTTTTTTTTCTGGAGCTTAAGATTCATCGTGCTCCTTTCCACTCTTTGTTCACATGAGCCTTTAAAGGAGTTTGTTGCACATTTTCTTACCTTTTCCAAACCGCTAGAAAGTTTAGTTCTATTACTTCTTTAATAGAATTGCTTTCTAAGCAAATTTACTTTAGTTATCCTTCTTCCTTCTTTTTTCTCCTTCTCTGTTTTCTTCTCCTTTTCTTTCTCTATAATTTGGCAATCCTTATCTAAAATATTGTTATGAAAATCACGGAAGCAGGCAATACATAGCCCTGGCTGAGAGTCACAAACCGGACAAAAATATCTTGCAGCTTTACGTAAATTTTGAGTGACTATACAATGTCTGCAATTCCTTCTTTTACGTTGGCCTTTTTCGTTTCTAGGTAATTCTTCCAGCAAATGTACCTCACCTTTGTTTATTACGATTCGGTAGTCTGTGAGATTTTCTGTTGCAAGCGAACTAAATTCGGGAACTTGTCTGATAGTGACACCGTCAAGTTTTAAAAGCTTTTCAACGACATCTATACGAAAATCTAATAATGACTTGGCACTCTTACTACTATAGTCTGATTTCCCCTGTCTGGTATACATTATAAAGGCATTAAGGACCATCAAATCCATAATGTATACTATCAATTTCTTGTACCAAGTGGTCGATCTTTTAATACTTCTACAATACGATAGCATCTGATTTTTTCTTTGAACGTTCGCCATATTTTTATTGTATTCCACTATGACATTTGGTTTGAGAGCAATCTGACCACGATTATTACATTGGGCAGTTTTAGAGTGATGTTCGGACGTAATAGTGATAATACTCTTTTTGTTTAAATGTTTTGTTATACACAAACCACGCGGATTGTATCTCGTAGCATACGTTCCTTCGTTGGCTGTAGTCTTGACAAAAACATTTTTATATATCTTTGGTTTTAACCTGCCAGTAAGATACGTGCGTTTATCTAACAACTTCTCTGCGAGGGCTACGCTACTGAAAACTCTGCCTACATAAAGCGAATGCCCAGCGTTAAGATAATCCTTCATGATTTTCATGATTATATCATCATAATTGTCAAGTTTGTCGTCACCTTTATCGTAGTTTGCGTGCATACTAACCGTGATGCCATTAGTATCCGTAACTTCAATAATTTGAACTCCATGCTTAATCTTTCTCCCTTTATTAAATTGCCCAATCACATCATGATTGTCGGAACCGACTTGGCTTTCGGAAATCATTAAGTTTTTAGAAGGATATACTAATTTTTTAGTCTGTGAATTAAAAAAAGTAGTTATGGGATTCACAAAACTTCTTTCATCCGTACAACTAAACGAGTCTGGTTTCATAAAGGCAAGGTGGCTATGTAGTAGAAGGAAGCGGTCACGGGTCATGAAATGTCTGAAAGTTAAATTAAATAAAATATCCGATCTCCAATAATCATTAATCCTCTGCAGTTTTATGTGACCCATGTGAAGAACTAAAGCGATAAACACGGTCATCTCTTCAATGTTAGTGTCTTGCCAACCGTGTGTTCTACTGTTTGGTTGTTTACACTGTTGTAAGAAGCGTTCCGCTTGCCCATTAATACTTGTAGCGAGAATAGACAAAAATTTGGTATCAAAGAACAAATTAAAGTAATCAAGTGGGGTGACTGCTGAGCCTACATTATAATGCTCAATTCTTGTGAAAGAAAAAACCCGTAGGAATCCCTCGTCACCCCATTCTGCTTTGTTTACTTTGCTGGTACTACATCCGCCCACGGGAGCCGCATCGTCTTCTTTAGAAGAAGTGGATGTGTTATCATCTTCCCTGCAAACAAATATAGATTAAAAACATATAAAACGCCATTTTGATAAGTAATGACAGAAAATGTATCTCTGACAGAAGGATTTCATTGCCAAATATTTTATTTGTACCCTTGATATTCAAAATGGCCACGACGAAAGGTTGACGAGGGCTGGCGAAGAATATAAGTCAGGGAAAATAAAATTGGGGTTCACGATGGTGGATTTCATTTTACATTCATGGGATTTATTTTTATCTTTGAAACCAAGTAAGACAACAATATTTTCAAGACAACAACAATTCCTTTCGCCCAGTGGTTCGGGGGTGCAAGAATTCCGCCACGGTACCTCCTGCCTGTCGTAAGAGGCGACTTAAAGGGGCCATCGGGGTCGTTGGGCAAACTGCGGGGGCGGTGCGCCCTCACTCATAACGACCTCGAGATGTGTGATAGAGTGCATGGGTCAAACTCTGTCGTGGACGCCCACAACATCCTAAACGGGCGTCCAAACTAGTAGCAAATGTGGGGCATTCAGGCCCCCACTACGGAAGGACCAGCAACAGTTTTGCGCTGGGCGGTTACGCGGACGTATATCGGGGCGATTGTTGCCCTGGGATGTCCGGTGCCGCCCAAAATGCGTGTGAAGGTCACCGAGGGGTTTTTAGTCAGTATGCTGGCATAGGTTTTGTTAGGGTCCCAGCCCGACCACAATCCGCAATGTGACGGGTTGGAAGGCCAGAGACACTGACATACCCCTTTCGGCCTCCCCCGGGGTACCGAAAGGGGAGCTTAATAGCTTTTCCTCTTGGACACAAAAAAAAAAAAAAAAAAAAGACAACAATATTTTAAGTTAGTTGATTGCATGAAAAAACGACAAAATTACGCGTCTATGCTAGTTTCAGTTCTCATCATGCCATAGATAAAAAAATACTAGAGCGGACAGCACGAACAAATTAAACCAGGTTTTAGCACCATTGAAATAATTAATGACGTGGTGTTATATGTATTTGAACTATAATTTAACTAAAATAAATACTCAATTATATAAAGATATTTTAGAGAACCGTCATGTCCACTACCATTTTGTATGATACGTATTGCTGACGTAACATCACTCGCCACGGTTCGACTCGGCTACGCATTGCCGCCGACACAACGGAATGTGTCGGAGGACGCCGTCTGCGCACCGCCTTGAGTTAAATGAATTTATTAAGATCACACATTATTATTACGATCGCTTTACGTTTTTTTTTACTTTTAAATATGCTTGACACTTTTTAACAATAATCGAATATGGGAAAGAATTTATGTGTCATATAACAACGCTGTTTACTCCCCGGGCGCCCAGTGACAGCGGCGTGCGCAGTGCAGTTTTAGTTCGGGATGACCGCTCTAGTAAAGCTACATTACACATAATAATAAAAAAGTTATGCTACAAAACAACAAATTACGTAACAACTTACCCATCAATCTCAATAGTCGGATCTATGCGTTCGGAACGAGCTGACATAGTGTCATAACACCAAATTACGTACCCATCTGTCTCCCAAGTCGGATCTATGCGTTCGGACTCAGCGGACATAATGTCGACACACAACACACGCTTGTGTTCGATGTGCCGAGCACCGGGTAACTGCGGGGAGCGAGCGGCGCACTCGCTGCGGCCGCGCTCCGCTGTGCTGGTGACGTCACGCAAACCAGTTGCGGCCGGAACAATGCGCGAACGATACCAACACGCTCGATGTGTTTTGTTTTAAACACAAGCGATTTTGAACTGTATTTCAATAAATTAAGGGTACAAAATGGATTGTGCTATTACGTGATATACAAAACCCGAGCGTCGCTGCTGCGCCCGCCATTTTGTGTCGAGCTCGCGCTCGTCGCGTGTTTTGATATCGTCGGTGTGTTTTCGCGGTATGTGTTTGTAAGTGCGGCGACTTTTGTATTGGTTTAAATTGAGTTGTAATTCATAATGGACATTATTAACTGATTGTTAACGTTTGTAAATAAAATATTGGTAATATTTATTGTCATAGTAACGTATCTATTGTACTTAATCAAATTCTGCATTTGTGTATTAGATAGAAATCCCACATGGTGGTGGGACTCGCGCAATTATTTTTTAAAAAAATAAAGATAAATATGAGAAAGATTTCAAAAGATTGCATAAAAAATAATGCGTTTCTAATCAGGTTGAATTGAAAATTGATATTATTCAGGTAGTATTTTAATATGCGGTGTTATTATACATACATAAACTCACGCCTTTTTCCCAGAAGGGGTAGGCAGAGGTGCTAGATCACCCACGTTTTGCCTTATGTGTTCCATTCCACGATGTGATAGGGAGCAAGCCTGTCGCCATATCGGGCACTTATTATTTATTTATTATCCTGAATCCGGGCTGATAATGAATAGAAAAATCCAATATCAATTTGCCCGACCCGGGATTCAAACCCGAGACCTCAGCGTTGTAATGATACCGTAGTAAAACTACGCCATCGACACATTCAATGTTAATAAAGCGTTCAAAATTCAATCCCTAAAAAGAGGAAGGCGTGGAAAAGTGTACATGGGCAATAATAATATGTCTTCAGGCATTTTTATTTAAATAAATAAATAGACCCTACAGAACCATATAACCATATTCCTGACCCCACAATAAGATCGAGTCATGTGTCGTAGTTATCAGGAACTACAAAAGACTTTTCGGTCTCACAAACACCCAGACCAGAAACAAACAACTGTGTTTCACACAAACATTTTTCTCGATGCGGGAATCGAACCCACGGCCTCTCGTTTCACAGCTGGCCCGACCCAACTGCGCCACGGTGTCAACTTATCGTGGATTCTTGTAAAGTACTTGTACTTTTCTATATCAGCGTATAATCAACGCACACATGACTCCGACAAATCCTACAATAGAAAAATCACAGGTGTGCCTTGATATTCAAATTTTCTAACGTCGTTTCGGCAGATCATGTGCACGTTCAATTGCACTTATAAACTTATCTCTTTTAATGGACGCTGTACTTTGCCCGCAAGTATCCGAAGCATACCTGCATAGCCCGCAAGTATACCTGTATGACACTTATACGTATTCTTAAGCAAACTCAGTGTTTACGGTATAATAATCTGAATACTTTTCGTATGGAGGGCCATTACGGACCTTGTTAATTGAATGCTTATGACCCTGTTATGTTGCAAGGTGGAGTTATTCGGTACTCTTGATATTAATTTATTGGATGGTAAATAAATTACGGTAAGAATTTATTTTAAAGGATTTTTCATGTCGTATGATTTAAATGACTCCGTGGCGCAATTGTTTACAGGCTCTGAGACGAGGGGCTGCGGGTTCGAGCTGCACTGAGGCAAATATATGACAGAACAAGTGTTTCTTTTGGGTTCTATGTGCTCGTGAGAATTAAAGTCTTTCATACTCTCTGACACCCATGAATCAAGAATTGATAGACCTTATATGTGGGGTCATGATGAATGTATTCATTTATCTCATTAAAAGCCCTAGGCTCGTCCAGTCAGCTAAGAAAGAAAATAAGCTAAGTAAAAGTTGACTGTGACTTCTAAATATCTCTTTGATGATGCAGATATATTTATCTAAAATTACAATCAGATATGTACCAAAAGTAAAAATCAATACTAAAGGCTGAAACATTATATTTTTTTATTGTTATAAATAGAGAGATGAGCATGCCGCTCTCAGCTGGTAAGCGTTACGACCGCTCATGGACGGAAGCATAACCAAACAACACCATGAATGACAAAGCAATGCTTGGCATTCCATTGCGCTCGCCATCCTGAGACATAAGATAGTACACCCAACGACCAACCCAAGATGTTAAATCTCATTATGTCAACTAGTTACTCTGGCTACAATATTGTACAAACCGGAACACAACAGTGATATTATATTGTGGGAGATTATTTATAATTAAACGGCTGTGTTTAGAAACTTAATCACCTTTTGCAACAAAAGTAATTAGTATACAATGATTTGATGTGGTAGAGACGTTGCATACGAGCCTTGACCGGCTGTCTGTCTAACTCGGTGCAAGTGAAAGTATCCACGCGACATTATGCATTACATAAAGAATATTAATATATTAACAGCACTGCAAATGTATTGCCCACGCTCAATTATATTCTGGGTTGTAGTTAATAAATAAATAAATAAATACACCCAACAGTCACATACATAGTCCTGACCCCACACTAAGATCGAATCTTGTGTCGTGGGTATCAGGAACGACGAGAGACTTTTCGGTCTCACAAACACCCAGACCAGAAACGAATACCTGTGGATCATACAAATATTTGTTTCGGTGCAGGGATTGCATCCGCGGCCTCTCGTTTCACAGGCGGCATCTAACCAACTGCGCCACGGAGGCTGTCACTTAGGCTGTTGGTGAGAATCCTACGCAAAAATCTTTATCCTCATTTACAATTCTTCTGTACGTGTGTATGTGACAACCCTTAAATAGCTGAACCAATTTTGATGTTTTTTGTGCGTGTTCAAGTGGATTCGAGAACGGTTTAGATTCACAATTCGGCCCACTACAAAAAGTGTCTGCATCTGGGCGTAGCAGGAGCGATCCTCTAGTAATTCTTTTCTTATTTGACTTTTTTTAATGTTTACACGACAAATTGACAACAATTACCTGACACTTAGATGATAGTGAATGCGGCGTTGTCCATAGTATATAAAGAGTACCGACAAAGTATAATTATCTCATTCTTATTTCACTATGACGGATTTACCGCCATGGTATACGGTTTTCGCTATCCAGGCAGATATGTATATCCTAAACGCTTTATTATTTATTCTTACTTTATTCCAGAACTATTTAACAGACAAGCCGGGTCAAGTCGTTGCTGGGAGCAGTCAAGCTGACGACATCAAATTAAGTTTCGGTGAGATTCATTCTTCTTTGATTTTTCTTTTGACAGCCTCCGTGGCGCAATTGGTAAGACGCCGGCTGTAAAACGGGAGGCCGCGGGTTCGATCCCCGCACCGAGACACATGTGTGAACCACAAATATTTGTTTCGGGTATGGGTGTAAGTGAGACCGAAAAGTCTCTCGTAGTTCCTGTAACCCACGTTACAAGACTACATCTTAGTGTGTGGTCAGGACTTAGTGACTATTTGGGTGTATTCATTTATATTGGACTCCGTTAAGCACAGAAACTCCACTGAACGTGGGTATTCTTAAGAGTCTAAAGAGGGACCTGTTAAAAGTAACCTGCATTAAGCGTTCACTGTCCAATATTTCCAAATTCCAAATTATAATTGTTGATTAAATCTACATTTAATGCATGGTATTAACAATCATTTCTAAATGTCATAGTTAAAGTTTAACCTTTAATTTGACGCGGGCCTTGGTTCGGCGCTAATAATATCCTGCCAGCTGAGTCTAGAAACCCAGACGTTAGATTAGTTTTAATCAAAGATTATTATAATTAAATATTTTAGATTAGGAGTTCCTTCTTAAGAATATTTTATAAGTTTAATGTGTGTATGAAGGATGTCTGGGAATACAACGTACAAGAACTTATGTATGTTCTTAGTTTTTCGTCTGTTAGCAATCGACGTCCAAATGTTCAAGGATATTGTGATTTTTCCTACCTTTTAATCTCAAAGGTGGAAATCTGTAGCATGAAGGTAGTGAATATTCCAGGACGTAAATTGAGCATGTCACTCAACACATTAATTATTTCTACGCATGTAATAATTTCGATTCTTTTCATTGCTGTATGAAATAATAACAAATGTGCAAAGACCCCTTCGAAATTACATTACCTAAATAACATGTACAATATTATTTAGAACAGGCTAACGTTGTGTTGACCAGCGGGATGTAGCTATTTCGGTTGTAACTCCATCTAGACTGCACTTACGTTTAAATGCAATGTTAATTGTAGTCACTCTTTCTTACCAATACAAAAAGTCACTATAAACAATCCGCCATGTCAATTCCAATACTCCGTTACCCCATAATGAGATAGTTACCAAGAATTCCAATCAAATTGCTCGCGCAAATGCCTTTAGTATTAGTCAGACAACCTTGGACCGCAGTCTGGGGCTTGAAAGTCTAGATCGCAGACTTCTGAGAAATCTCTACCTAAGAGCAGGTTTTGCGGAAGGTCGACGTAAAGTTTATTATGGAAGTTCTAGAACAGATGCAGACTTGTGAACCTGAAAGCTTTTTGAGGTAGTAAAATTACCCTCTATCTCTATAATGTGAGATTCAAATATTGTTAACATCATAACTACGAAATTACTGGATTTTTTAAAAGCAATATACGCTTTAACTGTTCTTACTATTATTGCGTTGTATGTTATATTATGGACCTAAAATTAAACCAATTCAGTAACTGTAACACGTCTCACAATAAATATCAGTTGACATTAGAGATTCTTTTAAATTTAACAAATATTGTTAACTTGCATTTTCGTCTTGAACTGTACGAAATGAAAGAATAAAATAAACAAAAGAAATAGGCGTTAGAAATAATGTTAACGTTTAAACAAAGAATCTTATCTCAATTTAATTTCCAAATAATTCGAGATCTAATGAGGTCATTTCAGTCTATTCACTGAAGATATTACCGTCTTTGTGAAATTGTATTACGCTGATAATCCGATTACATGTATCAATAGATGTCGCGAGATTATGCTAATTACCTATAGGTATTAGAAGCACAAAGGATTTGAAATGAACAAAAGAATGCCATATTAGAATTATTTCTCGTGATATACCTAATTCAAATCAACTAATCAAATTTTTATCAAATTTTTCACATGGTAACATTATTATCAGTGCTGGAAATTTTGAAATTCACACCTGTTTGATAATCTGGAGATATTCACCTATTTTAAGGTATTTTATAATTGAAATAGTTTATTGTATTAGTATTTAGTACTCAGCGTCAATTTTTTACTACTGCTGATCGTAACAGGAATTTGAGTAAAGACTGTGAGTGAGAGCAGGATAGTCTTTAATTAATGATTGATTAAATGAATGATGACAGCTTCGGTGGCGCAGTTGGTTAGACGGCGGCTGTGAAAGTAGAGGTCTCGGGTGCGATCCCCGCAGTGAGACAAATGTTTGTCTGGTCTGGGTGTTTGTGAGACCGAAAAGTCTCTCGTAGTTTCTGGTACCCACGACGCAAGACTCAATTGGTCTTAGTGTGGGGTCAGGACTATGTATGTGACTGTTGGGTGTATTTATTAATTATTAATTATTTGTATCCAAGTTTTACTTTATTTCATATTTATTAATTTTGTTGCGGGTTATTCACAAGCTAGTGGCCTAAGCGAGTCGCCGAGCTTTATACCTCAGTATCAATTCCACTATCGATTTAAATAATATGAGTTGCAGTGGCACTAGGCTTGAGAGAGTGGTGAGTATATTCCCGACTTTAATTAGGGTGCGACAGGACGTGACGACGCATGTCTTGACGTCCGTTCGGTCGACAATTAATTGTTATAATTGACCGCTCTCTTAATGAGCCCCTATGCATCATGCTATAAACACCAACTTGATAATTAACTGTTATGGATACGGGACGAAAAAATGGACTTAAGTACGGTGAAGTTTATATTGCTATTGCTCCCGCAAAACTCCAGTGTAAATGCACTGTTGTCTTCCAGTTTGAAGGGAATTGTAGCCAGTAACTACTGGACATAATGAAACTTATCATCTTATGTCTCAGGATGGCGAGCGCATTGGAGTGCCAAGAATTGCTCTGTAATTCATGGTGTTGTTTTGTTTTCTACTGTAGATGAGCGGTCGTATCGCTTACCATCAGGCGATTGGCACGCTCGCCTCGCCGTTCACAACAATAAAAAAAAAATAACTATAAAAATATATTTATTTTGTGTTGCATATAATTAAACATTGACAATGAAACGCGCGGCCACGGGTTCGATCCCCGTAGATACAAATATTCGTGTGATCTAAATTTTGTGTTTTGGCTCCGTGTGGTGACGCCGAATAGTCTCGTTATTTCTAATACTCAAAATGTCATAATTTTATCTGAACGTTGCGTGTAAGTATTATTAATAATTATTTTATACATAGTAGGAAAACAAAGATTTATAGCTCCAAATACATCCAAAACTTTGTCATTTCACAAAATTATAAAACATTTTCATCCTCTTGAGCTCTGATCCTCTTTTATGTACGTGATTGTTGGGTGTATTTATTTATTTTCTTAAATCGAACCTAAACAAATACCTTCTATTATCCAATGAGATCCATAAGTGTAAATATCAGCCAAAACTCAAAGCAATTCATTAAAACCATCGATATCAATGATTAAAAGCCAACAACTTAGTAACACCACACCGCAGCCGCGCCGTCTCGGAGAAATGTATGGTAATCAATCTATATGGTGATTGGTGGCGGAATGCAGTCGCGTTCCGTTTGCCGGTCCGTTGACCCGTCCCAAATACTAACAAGTGACATCCCGATAACTTTGCCGGCATAAAAAGCGCATTCGGTGAAGTGCGCGTGGAGGTATTCGAGACAGCTGGGTTACGTCACGGAATGGATGACGTCAGCAGCCTAAAATGCCAATGTAAAGATTGTAAGTATGTAGTTTAATAACAGCGCATGGATCCAGTGTATAAGCTTTAATATCATATTATGTTTGGGAAATCTAAAGGTAATTCAAAATGATTAAAATGAAGAATGAATGAATGTCTCTATTATTGGAAAGGTAAGCAGAGGTGCCACTAGGTATATTTAAATTTAAAACTCACACAAACCGGTTCCTTTCGATCTGGGAATCAAACACTGGAACTCTCGAATCACAGTCTATAAATACTACTACTAGGCCAAAGAGGTAATCATAAAAAATCTCGATAGTAAATTTCTTAAAATCAAGTATATTTCCTGATCTCATAATATTATTTGAGTTCTCGTCCTCCGAATAATGTTAACATTATTATATTCTCAGACAATAACAAAGCCATCCTGATGCTTATCCTAGTAGCTTGCCATTAAAACGACATTCCGCCAGCGGCCCAAATAAACAAGTGATAAACAAAAAGGAAAACCTAATGTCAGCTTTGGGAAAACCCTAGGCTCCAAAGCGGAAAAAGCGTGGTATGTAGATATGAATGAGATTGGTGAGCCATTCTTTGGAAACTTAATTCAAGTGATCGATCAAGAATTGAGTCATTCGGTCGTAAACGCAGCTTCTAGCGTAGATATATTTGTACTGGATGTGGTATGTTATCTGTTCCCAATCTTTGTATGTTGTATGGTGCAGTGAGATTCCTTTTGTTAAGAGGAATCTGTACTATTATGTAAATACTTTGAGATAAAACTAATTTTTGAGGATTTCATCGTGGATTTGGTTTAATTTTTTACATTTTTATCTCCCGGCGTTTTGATTGCTTTCTAGCTCTCGTGGTCACGGGACGAACTGAGTTATTATTCGTGGGACAGAGCACAAAGGCCAAATGTCAGGACACCCACATTGCACCTCTGCCTCCCCCTTCTAGTAATAAGGCGTGATATTTATATATGTATCGTAAGCCAAACTGAGACATCCAGAGAACTGAAGACGCGTGTGATATCAGTTCAATCGCGCGTGTCGATCCAATGCTCTAATTGGCCGACAACAGATGGATGCGTGGCCCAAACAATGACTTTTCAATTTGCGTTCAATACATTGTCGATTTACGCGCACCGTGGCTATGTAGGCGTCTTGTGAGGCTTATTGGTATTGTTGACAGTTATTGGTTCCATAGTAGGTATGATATTTAGTGCAAAAGAAACTGAATTGCTCTTGAATTTGAGTAATATTTTACCTTCTTGATTAACTCGCAAGTCATGACAATTGAAAATGTGTGATTCTGTGTTAATTTGTTTCTATACAACTATGACAGAATACATCAGGCTGATGGTAAATGCATTAATCTTCTAATAGTACGATTATTGACTGGTGATTCTCAATTGTCAATCTATGCACCTATGCCAGCCATCTTATTTAAATAATTGCTTGGTTCTGGGATTTCTTCATTTTTGTTACCGACGGCCAGTCGTCGATAAGGTACACAACTTCATATTACTAGACATTAGTATTAATAACCCTACTTCTATGAATAATTCCTTCACACTCTTTCAATTAACATATTGAAGAGTGAGTGTGACTGAATCATTACACAAAGAACAATGTCGAGAGCGCTAGGCGATCGCCTACGATCATTGTGAGATATCACTTTCCAACGCGAGTGGGCTCCACGTAACAGATATGAATAAATCTATATCTTACATACATAAACTTACGCCTTTTTCCCAGAAGGGGTTGGTAGAGGTGCTGAACACCCACATTTCGCCTTGTATGTTCCGTCCCAAAATGTGATAGGGGGCGAGCCTATCGCCATTTCGTACACTCAAACCCGAGAAAAGTATATCTTTATAGGTATATAAATCCTACTGCAGGGCTAGGAACCTACAATATAAGAAAAGTTATGGTATGTTACACTCAAGAAATCTGTACCAGCCCGTCCTTCTACATAGCAACATCATCAACCACAACAAGTTTATCGCTAAACATATTATACCTCAAGCAAAGCAAACTTTACTAGGTTCTCCGTCAGCCTTGATGTCGGACGCTCATCTTGGCTGTTCGTGGTGTTCATTCGAGAACTTTTTTACCCCACCTGAAATAGTTTTCAGCATAATGTGCCTTGCCCAGTGCCACTAGGCTATATCGGTAACGTTGGTTCTCCTACATCCCTCCTCATTCTTTATTTGTTTGGACAGGGAATCTATTCCTTATAGAATAATTATTGCTACTTAATCAATACTCAATGATAGCTCCAAAACACCAGCTCAAATAGGTAACCAAAGATCATTATATGAACAATTTATACAAGTATCAAATGGCGCGTGAACCGCATAATCAACGCCGTGTTGGAACCAATATTTGTACCAAACACCCAATATTAGGTCAATTAACGCTGCACTGCAACCACAAGGACATTCGAATAATCTATATTAATTTGTGTTGGACACGGGTTACGCCCGCATTGGGTCAACTATATGGGACAAATCGCTTGTTGAATTTGGAAGTTTGCTAATTGTTTTAGAGAAATTGTACTTTTACTTCGACAGCCTCCGTGGCGCAATTGGTTAGACGCCGGCTGTGAAACGAGAGGCCGCGGGTTCGATCCCCGCACCAAAAGAAATGTTTGTGCGGCACACAAATATTTCTTTCGGGTCTGGGTGTTTGTGAGACCGAAAAGTCTCTCGTAGTTCTGATACCTGCGACACAAGACTTAATTGATCTTAATGTGGGGTCAGGACTATGTATGTGACTGTTGGGTGTATTTATTTATTTATTTATTTATTTAGACAATATAATAGGAGGAGGCTAAGGGAATTTCGAGAATGCAGCACTTTTTTAACTGGGATGTGAAAAGAAAGATGTGAAACGATGGCTTTTTCTAGTAAAAATGTTTAGCTTCTGAATAGATCTTGCACCCTAATATAAAATTACAGGGGTAATACTAAAAATATATAATGTATATAAAAACTAAGTGTTTTCATGAATAAGTTTTTAAACTTCAGAATCTAATGAAATCAATTTTCTACGTTTGCGTTTACGTTTCCGCAGCTACGTATTCATTACGATAAATTATACTTAGTTTAGAATTTTGAGACATTAATTAGTACATCTACAGGTACATAAGTTATAGACTTTTGTAGGTGTATTTTTATCGTACATATTTTCAAATGGAGGGTAGTTCTCACCTGTGGCAACTAGTCTCGTATACGCTTCGGAACGCGTGGCGCGTGTTACGTCGCCGCGCTGGATATCAGCTAATTTTGTGTTAATTTGACGCAAGTTGTGTGTTAACAAAAGGCGCTGGACTTCGGGATTGCTAATTTATCTTAAAAAGCGGAATAGGTGAGTTGGTTATATCTGTTTTTCTTTTTATCAGCCCATATACGTCCCACTGCTGGGCACGGGCCTACTCTACAATCGAGAGAATCGATTGAGAGTGGTTAGGCCATATAGTCCACCACGCCGGCATAGTGCGGGTTGGCGGATTTACATACCGTAGAAATTCTTTAAAATCGCTACGGTATGCAGGTTTCCTCACGATGTTTTCATTCACCGTTAAAGTGAGTTAGTTATACCTGTATTGTATTAACTAGTGTAGCGAATATTAAAAAGTGGAGTAGTAATTCGTTAGTCAAACCTGTAACTACGAGTATACTATAGACTATAGAGATTTTAAAATGAATTTCTACGGGGCATAAAGTCTCCCGCAATAGGTTAGCGTGGTATCCCTAATCCCTGAATCGTATTCTCGAACGTAGAAGAGGTCCGTACACATCAATGTGTTAATGGGCTGATATGAGTAAAGCTTTTAAGTGTAATATTCGAGTAAATGGCGCAGTTGGTTAGACGTCGGTTATGAAACGAGAGGCTGTGGGTTCGATCCCCGCACCGAGACAAATGTTGTTAAGGCCAGATATTTTCTCGGGTCTGGGTGTTTGTGGGACCGAAATGTCTCCCGTTGTTTCTGATACCTACGACACAAAACTTAATTGATCTTAATGTGGGGTCAGGACTATGTATGTGACAGTTGGGTGTATTTATTTATTAAGTACACCTCTTTGTATTATTAGATTACCAAAGTACGTACCATTGTTACTAATCATTTCCACATATTTTTCTGAATATTGAGCTAGCGAGCGCATCGATCAAACGTGTCAGTTTATAGATCGGAGTAATGACTTTCGCCTACTGCTGGTGAGACGAGGCGTAGGTGCGCCCGCGCTTTGCTTTCCGAATCGTTATTAGGGCTGTATTATGAGGCAATTAAAAATCAATTAGACATACAATAATCCTTTAAACGACTCATTGCACGGCACGGTTTTTTTTTAATTTTTTGATTGCAATGAATGGCGAAACGAGCATGCCAATCGCCTGATGGTAAGCGAGACGATCGCTTAGGACCAGTAGGAAAACCAAGTAACACCATGAATTACAAAGCATTGCTTGGCATTACACAGCGCTCCCTATCCTTTTTTTTTTTTTTTTTTTTTTTTTTTTTCTCGCGGGGAAAATCCCTTTACGAACCATCCCACCCCCGAAGGGGCGAGGGTGTGTCGGACTCACCGGCGCCTTCCGAGCCCAGCGAGATGTTGTGCCGCCCGTGGATGTGGACGGGCGGCCGCTGGGTCGGGTCCCTACCGTTAATCTACGCGCCGAAATACCGACTAAAAACCCCGCGTCGGCCACCATCGGTGCACTTCAGAGACGGCCCCGGGATACCGTTGATACAGAGCGCGCCGGGACCGCCTCTATGTGCACTGCCGCTGAAGCGACGCGGCATGAGACGCGTGTTGCGTCACGTCTCGGGGGCCGCCAAGGTAGGGACGGCGGCCCCGCGTGGCCTCTCCGGCGCCGGGTTAGGTGACATCCCGGCGCCTCCTTCGTCTTCTGTGGCGGCGAGCGGGATCGGTCTGCTCCCGATCCCGCTCGGCGCTCTCCTTCTGCGACATGACACATTCGCAGAAGGAGAGCATGGCTCGCCACGACCTCTTACTGCCGACCATGGCGGCGACCACGGCCGGCAGCGAGAGGTCTCTTCCTACGACCGCGTAGAGAGCGCTGCGCTCCTCGTCCCAGGCTGGGCACTCCTCCAGCGTGTGCTGGGCCGTGTCCTCACGGCAGTTGCCACAATGGTGGCACACGGCGGACTCCTCCGCTCCGGCTACGCGACACAGGTACGCACCGAAGCAACCGTGCCCGGTGAGCACCTGCGTCAGCCGGTATGTCGGCGCGCCGTGGCGCCTGTCCATCCACTGGTCGAGGACAGGTCGCACTGCCGCGACGGTCCTCACGCCAGCACTCGGGCTCTCCAGCCTGGAACGCCACTCCTCCACGGCGGTCCTGCGGAGGGAGGCCAACATGGCCTCGACCTCACGGGGGACCAACCTCTGCCCACGCCCGGACGCCTCCTCTCGCCGGAAGAAAGCCGGCGAGAGGGTCTTTGCGTCCAGCACCCAGGGCAGAGTTCCCGCCAATACGCAGGCCGCCTCATGCGAGACCGTGCGGTAGCCCCTGACAATCCGCTGCGCCACCATGCGCTGCGGACGATGCAGCAGGCGGACGCAACGATCGCCCAGGGACTCGGCCCAAACGGGACACCCGTAGAGGGCCATGGACCGCACGACTCCAGCATACAAATTTCGGCAAGGGATGCCAGGACCATCAGTGTTGGGCAGCAGGCGCCCCAGTGCGCCCGCCGCCCTCACCAGCTTCGGCGACAACTCCTCGAAGTGCGCACGGAAATCCCATCGACTGTCGAGGACGAGACCGAGGTATTTCATCCTCGACTCGACGGGAATCCGCACGCCCTCCACCGTGATGTGGGCCCCAGGCGGAGGCCCACACCGAGGACCGTGGAAACACACGGCCTCGGTCTTGTTGAGGGCCAGCGTGAGGCCCAGTCGCCGAATCCTGCCCACCACCAGTCCGGTACCGAACGAGGCGAGCAGGGCGGACCTCTGGAATGTCCTGGCCGTCGCTGTCACCAACGTGTCGTCCGCGTAGCAGACGACAGCGACGCCCCGAAGGTTGGTACCACGGAGCACCCAGTCATAGCCGATGTTCCACAGGAGCGGGCCGAGAACCGACCCCTGCGGAACACCGCACGACACCGCTCTGCGATGCCACCCGTTGGCGCCCGGATACACCACGCACCTGTCAGACAAGTACGCGTGCACCAGACGCCGGAGATAGGGCGGCACCTCGTGGTACCGCAGTGCTTCTTCGATGCAGGCTCAGGGCATGGTGTTGAACGCGTTGGCGATGTCGAGAGACACCGCCACCACGACCCTACCCCGGGACACCGCACGCTCCGCTTGTGCCTTGACCCGCAGAATTGCGTGGACCGTCGACCGGCCCCGCCGGAACCCGAACTGGCAGTCCGCCAAGTCCGGGCCCGCGTCCTCCAAATGCTCGACGAGGCGCGCGTGAACTACGCGCTCAAAGAGCTTGCACACCTCGTCGAGCAACACGATGGGCCGGTAGGCCGACGGCGAGTCTGCGGGTCGCCCCTCCTTGCGGAGCAGGACAAGCTTGCCCGTCTTCCACAGCGACGGGAAGATGCCCTGCTCAAGGCACGCGGAGAAAAGGCCGCGGAGCCTCGTACCCAGCGACTCGACGGCCAGCACCCAGACACGACCGGGCACCCCGTCGAGCCCCGGGGCCGAGTTCTTGCTCCGCAGCCGAAGCACTGCCGCCTCTAGCTCTTGCGGCGAAACCTCCGGGATATCCCTTGCCGAAACCAACGACGATGACGCCGGTGGACGTGGCGCCATCGGTGGAGGAGTGAACTCCTCGGTGGCCGGAAACAGGGCCGCGACGACGTCCTCCAAAAGTTCGGTCCGGAGACTCTGTGTCAGTGGGGGCGCCCATGGGCGGAGTTTTCTCAACGCCACACGATACGGACGCCCCCATGGATCTCTGTCCAGAGACCTCCGGAACTCAACGTTCGCCGCGGCCTTCGCTTGCGCGATGGCCACCCGCAGCGCTCTCTTCGCCTCTCTGTGGAGGTCGAGAAGGTGCCGCCCTTGCTCGTCGTCGCCGGGTCTACGTGTCCGACGACGACGGTGCCTGGCGAGTCGGCGGCGCGCGACCTGACAGGACGCACGCAGCTCAGTGAGCTCGGCCGACCACCAGTACACCTGGCGTTTCGCTGGGAGGCGGGTGACCCGGGGCATGGCCGCGTCGCAGACTCGCGACATCGCCACCCCGAACCATTCCGCCTCTTGCTCTACCCGCACCTGCCCATCCGGTGCGGGGAGCCACGCCTGAATAATGGCGGCTTCCTTCGCGGCCTCCACATCGAGGCGCTTCGCGGCCCAACGTCGGCCGCCCGTGAATCGGGCAGTCGGACCACCACCGGACTGATGGGTGGAGACCTGGGAGGTCGAGACGCTGTACCGAATGTAGAGATGATCGGACAGCGTCTCTTCCTCGACCAAAACCCTCCAGTCCCGAACACGGCGGGCAAAGGCCGGGGTGGCGAACGTCACGTCCACCACCGAACCGCCGTTGTGCCGCACGCACGTGTTCTCCGTCCCCCGATTCAGGACGACCAACCCGATGGAGATCGCCCATTCCTCCAGGGCCTCGCCCCGCGCGTCGGTCACCGACGAACCCCAAGCCAAGGATTTGGCGTTGAAGTCGCCGGCTACAAGCACGGGGCGAGGCTGGCTGTCAAGCTGCACCAGGGCCCCCAGGCGCGCGAGAAAGCTCTCGAATTCCGCCTGGGACCTGTTGGGAGAGAAATAGACTCCTACTACCCACACCCCTCCCACCAAGACCGCCACGCATCCCGCACCCTTCGCTACTTTTTTGAAGGGCGGAGAGCCGGCGGCGCCCCGAGTGATTACGGCCACCGAGCCATCAAGGTCCCCTGCCCAGTCGTCGCGGGCAGGGACAGAGTATGGCTCGGCGACCACAGCCACGTGAATCGACCACTGCGCCAGGGATTGAACAAGCAACTGTTGTGCTCCGACGCAGTGGTTGATGTTCGCCTGGAGGAAATTAAGCTCCATCTAAGTATGGGCGATCTCCATCGCCTCAGGGCGGGACGGTTGCGGCCGCGTCGCAACCCCGGCTCCCACACCGCGTTGAGAACGGTGCGGGACCGAGGAGGCAGCGCAGGCCTTGCCGCCCACCCGGTGGTCCGCGGGTTTACCGGCATCTGCGCAGATTGCGCAGTGCGGGTCCGCGGAACACTCCCGGGCCTTATGGCCCGATTGACCGCAGCGGTAGCAGAGCCCGCTACGGTCGCACTCGCCGGTGCATTGTATACGCACATGCCCCTTATAGAGGCAGCGGAAGCAGCGAAGGGGCCGGGCCTCGAGCAGCCGCACTGCCGCCGCCACCCAGCCCACCAGGACACGCCCCGCCTTCATGACTTTCTCCGCTGCCTTCGCTGGGCAGCGGAGCCACACCGCACCCAGGCCCGAACGCTCGTCCCGAATCTCCCCGACCTTAACGTCGTCGGGGGAGCATTCGCCGAGACGGGCGATGGCCTCCGCGACTGCCTCGGAGTTGGCTGAAGCGTCCAACCCCGAGACGCGCAGCTCCGCAGTCTTCACGGGCCGGGAGACGCGAACGTCCTCTTCCGACCCGCGCAGGACCTCCCTCATTTTGGCACTGACGGAGTCGGCCTTCGCCTCCGACTCAGGCCCGGGCACCTCAAAAAGATATGCCCCGGTGGCTATCCGCCTCGATTTCAGCCCGGCTGTGATGCCAAGGCTGGCCAGGTCCACCTTCGTCTGGACCTCACGCAGGACTTGTGCGTACGTCACTCCCCGCTTCAACGCCTCCGGCGTCACCGTGAGTGTCACGGCGGCTTTGCGCAGGAGACGGAGCTGGGGAGCAGCCCTGCGTGGGGCCTGGACCGGCTGTTGGGCCGCCCGGGACTTCTTCTTGCCCCTCTTTGCCACCACAGTCCACGGAGTCTCCGTGGATGTGGCGGGTTGAAGGGGCGGGTGTGGCGTCTGCGACCGAGGCGGGGCGCGCGCGCTCCCTATCCTTTTTTTTTTTTTTTTTCTTCTCGCGGGGAAAATCCCTTTACGGACCATCCCACCCCCGAAGGGGCGAGGGTGTGTCGGACTCACCGGCGCCTTCCGAGCCCAGCGAGATGTTGTGCCGCCCGTGATGTGGACGGGCGGCCGCTGGGTCGGGTCCCTACCGTGATTCTACGCGCCGAAATACCGACTAAAAACCCCGCGTCGGCCACCATCGGTGCACTTGAAAGACGGCCCCGGGATACCGTTTAACAGACGCGCCAGGACCGCCTCTTTGTGCACCGTCGCTTAGCGACGCGGCAACAGACGCGTGTTGCGTCACGTCTCGGGGACCGCCAAGGTAGGGACGGCGGCCCCGCGTGGCCTCTGCGGCGCCGGGTTAGTTGGCGTCCCGGCGCCTCCTACGTCTCCTGTGGCGACGAGCGGGATCGGTCTGCTCCCGATCCCGCTCGGCGCTCTCCTTCTGCGACATGACACGTTCGCAGAAGGAGAGCATGGCTCGCCACGAACTCCGGCTGCCGACCATGGCGGCGACCACGGCCGGCAGCGAAAGGTCGCTTCCCACGACCGCGACGAGAGCGCTGCGCTCCTCGTCCCAGGCTGGGCACTCTTCCAGCGTGTGCTGGGCCGTGTCCTCACGGCAGTTGCCACAATGGTGGCACACGGCGGACTCCTCGGCTCCGGCTATGCGACACAGGTACGCACCGAAGCAGCCGTGCCCGGTGAGCACCTGCGTCAGCCGGTATGTCGGCGCACCGTGGCGCCTGTCCAGCCACTGCTCGAGGACAGGTCGCACTGCCGCGACGGTCCTCGTACCAGCACTAGGGTTCACCAGCCTGGAACGCCACTCCTCCACGGCGGTCCTGCGGAGGGAGGCCAACATGGCCTCGACCTCACGGGGGACCAACCTCTGCCCACGCCCGGACGCCTCCTCTCGCCGGAAGAAAGCCGACGAAAGGGTCCTCGCGTCCAGCACCCAGGGCAGAGTTCCCGCCAATACGCAGGCCGCCTCGTGCGAGACCGTGCGGTAGCCCCTGATTATTCGCTGCGCCACCATGCGCTGCGGACGATGCAGCAGGCGGACGCAACGATCGCCCAGGGACTCGGCCCAAACGGGACACCCGTAGAGGGCCATGGACCGCACGACTCCAGCATAAAGGTTTCGGCAAGGGATGCCAGGACCATCAGTGTTGGGCAACAAGCGCCCCAGTGCGCCCGCCGCCCTCACCAGCTTCGGCGACAACTCCTCAAAATGCGCACGGAAATCCCATCGACTATCGAGGACGAGACCGAGGTACTTCATCCTCGAGCCGACGGGAATCCGCACGCTCTCCACCATGATGTGGGCCCCTGGCGGTGGCCCATACCGAGGACCGTGGAAACACACGGCCTCGGTCTTGTTGAGGGCCACCGTGAGGCCCAGTCGCCGAATCCTGCCCACCACCAGTCCAGTACCGAACGAGGCGAGCAGGGCGGACCTCTGGAATGTCCTGGCCGTCGCTGTCACCAGTGTGTCGTCCGCGTAGCAGACGACAGCGACGCCCCGAAGGTTGGTACCACGTAGCACCCAGTCGTAGCCGATGTTCCACAGGAGCGGCCCAAGAACCGAGCCCTGTGGAACACCGCACGTCACTTCCCTGCGGTGCCACCCGTCGGCGGCGCGCTCCCTATCCTGAGACATAAGACGTTAAGTCTCATTATGTCCAATAGTTACTGGCAACAACGCCCTTTAAACCGGAACACAATAGTGCATTTAAACTACTGTTTAGCGGAAGAAATAGATATTGCGGTGGTACTTACCCAGGCGGCCTCTCACATATGTGAGACCTACCACCAGTAAGTAGTCTAGAATTGAGAGGGGTTCTGCCATAAGGCACCACGCCGCGCCGGTCTGGTGCGGAGTTATGTATAGCACCGGTATGGTTTCACGATTGATCCTGGCCTCATTGCCCTGAAATTGGTTACAATTAAATTGATTGAATGTGCGCCATAGTAACCCAAGTGTGTCACATTTCGAGTTCAGCCATTGATATCTAGTTACGATTAAGACGCCATAATGGCGAGATATAATCATCTCTTGTTGGTGGATTTATTTGGTATACAATGCACTCGCCATGAATTGTAGTCACGGCTGTGCTAGTATAAAAAGACCTCATTCTACTTTCCATGTTGCATCCTTTCCATTCCTATTAAGTCCGCCTTTAGTTCGGGCGGACGTAGAACTACCATATAGTGGTGGTACTCCCATAATACATCAGATACTCGGATCATCACATTGAAAATCTCCTTGTACGGTGTGGCAGCCCTGCTTCGTCAGTTAATGTAGTTTTGATCAGTAGGCGGCGCGGTTTATACGCGCATGACGCTCATACAATCTGCTCGGCCAACGACTCCGTTACTCGCGCGTTTTGGAAAATTTTCTACGTGGAAATGAGTTGAAAGTATATTCGCGTTTTACGAGCACTACAATCGCTTGTGATGGTATTTATAATTGTTTTAACAACTTGAAGAACTTCTGTGAAAATATTTGTCATTCATTTTGATTGCTTGGTTTTCGGAAGGATGAAACCGCAATCTATTATGATAACCGCAACAGTCAAAGCTATAAATAAATTACATTTACAATTGAATTCAATTGATAGAGTCTATGTTACATCATTTTTTCTTAATTTCTATCTAGAGGTATGCCGGTTAGGTCTTTGTCATCCTCGGTTGTAAGTCAAT
Source organism: Deilephila elpenor (assembly GCA_949752805.1). Classification (NCBI taxonomy): domain Eukaryota; kingdom Metazoa; phylum Arthropoda; class Insecta; order Lepidoptera; family Sphingidae; genus Deilephila; species Deilephila elpenor. Next base: position 12,039,426 of record OX457107.1, on the reverse strand, counting down.
ACAAATTATTCTGCACCTGAAAAAAATTGCTTCTATATTCACAAGTCAATCTATAGTATACGTACAAGCTACAGAATGCACGTTTGATGTTTGAGATCGATACGGAGGCTGCTGTAAGTGATGCCAGGAGATCAAAGCGGCGCCCACAAAGAGCTTTTCATAACACAAATGCCTGATAGCGGGGAATCCGCCCTGATAACATCTACGTAATTAGGAATGCGATGATTATGTGAAGGGGCTCGTGGGAGGGTGTCTTTAGGACGTCGTCGGTTCAAATTCGTGTGGTAAAATTTTATTAAACAAATAAAAAAAATTACGTCATAATTTTTGTGATGTAATGTGGTCGTTGGTCATAAAGTTTTAAGAACGAAATAATAATAAAAAATGCATTTGGTATATTTTGTTTTATTTTGTAATGGTTTACTGGAGACACCGTTGGAGCAAACAATGCCCAGCAGTGGGACGTACGAGTTAGCCTCGGTCTTCTAAATTGTATGCTATTGACTGAACATAGAAATCCAACGAAATTGTTTATGAAATTGCTTTAGTAAAACTAATTAATCTGATCGCCTAGTGACTATTTGTTTCAATCAAAAATTTTATGGATTTTCTCCAAAAACCTGGCTTTCAGTGAAAACTATACGTATTATTGCATATGATCATAATGCATCAATCAAGACTTCCGTCTCTTTCACACGACACTTGTTGACATATCGACGTCCCTCTCCCACTGTCCTTTGATACGATCGGCTATAGTTTTTATCACCATTCTAGATTTGTAATGTAACAATAAATTTTAACAAAGGCCGTCCATTGCTCTCGTACGCTGGTCAAATACCAGACTATTCGTCTGTAGCAAGAAATGGACAGTAAAAAATATCGGGCAAGTGCTTTTGACTTTTCAATAACGGGTTCTGTACTCGCCTTGTTAGTTTTGTGGTATTTCGGAATGTTCTCGGTTTAATTCTTAGGAGTTAAGTTGACCTATTCATTTTACGAGAAGGCTTTACATCAATTTCCTTGACCTGTCCTTTTCCTACGCCTTTCGTCTCTCATTTCGGGAAGCCATCAAACTTCTATGATTCTGTTGTTGATGTTCATACATACGTGATCGTCACGCCTGTATTTATATCTATGGATGGATCACTATGGATCGCCACTTTGCTCGATCCTGACATATTACTTTCGCTTCATCCACTTTCATCAATCTCGTCATGCGTTCTCGTTCATGTTCATGGTCAGCAATAATTAGTTACCATCAAGTACCACATCCTTAACTTGTATAATTCAAATAGATAAATTCCTAATTGCATTTTAGGTAAACAAACTTTATGTTACGTTACTACTTGTTGTTTTAGGTTACATACAGAAGTTCTATTTAGTTTTTAAGTATAAGTAAAATTGTTGTTTTTATGCTTAGTTTAAGTTGATGGTAGTGTGTTTTTTTTTTAAGTATTTGTTATGTTTACCTGTCAGTAATTGTGCAATTAGTTAAGATTATTTTGTTTTATATTTTTAGTACAAGCATCATTGTAACAATTGTAGGTAGACTTTTGATAAAAATAAAAAATAAAAAAAATAAAAATAAAAATGTTCTAAATGTCGTTGTCCTCTCACCTTCCAGTCAAGGGGATATGACTCCCAGGCATGAAGTCTACATCGCGAATATACAATGGACTAAAAGCTCCTGTGGGAATGGAACAAACGGAAAGAACTATTTATATAACCGCCCGCTGCTTCCGGCATTTTGTGACTCGCTGACACGTGACTCATGAAAACTGTTTATTTTTTGTTACTTGCAACCACAGTATTATGAAAAAGAAAAAACTTTTATTAAAATATTTTTCATACTTTGTGTCTCCGTGGCGTAGTTGGTTAGACGCCGGCTGTGATACAAGAAGCCGCGGGTTCGACCCCCGCACAAAGACATATGATTGTGTAAACTACAAATATTTGTTTCGGGTCTGGGTGTTTGTGAGACCGAAAAGTCTCTCGTAGTTTCTGGTACTCACGACACAAAACTCGATCTTAGTGCGGGGTCAGGACTATGTATGTGACTGTTGGGTGTATATCTTTTTTATTATGCTTTTATTTTATTACTTAGCTATGGGCAGGGTGTTGGCCTCTAAATAGAGTATTGGATGACGAGAGATCAATATTTATCTGTTCGACACAATTATGGCCGCCTCCGTGAAACCTAATTTATGCTGCCTGATTCCGGAATGAGGCACATTAACTTACGCGAGTGTCGTTGACTTGACTTCTTGTAGAATGATGCTGTAGAATGATCTGGGCTGCCACGAATATTATACTGGCCTAAAAAAAATATAATTTTAAATTTTGAATCGGTAAAAAAAAATATTATTTTGTAATTAATTCATTCATTTAAATTGCTGGCAATAATATTTCTTGTTTTTTTTTAAATATATAATTAAGGCTGGCAACAATAGAATAATTTTAAAATCCGAGTCATGTTTAAAATTTAAAAATATGAAAAAGAGACTACTTCTAACTAGTTTTTAACCTGTTTTTTTGTTTCCGAATGTAATTATGTCATACACCTAATTATATTCCGGAATGGTTTTAGTTTCGCGCCAACGGTATTAAAAGAAAGAAAATGAACTCGTCGTGTCAATGTGGGAGCGTGGTTCTTTGAACTTACATTGACAAAATCTTTGAGACAATACATCTTATGAACCTTGTGACTAACAACATAGAGTTTAAAATCGCTTATTAAATGAATGTACACCTGTGTCATTCATCCTAGATTCGGTACAATTTGTTAATTTCCTCTCCACGTGTACACGATTTTCTACTTTTCTTTTATGTGTCAGACAGGAGTTAATATTTTTATTAATAACTCGTGGCTTACTTGGAAAGCACTCTATTTTGACGTGGGTTTGAGTTTTCTGTCAAGTCACATGATTGCCAAAACACTATTTTCAGGTTTGTTTCAAAATTAGCCTCTGGACATATTCGGTAGTCCGATGTAAAAGTTTTTAGACTTTAGTATAGGGGCAAACGACCAAATGAACCGGCCGCTTGATGGTAAAATTCCTTGTCCAAATGCATGGGATTGAACTTGGAAGCAGGCATAGCAATAGGCTCGCCTCCTGTCACATTTAGGACGGAAAATAAACTTAAGTTTGGGTGTGGGGGGCGTACAATTGATAGCTCTTATTACATATGTACATATGTTTAGGCTTTAGGCTTTTAATCTCTACAATACTCTTTAATACAAGCGTAAAGTATTTTTTTGAAAATCTAGTTAGTGGCCTTCCACGAATTGCCGGAAACGATTAAATTTTGTTTAATGCAGACCGTTACACAGTAATTGCAGTCTTTTGAAATTGCATCTAAATTTTTTGCGTGAAACAGATAATAGAATGTCTAATGCTATCTTTTAGATCTTGCACGATCTAGGTTTTATGTTTTTTGGCGCAGGAATTCTGCGAACAATAAAATATTACGGTAAATAGATTATTTCTGTGTTAAAACAAAATTAAGACAGCCTCCGTGGCGCAGTTGGTTAGACGCCGGCTGTGAAACGAGAGGCCGCGGGTTTGATCCCCGCACCGAAACAAATATTTGTGTGAACCACAGGTGTTTGTGAGACCGAAAAGTCTCTCGTAGTATCTTATACCCACGACACAAGACTCGAGCTTAGTGTGGGGTCAGGATTATGTATGTGACTGTTGGGTGTATTTATTTATTGAAATAGTAGTTGTTTACTATAGCTATTGGTTACGCTAAGATATTGATTTTAGCCCATATAACACGGTATATAGAAAGAAAAGAAAGAAAGAAAAAACGATTTATTGACACAACATGGAATGTACAGAAAGTCAACAATAAAATTTGACACAATAAATATAGAAAAAAATATATATATAATTAAGAAATAACAATTAAAAGAAAACAGTACATAACATTTATAAAAAAAAGAAAAAAAAGACAAAATATATACACGCTCACATTGTGCCAACTAGGTAACCACCTCAGTAAAAAGCTGTGCAGTGAAGCCACTACACAGCCAGTCAGTATATGACGTGTTATACCCAATATAGTATGTCTCGTTACGGGAACGTTTTTTTTTTTACTGTAACGTCACAGTCTATCTACAAAGCCAGCATAATTTTGTAGATAGTTTTTCTCTCGTCGGTGGATACTCATTTGAATTGCACTACACAACTTTACTAATTAATAAAATATTATAAATTCCATTGAGCACAAATGTAGATAAATAACCTAATTTAAATTGCAATATTTATAGCCTTACTAAAAACAAGAAACTGTAACACCAACATAAATATCCCGTTTTTACATGATGTGTAACATAATATAAAACAAATTTCTTTTTAATTCCGTTGATCTGATTTAATTTCACGAAAAAACGTTAATTAATCACTTGACAAGTCATTAATGTCGATAGCGATCAATTAACTGTCCAACATTTTACCGAAAAACGAGTGTGAAGACTCGTTTCGCGTTTTATCACCAAAATGGGTGGGTGCCGTTCAGGAACATTATTATAGAATATTGTAACAGTCTCCGTGGCGCAATTGGTTTGACGCCGACTGTGGAACGAGAGGGTGTGGGTTCGATCCCCGCACCGGAACAAATATTTGTGTGATCAACAAGTATTTGTTTCGGGTCTGGGTGTTTGTAAGACCGAAAAAGTCTCTCGTAGTTTCTGATACCCACATAAGACTCGATGTTAGTGTGGGATGAGAACTATGGATGTGGCTGTTGGGTGTATTTATATATCTATTGTAGGTGAAACATCGGCGTTAGGAATGCAATATTCCACTTGGATGTGGATGTAAAAAGACAGGATAGAAAGGCAGGTAGAAAATATACTTGTGAATAGGTGCACCTATTAAAAATATGGTTATGGTTGGAAGCGGTAGTTAGCAAGATGTGATGGGAAATATAATATGGGATAGAAACATAGGAAATAGAAGGAAATAACGAGTAACTTAATATTTTTAATACGAATATAGTTCTGCGTGGCGTCAATCTAGCTGGAAATTATAAAAACACAGTGTAATAATTTCCTACCAGTTACATTGATCTTCTTAAGAATTTAACCAAGTACTTCAATTTCAAAATCCACTCCACAGGATAACTACAAATACATCAAATACAGGGTATATCAAGACCGCGGCCGAAAACGAAGCTAGCTTGTATTATTAGACTTGAAACACAATGCAACTAAAATATAGCAAAAAAAAAATATTTTTTTACTTATCGTCGCATTTGGATGATAAATACATAGTTTCCCTAAAATAATAATGTATACTTGTTCATTTTCAAAAACAGTATGGTAGGCAAAGGTTTAAATTACTATTTTCAAAAATCTAGATATTAACAACCCAAACACGATGGTAATTAAAAAAATGCAAAAAAATAATCGTTCGTTTTTTTAGTTGCTTTGTGTCTAACCACCAAAATTACTTCGTTTTCGGTCGCAGTCTTGTAACCCGGTATATATTACATACTCGGAATCAAACAAAACAGTCTCTTATTGTATCTTGAAACATAACGGGCCGGGCTATCGGCGATCTAATCTTATACAACATATACCGGGCAAAAAATCACCAATAATCGTATGGGAGTGGCATCGGTATCACGCCGGACAGTTAATGGGGTTTCATTAAAATTAGCATCCGTGAAATGAAAGTAGGTGGGCCCGCGGATCAGACTGAGTCGACCGCTCAGTGTTATGGCCCGTTCGATGAGTTACGCTGCGATATATTATGAGCCAGTAAAAAAAAATGCAAAATAAATCTTATCTTATTTTGGTTGTTCTTGAAATCACAGGCTACATATAAGACGTATTCTATCAAGGTTTTTATACAAATTTGTCTAGCTGCATTATTTTTATACAACTAGTATAAACTTGCGTGGTGAAGTGCGTGGTCTGTTGGTAACGGACCAGACGCGGCTGCCAACATATTCACGGTGTCGCGGGTTCAAATCCCAGGGCACACCTCTGACTTTTCGGAGTTATGTGTGTATTGATAGTCAATCACCACGCACTTTAACCCGCACTAGGCCAGCGTGGTGGACTATATGGCCTAACCAGTCTCAATCGATTCTCTCGATTGTAGAGTAGGCCCGTGCCCAGCAGTGGGACGTATATGAGCTGATATAGATAGATAAACTTACAACACCTTTTCTTCCTTCGAGGGTTGAAATAAGGAATTAAAATTAGCTTATGGTCTAGTTTTTAGTACAATGGTCTTATTTTTACTAAAAAATAATGAAAATTGTTTTAAAGCCGTGAATCGTAGCAGATGGTCACAAACAAGAGATTTCAAGGATAACATTGTTTTTCTTTTTACGATGTAGGTACTTAACATCCATCAGGGAATTTAACTTATATTATTTTGAAATTAAAAAATATTCGTGTTCGCAAAGATAAATTATAAATTTTCGTCATTCCGAATCCTCTGTCATGCTCAATTCTTTAAATTTCGTATCGCACGTGATTTTTGCATCCCTTTTAATACCCGAACATTCCCTTCCATTCCAGGAGAATTTCACCATCAGATATAATTTCCCGATATGATCTTAGTAAATTAGTCTTCGTAAGACCAAATTATAAAGGATTTTATCTCGCGTTTTTATTTTATTTTAATCTCGGACCCTTTTGAAAGTCTGTTTTGTGGTATGTTTAATGCGTACGCTGAATTTTTAAGATAAAATCAATGTCATTCATCATTTGCGTTTGTTTTTCTTAATGAGTCTTCTTTTCTATAATTTGTTTGACGGCGTAAGAGATTTGTCGTATCAGAATTCCACAAAATTAAGTAGAAACGTGATAAATACGTTCACGTTTATATCCCCAAGATGGTAGCCAAAAATATAGTCTGCGCAAAGTGTGATGATTATAGAAAAGACGTTGTAATCTCTTCAAAATGAAGTCTTCTGGCGTCTACCTGTAAAATTTCATATTTCACCTTTTCAGAAAACAATGTATAGGTAACCATTCATAATTAAAATACCACCAAGTTGGCCTTCCAAACTACGGACGGGTTACCCAAATCGAATAACAAGCGTCAGTTTATTCTCACGTCGTGTTAGCCACAGGTCTGTATGCACACTAATTGAGACATCGGGGTCCCCGGGGCTCAATACAAACTCAACGTCTCACAATTTTCGCTTGCATTCCAGATTACTTGGGTTAGAATTTGTTAGTGATTCGGTAACGAATTAGACGTCTTCGTGTTTTAACCTGAATACTTGATGTAAATTTGGTGCAATTTAGTAGGAATTGTTGGGAGATGTTTTGGTCATTTTTGCTACGCTGAAGAGTGTTGAGTTTTTTTTCTAACACGAGACGAAAGAGCAGATAATGGAATAGTATTTATTTTATGTAGAAGTGATGGGATATTTTTGGTTTGGGGACGAATTTATTAGCTATACTTGCAAAACTAAAACATGTCTTTCCCGAGTAAGAAACGAAATAAAACTACTTTTGGACAAGAGTCTCAATATTTATTTATTTATTAATCCTTTATTGCACAAAAAGAAACATTTACAGTAAATAAATGGCATAATAATAGTACAAGAGGCGGCCTTATCACACTAGGCAATTTCTTACAGACAACCTTTGGATGGATATGTAAAAAGGAAAATGAGAGAGCAGTCTAAGGTGTTTATTAAAAAAAAATATATCAATACTCCTATTTCAAAGCAAAAATAACGTAATACTCAATTATTTAAATAAGTTTATAAGTTTATCGACCTAAAACACCAATGTAAACAATAAAATAAAATACACATAGGTAAATATTTTTAAAAACATTATCAAATTCAACGCAGTCAGCGCAAAAACCGCGCACCGTCAACAGTCGAACGCAAAATGGGTCAAGCAACGACGCCTGCGCACCCACCACGCATATCCATACGTAGTTACATTGTCGAAATACCTGCTCCGGTTATTGACCTCCGACCATGGCGGCTTGCAGAAAAACCCGTACCTTCGCAATGCATCGTGCGAACCGAGAACAAACCAACCGCTTTCTTTACACCGGTAAAGACAAGATATTTGGGACCAGTTTGTTCCCCTCATATAGGCCCCAGGAGAAAATTACTTGTCAAAATTAACATCATTAAAATTAGACGAAAATGTTTTTTTATAACAGCCAGTAGTGATTAATGAAATGTTTGAATAATTTATTAGTTTAATGCTAATGAAATAGGCTTTCAATCTATCGAATACACTACTGAAGATGCCGCAGTTATTAAGGTATTAATGAATAATCCGGTGGACTAATATTTTACTTTCTAATTTGGATGTTTAGCTTATTAAATTGTTATGTCAAGGATTTTATTAGTAAGAATGACGAGACAAGCAAGTCGCTCGCTTCATAGTTACACTAGCTTGGCCTTTACAATCGCCATGTCGGGCACAAATTCCTGACTCCGGGCTGATAATGAATAGAAAAACCCAATATCACCTTGCCCGACCCAGGATTCGAACCTGAGACTTCAGTTTTGTAGTCGTACCGTAGTACACCACCGAGGCAGTCCACCAAAATACCACTCAAAAGTATTGTAAAGCATTCATTAGCTTTATACTACGCTCGTCACTCCAAGATAATAGTTATTAACTCAATGTACCTACTCACACGATACCTCGCATACTTGAAACCTGTTAGAACCTAATAAAATGCCATTACACTAGAAATTACGAAAACTTGAAGTATCGCCAATTTACTTGTGCTTATTGGACAAATAACTGAGGTCGATACAGCACGGAATATGTTATGCTAACGCCCAAATACTGGAACGCAACTTAAATATAACTTGCGCTTAACTACGTTAATCCCGATTAAATGTACTGGCTAAGTGAGCCGTGCGCTGTTAAGAGCAACTTATTATTTGAATGTCGTTCCAGTATTCGGGCGTTAGTCAATTTGAATTTAGGAATTTTTTAGTGTTGTTATAAATAAATAAATATAAATACACCCTACAGTCACATACATAGTCCTGACCACATTAAGATCAATTTAGTCTTGTGTCGCAGGTATCAGAACTACGAGAGACTTTTCAGTCTCATAAACAAATTAAGAGGCTGTCAAATATATGAAGTAATTTAATATATTTTTAAATTATGTTTTAATATAGGAAGTAATTAACCGACTGCTTGAGCTGTGAATCGAACCTAGATCTTCAAATTGCATTGATTGTATACCACTAGACCGATATAGAAACAAGTTACGCTAACTGATATATTTTACGCCTAAATTTATTTTCTATAACTAGTCGTAAAAGTTGTATAAAGATTGCTATTTTAAGACTACATGATGTCTTATATATTCTTATCGAATTACAAAATTGACCACTTCGCATATTTTTGCATAAAAATAAATTACATTCGAAAAAACAAAACTGAATATTAAAATATTACCTGTATAATTATCATATTTTGGGCCTACTAATTGGGCTTTTGATAACACACACACACACACCACTAAATCGCATACACGCACACCCACTTGTTTACACACACACACCCAATTTTTTTTTAATTCATTTAATTGGTCTCTCAAGACTTCACTCCATGCCTAATTTGAGAATCCCTGGGATTTTTTCGTAACCAATGTTTTATTTAAAATCACATGTAGCCAAATAATACTCTCCCCCCCCCCCCCATTTTAAGTCCTAATTTTCTCGTATTAATAAAGCTACAAATGAAATGAAATGAAATGAAATGAAAATAATTTATTGAATCCATTAAAATGTTCAACATTGTTTAGATTCAGTCATTTTTTGAACTACCACCCGGTTCGGAAAGCGGTTTTCACTAGAGAAGAACGGGCAAGAAACTCTAGTGTTGCTCTTTTCAAAACCAGTTTACAATGTATGATTATTACAAAAATTACAAGTTGGTTTAAATCAGAGCAGTTCATTAATAACTTGTTATGATTTGCAAGTAGGATATAGTTGAATACGAATAAGTTTACTTTATATTTAATATGGCTGAGAGAAACGAAACGAAGTAACCCATAACGAAGAATCAGTATACTCTGTTTTGCCAACGCAATAAATAATTATAAAAGCGTTAAGTAATCAAATCTACGACATCTTATATATTAAGGGTTTCTTGAAATTTTAAAGTCATTAATTAGCCCTAACTTCGAACCTGCGACTTCCCTACACGCTATAGATAGTTTTCCCAACCGACGCATAAATAAATACGATTACTTAACTTCTTTCTGGGTCATTGTCATACACGCATAATTCTTTTAAACCGACCCCAAGGGACCGCTGTTGCTAGACAGAATATGATGGTTTTTGAACACGCGTAAGGGGAATGCTGACAGATTTATTAATATAATAAACTGTTATATCGCGTGGTATAGTCTTTTAGTTTTTATTATCAAAATTAAATACACAGAACGGTGTAATTGATTAATTTTTTGGTGGTTGAGAATGACGATCGTTGACTGTGATTGTAATTCTCAGTTTTGGATTAAATTGCTCTAATATAGGGTTGTTCGATTTATTTGTATTTAAAAATTCAGTCAACTATTTTGTTGCCACATACCAAGCTCACAACTAATAAAAAATATACATATTTTGTTTTGTATCTTAATGTTGTTATACCTAAAAGCTTCTCATTCCTAATTCCTTCAACATAAGCTTTGTATCACAGTGGGGATGTGACTTATCGCACCGCTGACTGTTTTGTACTTTAAATTATTAAAAAAGAACATTATATTTTAAAACTCATTTTATAATGACCAATTCGTGGAGGTAAGTAATGAAGTGACAAAACAACGATGAAAGTCCCGGAAGCGAGTTGACTGCCATTGCCGGTGTTGATACTGAAGCAGCAATGTACATTGTGGTATTTGTATATTGCCGAGTGTTGAAAGCGGCAATGTATACCGCAATCCTTAGTCCTGGTCGGAATGTCACATTGACTCCGGAGTTGGAAATAAATGGACCTTCTTTATTAAATAGAGTTACTATTGTTTTGTGGACTTGGATATGTTTTTTTTTTAAATAACTTATTTCAGTCAAGTGGACCTACATGTTTGCACTGATGGAAACCTCACCTGAGTGATCACAGATGCCTTAAATCTCTCAGAATTTGGGATTGAAGTTGCAATGCTTTGCTTTTGAAAATACAAAGGAAAACAAGACCCCAATTTTAAATCAATCCAAATATGTATACATTTAGATACACTCACGCCTATATCCACGACAATGTAATTAGAGGTTACACTAGTGACACTCACATTTCGCTAAACTCATTTTCGTACCAATATAAGGCGAGTTTATCTCCATTTCGGACAGAAATTCCGGAAACATTTTCTTACTTCAATTTTCTAATTCCTACATAAGTCCCGTAGTCTTTTCCACAGAAGTCATCTCGCCCACCATATCACTCCTCAATTTTGGCAAATAACCCATACCAGTTGCCAACAGTTCGAAGTCAGTACGCGCCACCCACGGCCGGGTGAAGGAACTCGCCGAGCTTCTGATCTCACCGTCCAGGGTTCACGGCTATTTGCGTTTTACGCCCTAGGTTTTACGACCAATTATGCGATTTTGTGTATCGCTCGATTATGTATGTTGTGTGTATTTTGGTGATTAATTTACTGACTTATTTATTATAGCACTGTACTCTAACAGTCTATGATCGCTTACTGTTTACCATATGACTCTTGTACAACCGATAGTTCGATTAAATGTACTTTTATTAAATAAATAAATAAAAACTCCCAACAGTCACATACATAGTCCTGACCCCACACTAAGATCGAGTCTTGTGTCGTAGGTATCAGGAACTACGAGAGACTTTTTCGGTCTCACATTAAATTGATGCGTAAGATAATAATCTTTCTGGTTCGAATTTAGAGATTCGGATTTTAGCTTGGTTATTTTCCTGGAATTGATTATCTCGCTTTCTTCTACTTATAATTATCATAAGCTTCAACGACAAGAATAGAACTGCTGAACAGGAACTTCTGTTAAGCCTCCACCGGGGAAGAATGACCTGTTGGACAGCATTCTATGAAGGTTAAAAGAATAGACATTTCCAAAGCAATATTATGTATTTATGCAGTATTTTTATCTTGAAGATTTAAATGAAATAAAAATGGGCTTTTTATGGCCATATTGGTGGTTACAGCTATGACTTAAGATTGTCTAATATAAACTGTTATCCATTCTATATGGTAATATTTTTAGCATCGTAACTTTCAGATCGGTATTTGTTGTTATAAAATTTGTTTTATTAGCAAACAGATGAGGCCGCATTAACATGTTGCCAAGCAATAAAAACATTATGAAAGTTGAATAGAAATCGCGGTGTCATAACCGATCCTGTACACTCGTATAAACTTTAATAAAAACAGCCGAAGACGGGTGATAAAAATAAGTGGAGTTTTTGCTCCGTCCGGAGGTAGAGGAATGTCCGAGAAAAAAATCCGTGGAACAGTTTGGGCGATCGTATCGGCGGGACCGGCCAATTATACCGGCTCCGGTTGCCATGGCAACGGCTTGTTTTGCCGCCATCGATTTTTCGCTCATTAAAATTAGTTTGGTATTTTTTTAACGGCTCGCAACTCGTGCCATAAAATTTATGTTCTAGTTTTAGAAAACGGATGGTAAGGTTACGTTTGTGATGTAATGTATTTAATTAGTGAATAATTCTGAAACATAAATTACTAATAATGTTGTCATCTCATTGATAAAATAATAATAAATCTTGGAGAACAATTTTTGCCACTTTTCCCGATTTATTAGATATTAAATTAGGTAAAATAGGCGAGACTAAAATTACAAGTAGGGGAGGTCTTAAACCGTCCGACTGATTTCTTTTATAGTTAAAAAACGTAAAAAATATTAAATTTTACACCGTGACCGTTGAAAAGTTTACCCACTTATGATATAAAAATGGTAAATTTTACGACAATCGGTGATGGACCGTGGTGAAAGCGTGATAAAAAGAACCAAGTACGGTCGGAATAAAACTACAAAAAGTGTGTGTGCGATTACTCAAGCATAGGGTACCGTTTGCAAAACAGCTTAAAGCTCTTTTTAAAATCCTATAGTGACTTAAGTTGAATCTTAAAACAATAATGTGCTTTTTCTGTCGTTTTTACATATAATTTCAACATGCAATACAGATTATAGATTTTCATCATTAAAATTTAAGGTTTATATGAATTACCTTCAAAACATTTAACGAAAACAAATAAACATTCATATTAATAATCCTAATCCTAATTAAATTAATTTGGTAAAACTTGCTATAATTTACTGTGAATAAAGTTTTTTTTTTTGCTGTCCGTAGCCGGACGCTCATCGAAGCACAGAGCAGGTTGAAGTCCTTTAGAACAGGAAGTTAATAATTTTACAATATATTTAATTACTATACTTTATTTTATTGAAAAACTTTCTATTATTGCGAGCGGGTCACGTGAAATTCCCCAAATGTATGTAATAACAATAATAAATCTATTGATATATAAAAACTAATAATCAAAATACATGCGTGATACCTGAAGCGTGAGATCTTCTGTTTGATTCACCGGTCAATCCATTTTGCGTGATTTTCGTTTGAAAAATCTTACGTGATTTGTTTATCACATCTTGGTAGGAAATAAATTTGGCTTGTTGTGGATGGCATTTGTGGCAACTGTGCCTATCCTTTTGGAGGCCTAGGCGTGAACTACACATGCCTCAGTAGTTACTGAAATACCAATGCTAGTAAATATTACCTAACAAAAGTTGCAATAAAACAATTTTTTACGGATTTTATCGCGGACTCGGTTTAATTTTTTACATTTCTTAACTTCCCGACGCACGTTTCGATTACTTTACAGCTTTCGTGGTCGGGGGCGGTCCGCCCTTTGTTTGTTTTATTTCAATATGTAACATTCGCGTACATCTAAAAAACCACTAAAAAGTTGCCTTCACCAATATAGGTAACGAGAATTAGTACAAATACAGGAAGGAATTTACACACAATGTCACAGTATATGTGCCCTTGCGTTCTGATAGCTGATATATCAGCCACTTCCGATATTCCTACACAATAATTTACTGAAAAATGAAAATATCTTTATTTGAAAATAATAATTTTACAAAATAGAATATTGCAAGGGTTATCAAATTAGGCGTTGCATGTGTCTTGAGAAACCAGTTGAAATATAATTTATTACTAGTACTAAGGGTAAAGTTACTTTTACATTTCTAAGAAGTAAAACACGCCCTGAAGCAAAATATTAGAAAGCTCTAAACTGTATTGACAGTCAAAATACCACGCGAATGAGATGTTATCATTCGAATTTCGCGAACAACATGTAGTTTGTAATACTAAATACATTTATCGTATCATATCAATTTCATACTTAAAACATTCAGAGCAATTGTACACTCTTCGATATAGATTAGCCCGTGTACATCCGGTTTCGGACAAGCAAACATACATAATTGTGTAATACCAAATGTGGAAGAACCTACACCCTACCGTTAGATGCATGGTGGTCACTTTATCGTATTACTTTTCAGACACGTACATTCCGTTTCGGGTTCAGCCTGTTCGAATTAATCGAGTTGACATAATTTGTCAACCAGTGAGACATGGCTATCTCGTGTCGGATGTTTAATCTCAACTGTAATTCAATTACTATGAGATATAGGTTCTCTTTCTGCATTATTGCACATACCACCATACTCATGGTCACTTCATTGTCCCAGAAAAAAAAACTTAACTTAAGTCGGGTCCATACATTATGTCTAAGTAGGCTTTACCACGCATCTACTTATAAACACACTTTAACTGTTAGTATTTAGAAGAGCTTATTACATGTGTTTAAATTATTTTTTCTTCAAACGTCATAAATATACTTTCATGGAGGACGCCTGGATAGGTTCCACCGCAATGTCTATGTTTACCGCCAAACAGCATGTAAATGCACTGTTGTGTTCCGGCTTGAAGGACATTGTAGCCAGAGTAACCACTGGTCATAATGAGACTTAACATCTTATGTCTCAATATGGCGAGCGCAGTGGAATTTGGATTGGTTTGTCATTCATGGTATTGCATGGTTTTGCTTCTGTCCATGAGCGGTCGTATCACTTACCATCAGGCGAACGGCATGCTCATCATGTAATAATTTCGTGATGAAATAATTATGGTAATTTACAATTGATAAGTATTGAAAGTCGATTCAAATGTACGAAAAATTTTACGAGTACAGTTACCCCGCTCGTGACATTTTTTTATACGCTTGTTACATAGTCGAGTACGTTTAATTTGCAGCATTGTTTCTACACATGTTTCACTTTCTTTCTAACACACGCTAATGTGAGCATACACGACTGTGCTACCGTGCGTGTTGAATTTAGGTCAGAAATGAAGACAACTGAATGAGGCAGAAAAACTACATAATTTGGATAAAAACATACGGCCTTTTTCATAGACAGTTTTAAAACCTATTTTAGTTATTGAATGCTTTTTCCCTTTTCGAACGATTATTGAATAGTTCGAATTTCAGTTTGAGCGAAGAAAACAAACATTCGATACCTAAAATAGGTTTTAAGACTGTCTATGTACAAGGCCTCTAGAATATTATGCTTTACCCTGGTACGGGAAACTTACAATGCAACTGATGATAATTTCGTGTATTAACTAGTGATGTAACGAATGTTCGCATTCGCATTCGCGAATCGCGAATATTCGCATATTTTTTGGCATTCGCATTCGCATTCGTATTCGCAAGAAACGAAGCGAATGTTAAGCGAATATTTTTGACAAATAAAAAGGAAATTTATACAAATTTTGATGATTCTGGAAAAATAATACAACTATTATAATTAGCGTATTTTTAAATTATTTATAATATTGATAATATCTACGTCTCGTAAGTCTTTTGACTGTACTTATTAAGTTATAGCTTCTATTTTTTCTAACAAAACCAAATGCTATTTACAGTTATAAAAAATAATCAACCAAAATTAATCATTTAATATCCAAAATGTTATATTTTTAAAACCTTCATTTTCAATTATTTTTCAATGCAATTAATAAACATACTCAAGAAAACAAAATAATAAATACCTACTTGTAAATAAAATTACAATTTCTTCCTTACAATAATTATTAAGAAAACAATATTTAATAAAGTAACTTTGACTTTAATCTATACATATATATAATAAAAATATAAATGGTCGACGTCTGTACATGGAAGATATTTAGGAAATTTCAACACGAGGGGTCTTTATAAAAGCAACAGAAACCAAAACAATCTTTTTTAGAATTTTTGTTTGTCTGTCTGTCTGTCTGTATGTTTGCTTGCGCATCACGCAAAAAATACTGCACCAAATGAGATGCGGTTTTCACAGTTGTATTGGTGCAGGTTCAACTTAAAAACTGGTATATGTTGCATTTACGTACAGGATATTTCTTTTTGTTTGCTTGCACATTACTCAAAAACTACCGCACGAAATGAGATCCAGTTTCCACAGTTATATTGGTGCGGTCCAACTTAAAAAGTGATTTATATTTAATTTACATACAGGGTGTTTCTTTTCGTATGCTTGCACATTACTCAAAAACTACCACACGAAATGAGATGCAGTTTTCACAGTTATATTGGTGCAGATCCAACTTTAAAAGTGGTATTGTTTCATTTACGTACAGGTTGTTTTTTTTTTGTTTGCTTGCACATCGCGCAAAAACTACGACACGAAATGAGATGCGGTTTTTATAGTTATATAGGTACAAGTTCAACTTAAAAACTGGTATATGTCTTATTTACAAACAGGGTGTTTCTTTGAACTATGGAAGATAAACGAGAAAAACGAATATAGGGGTCTGTATTGACGTAATAAAAATAATGATTGTTAGAATTTTTGTATGTCTGTGCGGTTGTGCGTGGTGAACTCGGAAACCGCTTAACGGATTTCGATGAAATTTGGTATGGAAGTAAGTGACATCCTGGATTAGCACTTAGGCTACGTTTTATCCCGAAAAAAATGTTCCCGCGGGAAGAGGAAGGAATTCCGATATATTTGTTACTTTTTATACTCAAAGGGATGGGATGGGACGGGATCACATGGCTTGAGTGAGAATAAAATGGGACAGGCGGGATATAACGGGACGGCACGGGACGGGATGGGTAATTCCATATAAAGTTACTCACGCAGACGAAGTTTGCGGGCAGAAGCTAGTAACTACTAAATTTGTTCATTCAACCTGTCAAAGCACGGGCCGGTTCGACATGCTCGACTATGTTCGTTTTAAACATGGCTGGCCCGAAATGTTGCGCGCCAAATTTGAAAAACAACATTCGCATTCGCATTCGTATTCGCGAATGTTAGATATGAATATTCGCATCCGCATTCGCATTCGCGAATGTGAGAAAACTAACATTCGTTACATCACTAGTATTAACTGGCAATATACATGACAGGAGTTTCTCTTACTAGTTACTAGTCAGCATATTTTTATTGGTCTACTGGTTCTATCAGAGCGCATCTAAAATATTATAATGCATACAGTATACACCCAACAGTCATAAGCCCCGTATAGTCTTTCGCTGATATGAAAATAACGAAGAATACACTATATATATACAGGGTATATCAAGACTGCGACCGAAAACGAAGCCTGGTGGTAGTATTAGTGATATCAAACATAATGCAAGTAAAAATTTCACAAAATAAATCGTAAATATTTTTTTTTTAAGTTTTTACTTATCGTCGTATTTAGGTGATAAATACATAGTTTTCCTAAAATAATGATGTACGCCTTTTTATTTTTTAAGAGGCAATGGTACGGTAGGGTTTAAATTACTATTTTCGCAATAACTAGGTATTTACTACCCAAAAACAATGATTTTCAAAAAATTGCAAAAAAAAAAACTGTCGGTTATGTTGCGAAATTTTTATTTGCATTGTGTCTGTAACCACTAAAACTACCACCCGGCTTCGTTTTCGGTCGCAGTCTTGATATACCCTGTATATATTTTCAGCCACAGGAAGTCTACTGCTGGACAAAGGCCTATCCCAAGGATCTTCACGTCGATCTTTGAAAGCAGCCTGCATCCAGCAACTTCCTGCATGCTAGGATAAACACTGCCACACCTGAAATACCCATTTGAAGGGAATCATACATACATACATACATAAACTCACGCCTTTATCCCCGAAGGGGTAGGCAGAGGCGCCACCAGGACACCCACATTTCGCCTTGCATGTTCCGTCCCATGATGTGATAGGGGGCGAGCCTATCGCCATATCGGGCACAAATTCCTGACTCCGGGCTGATAATGAATAGAAAATTCCAATACCAATCAATGAAGGGAATCAATACATCTTAAAAGTAAGGGTATGATATGTTAATAAACAATCAGTTTAGCTTACTTGTTTTTTTATACTTACATTCATTCTGAATTCATATATTCAATTCGGATTGTGGATTTTCGTAACGGAAGCATTTTTAACACGCTTTTATTATCTTTGCCTGTATGTAATGGAATCTTTGAAGTCGATTTTAGAGCACTTCAAAAACCTTAAAAAGTTTAAGAACTTTAAAAAGTTTAAACACTTTTTAAATTATTATTTTTATTACATAATTCCTGATTCAATACATGGTTCGCGACAGTTAAACACGCTAATGAATAGACACTTCGCATATTTTTACAATTGGCGCCATGGATACGCACTGCCGTAACTTTTGTGAACCTTGCGTTATAAAAACGCATTTTTATTGCGTTAAATATATCGTAGAATTTGGGGGCCAAAAAGCTCACGAATAGATAGATGTCAAGAACCAAAAACAAATAAGAATACATTACCGTTCATAAAATAGACAAAATTATAGTAGGAAATAACGTAGGAAATCGCTGGATGCAGGTAATTATATTTCATGTTGATAAAATACAGAAAAAAAGACGTTCGTATGATTAAATAAGGTTCTGAGTGGTAATCTTAATGTAGGGCAATTTAAATTAAACCGAATATTACTGTATAAGTAAAACTACTACTTAACCCGCATGAATCTTTAAGCCTTCCGTTCGGCCAGTGTGTAGAGTATGAAATTAATATGCCAGGTACATGCCATGGCTGGCATTCTGGCAGTCTGGCAGCCTGGCGTGGCATGCCATGCTCCTCGGATTAATTCAATGCGAGCGGAAATTGTGGCGTTATCTTCACGCTATATCCATTTAAACTCCCCTTCGTATATTAATATTCATATTTGCTTTTTCATCTTGCATGAAGCTATGACTTATTTTAGAAATTCTATGTACGGTTCATTAATTTATTTCTCGCCTCATTGGTTCACGAAGTATATGGTTTGTTAATAGTGATTCGTGAGGTCGTAAATTTAATTACCAAATCATAAGACGGATTTAACGCAACAGCATATTGGTCCTGTAGTTTTAACGAAGCTTTACCACTTCAGTGTTCATATTTTGCGAAGTTTTTGACATCATCTGACATAAAATTTGCAAGTCAAATCTATTGAGGATTGTGATAGCTCCATCATGAAAAATACTAATTACGCCACACTCATGCAATGGGGTAGCAAAGTCAAATCTTTCTGCATCGTTAAAAATACTTATTACATTAAATCAACTTAACTGTGGAAATTAGCAAATTGAAATAGTAGTAAGAGAAGCTTTCAATACTGAACCGACACAAGAGAACATAATGCACTGTGTCAATCGATCTTCGAACTGCCAATGCTCATGCTGAATATAATGAACAACTATTATTAAAACAAGTCGACATAAATAAACATTTGACCGTATTAAAGTGATTGTAAACCCAACTTTCGCTTCTATTAATCATTACTTGTTTTATATTGATGAAATAAGCTGTTTAGACTACGCATCGCGCCCGGTTTCAACCGTGTGACCTTTGGATATGACAACTAGATTTACTAATTTATTAAAAAGTGCGTGGTGGCCTGTTGGTAACGGACCATAAGCGACTGCCTACATGTTCACGGTGGTCGCGGGTTCAAATCCCAGGGCACACCTCTGACTTTTCGGAGTTATGTGTGTATTGATAGTCAATCACCACGCACTTTAACGGTGAAGGAAAACATCGTGAGGAAACCTGCATACCGTAGCGATTTTAAAGAATTTCTACGGTATGTAAGTCCGCCAACCCGCACTAGGCCAGCGTGGTGGACTATATGGCCTAACCACTCTCAATCGATTCTCTCGATTGTAGAGTAGGCCCGTGCCCTGCAGTGGGACATAATATATGGGCTGATATAGATATAGTTTTGTCCGCTAGTGCTAGTAAACTGAGACTGAATAATAAGACCTGCTAAAAATTTGTTTACTATCATCGGTAACAATAGCATTTCTATTCTCCTTTCACAGGATTCCAGAATGATTAGTTTGCAGCAGTCTGCATCCAGTTGTCTCCTAAGACCTGAAGTTCATCCAACGCTGTGCTTGACGGTACGTCACAACTGTTTCAAATATTTTCTATTATCTTACTTCACTGACAAAACACACGTTTTTAACTTTTTGCCAAATATTGTTCTAGGAAAAAAACGCATTAGATATGAATTATCAGAAAAAAAACGATGCGAAAATATTCCTCTGCTATCTCCCACAATTATAGGCACAAACATAACAACCGAATTCCGATATACGTAAACTACTTATTACTCAAAATGAACTCTATCACACCCCACCAAAGTTGCTTTTCGATCGCCTCAAGATCGTGAAAGGTGCAGTCCATCAAATTCGCAATCAATATTGTAAGAACATCTAGACACCCGTTAGTATTTACGAGAACAGGTCCGGTGGAATCTCACCGACGCCGGAAACACATTTCGTGACTGACACTAACGTTTGGCGGCCCATTTCGTCGGTAAATCTGCTATAATTACTAAGAGACTGGGGCTTCGGTGGTCGTAGTTTATTGGTCCTATAATAAATATCGTCATTACCATCGACATTATCATTATAATCACCAAAAACCAAAATCCTCATAATTTTTTCTACATTGTAGAAACATTCTATGTGAAATCTTCAGTGTTCTTAATTCATTAGCTTTTAAATACATATCTTGATTATTACCGTTGTGCTCATAATTATCATTATCATCTTCATCGCCAATATCGTTATTGTTAAAATTATCTGACATGATATGTAGAAAACACAATACTTCATAATTAAAACCAACGTATGGCGATTCATTTTCCTCGCAAATTCGAAAAATTACATTACTGATTAACTGGGCATCATTTGTTTTCTTCGATTTATCAGTTTTATAATAAACATCTTCATTACTATGTAAAGCATCACTTTAACCACTAATATCTTCGTCGTCATTATTACTTCATGTTAGAAACCGCAAACACTTCGTGACTGACACCAACGTTTGGCGGTTCCCTATATGAAAGGATTTTCATTAGATAATTACTAGCAGAACCTTGTTAATTGGGCTTCTTGCTGATGAATACGGTTTAGATTTTAAAAAGCTCTTTCATAATTGTAACCTAAAACAGCTAAATTAATTGATCAGCTGATCATCGGTCTCAGATACGAGTGTTTCCCATCAACATGTCCACTAATAACAATTTAAAAAATGATATCTACTGTTACCAACCGAGCTCTGTCCAAAATTTCTTGATCACAACATTAAACGTCCCACAGCGATTGACGATTGTAATATAAAATCTAGAATTATTTGTTTAAATAATACCTTGATTTAGCGGTTGTAAACTTTCCTAGTCAATTCTAGCATCTAAAAGTCAAACAGTTCTTGGAAGTAACTGATTCATACGTCGGTGTATGAAAGGCGTTTGCAGAAACTGGGTGACGGTAGCCGAAGATCCGGGTCAATGCACCCAAATAGATTGCGCTGAGTTTCGGCGATTAAAGGACGCGTTGCTATTATGGGTGTGGTTTCGCTTGTGTGGGTTCGAGTTATTGCAATCGATATTAAATTATGGGTGTCCCACCGCTGGGCTTAGCGTTTTTGCCATAAAGTGGGAGCATTTTGGATACAGTTCGCGTTGCTATGTGAGTTGGTTGATCAATGCATTTTGTTAGACTGGTGATTCTAATTTATATAGGAACTTATGAATTAAGTCTAAAATTCGACTCACGAAGTAAATTTACCATTAATATATTTTCGGTTTATTATGTTTTCAATAACTTATAAATTCAGATGCGCTGAAGGTCCATCTAATACATAACAATTGTTCATTCGATTATTTTTTTTGGATTTAATCTCATATGATTCTAAACCGAACTACATAACTTCAGTCTGTAATTAACTCTCAGGCATCCTAAAAGAGCAAACAGGAACCGTTACTAAAAGCACGTAAAACAAAGATTTGGACTTCGATCCGCGCCAGATAATTATCCAGATACATCGATGCTATCTCATCTGCAGTTCGCGGTTCGGATACCGCTCAGAGGGCGCAACTCAAAAGATCAAGAGCTACTCTTGGCACTCGAATTGTGGTTGGAATGATACCTTGTCATATTTTCGTATTTCTGACATCTCTTGTGTTCTATTACCGCTTTATTACGGAGGGAAGTGGACTATCATTTATAATGGTTTCTTAGATTTACGCGAATGTTACACATTGAAATAAAACTATTTTTTACGGATTTTATCGCGATTTGGTTTAATTTTTACATTTTTTACAATTGAATTGTAAATTAAGGGTAGTTTAATTGCAACAGTCACTGAGCGGATGACTAATACCTCAGTCCGCCCCGTGACCACGAAAGCTGTAAAGTAATCGAAACGTCGGGAAGTTAAAAAATGTAAAAATTAAACCAAATCGCGATAAAATCCGTAAAAAATAGTTTTATTTCACTATCATTTATTTCCAGCTCCTCCTATTAATTTAACTTTTTGATTGATTTCGTAGCGGGTTCAATGACTCGCTGAGCTTCAATGCTCAGTGTCATTAAAATACGTGCCGTGATGTTGATCCTGGCTTACATGAGTTGCAGTGGCAGGTATGAGGGTGGGACTGTCTCCACCTCTTGTGTTGCAGACGTCCATAGACTACTGTATCTGCTTACCATCAGGCAGGCCGTGTGATTGTTTGCTACCTTCGTTGTATAAAAAAAAACTTCTGATATTGATCATTAGTATTGTACTCAAAATGAGAGGACATTTTTGGAGATAAAAGAATCAAATGCTAGGTCTCTATGTTCAGCAGTGGACTTTTTGTAGCTGAATGGTGAGTAAGACACAGAAAAAAATGGTTTTTCTCGATCGTGCTCATACATTTAGTATTACAAATAAAAAGATTCCTACGAATTGAGAAACTCCTTTTTTGAAGTCGGTTAAAAATGACTTTAATAAGAATAATTTACGGATTGTATCTGGTTCGAGATTGCGTTGTTTCGAGATTTAGATTGGTTTCAAGAGTAGCCTTGTTTTTCCAACGCGAAGCTTCAAAATATCCGGAGTTTCGGCATTACTGCCAGGAGTTCGGCGTTGCTTTTCACGTCTGACCGGAATTTGTTAATCTTTTTGTACAGATTACGAAGATTAAGCTATTCGTTAACATGAAATACTAGATTCGCATCTAGGCAAAATGAGCTGCTCCAATCCAAATCAGTGGAATAAGGTTTAAAGTATCGCTGATGTTTTAAGTTACGTGTGTATCTAGTTAATTATAGCTTTTACGGTAAAAATTGTTAGGAACCTTATGGATTTGGAATAGAATTTGATTGACATGATTTTAATACAAAAATTGTTTGATAACCGGAATATTATAAAAACGTATCTTGTACCTGAATCTAACCAGGACCAAAGATCATAGGTAGCTGTAGCTATGAGATAGTCCTATGCGCTTGGAAATTCTCTGACAAAAATGATATTGAGAGCCTTAAACAAGCTAAGATACAATTACCAAAAAGCAACCCAAAGAATCCTGTTCTTGTTTTACCGTAAACAAGACAATAAATAAAACTTACGAACGTGTTTCAAATATGTAGTGAAAAAATGTTAAAAATTCAGCTACCGCCTCAGCTCATAAGTCGGTGAAAGTAGCTCCCGCGGTGCCGTATTAAGGCATTTAATATGATTTAGTTGTATGTGCTTAAAATATTGTTACTTAACAGAGCTCGGGAGAGCCGTTGTGAATGAAAATAACCTAGTTTGAAATAACCTATTTTTTAGACGTATTTGTAGCTTTGGTGGGCAGTAATTCTAGTGTTTTTATTTGGGCATACAATAATACATAGGTACTTCATGAAATAAACATGTTTATACGCATATAATCATACATATAGTCATGACGGCACCCTAAAATACCAAGTCTTGTATCGCGAGTACCAAAAGCTACGTGATACTTTTACGTCTCAACCAGCCTGACCCAAATCATTTGTGAGTCACTCAAACATTTATCCTGCTAAGAAGATCAAACCACCGGACTCTCAGGTTTATAACCGGCTTCTTACTAATTACTCCATAAAGGCAAACCGTTGTACTTAGTTGTGGCATAAGCCGTCAGGATGGACCCCGATCAATAGTCTAATTAAATCCATAACACAAACACAAATACTCTATAAAACGATAATTATTCAACAAACAAATTACTCCCAGCGACCCGAAATATAAATACCCACTTCAGCGCATTAAATACAGTTATATTAAATATGTACATAGTGCATACAGCCCAGTTATGTTACTCCGTATTAAAGTGAACGGGGCAAAAAGTCGCGACGTCCCGATGTGAACTCATTAACTTAATATAAACGCTGAAAGCCGCCTGCCTTCCCGGAATTGGCGCAGTATAGTGCAGCGCGCAGTGGTTAAAAAACGACCTTTTTATATTGAACGGTAAAAACAATTGCGTTTATTTATAGTATTATACATTGGATCATCAGTTGTAGTCTTTTTAATAAAATATTCAAGTAGATAACTAAGTCATCGCTTTAGTAAATGAAGCAGTTTGAGTGTAATTGTGTCAAAAGCTACACATGTATATTGCTGTTTTTTAAAAACTAGCAAAAAATAATAAATAATGTTTAATTTACGTCAAATAAATTAATATAATGTCCCATTTGTTATATCTAATTCGTTCTGCATTGTAGGACTTGATTTACTGTTTAACACTCGACTAAGCCACTGTCTGTGGCCCGTCGTAGTGGATATTTATAACCCGACAAAATTAAATCAACTCATAACGTATGTTGTGACCGTATCTCGATCGGCCAACACGTTTCGGCGGCGTACAAATTGACAAGTTTATCCTGTCAAATAGTGGTGGACGTGGAAACACAATCAGGTGATACACGACGAATGCAATTTGATTTATTTGGGTTATAAACGAATGGGCCGGTTTTTAGCGATCCTTCATAATAAAAGTATTCACGCAGTATTTAGAATTTACGATTTTAATGGTTGTACGGTTATGCTTAGATGGGTTCACTTTAGTAATAAACTTCTATTAGTTTTCTTTTTGATTAATTATGTTGCGGTTTGAACACAAATTATTGACTTCGAGTACGACCGAGTAGTAGTAGTAGACGAGTAGTAGCGACCTCGCCGAGCTTCGGTAGTTGGTGCTATTTCAGTACATGCCACAGTCTGATCTAGGATCTTTAATCCTAAGAAATTTATTGATATTAATATTGACCATGTACCCGAATGTGTAATCCGAATAATGTAATAATAATGTAATGTAATGTAATGCTTTCTATTACTTGGGGAATTTTTCATTTCTTACCACCGAGCCTAATACAAAGCTTCTTTTTAATCTACCTCTAGGTGGAAACTTTGCGAAAATCGTCAAGTAAATCGGCTACCTCTAGGAAATGCTATTCTTGGATTATTTTATTTACGTCTGCATGTTGTTCCATTTCCAACCAATCCTTGAACTACTAAAATAACTTTATTGCAAAAACAGCCAGACATCAGAATTGAACTGAAAGAATTGAAGAACTTAAAAATAAACAACACCAAACGAAAAGTATGTATACGGAACATCAAACCCCGGTTCACACTTGACGATCCCTTAACGATCTCCATCATTGGGCAGCGCAGTGATCCAATTAATAATAATAAACGTGCAGCAAAAACAACGTTGCAACGTGCGATTTTTGGGGCCGAAATCAGCGCAAATTCCTTCGCATTCGAGGGCAACGCTCTGAGATACAGGTTCCCGCTTATTTTGCCCAAAAAAGTCCTTGATAGCCAGGGCGCAGTCACACGGTGGGATGTTTTTTCCTCCGCATTATATAAATTGGGAGCGACCGGTCCGTTGATGCCTTCACTGGTGATTTTTCACGGAGATTGCTTGTGGCATTTTTTTGCCGTTTCGCGACATTAATCTGCTTGTGTGAATGTTTCGTTGGTTGTTTGTTTTGGGGCTCATGTATCGTTTTTGAGGGATATCTGCCTCTACTTCTATCTGGATCAGCCCATATGCGTCCCACAGCAGGTCACGGGCCTCCTCTACAATCGAAAGTACGATTGAGAGGCGTTAGGCCATGTAGTCCACCACGCTGGCTTAGTGCGAATCAACTGAATGAAATTAAATAAAAAGTAATTATAATGGCTGTAAAATTAATGAATTCTAGAAAATTATGGACAACGGAACAAATGCACGTCATATAATAATAGTACAAATTAATGTGTGCAGGTCACTTCCAATAGTTTGCTGTGGATGTCTTTGGAAGAGGTGTGTTCATCAATTGACTGCCAATTTGCTTTAGTCTATTGATACAACTCTGTCTGCTAATAGAAATATCACTATCGATTATCAATTATTGGCCTAACCACTCTCAATCTATTCTCTCGATTTTAAAGTAGGCCCGTGCCCAGCAGTGGGACGTATATGGGCTGAGACAATACAATATCAATAATTAATTATCATTGAAATATCGATAATATTTTAGCAAGGTGCCGTGGCTTTAAAAATAATCCAAGTTCGTAATGTACTTTGATACTATGGTACTACAATTGACTATTGAAGAAAGTTGTGGCAAATAGGAAACCAAAAAATAATTATCTGTGTGTTAGTAGTTCATAGTATCGTTTTCTTTAATGCTAAAACATACCATGATAAAACTTCCACACGAAAGAATTCCACATAGGAATTTCGTTATTTGAAGGACATGTATTTTATATAATATGTATTTATTTCGAGTTCATGAGACGAAAAAGTCTCTCTTAGTTTCTGATACGATACATGCCTTATATACAGGGTATATCAAGACCGCGACCGAAAACGATGCCAGGTGGTAGTTTTAGCGGCTACAGACACAATGCAACTAAAAATTTTGCAAAATAAGCGCCGGATTTTTTATTAATTTTTTTTAAAAATCATCGTTTTTGAGGGTTAAATACCTAGTTTTTGCAAAAATAGTAATTTAAACCCTTACGTACCATTGCGTGTTTAAAAATTAAGCGATGTACGTCATTATTTTAGAAAAACTAAGTTTAATCACTCAAATACGACGATATGTAAAATATAACAAAAAAAATTGACGATTTTTTTTATAAAATTTTTACTTGCCTTGTGTTTGATATCACTAATACTATCTCCTGGCTTCGTTTTCGGTCGCGGTCTTGATATACCCTGTATAAGTATAGGGCCAACACTGTGTACATAACTGTTTGTATTTACAATTTCGCATACCTTTTGATCCAAATAACAACAATGAAACGTTATCATCTCATCTCATTTACCACCCAAGACGCAGTAATTAACCGATTACCCACGAGGGCACGTATGAAATTATAATTTAATTACGAGTCGACATTCAAAATGTCCGACCAATTACTCGCTTCTCGATAAACGTTTACAAGTAACGGGAACAACGAACTGAAAACTTAAGGGATTTTGATCATTTGTTTTTGGACTTGATTATTTTAAGTCCTTATTGCTGAATGTCTATGTTTATAATTAATGCCTC
This sequence comes from Deilephila elpenor, assembly GCA_949752805.1. Classification (NCBI taxonomy): domain Eukaryota; kingdom Metazoa; phylum Arthropoda; class Insecta; order Lepidoptera; family Sphingidae; genus Deilephila; species Deilephila elpenor. The sequence continues at coordinate 12,011,524 of OX457107.1, read as the reverse complement.
TAGTAAATAGTTACGGCAAGTGAGCCAAGTTTTCAAATTGAAAACCATCGTAAATAGCTCTCAGACCTAATCTTGCACTCGTCTAAATTATGGCCTTGTATCATCATCATCATCGTCAACCCGTTGCAGTCCACTGCTGGACATAGGCCTCTCTCAAGGTACGCCACAGAGCCCGGTCTGCTGCTTTTCGCATCAAGTCGGTGCCGGCCCTCTTGTGCAAGTCTTCCCGCCATCTGGCCAGTCCGGACGTCCCACGCTATGTTTGCCATGACCCGGTCCCCACTCCAGAACACGCTTACTCCAGCGGCTTTGTATGTAATAGGTTAAATACGTTGTTAAGTAAATGAGGTAGACTGGTAAAATTTTATTCTCATTTTGGATTTAGAGAGAACGCACACAAGTTGGTTCTAGTAAACATTGATTTGACAGCCTCTGCGTCTCGCGCAGTGGTTTAGACGCCGGCTGCGAAACAAGAGGCCGCGGGTTCGATCCCCGCACCGAGACAAATATTAGTGTGGCCCACAAGTATTTGTCTCGGGTCTGGCTGTTTGTGAGACCGAAAAGTCTCTCGTTGCTTCTGATACCTACGACACAACACTTAATTGATCTTTATGTGGGGTCAGGACTATGTACGTTCATACTGTTGGGTATATTTATTTATTATTATTTATATTTAAAGTCACAAAATTATACTATAAGCCTTATAAGCTCTGCAGAAGGTTGTTTTACGATTGACAGCTAGGTCTTAGTCAAGATACGCCAGCGTTAAACTGAGAATTCAATAGAGTATAAAACACGCTGTAAAACAAAATACTTCTATTTTACTCCAGTCTATAAAACGGGTGAAAGCACTGATTAAAAATATATATAAGGATACAGAAAGCGTATTTGTTATAATGAAATTTATCCCTGCGTGTAAACTGTGGTCGCCGACCGCAGTCGCGTCGTGGGAACAGTCGTACTGCCGCGCGCTACCGTATCTCTGCGCAGATTCCTCGACAATTGGGTCTTTTTGTGGACCATTTTTGAATCAATTTCCCGTGGCTTTAGGTGTTAGGTTTATTAAATTATTGATTGAAATATGGGTATTGCGTGGTGGAAGTAAAGGTGGATTTGCTGCGTTCGTTTTTAAGTTGGCAACCCTAAGTTACGTATTTTGTGCTTAGTTCAAATGACAACAAATTTAACGTTACCCATGTATGTGTATAGGGCAATATATGGTAATTATTAATCAACCGCATTTATTATTTTTTTATTTTTACCATATCGCAAACACAAGCTTCCTTTCCAACCTTTATTTATTCCTACTTTAATTAACTTTTTTAAACCTAGTTCAAAGTTCGAAATAAAATGTAATTGCGTTTCTTATTGTTACTATTTTTCAGGAAAAGAACACAATCGAAAGATTCAATTAATGATTACCACTCATAAATACCTACAAGGCTAGCGCTCACAGAAACAATCGTAGGTGCTATGTCAGCCTTCCAATTCATGTTTGCGGTTTTCGTAATTTTAAAATCGATTTGTGTCCGGGGGCGATCGCACTCAATTATAGTGCTGTGCTTTGGAAACAAATTTAAATCGATAAAACGTAAGTTCTTTAATAAAAGGCTCTAATATATTATTGTTTTAAACGAAGTCTGTATACGGGCCACCTAAGTACAAATTAAAAAAAATGTGAAAGATGCATCTTACATATTATGATAATTATATAATATCTATAAAGACATATTATGTATTTATAGATATATGTGTATACATAATATGTTTTTACGAACCTTTGCGTATCTACTGTCAAGCACAAATCTATCCATTGATAAATATTTTTATAGGATTTTGAGTTTAGATCATTAGACTATACCTAGGTACCCTGAAACTATTCTGTTCACATACCATTGCACTGAAACGATTCTATTATGAACTCATGCGTTTCTTGGTCATTCACTTCATGTTGCATTTATTTATTAATAATTTAAAAACACAATCGATAAAAAGAACACCGACTTGCTCCCAATTTCAACTCAAGGCAACAAAATAATTTTAAACTAAATATAAAATTGTAAGGGTCAAACACTGCCGGCGAAAATGCAACGCAATTTACAAATCTCCAGCATCGACGTGTAAAATAAACAAGTTTCGTAAAGGGCCCGATCGAGAAATAAAAAAGGGTACAAAAATATCGAGCTCAAAATTTCACCTGTCTCAGTCATGTCATGGCGGGAGATAATGACCACGTGATACACTGTACACGCTGGATCGGTTTCTGTGGAACCTGTTGCGTGCAGGCGTGGACTCAGGATGGACCGTAGGGGACAAGACCCCCGAATTAAAATGTTTATATGTCAAGTTGTTTTTTATATCTGCATGAAAAATATCGTGCCATTGATACGCGAAAGAAGAATTAACCAATAAATGAAAATTTTAAAATACTTTCTTCTGTTCTTGCCTCTTTACCCGGAATCAATGAAAATACACTTTTGATTCGCCTATGCCGTAGGTGCTTAATTAACAAATTAACATCACGTAAACTAGTTGCTTATTTACCTGACCAATAACTTAAAAGTGAGTACAATTGAAAAATATAGGTAATAAGATTATTCTTTATTTTTCTTTTCGCCTTCAATTAGATTCTATAAAATTCCATCTGGTTGCAAGTCTGCAGTGATATGGCATCAATGGCGTGTCGGCTCTGCCTGCGCCCCTGCGGTGTCGGCGCGAATATGTCCACATTAAACATGTTATAAAACACTTGCACAGAGTAATAACCAAATTGTGAACGTGAAGTTGACGTAATAAGGTGTGGATCATTGATAATTTTTCAGATACTTACAGTAACTGAAAGTGTATTGCGAAATAACTAAGCAACCAAAATATCTTTTTTTTTTGTTTCATTATTATTAACAAGTATTGGAAATTAAAAGTTGGGGGGCAAAATGGCTCGGAAAGTTAACATGAAATTAAATTGTCGAGTGGAGACCATTTTACCCTTGATGATACTTGCTTCATTGTAAAAATCTTTTGAGTGAGTTACTGTTTATTCTGTAATATTCATAATATAATCCACTGCAGCTGATTTCTGAACACAAGAAATCGTAGGATTCTTACACTCTCCTGAAATCCTTGCGGGAGGCCAATATTCAGCATTCCTCTATGCAGCAAAAACCTCTTCACTAAAGTATATAAATTATATTGTTGCGATTATAATTGCGCACTACTCTGCATGCCCGCAGGACCATCTCATTTGATCTGGAGCGGCCTCGTTGTTTTTTTCTTGCATTTCGTACGAGTTTCGGCAGTCGCATGCCGCGTTGTGGGTCCGCTGACCAAGCCGTGGAGGTAGATTTACTGGAATGTTATTTAAGTATTATTAAAGCAGGATTTTAGTGGGATAAGGAATTGGTTATAGCTTGAACTGGTTGTCATTTTATGCTGCAGTCTTAGAATCAATGAGTGATGTAAGTTCTCTGTATCGATTATCGCACAGTTCAACTTACCTTACTGGTTAACATATCTGATAAGGCAAAGGATATCGTATTTTTGCGAAGTTTTTCCTTTTCTGCACTTTATTACATAGTTTCTTCGAAAGACAGATAGCGAGTCACAAATCCAAATAATGATTCGTACTAAAAGAAGATTTGAATTAGTTTGCAGTAATTTTATTTTTCTTCATGTCACATCTAGCTAAATTGACTCCGCGTTCTCATCCAACCTGCATTATGCACTTTGCAATTATGTACCGAAAGTAATTGCGTAACGTTCCCCGCAAAAACTTTATGTTAAACAGTTAAAAATTCTCTTAAAATAATGAGTAGGCGCTCGTAATTGGACGAAATAAGGGAAATCGACATTTTTTTAATCGCAAATCTTTACGTGCCGGCATTCGGGGTGTTTAAGACGCTTTTTAGTGGAGCTATAAGAAAAATGAAGTGTTTTTATTTATTTATTTGTATACGAATTAAACGAGTGACTGGAACTTGTTGACAGGAATTAATTACAACTGCCTTCAAATAACTAATCACATATGACAGCCACAGAAAGCGCACTGTCCAATTCCACAATCCCGCATATTAATCCAAGGATTTCTACAATAACCTTATGGCTGTGTTTTACTATAGGACCATAAAACAGTAACTTATTTTAAATAACTTATTTTCATCTATTTAGTCTAAAGCCTTCTACGCTTTGGCCTGTGATGTGAACCAGTGTGATCCTGGGCTTAAATCGCAGGGCAGTCACGCTGATATCTTTGAGCTTTCCGCATGACAATTCTCCCATGAGTTCTCCGGGTCAGTTTGCGTTTCCTTAATCTCATCGTGAAACGGAAATAATCGTCGAAAAATGAATGTTCTAGCGGAAACTTTGCCTAGTTACCACGCTGTTTTAGTGTAACTCAATTTGAATACTTACTAGTAAAACCTATATCATATATTGTTTTATTGCTGGTTTAAAAGGTTTCTTCAACAACAAATGCCCTTAATAATGTTGAAAATGTACTCGACAGTCCTCCTGTAATGGTTGCCGAAACCGGTGTGCGTCCGACGTCGATTTTATTCGACTTTTTTATGGGTTATTGCATTTTTATTAAACGTCACTTTGCTTAATCTTTGGGTATTTTTCACTGTGTCTTTATTCACATTTTGTTATGTTTGGGAATTAAAGTTTTATATGTTTGAAAAGTGTTCATGGGTTATTAAGTAAGTAATATGTTATGTATTAGAATATATATACGCTTGGAATTGTAACGAATTCTTGGATGGCACGAGCATCACTTCTGTTTACCCCAATAGGTAAACAGAAGTACATATACAAGTACAGATGCGTTTACAATATAAATAAGGTCTTAATGTATTTATATCAATAATGTTCTGACACTCCGTGGCGCAGTTGGTTAGACGTCGACTGTGAAACGAGACGCGGCGGGTTCGACACCCGCACCGACACAAATATTTGTGTGGCCCACAAATATTTGTCTTGGGTCTGGGTATTTGTGAGTCCGAAAGTCTCGTAAAAAGAAATCTCTCAAAGTTTCTAATACCCACTACAAAATACACAATTGATCTTAATGTGGGGTCAGAACTATGTATGTGACTTTTGAGTGTATTTATTTATTTAATTCTTTATTTATCCCCCCTTTCTCCCTCACATTTCCCATCAATTTTAAGACCTTCAATGACAATGATAACTTGTCATGTGAGCCGTTCACTTATTTCTCGAAACTGTATTATTAAAGAAGTTAATGTAAAAGGCATTGTCAGGTGCTTGACGAAAACTCAAAAGCGGCTATTAGCAATTCCAGAACACGTGTTTGCAGGTGTCGGTATAAAGAGCCAGTGGGTTCGGTTCCGTGCTCGTAATTGGTCGGATGTCGATTAAATAATTTTGTTAAACACTTTAATTCACGCCCGGATATTGTTTTATTATTTTCTGTTGCTTGCTGGTTATCGGTATTCCGGTTAAAAATCAACTAAAGTTAAAATTAGTTTGTAATTTTTCAAATTCTAAGGTCTTTCATAAAAATAAAGATAAGATAAAGACGAAAGAAGAAAAAGGAGGTAAAATAATTATAGTATCAAGTATGAAATAGTATGCTGCTACCACTCTAGTTAGGGCAATTCTTTTCTACAGTATACAAGGTAAGAGTATACTCTTATACAGGGTATATCAAGACCGCGACCGAAAACGAAGCCAGGAGGTAGTATTAGTGATATCAAACACAATGCAAGTAAAAATTTTACAAAAAAAGTCGTCAATTTTTTTTTGTTATTCTTTCATATCGTCGTATTTGAGTGATAAATACATAGTTTTGCTAAAATAATGAAGTACATCGCTTTATTTTTAAACACGCAATGGTACGTAAGGGTTTAAATTACTATTTTTGCAAAAACTAGGTATTTAACCCTCACAAACGATGATTTTAAAACATTGTAAAAAAAATCCTTCGCTTATTTTGCAAAATTTTTAGTTGCATTGTGTCTGTAGCCGCTAAAACTACCACCTAGCTTCGTTTTCGGTCGTGACCTTGATATACCCTGTATGTAAGAGGCTGCCTGGGTAGGTACCACGGCTATGTCTATTTCTCCCGCCAAACAGCAGTGTAAATGCACTGTTGTGTTCCGGTTAGAAGGACATTGTAGCCAGAGTAACTACTGGACATGTTGAGACTTAACATAATATGTCTCAGGATGGAGAGCGCAGTGGAATGTCAAACATTACTTTGGAAATCATACTGACGTACTCAGATACATTTAATGTCAATTAAATCATTAGTTAGAGTAGATTATACGAAGAGAACTTATAATAAGGAATAATTTAATTGACATTACACGTCCCTGAGTGCGGCCGTATTGTTTTGCTACTGTCCATGAGCAGTCCTATCGTTTACCATCAGGCGAATGGCATGCTCGTCTCGCCATTCAATGCAAAAAAAATATATAGTAATTATTATTAGTGTAGATAGTAATATATTTGGCTCTGCCACTTTTGCAAGTTGTATGGTTACCCATTAATTAAAACATCGATAATTAAACATCTCCCAACTCTAAATTAAAGGAACAATTATCGGATTATGTAATTCAATACATCGAGATCAAGTTACAATCCAACGAGCTTCAAAATGTGGACTTTGATAACGTTTAGCCTGATGATCAAAATTTTTGTAAAAACATAAGACGCTACTGGTTTATCATACGTTTCAGTCCGGTGTCGATTTGCCTTACCTTACGTGGCTCGACAGTCTTTTTACCGTGGGCAATAAAATTTTATTGATTATTGTGTTATTAAGAAGTGTTTGGTCGAAATAACTTCTCCATTTGGACTTTCGAATTAACACTTTTTCCATAGTAATTACAGGATATTATGTGTGATGTATTTCGGCAGTGGGGAGGTGGCGGCGCGTTGTAATTTATTTCAATGGCTTTTACATTAATTTTTAATCGGCACACATCTTTTTTGCAAATGATGTGGCTTATATGTACTGAAAATTTGTCAGTCTGTTTTTCCTGCTGGTTTCAATGGTCGACGGGGTAAAGAAGTTCTCGAGACGATGTGTGGAGCAAACGGAGCTACTATTAATTACTTGCTAATCCTTTTGGCTCTATAAATCTTAACAAAGTTTTACATCCGAGCTAGTTAGCTAAAACTTTTATTTCTATTCATTGCTTTGGTGAAACAGTGTACTGATTCCGCGTTCTGGGCGACTTTACTTACCTAACTCAACCGTACAAAATCACTTGACCAATTACCCTATTCATCATTACTATTCTAAATTATCTATGAACTGCTCTGAATTTAACGCTGCAACCTCTGTATAAATACTTTATTGTAAACTTGTTTTAAAAGAGCAACGCTAGAGTTTCTTGCCCGTTTTTCTCTGGCGAAAACAGCCTTGTGAACCGGGTGGTAGTGGAAAAAAGTGACTGAATCTAAATAATGTATGACATTCCATGGGTTCAATAAATATTTTCATTTCATTTCATTTCATTTCAGTTGTGGAACTTCAGTTGAACCATAACATCCACCAGCGTGCCAGAAGGCCATACGGACATATTAACTTTGGCCTTTCTCGAAAAAAACTAAGTCGTTTAAAAAGTGTTCTCGGACTGAAAAGTCCTTCGTAGTTTCTGATATCCACAACACTAGACTTTACGGCCTTATTTATAGAGATTTAAAACCTATTTAGTTAAAGAATGTTTTGTCCCTTTCGAACGACTTCAGAGTTCAGTTTGAGCGAAGAAGACAAAACATTAGGTGACTAAAATATGTTTTAAATGTGTCTATGAATAAAGTGGTAAGTGTTCATGATCTAAGTATTTGGTGTATGTATTTTTTACTCCCAGGTCCAACGCTAAATAGGTTGACTAGAAATAGAATAGTTTTTATTAATATTTACTCCGTAATAATAGTTATAATTATTAAAAAAAAGTGCCTACGAGATTTTATAAAACCACACCCCCTTAGTCATCTAGTACTTATTATTTGACATCAAGCTTTATAGACGTTTTATTCTCAAAAACTGATGAGCTCTCAATACGTTGCCTCAATAGCAATTGGTAGACCTAACTAATCTGGTCTATTGTTAATTGAGATTTTTCTTATTTGCAGCTCAGTAGATTTTGAACCTTATTTTTATTCAATTAAGAGTTATTACAGCTAAACTCATTTAGATTTGGCTGATAGCTCGGATCATGTCGCTTCAGGCATACCTGTCAAAATCAGGTCCTATTGTAAGAAATAAAATTTTATTACGGCAAAAAATAATGTATTCGTTTAAAGTCTAAATAACTTGAATCTTAGTTGTGCTGTATAATTAAACTCCCATTTTAATTTAGTAATGCAATAAAAAGTAATGCTTCAATTTCTTATTGCTCAGTTTGCAGTCAAAATTGATTGTAGTACATGAGAAAGCCCATGGATTTCTTTTGCTAAAATAACAGGGATGCAAAATATTTACCATGAATGATCAATTAATTGATAGCTCAGAAAATCTTGAGGAAGGTCTATGGACTTATTGTGAGTAAAGAACAGGAAAATATTTTAAAAAACTCGAATTCTATCTTTGAAACATACGTAAAGTAAGACATATTTATTTTGCATATAACCAAATTAACAATTTAGATTTCTAATTCCATTATTACAATATTCTTAAGGCTTGTCTGTTATCTATATCAGCCCATATACGTCCCACTGCAGGGCACTGGCCTACTCTACAATCGAGAGAATTGATTGAGAGTGGTCAGGCCATATAGGCCACCACGCGGGCCTAGTGCGGGTTGGCGGACTTACATACTGTAGAAATTCTTTAAAATCGCTACGGTATGCCGGTTTCGTCGCGATGTTTTCCTTCACCGTTAAAGTGCATGGTGATTGACTATCAATTCACACATAACTCCGAAAAGTCAGAGGTGTGCCCTGGGATTTGAACTTGGGATTTGAATTTGTCTGTTAGGTGTTCAAGATTCCTCTAGTTTTCCCTTATCGTTTAAACATTTAGTTTATAATGTATCAACTAAAGATTACGTATACTGCGTGGACAGAATTCCTTATAAAGATTGTAAGGCACTGGATGTAACAGCTCATAGTGAGGATATTTGAGGAGACATAAAATATTTGTGTAATAGTGGACTTTCTATGACTGAAAATGATGATAGTATAGAGAATTTAGAGAGTCAAAAAATGCACGATTTGGAATCAAATCAAAATCATCGCTTTAAGGAAGCTTTGGTTGTCCCCGCTAGGCGTTTTTAATTAAATAGATATTTAAAAAACAATGCGTGCTACCAATTGCGTAATATAAATATAAGGAAGTCGTTATTCAAAATAATAAGCAGTTTAAGTATTATTTTAGCGAAACACTTTTGTGTGTGATTGTACTCTATTATGTTGTTATTAGTCTAGGCTTTTCGAGTACTAGATTTTGTAACGGTTTTTAATTTAAAGCTGTTATTGATTGTATCTGCGCTAGGAAATTTATCTACCAGTCCATAATCATAAATATTATAGATTTCTTCTTGAGCCTCGTTAGTTGGCATACCGCATAGGTTAATGCTATATTTGCTCATAAGATATTCGCATTTGATTAAATAGCGCTTGCTGTCCTTAAAATCTATTATTCGTCTACCTCGGTGGGGTAGTTGTACTACGGTATGATTACAAATCTGAAGTCTCGGGTTCAAGTCCCGGGTCGGGTAAAGTGATATTGGATTAGTCTATTCATTATCAGCCCGGAGTTAGGAATTTGTGCCCAATATATAAATTTTAAATACGTCAAAGGTTTCATAGTTTTATTGTTTATTGTTAAATCGCTTAAAGAGCTTAACCGTGTCAATTTTAAAGTGCTTACAATTTTTGACGTCATTCATTATTATATATATTTACCTGTACATGTGTAATAATAGCCCTATAACATACATAACCACCACACCTGCACCTCATAGATGGAGGCAGAGACTATGGATGTCCACCTCGCTCAATCCTAGCATATACACGTCCACTTTCATCGACCTCCTCCTGAATTCTCATCACTCGATAGTACCTCCAACGTAGCCCTAATTTAGTCCCATGGTAACAACATCAAAAACTTCTCGACACAAGACTCGATCTTAGTGTGGAGTCAGCACTATGTATGTGACTGTTGGGTGTATTTATTTATTCTCAAGAATCTTCATAATAGAAAAACCGCAAATTCGTTGGCGCTCCGGCCGTGGTGAAATCGCTTAGTTTTTGTCTCGTTCGTCGATCACGATAGACGGCCGGTAACACGTTAGCACCTGACATTATCGCAGCCCAAATACTTGGGCCTCTGTACACGGTTTTTGTATAGTTGTATGAATTTTTATATGTTAGTTTTTTTTTTGTTATGAATGGTGAGACGGGCATGCCATTCGCCTGATGGACAGTAACAAAACCAAACAACACCATGAATTACAAGGCAACGCTTGGCATTCCACTGCGCTCGCTACTTACTCTGGCTACAATGTCCTTCAAACCGGAACACAACAGTGCATTTACACTGTTGTTTGGCGGGAGAAATAGATATTGCGGTGGTACTTACCCAAGCGGCCTCTCGCATCTGAGAGACCTGCCACCACTAATCAGTAATGATGACAAGTAGAGCAGCTCGTTTGTACAATACTATTGAGTTATTACAAAGGACACACTGCTCTTGTCACCCCGAGATACTAAGGCTAGATTCCATCATGCTATTGTAACGATATTTTCGACTTAGATATCAACGTAATGGTTTCTTAGATTTACGCTAATGTTACACATTGAAATAAAACTATATTTTACGGATTTTATAGCTATTTGTCCGCCCCGTGACCACGAAAGCTGTAAAGTAATCGAAACGTCGGGAAGTTAAAAAATGTAAAAATTAAACCAAATCGCGATAAAATCCGTAAAATATAGTTTTATTTCAATTAGATATCAACGCTATCCAGACACTGTGTATTTCAAAATAGGCTGCGGATCGTGGCATTCTAGAGTCGATTACAGGTCACGCATTTTTACGTACAGTTTGGAAAACTTTAATATATTACTTGGGTTTAGAATTTGTCTCCGGCTTGGCTATAGGCTTACCTTAGATTTCGCTCTGGGGCAGAAATGTTTCCCTGTGGATAGCACTAGAAAGGCTTAGAATGATAATAATTTATTGCCAGCCGACACAATTGCCAATACAATGTTGGCCTTATTTATTCCTTCTACACTTTACACATCGCCTTGTAATATTTGACCAAACGTTTGATCCACAACACATAAACAATGACAGACATGAGGTATTGGACACAACTGGTCCACAACACTACCGTTAAAAAATCCCATTAACAAGGTATGTGGGCGATAGCTACGTCATCGCCATGCCAGTGACTTGGTAACTCTATAGAAAATGCCAATCTGACGCTGCCAATTGGCACTGAGCCGTATGGTTCTAGGAACGTGACGTCATGTAGCCCGGTTTGTATGTCCTATTATGGTATATGCGTGATAATCTTTACATGTACATAAGTTATCGATGGTAGATAACTAGTGATACATGGGTGCTGCTAGAGTCGGTGCCACCCATAGCTAACTTTGTCCTAATAGGCCTTAAAGTGGCGACCATATCACCTTTTCGAATATAAATTGATATATTTACAACGCAAAAACATTTTTTTTGGCTTGGCTTTTGAAATAGAACCCAGGACCTCACGGGCTACAAATTTGAATATTCTGCCTTTAATTAGGCGAGAGGAAAAATACTTTTTGTAATCTATTTGTAAGACTCGTAAATCTACATTTTTCTGCAAAAATTTAAACATGTTAAGACGTGTTTTACATATTTGTAATATAATGCAATAATACAATTATTTTGCAAATGTATTAGTTTAGCGAAATATGATAACCGCCATGGACTTTGTCCGTAACATTACGCCGGATGTCATTGACACCGACAGAATCGTATCTATTATGTAAAATGGGGGGTGTAAAATGAACTCTATAATGAACACTGGAAGTACATAAAAAAATACTATATTGTTTCATTGGGTACCGTCCTATTATAAATAACCTGTACACTGGCCATCAGCGTTCCGAAAGGATTGCTAATTTATTACATACGCACTTTCAGTCTACTGCTGAACAAAAGCCTCCCCCAAAAAAATCCAGACTGCACTGTGGAAACTGTTCTGCATCCAGTGACATCTTGCAACCTTTATTAGGTCGTATTTCCTTTAAGCATCCTGTGGTAGGTATTTCTTGGTGGTAAGTGGTCTCCATTAGATAACCTATTGGCAACATCAACCCTTGCCCAATGATTATCTCATGTTTTCTACGTTTTATATTTCTGTTTTGGTCTCGTAGGTATATGGTTCTCCTCCGTAGCTTATTTTTCTTATGAGGCTTGTTGTGTCACTACATTTCGTCACAGTGTATTATCGCTGTTAAGCTGCAACACAACAATTGAAGTCTTCGGAATTAGGCACTGGAGAGATGCAGGATCCCGAACGCTCTCAGCCGTGTTAGATTCAAACATACCTCGCGATACAATGAGGAAAAAAAAACGAGTACGATACGTCCCGAACTATTGATCCATCCATAATATATTCTATGCTGGTTTGCAAATAGTGGTGATACAAAAGTCCCCCATACAGTACGAGGAACGCTTTTCCGACATACCGTTGTTTTTCCTTGTTTATCGCGTACATTCGCTAATTTCCACGCGTTTTCCTCAATCATAAAATGCTAATTTGAATATTTTGCTTTGGCTGCAATAAATTGTTTAGTATTCATCGCTAAGACTCCTTTTGAATTGAAATCGTCCTTATCTGTCGTTTTATTGCTTTTTGAAGATTATTAAGACATTCATATAGTGGTTTCTTAGATTTACGCGAATGTTACACATTGAAATAAAACTATTTTATACGGATTTTATCGCGACCCGTGACCACGAAAGCTGTAAAGTAATCGAAACGTCGGGAAGTTAAAAAATGTAAAAATTAAACCAAATCGCGATAAAATCCGTATAAAATAGTTTTATTTCAACATTCATATAGGTCAATTAGTATCTAAAATCTTTTAATTTTTATAGCTTTTTGTATGCAAATTAATGTATTGCTAAATTAATTGCACTGCACTTACGATCACATGATAAATAATCAGTTTGTATAAAATATATCTGTCACGTTACAAAACTGGATCTCACTGGTGGTAGGTCTCTCTTACCATCAGGCGAATGGCATGCTCGTCTCGCCAATCATTGCGTCAAAAAAATACAAACAGTCACACACATAGTCCTAACCAATAAGATATAAGTCTTCTATCTTGACAAATAATTTTAGATCGCATAAACGTTTGTCTCAGTGTAAGGATCCAACCTGCGGCCTTTCGGCTCACAACCGCCTCTCCAACAACATCGCTACGAAGGGTCTCATTGTAAATAAACATTGTATGAAATTTCTCCATCATTCGTTTATACTGAAAGTGAAAACGCCGGCACGGTCGGCCGGACACCAATTTGAGCGGAGTTAGTAACCCGCTCGTTATAGCTTTATACTTGAATGATTAGAATAGAGCTTCCCAAACCTTTGGTCTAGTAAGCTCTATGTTTGTTTACCCTTGTTTTTAGAAGCGGCATACTTGATGGCAAGTTATTATAGTCGACTTTGAAGATCTTAATTACTTGAATCGTAAGTGCGTTACCAGATTCTCAAAATAGGATAGTACGTGGATGGGAGGAAAAAGGGGCAATGGATCCTACAATTTTAGATAGAGCCCCTTTACTCCTTATTATTGAATTTAAGTAAGATGCACCTTTACACTTTTTCAGAATCTGCAATGTAAGTCATGATAAGCTAAAATCACATCCACTACCGCAGACCCTCAATTATTTTCAAAGACACTAGACACTTGCTAGCCACTCTTGCCCCCCGGGAGTCAATATAGAACACTTTGAGAACCGCTGCCTCATTAGATTAGACATTGCATCTGCGGCCGCGGCCCTGGGAATTTGGACAGCCTTCACGGGTTCACGCGTACGGATTATGGCTTAACAAGTGCGTTGAGAAACTATTTGTGGTACTTATGTGATTTGTACTTACGAATAAAATAACGTTACATAAATTCGCCACAGTGATGCACTTAATCCAGACACAATAGTAAGATAGGCGTCGAGAAATAAACGAATGTGATTTTCTCGGCATGCCGTGGGGCTTCCTGTTGGAGATGGTACTAACATAAAGTGGCTGGATGCTGGTCATTTCCAACAGTGTGTGCTTCTATGTTGAAATCCTTGGGGCGGCTTATGTTCAGCTGTTGACTATCTGTAACTGAAAAGAGACACAGTGAGAACATACGCTATTTCCGGGTAGCGTCCGCATGCTATGGTGGCGAAGCCGTCAACCCATGTTGCGTTTCGGGCTTAATCTGGATAATTGTTTTCGATCAAACTAGCACAATTGTGTGGACCATTGACAAACCATTTCTTACAACTCGATCACTTACCATCAGATGCATTGAAAGAAAGAATAAAGATTTATTGACACAACATGGAATGCACAGAAGGACAAATAAAATGTTGACGCAGGAAGTAGAAAAAAAAATTAACAATTAAAAACTAACATATGTATAAAAAATACACATAGCACGCCCGCATTGTGCAACTGGCCATCTCAGCATAAAGCAGCGCAGCGCAATCCATTACACAGCGCTGGTTTTCAGTGGCCTCCTATGTCTTGTGGTCACTATCATAAGTATAAAAAACTGCGCAAGTAGTTGGAGTGCACGCGGCATGCAGTGGAAAGTGTGGCTTAATCAAAGCCGTCGCGCCGGTCACTTTCGTGCTTACGACATTTGGCGACATAATTGGGTTGCTAACAATTCGAGAGCACAAGCTTCGCGCCACAGGCAATGCTATGCTATAAAGTTTAAAACTACTCTTATTTTGCATAAAAAAAGGCAAAAAGTATTCGTCATAAATTTTGTTAAAGAAAAGGCGAAATGAATTCTCAAAAAGTTTAATAGTTCACACTTCACATATATTAAAATATAATTGTTCCTTATCGTTACTTTTTACAAAATTATTAAATATATATTCTAACTTATAACTAGTTATCAAAATATACAATTCTAAATTTATTATATACCGGGTATATCAAGACTACGAACGAAAACGAAGACGGATGGTAGTTTTAGTGGTTACAGACACCAAATGCCAAAAAAGCGACATACTTTTTTTTGCAATTTTTTAAATAACATCATATTTCGCTGGTAAATACCTAGTTTTGTGAAAATAGTAATTTAAACCCTTGCGTACCATTGTGTCTTTAAAATAAAAAGGTGTACATTATTATTTTAGGAAAACTATCTATTTACCACCCAAATACGTGGATAAGTAAAAAAATACAACAAATTTTTTTTTTTTTTAGAAATTTTCAGTTGCATTGTGTCTGAAGTCACGAATACTGCCTGGCTTCGTTTCCGGTCGCAGTCTTAATATACCCTGTATAATCGACTTAAGAAATAGTTCACATATTTTTGAATATGCGTAATCTTTGGTTGATTGAATGTCCATATTGACCTACAGCTACATTTTACATTACTCAGAATATACAATTTTACCTCAACATACTTCTTTGTTATATATTATCAAATGGAAATTCGCCATAGACCTTTCCATACTTTTTTGACACACCTTCTGTGTTTCTTTTTGCGTGAATTAACCCTTTAGCGAAACCGGGAGAGTCCAGGTGTTGCGTATCTTTTAAATGGTATTTTATTTATTTCTTAGATACTGCGCCAGATGTTATTAATCTTTCTTTTTGCATTCTATATCGGTTTCACGATTCAAAGTGCACTAACGGATATACTACTTATACCTGTGAAAAACTGGGAAGCAATCCATGCATAACCCTGGCTGTCCCCGACAGAGGGTGCAGTAGAATTTTGTGGCTTTACGAACATTTCGACTTAAACAATGTTTGCAATTTTTTCTCTTGTACTTGCCTTTGTCGTTTCTAGGCAAAAAGGCCAGTCCATGAATCCGCTCACCTGTGTTTAAAACATATAAGCCGTCAGAAGATGATTCAGAAGTCTTTTTTACAGATGGTTTGCCAGTGTTCCTGCTATGTTTTAAGAGATTTTTAATAATCTCTAAACGAAAATCTAGGAATGGTTTGCTTTTCGCACCGCTATCGGTCACTTTTAATTGCGCATTGAACATCATGAAGGAATTTAAAAGCATCAGTTCCATGATGTATATTATTATTTTCTTGTACCAAGTGGTTGACCTTTTGATGAAAACATAATACGCTAGCAATTGATGGTTTCTTTGAGCGCTTCTGTTATTCTTTTTGTATTCCACTAAGACGTTCGGTGTGAGAGTCATCTGGCCATGCTTGTTACATTCGGCTATTTTGGAATGGTGTTCAGTCGTGATCATCACATCTTTCTTTTTGTGTAGGCTTTTTGAGATGCATACACCGTGTGGATTATATGTCGTAGCACTCTCACCTTCTATTAGTACGGCGTTCCTGAGCACATTCTCAAATTTCTTTGGTCTTAACTTGCCGGTGACGTATGTGCGTTTATTCAATAACGTCTCTGCCAGGGCAACGGTAATGAACCTTTTGTCCACGTAAAGCGAATGCCCCGCGTCAAGGTAATCCTCCATAAGCGACATTACTATTTCATCGAAACGAAGGTGAGCTGCGCCCTGGTTGTGCAGTTTCACTGTGATCCCATTGGCATCAGTCAGTTCAAACATATCGAACCCCAACTTATGACTTCCTGTAACTACTCGTTCATATCTTTCGCGGCCCTCCCAAGGCACATAACTTTTGGAAACAATTAAGTTTTTAGTGGGATACACAATATTTTTAATTTTCGAGTTGAAAAAAATAATAATCGGTTTAACAAATTGACTTTTGTCTGTATCACTGCTCGAATCTGGGTCCAAAAAGACAAAGTTGCTCAGTATTAGTAGAAAGCGGTCTCGGGCCATGTATTGCTTAAATTGGAAGGTATATAATGGATCTGTACTCCAGTAATCATTGACTTTGTGCAATTTGACATGTCCCATATGAAGAAGTAAGGCGATGAACACGCGAATCTCAGTCTCGTCAGTATCCCGCCAATATTGAGACCTACTTTTGGGTAGATTGTTTTGTGACATGGCTCGTTGCCCTTGGCTGTTGATACTCGTAGTAAGAATAGACAAAAATTGAGCATCAAAAAATAAGTTGAAGTAATCAAGTGGGGTTTCGGCTTGGCCGACATTGTAATATGGAAGACTGGTGAAGGGAAAAACCCTTAGAAATCCGTCGTCACCCCATTCTCCTGTATCTGCTTGGTTGCTTCTATGCTCGGTATTATCATCGTCTTCTGAAGAAGAAGTGCCGTATTCTTCCCTGCAGACAAATATATATTGATTGATTTTGAGACACTTAATATAAAACATGGAAAGTGTACATATCTGTCTGACAAATGAACTGTTGCGAAGAGCGGTTTGAGATTAAGATCAAAGTATACGAGTATGAAAATGAAAATATTTTATTGAAACCGGATTCCAAATAAATACAAATTATAGATGAATATGAATACACCCAATAGTCACATTCATAGTTCTGACCCCACGCTAAGATCGAGTCTTGCGTCGTAAGTATCAGAAATAAGTGACTTTTCAGTCTCACAAACACACAAACATTTATGTCGGTGCGGGGATCGAACCTGCGGCCTCACGTTTCACAGCAGGCGTCTAACCAACTGCGCCACGGAGGCTGTCATTCAAATTCAAATGAATAATGCCTGTTAAACAGCTTGGGCCATTTTAACAACATAATATTTTTGAACATGTTTATGTTACTACAGTACCAAAAAGATGTTCCCAAGTAAAAAAAATTAGCATTTTAAACCCGTTACCTACTTTTGAACTAGGTATATGTTTATGTTACCATACAGCGCGCACTAATGAAATCGATTCTCCACGTGTTGACTGCGGAGCAATCACACGCAAGGCGCGGTATGGAATAGCCCCGAGCAGCACACATGTTTAGTAATACATAATAATATAAACACACATTCTTTCAACCGATTGCACAATAATTAATGTAAACTGAACAAATTATCAAACAAATAGTGTTAAAAACACTTACCAGTCACTATTCCAGGACACGTCCATACTTTCAGTAGCGTTGGCTGACATTATTGTTCACAAATGCGCAGTACGCACAAGTTGTGTACGGTGTGCCGCGATCCACGGACGACTAACTTCACTCTGCTGCTGACGTCATTTATATAAGCGGGAGGTACCAGCGAGCGGAACGACCGTGCGTTCTTACACACGCCAGCTGTGTTTTTCATTCCTAAAACATTTAATCAAACGATTCTGAACCTTATTTTGTTTAAGTTTTATTTTTCGCTTTATTGGTTTACCACAATTGTTACACTGATTATAGTAATTATACACGATTACCTCTAAAAAAATAATAAGCTAAGTGTACAATTTTTAACAGTAAACACTACATGAATATGAATCAATTATGTTAAGGTTAGTCAAAAATCTAGTATGCATTTCATTAGGTATTAGTTATTTAAATAGAAACACAAATGTTTAGAGTAAACCTAAAATTATACAGTTTATTGAATAAGATTTTTAAAATTATTAAGGGACCCGCCGAAAATATCAGGCTGATGCTTACAAGAACTGTAAAGAGTGCAGAGTCTGGGAACTGGAGAATTAGAACCTGGTTCTATGAACCGTTAAAGTACGTCATTACGTAGGTGTGTAGGCTTGTGTTGGAATTGATAAACAAAATAAAACAAGCGTCGATACTACGGACCGTCATTTTTGTCCCGCGCGTAATGAACGTTTTAACCACAGGTGCTTTTCGCAGCAAATGTGTTTATTATTAAAGGTTTAAGTAGATAGTAGATTATTATGCTGTAGTGGTTTATAATTAATATGTAGCGGCGGTAAAACAATGAACTATTCAGCTGGGCCGTATGATTTATGTATATGTATGGCGTAGGACAGACGAGCGTGATGCGCCAAAAAAAAAACATAAGGTGTGCGTGTTTCTCAATCAACACGTTCATACTTATGGACACTTTTACCGAGAAAATTATGTATGTGTAATTTATAAATATTTTTTAGGATTTAGGTGTTATTAAACTAGTCTCTCTTACGTCTATAGGAGTACGTCGGCAATGTGTGCCTGAGCCTTAACATTCCAGGACCTCGACCAAGGGGTAGACCGAGAAAGCGCTGGCTTGATGTCGTCAACGAAGATATGAGAGTCAAAGGCCTTACTGACCTGACCTTACTAACCGGGTGAAATGGAAGAGACTCAGCCGGAAGGTGGACCCTGGCACCGGCCGGGATAACGCATAAGCAGAAAGTAGAAAATAAAGAAACTAGTCTCTCGTAGTTTCTGATATCCGCGATACAAGACTATAACTCACATTGATTTTTACTTTACCTATATCAACGCAATACACTTGAGATGCAAAATTGACAAAGTTTAAGTTATCTTTATTGATGTATATGGGCCTTAATACTTTACTGTGAATAGGACAGGGCTATGTTAACTGCTGTTGAGTGTATTAAGAAAAGTCTATTCAAGAACACGCGTACAAAACACGTTTTAATTGAGAGCTACACAAACACACGGTGTGTTGCGCGATACCTGCATTAAAGTAATATTTATACATACATACATAAACTCACGCCTTGTTCCCAGTAGGGGTAGGCAGAAGTTCGCCTGGTAGCAACCAGGACACCCACGTTTCGCCTTGGGTTCCGTCCCACGATGTGATAGGGGGCGAGCCTATCGCCATATCGGACACAAATTCCTGACTCCGGATTGATAATGAATGGATAAATCCAGTATCACTTTACCCGACCCAGGATTTGAACCCGAGACCTTAGATTTGCAATCATAGTGTAGTACAACTGCGACCACCGAGGCAGTAATACTCATAATATTTATTTATCGACAGGAATTACAGTGACAATAACTTCATACGTGTTTTTTATACTAAATATAATTACATATACAAACCAATAAATGTTTTGATGTCCTAAATCCGAATATGAAAATAAATGAATAAATACACCCAACAGTCACATACATAGTCCCGACCCCACACTAAGATCGAGTCTTGTGTTGTGGATATCAGGAACTACGAGAGACTTTTTGGTCTCACAAACACCCAGACCCGAAACAAATACCTGAGGTTCACACAAATATTTGTTTCGATGCGGGGATCGAACCCGCGGCCTCTCGTTTCGCAGCCGGCGTCTAACCAACTGCGCCACGGAGGATGTCTAAATATTTTTTAATTACGGATTAATCACATAAAAAATAAACAAAAATCTTTCGCCGGTGGATATTCTAATTACCATCAGGTCATGAAGTCCCTCTTGATTCAATATATCATTGTCTGTAACCATACGTCTCTTCATGTGTGTGTGTGTGTGTGTGCGTGTGTGTGTGTGTGTGTGTGTGTGTGTGTGTGTGTGTGTGTGTGTATGTCTGAGCAACTATTTATCAACTCAACCCCTCAAACGTGAGATTTAGGCCAGTGTGGAGATGAAAGGAAGTGGCCAGCGTCCCCTCCCTTTTAAGCAAACACTTGGATACTAACACTGACCCCTAAGGGCTTTAAGTGTCTTTTAGTGTCTGATTTCATTGATTTAAAAATGAATGCAACTTTTAAGGGTGTCTTGTTGGTTTCCTGTGTCCATATGGGGTCGTTAATGTTTAAATTATACTTGCTTGTTACTAACCAATATCAGCAGTTGTTATTTTTAAATGGACAACCAAACGAATTTTCATAAAGTGTAAAATGAATAATTACGGAGTCTTAATGGAATAATAAGTTATTTTTTTAAATTGGAATAAGATGATAATACTCTAAACATCAATTAATATATTATTGGGATAGAGCTAGGCGTAAAGCTTATTCGAAATCAAGGTACAAGCGCGCATATAATATTATGATAACGTGACGTCATATATTGTTCATTAAGAAAAGAATATTAATATTGTTTTAAACATATTCAAATGACATTTTTATTCAAAGTTCTTAAATCAACATTCGCACACATTAGCGTGCTAATATTAATTAGGAATATTAATATTGGGTGGGGTGAAGCATTCCAGAATCTGCTGTTTGAACCAAAACAGCTCACAAAATAAATATCCTATTTAAAACACAAAACTTCTATGTAAAATTGTAAAACAACGCTAACAGGCCCGTTATCCCGGCCCGCAGTATGCAAATGAGTAGTACACGATACATTGCTTTCACATATCACTGACACTTTCGCATCACGACGCACGCAGCTTCCGGTACTTTTGATCTAGATACCACGATTTAATTATTGATCGGTGATTTTGACTTACTCATCATATTTTTAATGGTGAAGTGACTGCAATGCTAAGTATCTACCGGTGAGAAGTGCTTATTACTGCCTCGTGCCTGTGACTGCCTCGGTGGCGTAGTTGTACTACGGTACGATTACAAAGCTCAGGTCTCGTGTTCAAATCCCGGGTCGGGCAAAGTGTCAGGTATTTGTGCCTATTACATTATGGGACGGAAAATACAAGGCGAAATGTGGGTTTTCTGGTATCACCTCTGCCTTCCTCTTCTAGGAATAAGGCGTGAGTTTATGTATGTATGTAGAAGTGCGTATTATGATGTTCTCTCGTCGTTTAAATATGGCAGCCTGCTTGAAATATACATATACATAGGCTGAACCCGAAATATACACGCATGGGTATAGTGACGGAATTTTCACCATCCTATACCACAGTGTGTGGGGATACGAACATAACCTCTACCATTAGCATTTGAGTCTGGTAATTTGATTCGCAACCAAACGCAACACAAATCAATTACATAAGGTTGCTTTTTTTTTTTTTTTTGTTTTTGGCTTCTGTGACGTCACTTACTGCCCTTGCGGAAGACCAGCGTTGGTTTCATTACCAGCACAAGCTGAGGATGAGCCGCTTTGTGACAAGCAATACTGGTTTTATAGGTTAATTTAAATAGTTATAAGTATAACTGTAAACCATTGCTTGTAACAAATGTTTTCTTTCTTTCTTTTTTTCTGTGAGATGGTAACAACCCCCGTCAGAGCGACTCATTTTACTTTAACTTTATACAGTAAAGCTCTGCTACTATTTATAGCGATGTAAACTCTTTGTCATACCATTATAAAACAGACGTCTTCAACATAGAAACGCATTTCCTTCTTCTAGTATTTGAATGCAGGTCAATCGAGCTCAATTTTCTCACCCCGCTTGTCACCAAGTGCATGGAACCCCTCATATACAATTTATTTGTGTGTCCAATTGAATAAAAGTTACAATATTTATCGTCCTTTCTTTCCCACGAAAGGACAGGACATTTATATCATTGTAACAATTTCTTTACTCGAACCATGTCCCCTTTGATTCGTTTTTATGTAGATTTGTTTCCTTTTGCTATTCGAGATAACTGTAAATAAAATAGGAAATGTTTTATTCCATTAAATCATAGTCAAATTGTATTTCATTGGGAGGCAAAATATACAATAAAAATATCGCACCGAAGTTTTGTTGGTACAGCTTCACTGGGCTACATTGCTAAAGACCATTTGCAAAACTTTATAAAAACAAAAATCCTGACAAATTCAGACGACTTATCCTGTGATAGGTGAGGTAAGAAATAACCGTGGATATATGAATCGGCTACGCGAAAAAATATTGGAAACGTATAGTACGTTTACAATACTTATTATTATTTCAGTTTGTCTATATTTTATGAGAATATACAGCCGCCTAAAGGTTTGTGTAATGGCGCAATCCTGATCCAAATTCTCGCCGTTTACTCGTATAATATATGTATAGTACTATACCTAGGTATAGTACTATAGCTACTCCGAAAAGACCATTCTTTCACAAACCCTGCGTAGACTCAGCTCATGTTTGCTAGCCCGCGGTATTAACTCCAAAACATAACATTACACCAGAATTTATTTAAAGACCATTACATGGACCAAATGATCTATTTCCGTTGCAAGAAAGTAAAGAAATTTCGTCACAGTTTTAAAAGCAGAAGGAAGCCACTGACTTCTAATCTCACGCGGTGGTTCAATGACCTGAAAATGGAAAAAAAATATTTGGCACCCGCCCGATGCTTCTTCGTGACGTCCCTTTAATGTTTTAGGGTTCAGTGCGGCAGTATCGGGTGTCGAGAAACACGTTTAGCAACCTTTGATATCCAAGTCATGTTTTGAAAAAATAAAAATATTGAGGGAAAATATTTCAATATTTTGGGGACAATTGTTTGAGTTTGATTGTATTCGATTTAAATGAGAGAGTGGAAGTGAGAGATCAATATAGAACATAAAATGTTAATGGTATCAGCTGATTTGCCTTACCCCGTAGAAGAAAAATCTAACAGAGGAAAAAGTAACATTAGATTAAATCCGAGAAAACGCAAACGCATTAAGACGTTGCGTCGCGTCGGTCTGAGTTATCTTTCGGTGCAGTAGTTACGGAAAGTTAACTAGGTTTGAGCTAAGTATAGGAAAGTAATAACCAGCCCCAAATAGTTATACTGATTTGAGACACTAGTTCTGTTTAAAAGACTTCATAAATCTTCAACATTTTTACAGAGAAATTTCAGGCATGTAAGTTACCTCGTTATGTCTTCCTCCACTGGTCAAGGAACTAATACTTAAATAATGATACGCAGGTGGATTTGAAAGAGGTTGACCTTCTGCAAATGCACCTTAGATCGTTGCCCAGCAGTTCCGTCGTTGAGCATAAAATAAAATAAATAGCATTCTAAACTATTAATTTAAAGCTTAGCTAGAAAACCTTTGCTAAAACTACAGAACCTCACTCATTCGTCGACGCTTATAGCCCGTCTATTTTTATTTGTACGCGAAAATAACATGTAAACTAGATTGACTGATGTAGAATGAGCGACACGTGAGCCGACACTGTGATTGATCGTAGACATGCATCGAACAGCGGGTTCGAATCAGAAACAACTCATCTATAACTCAATTAGCTTAATGAACAAAGAATATGAAATGCAACACTTTCATGGGCACCTATGACAGTTTTTTGCGATCGTGGATGGCACCCCATATGGGAGAGGTTTTAGAATTCCAAATTTCTGTAAAAGGAATTAAATAATACACCCAATTGTCCCATAGTCCGAACCTTAGAGTATAAAGTTTTGTGGGTATCAGAAACTACTAGACACTTTTTGGTCAACACCCAGATCCGTAAATATTTGTAGGCTATAAAATTTTTCTCAGAGCAAGGCTCGAAACCGCAGACCCGCTTACAGCACATCACTATTAAAATCGTTGGCTTCCAAATCAGCAGATGGCTTCCAAATATACTTTGATGAATGGCCTCCATATTCAGGAGTTGAATTCCAAGTTAAAGCATATACGTTAATGAAGAAGCTATACGTATTTATTGATTAGTAAGTGTTTGTCGAGTGTGGCAAATGAGCGGCCATTCATTAAACGCGCACGTTTTTAGTTTTATTTGCAAGTACTTACTAAGAAATAACATCCTGTGTATACCGCGTACCGTCGGCATAATACGTAATTAATGATTATACATGGGACAGTAATACTGTTAATAATGAAATATTTATTTCCTTATCGTTGTGGCAGTTAAAAATGATAATGCGGATAATCATGTAGTAAAAAAACCTTTTTATATGTATATTCTTATAGATTTTTAGTAATATTTGATAGGTTATTGAACTATTCGTTATTGAAAAAATATTGATTTATGGCAATTTAAGCAATTATTTAAAAATATTTTTTTTACATTAGATTCGTATTAAATAGGAACAAAAATATTCCAATTCTTAGTGATTTAGATCAAAATGTTGAAAGCTCAAAAATGCATAAAACCAATTAAATTCAATCAAATATTCAAACTGACAAATTGGTCCCAAATCATGAGAACTCTAAGCATCATTTTAAAAACGGCAATAAATATTAGACAAATAAGTAAGACAATGACCAGTATGGTGATTATTTCGAAAACGATTATCTTTCTGCTGTCCGTACACAAATGCTGCGTGTGGGAAACCGGTGCGGGCGTCATCGCTAATTTAGTGCAAACACATATGCAAAATGCGATATTTTTTACTTGTGTTGAAATGCACTTGTGCGTTATATAACACTCGCGTCCGGCCTGCTTGGTTATTGCCTATTGCTTACCGTGCAATAGGTTATTGTTAGGTCAAACACCTTAATTACACATGGAATCTTTTTATTTATTTATTGTGAATTGAAATTAAATTAAATGCATGAGAGGGTTTATCAATATATAATTTTGTGGCACGTATGAAGATACCCGGTTTATTAAATTGTTTTAGATGCACATTATTTGAAGTAGATCTTGCATTGCCCATAGCTCACTTTATCTGAGAGTACATTGAGAGCTAAGCTGTGGAATGCCTTGCCAGCCTCCCTGTTTCCTCCCTCATACAATTTGGGTATCTTTAAATCGCGAATGAATCGTTACCTTCTGGGTTAGCGTGCTTCATCGTAGACTGAATCATTGCTTAACACCAAGCAGATCGCGGTCAAACTCGAACCCATTTAGTAAAAAAAATGGAGAGTATATTGAGAGTAAATCTAAAGATTAACCTTTTAGTTCTAACCCCAAATTAAGCTACATGTCTTGTGACCCCGACATTAATAACTACTAGAGATTCCAAACACAATATACAGACCAAATAAATAAAATTTTGGTATCACAAAAACCTTCACCATACTCTACGAAATTTATTAATCATGGTATAAATGTTACTTCACCTTAAAGTTCATTACCACTCGGCTATAACAATGTACAGAACTCTAAGTCCAATACCCCACAACAACCAAAGTTTACGAGGAAAGGTCTACAAGACATAAGGTAAGAGAATTATAACACTGACATTACTGCTTCGAAAACGCATACATCATGGAACCTAATTAGCGGGTCCATTGTGTAGCGGTATTTAACAGTTTGTTTATTCTAGTTCATGTTTTGTTTAGGGTTGGAAGTAACTAAGATTTTTTTTTTGAATAGTCGCAGATTTTAGTATCGAAACGGTTCTGAACAGCACTTCTTGCCAGGTGTTATCTTCGTTGAGTCAATCTCTCTCTCTCCTTAGCCACAGAAACTCCACTGCTGATCTTAGGCCTCCCCCATGGATCTCTACATAGACCTGTTGGAAGCGGCCTTTATCCAGCAACTTCCTGCAACCTTAACCAGGTCGTCCGTCCACCTTGTGGGTGGGCGTCTGACACTTCGCTTGCTTGTACGTGGCCTCCACTCTAGAACCTTTCGACCCCAGCTGCCATCGGTTCTACGTGCTATATGCCCGGACTACTGCCACTTCAACTTGCTAATCCTAAGGGCTATGTCGGTAACCTTTGTTCTTCTACGGATCTCCTGATTTCTGATTCGACCTCGTAGGGAAACACCGAGCATATCCCTCTCCATAGCGCGTCGAGTCAATCGCTTAGAATTATTAGACTGTTAAAACCATTATAATTTCCCAGCCCAGTAGGTCGCTAAGCTTATGCCAGCGTCAGCCTCGATGAAGTCCCTTCGTGCAGGTGGTAGGACACAGTAGGCACATCAATAAGTGTGACAAATTCTGTTTTGAGGCGCCACAGTCACAATCGTACTTTGATTGATAAGCCCGCCTTTCCAGATTTGTCTTGCAGCAGCAAACACCTGTGCGAAGAGGGTAAGGTGTCTTCCAAACAGGCCACTGAAGTTGACCATGGGGCAGGTGTTCCGAAGGTGAGATGTATTCCGATGGATAGGGTATTACATGCCATATAAATGGTACAATGGTATTGCCTAATGGAAGGCGTACAGTGTCCACTGAATGCCCAAGAGCACGAACAATCTTTGGGTTATCGTGTATCGTGGTCGCTTTTGAAAGTAGATGACAAAATAGAAGGCAAGCAACGAAATGATTTGGCAATCCATTGAACTTGAAAAAAAATTGCTGTTCATCTTCATTTTACAGATTCAAAGAGTTTCACAAATTACAGAGTACAATAATGCCAAAATCCTCACTGTTACATTATCTTATTTATAGTAAATTTTTTCCTTACGATTTTTTTTATACTACGAGCGTATCTTACGTAGAATTTGAATCCACGTCATTGTAATGAAATAATCGATCACCTGACAATTATCAATAGAGGCCCAGATCTTTTGAGTCACACAAATTACATGATATGATGACAAGAGATAAAAATTCCTAGTTACAATAACTGAAACGTGATGTAATTATAAAGGGAATTCACATTATCCATAGTACTATGCGATTAAAGTATTAGAAATAGACTGCGATAAAATACTTATGGTAAAATGAAAAATCACCTTTGGCTAGTTTTATCTATAGGTCCAACGGTTCGACTTGATAAGGATGGATTCATTCACAGAAAACAATGTCAAGTAACGTTCGTGTGTTTTGTTAGAAAATAACTGTAATAACATATAATGATCCAACCCATCAACAGACCACTGCCGGGCACGGGCCTCTACAAGCAGGAGTTCGATTGAAAAGGGTAAGGCCATAAACCACGGGTGGGGCAATATCGGCATCGGACTTTACATACCATAAATATTAAGAACCACTTCTTATAACCGCTCGACTGTCTCGGTGTCGTAATTGTACCACGGTGTTACAAAGCTGAGGTTCGAATCCCGGGTCGGGCAAAGTGTTATCGGATTTTTCTATTCATTGTCGGCCAGGAGTCAGGAATTAGTGCCCGATATGGCGATGGGCTCGCCCCCTATCACATCGTGGGATGAAACACACAAGGCAAAATGCTGGTGTCCTGGTGGCACCTCTGCCTACCCTTCTGGAAAAAAGGCGTGAGATTATGTATAGTTTAAATGTGTAAGCGAATATGTACGCTTCTTATATTTGTTAAACAAAAAAGACTATGATTGTTAAAGAAATTATCAATGTAGTAACCAACCCTAGCTGCATTCATTTATCAGTGGAGAACTAAATTAGTATACTAATATGGACGTTGATGATCTGTCAAGATTTAACTACTCGGATCTAGTTCTGCAGTAACAATATACTAAACAGTTGCGAAACCATGAAATAAGATTTATGCAAACAAATACGTCTTAACAATTACTTTTGAAGAGTTTATCTTGTTTTGTTTTGTGAGGAATAATTGTACGTACATATATATAAACTCACGCCTTTATCCCAGAACCGGTAGGCGGAGATGCCACTAAGAATCCCACATGGTACATTTCGCCTTGTATGTTCCGTACCTCGATGTGATAGGGGGCGAGCCTATCGCCATCTATCTATCTCTATATCAGCCCATATACGTCCCACTGCAGGGCACGGGCCTACTCTATAATCGAGAGAATCGATTGAGAGTGGTTAGGCCATATAGTCCACCACGCTGGCCTAGTGCGGGTTGGCGGACTTACATACCGTAGAAATTCTTTAAAATCGCTACGGTATGCAGGTTTCCTCACGATGTTTTCCTTCACCGTTAAAGTGCGTGATGATTGACTATCAATACACACATAACTCCGAAAAGTCAGAGGTGTGCCCTGGGATTTGAACCCGCGACCACCGTGAACATGTAGGCAGCCGCGTCTGGTCCGTTACCAACAGGCCACCACGCACGTCTGGGTGTTTGTGAGACCGAAAAAGCCTTTCGTAGTTTCTGATCCTTTCTTAGTATGGGGTCAGGACTTTGTATTTATTATTATTATTTATTAAATACATATGTATACGCACAAGATTGTAACGCCTTCACGCCCAGGGTTTACGCAATCCTATCAAAGATACAGGGAAATTGGAAATAGTACTAGTGCATTGTTTACATAACAGCGGCGCACGGTGGGTCGAAACGGCTATTTTTGTGACATAGGATTTTTTTTCGGATTTTCCCATTTTTTTTCACGCCAACGTTTTGATATTATCATTCCTTACACTATTCATTCTTTGTATTTTTTTGCTTAACCCTATAATTTCGGCATAAAAAATTATTTTAGGTTTTTAATGTATGGAACGCACTATAAAAACCTAAATTTCTACGAAGTCCTGCTAGATCCTGCGTTAAAACCTTATTTTTCTGAATCCTGGCCAGTTCTACTTTACTTGTACATTTCGAATGTCTGCATTGACTCGCAACTTTTCCAGTTATAGGGATCGGAAAAATGGTAAAAATAGTACTATTTCTAATTTTGTAATTGACATTTTAAGTCAATTTAACCACAAGATAGTAAGACAAAAACATTGTGGATATACAAACTATTATATAAAAATCTAATAGAATAACACAATAGAAGTAAATAAGTAAATATTTATTGGCATAATTGGTTGTTGTACCCAAAACATGTGGTTACACAATTAACGTAAACACAGTAATAAATCATAAATGCAAATGGACCACCAGATGGCAAAGGATTACTTTCAGTCATTAACACTGATGACATCTGGAGATTACAGGTGCATTTAGTTAATTGTTTTACAACTACTGTTTGTTTATTGTCTTTAATTAACTAAAACAAAACAAACATTCTCGTGATATCGATTGTAAACATGTTTTGTCCTTTTACTTAGTTCTATCATTAATGAGAGCATCTAGGGCAATAAAATTTGTTTATTGCCCAGGGTATAAAATGACTTATATTTTGAATTCGTTCTTAATGTACATTTATCCGTACTACGATCCATACCATTTTATTTTGAATCCTTGTTTCGGTATCATGGAGGGTCTAGTTACTAATCTCGATATGTTTGTTGTTTTAAGAGACCAGCTTGGATCTCTATCAGATAGCAAAAAACTTTCTGATTTTCTGCAACAGAAAATAAACGTAACTGAAGAAAATAGTGTAGTGCTTCAAAAGTTTTGTGTAAAATTCTGTTCTTCTATAACAGCTAGATGGCAAAAATGCAATCGTATATTTTCTAACTTTATTAAAAAAAATGGTGATTGGCTAGAAAGTGAAATAATTTGGCCTAAAGGACTAAAATTAAACGAAAGACACGAAGAACATGAAGTACATGAAGAACACGAAAGACATGAAGAGGACTTAAGTCTTGAGAATCTGTCTCCATCCACATCGAAAGCTTCTACAGCTTTGATTTGTCCCAGAAAATCATTCGATGATTTGTCCAACAGACAAAAACGAAGACGAGTAGACCAAATTCAAAATAATTTGTCTCAGGAAGAATTAATTGCAGCTACATCAAATACACTGAAATGTAATGGACAAGAAGCCATCGCTAATATAATAAACCATTTACTTAAAAATCCAGAAGATATAACAAAAGTGAATAATTGCTTGAATGCAAAAAAATATGTTCCATACACTGCTGATAAAGCGTTGGCGCTACTTGTTTCCCTAAATTTGTCGAAGGCACAATATATAAACCTAAGAGAATCAGCAAGCGAAAAAGGCTTTCAATTGTATCCTTCTTATTATAAATTAAAAGAAGCAAAATTGAAATGTTACCCAAGAAAGGAGGATATGACATTTAGTGATTGCACGGCATCAGTTAAATTGCAAGCTCTGCTCAACTTGACAGCCTCAAGGCTTTTGGATACAATTGAGTTCGATTTAGATTCTGCAACTGACCTGAAGCTTATCAGCAAATGGGGCTTTGATGGATCCTCGGGGCAAAGCAATTATAAGCAGATCTCTGAAGTAGGCGTGGACGATTCCAGTATATTTATGGCAAGTCTTGTTCCAATAAGACTACAACATGATGATGGAACGGTTTTATGGGAAAACGATCGAAGTTCATCCACATTTTACTGTCGTCCCATTATGTTTACGTTCACAAAAGAAACACAAATTACTGTAGCAGCTATAAAAGCCGGTATATCAGGAGAAATCGAGGCACTCCAGCCATCTATATTTAGGAAAGTGAAAATTGCCCACGAATTAATGATGACAATGATTGACGGCAAAATAACTTCATACTTTTCTGAGACTTCAACAGCAGTTTGTGACATTTGTAAAGCGAAACCAACAGAAATGAATAATTTGGAATCCCACAAACTGTGATCTAAGAATGAAGAAATGTACCAGTATGGATTGTCATCATTGCATGCGTGGATAAGATGCATGGAGTGCCTACTCCACATAGCTTACCGTTTGGAAATTAAGAAATGGAACTGCAGGGATGACGATAAAGAGAAAATGAAGACCAGAACGTCTGCAATTCAACAAGAATTTAAAGAAGAATGTGGCTTGCTAATTGATATAGTGAAGCAAGGAGCAGGCACCACTAATGATGGTAATACGGCTCGAAGATTTTTTAAAAATACAGCCATGACAGCACGTATCACTGGCATTAATGAGCAGTTGATAGAGAATTTTTATATCATTCTACAAACCATTGCGTCTGGAGAGCGTGTTGATATTACTAAATTCGCTTTATTTTCTACCGAAACCGCAAAACTATATGTTGATTTATATCCGTGGTATTATATGCCTTCCAGTGTACATAAATTATTAGTTCATGGGGCTGACATAATTAAACATTTTGGGGCTATACCCATTGGAAAGCTGTCGGAAGAAGCCGCAGAAGCACGGAACAAAGACTTCCGAAAATATAGGGAAAATCATTCCCGAAAAATTAGTAGGATATCTTCGAATGAGGACATCTTACATAATCTCCTTTTGTCATCTGATCCAAAGATCACAAGTCTTAGATCACGCATGACAAAAAAACATGTTATGGTTCTCTCAACAAAAGCTAAAGAGCTTCTGCATTTGCCATCAAAACCAGAAGACTTAGAATTTATTAATGAAGAGAGTATTTTAGAAGATCTACAAAACAGTAGTGATAGTGAGTAGTATATAGGTATAGGCTTTATACTAGCCTTTTTTATTATTATTTTTTAGTTATTTCCATCATTTGTTTTTTTTTAATCTGGCACGGCACATATACAAGTTTTCCTTGGTATTTGTTAATTTATTAGATTAATTATTTATCTTATTTGTGTCAAATTTACTGAAGATAATTGTAAAAAATCTTTTGGGAAATATTGAATTTTATCATTTCTTTCGAACTGCATAACTGAAAAAGTTGCAGGTCGATGCAGACTTTCGAAGTATAAAAGTATAGTAGAACAGACCAAGATTCAGAAAAATAAGGTTTCAACGCAGGATCTAGCAGGACTTCGTAGAAATTTAGGTTTTTATAGTGCGTTCCATACATTAAAAACCTAAAATATTTTTTTTTGCCGAAATTATAGGGTTAAGCAAAAAAATACAAAGAATGAATAGTGTAAGGAATGATAATATCAAAACGTTGGCGTCAAAAAAAATTGGAAAATCCGAAAAAAAATCCTATGTCACAAAAATAGCCGTTTCGACCCACTGTGCGGCGGGTTGATGCAGGTTATCACTACAATGATGGTAAGGTCATGATTCAGGAAACTTCGCTTACATTATCATTGTTTATTACGCCTAATTTGTTGGGGTCGGGCGGCGCGCGTGGCGCCTAAGGTTTTCCTGTTCATAATTATGTTATTGTTTTCTTGTTATTTTTACAAAATGTTCGAATGTTCTATCTTACCTAACCATAGACTAAGTTCGAAGTGAATGATCAATTTCATAACTTTTACAACAACCATGACGACCATAGACAACCATGGGATGGATTTAAGGGAAGGAGAAAGAGAGGGCAGTGTAGAAATAAAGAATACAATCTAAATAAAACATATAAACACACAAACATAATATACATACGTAACATAAAACTTTTATATTATACGTGGACGTCGAACTTCGAAAATTCGAACTTCGTTTCGGAAAATAGTGTAACCCCCCTGATTTATCCGGATATGTCCGAAACGCGTCACACTAACGTGGGTCACTAAGATAAGTCCTTAACCACAGTCTACGTTACGTTATCCGGATATGAATATCCTACCACAAACAAGTGTTGTTTTAAATGTCCCGGTGAATTGTTTTTATGGACTATCCACTAAGATGAAATAAGATGAAAATTGAGAAGGTTTTGAGCGTCTAGGTAAATACGCATGGCTGCATACAATCAACGTCTACCAACTAATAGGTTTCAGACAAATAATAGGCTATTGTTTCCAGCCTCATTAGACTTTATTCTATGCATTGTCATTCTAAAGCATGAAAGGTCCGTTAATAATAAAAGAATTCCGCTAAAGATTTTAATCAGCAAAAAATTATTTCAAATTTGTATCTGCGTCTGTTAATTTGTCGCGGGAAATATTGTCTGCAGTAAGATTTTGTCGGCCTTTCATTTGGATTTTTCACTTTTATTATAGCCATTGAATTTTGAAGTTAACAACTAATTGAGGATGAAGTGAAAGGGTTTGAAAATTGATGCCAAAACTTCATTATTTTGTAGGTGTATTTTTACTGGTGGTAGTTCTCTCATGTATCTCTCACCTACCTATCCAGGTCCCACCGCAATATCTATTTCTCCGAAAAACACCAGTGTAAATGCACTGTTGTGTTCCGGTTTGAAGAACATTGTAGCAAGAGTAACTGCTGGACATAATGAGACTTAGTATCTTATGTCTCAGGATGGCGAGCACAATGGAATGCCAAGCAATGCTTTGCAATTCATGGTGTTGTTTGGATTTCTAGTGTCTATGAGCGGTCGTAACGCTTACATTCAGGCGAATGGCATGCTCGTCTCGCTATTCATCGCAATAAAAAAAGGTGTTTCAAATTAGGTGTTATGGCGGGTCAGTTATCAGGTTGCTTTTTTGATCCTATTGTTATCAGCTATTAAATATGGTGAAGTTTTAGTTATACTGTAAATCTGCTACCCCATCAACGATGGAAGAGTCAATTTATGTGTATAGCCAAAAAAAGCGACTGAAAAGCAAACAAACCCACGGCAAAAACTCTGTACATTGATAGAACAACTTTCCTTTTCACACGTGAGCCATACTTCATTTTCATATTTACATTGCGTCTACTTGTTCATATATGTCTTAGCGTAATAAACTTACACCACAAATCAAATTGCACCTTACCGACATGAATATAGGGTTGAAAATCCAATCAAAAATATTCTTATCATTCATTATCTTATCACCAAATGTGATTAACCCAGTTCGAGCGTGTGTGTTTAGAAATGTTTGTTAGTTAAGGAATCATTCAAAAAACTGTAAACTATGTCGTGATTTTTGTATGTAAATTAGTTCGTAGGCGTTGCACAATGATTTTGAAACGGCGATGTACTGCAAACTACGTGTTTGCCCCACATTACTCGACCCATTACGTCTCTTTTCCATCAGCTTTGAAGATAAAATGAAGTTCCTGGAACTGTCTGGTTATATTTTTGGATTTGTACAATAATTAGCGTGGGGATATTAAGTAGGTAAGTCTATAGTACCTAGCATAGTGAGTTTTCGCGAAAAGTGTTGACCATACATATAATAGGGGTAAACTCATTTTTTTTATTGTATTCATCAAAAAGTATCCATATCCAAAATCTAGCAAACAAAAAATTTTGTAAATCCATTCAGAATTAAACAAGTTAGAAACGTTTCAAATCTTGTAGTGGGGGTAAAAAAATGGGTATTTTATTTGGATACCATTTTTTTTTTTTTTGTGTCCAAGAGGAAAAGCTATTAAGCTCCCCTTTCGGTACCCCGGGGGAGGCCGAAAGGGGTATGTCAGTGTCTCTGGCCTTCCAACCCGTCACATTGCGGATTGTGGTCGGGCTGGGACCCTAACAAAACCTATGCCAGCATACTGACTAAAAACCCCTCGGTGACCTTCACACGCATTATGGGCGGCACCGGACATCCCAGGGCAACAATCGCCTCGATATACGTCCGCATAACCGCCCAGCGCAAAATGCCCCACATTTGCTACTAGTTTGGACGCCCGTTTAGGATGTTGTGGGCGTCCACGACAGAGTCTGACCCATGCACTCTATCACACATCTCGAGGTCGTTATGAGCGAGGGCGCACCGCCCCCGCAGTTTGCCCAACGACCCCGATGGCCCACTGCGCTTACCATAATGTTCAAGGCATTTTAATCATGCCGCTATAAAAAATATGACATTTTAAAAATAATCTTGTTTCGCGCCGAGATGATTTTGACCATCAACCTCTGTGCCTTTTAACTATAAAGTTGTTTTAGCCGGCATCCGTGGAATCGTAAACTCCTGAATTCGATGAATTTGATAACAAAGATGTACTTATTACCATCAAAATACTGCACAATAAATCAACAAACACAAAGACACGCGTTTTCGCGCGGTATTAGGATATTGATAACAGTGATAAGGTAACCCAAATGATAAAATAATACACGTGAGCCGTCAATGGCCGTTAATTCATATGTCACCGAGATCAACTCGTGATCATATGATAGTAACAAAGTTAATTATTACTTATAATTGATGCATGTGTAATTATTACACAATAGTTTGTTCAACTTGATTAACATTTAATTTATTTCTCTCCCTCAGCCCCATGAAATCTACCTTTGAATATCGCCAATATTCATTACAACCTTACATTAATGAAAGCGGCTGAAAATATTTAGGAAATATTTGTGGGCCGCACAAACATTTCTCTTGGTCCGGGGATCGAACCCGCGGCCTCTCGTTTCACAGCCGGTGTCTAACCAACTGCGCAATATTATCACTTGTCATTCGACGCAATGATGCTTTTTTTGCAAGAGGAAAAACTTTTAAGCTACCATTTCGGTACCTCGGGGGAGGCCGAAAGGGGTATGTCAGTGGCACTGAGCCTCCAGCCTGGCAGGTAGCGGATTTTGTGTCCGAGCCGGGTCCCTAACAAAACCTACGCGAGTATACTGATAAAGAGCCTTCATTGTCCGTTACCGCTCATGGACAGTAGCAAAACCAAACAACATCATGAATTAGGTACAAAGTATTGCTTAGTATTCCACTGTGCTCGCCATCCTTATACATAAGATGTTAAGTCTCATTATGTCCAGTGTGTGTGTATGTCCAGTAGTTACTCTGGCTACAATGTCCTTCAAACCGGAACACAACAGTGCATTTACACTGCTGTTTGGCGGACGAAATATTGCAGTGGGACCTACCCAGGCGGCCTCTAACAAATGAGACCTACCACCAGTAAAGGACGCGTAACACAATCATGTTACTTAACTGATGTTTGGTGCAATAAAACAGCGTGAGTTTCCACGTGTTTTTCTTATATAACACAGGTTTCGTTTCCGCCATCGTATGAATTGTGGAAGGATTAGCGGCAGGAATGCGTCGGTATCGCGCTGGCGCCAACTTTATCGCGATCCCTCCGTATCTCGCACGTGAGTGTGCAGTAGGTCAGTATGTTCCTCTACGGCTTCATTATTATGATTATTTGTGTTATTATCTTCAGCTCTGTTTTTGTGTGGTTTGGTATTATAATGGTAATGTTGATCAGTGTTTTTTATGCTGAGCTACGGTTAAATGCGCATTTGTGAATCAAATTACATAAACCCTGTGTTACAAAACATGTGACCGTTAAAAATGTTTTATAGATTTTTTTTGGATTCTTTACTCAAGCTAGAACTAGATTTCTTAAAGCTAAAAGTAGGTTGCGTAAGTAACTATTTAAATATAATGTTATTGTTAACCAAAAGCAATTGTAATAGGTCTTGAAATTATTAAAAATATTGCTTAAAAAAATCTTAACGAACTTTATCTACTACCACTACGTACATACAAAAATAATTTTACAAAATGCCTTAAATAAATGTAATCGAAGTTATCCTACTGCCGCTACACATACCATGCAACGGCCATGCGAACGCTTATCAGCCGATGATAACGTCTTGACGTAACAGAAGGAAGTGTTGCACCGCAATCATTGTTTGTAAACGGCTCACACAATGGACATGAGAACTGCTATCAATCATATGTTTCTGCGTATTCTGTAAATAATTTAAAAAAGTGGCCGATAGAGGAAATATGGTTTTGTTGTAGGAGAGCTGAATTGATGGAATTTAGCTGTAGTGGAATTTTAAAAAAATCGGGTTACCAGAATTTAGCAGATTTCTTACTGAAAAATTACCCTTTAGACAATGTTAAGGATATGTTATAAAACATTTCATAACAAAAGTTTCCAGGAGATAATTGACAGTTGACGAAATGAGACAAATAATACCTTGATAAAACGAATACTATACCGGGTATATCAACTGCGACCGAAAACGAAGCCAGGTGGTAGTTTTTGTGGTTACAGACAATGCAACTAAAAATTTCGCAAAGAAAGCGACAGTTATTTTTTGCAACTTTTTAAACATCATCTTGTTTGGGTAGTAAATGCCTAGTTTTTGCAAAAAATAGTAAATAAAACCTTCGCGTACCATTGCGTCTTTAAAAATAAACAGGTGTACATTATTATTTTAGGAAAATTATGTATTTATCACCAAAATACGACGATCACTAAAAAATAAAACATTTTTTTGCGAAATTTTTAGTTGCATTGTATTTGAAGTCTCTAGTACTACCACCTGGCTTCGTTTTCGGTCGCGGTCTTGAGATACCCTGTATTTATCTCGACACTATTTTGTTTTCGAACCTGCTTTTCCTCCATTTCATCAATAGGCAATGAAACCACCAAGAACTAGCCTTCTGTTATCCCACATACGACAAATCCTAATATATAAAAATCAATGTCGGTTCCGCAGATGTATTGGCTACATATCCTACATATCAGTTATCTGCCCGCGGCATCGTAAGGCAACTGTATAAGGAGAGGCGACTACTCCCCGTCTCATTTCGACTGTCACAGTCAAGCCATAACTTCACACACGACGACAATCATGAGCGTGCGAATATTATAGACGCCGAACATGGTGGAATAAAATGTGCAATGAATTGGTTAGGAGGTAACAACATACATACAAGATGTTGTAGGATCTATGCAAGAAACAAACCCAATAATAAAATAATAACTACATGATTACAATTATTGAAGCAAGTAACTTGCAATATTGCACAATTTGCAGTAAATAAAAAACAATATGTTTATCATACAATCGTGCAGAACACGTAATTTCATACCACGTAGCATGAATTTTGTCCGGTCAGACGACCAATGATTTCATGATTTATAGAAATTTAATCATTCTATAATATTTCTGTCAGCGTTTTCTACAATAATATTACAAAGAATGTGCTTAGAAGCGAATTTTATAAGTACATTGATATTGTAAGTTATTGGTGATGAGACATAAAATTAATACCATCTTTCACGAACTCGCCAATTTTTATAGTATGACATAAAAACTGAGTATTTCGCTAAATCTCAATATCTGTGCTGTAGATGGGAACAGGCTGTGAAATGAAAAGTAGCAGGTTCGATCCCTATACGTAGAAAAATGTTTGAATAAACCGAAATTTTGTTTCAGGTCAGGAGGTGGGACCGAAAAATCTCATAACTTCTGAAAAAAAAATGTCCTGCAAGAATCCTTAATATATCAAAAAGGTTAGTGATTAAAAAATATTTTTTACTTTGCAGTTTTATTTTACTTACAAATTATGTGTCTAATTGATTTACGATGAAGTGTAAGAATTAATGTAATACGGCCGAAATCACTCATAATCAGCCATCTTTTATCTACCCTTATAATAAGATACATGCGTTCCTATAGATGTGCAATTCCAATTAGCCTCCGTGGCGCAGTTGGTTAGTCGCCGCTTGTGAAACGAGAGGCCGCGGGTTCGATCCCCGCATCGAAACAAATATTTGTGTGATCCACAAGTATTTGTTTCGGGTCTGGGTGTTTGTGAGACCGAAAAGTCTCTCGTAGTTTCTGATACCCACGATACAAGATTCGATCTTAGTGTGGGGTCAGGACTATGTATGTGACTGTTGGGTGTATTTATTTATTTAATTAATACTGTCTTAAAAATCATAGGAATATTTAAACTGGCATTTTAAGATCCATTGTATTATGAAAACAGAAAGGTTTAAGGGTTAACTAGAAAGTCTTACTCCATTCAGTAGACTAACAGTACAAACATAACATTGTGATACACGAATTGCTGGTTCACATCTTCATCAACAGAAAATG
Source organism: Deilephila elpenor (assembly GCA_949752805.1). Taxonomy (NCBI): domain Eukaryota; kingdom Metazoa; phylum Arthropoda; class Insecta; order Lepidoptera; family Sphingidae; genus Deilephila; species Deilephila elpenor. Next base: position 11,972,461 of record OX457107.1, on the reverse strand, counting down.
CACTATAATTAAGCATTTCGAACATGACCGTAGGAATTGGATTCCCGTGACTCCTTGCAACTTGACTTGTTGACCATCGGCTATTGGTTCTTCATGCTATACGCCTTGCAAGATTTTATAATAGCACAAAAATAACCCAAAATAAACATGTTTGTTACCTACGGATCTGAATCACGGATTTTACTGGAACTTTTATATGAACCTCTGTCTGATAACAGGGAATCGGCGGTATGCTAAAAACACTTCACAGAAATGCACTGTTTGCCCTACCGTGAATAACTATTGATAAAAAGTGTTGTGATATGATAATGTATCGAGTAATTGTGTAATGCACAGTTCAGTTTAATTGCGAACGGGGCAAGATAACTGCGGGATATGAAACGGAAAGCGACTCAAAATAATATCAGAAATAATCCTTACTAATTATAAATGCAAATGACAGTTTGTAACAATTTCATGTCTTCACTATTTAAGCAGTGTCCTTGAAATTTTGCATACTTGTTCAGTATCCCGAAAAGGATATAGGATACATTTCTTCCATTCTAAAATATTTTCCGCCTTTATACTAACGTTTTCTATGTCGACAGACAATCAGAATTGATTGGAATATAATACAAACAACGAGCGAAGCCGTAGGCAAAATCTAATAATAAATTCTTATGCATTTTATAATTCTGTCTACCTTATTGCGCAGCAAGCGTGAAAATAAAACATTAATATGTAACGTACTATTTTTAGTGATATTGTAAATATTATATCACATGTACGCATGCGAATTTTTCAAGGTGGACGAAACTAAATATTGAATGATTAAATACAGGTATTAATATTTGACAGTAATTACCTCAAACAAAATTTTAAAGGAAAAAAATAATATTATATACTTTCCTTTCCCATAAAATTTAAATTCCCAGGTTCAAAATTATCTATGTTGCAGTAAGATTTCATTAGGACTTATTGGTTATATCCCTATATAGTATATTTATTTATTTATTTAAATCTTTATTGTACACAATTAAAAACAAAAATACACAATACAAATGGCGGTCTTATCGCGTATATATGCGTGACGTAATCTTTTTTCCTAAAACAATTCGAATTCTGGCCTTTTCGGCTTGACAGATACCTTGCCATAGAAATTCTTGTCTGTAAAGTCGGAATATCAAATAAAATGAGAATGTAGACATCACCCGGTACCGCGTGTACGATATCTGCATGCCAATTTACGACCAAAACTAAGTATGAGACAATCCCAAAGTTGCGAGCGACAAATCAAGAAATGGTTATCTTAGTTTAGCTGATAAAAGCGCCAGATATTATGGTAAATACTAGTGATGTCAATGTTTATATTATTTTCGATTAGTATAAGCTTTGCTAGCTTTGTAGTATAAAAGCTGAATTTTATATATGTTGTTAAAGCAACTATAAAAATGTGTTTCCTTGTTTACTTTTGATGGTTCTTTCATCTTGCCAGACACTTTTAAGCTGATAACTTACAAAACCACTACGATTGGAACTTCATAGTAGCTGATTAAGGAGAGACCAAGTGAGTCATTTAAATATGTCATAGCTTAATTATGTAGGAAAAATATAAGTTCACCAATCAAATATTCTTAAGAAATACTATTGCTTCGGAAAATTTAAGCTCTGAAGAAGAAGCGAAGCGAATGGAATTTTTCTTTTTACTGCATTAAAAATAATTCCAAATCTTTCTGTACTTTATGACTGATAAATCCACCTCAGCAATCATCACAAAACTCTAATATAGCTGCAGAACATCAAATTCAATAACTGCACGTTACCGTCAAATTACGACCAAAACATAGTATTTTATAGTCTATCGTAAAAAGCTCATTCGCGGAACTGTTTTGGCAAGCGTCCGCCATACATACGACAGTGTGTGATATTTTTAATTCATGAATCGGAGTGCAAGTCGGGAAAAATAAAAGAAAAAGAAAAAAAATGGCCGTTTCCGGACGCTAAACAAATTTTTGCGTTGCGGACGTGACGGGACTGAGAGCTTTCCTTGCTTATGTATTGCAATGCGAGTGTGCCTTCGCGTTTTTTTTCCGTATGTCTCATCCAATTTCTTGGAATATGCGTTTATTTGCTGCCACTAAATCATTCTATGTTATAGGATTTGCGTGGCGGGCTTGTGTGATTTTCGGGGTCCGTTCATATTGAGAAGCGGGGCCAGTAGAATATATAGGCAGACATTTTGAAAACGATTTGTTTGGAGTTAGTGTATCTCTAAGGTTCGTTCGTGTGTTATCACTTAATTTATGACGTAAGAAATCGTAAGCAATTTGTTCCAAAAAGAGACTTTCTCAATGAGGATAAACAAGATATTGCTTTGAGAAGAAATCTCGAAATATGTCAAGGCATATTTTGTAATAAGCTTCGCTGATTATAAAATAATGATGACAAATGCCAGAGGTACAACATTAGAAAACAATAATCAAAAGAAAATGAAGTGCAATATATGTAAGTTTAAAAGATTTGTAGCGTAAAGGAAACTATAACTCTACTTAGTCACATCAATTTACAAACAAACGCATCTACATATTTTTCGTATGCAAAATTCAAAAATCTTGTACAATGTCGCTACAAGCGATAAAGGACATAAAACGCGTTGTGTATTGGTCATTGCACCGCGGGCCGAGTCGGAGGAAATCCGCCAAATCCACCATGAATATTAGATCAGGCCATTGTTACAAGCTAAACACTGCGTCATGCGCTCGTGTCTTCACTTTCCGTGTCATTTACATTGTTGAAGAATATTTGTATTAAATATACTTGCCAAGAGTAATGCTAAATGAAGGTGCTGTGCAGTTTAAGAAGACAAATACACACAACTATTAGTCCCCACCTCTCTATAAAAGAGTGTTATAAATCGATATATCCAACAGCCACATACATTAACTTGACCCCAAAGTAATACAGTGTTGTGTCGTGGGTATCGGAAACTGTGCTATGTCGTTCTGGGCCTCTATAATCGAGAGTACGGTTGAGAGGTGTTAGGCCATATAATTTATCAAACTGATCTAGTACGAGCTGGCATCCTCCCAGGATCAGGAACTAAGAGAGATTTTTTGGCCTCACAAGACCCAGCCCCACAACTAATAAATAATAAATTAATAAATATACCCAACAGTGACATACATAGTCCTGACCCCACATTAAGATCAATTAAGTCTTGTGTCGCAGGTATCAGAACTACGAGATACTTTTCGGTCTCACAAACACCCAGACCCGAAAGAAATATTTGTGGGCCGCACAAACATTTCTCTTGGTGCGGGGATCGAACCCGCGGCCTCTCGTTTCACAGCCGGCGTTTAACCAACTGCGCCACGGAGGCTGTCAATATTCGTGCCTAAAGTCACAGAATGCCGGTCGCTTCCAATAATTTGCTCTATGTTTGACAGTGGACTTCTTGTAGCCTAAATTAATGTAGTGGAAAGAAATCCTGCTATCTGAGACCTATCTCTAATTGCGGTGCATAAAAAATATTTCAAATCTGTAGGATAAGAAAAGCATATTAATTGCACCCAAGGCTGAGTTGGCCTGCTAGTCATAATTAAAGATAGTTTTATTAGAGTAACAAAAACAAAGCAATAGTTCTCGCACTCCTACTCTCTCTCCCTTTTTGTCTCATTTCAGAAGTGAGCGGTGAACTCAGATATCCCTACATTATTCGTTTCCTTATTTCCCATCGCTCCGTCATTCGCAAGACAACGCATAAACATAAAATAACGATAAATTGGCGAGGATTTGTAACCGTGGAGATAATTGTGAAGCCCAATAAGAGGGAAATGGGAGAATATTTTTATGAATCAGTGCAGGGCTTGTGTGCGCAGACGATAAAACCTCATGAGCGGCCGTCTCCTTGTTTGGGGACGCCCGATCGTGTATTTTAGGGGAAAAGGTGTAGTTGTAGACGAGGCTAGATAGGTTTTTTGAGAATACGGCTCTTGATTATGCTATGAGGAAGTCTGAACAGTGCAGTGGTAAATAGAAATAAATTGGATAATACATCAAATAGCAATAGCATTTTTTTTATAGTCAGCCTCTAACCATACAAATTCTAACAGTGCGGTGCCAATAATTTGAGTAATAATCAGGATAATTTTAAAACAATTGTCACATAACAAAAATGCTGCAACTTTAATCAGCAAATTGTATTTGAATGTCCAAACACACGCAGCTCGAAATATTCCATTGTCACAAAATTCACTAATTATTTTATGTGACGATAACGCGTTCCCTTTCCTTCCATTTATAAAATTCATTAGTGCCGTTTGTCCGTTCGCAAGTGCAAATTCACAAATATAATTTCGTACCTTCTCGTTACGGCGAGATTTTTAAAAATAACCCGTTTACGGTGTGCAAAATGATGGGAAAGTACAACAAGATTTTTCTGCGAAAAAATTGTATGCACCTCTCTTAAACCGATGAGGATTTTAAACAGCGCCCGAATCCCCAGAACGGGTAATAACAAAGGCTTAATTTTGTGCCTTATTATTGAATAAAGGGATTTTTAATTTCTACTGACACTTATGATTATCATAGTATCAGTTTTTCCCATCGGCTGTTCTAGTGTCATCTTAAAGTTGATCTTAAAAGCTAATGGATTAATAACGATGGTTCATATATCCTGAATTATGGATACATTTACTCAGTATTAAAATCTTTTTCGCTTGCGATTAAAATAAATTCAGATTAGTAAGCGTGGATGTCTTTTGCGACTTAGAAATCCTTTGGAGACTGTCTTGTCCTCACACTCGCCACTGCAACTCCTTTATCAACAGTGAAATAATTTACTTTCTTTAAATAAGATTGTTGGGGTCCCAAAAGCTGGAGGAAAGATATTCTTATTCGCCCGGATAGACCATACACGATAGTGGAAACTGCATTAGTGTGACGCGTTTTGAGTTCAAATTTTGTATACCTATAATGGTTTCTTAGATTTCCGCAAATGTCATACATTGAATTAAAACTAATTTTACGGATATTATCGCGAATATGGTTTATTTGATAATAATTGTAAATTAAGGGTAGTTAAATTGTAACAGTCACTGAGCGGATGACAAATACCTTAGTCCGTCCCGTGAACCCGAAAGCTGTAAAGCAATCGAAACTTCGCATCGGGAATTTCAAATATGTAAAAATTGGACCAAATCCGCGATAAATCCGTAAAATTAGTTTTATTTCAATTGTTTACCTAGTTTCGGTGAGGTCATTGATTATTTGTGAACTAGAGTGTCAACAGTGATGCCATCGATGCATTGCAGCTACTTTCTAGTGCTGAATTGATACCAAATGATAATGTAGTCCAAGTAGTCCAAACTAGTCATCGGTACTTACCAATGGCCTTGGTACCAAAGTCCAACGACTCTACCAACATTTGTACAACATGAATAGATCCGAATTGGTTTACACAGCAAATATGACGCTCATTTATGTAACTGTGCGGCCATTTCATAATTTCCTTTGTTAATGTCCTTGACCAAATCTGCGAGTATTGTGTTGCTGGTGCTACGTCTGTGCAAAATGTATAACTGTGAGTTTTATTAGTGATGGAACTGTTTGTTTTAACTTTGGTATAGATCCGAATAAACCTGAGGAGGAACCTGCATACCGTACCTACCGATTTCAAAGAATTTCTACGGTATATAAGTCCGCCAACCCGCACTAGGTCAGCGTGGTGGACTATATGGCCTAACCACTCTCAATCGATTCTCTCGATTGTAGAGTAGGCCCGTGCCCAGCTGTGGGACGTATATGGACTGATTCAATACAATATATCCGAATGAACAAGCAGCTCACATGATACATGATCATGATATGATGATTACCACTGCCAATGAGAATCTATTAAATATAGATCGTAGGTGCGTGCCTAGCCTCTTAAAATGGGAGGGGAAGGAGAAGAAAAAAGGACGGTAGGAAGAAACGGGTATTGGGCCTTAGCAGTAACGTGTCGAACTGATTGGCTTTTGTTTTTATTGTTGTAGACTAGATTTCTTAGAAAACTGTTTTTGAATGGTTAGTTCCAACACCTGTCTATGAACAATCACATCGCTTACCATCAGGCGAATGGCATGCTCGTCTCGCCATACATCGCTATAGGAAATCCTAATTGGTTTTTGATCTCACCCTTCTTAATGTTTGCTGAATAATATACATAATATATCTCATTGGATATGTTTTGAGTTAGGAGCATTGCTGCTTTAGTCATATCCTACTATAAGTAATAAACATTGAAACATGTTTTAAATGCAATATCTCTAAAAGATTACAGACAGGGCAGGACAGGCTTTAACACACCGTATTATTGGTTCAATAGTTGACATCAATAAAAGAATTTCCCTCAGTCCGAGTTAAATAAAAGTGTCGAGGCAGGCGGGCGCGACGCGACGCACGTCGTCCATTGACAAATTCGGCCGAGCTTGTCTCGAGTTGTGTCTAACTGGGACACGCCAGAGGGTAAATCACCGGATTGAAGGTTCCGGAATCAGTTTTGTTATAGAATAGTGAGTTAAGACTTTAGAGTTTAGACTCAATTAGTTGTTATCTGTTTTTGATGTAGTTGCATGTAACATTTTTGAAGATTTTTTTTTGTTTATATTTATTGTTGTCGTAGTCTTGTATATTAAAGGTGATTTGAATATGGGGCATGCAAAATATGTACCCATATATCGGAGTATATTCGAACCGAAAATGGAACGCGTTAAAAAATCCCATCCCAATAACACATTTATTTACAAAACATCCTGTCAGTTGTAGATAATGAAACATTGTTTTATGACTCTCTTAATTCGCCACCCAAGATTTCATACGAATAACAATAAGCTTCATAATTACCTCTTTACATTAGTTAACGACTGCAGTTCCAATCGGCCCATAAAAATACTTTTATTTACATTCATAAAATTATTTTCGGAGTTTACATCACCGACATTGAAACGATACGACGACCTGCACTTATGGAGACTCCGTGTAAATCTCCATAAACAGGCCAACATGGCCGCCCGACGCCATCTTGAATTAAGTGTCACTTAAGGCGCGAATTTAATTAAATAAGCACTTTTATGAACGATTACAGAGTTTTGTATAGCAAAAGATGTGTCGAAATATCGTTTAGTCGACCCTTCGGCTTAATAAAGGGGGTATTGTCGGCGAAATATACCGCATCCGAAAAGTTCACAGCACGTTTTATGTATTTTAAGTTTTGTTATCGCACTGCGACATCGGGTAAATGAGCAGTGATAAAAAAACTGCAGGTAGCTTCAGTTAATATATTGTGGTCCGAGTAAATGTCGGATTTGTAGGTATCATCATATATTTTGTTGAAATGTTGCATGCTCGTTAAATTGTTTAGCGGCTGTTAAATTAGATCGATCGGGATAAATGTTTACATTTCGAGTAAGAATTGCTCTTTGACGACCGATTCCCACAGCGGCTCAGCGATTAGTTTTCTGCGTTGAATGGTAGGGTTGGATCTGGACACTATTAAATATTTTAATGTGTTATGAATGCAAATGTTGCACTGTTTGTAATTTTTATCAGGGTATATAATGTGGAGCAAGGTTTCAAAAACAAACCTTAAGTCATAATATGCATTGATCAGCCTGTAAGAGCTTTTACAGACATGTAGGATCGATTTATAAACTACACTGCAATTAAAGCAAATTACCTTAAAATAACTCTGTAGGTACGTGAAGTGCGTGGTGGCCTGTTGGTAACGTACCAGACGTAGCTGCCATTGGGTTCACGATGTTCGCGGGTTCAAATCCCAGGACACACCTCTGACTTTTCGGAGTTATGTGTGTATTGATAGTCAATCACCACGCACTATAACGGTGAAGGTAAACATCGTGAGAAAACCCGCACTAGGTGGACTATATGACTTAACCAATCTCGATCGCACTTTCGATTGTAGAGTAGGCCCGTGCCCTGCAGTGGGACATGGGCTGATACAGTTCAGCACAACCGTAGAGTACTCATTTAAGCCACCCGGAACTAAAACCCCGATCTCGCCAACCAAGCTCGAAAAACAACACAAAAAATCTATCCGAACCTGTAAAATAAGAAAACATAAGTTACATTACATGAAGTAACAATAGTTAAGAGATTCCCATGGCACGGTCGCACGGCCCCAGCCGAAGGCTACCTCGGTGACACACTGGCTCATTGTCTAATTACGGTCAAACGGTTGATTACTACGTGGGAGGTATTGATCCACAGGATTTGGGGGAAATTGACTTCTGTTCGGAGATATATGATCATCAGGAGTCATAGTAAGTAGACAGCCTCCGTGGCGCAGTTGGTTAGACGCCAGTTGTGAAACGAGAGGCCGCGGGTGCGATCCCCGCAACGAAACAAATTTTTGTGTAATCCACCGGTATTCGTTTCGGGTCTGGGTGTTTGAGGCCAAAAAAGTCTCTCGTAGCTTCTGATACCCACGATACAAGCTTAATATGGGCTTTCCATTTTGCTATGGTCATGGGGGTATCTTACCATCACCGGCCACAAGGTATCGTAAATACCAAGGATTTTAAGTGGCTTTTAAGGATAGATATTTAGAATGCGAGAAGTGGAGGAGTTTACATCGCGAATTACCGATGTTATGTGTATTTATAGCTCATCCCTTTACCAGTGAAGAATATTGTAAAGAAACTAGAAAATTCTTCATAAGACACGTGAAATACATCAGCAAAAAGTCAGCGTGGTAACTGCGACCTTAGGATACACACTTTTAGAGGAGAGTCTGAGAGGCCTTTTATCCAACTGAGATCAGCTATCTCACTGGAAGTCCGTAGAATGATACAAAGACACACCAGGAAGGGCATTCGAACGGATTATCGGGCCCCCGCTTATCTCATTGACACGACGGATGCTTAAAAATGTAATTACAGCGGGATATTCAATTGCTAAAAACGCCATACGAGTATCTATTGAGGAAGCGTTTGTTAACCATCGGATGCCCTTTAATTGCCACGTCACGCACAATGACGATGATGAGCTAAGGGACCCGCTGGACAATGAGCGAAGTTCTATCACATTCTGGTTTAACCAGTTAAATATATTTCAAGTCGCCTTTTTCTTATACTCTATTTTTTATGTGTTTATTGAATATGGCTGAAATGCTTGAATGGAGGTGACAGATTCGAACTTGGGGCACACTTGTGACATTTAAAATTTCGATATGTAACCTTTAAAAAATACATACACTTACGCCTTTATCCCAGAAGGGGTAGGCAGAGGCGCCACCAGGACAACCACATTTCGCCTTGTATGTACCCTCCTATGATGTGATAGGGGGCGAGCCTATCGCCATATCAGGCACAAATGCCTGACTCCGGGCTGATAATTAATAGAAAAACTCAATATCACTTTGCCCGACCCGGGATTCGAAATTCGATTCGAGATTTTAAAAAACCATATGAGTTATCTAAGATTTTTGTATTCACATAACTTTACGCTCGTCTCCCAGCTCTTTCTTTCTTTCCCATCATATATTGGGATCCAAATAAGCTTGACGATCTGTGAGTTCCACTTTTTCTTTGGCACCCGAGGGAGGTTGCTAATGTATTCTACCGGTACCAAAAATATTACGTATTTATTGATTTATTAACGCTAAGGCATCCTCGAAGCTATATCTATATCTATACAGTAATTTTCCATGTTTAGTTCAAATACAGCTGCAGAAAGACCTTGCTTCGTCTATAAGTCCACGTTTACATTATCCACGAAACAATACATAATATTAATTGACAATTCTTACTAATGTACGATGAATACATAATACAAGTAGATAGTAACACGCTGTACAAATATTTTAACCAAGTGTAGTCTGACTAGGTTTTTATATTTATGAAGAAAATATATGGGTCTCCAGGTAAATGATTACTTGGTCAGAAATTGTCAAGAGCGTCAAAGAATCAGGTAAAATCTTTTAGGCCAGACAATTATGGTCAAATTTTCTCAATATATATCTACCGGGTAATCAAACCACAGACATTAGGATTCATAAAACAAACGCAGCCAACAAGCCAATGCGGTAATTTCCCCATTATTAAAATCAGTATAAGAAAATTCAAAAGCGGTTGTGATCTGTTGAAACTTGAAAGTAGCAATACATTCGTATTTCCATGAACCATGCATTACCATGTGTTTATTTAAACAGGAACTGTCCAAAATATCACGCAAATTGACCGCAATAAATCTGTCAGCGGCAAAATACTTCCTATTAATAACATTGCAGTTATTTAATCGTAAATTATTGTATACACGCACATTTGACATAATTTCTTCAGTTCGTAACATATGCGTAGCATTTTTTAAATAAAAACTCTTTGAAAGTGTACTGCCTTGATGAGATGTTACAAAAAAAACGCAGAAACAAAACATTTTTCACAAGAACTCCTTTTTGGACAAACTGACAAGATGAAAAAAATACGAATATAGATATACTTTTTTTTAAATGTATCCCTATCTGGCTTGATATAAAAGTATTTTCTTCATAAAATATAACAGGAAATTGAAAATTTAATCCAAAGAGTACACGAAGTTAGCTATGTAAATTCTGCTCAAATCGCCTTGAGATATACATATGTATGTTATTGTAAGTAAATCGGGAAATAAAAATAGTTATAATTTGGACACAGCTGTCCCAATATATTATTGTCACGTCATGAATTCAATGAGGCGATTTTGAAACACATTTATGTCATAACCCGTTGCAAATTTATCAAGTTAGGTACCACTTTCATAAGATCCAAAGTACTTACTGCAGTTTAAATTTTTTTAATGAGACTCCTAAAGTTAATAGTATCAGTAATTCGTGAATTGGACAAAGGAATCTCCCAAAACTGCCTCGGTGGCGCAGTTGTACTACGGTACGACTACAAAGATGAGGTCTCGGGTTCGAATCTTGGGTCGGGCAAAGTGATATTGGATTTTTCTATTCATTATCAGCCCGGAGTCAGAATTTTGTGCCCGATATGGCGATAGGCTCGCCCCTTATCACATCACGGGACGAAACATAAAAAGCGAAATGTGGATGTCCTGGTAGCACCTCTGCCTACCCCTTCTGGGAAATAGGCGTGAGTTTATGTATGTATGTAATCTTCCAAAGATTTGTATAGTAACAATTCAGAATTTCGGAATCACGTATATAGAAAATCACATCTTCACTAAACACACTATGCAATTTTTACCAACACGGAATGCCATTCACCTTAAAACACTACGTATTTGGTGTAACCATATCACAAGATAAGAGTCGTGTGTGACGTCAACAGTGGTACACACGAGGTCGCCGGAAGGTCGGCATTAAGGTTGCTCATCGGTTTGCTCTTCAAGTTAGCAAGTGGTACCGGGGTCGCCATGGGAATTAACACTTCATGGCATTATTTCCACATTTGTGAGACAACGGTTTATGGGTTTGAGGGAAAATTTGTATGCTGCTAAATGTTCTTCTTCCTACTTTTTGTACTTATGGTTATGATTGCTGGCGATTGGCTTTATCTATTTTGTTTTAAATTATTGGTAAATCTACTTAGGGCTTCTCGATTTTTTGTAGTCAAAATCGGGCTGTAGTCATAACTTATACGTCATTTCTCTCGAAAAATACTCGTTAGATTGAATACTTCCTTAAGAAAGGTTTCAAATTATGAATACGAGTATATAAATCCTTTTTTCAATATCCTGGGTTGCGTGTAGAACGCGTGAGATACCGTTCGAAATAAACAGAAAAAATATAACATTAACATAAACTATTCTTCTATTATTCATATCTTAGAAACAGAACCAGCTAGTTTGTCGAATTACTCGCGAAGACAACCATCTTGATTTATCGAAAACTATTTAATGCAAGGCAGCTTGACCATCTAGATCGGCACAACAAAAGGTCATTCACATAAATATACTCAAAAAAATACTCAAAATCGCCATTGGCAAAGCGACTTCCTCTACGTGTGCAGAATTGGTCCCATTGTTGTGGCAGTGCCGAAATGCGGCGCGGAATTGTGATGTCTACTTGAATCGAGCCGTTATTGTACAACGTTATACATTGAGATTTGAATCCAGGGCTGGCAGGAGTTGCAAAGATGGTTTTATAAGTATGGCATGGTTTATTGGAGACTGTCCCGCCCTCACACCCGCCACTGCAACTCTTGTAAGCCAGGATCAACAGTGGCAGGCATTTTAATGACACTGAGCATTGAAGCTCAGCGCGTCTCCGGGAATGTGTCTAACTTGTCTTTAACCCGCAACGAAATCAATCATAAAGTTAAATTAATAGGAGTTGTAATAAATGAATGAATGGCATGGTTTGTAATAATGAAAGTTCGTTTTGGGCTGTGTGACACAATGGATTTCTTTAGGTTAAAGATGATTATGATAATGAAAAAGCTTTATACCCAATTTCTTTAATAAAGATCGAGTACCGTCAAGCGCGGCGTTTGTGAACATTCAATGCTGTGGAAGATACGATTGGCCTTATTATAGATAAATTTAAAACCTATTTTAGTTATCGAATGTTTTGCCTTCTTCGCTCAAACTGAATTCTAAAGTCGTTCGAAACGGACAAAACATTCGATAACTAAAATAGGTTTTAAATCTGTCTTTGAATAAGGTCGTAGATCATCCACAACATGAAGGATATTTTGTGGCGTTTTATTGACTTCTGCTTCTTATCCGGAGTATAACAATGTAAAAATAGACCACCATTAACTAATAAGACCGTCGGAATTATTTCAATCGTAAGAAGTTTTTATCATTTTGTACGACAATAAGCCCTCAATTATACCAACATTAGCACTTCCTTTACTCTCTTTCTCTCTCTCTCTCTCTTCAGTCACAGGAAGTCCACTGCTGAACATAGGCCTCCCCATGGATCTCCACATAAAGTACACACTTCCTTTACTATCAAAACAAATATACACATTTTGTATTGTTTCAGCCCATATGCATCCCACTACTGGGCACAGGCCTACTCTACAATCGAAAGACTCGATTGAGAGTGGTTAGGCCATATAGTCCGTCTCGTAGGCCAAGTGCGGGTTGGCGGACTTACATACCGTAGAAATTCTTTAAAATCGCTACGGTGTGCAGGTTTCTTCACGATGTTTTCCTTCACCGTTAAATTGCGCGGTGATTGACTATATCAATGGACACATAACTCCGAAAATTCAGACGTGTGCCCTGGGATTTCAACCCGCGACCACCGTGAACATGTAGGCAGACGAGTCTGGTCCGTTACCAACAGGCCACTACGCACTACCACATACACATTTATGATACTATAAAAAATCTATTTTTAGTACTTATCACAATACAATAAATGTAACGCAATACAGTTTTTCTAATATTCTTATCTAATCACATCTGGTCCACCAATTAAATAAGTAGACCTAGAGAATTATCTGAACGAGGACGCGAACTGGAGGTTAGTGGGTTTTGTGACATGAGGTTTTGTGACTAGGAAGAAGGAATTCAATGAAGGTTTATGTGTTTTTGGTTGGACTAAAAGGCAGACAGAGATGAATTATGGAAAGTGGAGTAAATACTGCTAATTGTTAAGGATCCAATTGTAATAATCAAATTGGATAAAAGCAAACCAATGAATAATTTTAAATTAATAATTATAATAAAATAAAAAAATATTAAAAATTATTCGTTATAAATAAAGGAATATTTTTTATCTCTAAAGGTATGAATGGTCTCCACTGGCGCGGTAAAATCAGAGTTGAATGCTCTGAAGTATACGCTTGGCACTTTCTTTTCTCTCGATAATTTTTGGCCAATTCCACCGTCTATTCTCTCTACCTTTTCTCTTTATCTTCTTATCTATGTGTCTTGGTCTATTTTTCCAAGTCCTTACAAGTCTTTTACATTTACAGAAATAAACTGGTTGTTTTATTTAATTACTTTTACATTACAGTAATCAAAATTATTTATTATCAATATGACATAAAAGCTCATTTTCGACAACCCTGACAGGAAAAGACGCCATTAAAAAACGGCGCTACGTCTGGCCTGCGTCTGCGATGCGTATTCTGCGCGCACGCCGCGTTTCCGCCGCCTCGTCCCCTTGCCTTCTTGCCCCTTCGCCCCTTGCCTCCTCGCCTCTTGCCCCCTCGCCTCCCAACCGCGGCGCGACAGAACGTGTCAACAAACTCCTGGACTTGCAGGCAGTGCATTACACCACGGAATAGGATGTACCCGTGTTGGGTAGTTCCTCTGTGACGTCATCACACGATATAAGACTCTCAACATTGTATAAGCGCACGAAATTGATTGTGCGTAATTGGTGTTGAGATTACATAATTTTTGTTCAATATTACTTTATCTCCTTCCTATAATATGGGTAGGCGAGACATAATTGTATACATAATACCTGACCAAAAAGTATGAATCATGAGTTTATTAACTTCATAAGCATGGTATGCCCGGCCTAGAAACCGAACTTAAGAGTCCTCGATTCTCAGCCAACTTATATTAATGTTAGACCACTGAAACAAATATTGAAATGTGGGTATAAAACGTGATTAATTGTAATTTTAGTGCACAATGTTAACATTTCTACCACATTTTGTAGTTTGCTTCGAAACAACATTAGGATTATACGAGTAGATGTTTACTAAATTATGAATGTATATTTGTAGCTTTTTGGCTTGCAAGACTAATGATGATGGTGATAATTACGATTTTTGTGATCGATGTCTGTACATGGAAGATAAACGAGAAAAACTAATATGGGGGTCTGTATTAACGTAATAGAACCCAAAACAATGAGTTTTAGAATTTTTGACTGTTTGTCTGTGCGGTTGTGCGCGATGAACTCAGAAACGGCTTAACGGATTTCGATGAAATTTGGTATGGAGGTAGCTGACACCCTGGATTAACACTTAGGGTACTTTTTATCCCGAAAAATTTGGTGTTCCCGTGGGATGAGGAAGGGATTCCGATAACTTTGTTACTTTTTATACTCAAAGGGATGGGATGGGACTGGATTACATGCCTTTAGTGAGAATTAGACGTGACGAGCGGAATATAACGGGATGGGAAGGGACGGGACGGAAAATCCAAAATAAAGTTAATTTGAAATAAACTTAATCAGGCAGGCGAAGTTTGCGGGCAGTAGCTAGTTTATACTATGGTGGAAAATTCGTCAAAGGGAACCACATGTACGTACTTCTTTCGGGTTTCGAACGGGCTTACATAATGGTGTCGACCTGCCTACCAGCACACGCTTTTTGTAAAATTGTACCAGCAGGTATAGAAAAATAGTCAAGATCACTGGATGCCTCATAGATCTTTCATCCCCTCGTCATTTTTTTCTCAATTGGAATAGTCATGTGCGGATGTTTATTTACAGCTTCAATCACTGATCATCAGCTGAGTCGACTGCTGGCAGCAATAAAAAAGTAGTAAATGAAATATAATTCACGAAAACCTACTGTTTCGTAACCGCAAGGGACTCACAACTCCACACCAATCGGACAGCAATGAGAATATTACAGTATAAAGCCAGATGGCGATCGTAAAATCAAATCAAAACACTGCTTCAACACGTACCCCTGATAATAACGAGATTTCGATGCATCTGTCAATCACATCGATAGGGTGATGACCCCAATGGAACACCCTATTGTAAGGGTGAGTATAAGGGGTGTTGCCATCTGCCTGTATGTGTGTCACCTACATGCGTATTTCAATATTTGCGCTTTACACCTGTGCAAATCGTCCAGGCGGTAAATTAATGCATTGTTTGACTCGATGTGACGCTTTTCATTGTCTCACTGAAAGGTTTTGTGGCAAGGTTATTGGGACATTAAATGTCTTGTAGTTGTGATGCAATGAGTTGTAATAGTTTGATTATAAGCAAGATATTTTTAAAATCTAATCTAATGTAAGTTTAACAAATGAAACAATTTACTTATCCGTCAGCCGGAACCTGTCTCGGGCATATTTAAAGATGTATTCTTTGATGTTCGACGGCCTCTGTGACGCAGTTGGTTAGACGCCGGCTGTGAAACGAGAGGCCGCGGGTTCGATCCTCGCTCCGAAACAAATATTTGTGCAATGGTTTCTTAGATTTACGCGAATGTTACACATTGAAATAAAACCATTTTATACGGATTTTATCGCGATTTGGTTTAATTTTTACATTTTTTAACTTCCCGACGTTTCAAGAACACATAGCTGACGTCAAACACCGACGCTCAACGAAGTCTGCAGTTGCTGAACACATAGAGGAAGGCTCCAAGCATTACCTTCGCTTTGACCAGCCCCAAATCCTTGCCAAAGAACACCGTTTCCTGCCCAGGATGTTTCGCGAGGCTATTGAAATTAAAAAACATCCAAATTTCAATAGAGAAGATGGCTTGAAGCTTGCACCATCATGGGATCCAATTCGACATTTAATTAAATCGGAACCCAAAAGACCAGCTGCCAGACCTCAAGACACAGTGAGCTCCTTCTGCGTAGATCGGATCGCAAATACTAGCTAACTTTTTAAATTAACTTTTTAATTTAATAATTATAAATTAAGGGTAGTTTAATTGTAACAGTCACTGAGCGGATGACTAATACCTTAGTCCGCCCCGTGACCACGAAAGCTGTAAAGTAATCGAAACATCGAGAAGTTAAAAAATGTAAAAATTAAACCAAATCGCGATAAAATCCGTATAAAATAGTTTTATTTCAAAATATTTGTGCGATCCACAGGTATTTGTTTCGGGTCTGGGTGTTTGTGAGACCGAAAAAGTCTCGATCTTAGTGTGGGGTCAGGACTATGTATGCGACTGTTGGGAGTATTTATTTATTTATTTATTCTACCATTGAGATAAAATAGGGAAAAGAAGCTGACTAAATCTGCAATTACGACGTAAAGCTTTTAGTTGATTTTTAAAGATTAGAAGACAGATTTAAAGTTTATTTATTTATTTATTTAATACCCCAGTATTTCGGGAGGACACATAATCGATGGTGACATAAAACCAACATATTAAATAATCCATTTTTCTTTTATACCTACATTCCCAAAACGGACAAACTAGACAAACACTTCTTTTATTCCTCCCAATTAAACTTAAAGCCGAAGACTACTAATTTAGGATAGCCACATAATCACACCGTAAAACCTCAGCAATAAAGCCACATCCGGCATCACGAAAAAAGCACAATATGAATATAGTAATTCACGTATATCGTCCGCGTATCTCCGGTTATCATCTTAATTAGGGCTCGGTCACGGGGTATTAATGCAATTAATGCTGTCTTCCTAGACTCGATGTTTCTTGCCTCGTTGCTTGCGAATGTGGCGCCACTATCATGTTAAGATTGTTCTACATTGTGGATACTAACGGACTCTAATCTGTGATCTGAAATCATAAAGCAGCAGCTTTGATCGCGGTGTATGAAATGGTACTGAACTGTGTTCGCAGGGATAAGGAGTGCACGTTTGTGGTATGTATCTGGTGTATTAATGCAGTTACATTCAATAACTGAATATAGTATAAATTAAAAATTAAAAAGGTGTAAAGAAGTGTGAGGTAATTTTGAAGACCCATGTTTACCAGTTTGAAATGGCGGTTTAGTTCAAGAGATTAAAATCATTCGCTGGAGAATATTTTATCTGGCAGGTCACTTACTATAAAATACAGCTGTAATTGAGAATAAAAATTCAAGTCTGAATGTCGCATGTTATCCACCAACAAAATCACAGCTAGGATGTAACACGATTAAACATATAATCAAAAACGATAAAATCGAATATAATGGTCGCTCCTATGTGACCCGACCTTAACACCATTGCGCCGCGCGGGCGCACGCGATGCGCTGGCCGACATAAAGAACCGCCCTATGGAACACAATAGTTATGGGCTTGAAATTTATTTTCACGCTACACACGTATACGAAATAACAGACAATAGTTCGATGGCCACGGACCACACAGATTTTAAGTATTACTTGGGTTTTCTAGACGTTATAGGTAATATAAGACACGATTAAGTTATAATAATTGCTACTGCGGTTTTTATGACTGCAACAAATGTAATAAATAAGTCGGTTTTCTTTCTTTTTTTCTAAGGGCTAGTGCAATGCGATCCAAATGGCATATCCACCGACGCATGATGGTTTTCATTCGAGATTCAAAATGATTATGCTGGTCTGATTAAATTCGGATATACGATTACTGTGACGGTTCGTCAATGGCTGTGTATGGTCACTATATGGTTCCATACGTATATCATACCACCGACAGAAAAGTTGTAATAGGCTTTAAAGTATTCCATGACACAGAAAAATCTGGTTCTCATAATTTCCAAAATATATTTTACGTCGTGACTCTGCCACTCATTGGCGTTACAATTGTGATAAATTGCACAAACGTAATTCATACAAATTTTATATTATTAAAGAAAATATCAATTAATTTAAACAAAACAACATTTTTAACTCCCAGCTCGAAATGAAAGATAGATCTGACAAGCACATTTGTCAGTAACAACTGGTCAAACACGCAGCCAAGACGATGCTATCACGGAAACTCCCAAACGAGAACAGTTCAGTGAACGAAAAACCCCAGCATCTTCCCATGGGAGATAAATCATTTTGTCATATTATATATAGCGGGCGCGAACGCATACCTTTATTACGAAACAATTAGCGACTGTCCTATTTTCAAATAGTAGGAAACATTTAACGAGATCTTGCACAATTTTTAACAGACAAAACAATGGCTACTGGCTATTTATAAAAAAACCGATAAAAAATAAA
This sequence comes from Deilephila elpenor, assembly GCA_949752805.1. Lineage (NCBI taxonomy): Eukaryota > Metazoa > Arthropoda > Insecta > Lepidoptera > Sphingidae > Deilephila > Deilephila elpenor. The sequence continues at coordinate 11,953,669 of OX457107.1, read as the reverse complement.
CTGAAATTTCGCAGTGTTCGGTTTACATTGACGGTTTTGTATGAATATGTGATGTCGCTGGTTTGTAGACAATTTGGTGCAACTAATGAGGCTCTGTGGGTGAGGTGAATTCATAATTGGCCTCATTATTATTACGAATTCTCAAACTCCGTGAATTGACGAATATTTTAATTTCTTTGAAACCAGTTGAATACATATTGTAGCCAAATATTACCTTGGCGCTTAAATTCTTCCACGAAATGTACTTACTAAATTGGGTGAATTTCTTGGCAATTTTTGCTTCATATTTTATTGTAAATTCTGACTGTATTCCAACCAGTACATACCATATCTTAAAAGTGTTTGTCACCTGCACGATAAAAATTAAAAGAAAAAACTTTATTTTTGTTTATTTAATACAAAAATCTATGTAAATAAGGTATAAGTAAAAATATTTCCATAACATAGCGGCTAAAGGTAGCGACGAGAAACAGCTTGTGTAACAGGCAACGCAATGTACATCAAACTAAGAAATCGGATAGTTACGTTGGTAGCTAGCTCTGGAGACATTATGGCCTAGTTGGCACCGTGTCCACACCCACGACTGTCGCGGGGAATCAAAGAAATTTTGTATTTGTCGCCAACTCAAATATATTAGCTATTTAAATGTGTTTGACTCGCAATAGGAACTGCAAACTGAACTAAACAGTAAAGAATAGTATGCCGTGTCGCTTGCCAGATTCGAGATTAATTGCTATCACGCGATATTGCGATTTGAGATAAACGTGGTTCTAATAGCCGGTGTGAATTTCTATTCAATGGTAGAAGCAAGATTTTGTAGTAATTGAAGAAGCTGTATTTCCCAATATCGTATATTCTGCAGAATAGCTTTGTTTAGATATTAGATGACTCCTCATATTTGAATACTTCCTTATTAATTTTCTTGCAGGATAAGGACAACCTAGTATAAGAGATTCACCCGACTTCGCTTCTAGTCTATATTGTTTTCAAACGATTTTGTAATTTTTTTATTATTACAATGAATGGCGAGACGAGCATGCCATTCGCCTGATGGTAAGCGATACGACCGCTCATGGACAGTAGCAAATCAAACAACACCATGAATTACAAGGCAATGCTTGGCATTCTACTGCGCTCGCCATCCTGAGACATAAGATGTTAAGTCTCAATATGTCCAGTAGTTACTCTGGCTACAATGTCCTTCAAACCGGAACAAAACATTGCATTTACAGTATTTACATTGCTATTTGGCGGGAGAAATAGACATTGCGGTGGTACCTACCCAAGCGACCTCTCACATATGAGAGACCTTATCACCGGTAACTACCAGGAATTGTAGTGATGGGTGAGCCTATAGTCTTTTACAGATAACACTATGCTCGACTGTTACATTTCCGCTTGTCTTTTTAACAATCGACGTGAAGTGATTCTATCTCATGTGGAATTTTGTTAGAGATGACCGTGTCATTCTGATTTTGTCTAAAACCTTATTAGATTTAACTGATTCTCTTTATTTGCCAGCATAACTTGTAGTAGTCTTTTTGACCAGACATAAAGCCAATTATATCGATTCATGGTGTTGTTTGGTTTTGCTACTGTTCATGAGCGGCCGTATCGCCTTCAGACGAATGGCATGCTCGTCTCGCCATTTATTGCAATGCAAATTTCAAGCCATTATAGATTTTCATTTTATTCCATTTCACAATTGTCGAGGAGTAATAATAAGAAGTAATTTATTTCAAATTATACCGCTTGCTCCAAACTTTATATGAAATATCATGATAAACATACAATAAAACTACTTAGAAATTAATAAATTAAAATTGGTTTTCTTTGCTTTCGAAACTGGGGCACACACTTCGCCAAAACCGTGCTACAATAAATATACAAATGCTGAGTAAATTAAAATTTTATTTTGCTCAGTGAAATTTATACGCACAGCTGTTTCATTCCAATATTTTGGAAAAAATATGAAATCAATGAAGGTTATATTATAGGAGCTTTGTATTGAATATATTAAATTATAAACCAATTAGTAGAAGACATTATACAGGGTATATCAAGACTGCGACCGAAAACGAAGCCAGGTGATAGTATTAGTGACTTCAGACACAATGCAAGTAAAAATTTCTCAAAACTTTTTTTTTGTAATTTTTTACTTATCGTCGTATTTGGGTGATAAATACATAGCTTTCCTAAAATAATGATGTAGACCTCTTTATTTGTAAACACTCAATGGTACGTAAGCGTTTAAATTATTATTTTTGCAATAACTAGGTTATTAACCACCCAAAAAAGATCTGTCGCTGTTTTGGTGAAATTTTTATTTGCATCGAGTCTATAACCACTAAAACTACAACCTGGCTTCGTTTTCGGTCGCGGTCTTGAGATACCCTGTATGTATAAATTTAGTTTCGTCACTATAATTAAAAGATTAACTAATTGATATGTCAATATGATGCCGATATGATCTGTGGGTCTCGTATAAAATATAGTATCGCTATTCGCCAGTTATAAGGTTCTTTTCCAATAACCCTGCACTTATCGTCAGGTGCAATACAATAATTTTACCAGTTAAAAACGTGACAGACAATTTAATTAATTAATTAATATTATATTATTAATTGGAATAATTTTCAAAGTAATGAACTAAAACCTCACCTGGGACGATATATTCATGCAATGTTGCATTTTTACAGTTATGACAAATTAAAAAAAAAAATATGATGATAAATACCTTAAAACAAGAGCCGAACAAGGCTGCGGCTTTATAGAAACGATGGAGTAATTTTAACATACATGCATAAACTCACGCCTTTCCCCAAAAGGGGTAGGCAGAGGTGATAACGGGATACCCACATTTCGCCTTGTGTATTCCGTCCCATGATGTGATAGGGGGCGAGCCTATCGCCATATCGGGCACAAATTCCTGACTCCAGGCTGATAAAATGAATAAAAAAAATCCAATGTTATTTGCCCGACCTGGGATTCCAACCCGTGATCAGAGCGTTGTAATCGCACCGTAGTACAACTACGCCACAGAGGCAGGCCGAGTCAGACAATTTTATGTTCCTATTGCGTTATTTCTATTATAGTTTTAACGTCTCGCTAAAATTGTTACAAGCGTAGGTGTCCTCAATAAAACGGCTGTCCCTTTATACTGCACGATATAAAACTACAGCTAGACATAATTTGACGTTTATATGTTCAAAATCATCTCGAAAGTCATCAGATGTCTAGACACCATATTTTCTACGAGTTAAAATATATCGCTACATTGTAATAAATTAAATAAATATGTTAATGTTACAGGTGGATGTCTTTTATTAACGGTCACAAATATAGTTCTGGCTAGATATCACTATGGGAGATTTTCGGATCTTACAACACTCAGACCCGAAACAAATACTTGTGCGCGCACAAGCGTGCCTTTCGAGATTTGAACCCGCAGACTCTCGATTCACAGCCGTCTTTTAAACATCGACCTCTATGCATTTACAATATTTGTCACACATCCGTATCGATGATCTGATAGTTTGTTGCGAAGCAAATTTAACACGAGTAACGGTTCTCATAAACGCTATTGAAAAAAAAAAGAAATGAAAAGACTTTTTATTGACACGATTACAATTATACAACACATACAGCACAAGTACAAAAAGAAGAAAAAAGAAACAAATAGACGGAGACAATAATTTAAAAAAAACTAATTAATTTATGTAAGTATCCCTTCAGGTGTCCATGTATAGACAATAGACTTTTTGACAGTTCTACATAATAGAGAATAATGCGAGCACAATGGAGCATGTCACATAAATCATGACATGAAAGCTGATTTGTAGCCTGATGGACACTGGAAGGGGTATATCACTTCACAAATGTGTCAAAGGGATGCCATCTCAGCTTTTTGTTGAATTGTCATCAGTATGACATCACGGCGCTGGTGTTCAAAACTTCCGATTTACAATGTGTAAAAAAATCCGATATATTTGCATTACGTCACGGTCCTTCAAAACATGTGGCAATAGTTTCTCAACACATTCAAGCAACCTTCGATAAATAGGCAGACATCGATCCAGGTGGCCAAATGAGCAGCGAGAATAGACCCGATGAATTAATGACGACGCCGTCTGCGCCCGAATATAAACCGGGAGCTTTCAAAATTGTCGCCGATTACCCTATAAACTGGTGAAAAAAAGGCGTATATGACGCGATTGTGTTGGTCATGTATGTCGTTTTAGTGTCGTATTGCGTTTATAATTGATTGTCATGGATTAGCTAAAACTAGGATATGAGTTAAGGATGCTATTTTCATACTGGCACGATATAATGTCTACAAAGTATTTGATGATAGGTCAAATAGGACATGGCAGTTCGAACTGAACATCGATGGTTTTATCTCGCAGGTCAATACTATTTTGTCGGCCTGCTCGTATTTAGATATGCAAGTTGTATTTGAAACACACACTAGCCTCTATTTATATTTCGGGTTGTAGTCCACCGACTTGATCCTAGAGACTAGAGTAATTTATATCTATAATAAATACTTTTTTTTTAAATCTTTAAGGTAAAATTCATCATATCAGAAGCGTTTAGTTTGAGTTTTAAAAAAATGTTCTATCTCTATAAATTCATTATACGTACGCAAAGTTTAATTCTTCTTGACGGCCTCCGGAGCGCAGTTGGTTGGACGCCGGTTGAGAAACGAAAGTCCGCGGGTTCGATCCCCGCACCGAAACAAATGTTTGTGTGAACCACAAGTATTTGTTTCGGGACTGGGTGTTTGTGAGACCGAAAAGTCTCTTGTAATTCCTAATACCCACGACACAAGACTCGATCTTAGTGTTGGGTCAGGACTATGTATTTGACTGTTGGGTGTAGTTTTTCATTTATTCTTTTTATCAGACCCCTCTTCCATTGGGACAAAATGTGTAATTGATATTTTTTGGCAACAAATTCGAACGTTTGTCGACAATCTGAAATTACTTTGTTATTAGTTCAACTATAGCCGGGTAAGTCCCACCAACATAACAATGAAAGAATTCCATTCATATACCGAATCCTAATAGAATCGATTCATAATATGAGGAAACGACTGCTATGTACACAGCGCCTAGTTCAGGGCATCTGCGTCAACAAATTGTTTCTAATAAAGACGTTGGTTTGTTGTCGCGACGACCAATGAGGCTTTGTCAACTTGGATATAGATTAAAATTCAGAACAGAAGTTGTCGGCTGTTTTAAATAATTTATTGGTGGTTATTAAAATACTCAGAAATCCTGTGAAATCTCTTGGGAGTGGCCTGTAATTAAGTTTGACTTACTGAGAGTTGAAGAATAATAAAAAGAAGAAAATACCTTGCGATAAAGGCCTCATAAAAAACTCACAGTCATTCAACACCAGCAAATTAAATTACTGTCTTTACGCTACTTTCATGTCTACAGAGATGATTTGGAAGTAGGTTCCAACGATAGCCTGAAATTTCAGGAAGATTTATGTACTTCCCCAAAATTCTAGATATCGCGAAAATTTTCTTTTTATTTACTGTAGCGTAGGCATAAACAGATATTGATAAATAGACACCCATCTATTTCAAATATACAGGGTATATCAAGACCGCGACCGAAAACGATGCCAGGTGATAGTATTAGTGATATCAAACACAATGCAAGTAATAATTTTACAAAAAAATCATCAATTTTTTTTTTAATTTTTTTTTTACTTTTCGTTGTTTTTGGGTGAAAAAATTCAATTTTTTCCTAAATAATGATGTACACCTTTTTATTTTTAAAGACGCAATGGTACGTAAGGGTTAAAATAATGATTTTCGCAGAAACTAAGAATTTACCACGTAAAAACGATGATTTTTAAAAAATTGCAAAAAAAAAATGTCGCTTATTTTCGGAAATTTTTAGTTGCATTGTGTCTATAACCACTAAAACTACCACCCGGCTTCGTTTTCGGTCGCGGTCTTGATATACCCGGTATTAGTCTATAATAAACCGTATGCACAACTGGACGATTTCAGTAGGGCGATTGTACAATCACACTGGTCAACTATTATTTAATGCCGATAACATCAAAACAGAATTATATATTGTGGAAACTTTAAATTAAATAAATTCACTTGTGTATAAAGAGATGTGAGGGCTGCACCTGTAAACATTCATATTTCGTCGAGCTTATTTCTATCCCAATATTTGATAGAGGTGCCAAGCACAAATTTCAAATTCATACGAGATTCTTTAGATGGATATGTTATCTGAATTGGGATTCGGATTCAGGATCACACGTATCAAAAGCCCAACCCTACCATGGTATGGTATCAATGACGCGATAGTAAGTACCTATGCCTGTCTCACAGAATTTCAATGTAGGTAAACTCAGTGAAGTTCAACGATGTATTAAATTCGAGCGTAGCTGTTGTTTGGTTTTGCTCATGTCAATGAGTGGACGTATCGCGTATCATCAGGGGAATAAATAAATAAATAAATACACCCAACAGTCACATACATAGTCCTGACCCCACACTAAGATCGAGTCTTGTGTCGTGGGTATCAGAAGCTACGAGAGACTTTTCGGTCTCACAAACACCCAGACCCGAAACAAATACCTGTGGATCACACAAATATTTGTTTCGGTGCGGGGATCGAACCCGCGGCCTCTCGTTTCACAGGCGGCGTCAAACCAACTGCGCCACGGAGGCTGTCAATAGCTCGCTCGTCTCGCCATTATTCGCAATAAAAAACACATAAATAAATTTGAAATAATACATGCATGCATTCATTCGAACAAATAAATTGAAATATTAATTACCATTCCAATGCTACAAAGATATGCTATTCTTATTACGTTTAGTAAGAAAGACAGATTTATTACTTTAATTCGTCTTTTTCTAATTCTACGGATTAGTTTTATTGGCCTGATGCTATAATAATGATTATAGATTTTATGTTAAAGCATTAAGACGATTAGCTTTTATTGTGTTAAAATAAATAAGTAGAACACGATGGCGAAATCCTCGTTGCTAATTCTTATTTTCGCATCGCGAACCTGATTCTTTTTGGGTGTTAATCCTAAAAAATCTGCATAAATAAATCTCTTTCTCCTTTCAACATCCTAAGGATTAACATAACGGAATATTGGAGGCAACCTGCATCCAGCGACTTCCTGAAGCCGTCTCTCTCTCTCTTTCTTCAGCCAGGAAGTCCACTGCTCAACATAGACCTCCCTGCAACCTTCTACGTCTTATATTTAATAAAGAACTCACACCTAATTTACTAATAAGTATCTGTGATACAGCTTAGAAGCTGGTTGTGGAACGAAAGATCGCGCGTTCAATCCCGCACCGAGAAAGATCTTTGTGTAAAAGAATCTGGTATTTTCTGTTATCCGCGACACAAAACTTGCATCTTAGGGGTTCAGGACTGTGTATGTGGTGATAATATCGCAGGGAAAGCACCGGGAGATTCACAGGAACAGTCCGGTGAGCCAGAGAAAGTGAAGAACGTTTAGCCGGTTAGAAACCGTTGCCCGGGGTGCACCGCGAGGAGGTAGTTCTAGAACTAATTCCACTCTTATTTCTTTATGTGGTGTATTTATATATAATGTCTTAGCCAAGTCAACGGCCTGGCAACACGTCTTTAAGTCGGTGATTTTATGCTCTATTATTCATCTATCCAGCGCTGTACGTGATCGCAGCATTCTCAATCTAATTTAACTTTTTCATTTCAATCACTTTCACAGCACCTTACTGAACGGACATTTTAAATATAAAAACAGTTAATGTGTTCGAAACCATTAATTCAAGGTGATACGAACATTTCGGATTTCTTATTAAGAAACTCAGCCTCCGTGGCGCAGTTGCTTTGACGCCGCCTGTGAAACGAGAGGCCGCGGGTTCGATCCCCGCACCGAACAAATATTTGTGTGATCCACAGGTATTTGTTTCGGGTCTGGGTGTTTGTGAGACCAAAAAGTCTCTCGTAGCTTCTGATACCCACGACACAAGACTCGATCTTAGTGTGGGGTTAGGACTATGTATGTGACTGTTGGGTGTATTTATTTATATATTAGAAATTTACGTATAAAAATAAATTTATCCAAGACATTTTGTAACGTACAATACACATGGAATACTAATTAATAGTTTCAGTTAAGTCTTAAAATTCTGGCGCTAGAAAAAAAGGACAAGCCTGTATAATAAAAAAAAAAAAAATTGTGACATGGCCTATATGAGGAAGAAAAATAGAATAAAAATACATACAATATGAGTTTATCAAGAATGAATCAGTCAATTTCACTGACCGAATAGAGCGTAACAAGAAAGCTAGTCGTCAATATCGTTTTTGAGAGATATTAATAGGCAATCAAGTCGCTTTTACGATTTATTTAAGAATCAGCACTATCAATCAACTAACAAATTCAGCAACATATTGAAAAATAAATACGTATCACGCCGTCCCTGTAAAGATATAGACAGGACACGATTGTGTAACAGTGTAATAAAAATACTTTAAAATGTATACAATACACAATGCTCTTTGTATAGGCATTGCGGAATTCAGTCGCCACGTTATCAACTTTTATTACACTTTATCACAATCGATTATGTCGTTAAAGCTGGCGCCTGGGAAACCAAGACACAGGGTTGGATTTCCGAGCGTAGCGATTACTTCAAATCTGCTTTTCATTAGTATAAAGTAGTATTTATGATTGATTTCGTTGTGGGTTAAAGACAAGTTAAACAATCCCGGAGACTCGCTGAGCTTCAATGCTCGGTGTCATAAAAATGCGTGCTACAATTGATCCTAGCTTACAGGAGTTGCAGTGGGTGTGAGGCCGGGACAGTCTCCAATGCTAGACAAGACAAGCTTCCAAATATTTCCACAGTGACTTTTAAGAAAAGTCAACAACTCAAGTATCATCCTGCTTGAGTCTTTTCATCATCAACATACATAACATTGTCTCAAATGCTGACCGAGGTATCCTCCAAAGCATTTCACAGAAATTTGTTGGAAGCATCTATATCGAGCAATTTCTTACGACCTTAATCAGGTGATTTATTTACTTTCCAAGTAGAAGACTTAGCTAATACGTTGTCTTCACTTAAGAACTTAGCTCAATTATAATAAAACAGGCTGACTCGATCAATATAAATAAATAACGACAAATTGTAAAACTGAACAATTGTGTTAGCGTTATCTGACTTAACCCAATTACCTATAAATTACGTGTATTATTATATCGATAAGATATCGAATGAGATTTTCGAATTGGGCCAGCTTACACAGAACGATAAGTTGTGAAAAATTATCGGTAATACTATAATCGCCGGTCGTCAAGGAAATGTGTAGCTGATAATGAATTTGTATGAATTTCCCAGTAATATGTACATGTATGGCGACAGTCTGGATTTATGTCATCGGAGTGTAATTAGATATTTTGTTTATTTTTTTGTTTTTGTTACACTATTCGTTTTGTATTTCACTCGTTTTGTATTTCTCCATAATTCCCATGAAAGATCCCTGAGGTCATCGGAGAATCTGAAATTGAGAATGCCCGTACACACCACGACATTTATGGACAAGTCATTCTCCGTACAAGCTGTTCGATTGTGGAACTCTCTTCCAGATGTCGTAAGACGGGCTCGAACACTATCGTCATTCAAATTACAAGTCAAGGAGCACTATCTCTCTCACTGAACTCACATATTGCTGTGCTTTTACTATTCCTTCAACATTTATTATGTATATATCTATGTATATATAATATATTATGTATATATGTATGTAATATGTATGTTTGTTGTATGAGTTTATATTTGTATTTTATTTTATGTTATCTTTATCTATTTATATTTATGTCACTATACACCCTAGACTGCCCTTTCTCTCTCCTTTCTTCTATGTCCATCCCAAGGTTGCCTGGAAGAGATTGCCTTGTGCAATAAGGCCGCCGATTGTACTTATTGTTTAGTTTTTGTTATTATCTGTGTCTTTTTTCCGTGGTGTACAATAAAGATTATATAAATAAATAAATATAAATATGTATAGGTTTGTTTTAGGCATCATTATCTCTAGAAAGTGATTGTGAAGTGACGTTCAATTTTATGACAATTGCTAGTTTATAGGAGTTCCAAATAGAGATTAAATAAATAAAAAAATAATTATACTCAATAGTCATATACATAATCCTGACCCCACACTAAGATCGAGTCTTGTATGGTGGGTATCAGAAACTACGAGAGACTTTTCGGTCTCACAAACACCCAGACCCGAAACAAATACCTGTGGAACACACATATATTTGTTTCGGTGTGGGGATCAAACCCGCGGCCTCTTGTTTCACAGGCAGCATCTAACCAACTGCGCCACGGAAGCTGTCTTCTTCCAGATTCTTCGGAGATTCTTCTAGAACTGTTTTATTCCCTAATCCTTTACTGAAAATGTATTACAAATTCTAGGAATTGAACCAAACTCAAGGTGCTTATAAAATTTTATTATCTCAATTATCTAAGTAACTTAAAATAAAGACGTTGCGACGATTCCACATAAGTATGGGATAAAAAATGTCCAAAAGTTTTAACAATAAGTATTCATATAATCCAAGGATTAAAACGTAAGATAGCAGATAAAGAAGATAAAGAATAATATTCTCTCTCTACTTTGCCGATTTTTAATGTAACAAATGCTTTTGGACTTAAGTTTAATCATCCAGAATTATAGTATATTTTATGATAGATAATTAAATTCGTAAATTTTCCTTGCATGAATTGAAGTCTTATCAAAATATTTTTTATCGCCCAACACACCCAGTGGACCCCACACTAAGAGAGAGGCATTTATGTTTTGTGATAATATGGTTGTCGGAATCTACGAAGGACATTTATTTCGGATTTAATTCGCAGTCTTTTGTATTATATCCGACTTCTACTAGTCGACTACTACATCAACTGCATTCTTGTATTGTTGTACAGATATTCTTTATATCTTTTGGATTTCTGCAACCTTAATTAGGTTCTTATTCCTTCAGGCTCATTGTTCGACGTTTGCACTTGACTCCATCCCATTCCATTGACAGCCTCCTTTGCGCAGTTGGTTAGAAGCCGGCTGTGAAACGAGAGGCCGCGGGTTCGATCCCCGCTCCAAGAGAAATGTTTATGCGGCCCACAAATATTTCTTTCGGGTCTGGGTGTTTGTGAGACCGAAAAATCTCTCGTGGTTCTAATACCTGCGACACAAGATTTAATTGGTCTTAAAGTGGGGTCAGGACTATGTATGTGATTGTTGGGTGTATTTATTATTATTTATACGCAAACTTTTCAACCTTATCAATCACCAGTCCGTGTTGTATGCCTTGCTCACCACTTCAACTTGTGTCAATATATATCATATTAGGTACCAAATATATAACTTGTATAACTCATCCCAATTACAGCTATCTTAAGCTATATGCTGCGTGATAAAATATCAGTATTAGCATAATTCATTACATTACTGCGCCTCCAATTGCCTTTGAGCATATTTATGTAGTTTTTTTCGCCTATAACCAAGGTTGTACTATCAGTGGCCTTGGTTCTGTTCATATATTTCCGGCGCCTAGTTGCCGAACGGAATAAGGTTTTTGTGTCAAATATATTTTTATTCGGATATAGAGTTAGTCGAGGAAAATACTATCTTATCTTGTCTTGTTAATTTTAGTTTTAATTAGATATATTTATTGGAATGTCCTTAAAAATTCCGGTAGATCGTGAAACAAAAACGGCTTTTTCTTTTTTAGATACGGCTACAAAAGCGAGTACTTTTAAGTGCAATTTAATAAAATATTTGTTCACAATTTCGCCGGTGTATACAATTATGTCGGCTTGCTTGGAAGCAGATATATCTCAATCTGAAATGTGACAGAATTTCATAGGCTACTAAGTAATACAAGAATTCCACCACTAGCTTTTGGACACTGCAAAAATATGATCAAAGGGCCTTCTTTGGCTGGAAACGCAGATGACATTTCTGTAGAAATACCGCAAATTGGTGTAAATCTTTTTAACTTTTTACAAACTTCAAGACATAAATCTGCTATGAACATACATAGATACGGGCAAAGCCCCTTATCCTATGTGTAAATAAGTTTAACTCCACAATATCCATTACGTAAACATTACATATATCAAGAACTACTAGTAGGTTATTGTTATTCGTGTAACTGATCGATTTCATGAGAAATACCACCTTATCTACAGTGGAGCGCGCCGGCGCTTGCTTGAACGACGTTTCCAATCATTATTTACTTGGCGGTGTCACTTTATTCAAATAAAGAATAGAATACGTTGTCTATGGGGGATTTTAAAAATGTTTAAATCGTTCAAATATGGAATTTAACTTACATTGTCTTTGAAACTATTGTTTTTTTTTATGTCATTAATAATATGGTTTAAATAACAATAATGAAACAAACTTACGTAATAACAAAAAATAAAAATTGTTCCATTTAATAGAGATAAATGCTGTGCGTCTTAAACGGTAAGATATAACCGGCAGCATATTCGTTTTGCATCAGTTTCCCGCCTGTTTCTGCTTGACAGAAATATTGTACATAAATTAATAAAAGAAGAAATGCGATTGGGCATAAAATTGAACGGCAATGCGCATACCACGCTTCATATCTATGGTACGAAGTTCAGTGAGTGTAAACATAACAAACTGCGTACACAGAAATGAAATATTTGCCAAAGATTCTTCTTAAAAATATGTGTTCAAATAAACATTTATTCTTAGAAACGCTAAAAGTTATCCACGTCATAGAATCAAGCGCCAACGGATAACAATTTGTATGTATAGGCGATAAGTAATACAAATGTTTGTATAAGCCGGAAATCGGAGGTGCGGCGCGGACGCGAAACCCTTGCTCGACGGACTGTAGTATAAATGTATTGCTAATAGACGCTACTCGATAGATAAGCTCATTGATAAGGACGGGTACTTTTTGAACCAATTCATTTGAGTGGGGGCAGGTTTGGTCATTCAACAATTTTTTATGCTATATTTGACGAATGAGGAAATGAAAAATGATGATAATACAGTCGGATTTAGATATATTTTTAAATCGGCTAGTATTCAATGCATGCAAGGTAATTGAATTCATAAAATTTGACCAACGATATACGACCCTATTTCCTCTCCATTAATAAGAGTAATAATAATTAACTAATTATTACACCACTAGAAAAAAAATACATCTGTTTCTAAAAATATTAATAATTTAATTATATCATTTGGGATTAGTCCAATTGTAATATATCTTAACGTATTGGCGAATATATTAATGAACTACACTAATTATTTGGTTACTAATTACTATAACTTTTCGCTTATAAATAAAGACCTAGTTTCTTAAAATTTATCTGCGAAGATTTTCATTTCACTATTTTTATTGCCCTGCTTTCAGACTCATTGTAGTTACTTTTTTATGACATAGAAAAAACTCTAAGAAGTATCTTCCTTAGCAACTACATCGGAAAAAAATATATGACGTCACTAAAACTCCAGAAACGTCCATCGCTCGATAAGGGCGGAAGCGAATCAAGGTCAACCGAGTTTGCGAGTTCAAGGGCTTTCTAATTTACTCCACTGACTCATTGCCATTATATGTATATACACTTTTAATTTAACTAAACCTCATTACTTGCCTAGTTTACGCGGAATCGTATAGAAGAGAAGTAAATCCTTAATTAATTAATTTAGGGATTTCGCTGAATCATTGTACTAACACATTTGTATAACTTCTAAACAAAACCTTTCCGGAGTCAAAAAGAATATCACCATGAAGAAAAACAAATATAGTTACATGATTTTGTAACTTATACATAAGAAATATCTATGAACTTTAGCGGTAAATAGTTTTACGGATTAGTAAAGGCTATATCTAAATATGAACTGTAGTTTTTGAAATAAGCGCGAACATACAAATATTCATATGACATGCGTAAGTAGGTACAACCTACATAAAGGTGCGCGATTTTTTTTTATTAAAATTGGTTAGTTTTGTTTATTACTTAACACATTACGGCGCGATTGGATGCCAGACAGTATTTCTTTAGTTTTATTTACGTTAAATATAAAAGGCAACGTCGATTACTTAATAAAGTATTTATTACACCGAAGGCGAAATGGAAACTATTATTTTGAGGTTTTTCATTACACGCGCCATTAAACTTAAAGTGCAGTTTTTATTTTCTCATCAATTTAACCTTTTCTCGGAATGGCTGCAACTTTTTCATGCACTTTTTTCCCATTTACGGCCGGTTGAGATGTAATATACTTGGCAATGCTGCTGACATTAAGATATGCAAACACAGAGTGGTTGGACAATACGGCTTGTCAAACATGTTGAGCCACCCCGTCGACGTAGTTGAGAAAAATTACTTTTTACTGAATTATTTATGTAATCATGGAATTAATTCTTGAGTAAAATTATAAGTTTTTTTACACCACTACTTACGCAATCGGATATATTATAAAAATGTCATAGGCATTCATGAATGTAGCTCTCAAATGATTAATCGAGACGTGGTTTATTCATTACCTGATTATTAATTATTGCTTTACTTAGGCACCCATCTCCTTCTATCTGTGTGTCATCATAGTTTCCACTCACAGAGATTCTAGAACAAGTAATAAATACACCCAATAGATGTCACGAATTTTAAATAAATGTATAAAACATTTATACAAAAAAAATATATTGTATAATTTGAAGTATGTTTTATGTTTCATTAATTATGGCTAGCCAGTATTACCGTAATTTATAAATTCAAATTAACCAAGAAACTATATTAATTTTTCAAGCCATAAACTTAAGTTTCTTATAAAATGTGAAATAAATTATTTGCTATTTATTCATTAAGTATTATCTGGTAAATAAGTCTTTTCATTTCTGCTCGCCTATTGCAATTTACATCTGTAAAAAGGTCAACGTTTTTCATTATCTCATTAGTAATTATAATCTTTATTAGCCAATATTAGTCATACATTTTTTTCTATATTTATAAAAGGCCACATACATAGATCGTAGTTTTTTTTTAATTTCTGTAGTTCATACTAAGGTATGCAAAAAATCTTTATATTTATAGAACTAATTAAGCGTTATGAACTCATTTTAGTTGTTATTAATAATAAGAAAATTTTGAGCACTCACAACACAGCACATAAAATACAGGGTATCTCAAGACCGCGACCGAAAACGAAGCCAGTTGGTAGTTTTAGTGGTTGCAGATACGATGCAAATAAAAATTTCACCAAAACAGTGACAGATATTTTTTTAGAATTTTTTAAAAATCATCTTGTTTGGGTGGTAAAAACCTAGTTTTTGCGAAAATAATAATTTAAACCCTTACGTACCATTGAGTGTTGAAAAATAAAGAGGTCTGCATCATTATTTTAGGAAAACTATATATTTATTACTCAAATACGACGATAACTAAAAAATTCCAAAAAAAAAGTTGTCGTTTTTTTTTGCGAAATTTTTACTTGCGTTGTGTCTGAAGTCACTAATACTACCACCTGGCTTCGTTTTCGGTCGCAGTCTTGATATACCCTGTATATTGTTTAAATTGTTCATGATATAAAAATAACTTTGGCAAATGAGCCGCGCTTTTTTATACGAGGCAATGAAAGTAGATCCATACAGCTTTATTAAAAATAATTTATAGTTTACAAAATCCCGTGGAATATTTCATAAACATTCAATATAATATGTTCGCAATATCAGTAATACCTATGGCGCATGAGTACAAAAATGAGTATTTTATTGAAATATTTTCCTTAGAAACGGCCGATATTAAAGCGAACTGTATGCGGTTTAAATGTAACTTATTTTTCGCATCGTTTCACCAACACTATGATGTACTTTACATTTATGAGTTTTAGTTTGTTTATTATAGAGGGTATATCAAGACTGCGACCGAAAACGAAGCCACGTGGTAGTGTTAGTGACTTCAGACACAATGCAACTAAAAATTTCTATTTTTTTTTTTTTACTTATCGTTGTATTTAGGTGATGTTTACATAGTTTTCCTAAAATAATGATTTACATATCTTTATTTTTAAACACGCAATGATACGTAAGGGCTTAAATTAGTATTTTCCCAAAAACTAGGTATTTACCACCCAAACATGATGATTTAAAAAAAAATCAAAATAAATATCTGTCACTTTTTTGGCGAAATTTTTATTTGCATCGTGTTTGTAACCACTACAACTACCACCTGGCTTCGTTTTCGGTCGCAGTCTTGATATACCCGGTATTAAATGCTTACTTTTTACTGTAAATTTGCATATTTCACTACAACTACATAGACTTCTTCAAACACTACCAACAGTCAACACTTTATAATTACTTTCGTCTGCACTAAGTACAACCAGGAAAGTTAGGTAACACTGTCTAACAGAATTCTAATGATTAACGGCCTTATTCATAGACAGATTTAAAACCTATTTTAGTTATCGAATATTTTGTGTTCGTTCAAACTGAATTCTAAAGCCGTTCGAAAGGGACAAAAAATTCGATTACTAAAATGAGTGTTAGATCTGTCTATGAATAAGACCTTTTAATGCCGTGTTCTGCTCTGTCCATAATAGTGGCAGAAGTTGATTAATAATTCCATTTCCTCCATTAAAAGAATTTAAAGTTACGTAAACTATCACCTTGTTATTATAATTATTAAATGATCAATTAGTAAAATAAAATTTATTATGCTATTAATTAACGTGTTACACATAATCCTTTGAAACGTGCACCGCTACACAGAATACCTAAATCATATAATGATTATTTCTTAGATATCGATATCTTTGCAAGTTCACCCGCACCGTTCAAAAGAGCTGTAAATAAGATTATTTGTAACCTAAACCAGTGATTAGTAACTTTATTTTGTTGTAATCTAAATATTTTTTTTTTTTTTTTTTTATTCTTCTAATTTCAAACTGTATTTAATGATCTTTTTGTTTACTCTGAGTCTAGTGCGTTTGAGTTACTTAATTGTGCCTATATACCTAAGTTTGTGATCTGTTTCTATGTGTTTTTAATATATATACTTTTTGACTATTGCGTAGTAACTTGTCGGTAGATTAATGTTCTCCTATTGCCGTAAAATGTTTTTATCATTTTGAAGGCAGGTGCGGCGAGTGAGGATGTGGGCTGGATCTCATTAATGTCCTCGTTGGCCTCATTTGACTGTTATATTTAATTCGTGGGCAACGGGGTTGGTTGCACTTTAACTTAATTTTAAATTTAATTATGTTTAAGAATAGTTGATAAGAAAGTGTAATTGTTTGTTGCTCCTTAAAAATAAATTAAAAAAAAAAAAAAAAAAAAAAATCCTTTGAATTATGCCTATAATTAAAACATTAACGCACCTTTCCATTTTAAATTGGCACTAAGTATTCTGAGGTAGTTATCGCTTCTCACTAATAACTACACATTAAGTAATTATTTGAAAAGTCATAGATATAATTACTGCTCACTTTAACGGTAAAGGAAAATACTGTGAGGAAACCCGCATATCTGAGAATTCTCTAGAATAGTTTTAAAAGTAGTTAAGTGAAACCTAATAACTCGGATCGGGTTAGCGTGATGTACTGAAAAAGGTATTCCTGAAACTATTGATGTCATTTAATTCTGTTGTAGAATTTTAAGACAAATTCAACATAAGTTAAATTTGCGACGCCTTTGCTGTTGCGTTTTGTACGTTGAGTGAGAGTGCCGTAAGTCCAATATCCCTTTTTCCTTTTTTTTTTACTCTAATTTGAGGCACATATGCACCTACGATCTAAATGTTAACATGATAATAAGCTTTGGTAATCATTTACCAATAGATTACCATTACTTGTTTGCCAGAACTACCCAAGAAAAAAATACTGTAGGCTTAAGATGAGGGTAGGCAGAAGCAATTGTTTTTTCTTTACTACTACTACTAATTAAGAAGTAATAATGCTTTTATTAGCATCAAAATAGATCAGGAATCACAGATGGCTTGCAGGTGATCCTCCAAGGTGTCAAGGCGTTACCTGCGAAGTTGGGAACGGTTATCGTGGGAACTCCGCAAGGTGCAGACGTTTAAAGGGTTAAATTGTCAGATTACTATGATTCCATGTAGTTTTTATCTATAAGTTAGTGAGATACTTTTATGTAAATTAAAAATATATATATATATATATATATATATATACAGATACCCATAACATTCCACCAACCATAAAGAAGGTCATTAAACTTCTACGGAACAAGACTTTTAATAAGTCTTTAAAAAAGTCAGAATATTAATTATTTATATCACTTAAAAAACTTAATAAAAAGGAAGTCTTAAATATTTTTTCATAAGTATTTATTACGGTATTAAAAATTGTACATCTTTGTATTTAAATAGACAATGCGGTATTCTAGATTTCCTTGCTATTTTACATTATTTATAACCATCAAAAAAGCCGGTACCAGCATTTCGTTACAAACATAAACCAAAAATAAAACTTCAAACACTTTACAATCATAGAACAAAAGAATTAGAAATCAATAGTTTCGCAGAAATGCATTCAAAATAACGTTCTTTTAAGTTCTCGGGTCCATTATCTGGCGCATCAATGGTCCCGCCGTTTATCTTTGAAATCTGCATTAAAAATGGGTGAACTCTTTTCAAAGTTATAATCCTTTGGACAAAAGATGTTAACATGGTTACTTTTTACGCATTTCACATTTAAACAAATAGAAAAGGGATTAACGCCACTACGGAGCCCTTAATTACTATAATCCCATTCTATTGTGACAAATAGTAATGGCGTACGCACGTGATTTGTCCAGCTTAGGCAGGAGGGATGAGTCGGGATGGTTTTTTTTTTATTCTTGTTATGGCTAATGTAATTCGTTTTTAAGGAAACGTTTGGGAGCCTATAATTAAAACGAAATTGTTAAAATCGATTTTATTCTGAATGATTTAAATTTTCTTATCAAATGCGGCTGTTTATTTAAATAATATAGCGAATTTTCCTATTACATTCGATTTTAAATAAATATTTTAATTGTCGAATTTAAATGTAACCGAAAATTTGTTGAATTTTTCCGTGACATATAAAAATATTTTTAGTCAGTAATTTATTATTCGCGTTGCTTTTATTTTAATGATATTATTAAAAATGTAATTAATGTATAAAAGCTTCTAATTTTTTAAATTCAATAATGCCGACAAATCAGCATTTTTGTAATGTTTCACCTAATGTATAAGATTAATATTATAATTTTCGAAATTTTAGTAGGAAAAAAATAGGCTTCAAGTTCTTCTACATTGATTGTAATAAATTTATAAGTCTATTTTACACATTTTTGATTAAATGTTTATTAATGAATGCCATTTGTATTTGAAATACCGAGTAGCCTGTATTAATATTAATTGTACAGTGACATACAAAAGTTTTTATGATTCTCCTAGGTATTCTTCAGAGTAAACCTAAAAACCTCAGACAGTAATTAATCATAACCTACGCCGTAAAATAGATGTCTTTAAGAAGGGTTTAGTGTTCATAAAAATATATTACAGTTGTCGTGACTGCGATAGCTTCTAGCCAATGTTAATTAGGTACTTAACTATAGTCTTATAGAAATTCGGTATATTGTATCATGTTGTTCAATTTTGGGATTGCAGAAGTGCTATAAATTCCCAAGCATAAGATAGCCACACACCTATGTATCAATTCAGAGGATTCCAAAAGAGTTGTGGATGTTTAAAAACTGTAGAAATCACTTTCCACCGTGCCATTAGTTTGCTCGTTTACGTGAAAGAGAAATACCACCGTAACTAATCCATATAATTGACCGCTCGTAGACAAATTGACACACCCCAATGGTACTCGTGCATACTAATGTAAATTTAATAACTGTATTATACTCCTTCAAACACTTAAACCGTCAAAATCATTTCACTTGTCAAAATAATAAAGTGACGGCCAGTAGAAATGTCACTGCGACCCTAGGAGTCCCGGCAAAAGGATTATGACGGGTTTAGCTCATAAAACAAATTGTGAATTCCAAATTCAAATCTACCAAGTTCTTTATTCAAATGTAATAGAGTATAAAATTGTATTGCTAGGTAATTTTGAGTCGTAATAATAATTTTGTTGTTTTTTTTTACATCTGACAACCCTTACTCGGAAGCACGTATTGTGCTTCCTGCTTATCTATTTTTTACAAGCAAAAGGGATGAATGTGAAATTAATAAAGGGCGTTTCAATGGGTTACTGTTACTGGGGCGAATATTTAAAAAATATTTTTAACGATTAAAATACGTCAGTCAGTACGTTTTGACTTCGTACGTGACGAAAATATAATTATTAGTCAAAATTTCGGGATATTGCTTTAAACACTCAAACTTTTCTTTAAGAACGTAAAAACGCCGAGTCTGTTGCACAAATAAATTAAATTATGCCAGGATACTTCATGGCTTGGTCTTGATATTAAAATGTTTCATACTGACTTCAAAAATATATGCATTTGGTGAACCCGCATTGCGTTAGCGTCTGCACCAAAATCATTATGCTGGCGCTATGAGAAGTCTGGTACTAAAAGTATAATTTCGTAATAGAATAATTGTACATGTTATTTACATTATCACTGGTGTTTTATTTATTTTGTTATGTGGTTTCGTTAATGATTTTATTAGTATTTTTTGAGTAATTACGTTGTTTTTGCTAGTAATGCACACAGTGTTTACCTTAATGGGAACATATCGAATGCTTAAATAATATAAACAACAATAAAACATCAAAAACAATGTAATTTAATGAACTCGAATGATAAACAAGAAAATATTCGGAATAAAATGTGCTGTTTCGGCGTGTAGCGCCATCTATTGGCACGATTTAAGCACTACAAAATAAATTTGTTATTGTCGGTCCTTATTCCGTATTATTTAAATTATTGTAAGTCCAATATATATTTTGGATGTTAAATTTAGATCGTTATATAGTCGCTGAATTAATTGATCTTTGCTTTTTTTTAAACATATTCTTTGCCTATAAAATAAATCTAATCATGGTTAATATACCTACGAGTAATATCGTAAGGTCACAAAGTCTTATGTAATGTGACATACATTATTAAATAATTACCTGTATAAATATTTATTCATAGGATTTATTATTAAATGTTACATTTAATAAATTATTCCGGATTATTTTTAAAATATTTTTATTTAATTACTGATGAATTTTAAACATACTGATGTTCTGTTGACGGACACTAAGTCCTAATAACATCCATAAAAAAGATCAAAATTAATGTTCTTCGCGTTTTATGGTGGTAATTCATGAAAGGGTAAAGAATGACTTTTATTAGAGGCACTGAGCGCAAAGTCGCAGAAATTTTATTCGTACGGGAATGCAACGCGCGGAATGCGGGGTCGTTGAACTGTGCGGCGGGAAAGTGGGGTTGGTTAATGTGGGATTACCTATTTGTTCCCAACACGGCATATGCTCGCTCGCACAACAATAAAACCAAAAACATTATTTCCAACCCTTATTTTTGCATTCAAAGCGTCCGTCCGATATAGGGTACATTTTTTAAATATTTAATACAACCTATTCTAACATAATATACATGTATATCGAGAGCATTTTACAGTACAATTTATATTTTTATCAGTGCTAGTACAGGAAGTGTAAAATGTGTATATTTTAATATTTGTGAGTAGCTTAGAGCATTCAATAATCGTCTGAGCCGTAAGTCTGTGTGTAGCTAATTGTTTGCCCACAAACGTTCAATAAATAATATACGCGGCCATCCATTACAAGCGCTCAGGTATTTCTACTTCGCGCCATAAGCTTTATATTAGGAATGTCGACTGACTGGCTTCGACGTCTGTTGAGAACTAAATGACGTACAATTCACCTCTCGCGGGGCCGCCGGCCGAGCGACTATAGCCGACTGGATAGGTGCTTCGCCGACCGCCGTTCGCGTCCGATCTACTCCCCGCGCGCGCTAGTGTGAGTGCGCACACCAACACATCCTTAAATGCCGCTGCGCTGATTTCCTTCTTTGAACCACCCCCCGCCCTTCCTTCCGAGACGCCGACCGGGAGATTCTAAGTTTTGCCTCATTTTGCAATAATTACGACAGAAATCCACACTCGAGCGGCGTAAAGACATGTTTGGTGATAAGTAGAATACAATCGTGGGGCCACAGAGCATATTTTCAGTGTATTTCGTGAATGACATGGAATTAGCCGGCGCGCGGAGTGGGGGGGCGACGGCGAACGCCGCGTCAGCGGGCGCGGAGCCGCGAGTCGCAGACGACCGCTACGCTACGCGGCCCGCACGATTAGTCGTGTCCACGGCGTCAACCGAATTGCACGCGCGGCTCTGTTCGAACCGGCCGGCTCCCGAATAATGTTTCAGTGTTTGACAAACTCAATCGGAGGTCTCGGAAGAAGTAACGTATTTAATAATTTACACTGTATAACCGACCGCATATTCTCAGTGAGTGTTACGCAGTGTGTACGGAAAAAACTTTGTCGAAGATTCTGAAGAATCTTGTGTAAAATTGTGTAATTCAGCCGGCCGCGGCCGGATCGCGTTTTGCACAAAACTTTTTTGGTGAGTGTTTAAAACGTTTAATATCGATATGCAGTGAATAGTGTCCCGGGTATAATTTAGTGGGAATTATCAAAAAATGTGGGTACTCATTACTTATTCTATGGCGAGAATGGCGGGGCGTTGCCGGCTTACTCGGAGCCATGGTGTAATGGGTTTTTCTGCGAAATGCCTGCGCCCAAATTCTTTACCTTATAATTTCCGAAACGATATTATTACTTTTTCCTGATAATATGAAGTTGTATAAAGTTCCGAGAATTTTTACAATTTGGCGGGTACTCACTTTTTATCGAGAAATTGTGGTTTTATCCATTCACTGATACTATTATATTATGATCGCCAGAGATACTCAATTCATTTAACAATATTGCACAATCGATCTTTTATTTTTTCAATTTTGCCGAACAGTGTCGAATATTGTTTCAAATTTGCGTTGAGCCTAAGTTAATTGAATTGCCAAGTAATTATGTAAATATGTAATTAAACATTCAAAATTTTAAGTACCTCTTATATTTCACTAATGTTGTGAAATGTATTGATAAGTTAGTACGTAAGTACATTTACGTTTAAAGTACGATCTGGTTTGCAACAAATACATTTTTGTTGTGTAATTTCGAAATAAGATTTATAGCATAAAAACATTACTCCTTATTAGTTTTATATTTCATTCCCAAAATATAATTATAAAATAAGAATTTCGCAACATTCACTAAGTATTTGATGAGTAAATGTTTGATCTACCCCCGCCTGTGTTTTTATAGGTAAAAGTGATTGTGATTTAACGACTATTTAATAATCTGCAAAATATTCAACAATTCCTCAAAAATTAAAATTTTCTTAAAAAATCCGATGTGAAGTTAACTGCTTAAATTAAGTGTAAAATAGTTTTTCAAAGTGTTTCATATTATTTTTTGTAATTCATATTTACAAAATAAAAATGTTTTTCGACATTTGTGAATTTTAGCTATTTTTGTTTTTATCAACTTTACGAAGTTATGTTAATTCATTAATAACAATATGACTCAGTGTACCGAGAAACAAAATTTGTGATGAGTAACGATTGAAAATAAATTATACAATGTGATAAAACATAATTACGAGAGGTACGTATGTATGTACTATCGGAATAGCGGGAAAACGCGCCGTTCAATTGCTTTATTAGTAAACACTCATTTCGCGCCATTATGTGCTTGTAAATAAAAACAATTTCAAGGAAATCACTACCTGACGGTAGGCGCGCAAAAACTCGGCGGGAACGCGCCCGGCAGGTAAAAAATCGGGCAAAAAAAGAGCGGGATTGTATCGGGACAATTACAAATAGTGGGCTAAAAGTGGGATAGGGCTCAAGGCTAATGTACTCGTTTATAACACTATGAATCCGCATCCAGAGTTCAGTCTTGTTCCGGGCACCGCGGTGGTCACTTCCTATTTGCCCGATTGTTTGTAAATAGATCGAGTCCATCACCCTTTGTGTTTATTTTTTTAATAGTTTAAATAATAACAAAGGCTTAGTGTGTTGTACTGACTTCGTTCATTTCTAGGAAAGGTACATTGTTTAGTGTTTGTTAAATTTCTGTTAATATTATTCGGCTTACGACACTACAGTTTGCGGAATTCAACAATGGATCGTAAAAAATATAGAAATTGTCTTAAATAATTACAAGCTTTTGTTAGTGATTTTCTTTGGTCGAATACGGTGCCCACTCACTGTTGCCAAGTGGGTATAAGCTTAGTCTACATTGATGATCGGCTACAAATATTTTTACTTTTCTACATTTATTTATTTTAATAATGATTAATGCTAATTCACTTATAAAACAAAACCTTCGACTTGTTAGTGTTAACACATAGTTTATGCAACATCAATGATAATATTCACTCTCAAGCAAACATTACTAGAAATATATCGATAATTATCAATATTGTTGAATTTAACGAAAAAATTACCGACTATAAATAATTGGTTTAAATATAGTGTACAATTTATTTAGATTTATGAAAATTTATTTTTACTGACATATTATCTAGGAATGAAATATCTACGAAAGAAATATTTTTTTAATTTGTTAATTATGGATTAATATGGACAAGTCAAGTGATCCGTGGAGTATTATGACATCGAAACTTGCTGCCAATCGTCAAATTCTATTGACTGTGGGCCACTATGCCCACAATTTCCTATGTGTCTAATGCTAGGATTTTCGTTGTTACAGACGGTGTGCGTTGAACCCATCGCGCGCATCGTCCCTGTGATAAGAGGGCCCTGTGATATCGACGAGTTCGTCTTAGCTTTAAAATAGTTAGTCTTAGTAATATAGAAATAATGACGCCGCCGTTTGACTCGCTACTTACCTTCGACGTGTGGGACTCCCTCGACGAGGACTCCATGAGATTGACGCAGACGTCAGAGTTTTGGGCTCAAGTGCAATACGAGGCCGAGAGGATCGAGCTGGTCCCGCCAGCGAACTTCTCGGACTCGTACCAGGAGAGCGAAGAGGACTGGAGGATAACGGAGAGTCCAGAAGACCCGCACAAGGAGAACATAGTGCACCATGATTGCATGTGGGCGGGATCTTGCGTGGACTCAGTACACCCGACAAACACCTTCGTGGCAACAGAGCCGATACCGGCGACGGCTGGCCAGAGTCTGCTCAGGCGGGACATTTCACCGTCCAGGCCAGACACGCCGCCATCCCTCGATGGCGATGAACCACCTCAGTTCCGTCACGCGGTGGATGTGGCCGGAACTGCCCTGCGATTGCTGAGGGACTCCGCCGCTGTTGCCGCTGATCATTCATACACCTTGGCAAGACAACACTTCGACTACCTCGGCGTTCAGACACCCTCAGATTCCGGTGAATCAGGTCAGTACCTTTTATTCAATAAACAACATAGATATATTCCAAATTCAGTAATTTTCAAATTGAGAATATATCTGTGTTGTATGTAGACTAGGCCTTATAAGCAAAGACAATAAATTAGAAAAAATATAATTGATTAATTCAAAGTTGTCTTTGCTTAAACAATCACAAAGTTCTGTCAAATTTGTTCGACGTAAAAGTTAATTTATAAGGGCTGTCGTTTTTAGTAAATTTGAGAATGATCACCTAAATATATCTTGTTGGAGCGTTGTCGCGCTTATTTGAAATTAAAATGGGCTACGTTAGGGACTCTTTGGCTTATTGGGAATCCGCTGATACGATAACTGACGCGGACCGGTGGCTTTAATACCGCGTTATTCGCTTTTTTGTTATCTCGAACATTTTGGCTCGGTACCTACATATATTATTCGTTACGTATCGCGTCGAACGGAACGACAGATATCGGACCCAACCGGATCTTAATTTGAAAGTGGTATCGCGATACTTGAACACAATTAAAGTAGTGCGTTTTTAATGGTTTTTCGGGTTGGTTTCTTTAGTGGGTTGACCGGGAGTATGTGCGAGGACGCAGGCGCCGTGAGCGAGCGCGGGAAACTGCGCATATCGACCGACGCTCCGCGCCCCGCTGCGTCTAGACGCACTCGCGATTCCTCTCTTCCGGAACCTTCGCTCAATGCGACCTTGAACGTCTCAACCTTCCTTAATGTCAGGTTACGCAACTCGCACTCGTCATCCCATCCCGCGGGATCGGCAGGCTTAATTACAAACTGGATTAATGTAGTATGTAGTTGGAAAAGGTCCCGGGGCGCGCGTCACGGGCTCGGGACGGAACTGAGGTCGTCGGCACGTCGACCGAGACGTCCCGACCTTGGTGCATCCTCCGCCTGCGAATTGTCGTTTCCCGCCGTCTGTGGCAGGGTTAACATCCTACGCGACCCATACAAATGATGAATCGTCTATCTACGGGACCCCCATGTCGAATTATCGACTCTCGATTGCATTTAATTCGGCGTTCGATCGTATTAGAAATCGACTGTGCGGATGTCAGATGAAGCGGTGATCTACAATGAGTTGCAAAACAATATTTTCGATGCGGCTTTGAGATAGAACGTCCATTTAAATAACACAGTAATAACCTACCAAATTAGTATCGATGGCCGGTAGATAGGATCGCGTTTTGGTGCTGAGTCGATTATGTTGCAACAACCCTAGTTATTAGTCGCATATTTATCAAATAGTTTAATTGCAACGTTTATGTGAATGATCGAGTGTATTGCGACAAAAACTGGCCACATATCGAGTGCATGTAACGTGATTGAACAGTACGCGGTGACCTCAGTCGTCGTATTTAGCGTGCAACTACAATGTTATGTTATTATACCTCGTGCAATTTAGTTATCGTCGATAGCAGTGGGTAAGGTCGCGATGGGCATGTGGTGGAGCCACGGCCGGTATGTTTACATTACAACTTGTTGCGCAGCTTTTGCTCAAAATAAACACGTCGGAAGTTTTAATTCTATAGTAATGAACACGAATCTTCATTAAAATAACATAAACTAGATTGAACGTTGCCACGCAGCCGGCAGTCGGCGATCTCGTCCGGTCCGTTACTCTTGTAAGAATGAAATGGAATCTCATTGAAGTGGAGCTTGGTCGGTCGGCTCGCAAGACCGGTTTGGATCGCGTTACTCCCGTATAACTTGGCCAGATGACAATTTGATAGATGCCGACTTAATAATCGTGATCGAACATCGCGCGGTAACAACGCCCCTATCTGATTATGTTATTCGATTCGTTCGATTTGGCTTTGATTTTAATTACTCAATCATCGATAGGTAAGTTGAGTCGATTGTGAAATTCGGTGTGGGTCGCTTCACTATCGCAGTGAGATCGTCAGCGCATGCGCGGGTTTATCGCTTCGCGCGCCACGCGACCGCCGGCGACGATGACAAGCGTCGTAGCGGCGCGTATGCGATGTGTACGGCCATAGTTGTCATTTTTCGCGCCAATTCAGTTGTTAACAAAGCTGCAACGATTTGTTGTGCGACGGCGCTCCATTTAACGAATACCTGAAGCGACGTGCACTAGATATCGTTATTATCACGTGCGGCGCTGTGTACGCCGCATACCGTACATTTTATTTATACCTTACGGTTCATTTTATTGTAATTTGTGTCAGCAATAATTTAATACCAAATCCCATACGTGCACGCTCTGGTGCGCTATCAAAGCTTATCGAGATAACCGAGTTTAAAAATGTTTTTGACCTGACGCCATTATCATGACATATTGCATGATTTATGACGTTTGCTTAAATATAGCTAAGTAGGGCAGTGGTTTACCTGTGAATTGTCAGTTCCTTTAAGGGCAATTTAGGGCGTCAAGATCCGGTTTGCGCGGTTGCCCTAAACATTTTAGTATCAATCAGTGAGCCAAGGCTGCGCGCTAGTTTCACAGCGACTGTTCCATTCGAGTTTTTTCTTTATTTACGACGCTATTAAACATTCTTGTCGCCTAATACTGGCATAATTATGACTTAACCTCTACGCCTTTTAAGTGGGATTATTATTGGTATAACCGGTTGTTAGAATTTTCTCGGAAAAATTACCTTCATGTCATTGCAGGCGAAGTTAGGTGTTTAAACTTTTTACAACTGGAATTATTATTTCTGTAATGTGTAATTGCTGTACGTTTCTTTATTGCAATAACGTTTCAAAAGTTCACATAGTCTATGAAAGGAATATTCGCAAAAATACGAAGGAAAAAGTTGGCAAAATTTAACAGTATTATCCATTTTACACCAGTAAAGTTTGTCAAACGGCGGCGGCGAGTAATGTATATTGTTTCAAACTCTCCCAATTTCGACACTCATAATTTTATTCGAGTTAAAAATTAAGTTTGCTTCTTCAGAATCGGCGTCAATGTCATATCTAGGTGAAAAAAGTACTTTAACGTTATAAGTAACAGATAAAAGAAGTCGATAGTAATAACTCGTGTTGTTTTCATATTTTATTTATATAGGCCATTATGAGCATTTATCGAGTCGCTAAGCACGTTAATAAAGTAAAAATCCGCGGACGCGTAGTAAAACGATTTGCGCGCAACGAGTTTATGCTTCCATGTGCCTCATTCATGTACCACGTTGCATAGCAACAACGCTGGAATGTGGCCGCTGTTTCATTTAGTCGTCTTTAATAATATGCGCGCTTCGGATGC
Organism: Deilephila elpenor; assembly: GCA_949752805.1. Taxonomy (NCBI): domain Eukaryota; kingdom Metazoa; phylum Arthropoda; class Insecta; order Lepidoptera; family Sphingidae; genus Deilephila; species Deilephila elpenor. The sequence goes on along the minus strand of OX457107.1, from coordinate 11,924,940 downwards.
TTACTGCGTACCTACTGTATTTAAATTGCAATTATTTAAAATATATTCTTTTTTCCTCATCTCATTCTATTTACGGCCAGTATCCGAATTAATTAAAATTTCGACTATCGATTGTGTTGCCGTGTTAAATGAGATCGATTAAAAATTAAGCAGCTAAATAAATGAGACATAAATTGTATCTGTTGACAGCATTACAAGCGGTGACCCAAATATTGTGATAGTTGGTTTTAGTATAAGGGGCCTAACCTAGCCTTGCGCTGGCTAGTCACCGGGCTGTGGCCCACATTCGACTGATCTCGATAAACGATACCTACTTGTGTTACCTACCTTATGATTTGTTCTTACGAAATAACTTGTGTGAACAGGCCTTTAAATAATCTAAATTTTTTTTTTTTTTTTTTAATATGGTACAAAAACGTGTTTAACATACTAGATATGAGCTGTCAAAGGCGATATGGAGTGTAGGTCATACAATTCTTTTTGTGTAATCTGAAATAGCGCTTAATGGTACAGAGGACGTGACACGTATTCTTTAATATCACCTAAGTAATCCATTTCTATCGCGAAGTTGGCGATAAAGCAATTTTACCCATCGGTATGCAACATGTAGTGGAAAGGGCCTTGAGTGTTATCGCGAAATATGCATAAGATATTTAAACAATCACTATGGACGGTATATCGCGATTATACGATTTATGTGACGGCAGCCATCTTGGCCTCCGTGTGACCTTCGTATTATCAATGGCGATAACAATACTACTATTACAACGTGATACCCTAACATAAATTTGTATTGTCTTATCACGAAAAACCTAGAGCCACACTGACGAACGATAAACGGGCCATCGCAACAAGATAACTTCAACATTTGTGCCCGATCCGCCGCCATTGTAAATTATTATTTAATAAACGCACCAATATTTTTCCATTCATTAAAGTTTCGTAAGATTTGTAAGGTCGATAATAAGCCGGTTTTCGTTGTCCGAGCCGCGATGGGCGCGTTGATTTTCCATAACACAATAATTTTACGACGTTCACACGTCTGTGTAACATCATTTGAATGTTTAATAATGCGGAAATATTTCATTCGATTCATCGAATACAATCGATGATCGACTAAGTTCACTGAAGCCCTAATCGCCTAACTATTAGACAGGTGACATTTGACATCGACATCGCGTGCATACAGTTACATTTAAAAATGCAGGATTGCGTCATTGTGGGGCATTATGCGAACGCCCGTGAACTTGGGCGATCGACCAAGGTCACCAAGCGAGATGCTGCTATCGATGTATGTATGGCGATAAATTACGCGTCTATTTTAGCGGGCGGATCGAGTGCGTATAGGCGTCTGAGCCAGATGACCGACTTTTGCTATTGCGTAACGCTACAGAAATAACCGCGCCCGACTCTACTTAGGCGCCTATTCCGCGTGGATGCCTTCTGTGCATTAGGCGCCGGGTACGTACTAGGATTTTTAATCCGGGAGACGGTACCCCTGGTACTTTATTAGAAATAATAAATACTTAGCAAAAAATCTTAATTGTATAATTGATCTCATTGAATGATGCAACATCGCAATCAAGTAATTTGTAATGTGAATCTATAATTAGACGTAATACTGTTAGATCACTCGACGCGAGTGATAAGACTTTAATATAATATCGGCCCGCAGCTTTGTTTACATCTCAATATTTATATTATTTGCGAAGAGTATTGTATATCTGTCTTGTTTATTTCCATGATAAAATTGCTTGCTAAATTATGACGAAGCTCTGCGTTAGTGTATCGATAAGACTATACACAGTTATGCTGCATTACTTTGACGTCATATGTTTAGAAATTTGAATTATCTTCATCTAGCGTTAACTCAAACTTTTCTACGTTCCGCATTGTTACTAACTTCGCTACACTTCTCTTTATTGACCTGTTTACTGCCAATAGGCCTTGAAGCTCATATAACTTTTATCATAATGGTCAATAGTCGAAGTCAGCTGTACCGCTAGTCTAGAATCTAGAATAATGGCTTCCAACACTAACAGATAGGCATGTACAGCTACGTATGTGGGATTATTGGCCGCTGAGATAGCGTGCGCGCGGCGCCACGATGAATTTTTTAATTATCGCACTCAAATGCCAGTGAACTTGGCCTGCGCCAGCGAAGCGTGGGCCCCGCTCACCAGGTCACACTTGACGCCACCACTGTTCATATACCACGTTTGTATGTACATTTTCAATACGTTTTTCCGCAACCTTAATGGATTATCTATGAACGCACTTCAGGGAGAGTCATTTCAGAGACTGACGGAATATTTCGTCCTGATTTCTTACTTTCATATGTCATCACGAGAAAATACACCAAACAAGCAGTCCAACGAAAATATAATTAAATTAAAGTGATTAGATAATTAGATTCGATAATTGATCGAACTATTGCCAAGAAAATATAATTGCTTATTTTGTAGTTTAATTATTTTTAAACCAGATATTAGAAGTTGGTAATTGGTATATAGAATTAGTTTTTAATAACTTTGCAGTGTTTGTTAGAACCATGGCTCGTGGTACTCCGCTCCAGAAGTTTTAATTCGTTTAATTAACCGTGGCGGAAACGATCTTAAACTGTGTTAATCGCAAACGCCCGGGTGCGATCGAACCGAGATTGTATTAAGAAAACTGTTATTATATTCAATAAATTTTCATCTTTCTCCTCCCTTAACTTAAGTGTCATTTTCGTATGCATGGTATTCCAGGGACAATATTGTAGTTTTTTATCAGACAGAGCCGATTGAAAGTAAAAAGCAATGTTTTAATAATGTTTTCCATATCTTTACCTATATTATTTGGAAACGGACCTTTGTACCTTTAGAAGTAAGTGCAATGATTTAATGATAAGGAAAATTTATCACATTCTTAAGCAGTTCTCAGAACTGTACTGTATTTTAATACTATACATTTAGCTTGATATTTAAATCTATTTAGTTTTACTGATGCATTTATTTATGTTATTGCAATAATATAAGGAAAAGTGTTAGTTACCTCTCGATAGTTTATCGCAAATCAGTGATACTCGTTCATACGGCACTTAATCTGGTCTAGACGCAGAGTACACGAAGACACTCATTGTTTGCCCAAGCGGTGGTTTTTTATCGAATAAAGTTCGTCGATCTTGGAAAAACTTAGGTACGCTAGCGGGGTAAAACGGGCGGTTTTTATAACGGTGGACAATAAAAAGAGGATTAGCCGTGCTATCGTTCAAAATTGAAGCCGTATTGTCCGGGTTTTATCAGTTATTTTAAAGTTATATTAAATTGTGGGACGTAACGTTGGCATCGTCTGAGGGAGAGATGGCTAGTTTATTCGGATATTTAAGGCGAAATATCCGTCGCCAATTTCTATTTAATAACAGCTGTTTATTTCGCAGCCCACTTCTGCTTTTATAATACACAAGAATTAGCATGTATTATGTATGATTTCCGCAAGTATTAAGTATATAATAAGACATTCCAATCTAAGTAACATCGCCTAAACACAAACAAATCTATGAGGAGCCGAAAGGCGGCGCGTGTAGAAATATGTCAGGGCATATAATAGATACGCACTAGACCAGAGTGAAGCGGCGCTCGGGTTCACGACAATACCGCTCGGCTCGGTTTACACGCTTGAAACTTATACTGACCGTTAATCGCGCTGGCGCCGACGTGGAAATCGTAACGCCGGCACACCTCATACCTCCCGAGGGATTCTATTGCAGATTAATACTATGACTCGATTGGGGAAGGTTTTGTTTCGAATTTTTGGTGAGGATTTTTAAATACATCTAATAGAGATATCATCAGACGCTCGAAGCTACAATTAAGCGGAAAGTGCGATCGGAATGCGCTCCTAGCGTACTGCCGAATAAAATGTTAAATGAACCACAAACGAACGAATTCGTGGCGGTCTCGCATCAACGTCACACGCCAGGCCTACTCGATAACTTATTAAAGTAACAAATTATTTTTAAAATTACCGGGGTGTGTCTGGCCCACATTCGATATAGAGCGATATTAGCTGCCCACGCCTAGTATACACGTAAGCGAACGAGTTTGACGACGGCCGATACTCGATTTAGATAGACGCGTAATCGCGATAACCGACATCACTATGCGGAAATGTAGTAAAAAGTGCGCGTTGGTGTATAATTTATCGGTCTCTCAGACCGATAAACGTTTTTGATGCGCAATTTTTCCTAAAAAAAACTGCGTCGTTGCGAAGTTTTCGCGCGGCCGTGAGGCGCGGGCGCGTCCGCCGCCTGCCGGCACATACTTGTACAACGGCTGCCCACGTAACTTGTTTCTATTTGTAGTACCTAAGTACATGAGATTTCAACAGAAACTCTCGTCCTTGCCGGGCACGTAAATAGCCCGCGGCCCGCGCCCGATGCCTTCGATCACTGTACCGCTGACATAATTATTTGTTGTGGTAATCGGATACAGCGACGTGCGAATTCCCCGAAACTCGCATTACAGCGCGCAGCCGTCCACATCCGCACTTACAGGCAACGCGAGCGCGAACCTGAGCCCTCACGTACTCCTGCCTCATTCATAGAACTCGACAATGCACTCTCAGCATTCGCCGCTCGCCGCTCGCATCGGTGCATTGCATTACAACGGAATTTAGGCCGTGTTTACGCAGCCCTCATCATTTTATATTTAAATTCTTAATCTGCCGCATATTCGATTGTAGGTCATCACCCTGAACCTGCTCATTTGGGAGCCCTACGCCACCATGGCTTTGGCTCTAGAAAAAGCAGGGACATTATATCAGAGAGACGCCCGTGTTGAGGCGGTCACGTTTGACGCCATGCAACCCCGTACGTCTCTCACATTCCCGCTCCAAGCCGCGTTAGCCGCCAGGATCGATAGTAGGGGAGCGCGTCGGGTATGTCGACTGCCGGCCCCGCCGCGAGCCGGCCTTATCAAAGAGCGGCTCTCGCGTGACAGTTAATTTCGAATCGACGCTTTGTTAAACGAAAGCGGCGGAGGCCGGAAAGCGTGTCCACGGCTTGATAATCCGAAGTCCATTGAGTGCGGACGCTGCGGCACCGCGGCACGCATGCGCTCACGTTTTGGCGCGAATGGCGCGCCGTGACGTCAGGCGTCTGGATCGATGGCGGCAGACGCTGCGGTAGTACGGCGGGGTCGACGCCCTCCCCCCGCCGTACGACGCCCGTCCCCCGTCTCCCTCGGCGGCCCTCCGCCCCGCGCCCCGCCGCCTCCCGCGCGTCCCCTTCTCGCACCTGACTACTGCAGTCGCATCTCCCCATCTAGGTCTAGCCCCCGGAGCGGCGTACAGATGCGGCTATGACAATCGACGCCCGCCTTTTATGGTGATGCGCGCGCGTAATGAAACGATATGAATGAAACTATGCTAGGAACGGTACGGCAAATGCGGGCCGACTGCATGCATATCGATAACTTTTAAAAATTCGAGATAATTGAACGAGGTTATGTTTTGTTGCAGAGGAGGAAATCGACGTGGTGTCGGTGGGCACGTCACAGCAGCCGCTGGTGTCGGCGGCGCACGTGCGCACGGACACACTGCCGCGTGCGCCGTCTGCGCAGGAGCGCCACCACATCCAGCGCACCGTGGAGTCCGCCATCACGCCGCGCTCGCCGCGCGCCATCGGCAGGAAGCGACTGGTGCCCCCGCCGGGCATCACGTCCGCGAGCGGCGGCCGCCGGCGGACGCGCGGACCCGGCCGCAAGGGACGCCGCTCCAACACCGACACTGACTCCGAGGCCGAGTCGCCCGAGATCGAGCGCCGCTCCATACACAACGACATGGAGCGGCAGCGACGCATCGGGCTCAAGAACCTTTTCGACGAGCTCAAGAAGCAGATCCCCGCTACGAGAGACAAGGAGCGCGCGCCCAAAGTGGTCATACTGAGGGAGGCGGCCTCGCTATGTCGGAAGCTCAGCCAGGAGGACATCGAGCGGGACAAACTGAAGAAGAAACAGAAGCAGCTGCAGTCGCGGCTGAAAAAGCTGCGCATGATGCTGTCGCGGTATCGCTCGTACTGAGCGGCGCGGGGTGTAGACTGGTGACAGATTAGTCGGCGCTGCCGCAGTGCTTCACGTGACACGTATGGACTGGTAACATATTGTTTAAGTCGCGCGTTCGGTTCCCGGCGGTGTCGCGGCGTAGCGCTCGGCGCTCGGACCGGCGCGGCGTTCGGCCGTGCGCTCGGCGGGAGTTAGTTAATGATATGTCAGCTTTTACGGCTTACTCTGCTTCTGTGGCGTGGCGTCGCCGGTGGCACGGTGGCTCGGTGGTGAAGCAATAACCGCGGGTTTGTTTTGCTCAAACGATATTTTGCAGTGCCAAAGTGAGCCATAAAACTGTTGTTAAAGATAAATCCTAGGTCTTCAGTAAAATATCTTAATAGTCACAGACTGCTTCGTGAACTAGTAGACTGGTTATACCTCTTAAAGTTTTTTGAATTTTATCATTAAAAATATACATAGGTGACAGCGCATCACAGATATACTGATACTCCGTGTTGGCACATCGAAATTGATATGACATATATGTTGATGTACTCGTATTGTTTCGAACTCGTGAACTCGTACTGTCGGTAGAAGATTTTTTACTGGAGCTTCCGTTGGTAGATGTAAGTAGACGTCGGCGAGGCGGCGCGTGCTGGGCGAGTAGCGGAGGCGGCCGGGGCGCCGGCTCTCGGCCGCCACTTGTGTATGGCCACTGAATATGTTTTCGGCCCGATTAGCAAGATATCTACTTTTTAACCCTCGTATGGGGTAGTGATATGAATATTAATGAAATATTGTTTAATTTGATATTATTTGTAAGTTTAAACTGCATTTTAGATTAGCTCGCTTACGGTTTTTTTGTAGTGTTTTGTTATATTGTAAATTTTAACACTTTTTAAATATGTTTTTTTTCTACATAGTCGCGCGATTAACTATTTTTTAATTCGACTAAAGTAAATTTGGGAAAATTGTTCAATAATTTGTAATAACGTTGGGGCGATTGATGTGATTTTTGTATAAAATTATGGTTTGCACATTTGGCTAAGATAACACTTACATGCGTGTAAGATGTCGCTGTGTGGGAGCGTCGCCGGCATCATCCCGCACGCACCTTCGTCATATTTGTATTTTGTACCATCATCGCATACGATTAGCATTTTTACGTCACTTAGTGTATGCAGCATTTTAATTTATTCATGAATGGGAATTACCGCGGTCGGAACGTATGTAACTTTTCGAAACTATAGTCCAGTTAACGTACATTAAATATTATAATCTCAGTGAAACGTGTCTGATTGTAATCAATAGACTGTGTATTTTGATAACAACATCAAAATCTATATAAAAACAAAACAGTTCGTTTGTAAGGACTGACATAAAATAACCAAGACATAGTTCCTCATAGTACCTACTAATAGAAAGTTGTGAATTTTTTTCTTTATTGTATATTTTATTGTTACAGTAAGTTAGTGATGTATTCGCGATAGATTATTAGCGACGCATCGATTCTGTGGCGGTTGGCGGCCGATACCGAATTACACTGATCTGACACTAGTCTGAGAGCACAGATTATAAAATAGATTTAAAAAAGTTTTTAATGTTTAATTATATGGCGCATTTTATCGTTATTTACAATAAAATAGGAAATGTTCGCGTCGACAAAAGCCACAGGACGATCGGGTGTCCAGAAAAAATAAAAGTTGTAGCCGACGGTTCTCGGCAGTGGTCACTGAGCAGTGAGGCTGGGTAGTGTCATCTTACTTGGCGGCTGAGTTTTTAATTTTTCTGGGCTCGCTATAGAGGTTGATGTTTTATCAAGCACATGGTCAGCAGTTTGTACGTTCGAAGGCTTTAAATTGTGTGCGGAATGTGCCTTGCTATGTACATATAGATAATTAGGTTTATACTCGAATTAGTTGCAAGACGTATTTTTTGTCAGGAAATATTATAATGTAGGTATATAGTGTTGTTCTAATTAGTGGTACGCAAGGAGTTTTATAGTTAACATGTTAAAGATTCGCAGTTTATCTTCCATTAGGAGTAAACGTGTACATAATAGTGTATAGACGGTACCTAGTTTTACGTCATCAATATTATTTTTTATGAAAACGAGTTTTTTTTGTCTAATAATTGTTTAGTTCTTGACTGGACAGTTACGAATGCTCGAATGTTGTACCTGCATTTAATTTTTTGTTTATTTGTTAATCATCTTGACATAAATAATAAATATTAATGATTTAGTTTATCCCAAAATAATCGGTTCGGTATAACGGTGATATTAAACAGTCCCTAGATAGTTTTCACATAAGGAAAAGTCAGTAGTTAATGGTAAGAAATGACAGCTTTACGAAACGGTAGGCAGATCGAGGAATAGCGAAACAATATTTAACTCAGCACATTATTGTGACAAGGCACATTTCCACCACTGCCAAAAAAATATGGGAATACGAAGAATAGTAAGCTTCCAGACTAAATTGTAAATGTTTATAAGATAAGTCATGTTATAGGAGTAATTAGTATTAGTTGATATATTTTGTATATAGTATCCGTGGCGGAGCAGCCCGCGGCGCGGCCGGCGCGTTATACCCGGCCGGGCCCCGCCGCCGCGCCCCGCCGCGCCCGCCGCCGCCGCGCCGCTACAGAGAGTGCAGGCCCCAACATACATTCCGCCTAATATTGATATTGTGATCTGCAATCTTTGAAGCGGCGCTTTAAAACTAAGGACGTCTGTACTTACCAGCGATGTTTGGATACTATTGTAACGAGTAAAGAAGTTTTGGTTTTTGTTCCTTAATTACGCAAACGTTTAAGATAATCATTAAATATAAATAAATGCTAACGTCGTTTATAGGCGGAGCTCGGTGACTTTTGGCTAATTGTGATTTTTATATTAATTCGGTGTTATCTGGGGGGCAATAAAATCGATGATTAGATACTGTGATTATGTACCTGTGCGGTACTGGGGTGGTTGCCGTAGCTCTGTCTTGTTCGACTTTAAAAAAAAATATGGATTTTTTCTTCAATTATTCCTTATCCTTTCCTGTCTTAACACCAAACACAGAAAAGTACAAAACACACGGAAACACAATCAAATATTTCACAAACTTACACGACTATTTTTTAATAAAATGAGATATAATGTAGTTATTTATACCAGAACAAACTTACGTAGACATGAGTCAATCTCACAAAGTAAACAGAAGTCGGAATAAATAAGATTACTAAACACTTATAATACGCCAGTAAGTGGAAAATATTTACAGATAAAACTAGTTTCACAAAAAACAACACAAACATGACCTACAAGCAAACAGACGTTACATAAACACAACATGCATGGACGCCCGACGCATAAATTCAGCACAAATAATTGTCTATAAATTAGCGCATCAACAAATATCCGATTTAGATTCGCGTACTGCGCACTATTACAATGAAGAATGAAAATAAAAAATTTTAGGAGCTTGAGAATTAGGGGTCTGTTACCAAGGGCAGATCCAGCTTTCAAGTCAGGGGGGGGTCATATGGTTGTAGTGTAGTCAGAACACTGGACATACTCGAATTCGATTACAATTATACATTTAAAAATGATTATTTAAAAGTTGGTTACACCCGTGATTAGTGAATATGTTTACGATTTTTTTAAGTGAAAAGTCAGTCCAAGAGGGGGGTGGGGGGGTGTCATGACCCTCATGTCCTCCCCCCTGGATCCGCCCTTGTCTGTTATACATAATGATACGTAGGTAAATGTGTAGTGAGCTCATACCTGCATTCTAGATTTCGGGTAGGCAGCGGAACCACAAGTACATACTGATACCACCAATCATTGACTTCCTTTTTAGTTTTTATCCCTAGAGGAAAGGTGTGATGGGGAGAGAGGGGACTACTTAAATAAGATTATTCAAACCTAAAAATACAAAGTGCAGGAATCGAACTTAAAACCCTACGACGATGAATCGTATAAGTTCTGCCTTTCCACCAAAAGGCCCCTAGTGAACAAACAGATTTGATTACACAGTCTATAAGGGCTTTTTCTATTAAGCCCTTTCATATTTAACTTAACTCCTTTTTAAAAGTTGATTTTAATTTGTTTTATATTCCCTTTACAGTTCTTTATAAAACTATGACATAAAAATAAACGTGTTTTAAAACCGTCTTCCTTATTTGCTACATGGGTATTGAGTATGCGCGACATGCGAACAATTAAACATGATTTAAAATAAACATCGACATTACTGTTTCCTTAACGCACGTGTTCGAAGAATTCATTATCGTGTGTGGCAATACATACCTTTCGCATGCCTGTAGATTATAGACTACAATGAGAATTTTAAAGAAAACTGTTGTTCATTATCTGTATTAAATTTTTAAAACACAATTAATATTTTGCCCTGTAAAACATGATTACTTTTAAAGTTAGTTAAAAGTTTATTGTTGAAACATGAAATAATTTTATCACATTCCAATACCTACAAGATCATAATTTACATCATAAATGATAACATTCGATTATCCTCGTATTTAGTTAAGGACATTGAAGTCAAAGGGGCCCCTATGTTCAAATCTATAACAAAAGTACTCTGTCGACGTCAAAGAGGCGCTGTGGGATGTACACTTATACCAAAAATAAAAGATTATAATTTAATATCGCTTTATAATGAAACTGCGTATAAACTCTGAAGATACCAATGTATCTTACGCATAATTATTCTCAATGGGTGGTAATTGCTCAAACCTTCCTATAAGACAAAGACGAATTCCAGTTACGCCCATTAGTTTTACGTGGAATACACAAAAAAAAACAATTGGAAAAAAGTAACAATGTTAAATTGTAATTTAATATATATTTTTTATTTTAGACCGCATGCAGAAAAGTTTGCGCCGAACATAAATTACGACAAGTAATGTCAATTGTCAAAACATCAGTGAAGTTCGCGCGTGTGAGCTGAAACTATGGCTCTTCGAACAGTGATAAGTTCTCGGATTCCTATGGTAATTATTTTGGGTGCAACTGGTACAGGAAAAACAAAACTTAGTTTGGAATTGGCTCAACGATTCGGAACGGAGATAATCAGCGCAGATTCAATGCAGGTACGTTGCAAAACTCATCACTTTATAACCTATAACACTTTGGCTAGGTTTACTCAGTTTTTCTTGCTATTTAAATTCCTTTATTGCATTCTAAAAGTAAATCAATGTATAAGAAAGTGTTTTATCTCAGAGAAGAACAACATATGTTAGTTTTTCTTACATATTTCCAATCAGATTTGGTAACAAAAACATAACCTATAAAAATGTGTTTTGGTAATGTTTTTACTGCTGTAGTTAGGTTTGTTATTATTTTATGTCGCGAAATCTTGTAAAATATAATACTAAACATATTTGTCTGCTCATTTGTGCTTTAAAAATTGTAAATATGTACTGATATAGCCCACCAATCTATGGCCAGTTGCAAGTAACTAGGCTGAAATATTTTTACACTATAAAATAAGGTATTTTGCCTTATTATTAATTAATTTATGGTTCTGATTCCGCTGTAGAAAGTTATTGAATACAAATATAATTTTTCAGAATGGCATTTCTTTTAATAATTTTTAAATAAGTAATTTTCTACACTCGGGTCTGACAATACAACACTTGGTTAAAATGTTTCATATCATCAACTAAATACATTATTGTTGTAAATAATGAAAAGTTTTCAACTTTCCTATTATATTAAGATATAATGATCAGGCCATTTTTAATTTTGGTAATATGTATAATTGTTTAAAACAATATTAAGTATATTATTAATTAAAATTGTAATTTAATCATAGTAAATATTATACTACATAATATCAGAGTTGTAGGTATGTATAACAATATATTTTGATTATATAATTTAATTACTGAATTCTTTGAATTTTTGAATGCCAGCCTTATTGCTGATTATACATTAATTATGTTTATTTTATCCATAAATTTTTACTACTACTATGAATCCTTTGATTATTATGCTTAATGTGTAAAAGTATTATTTTAATTTCAATTATATCAACATTTTCATTTCATTGGTCTAGTAAAAGTGTACTGACGCTGCAAAGTGCAAAGTCTCAGTTTCAATACCCAGGCTGGACAATCAAAGCGCAAGTTGTTCAAGTTGAAAAATGAATTATCCATGACTGAAATTTGTCCCGCCATCTTATAGGCTTTCATCTTATTGTCACCATAATAGTCTCGGCACACTGTTGCACTAGTCTCACCTCAGCCTATCCCTTAGATTCAGGCGTGATTGTAATATTTGTACCTCAACTTAACGCAATTGTAATCTTTACTGTAAAATTATTCATACAATCAGCACTCGACGGTTTTCCCACAACGGTTTAGCTCAAATTTACTGTCATATAATGTATTTGCCACCACCATATAAGGATGCCACTAAAATTTCATCTCTATTTCGGGACCTCAGTGATTGATGCTAACTGAACAATTGTTGATCGTTGACACATCCTTGTGGATAGTATATAGATATAATATTATCATAGTGACTGCCTCGGTGGCGTAGTTGTATTACGGTACGGCTACAAAGCTGAGGTCTTGGGTTCGAGTCCCGGGTCGGGCAAAGTGGTATTGGATTTTTCTATTCATTATCAGCCAGTCGTCAGGAATTTGTGCCCGATATGGCGATAGGCTCGCCCCCTATCACATCACGGGACGGAACATACAAGGCGAAATGTGGGTGTCCTGGTGGCGCCTCTGCCTACCCCTTCGGGGATAAAGGCGTGAGTATATGTATGTATTATCATAGTTGTATATGTATTAGGTTTGACTGTTATTACACAAAGCGGGCACCTCTTATGTAATGAGACTCGGTCTATCCGGGAGCATGTCTGCTGTTTTTTTTTATAAAATTAGCCAACTGTGTAGCATGTATTTGAACTAGAAAATCCTGGGTTCGATTCCCTGGTCAAGCGCTCTAATTTTTAAGACGGTTTTGTTTTGGGAAATCTCATAACCTGGGTTGCCCGCGGCTGGTTTTACAACTGACATATCTTCTATTACATCTTGAGCAAATAAAATCGGAAAAAATAATAATAACTAAATTGAAATAACATTCATTTTTACGGATTGTATTGAATTTTTACATTTTAACTTCCCGACGTTTCGATTAAATATAGGTATAACTTGCTTTTAATCTAATTTTAAAAACGCACTTTAAATAAACAGTATAATCTAATAATGATAATCTCTCGGGGCCCTAAAAACAAAAGTAGGATCCTCTTGTCTAACTGTAATTAGATTTTCCTCGTGCAAATGTTGATTAATAATATTATTCAGGTACGTCACTAGATAAACATAAGGCGGGGATTTTCTCAGTCCCCTATTAAAACTGCCTCTAAGCCTTTTACGACGAAACTCGCGATAAGGTCATGGACAACCTTTGCTTGTTATGTAATCATCTTTATTGAATAACCCGACGTTTCTGTTAAACTTAATCCGGTTTCTAATGTTGTTCCAAAATTCTTTGACAACCTCTGTGGTGCAGTTGGTTAGGAAGCTGACCGTGAAAAGAGGTCGAGGGTTCGATCGCACCAAGACAAATTTTTCTGTGATCAAAAAATACCTGTTACTAATATAGGTGTTGTGACACAAAAAATCTTATCACATTTTTTAATAATACGGCATAAAACTTTGTATCTTACTGTGTGGTCAAGACTGTATTTATTTATTTATTTATAATTATTATATTTAAAATATCTCAGATATGCGAACAATAACTATAGCGAAGTTTAACTTTCTCTGATGACCAATTCGCCCAAATATAAAATCCATCTTCATAAGTGCTCAATTTTTGTATTAATAAAATATGTAGGAGTTGATAGCATGAAGATAGAAGTGACGAGCGGAAGGGAAGGACTTTGTTCCAATACAGGGAAGAAAATCAGCGCCCCCTATATTAGGTTATACATAAACGGACGCCTTTAACTAAAATTCAAATATTAAAATAGTAGAATGCGGTGGTTTACCTATTCATACAACAAATCAACATGACTTGCATATATTATGTACAGCACTATACATAAACGTAAACAAAGTTACTGGCTAAAAATATCAGTCTATACTTAAATCGGCTATTCATAATCAGCTAAGATGAATCTGCATTATCTGGGGTAGGTGCCAAAAGATTACAGCTCTCGCTTTGTGTTTCAAGTGTCGGTTTAATGAAGTACTATCAACTATGCGCCTCTTTTCGTTGGCTTTACAAAACTAGTCTGATCATCAAGATGAAAGGCTCTTTGACTACAAAATAGGCAAATGAGCTGTAGGGTTTTTAGTAATATTTGGATACCATCCGGGACTTCCTATTAGGAAAGTGTAACGCAGGAAGGAATAGAGTGAAAATCCGATAAAAACTGTTTTTTTTAAACTGGCACGGCGCGGCGTAGCGACTGCATTGCACCTGATAGTAAGCGCAAATGCCGTCCAGAGTCTCGAATGGCATCAGACAGCAGTCCCATGGGATTCGATACAATTATGCCAGTCTGCTGAGATGCTTCTTCACACTACAGCGGAAGGACCCAGAATTATAGGAAGAAGGGAATAAGTAATGTGACGGCAAACAATTCGGTGCGGCACAAAAAAGAATTTGCGAGCCTTTTGGTTTGTTTTTAAACCTCCACCAAGATGCTGTATGTATTAGAATATCGGCGTAAAGTGCCAGTTTGGTTGTTGCTTTTTGTTTAATCCAAAACCATAAAATAACTTAACAAAATCCACTAACGCACTTGCGGACTTCGAACTGAGAAAGAAATAAAGTGGATATGGCGATAACAACAAACAGGACTATAAAAAAACTTCCACAATGGAATGTACAAAATCGCAAATTAATCCGGACTTAACAGTCGTGTTACTATAATGGCCGCGACACACGATCAAGTGCGTTTGCACAAACGCGAGTTTGCACCAGTCTCGAATCGGAAATAGGAATAAAGTTTGCGCAGTTATTTGCCCACACACGTTCCAGCATACTGGTGCAAACGCAGACTTGCACAGTTATAAGAATTCAACCTCTATTTCAGAAATTTCAACAATGGAACAAATTCAATCACCAACAGACACGCACATGTAATCATTATAAGGGTTGGTTATTAAACCTCTTACACCACCATTGACCATCGCAGGTGCTACATTAAATTGTTAAGCCATAGCTAATAGTTTAAACGGCTTGATTGCCTTATAAAAAAATCCAATCACGATGTATGATCGATTTCGTGCGATTTTCTGTATCGGAACTTCTTTTTGGTGTTGTATTTATGGGTGTCTGGGAGGTTAATAGATTGAATCAAGGCAAAGGTATTTATTTTAAATACGTCATCGGATATATAATTATAAATCTAAATTTTGCAGATACCGAAGGTCTACAATTTCCGGTTCTTGTAGAAATTTCAGAAGAGATATATTGTATTTTCAGAATCCATAAATTTGATTATCATAACAGTTCTAAATTTAACTTTCTCCTGTTGTACACGAGATATTCTAACTTGTAATTATGCTAATAAGAGCCGAGATGAATACAATGAAATTCGAGAAATTTCTATTCAATTTTATCCAAACATCCCAAGCACAGGGTCGGTCTTGTTATTTTTAGGATTCTGTACCAAAAACCGAAAAACCGGACTCTCAGGATCAATTTATTTTCCGTCTCTCTGTCTGTTGAGAAAACCTTTGAAGTACTTCCTAATGACCTAGAAATTTGGCAAGAAAGGAGATCTCAATGTGTAGGTACAAGAATATGAAAATCCAAATATTCTAAAATTTGTGATACGGAACCCAGACTCCGCGAGTCCAACGCGCACTTGGCCAATTTTCTTACAAGAAAGTACGAAATAAAAAGCAATGAAATAATGTAACGTCCTACGCTGTAAGTGTTGCGAAGTTTTTGTTATAAAAACGAACAAAAACTGGCCGAACAACTGACTCGTAAAATAGATGTTGATCGATCACTATTTCGGTCTATGCATATCATGGTAAATACGTATAATAAATCAGAAAGTGTGATTGGATGCCTTCATATTAGTATGATGTATCTGATCTATTAGGCGGAGGGAAATGTTTAAAAATAGTCAGAAATGATAGCTTCAATTTTTTTAGCATGACGTAGTATAAATAAATACATCCAACGGTAACATACATAGTTCCTGCAGACCTTGTGTTAGTTGATTAAGATTTGTAGGGTATGCAAATTTCCTCACGATGTATGATTGAATCCTTTACTCTTGAAATTATGATAGAAGTATAAATACACCCAACAGTAACATAGTCTTGTTCCCACACTAAGATCGAGTCTTGTGTCGTGGGTATCAGAAACTACGAGAGACTTTTTTACAAACATCTAGACCCGAAACAAACCTGTAGATCACACAAACATTTGTGCGGGGATCGAACCAGCGGCCTCTCGTTTCATAGCCGGCGTCAAAATCAACTGCGCAGCGGAGGTTTAAATAACTGTACTCGGTAGTGACTAACTGAATTTGATGATTAGACATACTTTTTAGGGATAATTTTGCAGGCCGCTCTTAATTTAAATTACAGTAATTTGTTGTGCATATTTTTGAGAACCTCCTCCTTTTTTGAAGTCGGTTAATAATCGGTTAATAAAGATCATTTATGTTTAATAATAAGGGTATAGAGCCTCGCCACCGAAGGGTATATTTTTTTTATATTTTTTATATGTATATATATATATTTTAGTAATGTATGTATATAACAATGTAAAAATGAAACGTAAAAAATAAAGAGAACAAAATAATATTTCTTACTTTTGCCTAGTAACATACTGTAGAAGTGTAGACATTTGTATGGTTTTTTTTTAAATTTATTTCGTTTGTCTCATTATATTATGGTTAAATTATGATTAATGTCATATTGTTTTATTGTTACATTTTTTTGGTATTATCCTGATAATTTGTATTGGTAGTGGTATGTATTTCACTTCGTATGATACGATTGGCTACTTGCATGTCATCACTTTTTTAAAAGATAATTGACTTTGCCAAAAATCTGCTGGTCGTTTCTAACAGGTCTTATTGTAAATATTAGAAAACGCATACTGATCCTTTCCAAAACAATAAAAAATAAAATAAAATTTTCATAAGCGCCCAAACCGCAAAAATATTTTGTGATAGTACCATCTCAAACAGGTGGGTTTCCATAAAATCACGCTCAATTATTTCAAATTTTCATAACTTTTATTTTTTTAGGACACAAAATTAATAAGATACTCCAATGGGGAAAGAAAAAAACCTTTTTAAGTAAAAATGCAAAATTCCTTTTAGAAAATTATAATGTTCTTCCTGAAAAGGCAAAAAAATCTAGGATTAGAATTACCGTGGCTAAAATAGATTATTTAGTCCCGGTCAAATTAGTTTTATGATTCTCATGTACCACTAGACCAATCATTCGTTGCAACAGTTATTTTCGATTAAAAAGAAGCAGTCACTATTATTATAGATTATAACTAATGCTTTTTCCGCTTATAATCGTGATGTGAGATAATGTGGCGGTGTAAGAAAGTCTGCCACATCGCATTGTGCTTTTGATGTGGTAACAGGGCTATCAAGTCACCACAGAAACGAATTGGCAGGATTTTAATAAATAATTTTAAGTGGTGTTATGGTTTCGAATAGTTTTTAATTTTATTTTTTTAATGAAGTTCGCTAACCCTCCCTGAGCCGGCTTTTTGTTACATGAGATACCTTTTCGGATCCATTTAGGTATTTAGGTATGTCGTAACTGGATTTTAACCTAATTCTCCCAGTCGACGTCTTGATTGGTCATCAGTTCTGACTTCTGTGCTCTGAGGTGGGCGTTAATAGGACGATTCAATACATAGCAGTTTATGTTTTCATATTAAATAATATTTGTCGTCTTGTCAAGATAATTATTGTGTTTTTATTTAGAAAATACCTGAACTAAATTGTCACACGAAGCGCAATTTGAATTTCCTACCAATTCAGGGCGATTGGGATCCATAAGTGACAACACTTCAAAGAACTATTTATAGCAATTACCAGTGACCATTAGCTACCTACACATCATGAGTAAGAAAAAATAACAATGAGCCGTCGATTCATATGAACTTGCGTTCACTATCCACCAACTTAGCGTAATGACGGGTTTTGATTGAAAAACCTCATTATGTACATTGTACAGCGAAATTTCTGTGAGAACTGTTTTCAATGTGGTGATTGTGTTAGTAATTAAAGCTTTATTTGGGTGATAAGTAAGAGCAACGTTATTAATAAACGGAGGAACAAAACCTGTTTATAAGCACATTTCCGATTTTAATGCTGCCTCATACCTGTAAAATTTGTGTAGGTTACTCGGTATGCTCTATCATATATTCTATTTAATCCGCATAATAAAATGAAAATTTAATGAAAAGAATTTATTGAATCAATTAAAATGTTCAACATTGTTTAGATTCAGTCACTTTTTTGAACTACCACCCGGTTCGGACAGCGGTTTTCACTAGAGAAGAACGGGCAAAAAACTCTAGTGTTGCTCTTTTCAAAAGCAGTTTACAATGTAGTGATTATTACAAAAATTACAAGTTGGTTTAATGTTCATATATAATGTTCGTTTGTCAATATAAATTAATAAATCCTCAAGTAACCAGTTAAGTAATGACTATTGTCCATACACTCATACGGCCTTATTTATGGACAGATTTAAAACGTATTTTAGTTATTTAATGTTTTGTTCCTTTCGAACAACTTTAGAATTCAGTTTGAGCGAAGAAGACAAACACATTTGGTAACTAAAATTGTCTATGAATAAGGCCTATAATATAATGTTTAATGAAAAGAATGACAAAAGAATAGATGGGTTTGGTTCTTCGACATTCTCACTAACCGAAGGAAACAATGGCATCATCTGGATTGTCACATTGATCACATGTCATGTCACACAAAGAGTATAATAGAGTAATAATTACATATTAACGAAGCTCACATGATGTCAATTGCTATATTTCTATCCCACAAATATAATACCGGTTCTCGATAACCCAATGTCGTTTGTTTTATTAATCTACATAATTTAGCGGTCTCCGATATAGGTAACAAATATTTCAAGTGAAATGACAAGTTTATTTTACCAAGAACATCTCGTAATCTCGTATAAGTAACATAAAAGCATACGTAATATCTAGGTACGTTGAGGAATTTGGCTTTCGACCAACGATTCTCGTCCCGCCATTCAATTACAAATTGGGAAATCTAAAATCTCGCTGCGGGCCGACCGATAAGGCTTATTTCAATAAGAAACACGTTTAAATGAACAAATTCCAAGTTCCTAGAACACGGTGTCAAGTACGTAGTGACTATCAAATTCAAATAAAATCATAAAAAACGTCTCACATTATACATTATTCACGTACATAAATCTGAGTAAACGCTTGTTCTAGAGATAATCGTAACATCTTTAATTCTAAATTCGCACGATAAAAAAATGAAATAAATCTATTAACAGACGTTCCCATGGCTGTAAAGATGTGCATGTACGTTGGACCGCAGTACGACAGTACGGCAGTGCGGCAATGCAGGCTTCCCGGTACAAACATTATGTTCAAATTGTCTACACAGGTTATATAACGAGACGTCGTGGGATGCCGAACAGCCTTCGGTCAGGTCGCTGCCGCCACAGTACACTTCAAACTCGGAGATGAATTAATAAACAGTGACGCACCTAATGTACGAATATATCTGCGTCTTATTCGGTCATGTTCTTCTAAAGGTCAAATATAAAAACTGATCATTTTAATTTATTATCATCGGGTTCATTAAATTAAGCGCTTTTGCAATTTATTGTGTCTGGAGTATTTTTAATCGCAGTATGATTGTCACCGATGTTCTAAATTTATAATGCTGCAGATGAAAATTTATATCTTGAATTCTTAATGAGTAATATCAATTAGTGCTTAATCATATTGGTTTAAATTAATGGATTCGTCATCTTATTTTTATTATTTTCACACACTAGTTTTTGCGTTAATTATTCGTAAAAATCTTTTCTGGTAATTTAGTAATTTGTACCTGATATGGCGTGTTTATTTGTCTCCTTATCGCGAGAAGAAGGAAAATACTAACTCACAAATGAAAAACTGCACTTATTGAATCTTTTACTTCCATTACATTAATTGAATAATGGCCAGAAGCACTTCAAAGAAATAAAGAAAAAACATAGTCCAAAATCGTCGCATGAGTAATAACGACAAGCGACAAAAGTAATTTAGTCATTACGTGTTTAGCAACGTTCAAGATCGCGATAGTTAAATTGCAATCTTGGTTGCGTATGATAATTGGAGGCGACGTATGTGACACAGATACTATATTTACCGCTTACGTTGAACAACTTAGTGGAATTAATATAGCGGAATGGGATAGAAATGTTACAAGAGATATATCGTTTAGCACTTAGACTACCAGTGTGTTCTTATCGATCGTGTTTGCTCTGGAAGTTCTTTATTTTCTCGCATGTCTGTATTTGGTTGTATCTGGGGACAATACTCTTCGTGAGACTGTGGTTAAATACTTCACGAGCGTCTTACACAAATTTACGTCTAGGCCCGAAACTGTCCCATTAGCGTTCCGACGCTACTTTTGTGTAACCACGTTGTAAAACTCTTTTTTGTGTGCCATGTTAATTTTAAGTTCAACTTGATGAATTTGTGTATGGTTGTGGTAAGTTTTTTGGTAAACTCAGTAAATTAATTACGTTTTCTTAGTCTCTTCCTTGTTGGGTGTTATAAGTTGATTGCAGCAAGAAAGTAGTTACCTTGTTAGTTTTTATGTTGTCTCTTGGATTCTTGTTCATGAGTGTGATTGACTTCTGAAATTCATCTACCTCATGGTTTGCCTAAAGTATTCCATGAAACACGTTGATATATTATGACACTAAATCCTGCACATTTATATGGGTCAAATTAATCTTCTTTAACATTTATTTCTACATTTGCATCGCTCCTTAAATTTCTACATTCAGTGCTTTTATAATTATCCCCAAAAATTTGTACCTGTGCAATACGTAATTATTTTTAATTAGGGTACAGCTTAATCCGGGGATTTGGTCCCAGCGTGTTTTGTTTGTTTTCTCCCGCTTGGCGCGAACGGGATATACGTTTAATCCCGTCCTACTGATGTGTTGCAAAATTAAAGCTGGGTGCTAATGGGTCCAAGCTAAGGTTAAGTGATATGTTTTGCAATGATAAAATGAATTACAAATTAGAAAATTAGATGAAACTTTTTGTATTTCTCCCTTAACTAAATTTTGATCAACTTCTGATCGAGTAATTTAGTTATATCTACCATTACGCTCTAATCTACTGGTGGGTACCTTTTAATCGATTTCCATTCTTATTACATATATTATTTTCCTATTTACAAACACAATCAACCTCTTACATCTACATATTTCCATGGTTGTCTTGAGCTAAGAAATTATCGAGGGTCTGGTAGGTCAAGTACTTGTACTCGTATTGTTGTATTCGCGAGGGGAGAGACGTTGATTGTCGAATAAGAGCCCCTCGGTGCTTCGAACACGTTAAGTCGTATCGGTTGGTAATAAATCTACGTTTCTGTATATAAGTCAAATGTACTTCTGTAAAATTCTGATTGAATCGAAATTCAAGCAGACATTTTTGGTCTTATTTGTGTCTTAACGAAGAATTAGATCAATTTTGAAGTGGTAAAGATTTATTTAAGTAGTTTTATGTTTTTTTTAATTGGCACATAAGCGAATGAATACCGTTACACAAATAAGTGTAATTACGTAATAAAAAATTGATGATAGAAAAGCGGTGAGAAGGAAAATGCATTGTGAAATTTTGAAGTCCTTCCAATCATTGCAGTGACTGATTAAAATTCGATAGAAACATTATTACCTGGCTTCGATTTTCATCCATATAATTAGTTGGGGTACAGCCTTTAAGCACAAATTTCTTTAAACGTATTCGTGGCAGAAAATTTGGCCACCTGAACAATCAAATCGCTTTTACAGTAGTAAAGAAACACGTGGAAAATGCAAGTGTTGGCCAGCTGCATTTGTGAGTAAAACTGTAAATTTAGGTGGTGTTGGTAAAGAGGTAGCAGTGTTAATAGACTACAAACAATTACGGCCTTATTCATAGACATATTTAAAACTTTTTGTAGTTATCGGATGTTTTGACTTATTCGCTCAAATTTAATTGTAAAGTCGTTTGAAAGGGACAAAACATTCGATAGCTAAAATAGGTTTTAAATATGTCTGTGAATAAAGCCGTTAGTGTTTTCTTGAAGAGTTGCGTTAGTCATTGTAATAGTTCGCGAAAGTGATTCAGGTAAACGTCATGGAGATAATTTCCTTCTTTTTAGAGTCGCTTATTGGAGTCCATGGAAATGGAATTAGGTCTTATTGGAACTTGATTAGAAGTATAAATATAGTGGTTGGAAATTTTCTAAAAATTTATTGTTCTAGTGGCTTGGGTCGCCATGATTATGTACCATCATGTATGTGGTCATTCACACGTATGGTGATAATTTTTCCATAGTTCATTATTGACTCAAGTTATTTAGTATATGATAATATATTTTGTATGATATAAGCCAGACATAATAGTTTTACCTTTTTCTTATTTTTAGTATTCGTAACAGAGTTCCTTGAACTACTGTAATACGTCTTTCTCCCCCTTTCCTCTTTCCTTTCGCATCCCCTGCAATATTGAGAGGTCAGTGACGCATCTACGGCCCAAGTATTTTAAATGTTTACCGGGAGCGGTAATCACCTACCAAAATACCTATATATGAAAGTCGTTTGTTTGTATTGAGGATTAAAGCAAAAGTTAATCTCTGTCCCTTCACTTACTCATTGTCCTTCATCCTACACTATTAATTATATAGTAATTTATTTCTGATTAATTATAATCAAACATCCAATAATACGAGGCCCCAAAAAAGGCAACGCAACGGTGACATCTGCGCAGTTCGCGTGTACTACTACAAATTCGGCAAGTGTGCGCGGGCGCTTTGGTGTTTGCATTCCGTCTCGGGTTCGACGTCTTGGCCAAGGCCAGCGACGCGCTCCCGCCACCCCGCGGCGCCTCTGTCCGCTGACCACTGCGCGAGTGTCCTTCCTAGTTCCTTTATAGGGCTTATTTATCCTACTCGAAGGACCAAAACTTATTTCGCAGTAAATATAAGGTGTTTTTATTGGATATTGATTTACGACATTCATTTTTAGTTTATGTTATTAATTATTTAATTAATTTATGTATGTATGTTCATATTTTCTTGTATTGTAGGGCTTATTTTATCCCGCCGGAACACCGCACTACGAAGTAAGGTTAATCTTTTTGGATGTCGATATACAAAATCTATTATTGTATTTATGTTTTGCGTATAAAGGCGTAAGTTAATTGTTTATTTCTGTACGATTGTTGGCCTTCTTAGTCCTTTGCTTTATTGTAGGCTTATTCTATTCTGTTCGAAGGACCACAATGTATTCTGTAGTAGGGGAAATAAATATGACAAGATTTCAATTTACGATATTTGTTTTTGTAATTGTATTTATGTTTTGCATTGAAAATCATTAAACAATTGTTTATTGGTTTAGTTCTGGGTCAAGTAGGTTAAGGCCTTACACAAGTCAATAATGTATGAAAATGATGGTTTTATCGGTGCTTCGGAAAATCCTTCTAGCCTAAGAACTAGGAAACGGCCTTGCATGTTCATTAATGTTTTTATAAAGGACTGTAATAAGGTTAAAGGGTAAGCAAATGAATAAGCTCAATGGTAATAAATTAATTAGCATGTACAAGTCTCGTTGCGAGGTAAAGGGATCCTCATTGGCTTCCGGTGATTACGTCATTGTCTATACAATTATTTACTATCAAGACCACAAAGGCTTGTATAATGATATCAGTTTGTAAGAATTTCTGTCGCAGTGGCCCTGTTAGGACCATAAAAATAATTGACAATGCCAAAGTGCGAAAGAGAAAGTGTAAGCGTGCGGCCAGTAATGACAGCACTATATTTTTGTAATTTTTCTAAAAAATACTTCCTATGCGGGAATTTTGGCACTATCTGTGGTCTATGATTATTGGTGTGACAAATTCGAAATTTAAATATTCAGAACTAATTTTAATATTAAGCAAATTCCAAATTCAAATAAAATATTTTTAAAGCCAACGTTTTGTAGTGTCCATCACTAGTTTTATTATCGTCTCTTCTAATATTCTTTTTGACACATCAACATATCTTTTCACCAGTTTTGTACATATTAACTGTACCAAAGGTCGTGAATACAAAATACACGAATGTGTATTATGGGTAGCGTAAATATAAACGGTATAGTATCAACAAGTTTATTTGACAGGCATGTAAACACTAATGTGGCCAAGGTTGACCTTCGGTAGTACCAGGGGACTTTTTTGTGAATGACTGACTATAAATAAACGAATAGTCTTTTGACGTGCGATAATTGTTTTAATACAAACTTTTAGAAGATAGATTGTAGTGAATGAATGAATGTGTTATTATAGGAATTTTGATTAAAAATTTGTAGTTTGAAATGCTAATTTAAAGTTGTAATTCTTTGCAGTTTCTTTTTGATATTCCCTTAGATTTGTATGTCAAATAAATAAATAAATACACATTACACCCCACAGTCACATACGTAGTCCTGACCCCACAGTTAGATCGATTCTTGTGTCGTGGGTATCAGGAACTACGAGAGACTTTTCGGTCTCACTTACACCCAGATCCGAAACAAATACTTGTTGCTCATACAAACATTTATCTCGGTGCGGGGATTGAACCCACGGCCTTTCGTTTCACTGCTGGCGTCTAACCAACTGCGCCACAGGAGGCTGTCAAATGACCTAATTTGTTTTCAAAACAGGACGTGTAGTTGAGTAGACATCAAGTTAATTATTATTAATGTATGAATATAGAATATCCGGCCCTTACGAGGCCCCTTCGTAGCCCTGTTGATAGCTCAGCACGGAATATTGACGGAGCAAAGTACTAAAAAACACAATCAGGTGGCATAACGTTTTTGTTAGTATAGCTGCTGTAAAAACTTAGCATATCAATTTAAATCAGCATATAAAATTTTAACCATTGCTCGTTCAGAATGGCTTAGGTTAGGATAATGCTAGCGTATATATGTAGATCGTGAATCGCGAGTTCCTAGGTTCGATATGAATGATATAATTTTTTCAGTCGGATTTTAAACAGATGCATGTGTAATAAAACTCACATTTCAGTTGTACATAATTATATTTTATTTCAATCAGCACTTACTTTTATATTTCCAGCAATTACAATCGTGGTACGTCAGGTGTTGCAATCATCAGTATTTCGTATTCCTCGGAGATCCGTCTTCGTTCCGTGTTCCAACCAGAATCACGCGAATGACGAATCGCTCCTTTTTATATGTTCCCAACCGTCAAAACAACTACTTATTTTATACCTTCAATGATTCGTGTAAATTCCTTTTTATTTTCACATTATTAAATTTAATTTGTAATTATTGTTTTAAAAATCTTTTGATAATTTAATATTTAATTTCCACAACCTAACACTCGACCATCCTGACCAAGCGCATGTCCTCATGCGCAGAAACCTAACACTCGGTTATACTATTACTTTCACTGTGAACACTTCCTTCTCACAATATTTAAATCTTCATACCATATATTTGAGAACCCTTCCTTCTTACAAATATAAATGATCTCAAGACATACATATCTGTGAACCCTTCCTTCTCACAGATACGTGATCTCCAAACATATCTGTGAACCCTTCCTTCTCACAGATACGTGATCTCCAGACATATCTGTGAACCCTTCCTTCTCACAGATACGTGATCTCCAGACATATCTGTGAACCTTTTCTTCTCACAGATACGTGATCTCCAGACATATCTGTGAACCCTTCCTTCTCACAGATACGTGATCTCCAGACATATCTGTGAACCTTTCCTTCTCACAGATATGACAAAAATAATAACTATTATATCTCTGAACCTTTCTCCTCATAAATATACATACTTAGGTAATTCACAAGTCGTAATATATATATTTTGGACACATCAAATGTATTAACTAAGTAAATCTATATTTTATTATTAAAAATAAGAACAAAAACAATAGAACAATAATAACATAAAAAAAAACATCTAATCAATAATAATACTAGTATTAAATTTCATCATCATCATCTTCATCGGAATTATCTTTGCCACAATCATCATCAATTTCATTTACATTAAGTGCCGCAATATGTACCCAAGGCAACATGCGATCAGCCGCTACTGTTGTTTTGCGTTTGTTTTTCGATGTGCTCAACCCTGGTATAGCAGTCAGTCTGTATCTATCATTTCCTAAAACCTCCACGACTCTGTAGGGGCCTACGTATGAAGGAAGAAGCTTTTTGCTTTTTCCGTCATTGTTAAAACACGTCTTAGTAATTTTTACTAAGTCACCTACAATGTATGTTCGGGCAGGATACCGGTTTTTATCGTGATATTTCTTTTGCTTTTCCTGTTCTTCATCTATTCGGTCTTTAACGGTTTCGCGTATAGTTTCCAAATCACAATTTTCTCGGGTTTCATTAACTACTTCATTCAGTATGGGATTTATTTCAGAAACGAAATTAGATCCAAACATTACTTCGACAGGGGTTTTGCCAGTAGTTTTCTGATGAGTATTATTCAAACCCCACTGAATTTTTCCTACTTTATCGTCCCATTCTTTCTCGTCACGATTAAGATTTAGGGCAGTTAACGAATCAAGTATGGTACGGTTGTACCGCTCTACTTGTCCGTTAGATCTTGGACTAGCGACAGAATTTAATACGTGGCGAATACCTTTATTTAAACAAAAGCGTTTGAATGCATGTGAGGTGAAACAAGTACCTCGATCACTAATAATGCGGTCTGGGTTTCTGAAGGTATAAAAAATGTCTTCTAAAACGCGTAAGGCCATTTGGGTTTTAGTGTTTCGTACTGGTCGGATAAAAACAAATTTGGTAAACCCGTCTACTAATACTAAAAGATAAGCATTTCCTCTTTTCGATCGAACAAAGGGCCCGAGATGATCGACGTGTAGGGTATGAAAAGGAATTTCTAGTTTTTCTATTGGGTGCAAATATCCATCTTTCCTAGTAACCTTTTTGGCGTATGCGCATTCGATACAAGCTTGGACATACTTTTTCACAAATCTAGACATTTTAGGAAACCAATATGTTCTTTTAATACGTTCTAGTGTCTTTTCCAAGCCAAAATGGCCAATTTCATCGTGGTTTAGACGACAAAGTTGCCATCTTGCGCCCTTCGGCACGACCCATCGCAGTTTTAACTTATCCCCATCTATATACCTATAGAGCTTGTTATCTTTAATGACATAATTATCTTTAATATACTTCAGTCCCTCGGGATCGACATTTGAGGATAGAATGTCCCTAATTCGGTTTAGCTCACTGTCACCTAATTGTAACGTTTGCAGCCAATCATCGTCACTGATCATCATTATGCTGGGGTATGTGTCTGGTTCAAGAATAGCATCGGGAACGTTAAGCGGATTACGTGATAAGGCATCCACATGCGACATCTTTGTCCCGGCCCTATATTCTATCGTACAGTTAAATTCTTGTAGGTGTAGCCACCAACGGGCAATACGCGGAATTAAGTCTCGCTTGGAAAATGTTGAACGCAAAGCACTGCAGTCCGTGATAATTTTAAAATTCTGACCTATCAGATAAACCCTAAATTTTTTGAGTGAGCAAACGACTGCTAAAGTTTCGAGTTCAAATGCATGAAAATTCTTCTCTTCTGGAGAAGTCTGCCGACTATAATACGCCACAGGCCGAAATGATCTCTCATTGGATTGACGTTGTAACAATATACCTCCTATTCCAATCTTACTGGCGTCTGTATGTAATTCCGTATCCGCGTTTGGGTCGTATATAGTGAGTATCGGTCTTTCTATTAATTTATTTTTAAGTGACCAGAAAGCCTCATCTTGTTCTTTTGCCCATGACCAACCTACATCCTTTTTCAGCAATTTGTTTAGGGGGTAAGCAATGGCAGCAAAATTATTAATAAACTTACGAAAATATCCCACCAATCCGAGAAATTGACGAACCGAGTGTGGATTGGTTGGACAAGGAAAATTCTGTACAGATTGAATTTTCTTATCCCCGGGACGTACTCCAGAAGAACTAATTTCATATCCTAAATAATCTATTTTGTTTTGCAAAAATCTACATTTAGTTAAATTTAAAGTTAAATTTGCCTTTTCAATTAATTGTAATACACGTTCCAACCTTTCCAAACACTCATCTATTTCCCTGCCGTATATAAGGATATCGTCAATATATGCCGTTGCTTCCGAAAACCTAGCTGAACCGAGTAACCTGTTCATCATACGCTGGAACACTGCTGGCGCATTCACCAACCCGAATGGCATACGATTAAACTCGTACTGGCCATCCGGGGTGACAAATGATGTAAATGGTTTTGAGGATTCTGCAATTGGCACCTGGTAATAACCAGATGCCAAATCCAGCGTTACAAAATATGCCTGCCCAGAAAGTCTAGCGATTTCATCGTCGATAACTGGCATAGGGTATCGCTCTTTAATTGTTACAGAGTTTAATTGTCTGTAGTCAATACACAACCTTGTGTTACCGTCCTTTTTGCGTACTAAAATTATGGGGCTCGCATATTCCGAGATTGACTCTCTTATAATACCCGCGTCCATCATTTCTCCTACCATATCTCTAACTCGTTCTCTTTCTTTGTGCGATAATCTATAGGGGCGATATACGATAGGCTGTGCAGTATTCAATTGTATATTCATTTCTGCTATATTAGTACAACCGAGCTCCTTTAGTGAAGATGCAAAACAATGTTTGAATTTATTCAAAAGCTCGAATAATTTATGCTTATGTGAGATGTCTATCGATTCGCAAACGTTAACTTCATGCACATCTATACATTGGTTTAATGTGTTTGGGGACATAGACAACTCCTGTACGCGGTGAACTACTTGAACATAAGTACCCCTACCTATCTTCATGAATTTATGGAGCTCAATTTGCCCAGATAATGGGGAAACGCAAACATTGACAATACCATTCTTAATCTGATAGAGACCGCCAAGGACTATATACTGTTTCTTAGGTTCACCCATTACCTTGTCATTTAACATTATTGAGCCATCTCTAGCTCGATCAGTATTACACCTAATTGATGCTGGACCGCAGACGATGGTTTCCGCAAAGACCGAAACGTTTACCGAACCATCGTTAACTTGATCGTTATCTAAGAATGGTAATTCTCTTTGCAAATCGTAAAATTTTAAATCTTTTGCATTCTTATACACCACGACATGAGGCTGCTCAGTGAATGTCTGCCCTAGGAGTATTGGAAGATCTAAAAGATGGTCACTCACTATTTGACACGGAAGCCTAGCATTAACGCCGTCAATGTTAAGACTTGTCATGACTCCGCCCAAAGAGTAAACAATTTCATTCCCAAAACCTCTCATAGCCATTGGAACGTTATCACTGACAAGTCCTAATGATGACGCCGCAGAACGAGTTATCAACGAAACTTCACTTCCAAAGTCAATGAAAGTTTTAATGGGAACCCCGTTAATTATGCTTTCCTTAACAAATTTTGCACTTGCGCCCGTTGTTGAGATACGCATAGTTTTGGGAACATTATCAGATTTACCCTCACTGTTTTCTAATCGTGTCATGCAGTTTTCAGTTTTGTGTCCTACTTTACGACATTTTGAACAATAAATCATGGGTTTAGGGCACCTAGAGTACGGGTGGCCCTTCTCCTTGCAATTAAAACAATATATTTGACTATTGTAGGTAAAGGTCTTTGCGGGTCGAGACGAATGCAATTCAAATGTTTGCGGTCTAAATTTAAACTGACCGCGATCTACAAACTGAAAGCTCTCTTTGTTGCACATGAGAAATTGCAATAGCTGCTCGGGCTGGGT
This sequence comes from Deilephila elpenor, assembly GCA_949752805.1. Lineage (NCBI taxonomy): Eukaryota > Metazoa > Arthropoda > Insecta > Lepidoptera > Sphingidae > Deilephila > Deilephila elpenor. The sequence continues at coordinate 11,894,877 of OX457107.1, read as the reverse complement.
ACATCGAAGCGCATTGGCGCTGGATCTCATAGTTTTATCGCTTAGTCCGTGGATTATACAATCTACTGCACGTTTGCCTCCGATATCACACTGATTAAGTAAAGCTAACTTTTCATAGTAGTATACTTCCAAGGCTTCATTAGGTCTACTTTTCCTCTTAAGCATATCCTCCAGGGATTGGCCATAATTTTGTTCGTATGGAAATGCGCTTAATAGTTTTTGTTGCCATTCAGGCCATGTGAACAATATTGAATTTAAACTCTCATACCAAGTTTTGGCCAATCCCTGAACTTTCTGCATTGCAAAATGTATTGTTACACGCTCATCCCATCCATAGACAGTAGCACACTCGTTAACTTTCTTCAGCCATATATCAATTCGTTGTGATTTTGATGAGGGGTCAAAGTCAGGCAACATGTTTTTGTGATTTATGCCACTACTACTAGTACCAGGTAGTGGCGTAGCTAATACTGATGGCTGATGTTTAAGATGCCCTAATGAATTAATCAAATTAATAATGTCTTTGGATGTGAAGGTAGGACTGACTGACCTTGATGCTTGAGGTTTTCGAACACCATCCATCCTGTTCCGTGCACTGCTTGATGGTCGTACTTCCGGACTGCATTCCTGACGAGGACTTCTATCTGCGCGATTTCGGCGAAATTCTTCTCCGGCAGCAGTGCTCCTCTCCCGACGCTGTTCTCGGTCACGAGATTCGGCATTAGTAGCAGCATGTCGTGATTGGCTGCGCTTTTTCCGGACTTCATCTTCCAGTACGCGTATGCGAGCACGTTCCCGCTCGATTTCACGTTCAAGTTCCTGACGGCTTGGACTTCTCTCAGAACCGTGACACTCCCGATTGACGCTACGTAATCTGCTGCGACTGCGATAAACTTGTTCTTTTCGGCCAGCGCTAAGCCTGGATGACTCACGGCTCGGGCCTGGTTGTTGTCGATCAGGCGTCGCCAGTCGGCGGTATGAAGTGTTATCGCGCGGCATTATCCTCACGTCCCGAAAATGAAAAATCATATATTTAAACATCAATTATAATTACTCACTATCGAGTTAACTACGTCAATTTTATATCAAGAAAAAAAGTAAACGAGAGAGGGTAGTCCTAAACAAGACATTTAATTTTTTTTGTTTTAAGGCTCAATATGCTATGACCAAGATGTTATGCTAGGCTAGTTCTCATTAAACTATTTAATTATTTATAAGGTCTACTAACAATGCTACATATTATTACACAGTATAAAAGTTATATTAATTTTCAAGTCTGGTATGTGCGCCAATCATAGACTGTACATTTACAGACACAGTATAACGTGGTTATACAAAGAAATATATTAATAAATATCAAAACAAAATAATATTTAATGGGCTCAGACCACTTCTGAAATGTAATAAAACTCACATTTCAGTTGTACATAATTATATTTTATTTCAATCAGCACTTACTTTTATATTTCCAGCAATTACAATCGTGGTACGTCAGGTGTTGCAATCATCAGTATTTCGTATTCCTCGGAGATCCGTCTTCGTTCCGTGTTCCAACCAGAATCACGCGAATGACGAATCGCTCCTTTTTATATGTTCCCAACCGTCAAAACAACTACTTATTTTATACCTTCAATGATTCGTGTAAATTCCTTTTTATTTTCACATTATTAAATTTAATTTGTAATTATTGTTTTAAAAATCTTTTGATAATTTAATATTTAATTTCCACAACCTAACACATGTTTTTAAAATTACATATTTTTTCGACTACACATTTGAATAACCTGTTGCACCAATCAATTAAGATGGTGTACCAACGTTCTATTTATAGCATATGCATCCCACTGATGAACACGAGTCTCCTATTAACAGAATTGTGAGAGATTTAGGCCATACTCAACCATATTGCCCTAAAGTAGTTTGATGTTCTTCACCAAATTTGCATGAGGAAATTTCAAGTATGCAGGTTTCTTCACGATGGTTTCCATCACCGTTATTACCCACATAATCTCGAAACGCCACAGGTATGATGTCTCATTTGAACTCACAATCTCCGTTCTGGCAATTAGGTTTATCACTAGGCTCCCGTCCACTTCACAATGTTTTTTATTTAATTTTAGTAACGTTATTTATGGTGCGTTAAATACTCGCTCCTTACGTAAAACTCATGTCCTCCTTTCCATCGGCGATGTTAATGTCAAAATTTCTCATTATGGTTATGTTAGTCGGCTTTTAAAATAATGACACGTGATTGGCATTCGATGACACTACTTTCTCATTTTTTTGCATTTTTTGTGTAAAATATGTAAAGGGATTTGAAGCACAGTTGAGAATTTATTATTTTAAGACGGAGGTCTATATTTTGTTCTGGGATCCAAGTCACTGATTTTTCGTAGAAAAATAAGGCAGGAAAACACCCTTAGCAAACTAGCATATCTTATGTAGTTTTGTACTATAGAACAAAGGTGTTTTTAAAAAGTCCCCAGAGACATCTGTTGGAAAGGACCTACTTCCAACACCTTTCTTTCATGTATACCTGTGTCTATATTTAATTAAAACAATAATATATTATGGTTCATTTATAGGTGAACTAATGTGCTATTTCACATGTATTATGAAACGTGGATCCAACAATCACACCTCCGATGACGTAAAAGATTTCCAAAAACCAATCACTGAAAAAGCAAACAATACGTTTTCCTGTAGTTCCTCAAAGGCACCTCCAAACAAGTTTTATGACTATGCAAATCGCTGGTGACACCCGCGGGGCTACTCTTGACACTCGATCTATTGGAATTAGATTGATATTGTCATTTAATATAATACTAATATGAATCTAGTCTTAACACGTCCTGGAGCAGGGCACGGGCCTTCGCCATACCATAGAAATTCTTGTAAATCTCTATTATTTGATAGTAATGATTTATTTTGCTGGAACGCGTTGGAATTTTTTTGAACTAAAAGAATTCGAGTCTCCTCGAACGCGTTCATAGATTTAGTATTTTTCTTCTTCTCAGCCACAGGAAGTTCACTACTGAACATGGCCTATGTTCAACAGACGCCACATAGACCTGTTGGATGTTGGACTTCCTGCGACCTTAAGCAGATTTAGCAATGCAAACACGAATTTTTCAGGAGTAACTATAATTGAATTTGGTCCGATACTGTTATTTCGAGATGGAGATTAGTTTCAAGAGTAGCCTTGCTGATTTTCCGTGAGTTTTCGCTCGTCTGTACCTAAGCGTCAACGGCATGACATCATGCGCAGAGTACCAACGCCCATACTTTGATGTGATTCATTGGTGCACTGGCCCCGCGGTGATTGCTTAAAAAAACAACGCAGATGTTCTAGTGTTGTGAATTGGTGCAATTATAATGTAGAGCTAATTTTAGATATTGTCCAAATATTCGCATTTATTACCTACATATGTCCCATTTTTGGGTACCTACTACCGCATTGTCTATTTGTGCTGCCAGGTTTTGTAGAAGCATTGTTGTGTTGCGGTTTGAAGAAAGTTCTAGGTAGTGATTATTATTAGACCTTAAGAGACTTACTTCTGGGGGTTGCGACGGCGTTGCAATTGCTAGCAATGTTAAGAATTTACAAGGCCTAAGTGGTTCTGTTTATTAACAAGCTTTATGTTTTCTATCAGGCAAGAGATTTCATAATACTTGCGAATAAATAATAAAATTGTTTTATTTTGATTTCTGCTTTAGCTAACTGCCACCTATCGTAGTTTTTTGGCCATCAAATTGTTAAAAATACGAAACAAACTTTTACTAAATGGTAAAAAATATTGTACGCCAAACCAGTAGTATGTTTGGACGCAAGATGAATGTAAACATGAAACTCAAATGACTAATACTGCTCCGCTCGATTATAAGCGTGTTTGAATACTTTCCCCATCACTAACGCGAATGAATGAATAATTGCGTTTTATTCATCGATGTGGACAAAATGATGTATCGTTTTTATATGAAGAGCGTTCCGTTTAGTTTTGATTAGAATGTATTTATGTCTGAATGCCTCTTTCGGAAGAATGCTATTGTATCATAACTAGTTTTTGCGTGCGACTCACTCGGCGTAGAATTAAGCTCTATATTAAGGTTTTGTACATTTTCCGAGATATGAGGTCACTTTTGTATCGCTTTCCGTGTCTTAAATTTAAAACATGTGCAAAACTATTGCATTTTTTATGGATTAAAAAAAGGACAAACAAAAAGACAGACGTTTTAACTATAATGGGTACGTAGGATTTTTTAATTCGTATAAGAAGTACAGTAGCATCAAGAAGCTCGTAAGACTAATAAGATTTTTAATCTATAAGGAAATCAGCACAGTTATGGTTTTTCTATTTCACAATATTATGAGGTATTTTTTGTATGTGCAGCATTTTCGTGGTATACAACGTCATGAATAGCTGTGATAAAATCAAACATCCTAATGACGTCGATCAAATTGATTTCAACACCATTCGACCAATGTATTGTTAAGATTTTTTTCCATGAACCTTGTCATCTTTTCTTTTCATCTTATCATCTGTTAATGTTCCATCTAACTTGTTTGTATATTTTATGGAATTTTTCAAAATCATATCTTCAGATAATAAAATTGCCATTCAGCTGTCTATTGGGAACATAACTTATAGGAGACTTGAAACTTCTTATATGATTGTTTTCATTTGATCAGTATAGTGAACTATTACTCAAACTATCTAGACTCTAGCACGATAGGGTAGGACTGTGCATAAACATTAGTTCATACGTACTCTACTAGAAAATGAAGAATTAATATGTCATGTCCCAAAGCCACAACGTCGAAATTTATTCTTTTTGGTATAGTAATTTGTAATGAGTGTGGAATTCGCGACTGACTCAGAATTAGCCTATGTATAGCGTGGATGATTGAAACGTTCTCTAATATGAAGCATGGAGGATGATAAAGCATTTATACATGAAAAACATCGTCAGTAGAAGCTTTGTGTCCGTCAACAAATGATTTGAAATAATCCTGTCGAAAACGAGTTATTGTTTACTGTAACATGCGGTCATGTTATTTGGAGATGCTACGTCAATAGTTATGTTTCTTAGATCTATCTCAATTCTTATCTTTTTAACCTGAAATCCAAGAACAATAGTCATTTCTCATCCTTATATTCTATTTTGATAATCCACTTTGATTTTTTAGCAACAGTCGTCAGATAGCCCCAGTACTTATATGAGTGGTATAAACCCATAAGATGATAGACAAATAATTGAATTTTGTTTGAATAAATTTAAATCAATGGCTATTTTATGATCATGCATACCTTATTACATACATTTTCTTCCTTAAATTGAATTTATTAAGTAAGTTTTACGTAATTCGACATACCCATAGGGTATTGTAATACGTGATTAAGCGTACGTGGTATTTGCATTTACTTATCAGCCAAGTCCACCTGCCGATCTAGGCCTTATTACATCTCCCAAGCCATAGATTACTCAACATCTCCTTATTAGCAAAGATGTAATCAGCCAGATTATACGGTTGAAAATCGTGAGATGATTCAATCCAACCTCATTCGCCATGCAAAATGTAAATAAACAAGTCTAATGTACTATGCGGCGTGGTCTATTGTTGTCTGCCTGCCAAGAGTTGGGCCGATGTGTGCCAAGGTGTCCTTGTATGACCGATGTGCCATTTTCTCTTTGTTTAGCTATTATTGTATTTGGGGGAAAATGTAACGTTTCCTTTTTGGGTTTTTGTATTTTTACATTTGTGTTGGTGATAGATTTGTTGGTAATGTCTTGTTTTACTTTGAGGTATTAGTTTTATAGTATAACTATCAAATATCCGGATGTTTTTTTTTATAGCATAGGTACCTACCGGCAAACGAGCAAACAGGTCACCTGAGGTCCGGCAATCCCACTTACCGAATGAAACGTGACAGCAAAGCTGCCACTTCATGTCGATCTTCTGTGAAGCAGTGGTACCCCGGATGAGCCTGCCCATCTATTGAGACAAGGAATCGAGGATAGGAATTATTGCGTTTGGTCTTATCGAAGATCATATCGATTCAAATATCATCATCATCATCATCATGATGATGATAATGATGATATTGAAATAAATCTCGACAGGATTTTGCCTTCAGTAAATCATCTTTAGTAATAACAAATACAAATTGGTATGCGTATGTTTGCAAAAAATGTATTATAAATAAGCTAATCGATACTTAATTGCTTGTCATATCTTAAACTTATTAGATTAACGATCATGGGATACCTAAGTTAAAAAACTACAAAATAATTAAAAGTCGATAGACATTAAAGGAACGTGTGTAATAGCGAAACTTAATAACTGAACTCAATGCAAGACATCGTTTGATCACTGCAATTATCTAACTGCTTATGCGCCCGAAATCCTAATTGGAGATATGACCGAAGTAATTATAAACAACATTCCTGCTAGCCTGTTTTAACTCAATCTAAATTTAAAGTACGTTAGTCGTTTAAAGTTTCTGGAAAAAGCGTCGCCATCGGCCAAATTACTGTATGCGTTCGCGTCTGTCTGGTGCTAATTATAAATTCACACGTGGACCTAGACAGACATGTCGGGTTGTTAACACCATGGACACGGATGCCGGTGTTTTAGATGTTTTTTAGCTGCCCAATGGCAATCGCGTAACGGAACATTGGGAATCGGGGTCGTCTGCGTCGGTCACGATGCCGATGTGTATGGCCTTGACGTCGGGTCATGGGGTAGGGAGGGTAATGATAGAAATGGATTACATAATTAAGTAGTTGTGGAAGATATTGATGAATCAAATACCGTGAAAGTTAAATTAGACCGTGACAAAATTGAACCGATCGATAATTTTCCATCGACTATTATTTTAAGTTACAGAATTCTTGAATACAACCATTTTGGCCTTAAGGGTTTCGGATTGCACTCATGATTCCCATTGATTTATGGGTGTTCAGGGATTGCGATTATTGTTTACCATCAAAGGAACTATTAGCCTCCTCCGTGAATTATAAGGTTAAACTTAGTTCCATATTATGTCATTACGAAGTTATCTCTAAGGAAAGTCTTTAAATCGACCCCCTTTCCAACTTTAATTCTATGTTAATAAACTGCAAAGGTTCGTGACATTAATAAATATTCTTGAACTCAGTTTGTTCAGAACCAATAACCCTATCTTCGGTTTAAGAAACTGTTGAATAGCAAGCCCAATCACAGACTAATTCGTATAATAAGCCTCGTTAATTTTTATTGCCTTAGCACCGCCTAACACCTGTTCTGAATGTCTGATGAGGTAAAAGAACTGTCTGAAGTCCAGGTCAATGAATCTCAAGTGTCGTGGAACTTCCACGGTGACGTAATGAGACATACAGACGGAGTATCTTTGTATGTGGTGACAGATATTGGCCGCAGGCGGCTTTGGGCGTCATTAAATGGCATGTGATTAGGATGAATTGGGCTCAGTTAATGTTCACTTTACATTCAGTTCAGATGTACCTGTTTACCGGTCACAGCTTCCAGGATTAGGATTCTATAGATTGGGTCTCTGGAAGGGATATCTAGTGGATTCTGATCGGAATAGACATATACGAATATGTTACCAGCAATTTTAATCAAATAAATGTCTCAATTTTGTGTTTATTACTTCCGGTGTCCAATAGCTCATTTTGAGCGTGTTGTCAAAATTTTGATGACGTAGCCTATTGTTTTTCAATTGTTTTCCATTGTCAAAACACATCTGTCAACACATCGACACCGGAGGGGTTATCCGATTCGACTTCATCATCGAGACAGGCAAATGTTATTTTTTATATCAATAAACGTAATCTATTTAGCGGTCATTGATGTCGTGATGTTAAAATTGATTACGGTAAATTTGTTCACTGTGTAAATAGAATTAAGCTAAGTATACCGCATTCCAACAATCACCTATTCGAGGTATGATGGGTGGGAATTGGGAAGTACCGCGCTTAGTAGACACATTTTTGAAGTTGTCAATAGTTCTATAGCCTCTGTGGTGCAGTTGGTTAGACGCCGGCTGTGAAACGGCTGGCCGCAGTCCGAACCCTGCACGAAGAAAAAGGTTTGGCTGACTTAAAATCTAACTGTATGACTACTAGATAAGTCTTGTAGGCTTTGATACCCGCGACACATTATTTTAAAGTCTCTCTGTCTAACCACCATTTTGTAGCATGCCATGACTGTCCCATGATTGTATTAGGTTTTTTGAATAAATCACCATGAAACATTACCCACTGGACCGTTATGTCACCAGCTTGTAGGTAAAGACTGACTTTTTATCAATCTTGACTCTTGTGTAAGGCGGAAAAATTCGGCTTTCTCTAGCTTAACCATGGGGACTCCGGGACGCACTAGCGAAAAATGGAACAGTTTCCGTCAAAATGGGACATATAATACATATAGGTAGAATTTATATACCAACGGTTTATAAATAGCCCGTAATCAAAGGGCAGTGTGTATCCAGCATGACACACAACAATGCGTTCGAGTTTGCGTTCACATGTAGTAACGTTGTGCAATCATAGGGCCGCCTTGAAGCCGACCTCAGCTGTTAATGGCCCCTAGTGTCATAAACAAACGTGTTGATCACTTGCCTGGTTTGTATGGATTTAACGGATTTTATACATTAATGCTAGGGTAATAGATTGGTATTTGGTTATCGTGGTGCTAAAGGACTTCAGGGTTACGCGTAGTATCTTAGTTAGATAGAACAAAGGGACAGTTGCATGGATGGACTTTTCAAATGCAAAATTTTGGTTGGCTTTTACCTCCTACCTCGCATCACCCGGGTAGATTAAAATATCCTACTGTCAATAAATTCGACCTTTGGCAATCTGATTCACTAAATAAAACGGCAAAACCTTGTTAAACGTCGGTTTTCTAAGACAGTGGTACTACCTCGGTCGAGTCAACCCATTCTTATTGCAGTCCTCGCTATCTCGTGGCTTTACTACTTTTTTTATGATCCAACTACTATATTGTCCAGATGAAGTAGCAAAGTTCGATACAATTATACTTTTTTATGATTGAGAAAATGAATATACTGGTGAATACTAAATAACTCCGGTAGCAGCGAGGTTGATACTACCAATAAATCATGAAGATGAGCATCCTCGGACCGGGAGAACATATGTCCTCAAATGCTAACAGAAATCCAATAATTATTTTTTATTAAGTTCAAATATTATATAAAAGTTTACTAAAACGGGAAGGGTGAAAGTAGGGGGTGAGAGAAATAGATACATACATGTAAAACTAAAAAGTAAATAAAAATTAATACATATTTCATTGCACTTGTAAACGTTGATAACTTACTTATTGACTTGACTAGCCAACATATCATAAAACGAGTATATGCGTAACATATTGGAGGCGTGTAGGTAAGTACTGAACATGTACGAGTACAAACTTAAGAAAATTGAACATTAATTATAAGTATTAATATAAGGCATAATTAGGTTATTACGTGTTTGCCGGCCCGACTTCAATATGTTACGCATATAAGTTGATTGAGGTTTTTTTTTCATTTATTTATTTTCACAAAACTGGTTACAAATATTTGACATTCTTAAAATACTATGAACTTATATATTAAAATTACAAAATGTATACGTAACCTTCGAGATGTGAACACGACATTTTTATATTACAGAGAATAAAATATATAAAGGCGTAATTGACCATCTACATGCATCTTAAAAGTACTACACACAAAAAACATGAGTAACACCAACGTGTGAGCCTAATTTAGTTAATGTATTTAAGAATATTGGACTTAGCAGAAGCAATAGAACCAAAAAAGATGTCAAATTTGTTCGACATGCCGTTATAGGTAGAGCACATGCACATATTATACTGACTTATGTTTCTCCGTCCCTGTTACCACGTGCATACTTAATAAAGCATCTCTGTACTGTACGAATGATCTAAAATTCTAAAGGAATACAGAGCGCGGTAGTACGGTGAAAATACCTGACCTTTAACCATATTACCACTGCGGAAAATTTTAAAGGGCGTTCGTTCATTATATTCTAAACTAGTTTAAATCGACATTGTTACTTATTCATACGCAACGCATTAACATTCAGTCAAGGCATCTTTCACAAAACAATAGATGTGTTAATTACGTGTTATACAATAAAAGGTCGCTATTAAAAGATTATCATAATTGGCCGGCCAAATGTGTTCACTGATTGATGATCGATTAATATTTAATAGCGTCTGGTTCTAATCGTGAACCATGTACGGTTGTATAAAAACAGTAATGTATTGGTGTTTGATTTAATTGGTCGGAGTTTAGAAATACAGGTGCTTTTCTACTACACATATAAGATTAGATGCGTCTGGTGGAGCTAGCCAAGGATATGTAGATTGCAATGCTACGGTTTCTTCATTTTTCATTGTTTTTTCAATATCTCTTCAGTAAAATCGTTAAGATTTTAATTCCAAGTCCCGAGTAAATAGATACTGTTAACTTTTATACCCTGAATCATTTTCATCGGATGCTATTTATCATTCAATAAAACCTAACTCGGTGATACGAATTAAAAAGTCTAACATAAATAAAGTTACAAGTATAAATTATTATTAATATGATTTCATTATAACTTTCTAGATGAATAAGTCCCGGGGAATTAAAGATCCAAAGCGATCCAAAAACCGTATCATTAGATAAGGTCAATTGAAACTTGGAGAGAAAAGGCGAAATATCGACGAGTTTAAAGCCCGTTGCTACGGTTACATATAAATCTTGGAATGCGTTAGAAACTATTACTTGATAATCAAAGATTAAAACACTCCATTCAGCTGATTAAGCCGAACAATTTAGTATTATAATAAAAATGACCGAACGCCGCGACGAATGCGTAATTAAATAAAAGGCGTGTAGCGTGATACTCGCAAATAACTATGTAAATACATTTGGTAAATCAGTTACAGACTTGTTGACACAGTCTGCTTTCGAGCCGTGTATTATTTAAAATATAATATTGACTCTACCGCTGTTCCGACCAAAAAACGCCGTGATTTATTTCGGAGACAATACAGTCCTTACAATTTTTTTATTTACTTTTCCATTCCTTTGTATTTAACCCGAAATATAAATTGTAATTAAATATAGTTGATCTGAATTATTGATATAAACATTCCAAAGTTATTTAGCTGTAGTCGTAGTAATGTGTTTCCAAGTCGTTTTGGACGTTTAGTTATTCCAACCCATTCATATTCCACAATCATTAATACATTTTGCACGGAGACCTTGACAGTTGTATAAAACGTTCAAATCTTAATCAAACTCGCGTTGATTATGCCAATTACTTCACGCGTATAAACCGAGGGGCCTTTGGTCAGCTCTGTTCAGGTGAATTTTGTGTGGCGTTGTGTGCGGAATAATTCGCGCTTCTACGCGTGACATCATGTGCCACTGACCTATCGAGGCCGCCGAATCTTTATAGTGTTAAATATTGCGTCTGTCGGTTCGTTAAACCATTGATCTTGGTACGTTCTCGACTCTGTCTTCGCTATGCAGGGTTGGCAAACTTTGTTTAGATGTTGTTACGTCTAATAGCGTCACTTCTGTTTTGGTGGTAGTTTGATTGTTTTATATGCTTCGAATAGGATGCAAATGAATTATTTGAATAAGCTATCTATTTCTTCTGAATTAGGCATAGATACGTTTATGGGATTGAAAGTTGTTTCAAAAATGACAGCATCTACATTTTGCATATTTACTTCCATAGCATTATGACGAGCCGCTACAGTTTAATCAATGCATAAATGAGGTATCTCTATTAGGGCACTACCACTAGCATATAGAAAATCTACGAGGAATATAATTTAATTTTCAGTCCTCAATTCACTTTGTATGTTTTCAAACACTAGAATAGCACCAATGATTCTCCAGATTTACACGATATTCACCGGCGAATGGTCACTTTACATTAGGTTTACCGCCTGCTCCCTCCTGCTATTTTTATACCATAGAAGATAACATCATAACATGTTTTATTAATATGTTATTAAAAACAGGCTTACTCAATATTACAAGATTATATTAAGTTACATAAGATCCTCGTATGCTGTCAGCCCTGACAAAGTGCGAATATTTTAAATATTAATCTACATGAAATGAAATCGTACATTAAAATAAACTTTGATGGATCGTAATACGACGTTAAAAGACCGATAGTAAATGGGAAACCATAATGTTTGTATAAAATTATCCTTTCTACGTTAACTCGGTTTGTTTCTTTGTAAATTTGATGCTAATTTCCCCCGAGATTCGGTTCGCAATGTTTTCGTTTTCTATACGGACTAGATTTGCGGATTCTGTCAACATCGCCCCGGTCCGAACTACGTCATTAGCAAACAAACACAAAATGCGGTTGTTATCAGTATTTCATCTGTTTGTGTAGAATAAGTTAGCGAACCTGGTCACAAATATAGATGTTACCATATATGTCTAGCACGAATTAGATGTATGATTATTTGATCACATTTGTAATGGAGTTTGATAGAATCGTGGAAGATTCTGAAAAGTGAAGACGAGTTGCTAAAGAGTTCTGTTGGTAACAATGTTGTTTGAATTATGGAATGATAAGTTTTCAAGATAATGGATTACTGCTTTTCTTACAGAAGAACCGATTTTTCTTTTGCTGTCGTTATAAAAAAATCTACCAGTGACTAAATGAGTGTCAGTAAATTATTGATTATACTCGTACTTTGATCACAGCCTTATAAGATTTTGACATCCTTTGATAGATAACATTACAAAGTAAGTTTCTCACATTTAAACCCTAAAGGATATAGTGTGTATTATTAAGGCGTGGCATGAAAATTCATTTATCAAATATTTGCCTACTTAAGTGCCATAGATCCGCATGTGTATGATACAGCAAATGATACATAGTTGAGGCCAATGTTTGGATGTTGGCGTTTGCAATGACCTGCGAATTGGCTGTAGACAGATGTAGGTAAGATGATAGGGGCAATGCCATGCTCTGTTTTAATCATGATAGCCTTGTGCGCATATGAGGACTTTGTATATTATTTTTATAGTTTTCGTAGGTCGGGTATTGAAAATATAATTTTTTGTTTCTTTATTATGTGTTCAGATAGCTAAATGGTGAGTGATGGGAGGCGAGAAACTGATTGGGATTACGCCATTAATTTTTGAACTGTATGTATAATGCTAATTTTGAAAAAAGACGCATAGTGCCTGCTATTTTTATTGGTATTTTCCTAATATCACTAGGATACTAGGAAAATTCTGCACAAGAATGTGTATTTTTAAATTCACACATTAAATATAGAGAGAGACTACGTGATCAATACAGGTCGCTTATTACATATGGCTATGAAATTTAGGTCCATGATCAGCAGTCATATCCTATGGTCGACGATGATGATTACCGAAGTAGAAACTCAACACCTTATCAGTTCTATAATTAATCTTCATTCAAGCGACGTCGTAGTATAATACAAGTATTGTAATAAAATTCACGTTTAATATTTAACTAGTAATTTAAATACCAAATTGGATAACGTAGTACACTATACGTATACTAAAGTATGTTCTGGTTGTGTTAGCTCTGTGTCGACGCTTGTATCACTAGTGTGCGTGCGTGTGAATATATTCCACATTTGTTAAGATTTTTCCATTTGATAAGCACTCTAATAAATATTAGCAGTTGCTTATATTCGGAAGTGTAGTAGCTGCTATAGTAATATCTACTTATGTGTGTTCAGATGGGTTCAGTGTCTATATGAGAATATCCCACTAAAATGATTCTTAAAGTCACATAAATTTGGTTTGGCAATTGTTATAGGCCTACATTTAAATGATACCGAGCACTGAAGTTTGTCGAATATCCATTGAACACTAAGTTCTTAAAATCCACTGATGTGTTGACGGTCACATTCCAATGCAGTTTATAAAAATAATGAAAATCAAACATGATTTTCGGTTACAGACTGCTAAGTGTTTTTCTAATTAGATTTCCTGGTAATGATAAACGTAACAGTTATCATAATAACAATAAATTTAGACCACTGAATACCTAGAACCACAAGAAGGGCAAGAATCTAGAATACGACAAATATTTACCTACCTAGAAAGATAAAAGTGTAGATACCAAGAAATCTAAAGCCATCGTTGTGACCACTGTGTCTAAAAGATTTGAGGGTACGAAGTCCACGTAACTCGAGGATAAATCATCTAATCTTGCAGTATTAGCGCAATCAACTCAGTTAGTCACTGGCCCAGTCGCTTTTGCTATGTAACCTTGAGCCGATGAGTCGCTCTCGTCTGGAGCTTAAATATGTTGGACATTAAGGATATATGTTGGAATTTTGATGGCTTGATAGTTGAGGAAAAAACGGATTACGTGGTAATGTTAGATCTGGTTTGACATCTGTTTGTGTAAGTGATGGGTTCTGTGATTTGTCAATGATTGAATACGAGAATTAAGCCAATAGGATAATGCTTGTGAAAAGGCTATTTATTGCGTAATCAGTGGGTAGGACGCCACTTCCATATCAACATATTATAGTACTGAGGAAGGTTTAGCGGTGCACATCCGGCTTCTAATTACGAAAGTAACCCCTTTCATGTTACTTCGATAATTCTCCATTAGTATTTCACAAACTAAACAATGTTCAAAAATTGGATCCAAAATAAAAGTTTCATTAATTATGAAACTTGTTTTGACTAAATTAACAAAATATACGATGTTTTCCTATACAGATTATATACATCGATCATCCCGTTAGCCGGTGACCTCGAAGTCAATTTGAATTACAGCCACAATACCAAAATATTTTCCAACACTTCGTAATTTTTCAGCTTCATATTACGTACGAAAACCGCATAAATACATAAATAAGCAAACAAAAAAACGACACGAATGATTCTGTTTATAAATATTAAAGTACAATCCTTCTGGAAATAAAAAAACGAACAAAACTATCGTGAATAAATATTTATTGGAATGGCACCGTGTTTTTACACCATTATTTTTGTTTTATGGAGACATTGATCTTGGCGAAACGAAATTCTAGACTTCGAGTCTAGTATCTGAACGTTTTTATGGCAGTATCCAGTTGTTACTGTTAGAAACACGCCGGTATTGGGTAACTAATTAATATTAATCTAGTAATTATAGTTTTTTGTTATTTTTGTAATGGCATTATAAATTATAATATATTATTTATTGCTGAAATAAAAACAGATTGAATTATCTCAATTTAGTTCTTAAGAGCGCATTGCACCTGAGCGCACTTTTTGCCCTTGCTTAAAACGCAATCAAAGAAACGAGTTTTCCGCCCTACGGCATAATAAATTGCGACCCCCTTATCTGTGTATCCTCTTGAGCAGATAAATCTGTGGCATAACAGTAAGCCCTCCCTTCGTGGCCGCTCAAAATATGTTTTGGGACATTCGTTTGCCCTCGTCACGGCTTGAGATTAAAAATGTGATGCATTGCTTTGATATCTTCCTGTAGCCTCATTTTACAGTACTAAAATAGACTGTCCTTCAAAGAGACATACATAACTCGTTTGTCGAATCTTAATTACTAAGACTGGTGACTTAATTTTAGACTATGAACGAAGCCAATACGCCAATAATGTTGTAGAATAGGAAATAAAAATAATCGCTTGTTTTATAGTCCTTTAATCTTTCGCATGAATAATAGTAGTAAAATATACGTTGTAGCAAGGACAACTGCTAGAGCAGACGTACTTTGAAATAGAGACTACGGTTTGGCAAACTTAATTAAGGCAAGTTGAGAAATTGTATAGGTAAAGTGTCTCGCTAGGAATAGGAAGAAAAACCGGAGATCCAGATATTTGGCGAACCATTTTACAGATCTATGGCCATCAATGGACTTCTATTAAGTAATGATTATGGACGTAAATAAAGAGCTCATTATAGAAGATCATGTTGTAAATTCTTGAATGAGCGACTTCACGTATGTAAATAGCACATGAACAATTCATTTCAAAGGCAACACATGTGCCAGTCACAAAGGGATTTTAATCTACAGGAAGTGTAGAAGTCTCGTATAAGCACCGATTATCGTCTGGAATAATAATGAGATGTTTAAAATTCATATTTTTGGAGTAATCATCTTGGTACCTCGATTTGGCTTACGATTTAATGTTCACGGTTATAATACATTTAAGAAAATGATCTTAATCAAATTAGAAGTCTTATACCATATATCATAGCCTGAGTATGAAATACATGCATTTCATTCTCAGGCATTCATACTTCAAGATCATGAAGATCATGATCTTCACGTGTCCATGACCACTGTTGAAGTGACCCTCTTCGTATCATACATATTTCTTACTTGCGATGTGCCTGATAGAGTCCCCAATAGGTAACATCACAATATTTCCATATTTTCAACTACAAAAAAGACGAATTTCTAACGAAGTAGTTCTTTATTTAGCTGATTCCTATATTATATCCTAAATAGGGATAAAAAAAAATCCTTAAAATAGTGTTATGATTCTACAATCTAGAACCATTAGTTTTATCTAGCCACTAGCGGCTCGGCCCGGCTGCGCCCGGGTGCAGATACTTTTTTGGCTTCAGTTCACATCAGAAATATACGAGTATATAAGATAACAATAGAAAACCATTCGCAACTTATTCATTATTTTAAATCTCACTACCATTAAAAAGATTCTAGTGAGCCAAACTAAAAATATAGACACACCTATCGTAGTCCAAAAATCCAACCTATGTCCTCGAATACAACTCTACACCCTTCAGTCCTTTCCCAACAGATCTGTATCTTTTAATTTCAAACGAATTCGTTTAATATCCATTCGTCACAGTTTTGATTTCCTTGTCTCTATGACTGGTATAAAGCGCGTGGTTTTTGCGCTTAGGGCGTCGACATTTTAAGGTCACCGGTGTTAGACGTGGCCACATTTGCTTAGTCGTCGTTTGTACGCAAATGTTATTCTTTGTCTTGTATTATTAGCTTAATCGGTTGGGAATTTTACGTGACCAGTCTCAAGTCTGTTTGATTAGATGTCTCGAGACTTCATTGTGTTTTGGTATGATTAGAGAAATTTGGATTTTTGAATAGGATGTGTATGTGGAGCAATTTAAATTTTATGCTAGGATTTCGGAGTAAAATATTAGACCTATATTTTTTATAATGCAACTACTAGAAAATGCTAATGATTAATGCATAGACGTTGAAAATATTTACAAAAATAAAAAAAAATACATTTAGTCATTCATCCAATAAAATCTACTGCAATTAAAATTATTGAAGTACCATTGAATGAGTTAATTTCCCTACTTTCTACAAGAAAAAAGTAAATAAATATTGTAATGCATTCAACATTCGGTCCAAGCATTTGTGTCAGTCGACGACAGTAGACGCTGTGAAATCAATATTAATTATTCAAGTCTAATTTGCATAAACACTTGTTACTAAGACGAATTTGTATAAATATATGAAAAATTTTCCGTTCGTGGCGTTGATGTTCAAAACCACACTTGCGAGATTTTCTTAATTTATGTCTTATAACGTAGTTTATTAATTTATTTTTGCGATAGTATAAAACCCGTCAATGGGCAGCAATTACCTTGACCTTGAAGGGGGGGGGGGGGGTATAATCTTAATGTCAATGTAGTACTAAATTACCTGGTTGCACTGACAGCTTTGGCAGATGGTGAAGAGAATGGGAGAGAAAGAGAAGGATGCAGAAGAGCTTAAATTATTAGTTCTGTAGTAATCTTCTTAATCGAATAGAATGACCCAGAGTAAGATACTTCAGGTAGGTTATTATGAGAATGAAACTATTGATTAAAACAGTTTGTTTGTGCCGTGATCAAAGTAGTTTCTGTTAGGTAATTACAACACTCTATGTTCTCATTCGTTGGAGATGCAAGACATAGATATAAAAATCATTCCTAAAGTAGTGATACATAGTTTGACGTTCAAAAATTACCAATTTTGATAGTAAGTTGAATGTACTGTATAACTTAAAATGGAAATATGTCGTTTCTTAAAATAGCTTGCACAGTGGAATATTTCTGCCTTCGTGTCGAGTTTTAACGTTATCTCTATACCCAATTAAACCATTCACAAAAGTGTCTCAATTATACAAGTACCTCAATGATAAAGGTTGTGTGCAAATGTGCATGAAGGAGTGAATTTATTGGCATTTCCCTAATGTGACCTTTAGATTCAGATTGTTGTCTAAATTAAAGCTAAATGTCTGGATTAGAAGTTTAGATCTTAATTGGCGCCGTATATGGTTTGTGTTAAAATTTAATTCCATTCGTAAATAGAATTGAGCTTCACGGCTTAGCAGTGGTAGTTAATTTTATTGATACTTTAAGTATTTCAAAGCTTGGACTGTTAGTACTAAAGTAACTACAACTATATAGATTATAGACTTAAGAGTATTGAGAAAGAATTAAAAAGATTGAGTGAAGTTTGTTTGATTACCCTAATCAAAACTTTGATAGATGTGTTTTATAACTTAGTAGTTTGGTGATGAGAGAGGTGTCTGAAAGTACAAAGGTTAAATTCTTTTGTTATGCGATTTATGTCCAATTGTTCTGAAGAGTAAGGCTGAAGCTCTGAAAGAATGAACTCTGTAATCTGATGTTGCCTTCATATTTACTCAAAATGTTTGTATGGTTTCTGACCCCAAGCCGATACATCATTTCTGCTAATCCCGACTTCGACAGCGTCGACGATACTAGAAAAACATACTCGTTTTGGTTGATTGCGACTTCCATACCTCCTACGCCCTGGAGAACCGCGTGGGAGTAACTATGAAGTGTTTATTTGATGTTACTGACATTACAAGAAGGCCTTACGGTACCTGGCGGCACGATGTTTTCTTTCTTAGAGATTGTTAAATTTTTCAATGCTACTAATTCAAAAATAACATTGAGTGAGTACTATGATGCAACTGTACGCTTGTGTGGACAGTCGACTGGCAGATAAGATAAAATAAGTGCGATCAAAAATGGAGATGTTGTTAAAGTTAAAATGTATGAGATTATTGGGTGAAATGACGTTGTAGTTCCATGACCACCCACGTTTAAAGAGAATCTGAGTGTGGGAGTACGAGTGTGAACCGTTATTTGTTTTGGCTTTATTGACAGTACGAGAATGAGAGGTTTACGGTAACACGTGGTACTTTTGCCTTCATTCACATAGTAAGTGGGTTCTTCAGTATCGAAAATTCAGAAATGACGTATTGGCATGCTGATACCTACCTGAGAACAGGATTTGAACAAAATAATGAGATAGAATTCGATGTAAATAAAAGTAAGAAAATTTTAGAACGAACGAGATTTTAAGCCTTTGATGTGCTTGTTTTTTATAAGAAACAATAGATTGCTTAAATAAAAAATCCTTCTGATTGTGAATTTTTCTGTCGAAAAATATATTCAATTTTCAAACTAAAATCTTCGTTCCAAACATTATCTCTGTGTTAAATTTTTTACACTTTAATTTATCTACATTTACCAGTTCACTTGCAACCGAGGTAAATAAAACTTGAACAA
This sequence comes from Deilephila elpenor, assembly GCA_949752805.1. Classification (NCBI taxonomy): domain Eukaryota; kingdom Metazoa; phylum Arthropoda; class Insecta; order Lepidoptera; family Sphingidae; genus Deilephila; species Deilephila elpenor. The sequence goes on along the minus strand of OX457107.1, from coordinate 11,875,297 downwards.
CTTTCATCGAAAAATCGGTTAACATCACCGACGTGGGCAGCGTCGAGCGTTAGCCTACACTGCAGACCACGTGGTATTTGTGTGTTGAAAGCGAAATTGTTTGACTGCCACGACCCGCTATTGTGATGTTTGGCCCGTGACACGCCGGCCTTGGGCTCGGGTCGACGCCGCCATGGGGTTTTGTAAACAGACGCCGGTCGTCGCATCGCAGCCTTTTTTACTTTCACCTCTGTGGCAAATTGTAATTAGTGCGTGTAAGGTTTCCGGTGGATTCTAGTTTTTTGGATTCGGGTTTGGTGTTAGTAACTACATTTGGATTGGAATATTCTGTAAATTTTATAAGAATTTAAACTTGAATTTGTTAATATCCTTTCACGTCTTAATTATCTCTTTGAAATGCTATTTTTTATTTCTTTAATATATAATTTTCCCCTCCAACGTTTCCATTTGATACTGATCTTCCATGACCAGACGAACCGTCGAGATGCAATGAACATTGAATCGATCGCAAACGCTGTATTTGCAAATTAGCAATGCTATATTTTATGAAATAGTTTAGCTACTGAGTTTCCAAGAAATTCAAGACACGGCCACACCGTAAAGCGGTTAAACGGATCTAATCCATAAATGTCATACTATCTAAGGTTAACGCAATCAATTAGTATGAATAACTTGCTATAATGAAATTACACGCTTATTAAATGAAAGGCATTCATCATTGTCCAAGCTTGGTAGTTAAATGCTTATGTGCGAGAAACAGATGCTTAAATCTGCCAGGACCTTGCAGAAAATCTAGAAAACCTGGTGTTAAGATGTAAACGTGTTTGTCGATGTCATTACTATAGATTAGCACCGATGGATAACTTAAGATGTTCGATGAATAACGAAAGAATATAACTACTTCGTACTATTTGTTTATGTTGTATTCTCTTTTTTTTTCCTTTAATGTCATAGACATAAGGAGTAGTGCAGCTGCGATATGAGTTTTAGGATGTTCTATTTATCGTCAAACCTTTAGAAAACGGATCTGATTGGCCTAAAGCGGGGTGGTAGAATTAACATAATATCTTCGAATTCGTGTAAGAATTTTAGATAATAAGGTATCACCTTTCAGTTTCCTTCATCTCTAAGATGAACGCAAATTAACTTTAATAAATAGTAATATTTAAGTTGAAAAGTGAGATGTGTGTGTCCAAGGTTAGGATCAGTTAGAATTGCCAATTCCGCTGTCATCTTGTTGTAAACCCTCCTAAATTCCAAAAATAGGCCTAAACATGTTATGTTAATAGAATATTTTCTTGCTTCTCACGGCTATAATTCAGCCGCCATCACAAAATTAAAACAATAAGGAAATAGCTTTATTATTTTTTATGTTGGTTTCACGACACACGTGCTTTAATGAGATGAAACTGTAATTTGCATCCGATAAAAAGGTTGAAAACTATAGTAATGATGTTCTTTATGTTAATTCGGTGCGGTTGGCCTCGTATTATGAAAGGAGTTAGTGGTAATATTTCAAGCTTTTGAAGATGTTTGATTGAGTTGTCACGTGAAATATAAAGTAATATATATTTATAAATCTACTTAATAGAACTGTAACATCTGACAGACAACGTACAGCTTAAACCTGTTGGTCTAGGTGAATTTTTGGCATCTATTTTGTATTTAAGAGTCATATGAAGCAAATATGTATAGTAGGAGCACAGAGAATTGTTTTTTGTACATTTACTTCCAAAGAAAGAAAGATAGGTGGAAAGTGTGAATGAAAATGTTTTATTTTTGTTGTGGTAATTGGTTATTAAATATTTTGTCATTTAAATATATGACTTGTTTTTTTTTTACGAAATCTGGTATGAAATATTTTTCATGTATTTTGTAATCAATTTTCAATTATCAAAAAATACGATCTCTTTTACATTATTTACATCCATGAAGCCATCCACCCTTGGGCCATAAAGCGCACTTTATTGTTCTATCTTGTTATTCAATGTCGGATCTCTCGGTTCGCCATCGGAATTTGCTTCCGGTAACCAAGATTTATTGTTTCGAAACTAGGTTACATGTACTATATTTTCAATTATTATTTTTATTACCATTATTTATTGCTGCTAAGGCAAATTATTCCCTGGTAAAAAGCTTAGAATGTCACATATAAATTGATTTTGCAATAGCTTTGATATCAAGGGCTTCGGTTGAAAAATTATAGGCGTGTTCAGCTCAGTCAACGCGGCCACGTTGACTGCGCCCTTATAACCAGAATATCTGTTAATGAAGTCTAATTATGTGTATATTAAGATTTTCACATTTTGTTACTCGTAAAATGTCATACCAGTAAATCTTGTGTTAGATGTGTAGCCATAAGGCGGACAGATAGTTGCAGAAAAGTGCTGGATGCACCCACCTTCAAAATGGTCGTTGTGGAAATCCTTGGGAGTGCTCTATGTTTAATAGTGGCTCCTGTTGAACATAGAATTGGTTCCATCCCTGTCTTATGGCTGAAGAGAAACAGATAGAGAGAGAGGCTGTAGGCTTTCAAACCATTGAAATTGTTGTGGTCAATCAGATATGCAGATTTTGTCGTCTTGTGAAATAATTTATTCTAATGCCAGAATCGTTGGCGATCCGGGATCAGTCACCTCTCGCGATTATTTTTTAGCTGTGACGGGTGTGTCGCTCCGGATACAAATTACGCGCGCATGACAAATTAAACATCTCTCACTGGGATGACGGGTACAAATTGCCCCCGTGCTAATAAACGACGATCTGCCATTATATGTGCTCCTGGAGAAATTCTAGATGAAAGTGATAGTGCTGGTGATGAATATGGCTTGGGTTGAAGTTCTTGATGTTTTTGTTTTGTGGGTGATGATACTTTTTTGTTCTACACGCTGGAGGATAGGTGAAATGACGGGGACTAGGCAGGAAGTACGGACAAAAAAAGACGCTAACTAGACTGACTTTTTATACCGTTACCGGAAAATGACCACGCTGCCTTAAAAGTATTTATACTAGACAAAGTATCGACAGGCCATAGATAATAAATGTCTATGACATTTCGATATAGTTATGCCCGTCCGCTCGAAACCGGATGTTGACTGGCTGATTTGAAAATTCAACTATAAGCGACTGTTATGTTACGAATATAAAACATACATAGACTTAAAAAAATGGTGTACAAAATGCAAATCACAGGGGCAATGTTACTGTATAAATTTAAACCAAATATGTAACAAAAAATATATATATTTTCGGGGAAACCCGCCCGAAAAAGCGACGGCTCGTAACGTGGTAATCCTATTGGGGTTTGTATCGATTAGCCACATTTGTCCAGGAAGAGTCGTGGCGATTTCATTTAATTACCGGGCGCGACCGACATTGGTATAGCGACATATTTGGATTCAGTGTTAACGAGTTTAGGGTTAAGTGATGTCTGTTAGCAGTGTATGATCATTGAAAGGGTTGAATTTGGCGGGCCTTTTTGGTTCGATTGGCTGTATACATCTGGTATTTTTAGTGTACAAAATGAAATTAAGTATGTAAATAATATTTATAAAACTGAAAGTGTCAAAATCTTGCAAAATGTTAACAATATAATGATCTTTTCGGATCTTCTGTCATGTTAGAGTAGAGTTGATACAGCAATTAAGCCGTTGTGTTGAAAACTAATTTTATATTGTATCTTTTAAAGTTACAGATTATATCCTTCCGAAGACTTAATAGATTTACACAACACAATCCTATCTTCAACCTTCCAAACTCCCTTACAATGTCACCCTTTGTCGCAATGTAGGGAATTACATCAAAACGCAGCGCGGGTCTCGATCCGTTCGCGTTTTCCTAAGGGCCCGCAATGCGAGGAATGTCGGCCCGGAAACTCGGCCCCGCGGTACCGTGAAACCGGCTTTAACATTTTCGGCACGCCCAGTTGCCTAGCGTATAATCGCATGACGTCAAGGCCTAGGCTATGCCAACGACCCGCCAAGGCCAAACCGGCCGTTTACAAGCATTCGCGGGTTTTATTAGACGCGGCATGACGCGGCGACGGCGTTTTTAGGGTTCCTTGTGAGCCTATTTGTGTGCGTGCTAATTTGGGCAATTTTATAATTACAGAACAAAAGGATGATCAGTTTTTGTTGAAGATTTCCTAGTTAAACGATTTAAAGGTGTAAAGCATAAATATACATATACATTTCAAACATGATACACATTTTAAATTTGTTTAAACCGCGTATTTATTGGACGTTATACAAACGAAAATGTAATCTAGATAATTAAGATTGCCCGAGGCCTTATCGTTACTCAGTGTATGTCGACCTCCACAGATATACGTCGGCCCACTTGTAACCCGATGTATCAAGCTGAACCCAGAATGCGGCATATTTGCTTGTGTTATATCAATGACGAGTTTTATGCCTAATATAGGTGATATGAATAGTCTTCAAGCCATTTTGGTTTATTCTGTCACCAGCGCTAGGAAAAACAATTACAAGTCAGAAATTATATAAAATGTTGAATTTTTCTTGGTTGTGTTCTTAAAAATGTATAGTATTCTTTGCACAACCTATAGGTTATTTTTTTAAATCTTTTAGTTATAGACAAAGGAATTGAAAAGTAAAACACTCAAACAAAGAATGTCCCTCTATCAGCTACATGGAAATCAAACCCAGGACCTCACTGTCACAGTCCGTATATAATGGCACTATACAATTAGGTGATTGGAAGGAGAATATGAAGAATAAACTTACAGTAAGGCTATTAAACGGAACCACTGCACATCGCACGCTCCACCGCTTCGCACACTTTTATTTTTCGATTCCCAACTTCAGTTGGTTGCAGACAGTGCGGTCGCTTTTGAACGAGTATTATTATCTTTATGGCATTCTTTTTTCTATAGTAAATATTATGCTATTTTTACAACATCATCAGCCGCGTCCGTCGGAGATCGCACCGCAATTATTGAGAGATTGGCGGGTTTTGTGCTGCACTGCGCTAAATTGAAGGTTAAGGGTCTGTACCCACTGGGACATAGCGTACTATGATAGTTCTATGACGTAGCAGGCAAAAACGGGCGATAAGGGTATGGTTGTCCGAGATAGGGAGCAGCGTTACATAGAATATGTTTTTGATTGAAACGATAAAAATGTAGTGGAAAGATTACCCAAGACTATATTGGTTAGCGCTTAAAGCATTTAATTCTCTGCGATTTGTAATATTGCATAATTGTTGATCTAGTATCAGCATGTACGGGCTGTTATACTTGAAGCCTTCCCACTTCCCAGGACGGGCAATTCTTAGCGTGAATATTGTTTACTCATTACTGTATTACGTTTATTTCTTTTTTTGTTTTCTTTATTTTGCCCATTTTTTTATCAGCGACAAAAAATATGGTCATTTTCTTGGAGTATATAATATTTGATCGAAGGTTTTCTTTATCTTGTCATCCTTGAAATCAAGCAAAACCCTAGCTTCTTAGTGAAACTTAGTCTAAGTACGTGTATATGTTTCCTATTAGTGGTGTAAAAGTGCGTGGGCTTTTAGATTAGCCACTGACAAGATTATACGGCAGACAGACGAAACCTCACAAAATTTGGGGCACGTTACGCACATTCGACATTGTTAGGACATTGACGATGTTGTTCTATATAATTTTATTTATTTTTGTTATGGCATAGGTCCGGCAAACGAGTAAACGGCACTCGATGGACTTTTGGACCTTAGGTGCGTTTGTCGGCGTGTCAAAATGAAAGGGGAGAAAAAAGGATGGAACGAAGAAAGAGGTATTGGCTCTTCGGCAAAATCATTCTTTCTTCTTCTTTATACTCTTATGTTTTACATTCTTCTGTTATATTGTGTTATTCAAAAGTTTATGTGTAACCCAGAAATATTTAACTTAATAAAATATGATCAGTTCCTTGTTTGATATCAACATTTCCAGGGAATCCAGTTTTGTATAAATGTTGTTCGGATTGATTTTCAGTAGACCTGGGAATCGTACTTAGAATCTCGACTTTTACATTTCATATACGACATCATGAGACTACTAATTAGAATAAGATTATGATCAAATAATATTTTACATACTACATTATTAATACAACTTATGGATGTCTCTACCAAAATCTTTGCGCCACAGCTTAATCTCCTCAGTATTGGCCCGCGAACCTTGGACAGACAATTGAGTACTATAATACATTACAGCGTAATTTACGGCCATATGGTTAACACGGCACCGTCGTGTCGGCTCACATGCGTCGAACCTGATTGATGGTTTCTCAATGGATAGTGCTCATTCATACCATATGTAGGCGAAGTTTTAGGGATTTTTATGTAACTGACTTTTCGGATGTATGTGGGTATTGATAGTCAATCACCACGCACTGTAACGGTGAAGGAAAACATCGTGAGGAAACCTGCATACCATAGCGATTTCGTAGCAATTTCTATGGTATGTAAAGTCCGCCAACCCGCACTAGGCCAGCATGGTGGGGTTGGGTACTGTACTGTATCAGCCCATGGGTTTATGGGCTGATACAGTAAATGTAGACAAAACCTAAATTCAAAAGGGTTACCATGCGCTTTCTTTCCCGAAGTCGATTTTTTATGCACATCAGAAAAGCAAAATGGAAAATAAAATTCGCAATAAAGTGATATAAAACACATCCGGATGTAAGATTTTTATAAGGCAGTACGAAGCTCGCAACATTCACTAAGCAACTCCCCATAATCCATTGATACTTATGGGTACCTACTAACATTGTTATTTACACGAGAGTTCACGAAATAGCCACCATTATCCACACATATTGACAAGCATGCATTCACGACAAGGAAACACCCATGGCCAATAAAACCGGGTCCTGTACGAATAACGATAATATTCTAAACTCCTACATTATTATTTTTTCCCCATATAAAAAGTAACGAGTTTTAGCCGTACGCTGTTCTCGCAACAAACGACAATGAATCTTAATTTAATACAGTAAAGTTGGTTTTCAATTGTGCACGGTTTAAATTAGAATCGGTTACGGGCAAAGTAAAGGGTATAGGGCATTTTGCTAACATTCCAGGGGCGTTTGTTTGTTTACCTCGCGAGTTTTAATAATACAGGTGCTTTGCAAAATGAACTTGTAGCGTTTCCGCCGTACATTTTCAAATTGCATCGGTAATTCAGCCGATGCGGCCTTTTTGAAACGGTTTTTTTAATGGATTTAAGGTTGGAAAAGGGAAATATTGTATGGATGTGATGGGTGATATAAATAGTGATATAAATAGAAGACACTTTTATATGTAGCAAACGGTTGATGTAATGCTAAACGACAAAGTTAGATTTATTTTTCACGATACTAGAGTAATCGAACAGGCTGGCATAATTTTGCCGACTGTCGAGAATTATTATGTAACCGACCAACCCGCACTATGCCAGCATGGTGGACTGTATGGCCTAACCCCTCTCAATCGGTTTATCGATTGTAGAGGAGGCCCGTGCTCTGCAGTCAGACGTGTATGGGCTGATACAGATACAGGAACAAATGTGTGGATAACAGATGGTCTTATGGTTAAAAACGGCATGTCTCAGATTATCATCGTACAGAATATAAAATAAATAGAAAGACACTGAGGTATACTTTACTGAGTTTGGAGACTCTCCCGCCCTCACACCCACCACTGCAACTCCTGTAAGCCAGGATCAACAGTGGCACGCATTTTAATGACACTGAGCATTGAAGCTCAGCGAGCCTCCGGGAATGTCTGATTGAACTGAATGTCTGATTGATTCTGAACTTGTCTTTAACCGCCAACGAAATCAATCACAATGTTAAATCAATAGGAGGAGTAGGAAATAAATTAATATGTACTCTGCTATAAATACTCGATTGAGTGGCTGAACTGAAATTCAAAATACGATAAATATATTGCAATATCTAAAAAGACTTAAAAATCATAAATTTGATCAACTTTGGGTTTTCGAACAGTTGGCTAAAGCACCCGGTGATCAGTTTATTAGGTCACCAATATTATTTAACCTGGGAGCATAGTGGCCGGATATGGCCCCAAAGTGCACGTCCTATTTAACTAGTTTAGAACACAGGTGTTGTAAACTTAAACATGGACGAAACCAGGAAATACATGAGGGGTTTAGGGCCCCTGACAACTCTTTTAAAACTTATAATTGATAGAAGAGTAAGATTTATTTGATATCAACTATATCTGTATCAGCCCATATATGTCCCACTGTAGGGCACGGGTCTCCGTTACAATCGAGAGAACGATTAAGAGGGGTTAGACCATATAGTCCACAACGCTGGCCTAGTGCGGGTTGGCGGGCTTTACATACCATGGAAATTCTTTTAAATTCGCTATGGTATGCAGGTTTCTTCAGGATATTTTCTTTCACAGTTATAGAATAAATTTTAATACACGCCCCCCATAATTCATACTGGATTCGGTCATTAATTTAAGCATTACACGTCAAAGTTGGCTACCCCCGTGGTATCAGCCATCGTTGTCCAGTTATACAACTGATGCTGCAATTCCATAGTTAATTATTAAGTTGTTCGTCTAATCACCTTACATAAATTAGAGAATTACCCGTTTCCACTGATGCAGGATTATTGTTTCGTCGATTTTTTGCCCAGCCTGGCATTCGAACTCAGGGCCTCTCGATTTCCAGTTCATACATGCTTCTAGTAGATCAAAAATGTTGGTAAATACGTTAAAATTTTGGGAAGTAGGTTTGGCCTGGTTCTGATTCACGAAGAAACCTGAGTAAAAACAGTTAATAGGAAAAACGTTAGAAATGGTCATCTGTTAGTTATTAACTGCTATAAACGTCTTGGTTTTGCGTCAATGTTTTTGATTGAAACTATTATTTCTATAACTGCATCAATATCAATTTGCCCGGAGCAAGTCTTGCCAATCGTGGGTGGCCTCACGTTATGTTTATCTTACAACGGTTATAATTTTCTTGATCCTGTGAGGCGAATGTACAAAAAATTAGATTTCATATAATAGTGTTTAAACATCACGTAGGTTGCTCTTCTCTAAGCTTTTGTTACCGACACGAATCGACTTCCAGTGTTTATAAAGTCACTAAATTTTAAATTTTATTAAACATTGCGAAATTATAGCTGATATATGTACGTTTTGGATAAGTTATGCATTTTCTGATGGCTTTGATTACGTATAACCTATATTAATTAAGCTAACACGTTTCTTCACAGACAATTACTTAGCATCAGCGCGATGCTTTTTCTCCGCTGCTGAAAATTAATAAACAACAACGATTTTTATTCATAACAATATTAACCGCAGAACAAATTAAAATCTTGAAACGACTACGAATTTTGCGAATACCCCTCTTAACAGATAAAACTCTGTGATACCCTATGCATAAAGCTATCAAACCATCCACCAAAGCATAACATCACTTGCCCCTAATCTGAAATCTCCGAAACTGTCCGAGCGTTTTATGTAAATTTAATTGACACGCAGCACTTAGATGAAAGGTAGACAGGGTCTATACGTCCCACACGTTCGGGCCCCGTATTGAATTGGCGGCAAATGGAGTGTGGGTAATGCGATTACATCGGATATACGTACGCGAGACTCGGCTATTGTACTTAATTGATATTGTCAGCTCGGTTGTCGAGTTAAACTGTTCGGTTTTGAGGGTTATTTTGGTTTATACGTGATAGTTTTCGTCCTTTAGGGCTGTATCATACACGTATTGGTTGTATGTAGTATTGGTTTAATCTTGGCTGGTGCCTGAGTTTTCGTTCTTAATTTTTTCCACTTCTTCAGAGCTTTAGCATCTTCGCTTGTAAGGCCATCACCTCTCATACTCCTTGACAATATTGACTTAGAACGGCGCGACGAAGGCTCTAAATTGTTTGAATCTTAATGATTTTGTAACGTGAGTTGCGTCCCACTGCTGGACCATGGCTTCTCCTTTCTCCTTCCATTTGATTCATAAAACAGGGTTTTAAGGTTGACTCGCTGCTTTAGTACGAGTTGGCTACCCTCCATATCCGCATTTGTAAGTTGCTGGATAGTTAGATAGTTATATTAGTTACTTAGTTCTAGTTAGTTCGTGCATCTTGAGTTGGTGATATTGGCTTGGCTCCGAAGGTTTTGTGTAGGATCCATTCAAACGTTTGGAAATATTGAGGTATGCTTTATTAGTTATTATTATTCTATTACTGACCAAAAATAGGTAAAATATTAATGATTATTTTATAGAATTTATTGATTCCTGTCGTTGAACTCATAAGATCATAAATGATTCATATACTAATACTAGCAGGTTTTGATTTCAATCCAGTTTTTGGTTTGGTAAATTAATTCCACTTTCTTTCGTTTTATTGACCTTTGCCAAATTTAAATCGATAATTAGTTTTATAACTTAGTAATTGGGTATTTGACTGTTGTGGCAATAAATTATAAAATGTGTTGCATATGATAGCTTTTTGGTAAACAGTAATTATAGGTATTTTTATTTACATTTATCTAAATTATAAATATTTAAATTATCTAAAATAAGTTTGCCATTTTTTATCTGTTGATTAAATGTAACAAAACACGACAAGCTGTCATTGTGCAGCGTGTGATGTCACGATTTTCAATTTTCATTCATCTCTGCCACTAAGATCATTCAGCATTTATAAAGCGTGACGTAACTTTTTCAGTCACGTGACCTACCGTTTTGGTGACATATATGATGATAAAACTGAAAAATATGTTTATTCGTTATAAACAACTCTTTAAAAATAAATTAATAGTTTGAAGAGGTATAGAGTGATTATATCTAGACTTTAAAACACTTTTCAGAAATTAGTCAAATAGCCAATTACAAAGAAGCGCAATATCTATTACATTATTGAAAATATGTAGTATCTATAAATGGATAATCTTGGGATGTTACCGGAGACCCAAAACCTGATGGTGACCACTTACCATCCAGTTATCTATCTGCTCATTTGCCTCTTACTCCTAAAATGATTTCTCTCCCAAAATATCTTCCAATACAGATGTGAATTTCACCTTTGTATTTTATTTATTTTAAACTAGGTACAATTTACTATTAATGAATGACGAGATCCGAGCCATTGTTTACGAGTAGTGAGTAGTGTTGTAACAGCGACAATCTTCGTTTATATCTGCGCGGTCGTGACCCCCCGGCTTTGACATTATGTCATCGAAACAATGGAAATGTACTACTAACGCGTTGTACTAGTAACGATAGTGAACGTTTATACTTTATACAGATAATTATAGTTATTTATAATTTTCATTATTGATTTCTTACATTTTTCTTTTTTATCGTGTGAAATTTTCTTTAGTTTACAAACTCGTTTTCAATATATATTTTTTAATGTTGCTGAAGTAGTAACACTGACTAATGATTCTTGTATATAGAATATATCGAATGTCACCCGTTGCATTGGTGAAAACATTTATGACGACCTTTTTGAAACCGGATGGAATCTGGCTGAACCCGATTCACTTTGTATCCACAAACGGGCAGCAGTTAGTTGTAGCATTCATTATTTAAGCTTTGAACATAACAATAATTCAATATGTTAAGCTCTGCTGTTTAGAAGCGTTACAACAATTTAACAACATTACCCAACTCGGTACACATTTCACAAACAAAGCCAAGAGACATCACTTGCCTGACAAGACCGGTTGGCGAGTCCAGTCGGCGTGCCAGTGGTTCAGACCAGTTTGTTTTTGGTAACAGGAAGTGTTACACAACTCAATGGAAAGTACCAAAACCAATTAGGAATTGTCTCGCTATTGTGTTGTACTGTTGTCGCTTAAATAGCTCTCGCGAGAATTACTACTGAATAGCTTACGGCATTGTTTTCTGATTGTGAAAATCTTACGAATTGATGACTAGTGATTTGATGCGGTGTAGCTCGCGAGCAATGCTTCTTGCGTCATTTGCCTCTATTGAATCTATTAATGTTGATTAAGTTTGACCACTAAGATTCAGTGTTTTAAAAATTTGCAACTCGGTTTTTCTCGATAGAGAATTTTAGTCATAAAAATTTGTTGATATGTTCCTCCAAGTTTTAATTAAACTAGCTAACTATATTCGGGTGCAATTACATTTCTCTTCACACTCATTAACGCCAGATTTTGAACATATCTGACAATTACATTTCCCATATTAACTTGTTTATACGCGTGGCACTTATGGGTCGTATCATGATGTTCATAGTTTAAAACATTGCTCACTAAAAGGACTATTAGACAGTCTATTTAATCGCAAAATTATTATCACAGAGCGCCTGGTAGTTCCACACATTAGCACGTTCAAAGTCTTCAATAGCGTTAGTGCGGATTAAAAAATGGTTATCTCATATTTTGTAGTTAAGCTAATCGATACTATCGCACTATCCATGCTAGTACCTGCCTACTACACTATCTTGGCGTGAAAGCGAACGTTGTTTGTAACTTGCGATTTGGGTCAACCGTGCCCTATTAATAGATTGTTAAAATAATTACGTTAGTTACATTTTAACAATTTTATTTCCTCCTCCGATAAGCATTGCTTGATGATAAGAGCACAGTAACTGTACCAAATTATATCGATTGTAAATATTGCATTAACGTACGAGTATCTAACGTCCGATATATATTATTTTATCAAAAGAAAATTAATTATACAGTGTGCCGTACTACGTGACCGCACACGTGATAAAACTGCGCATAGACTAACGTTTGAACGCGTTAAAAAGAAAAACTACCTTTATGATAACAGCGATAGGACGCAATTTGCATTGTAAAAGCAGTAGGCTTTTTGTATCACGCGAAAAAAACTCATATTACCAAAACAGGATTGGTGAAATTCGTTTGCGAGTAAGAAGAAAATTTCCTAGTCTACGCTCCACTGAAATGTTAGGTATTTTAATAATGTGTAAACTAAAGGGGAAATGTATAAAACATGTGTAATGTAAGATGTGTCGCTCGTTCCTGTCACCCATTGGCGTTTTACTTTCAGTCAGAAATTTCTCTTTTGCAATTCCTTACGTTTGGCATCGATTGCTCTGCCGTGAATAATTTTGTTGCTGCATCGGGAACGTCTGAATATTCTTGTGTATAAGTTATTTGTTTGCTTCAGGTTGTTTTTGTTTGATGTTTGTAAACAAAACAAATTTAACTTAAGAATCACAAGTTAGGAATCAGAGGAGTACATGACAAGGTTTATGAGAATAAATTTAGGAATGTTATTATAGCTTATGAAATATACTGTGATATGTTAAATGTATATATGTATATCAGTTATCATTTATGAAATTCCTTCGATTATCTTGATAAACAAATGAGTAAAGCAGCGTTGTAATCAGTGCTGACTTAAATCATAATGGTTTTTTTTTATTGCGTTGCATGGCGAGACGAGCATGCCGTTTGCCTGATGGTAAGCGATACGACGGTTATACACATAACATGGACAGTACCAAAACCAAGCTACACCTAGAATTACAAAGCAATGCTTGGCATTCCACTGCGCTCGCCATCCTGAGACAAGATGTTAAGTCTCCTTATCCAGTAGTTACTCTGGCTACAATGTCCTTCAAACTGGAACACAACAGTGCATTTGCACTGCTGTTAATATGCAATAACAAAAATTTCGCTGGAAAGTGGGAACTGTGGTCATTGGGTCTACCAGAGGACCGTTTTGCAACTAATATCAATGCAATGTCTCTAACAAATCCATGAACATTAAAATTTACTAGGACCATTAAATATTTTTTACAAAAGCCTGAAGCAGTGGTAATATCGATTGCTATTTAAAACCGCTCGAGGCGTTGTATAACCTGGGGCTTGTACCGTAGACCTAGAATCATATCGTATTGTCTACTCCTTAATAGTCATTCAATGACTGGGTATTTTATTCGTAAAAAAATGTATAGACATATCGGTAACAATTATTTATGTATCCGTTAGCAAAATTTTAGATCTTTACATTCCTTAGCATTACAATGGGTAGAAATTGCCCAGTCATATCCCCTGTATTTTTACTATCTCCTGTATGATGTATTCATAAGACGTGATTTAAATATGAGATCAACTTTACTTACATACATTAATAAGCTCATGCCGATTTCCCAGAAGGGGTGCCACCAGAATACCCACATTTCGCCTTGTATGTTGCGTCCCACGATGTGATAGGGGGTGAGCCCATCGCCATATAGGCGCCACAAATTCCTGACTCCGAGCCTACAATGAATATAAAAATCCAATATCACTTTCCCCGACCCGGTAGGTATTCGAACCTGAGACCTCAGTTTTATAATCGTATCGTAGTACAACTACCACCGAGGCAGTCTTTAATTATCGTTGTTTAAGTTTTAACACTGAGAAGGTCAATATTCGCCACTTTCAGTAGACCAAATACCCTGTTTTAATACTTTGCTTCATACCAATTCTGTTTAAACTTAGATATGCCGTTTTGTAACTCAAGAAACGCTATAAAGTTAAACGTACTCATGAATAGCAATTCAATTATGAAAAACCCAGCACGCATCGCTCAATTCATCTTGGGCTTGTTAACGCGATATTTGTCGTGGAATGCGTGACCATACGGTGGATTGCGTGGCAATAATACTAACGATCAAACAATAAATACATCTACATCCATATACTAAGATATTGTGAGTATTACCACAGTATTACTTAGTTGATAAAATAGGAACGATTCACCGCATCCTTAGTTGCCTATGAACATCCAAAAAATTTTAATTTTAGGTCCATTGCAGACGTCTGAAAATGGGAGAGAAATGGGAATAGAAGAGAAAAAAAAAACGCAAAAAGACAACGGATATTGGGAACCAGATGTAAAGAAAGACTTTTGGGTCACACAACTCCCAGTCAAAACAAATCTATATGTAGCCGGTATTAACCAACTGCGCCACAGAATCGTACGATTTAACAGTAGTATAATAGTAAATGACTAATCAAATAGCCGGCGAAACGGAACCAAAGAAAAAACTGATTATCGATCATCTTAATACTAAGTTGCTTTACGTTTGAGATTCTAAGAAATAGCTTCGATCGTTTGGCAATCGTCACGCGTACGGATCGATGGGGTTAGAACGATTTACGAGTTTGGACACGATTTGTCTCGTCACGATAGTCGGTTGGTGACGTCAGAGCATACAGTTGAAGAAAAATGTGTTTAAGAGTTAAAGTAGAAGTGGTTGTGGATAAGTTTGATATATTTGCTTAAACACAGGACATGGTGGATAATGGTCCGTACTATCTCAATTTCAGAGCGGTAGTTACCTTCAATTGTGGTAGGAATGGATCGGTTTGACAGGGTTGGACACTGTTTTACAAAAGACCGTTGTACAGCAACGGCTTTGCTGTCGTATTTCGTTTGGTGAAAAAGATTGCTGGAGGAGTAATATTAAACACCTCAAATTTCTTTTCCTTCCCTTTTCTCTTGAAAACGCAAGGAAGAGGAAGAAGGACGGAAACGCATCACCATCTAAGTGTCGTAGATGCTCATGGAGGGGAAAATCACTCACCACGAAGTGAGTTTGCTCTTTTGCCGGATCTATGTAATAAAAAAAGTCGTGGTAGTGGCAGAAGCATACGCTGAATTATTAATATAACTACGAATAAGTCTTCTCCTTCTATAGTCTTTATTTTATGTATTTTATGCAGATTGTAGTATGATTTTGTCTAAGGGTTTACGAACCTTGACTTCAACCCCTTTTGTTGATGACATTGAATGAAAACTATATAAATATTTCAAATCCTTCATTGTTTTTGGAGTCCATTTTCTATGCTTTGCTGTATGCAGTCCTTTTGCATCTCATGACATCCAAGACAAACAGACAAACAAACGCGCATCCTTTTAAGTGTACATTCTAAGTCCGCAGATAGTTATAATCGAGCTAGATACATTTGCGATAGCCAGGTGAACGATCTATTCGAGTTGAAGGCCAACAATCGTTTGGTCAGTTTTTTTTATTATATTATTAGTACTTAGTTATTGCTTATACGTATGAATGTCGGGCTATCGACCTGGCTCGTAAAAAACTACGTACACAAACGATATGTGTATTTATATTGTATTATCGTTTTTGTCACATCCCTGATACTAAGGTTGAATCTAGTGGGATAGAGGAATACCGGAAATTTACTCACTGTAGTACTGGTTAGCAACTTCTGATAGGGTGTTGGGTAGGCCTATGTTCAACTATTAAAAAAAGTTAACTGGTACAAATGTTATAAAAACTCAGGTATGGTCAAATATTTATAACCTACATTATAATACACTTATTTATTCGTATGAGTATTGAACCGGCAGTCTACGGCGCTGAAAATAATTTGCTCAGCCGTAAACGTAAATCGGTTGGTAGTAAAAATGCATTCATAACACACACTACAGCCGTAATTTCACAGTGAGATACAACCCTTGTGCCGTGAGTATCAAAAAGGACGAGACTTTTTATCTCACACACAACTTTCGGTCTGGGCCAAAACAAATAAATAATAATAATAAACCCAACAGTCACATACATAGTCCGGACCCCACTATGATCGAGTCTTGTGTCGTGAATATCAGAAACTACGAGAGACTTTTCGGTCTCATAAACACCCAGACCGAAACAAATACCCGTGGTTCATACAAACATTTGTCTCGGTGCGGGAATCGAACCCGCGGCCTCTCGTTTTACAGCCGGTGTCACAGAAATATTTATCTCGGTGCCGGGATCGAACCTCTCGTTTCGCAAGCGTGTTCTCGACCAACTATGTTAGGAAGTCTGTCTATTATCTGGACATTGTAGCCAGATATACGTGTAATATACAGATAGAGAAATCGTTTTTTTCGATTTTTTTGCTACGATAATCTGAATCGCCGCCTCTCGTTTCACAGGCAGCTTCTTTATCAACTACGTCGGATAGGTTGTATATAAGGAACGATATAATCTAACAAATATAAATGGGGTATATAGTTAACATATATATAAAGTTTCTTTATCGTATTCCATACGCGTGCTATTTCCCTGTTGCGGGAAATTTTGAATAATCTCGGTTTGACGCTTCCGGAGTCACCCACTTCCGTGTCTGATGAAATGACAACTACCAAACTTAAAAAACTATTGTTTACCGTTCTAAATTTTACGTAAGGGTATTATTATATTTTTTATACGATTTGTACTATTTGAAGTGCGTGGTGGCCTGTTGGTGGCGGACCAGACGCGACTGCCAACATGTTTACGGTGTTCGCGGGTTCAAATCAGGGCACACCTCTGACTTTTCGGAGTCATGTGTATATTGATAGTCAATCACCACGCACTATTACAGTGAAGGAAAACGTCGTGAAGAAACCTGCATATCATAGCGATGCGGAAGAATTTCTGTGGTATGTAAAAGTCCGCCAACTCGCACTAGGCCAGCGTGGTCGACTAACCCCTCTCAACCGGACTCTCGATTTGTAGAGGAGGCCTGTGACATACATATAAGGTCTGATACAGATACATATACAATACTATTAAAAAGAACACACTAAATAAATCAAAACAGAAAGAGCATAAATAATCCTCTCCGAAAAAATAATACACTATGAAGAATAAGTAGATGTTTAGGTATTGGTCACGCTTCTTTAAACCTTGGGTGTTCCATGCACATCAATAAAAACTGATTTAATAACTTGCCTAAAAACATCCAAGTATATTCACTAAACATCGATCGAACAGAAACGCAATAACATCATAAAAACAAACCGACTTTACGACACACGAAATACGTTCGCGTAAGCCTTATTTATAAACGAATTCCGATGTTTTCGGCGGGGGCACGCGCGGGGCCCAAACCCCCCACAGCGGAACTGAATATAAAATAAGCTAGCAGCCGTTCCTTCTGAATTTCAATCGGTTTTACATATTGTATGTGTATTTCTACGCTTTTATTGCGCTAACAGGTGGCGAGTTTGTTTTGTTTAAATATCATGTAGATAACTGGTTTTTAGGTCTATGTCAGCGGTTTTGGATTTTTATTTCATTGATGTAGCACGCAAGGAGTTGTAGGTTCAGTTAATTGGAATAAAACCTTGGCTTCCATTAAAGTCTACAACAGTATTGTACCAATAAAAGCTTTTGAATATAGAGACAGGCAAAGCGATGGGTTTCTATTTAGTGTAATAATATATATTATATCACAATTAAAAATTAAGATAATGTACCGGCAAATATCATGCTAAGACCTTACAATAACTTGAGAAACAACGCTATAAGCAAATGAGTGTGTTATTTATCAATACTATTTCTCACAAGTTATACCTACCCATTTTTAACTTCTTAGACATTTGTTTTTTAAAACATTACCCCACAGTTTTGTATAATGGCAATATTTATAAACTCGAACACTAAGTTATATTTGTTGACCATAGTAATATCTATACGGAATCGAACCCGCAAATGTAACAGATCATCTTACCAACTACACCGATCTCCTAACCGGGTGTCAGCGAGCTTATCGCGCGGCAGTCACGCAGTTCGGTGAATCAAATTTGATTGTGTTGAGGCGTTTGTGATTACTTGTCGTGCTAATTTGGCGAGATCCATTTAGGGCGGTTAAGGTGCGGTTCGGATACAGCGATTAGTGGTTCTTTTACGACAAATTCAAGTGTTTTCTTTAGTTTTTGAGTTAAGTATGGAAAATGGGCAATAGATACGATCTCAGCTGACCTACACGTATTGAATTGTGGTTATGTTAACTAAAGGGTTTTTAGAATGTAGAAAAATGTTATTGTGTCCTTGGTATCGGAAACTAGTATGAGTAAATTTTACACCACGCGAATGTCAAGTCTCTCGTTTACTATCCGAAAACAAGGTGTTTAAGTGACAGGGGCTGTCAAAATGCAATAAAGAATACAAAATTAAATTAAAAATATAGAACTATAATGAATTCAAATGCGACCACAACTCACGTGCCGAAACGAATATATAAAATAATAATCAATATAATTTCATACAAACGACCACAAATACATGTATTATAATCGATCTCACGTCATATAATTCAAGACGACAAAATTATGTAAAACCTGTACGTTATTAACAGGATGTTACACAATGTATGTATGTAAGTAAAAATAACGAACATGTTTGATTAGTTTTATTAAGATGTTTTATATCTGAAATCGGGGCTCATTGAGGCGTTTTATCTTTAATACGTAACTTCATTGATATTATTTGTGGTGCAATGCTTGAAAAGCCGATTGTGAAGGATCATTAGAGGTTCGATTTCCGCATCAAAAAACTCGAGTATGTATTATTTTTTATTGTTTAAGTCAGGTAAACGAACGTCATTACCGCCGCCCATGGACATACTGTCTCTTTCACACGCGCACACTAGTGACGTCACTAGTTTTGTTTTGTATCCCTTTTCTTTTACTCCCACTACAATATTTAAAATGTTTGTAACTTGTTTAATTCTGAATAGATTTACAAAATTCTTTGTTTGCTAGATTTTCGGTATGGATATTTTTTGATATATACAATAAAAAAAATGAAGTCAAATTCCCTATTACAAAGTATTGTGGGCTCTCAAATTTCAAAATGGCAAGGAATGAGAAAGAAAATAACAGGTGAAAAGGGATATTAGCTCTATGACAATCTTCAGGTGACGCGTAGTTTGTCGTTCTAGTTTAAATTGCTTTAAATATTATGCGAGCTAACTGTAGAAAGTAGTAATCTTATTGTAAATCAGCTAAACTATAATTTTACGTCAAGTCTTTAATTTCGCAGATTAATGATTAGTTGTAGCACAAACTGCCGAAATTTATCGTGGGAACTTTGTGCAGATCAAAATCGTTGTTAGCGCTATTCAGTTTAAAAGTTACCTGAGTATCTTTGTTGGTATTGTTTTGAAAGTGGCCGGAGTAGCGGTAAATGAAATTAGGAGTTTCAGTAACATATTGTTTGTTAATTTTTGCTCTCTCCATTATTGTATACGGAGTTTCGTGTTACTAAAGGATATTTTCGCCTGTTTCTTTATAGTTTATTATTTAATCTTAAGCAGACATTAATATAAATTATTTATTGCTATAATACATTTTCTTCCTCTTTCTTTCTAATCTTATGTTGTTGTCTACTTTCCGAATTACTTGAATAGATTTAGAACTTTTTTTACTTACAGTATCCAAATATTGTGAAGCATTTCAAGTCACCTAGGGGTTTTTGGGTTCCGGCAAGACTTGATGAAAGTTTTCATTGGCATAAGAAAATAACAAGGATAGTCCACATAGCTAGAATGAGGTTATTCGTATCCGACGCAAGATGACGATGGTTGATGTTGGAAAACACGACACATTGAGATATTCAGCCCCGTAGTTGTTTCGCGTTTGTGGTTCAGCCTATATACGTTTATTCATTTACAATATAAAAAATAGTTGTTGATACCTAATTTGATTTTATACCGGAAATGATATTTAAAGAAAATCACTGTTGAATTAAGCACTTTTAATTATTTTCACAGCGACCTGTTGAAAGCTCTTCAAACATACATTCATAAATTCATAACTTAATTACAAGAATATTATACATAAACAAAAGTATTAAACATTTGGTGATATTAATTTATATTCACAACTCCGTTTTCATTGCGCACATAAATAATTCCAATACGTACAACATAACATATTCCTCCGATTACGCCCAACGGCCAACTAAATTAACTATAAAATATGATGTCATAATAGGCTTTAATGGACCAATAAAATACCTGAGCGCGGGTATCCTACTAGCCCGGTTTACTGAAAACAAAAGTTGTTTTCGTGCACACTTTTGTGACTGTCATCGCATCCGGACGTTTTTAGGTGATCACTGAAAAATAACGGTGTTGTGGGTCGGTAAAACAGTGTTATAGCAAAAATATTAATGGTTAACTTGGCAGAAAATATGATTTTTTTATACTAAATATGTCAAAGTGTGTCAAAGTACATTAACGGTGAAAGAAAACATCATGAGGAAAGGTCGCTAGGTCGTATTTTTCCGGAAATACTATGTATAATGGAGCTAAACATCGGTAATCTTCTTAAGCGTTTCTAAAGCTTCTGGCATAATTCCGGGCAATACCGAATACACGATGTCTCAATTTCACTGTTTTTCACACGATGTTATCCTTAACCATTAAAGCGATATTTGAGTAACCAAGAAGATGATAAAAAGTGGTAATCGAAACCAAAACCTTACCATTTAGAAATTCGATAAAATTAAATTATTTGAAGTGTTAACTGGCCTACCGCTCTGTGAATCCATTACGGCGGGTATTCATTGGCAGTGATGTAGCAGCCGTCATCGGATCGCCGCCGCCTCGTTTATAATTCAGCGGGGTGCAACGGGGGTGAACTTGACTTTACTGAATTGTTTGAACTTCCTGCGTGTGGGCGGCTTGAGCATCCACTTGGCTGCGAAAAGTGGTAGAAGGTTAATTGATTATTATGTGCGTAGTGTGCAAATACATCGATGTTCATAGTGATGATATGGATAAGGGACGTGAAATAGTAAGTGATTAAACACCTTTTTCCATATCCGATTTATTGCTTAATAAATTACTATGCTTGATAACTTATGGACAGATTAGTGAATTTAAACTCCCTCTTTTTCTCTCTCTCTTTCTGTTTTCCGAATTCCGTTAATCATCAATGATTATCTATGCACTTAAAAGCTCCTGGTCGATGATATAATAATATTTTTTGAAAAAATAAAAATCCTCAAGAGATTTTCCTACCTGTGTTGGTCGACGATTCTATAGCCAAGAAATAAACGAGGGTGGATTAATGGATTCCATTCAAAACGAGTGTGCGGCCTGTCCTGCCCTGTCACCAGTCACTACTACTAGTATAAGCTAGGATCATCAGTTGGCAAAAGGTAATGATATTAATATAATTAAATTAGAATCACTAATTAGTGATATACATTATCCCAAAGAATATTAAAATTCAAGCATTGTTTCTATATTTTAACTACACAGGTTATATCAAGACTGCGACTGAAAACGAAGCCCGGTGGTAGTTTAAGTGATGACAGACGCAATGCAATTCTAAATTTTCTCAAAAAAAAAGCGACTGTTCTTTTTTGCTATTTTTTTAAATATCATTGCGTTTGGGTGCTTAATATGTAGTTTGCTAAAATAATTATTAAACTCTTGCGTACCATTATGTCTTTTAAAATAAAAAAATACATTATTATTTTAGGAAAACTATGTATTTACCACCCAAATACGACTATAAATTACAAAAAGATTGTCGCTTTTTTTTTGCGAAATTTAAGTTGCATTGTGTCTGGAGTCACTAATACTACCACCTGGCTTCGTTATCGGTCGCAGTCTGGATATACCCTGCATCACAAATCGTGTGAAAAGCTTCGCCCAACCCTCGGACTCGTACCAGCTAATATAAAATGAATCACCCTCAGCACCAGCGAGACCAACACTTAATTATTGAACCCACACGTGTCACCTGTCAACTGTTTAAGGTATTGATCCGTGACATTGATCCATTGGCTCGCGGGGTCAGCGACCTCAGCTTTTTGTTGCATGAAGTGGTCATCGGTTGAGATATCCTAGTACGGTGCTGGTTCTCGGAAGATGCTTGTTGTGGTTTGAGGTTCAAGGTAAACTGATATTGTAGAGGTTTTAATGTAAATATTATCTGTATCTACTGCATGCTTGATGCTGAACACCAGACCTCTTGAAGGTTTCCACGAATGTAGTTTGCATCAAGCCCCTTTTGATCATTATCAATAGATGTAGCTATAATCAATTTTCCCATCATGAAGATTACATTTAGTATGCACATGCTTACAAGAAAGCAGTCGTCTTATACGTAGTTTTTAATCAAAGTAATTAAAATTATTGCAATGATTACAATCAGCCCTAACATGGTAATTCATGAAACAATTCGATTAACACATTTCAATTTTTCGCTGTTCCTAATCATACCACTTGTACATTAGCAAAACTCTATTTCTATCACAAAACCCATTCAACAGAAATATATTATTCTAATTCCTTAATAAACAGCTCAATATATGCACACTGCGCTCTCTTCCTCCTCTTAAATCCATGAATGTCTGTAAGACATTGCCTAGAGCGATAAGACTTGTAAGCTATTTGTAATTTTTTTGTTATTTTTGTATGTTGTGTTTCATTGGTGTACAATAAAGACTAAATAAATAAATAAATCAGCAATAAAATTAGCGCAATAAACTCGCATAGGTAACCTACATCTTTAATTACGTCTCACATCCGAGTCCCGACGGAACAATAAGTACTAAAGCGCGGCGTGGTATGTGGCCGCCACATAATTGCATAATAAA
The DNA here is from genome assembly GCA_949752805.1 of Deilephila elpenor. Classification (NCBI taxonomy): domain Eukaryota; kingdom Metazoa; phylum Arthropoda; class Insecta; order Lepidoptera; family Sphingidae; genus Deilephila; species Deilephila elpenor. The sequence goes on along the minus strand of OX457107.1, from coordinate 11,851,955 downwards.
GGTACGTCCGAGAGGGTAAATGGTCGCAGCGCGTCGGCGGTGACTGATTAAGACGGATTAACAGTGGGGTTACCATGGTATTGGATTTTGAGTGAATTGTCCTCATTTTCTTTATAGGACAGTTGGTAACTAAGTGGCTCCGATAAGGAACCTTTTTTTAATTACATAAGTCCAGCAGGTCTATGTGGCGATTTATGAGGAGGTATATGTTCAGCAGTGGACTTTCTGTGGCTGAAAAGAGAGAGAGAGGTCCAGCAAACGAGCAAACAGGTCACCTGATGGTAAGTGATCACTGCCACCCATGAATACCCACAACGCTGAATCATGGATGTGGTGCCGGCCCATGAAATTGGGAGGAGAGCGGTAAGGAAAAAGGATGGGAAGAGGAAAGAAGGAAAGAAGAAGAATGTAAAGAATTGTAGGTTGCCGGTCATTGATCTTGTTGGGCTATTTAATACATCATAGTGACTAATGTATATGTGGCGGGGTTCTGTCTTAGTTTATCTGGTTACGTGAAGATAGGCATAGTCCTGTTTTATAGAGGAATATATTTTTTTTGGCTAATATGTAATCTATTTGAAATGAATTTTAGTTATCATCAGGTGCATTGTAGAACTATTTTCTGGTGCTAGTGTAAAAAAAACAACTGAATATTATAGATAATTGGAAATAAAAATAAAAAAAATAAAAAAAAGCTTACTATATTTAAAACATGAAAACCAACAAAACAAGAAAATCCCATGTTTTGATTGTAAGTGGGAATAATCCTTGGAATCCTAGCAACAAGTAATTTATCATTCTTATTCAAACTAACAATAATAGTCGTAAAAGGTATGTACTAATATATGTAATATGTATACATAACTTCTTAACCGTAAAGAATGGACAATTCGCTGCAAACCGTACGATATCGCAACCTTGAACCTTTGAGAAACAAAGTGTTTGCTAAAAAAGTATTTCTCGCGTATAAAACGTCTAACATTGTTTGAACTCTCAAGGTAAGCTAATCAGACTGAATATTTTCACATGATGTACAAATCATAATACTGTTTTATTCATGTGGCTCCACGGTATTAAAATATATGTACAAAACTCACACGTTGCTGTCTAGCAACCAAAATATACAATAAAAACTGAAAATCTTTTCAATTTTCTAGTTTAGTATCCACTTGAAGTATAAATTGTCCTACGCTGGCATACCGACTGAATGATTAATCCCTCGCGGTGTAAAGATGGTGTCAGCACCCGACATTGTTATTTGTCGCTAATTGTTACTCTATCTAGCCGACCAGATCAAATGCATTATAAAACAATATCTTAATTGCATTTATTTTCAGCCCAAACTCTTGCAATTTCTTCTGAGCCATAAAAAAACCCCTTCGGTAACTACCAACCTTCAAGGCCAGTTTTGACACACTAATTAACGCACATGTAACACCGTCTAAACGTGTAAAGTCGTGAACGTGACGTGTTCACGAGTCCGAATATGTCCCCTCGGGTATGGTCACCGTAATTAGCTTACGCTGTGCGGTCAACGGCCACGGGCCTTGGCATTGCGCTCGCTACTTGCGCAAAGAATAGGTAGTACATAGATGGGTTGGGAAGTGTTACGAAAGCTCAAAATGCCTACAAGGTTATATCAAATCATTAATAGATTTTTTGTGGAGAATAGAAATAGAGGACTGAAGTCTTAAAAAGAAAAGTGATTTGTTCTAACCATAGGAAACAAAGGAACTAAGAACATTTTTGCTCTAGAAGAAACTAATCTAAGAAGAAGAATAGAAAATCATGTCAATTGTTTTTTTAAGACAATTATATTAACTCTATCAATTCTGCCCATTTAAGTCTTGTTGATGAATGCACTTACGATTCGCCTAGTAAGATTGGCAGTCGGGGCCGGCGTCGATCACAATTTATTACGTCTAGAAGATTGAAACATATTATAAATGATTTTATAGTGCCTTACCAGTTATCATAAAAAAGTTTCAAAACCATTTTCGCCTATTGCATTCCTTTTCATTATAGCATTGCAATCTTCAAGATTATACCGTGGCATGAGTGACTAAATCAGCTGTAAATCACGTACGCTCGCGTATCGCCTTTGATTTTTTTATTCAAAGCCGCGTCTTCTCTCTACATAATCTTTGGCGCGCGTCGAGCTGTCAATAAGCGATTGAAATTGGGCAATTAATGTATGGGAAATATGTTATTATGATAGTTTTATTGCCGTGGGATAGTTTACACTCGTTTGTTTGTTTTGCAGTCGTCATGGTGTTGTATGCGCATCTTGAAATGTTCGAATAAAATTTGATACAGACGCTTGCAGTTTTTGCCGGTTTTTTGTGAGTTAATGCGTTTATGATACGTTTCGGCGTCTTTTTTATAATTAGCTGAGTATTGAGAGGATGTTAGTAATCTAAGATACCAGTTTTGTGAAGCTAACTGTATTGGCGATCGAATGAGGATTCAAGTCAGATTGCGGTCTGCATTTTTTGTTCGTGCTTTTGTAAAATATTGTATCGAAATTATATACTGTGTAGATTAAACAATTAGCGTTTGATGAAGTTCTTAGACTTTTAAACATCAGTTTTCTTTTATGAATAAATCGGTAAATAGATCCAAAGAAAGGATTATTGGTTAGACATGGTTTTAGTATTTTTTATTGTTTATTTTTTAACTCCCTCTCACTGTTAAAAGATGTTTACCTGTGGTACGTATTTGGGCTGATATACAATTATATATTTTTTTATTATATCCATCTTACCGATATCAAAACATCTCAAATTGCGTTACTAATCATATTTCACAACTGTCAACACGTCAATCGAATGTTAATAGCGTGTATTTTTCTAGAAAATAAATAACCTGGCGGTGACTTCACTGTATGTAACTTGTACGCAGGTGTAGAAAACCGTCACTAATGCATACACGCCGATATCGGCCTAGTTCTAGCGTTATCAGGAGTTATTTCAACTCATTATCGGTTGACGGATTTTAGCTCGCATTTTTCTGTGAAGGTTATGGATATATGTAAGTAGAATATATCTAGACCAGTTTGAAGGAACACTAATTATTGTAGGTGATTTCCCTCGGTCCCAAATCACTACACATTATAAAACAGAGTCCTTGCCTCGTCTGTCTGCTTGAATGCGATAAGCTCAAAGAGTACTGCTTAGAGTTTTATACTGTTTCCACCACGGTGTTGTTATGAAAGGTTGTATGCGACAGCATTTTTTTAACCTACCACAATCTCACTCTACGAATGAAATATTGCAGCAAAGCCAAATCGAATGTGTGTTCAAGGTATAATTGAATTTTTCCTTGTAACCTACCCATCTCATAATACTGCTTGGACAATCGAAAAGGACCCTTGCATTTGAAATAACAAATCCAAATTCTTAATTCATAATTAAATGGATATTAGCAGTATCTGATACGTCAAGCCAGGCTTATTGTTTGCGGAGCCCGCGAAATGTTAGCACCACGGGTGGCCAGAAACCTCTGACATTTGACTGACTACTAGCAACACGACGTGGTATCGTTTTAATATGGTACATACTTTAAGGTAGCATAACTGTGAATATTTTAATGTGCTGGGTATTATTAGGGTGTTTTTTGTGATAATTTGAGATTCACATATACAGAGTTCATCGCAACATAGTCTACAAGGGTACTGCAAATTTGGCTTCCATTATAAATAAATAATATTAACACACAAACATTTTTCTCGGTGCGGGGATTGAACCCGCGGCCTCTCGTTTCACAGCCGGCGGCTAATCAACTGCGCCAAGGAGGCTGTATAAATCTGGCGTCGCGGTCTCAAATCAGTTTTCGTTTGCACACCTGCAACAAGAACATAAACTCATGTTAGAATCACTGCAGAAGTAGGCATAGGTCATATGAACCGGACTCTTGAGTCCAATTCAAGAGATCCGGAGGTCCTGACCTCATGAAACGGATCCAAGACCTCATTTTTCCACAGTCCTTAAGTACCACCAGATCAAAACTAGGGTTCATGAAAACTTATGTTCAAAATCCAAGGCAGTTCCTTTCTACAAAGGCGTCACGAGACACAGTCACTCGCAATCGTTGGCAACGCACCGAGGAATAAATAAAGCCACAATTACACTTTATAATTTGGAATCGAAAGTTGGTTCGGGTACTTCAGACGTTGCACCAATGTGAACGGTAAAAGATTCTCACGCCGGTCCACTTGGTAAAAAACTAGAACTAGGTCTTCTGTAGCGTTAGTAGAACTCCTTGGTTTCCTTGGTGATTTTGATTGGAGAGCATCTTCTTCAAAAAATCATGTTTGAGTTGCTACAAAGCATTTTAAACCATTTTAAAGTGTTCTCGAGTGGAGACCGCGCCTCGGCAAACGTAGTGTAGGACGCCCTCCAGCCAGGTGGAGCGACGATATTCGTGGGGTGGCTGGTAGCGGTTGGCGACGATGGGCTGAAGATCGAGCCCAGTGGCGTGCTATGGGAGAGGCCTATGTCCAGCAGTGGACGCAGAAGGGCTGATGATGATGATGATGATGATTTTAAACCTAAAGTGTATTTTATTGTTAGCAATCTGGCAAATGTGACATCAGTAGAGAAACCCATTGAAGTGGAAATAACGTTTTAAATACTAAAAGGTAGAATTGTAAAGCGAATAGTCATTAATTTGGCATGATGGTTATAGGTTCAAAATCACCACTTATAAAAAGCAGAAGACATTTAGACAGATATAAAGAATAGTCATATTAGCATAGCACTTACTTTGAAGAAGCAGACGCATTAATTTTATAATTGAATTTGTGCCTCGACCTACCAATCGTCAGTTTCGGATCATCATTAATTTTAATCTCGTTAGGATGAGACTGATATTGATGTTTGACACCTGACATTTGGAAACGAGATACAGAACTTGACCTGTCATATATAACTACTAGTATGTACATCCGGTTTTGAACACAATGAAATATTCATGATTTGTCTCGTGAATTCGCACCGGGTTTATTTCGGCCGACATCCAGTCAGTTTGTGTACATAGAAGATATATTTATTTATTTAAGATTGCGCAGATTATCCAGTTCACATGCGGATGGTAATGATTTTTTTAACGCACGTGTTTATGCAGGGTTGTCAGGGCTGAAAATATAATTATTTAATTATATCAGTAAGTAAAATACACAGTACCACGTTTTCTACCGATATTATGGTACTATGAACCGGTGTATCAAAAACATCGCGGCGCTTTACCCGCCTTACATCATCAGCGATCTCTCCGTCTAATAAGCCCGTATCCACCCAACGCTGGGTACAGGGTTGTCTCTTTATCAAGTCTCATTAACCATACCCAAAAATAAATCATTTCTTGCTTGCAGATATTATGCGAACAAGCGGAAAATATTAATAAAGCATATGAATAAGTTACCATTTAAATGGATGTTACCTTAGTAGACGAAAGAATTGACATCTTAATTTTCTAGATAGTAGATGTACCAATACCTAAATGGATTGTACCTAGTGGACCACCTGACAACCCTAACATCTTAAGCTAGCTGCATAAAAAATCTAGAATGTGTAAACATTCCGAAATATTCCATGGGTAATAATAATTAATCAAACGGTCACTAAACTCGTTTTTTTGTCTGATAGCTAGTCAGGTGTGTCCAGTTTTATTAGAGGCGACGTCGCACGCAGCGTGCAGTGCTTAAGCGATGACGTCTGTTTTTGCATATCATTACTGTGAACATTTACTTGTCTGCATTTTTGTTAAACACAAGTTGTTGGTTACTAGAAAAAATACCTGTATTTCCCTATTTTACCCTAATTTATTGATTGATAACACAACGATTATATCTCTACAATCTGGGAGCTTGCAACAGTATTCTGGCGGAGACCCAATCGGATTTAGCCAGAGCGTTATATGTATTAGACAGGAAGGCTTTGTAAATAAGTTAATTTTAGTTTTCTTATACATGTATTTTCATCACTATCCCCGAAACTATCCCCGAAGCGCTCTGTAGAGTTATCACAAATACCGCCCACAATACTAAAAGCTTATTTCTGATACAAGAAGTGACATCTACGTCGAGTATCGAACCGAATGACTTTATTGTCGTCAGTTGTCATCGCGATTATTATGGTCTATTAGAACCGGATGTACACCCTTCCCTTTGATAAGTAACAAACTTGCGTGGTTATCACACTGCGACGAACTTTACACCTTGTGTATGATGGTTTCTATGTGGATCGAAACCTTTTTCCCACAAGCAAAGCTTTTAAACATTTCCTTTGCCTGTTACGTTCATAGCACTGCCATACTATGCTACATTGTAGGCAAACCTTAAAGTTTATAAATATTGTCCATTTAAGGTCTATATCGTATCATAAACATTTTCATATTTACGGAAGCAACTTAGACTTTGGAATGTTAGGAGCCGCCCCTCGGCCTTTCAATAAAATAATCCAACAATATATTTTTTATAAAATTATTATAACAGTACACGTAGTGCTAAAACCATATAATATATAGCGAATATCAAAAACTACAGGAGACTTTTCGGTTTTAATATTTTTGTCTCATACAAATATTTACGTCGATGCTAAAATCGACCTCGCAGCCTCTCATTGCATAGCCGGCTTTTAACCAACAACGCTACGGATGCTTTAATTGTATTTTCATAAAACTGTAAATTATATTTGCAATAAAAATTCCAATTAGCAACCACAAATCTACAATAATTGATGTAAGTGTAAATGTATCCATATGTATCACATTACATTGGAATGTTGAATACCGTAGTTATTGCATTTTTACCGTTTATTGATTTTGTTTACTTAGCTACACGCTTTACTCGTATTTTAATTTACCTGGGTTCGGTATACGTAGAATTTTTATTCATAAAAATATCATATTTTCTTTATAACGTCGGTAACTTGTCATATGTTTGACTTAAGTACTGCATAGATAACGTAATTTTGGGATATTTTAATCTTTATTTTTAATTGCAGTTAAGTGTGAGACGAGCATGTCATTGGCCTGATGGCAAGCGATACGACCGCTCATGGACAGTAGCAAAACCAAACAACACCATGAATTACAAAGAAATGGCATTCCACTTTGACCACTTCTAATTTAATATGTAATTTATTTTGTTGCGTTTTAATAATACCTATGTTTATAGCATTTCTCGGAGAGTCGATTTTGTTAGTTTTTAGATTTTTATCATAATCTTCGTTTATGTCTTTTTGAAATAATTTACACTCTTTTATGCATTCCCAGTGATCGTTGGCGAATTTATCTCAGTGACAAACAAATTTTTATCTTGAAGACGAATAATAATGCAATGTATAATCGTCAAATTCATAGGCGCCAATCAAGGCGATAATAAGTGAATGAATCATATTTTAACCATCCTTTTAATTTTATAAAATTAGAACGCAAAAAACGAAACAGTTTTTTTAAACAATAATATCCTTAGAAATGCCTATCAATCCGGTGGCATTGACGTACCTACTCAAAATCGTTTGTAATTAGTGAATATTTAATAGCATTCGTATATTATTGCCAAATATTAACAATACATTTAAATCTCGTTGATACAAGTCATAACGGTATTTAAAATAAAACATAATTTAACGATATGCAAATGCATCGAAATAATTTAATCTGTTAGGTATCGACGTTTAGGAATGCATCGATTAGTTTATTGGGAATTATATAGTAGATAAAGAATATTTATCTAGCTGCCTATAATCTTAATTTAAGAAAAACTGGTCGATATCCGGTACAAAGTGCCGTAGAAACAATTCGCGACATTTTTTTATCTTGATGAACGTCCGGACGCAATCGATATTTGTATTTTGTTGATATCAAAGAAATTATTTGCTAATTTTAAATTTTTAAGTGTATTTTGTTATTTTTATCGTAAGTAATAAATAAATATATGTTGCTTTTGGGTTTGGGTGTTGTGAAAGGGAAAAGTTGGTCGTAGTTCTTTATGCCAAAACTATAAGCATGCCTGTATTTTCCTAGTAATAAAAAAATATAATAATGGAGGGTTTTAAAATGTATGTAACTCTCGTCGTTCTTGCAGCTTTACGCGAATTTTTTAGACATCCTTCAAATGGACTGCATTTCCCAAAGCATTGATACAGTGGACAAAATAAAATAAAAAATGTTCTATTTATCCAATAGTGTCGGCAAACGAGCAAACAGCTCACCTGATGGTAAGTTATCACTGCCGCCCATGAACATCTATAACGCTTGGATCATGAATGTGTTGCCGGACCATTAAATTGGGAGTGGAGCGGAAAGGTAAAAGGTTGGGAAGAGGAAACGGGTATTAGATATCCGGCAATCTATAAAATAAAAAATAAAAAAATAAATACACCCAACAGTCACATACATAGTCCTGACCCCACACTAAGATCGAGTCTTGTGTCGTGGGTATCAGGAACTACGAGATACTTTTCGGTCTCACAAACACCCAGACCCGAAACAAATACTTGTGATTCTCACAAACATTTGTCTCGGTGCGGGGATCGAACCCGCGGCCTCTCATTTCACAAGCGGCGTCTAACCAACTGCCCCATGGAGGCTGAACTCACTGAACGAAACGAGACAGCAAAGCTGTCACTTCACGTCGAAATAGTGAGGGTGGAGACGAGCTCGCCCATTTCTGCTGAGCCATGACTGACAACCGCGTGGCTCTACCGATAAATTATTATTTCAAAAATATTTATATTCTTTATTGTACACTACAGAAGCTTGACAAAAGAAACATGAAATTACATAGCAGTACAAAAGGCGGTCGTATCGCTCGAAGCAATCTCTTGCCGACTACCTAGGGATGGAAATAAGAGAATAATACATATTTAATAAATATTTTTCTTTGTCTCCAGGTACAAGGATCCCTAAAGCCAGCAAGCGCTATGTCGACAGCGCCTGCCATTGTAAGCCAACACCTCCTCGAAAACAAACGAATTGCAATGAATGAACTTTTTCCAGTAAACAAGTAATTTAGGTGAAATATTCGCTGGCCGGCAATACGCTCGGTTATTGGAGCTGCCGCCATTTGTGATGTGTCGGGGTTTTGTGTTGCGAGCGCTGCTTTACAAAGTATTTTGTTGCTATGGAACGGTAGTCTATTACAAGTTTTTCATTGTAACGGTCTAGTTTTTAAAAAAATACTTACTTCCTTCTCCAATAAATAATGCATTTTCCAAGTGTCTCAAGTCTGGCTCTGTAGTTCTGGGTTCTACTTTTACGTTGGTCGCTTAACTTCGCATGAATTTTTAGATATAAAAAATGGTTTCTATTATACACAAATTATTGTAATTTTTTAATTACGCAAGAGAATTTTGTGTCCAACACACCGATAGGCTCGACATAACATATTAGGACAGCAATGAGAAAAATATTGGTGGTGTTAGCACAATCTATGCGGCATGCCTACACCATTGAATACATACCAGAGCCTCCGTGGCGCAGTTGGTTAGACGCCGGCTGTGAAACGAGAGGCCGCGGGTTCGATCCCCGCACCGAGAGAAATGTTTTTGCGGCCCACAAATATTTTTTCGGTTCTAGGTGTTTGTGAGACCGAAAAGTCTCGTCGTTCTGATACCTGCGACACAAGACTTAATTGATCTTAATGTGGGGTCGGGACTATGTGTGTGACTGTTGGGCGTATTTATTTATTAAACCGACGTGAACCAAATCAGAGGCAGCAAAAACCCATTGAACTAGTAATACCTCGTCAATACAGTAAGGTCACATACACTGACCTATCGCTTTTATCTAAATCACGCCTTAATTAATATTCGGTGTACAAAAAATATCTCGATGCTTGCCCTCTGTCGATGTTCGTTCGAAATAATTGCAAAAACTGATCCGGTTGTGATAGCCTGGTTAATGCTGTTTGATATTATTGTTATCGACAGTCCCCGTGGCACAGTTGGTTAGGTTGTGAAAAGAGGGGCCGCGGGTTCGAACTCCGCATCGAGACAAATGCTTGTGCGGCCTACAAGTATTTGTCTTTGGGTGTTTGTGAGACCGAAGAGTTTCCCGTAGTTTCTGATACTCGCGACACAACACTTAATTGATTTTAGTCTAGGGTTAGAATAATGTATGTGATTGTTGGGCGTATTTATTTAGTTTTGTACAATCGCGTAAACGTGGATGAAAATCACGAATCAATTTTAAGACGCGTTCAAAAGTTTAATCTGTACATGTATGGCCTAATACACTAACACTACCAAGTCACCGTTAAAAGATACCAAACCACTAATTTAAATAAATAAATTGATCGGAACAATGTGCGCGAGTTTTATCTCTGCCGCGGGCAATCGGTCGATAACCTAATTAATTACAATGTATGTATGGTTGCCGACCGGATCTACCGTCTAAGATAATGCACAGATCACGCAGAGTACCAGAGGTTCTGTTTACGTTAATTTTCAATACACTATCTCCGGAATGCAGTGATAGCGTTGTGTGAGGTTAATTGCGGTGACTGTACCTGACATGTCTTTATTTAGCGGTATCACGTGATTGAGAGTAACTTCTACACGATTCAGTTAGTGTAGTGTGTCTGGAGGTAAGTGCACCGTCACATTTGTACAGGACCATCGGGAACGACAAACAGAACTTTGCTAGTAGCTACATGTTAACCGAGTAGTTTATATTATAAAGTCCTAAGGAAAACGGAGGCTTTTTTTTTGTTGCAATGAATGGCGATAGGGCTTTTGCTTGATGGTAAGCGATACGGCCGCTCATGGGCAGTAGCAAGTATGTCCAGTAGTTACTCTGGCTACAATATCAAACAGGAACACAACAGTACATTTACAGTTTTATTTGGTGGGAGAAATAATCATTGCGATGGTAACTACCCAGGCGGTCTCTCTCATAGTAGAGACCTACCAGTAAATAATTACAATACCTGTTGTAGAAATAGGCAGTTGTTAGATGAGAGTAAATTCTCGGGAATCTTTAAAGAAAGCCTATGCTCTGAACAGAGTTATTCCTGCGGCTGGAGACAATTAAAATAAGGATTATATGAATGGCATAAGTTATTCTTCGAAATTAAGTGGTGAGCATAAACAAATAAAATAGTTATAAAAATTAAAATGCATCGTTTGCTATTTAGATTAAAGCTGCAAAGAGTCAAATGAAGGGTGAAGCGCTACCGGACATCACAGGTTGTAAAATAGCCAATCAAATACCTTGACACACTGCAGTTCAATTGATTCAATCATTTGTCGCTCCAATTTGACAAGTTAATTTATGACTTCCTTTAGTTTTTACAACTTCTTCCCTGGGAGAAAGTGGAATAAAATGTTAATTTACATTATTTTAGTTTCCTGTACCGTGTCTTGGAAGCGTTTCACAAGTTTAAATTTCCTTGTGTGTTCTCAGAAGTTAATTCCGTAACGTACGCGTAACTTTAGCTTTCTAAATTATTTCTTGAGGATTAACTAACTTTTGACCGCGATTTCGGACTAGTAGAATTATTATCTACCAGACTCTAAAGTCTAGATAATTATATTCTACATACAAAGTATCATCTGATAATGGAGGTTTCATAAGCATATGAAGTAGGTACATGCCTACTCCAAATTTAAACCTCAGGAAAAATGCTTTTGTTTTGTATAAGTACAGCCGTACGGCTCCTAAGATGTTGATGTGATATCCCATTAAACTACAAGTTCTATTATAACATTTCTATACCCTCGCATTGTCAGTGACTATCGATATTCCTATAGAAATCCGCGGGCTTTATATATTGTGAATGCAGCCGCCTCTAGATTTATTAGGTCATTCGGTCACCTGTCTTTTCCAGTTCCTAGCAAAATTATTCCATTCACCGCAGCTAATTGGTTTATTGCGAAATAGGATGCGGTTTCCGATTCTCGTACTTAATTTTTGTACTTTTATAATATCTGCTTTTTGCAGAATTTATCAACATACATAAACTCACGCCTTTTTCCCAAAAGGAGTAGGCAGATGTTCCCCTGGTAGCAACGAGGACAACCACGTTTCGCCTTGTATTTTCCGTTCCACGATGTGATAGGGGGCAAGCCTATCGCCATATCAGGCCCAAATTCCTGACTCCGGGTTAATAATGAATAAAAATTCAATATCACTGCCCGACCCGGGATTCGAACCTGAGACTTCAGCTTTGCAATCATACCGAAGTTACACTACGCTACTTTGGCACCTTATCAACCATTACGGAAAAATTTAGTCAATGTGAAAAACGCGTGGCTCTAGGGTCAAATCTGCAATCCCTATCGTAACATTGTTCCCTTTCCATCTAAGCTATATCGTATTTGATATAAGCTTGCTCCAATTACATAGCTACTTAAAATCTTAAATTATAAAATGAATATCACAGATCTTCCAAGTACACACAAACAATATAAAATAGAGTTTAATATGAAAAAAGTATAATCTCATAAAAATGACGTCTCTACCGAGCACTACACTGCTCGAGTCTCGATCGGACATGAAGTCTCACCGGCGATTGTTGTACAGATGTGTATCGCATTCTGATCCGCGCCGTTATGCTCCGCACGCGGCGACGCCCGCGACACAAAAACTGCATTGCGATATCCGCACGAGATAAGCATTTCGTTCAAAAGAATCAAACGACTTGCTTGATTGTAAATGATTACCGCCAAACATGTATATTTATACTTGCTTCGGCAGTACATACACTAACATTGGAACGATACAGAGTAGATTAGCCCCTGCGACTGTATAAAATACTTGGATCGATTGTGCGTGTCAACCTCTACAAATAGAATGAGAAACTTCTGGATCCCTACCAAATCCTAGCATACCGCCTAGAACTGAGTACATTGAACATAGCATAATATGAACATTAGGGGCGGCAATAGATGTCGCGAGCTACGACTCGCTATGTTTAGAATGACTCCGCCTTAATACAGTCGATTTTAAATTAACGCCATATCGGGCACTAATTCCCGACTCCTGGCTGATTATGAATAGAAAACTCAAATATCACTATACTTACGAGTATATTAATGTAAACAATCTAACTATATACAATTAAGGGAAATCTATATTTATCATGTACGTAGATGATCATAGCGATTGAATAAATCTATCTACTTATATACAGGTATACTCCCAAACACAACACAATCAAACTAGGTAAATATTTGTACATCATAAATATTATACATCGGTATAGCGGAAAATTTCCCTCGGGATAATGCAATACGAATAGTTTGTAGGTTATCAACTACTAAACTGTGGGAAAATTGATTTGTCATGCGTAATGTCTGTTTCGTATGATAACACATGACCTTTTGTATTGGGAATGACATACGTATATAAAAACCGCAAAATTAAATAGATAACATAGAACACAATGTCGACACTGGTTTAGTGTAACAAAAAATATTGGGCCTCATATGGCCTCAATGGACCTTCGTATCTCTCCGAATACTGAACAAGATGAAAAACCTTTATTATTCACAAGGTTAATATATTTTTGCAACGGGTAAGATTGAGTCAGGGTGTGAAGTGAGCTGGAAATCTCGTAGATATTTTTAAATTATAAATATAATAAAATAATAACTGAAGGTTAGTGTGGTGCGGTACAAGTAGATATCGACCGACGAGACTACGAATATCTCATGTATATGCAGGTCTATTGGATACCGGATCGCATGTTGATCCAGGAATGCGGCACACTTGCGGAGGGTAATTTCCTCTCTTACATTTTAGCCATAGGAAGTCCACTGCTAAGCATAGGCGTCCCCCAAGGATCTAGACCTGTTGGAAGCGGCCTGCATCAACCGACTTCCTGCAACCTTAACTAGAAACAACTTATACTTAACGAATATTCTGGATCTGGTATCATATACAGGGTATATCAAGACTGCGACCGAAAACGAAGCCAGGTGGTAGTTTTAGTGGTTACAGACACGATGCAAATAATAATTTCGCCAAAATAGTTACAAATACTTTTTTAGATTTTTTTAAAAATCGTCTTGTTTGGAAAGTAAATACCTATTTTTTGCGAAAATACTAATTTAAACCCTTACGTACCATCGTGTGTTTAAAAATAAAGAGGTGCACATGTTTATTTTAGGAAAACTATGTATATATCACCCAAATACGACGATAAATAAAAAATTACAAAAAAAAAGATGTCGATTTTTTTGCGAAATTTTATTTGCATCGTGTTTGGAGTCACTAATACTACCACCTGGCTTCGTTTTCGGTCGTGGTCTTGATATACCCTGTATGTCCCACTTTAGGGGACGGACCTCCTCTACAATCGGGAGTACGGCAGAGAGGGGTTAGGTCGTATAGTGTACCACGCTGGCCTAGTGCGGGTTGGCGGACTTTTACATACGGTCTTTACATACATACATACTTAAACTCAAGCTTTTGTCCCAGAAGGGGTAGGCAGAGGCGACACCAGGACACCCACATTTCGCCTTGTATGTTCCGTCCCATGATATGATAGGATAATGTGTCCCTATCGCAATATCGGGCACCAATTCCTGACTCCGGGCTGATAATGAATAGAAAAAACCCAATATCACTATGCCCGACCCGGGATACGAATCCGAGACCTCAGCTTTGTAATCATACCGTAGTACAACGACGCCACAGAGGCAGTCTTTACATACCGTCTGTACCGTCTTTACTTTTAAGATTATTTAGGTATTCCAGTAATATATTTCCAAGAATGATCTCGAAAATTCTACCATCAACTAATTGTAATCTCACTCACCAAAAGAATACTTTATCACACTTCTTGATGTCGGTTTTCTGTGAGACAGTACCGTCCCAGTAGAGCCGACTTATTCGTAGGCACAGCAATTTCTTGGCGATATCAAATATTATAGGCATTGTATGTTTAGGCACTATGGGCTGTTTATGAAGATTTAATTATGGTTCTAATTATGAATGTGGAAAAACATCGGAAAGTACTGAAAAGATAAACCATATTAGGCATAGATTTTGATATCAATAGCGACTATAACAAGAATCGGGCTGTGAAACGAGAGGTTACGGGTGCGATTCGCGTAAATATACAAATATTGTGTGAGCTCGAAGTATTTTTTCATTCATTCGATACAAAACTTAACACATCTTACTACAAATATATTTTATTTTTAATAACTGGTCCTAATAACATATACCCTTGGTTGACGCTGTTTTTCGCCTCGCTATCGCATAACATAATATGTAAGTTAGATATCACATAAAACCGGCGTGAAGCGACAGATTTTTTGTAGTGTTTCATACGGTGTGTCAGATTACCAGAGGCCCAATATCCTCTATTCCTCCAGACCTCTTCCTTCTCTTTCCAATTTCATTTTGAGAGGCCGGCATCACTCTTTAATTGTAGATATTCATTGCCGGGTGTAATCACTAATCAGGTGAGCAGTGTGCTCGTTTGCCGGACTTGTAGTCAAAAGTTTATTCAATTATCTCAGTGAGGGGTCAGTGTGTGTTTATTCGTTGTTGGGTGTATTTATTTATTTATTTAATTGTGTATTCATCTCAGTGTGAACGGTCCCCGTATCTGAAATGAATCATGCGCGGATCTCGAAGAGATGCTAATTGGTTTTTAGTGTTCCGGCTGAGATGTGTATCAATTACAAATTGCGTTTAGCGATTTCTTTTCTCTAGTCTCCGGGCGCTTGGCAGTGTGAGGTTTGTGGAGTTCAATAGTGTAGGCAGTGTTTGTGTGTGGAATGAGGTAGGTGTTAAATGGCAGATCTAAACGCTGGTTTCCTAAGCGGTGCAGCATATGTATATTTTCGATTTTAGCAATTGAATAGCTTATATATCCTAGATTGGGGCAAAAAAATGTAATTTGCGCTATCACAACTTACACGGAAATAAGCATTGCGAATATTAGGTGGTACTGGTGCCTCTGCCTACCTTCTTCAGAATGTAGTGTAAAAGTGTAACCTTTGGTATGTTTGAAAAATCCTTACCAAATTCTCAGTAATTAAAAGCGGTACTTGACCACGGCACTACTCTAATCTTATACCAAAATGTACACTTAATTAATTAACCCGACGTTATATCGCATCAAAATAAAACATAGGAAAACAATAAAGAATTGATAGGGTTATCGTTTGGGAAACGCGACACTGGGAATTCCGGCCTGGGCATTAATGAACAGTTAAAAATTGTTTGTGTTATTCGGTTTAATCAATATTTACCGATAAACAGCGCAATAATGTAAGGCAAAATATGGTGGAAATGTACCCAGTCTGGATGTTGAGAGAGAGAACGTGGGTTCGAGCCTAAGAATGTACTCAGTTATGACAGATAGGGAACCACCGACGTGATATCTCGTGTCTCTCGCCGGTCCACACAGAAATGCCGTCCTGATCGTATCCGGATATACACAGATGAACCCATATCGAGACTCTCATACGTGGGTTGCTATGAAAAGTCCTGAACCGCGGTATGGTGGTCGGCATCGAAATGCGCATATCCAACCGAAATCTAAAGGAGTAAATAGATACACTACCAAAAATAATATTTACTGAAGATATGATTTTAATTGTGGAAGCTTCACTGGATAGCGCATTATAATTTGTAATGTGTTTATATGCTTTATTGTTCTGTATGTTTCCCAAATATTAATAAAATAAAAAAATATATATGAGAATAATCATCCAGCATATACAAATACTGCAAGGTACTTGCACAAAAATCCACAATTCGACTGAGAGAGGTTAGGCCAGAGTTCACAACGCTGAGTGAAGCTAAAAATAATTAATATTACGATTGTGTTAGCGACACTTCCGGATTCCCAGACGTGTGACTACATGTGAACAGTTGAAATGGCATTTCTGGCGAAGGCGCCTATACTAACATGTGTTGTGATGTACTAATTTTATTTGTTATTTGAAACTCCTGCTGAGGTTATAATGAGATCAATTATAGGGAATTTGTGGTAATAAATATGAATAATATCAGTCACACATGTCGTGACTTTATATGTCTTATGTAGGTATTAACAATTATTAGGAATTATTCAGATATCCCACAGAGGCAGAAATAACCGCTGTTTTCCGTGATAAACAAGCTAAATGGTGCCAAAAAGAAAAAAAATGAACTGAACTGAACTAAAGAATATTTGAATAAGAATACTTGTTTCGAATAAATCCAAGATTGCCAAACTAACAAATTCGAAAAACAAAATTGAACATACATACATAAACTCACGTCTTATTCCCGGAAGGGGTAGGCAGAGGTGCTACCAGGACATCCACATTTCGCTTTGTATGTTCCGTCCCACGATGTGATAGAGGGCGAGAAATTGAACATATGAACTTACAAAATTGAACACCGACAATGAAAAGCAGTATGATCAAGGTCTTTGTAGAACTAAAGAAAAATATTCAATCGTAAAGAATAATTCACATAAAAACCAAAAATGTATCCCTTATCACCAAGACATACAATTGCCTATTGTGTATTTCTTGGAAACGCGGCATCCACACATCCGGCCGGGCATGTTAATTGATAATGAAGCATCCAGACAGACCCCGCTGAATCACGCGTGACTAATCCATTGATATTTCATTCACTAAACGCAGATGTATTGTGGGCGGACTGAGGACAGTGTGACGTCACACGATAGTAGCTGTAGATACGGGTAACTAAGCAACGTAGTGTAACCTTTAGATTTTATTGGTGAAGAACCGTGGTTTTTTTGGTACCTAGGTTGGTAAATGTGTATATTCAAGTTTGGTCGTTTCGGAGAAGCTGATGTCTAATTTGATTTCAAGTTATCTAATCCACAATTTAATCTCAAGAAAAAAAATATAAAATACTTTAAAGTTCCATTCGTAACATGTACTCTATCTTTAAAAAAAGGTTCTTTTTTATACATATTCCAACGAATTTGGAACGAACGAAACGAACTTTCGTGGAAATGAACATATAAATATTCGTATCATTTAAAAACCAATTTGACTTATATTAAGCTTTACTATAGATGAACTATCCTAATATGATCAGATAACTGCCCATCGAAAGCGAGAGCCGCCCTCGGACCGGCCACCTACAACGTAGGAAATATGGTTTGTTTACACCACACATTTAACTAAAGTTAACGGCGCGCGTTCAAAACAAACTGGCGGTTACGACTCAGAGCATTGTGTATCGATTTACGATTAAAATGGATCGCCCAAACATGCACGGTTTTATAGGCCGCGCGGACCATTGTGTAGATATGGCTGTAATTGTATCGATATATTGCGACAATTCATGGTATAATCGAAAGCTTTTGTATCGATACTCATGGCTGTATGCCATGTCTTCATATTATTTAGATATACGATATACTGTAATGAATGTTTTGCAAAGAGATAGTCGAAAACGGCACTAGATTCATATCCAGGGCCGTATTTTTTCTTTCGACCTTTTCTACCGGCCGGCCTGCCTTTCTAACTTCATAGGTCAAGTTGTAGATATTTAAATAAGGGCTCAATAAAAACTACTCGTAGCAGACAATCTTGCATAAAGAGATATTGTTCGGAGTATGTTATGAGTACCTATACTACTCAAACTTCAAAGGGACGATTACTGTAAGTATGTAATGTAAAGCTTTTCATTCGTTACTTCTACCTGACGTTATGATGGCCTGTGCCAGGTCATACCTACATACCTGAGTCACTGCCACTTCACTCTATCTTTACGGCCTCAATTGTGAGCCGATATATCGATGATCATATAGAGTCAAATCGATATATCGCATCGTATATCGATAAAATCGTGACCCTAGCCTGCGTGGACCGGGATGCGCGCTACATCATTGTCAGACACGTAACACTTTCTGTTGATTGCTTTGATGGATTGATTGCCGCGTTTGATGAATATGTTGACATTTCATATAGTTTTTGCCGGTGTACTGTCTTGATTAAATGCTCTGGTATCGGCGGATCTGCTTCATGAAACTTTAACTGACACATAAAGTAAAATAGTGGGTAAAAATTGGAGGTATGAAATTTTGCACGGAAATGCAGCATGTAATGGTTGTGAGCATAGATAATACACTATATAGTTGTGAGCTCTTATATTAATTTACATTAGGTATTTGATCATTTATTCACTTACAATAAGAGCTGAAATTTTGTTTAATAGTTCGTCATATTTAAAGCCAGAAATAAGAAAAGTGACGTTGATAAGTTGAAATTATTATACTAATTGAAAATTCGCCACCCTCTGCACCAGCAAGCACCAATGCTATTCAAAATAATTAATTAAATTAAATATTTTAATACTAACAGCGTTCAATCGCGCTAAAAACCCTTTCAAAAACATACTGGAATTTCATCCGGGTAATGAAATAACCGTAAAATAAAAATAAAAACCACTTCAAAAGAGGTATACGGGACACTCGCCTCATTTCTCGAAAACTGTAATTCAGAGATCGTTAAAAGTTTATATTGAGAAAATCAGTAAAAGAATACACCAAACACCAAACCGCTCGGCATAGATATTCGGGTTTATTGCCTTATTAAATCAACTTTTTTATGTCACCACGGTGGAGTGATAAGCGACATGGGTACATCCGGTGTTGTGTTGCACTCGCCTACTATAGGTGCATTGTACTAGCTGATATAGGGCTGTCAGGTGGTGTTTTTTAATAGTTTTGGGCAGGCAAAGGAAGTGTAAGTCGTACAGCCTTGCAAATGGTTTATTGTAATTCATTTGAATTATTGTTATTTTAATTTATAGTTTGCAGAAGTGCATAAATGATTGCTTATGAATACTTATGGCGGTTTATCGATAAGTTATGAATATTAAAATAACTCATGTACTAAGATATACAATCGCCTTAATGGTTTAGTAGTTGCGCACTCATATAGCGACAAATATGGGCGTCACTTAGATTTCTACAATCTGTTAATTTCACGTATAATTTTAATGATTTTATTTTTAAATTTAATAGCTTACGATTCCAGTATCAAAAATATCGAACAAAATGTTTTACTCATCGCATTTCTGTCTACATTAAGAGAATCTAGCCATGATCTATATCTGTGTATATTTGTTTAATCTAGCGCCCAATGAACTGATTACATCTAGACTTTGCCAAATTCTAATACGCATGAGTCACCATACATTTTCGCCGTCCAAAACAAAACATTCCCTGGAAGACCTATTAGTCACCGATTTTAAGCAAAAATACTTACGTATCTTGAAAAATACGATTATACGTTTGTCTGGATTAACCAAATGTCGCGCATGTTGCCTGAAGTAGGTGATTTAGATTTTATTACTCATAAGCAACAATAATTAATTGATTCAATTAATTTATCAACTTATTTAGCGACAGCCTTCGTGGTGCAGTTGGTTAGACACCGGCTGTGAAACGAGAGGCCGCGGGTTCGAACTCCACACCGAGACATTTTTTTGTGGAACCACAAGTATTTGTTTCTTCTCTGGGTGTTTGTGAGACCGAAAAGTCGCTCGTAGTTTCTGATAGGTACCCACGACCCAAGACTCGATCTTGTGGGGCTTGAGTGTTGGGTTATTATGTGACTGTTGGGTGTATTATGCTGATGATAGGGTATTCGTTTCTACACGGGTAGCGACCAACGTACACAGGTGTAATGTCCACCATAGTGGCCATGCAAAAATATATTTATATGATTTTCCTTTTATCAATACTACGAGTACAAGGGCTTCCTACACGATTGATAATAGATAATCTAACTACACAACGTACACAGCTTACGTATCTAGGGCTTACAGAGTGCCTCCATGTGATGCCGTCACGTTCTCATCTAGTGATCTGATGACGTTCGCCCCACGTCGGATAGTGCGTGTGTGATAACTTATCAATGCTAGTGGGAAGAATCTATTAGTATTAGTAGTAGTAGTAGTAGGTAGTATTTTGACAATTAAAATGATAGGCCACGGCTTCGATCCCCGCACCGAAACAAATGTTTGTGTGATCCACAGGTATTTGTTTCGGGTCTGGGTGTTTGTGAGACCGAAAAAGTCTTGCGTAGTGTCTGTTACCCACGACACAAGACTCGATCTTAGTATGGGATTAGGACTATGTATGTGAATGTTGGGTGTATTTATTTTATTTTAATTTTAATATAAATAAATGTAAATAAATCTTTTATTATAATCCCTTCTCAAAACTAGATATTGAGTTATATGGCAGTATATTAGAGGATGTTAGATTTTAGACTGGTCATAAAACTGCGGAAGTAATTCAATTAGTCAATCAAATTCACAATGACTCACCACATTCCCCGTCTAAGCTGTATCCTATTCAAGCTTATTTATAGTCCTAAGTCATATTCCAGCGTTTCTAAGTACAGATACTTCCGTTGTAAGTTACAACTAATTCATAAGATACCCCCCTCCCGCCGAGCTCGGCGCACCCCCGCGCACACCTCAAATGAAATTAATTATCTCATAGAATACGTCATGGATACGCGATCAGAATATCCACTCGATATTCACGGCAAATGCATATGTTTTGCATAGGTGCGTTGGGAAAATCCGCGGTAATGCGTCTGTACTAGGAATTATTGGACGGTTTTGTGTTGAATTGTACCAGTAATATTGACAGGTGAAACTGAAGTGATTTTTGTTGTTCCTAGGGGATAAAGGCGTGAGTTTATGTATGTATGTATATTTTTTTATACTGGCGCGTTAAAGTAGCTACCTGATAGTAACTGCACTGCATGACTAAAATCCAGATTGGGTCACCGGTGAGAGCCTTAGATAATAAAACTTATCGTAGGTGATTCATTTCTCATTCTTAAAACTCCTGCCTACCATTAGCTTTTCCCTGGTCGTGACAAACTTAACGTAATAATGTAAAACCTGATCTACTCTGAATCTGCAATTATGTAGGGCGTTTAATCGCGTTTAAGGTCTCGTAAATTCAAATTTATTTAATCCGGCATTATTTGGTTGTACTACTGTACATGAGCTGTCATATCGCTTACCATCAAGCGAATGGCCTGCTCGTCTCGCCGTTTGACGCAATAAAAAAATATATAAATATTTAATAGTGTCTTTTAAATCAATAATTGACACATAAAATGCATGGATAACATTGCATAAACCGGTCAGTTTGTTGTCGTTATGCTAATTCGAATATTTGCAGTTCCCGTCCGGGCAAATGGCGTGCCGGTAATGACTTGCACTTGCATACAACTATGTTAAACAATCAACTAATTTTTGAGTTATTATGCCGTAGCACTGCGGCTGTGGTTAGCCAAATTGCATGATTGTCCACTGCATTGGTTCATGAGTAAAACTGTATTTTTAGATATGAAACGGTTTGGCTAAATTGTTAAGTTTGTATGGAAACAGGAATGGTTTATGTCAAGTTTGTAGTTTGTAGAGCAAGGCAGTGAGTAGTAATGTATCTTTATTTTAGTCGATTCTGACTTAATGCTTTATTTATTTATTTAAATATTTATTGTACACAATTACAAATGAAAATACACAATACAGAAAAAACAAAAAAAAAGTACAAATGGCGGTCGTATCGCTCTACAGCAATGTCTTACAGGCAACCATGGGATGATTTAAAAGAAGGAGAGAGACTTTAATTATTTTTTAAAGCAAAAAATATTAAAAATGTGATATATGGAAGGTGTTTTTTATTACTTTTCCTATACATAAATCACGCTGACTTTTCACCTCTGCAACATGATCATAATTTGGATGAAAACGGACTTAAAAAAGCATTTAAGGGTAATAAATAAATTTATTTAATTGTACTTGTAAACGTTGATTAATTTACTTATCTAATATGCCTTATATTAATAATTATAATTTGTGTAAGTTTCTACTTGCAAGTGGGATCAACTTCTTAATATGTTGTTTCCGATGAAAAAGAAATCACTAAAATCAGTTAAAAGCTGCCGAAGACATTGAGTTTTTGCGCGTATATTATTTTTCTCACCCTCCCATCGAGAACCCCCTCCTTTTTGAAGTCGGTTAAAAATAGTGATCACTCTTCTACACTCAAAGCTCCAGTACAGATGATTTTTTAGAAAAACAGACATCTTCACAGTAGGAACTTTGTTAAGAAACTACACCTAAGATAAACGCTTTGAGTAGATTACGTTATTGTCAATAAAAAAATGGCGGTTGGAATACGTTATCTCTAAATCCCAAATTCTTAGAAGCAATGATTCTATTATCACGGTTCAAATTTAATGAATTATCTAATTTTTATTTCCTGGTAGTATAAGTTAGTTGCTTCCTTGAGGACCAAGTTAGTTTGACGAGGAAGGGCACAGGTTCGAAACCAAATTAAATAAGGTTTAAATAAGGAATTGAATGGCAAGAGACAATAGGCGCTAATCGGCACTCTTTCGACGATGAATGATATCACATCTACTATTGTCTATCTACTCTGTGGCGCAGTTGGTTAGACGCTGGCTGTGAAAAGAGATGACAAGGGTTCGATCCCTGCATAGAAATAAATATTTGTGAGAACCGTAGGTATTTGTTTCGGGTCTGGGGGTTCGTAAGACCCAAAAGTCCTCGCTGTTTCTGATACCCACGACACAAGACTTAATTAATGTGGGGTCTGGAATATATATGTGACTGTTAGGCAGTCAATTCATGTAGTTAAGTTGGCGATAACATACATATTAGAATAGTTGGTTCACCTTTGGAATCGAACCTGGGCCATGGACTCATCATTTAGTTTTTTACCCCACCAAACTGTCACCTCATAACTAGATAAGATAAATTGGAATTCAAACGGTCACCATCATTACTGATCAATGATTTGCATAACTGGTATGTTTTTGTATGACTGTCAAGTATGGTCAGTGGTCACATACTCCCACGCGTCACATACCATCGAGTAACAGACGATTTGACGGATCTAATGTGATTTTAAAATAGTAATAACCATGAGTTGTAGAAACACACTTTACTTGTCTTGAACTAAACTCGTAGTAGGAATGGGTCAGCTCGACCGGGATGTTCTTAATAAGGATCGCTGGATGCAGGTACATACATACATAAACTCACGCCTTTCCCGAGGGGGTAGGCAGAGGCGCCACCAGGACACCAACGTTTCGCCTTGTATGTTCTGTCCCACGATGTGATAGGCGAGTCTGTCGCCATATCGGGCACAAATTCCTGACTCCGGGCTGATAATGAATAGAAAAATCCAATATCACTTTGCCCGACCCGGAACTCGAACCCGAGACCTCAGCTTTGTAACCGTACCGTAATACAACTACGCCACCGAGGCAGTCACAGTCTGCAGGATGCAGGTACACCTATATATTTCTGTATGTTTATTTATTAGCAAGTGTAATAAAACACGTAAATACTTCGATATGAGCTATTCGTTTGAGTCACCATATAATTAAAGCACCCTCATGACTCATGAGTTGACGCACTTTTAAAAACCCTCTTATGCCGAAAATGTCCTTGAAATCATTTAGGTTCATTTTTATACTTGATACTGTCTCGCTGGTCAAAGATCGAAGGTTTAGTGTTGTCAAGTTTTTTGTCCTGAAGTAGCCTACTTCATTTAACATCATAATCTTTGTGGTTTATTAAATAAATACACCTAACAGTCACATACATAATCCTGACGCCACATTAAGATCAATTAAGTCTTGTGGCTTGAGTCAGAAACTATGAGACTTTTCGGTCTCACAAACACCCATAGCCGAGATAAATACTTGTAGGGCTCTCAAACATTTGTCTTGATGCGGGAATCGAATCCGCGGCCTCTCGTTTCACAGCCGGCGGCGTCTAACCGCAACAGGGGCTGTCACAATAAATATAGAAATATTAAATACATTACAATACCTAAGTTGATAGATATATCGTTGAACGGGTAAGCAGAAGTGCCACCCATAGTTCCAGCTTATTTCCGCCTCTAAAGTGATAAGAACTTAGTCCATACCTACCCAAACGGTTAATTAAATCGATAGAAACCAAACCTTTATCTTGTTGGTTCATTAAACAATACAAATAACACACAATACTATAAAAATAATTCCATTCATTATTCTAACAGTTCGGTATGACCAGTTACTAGTAAATTACACATACCTACTTTAATTTATAGTTTATTTATTTATACTGGCGACTCGTTAAGGCATGTGCGAACTTCCTTCCGTGCTGTGTTGCTAACCGAACCAACCCGACATTCCCATGGGATCTTGACACCGTTCGCCCACTAAATGTATGTGAATGCCATACGAAGTACGAACATGTGCGAACATGACATCACAACTTTGTCGGTTAAATACGCGGGAGTATAAATCGCCCGATTACTCGGTTTTGAATTTGGAACTCGGATTAAAAGTATAATTTTAATTGTAACTAGCCACATAAAATAAATTAATAATGTTCGGACTTAAAAAAAAATGCACTCAATCGAATGTTTCGAATTTTAAATAAATTATATATTTTTTTGTGGCCAGTTCTTTATTTTTTGTTAGAATTTTTTTAGCTTTCGGTATTGTAAAGCGCCATTTTTGTTCAGCGCGTGCAAATAAGTAAATGAGAAATAGAAGCAAAGTTTTAAATAATTCGACCAACAAATATTACATATTGAAAATAATAGAAAGGATCCATCTTTAAAATATGCGTTTGATGTTCCTCTTGATATTCTAGATATTAATTTAATTATCGTCACTGTTATATTAAGTTTGTTCATAGGAGGAATAGGTTTCAGCGACAAAAAGTAAATAAATAAAAGAATTAATTATAAGAACCCTTAAAAATAAACTGTGTGGACTGACCATATATTGGGACACGTTGTATTTAACTTGTGTCGATGTTTACCGAACTATGCATTACGGACAGATCTTGGGTCAATTCGCACCTCAAGATAAATATTAGCGTGTACACCCAGTAATTCCGGGAACCAAGCACAAGGAATTCTAGTTTGCGGTCAGGATTGCGTCTGTTGTGGGCGAACATTATAATGTTACTGAGAAGTCTCGTAACAATTGACTTGATAACATTACTGGATTTTATCACTTCGTAAATAGTTGCATGGAAAACGTTCGTCACAACACGAAATCGAAAACTCCAGTCACGGACGCAGCCGTAATGAAGATTCGATTGTTGACTCATAAATGTCAGACGCTCGATGTTTTCCCGCGCAACGATCGCGCCAACATCTTTACTACAACTACACCGCAAATAATCTATTTTCGATCACCCCTATTCCGTCACCACAGAGGCGTTTATCGATTACAATTGTCTCCTATTTATAGCAAATCAGTTTGCCGATTTAAAATTAGAATGCACCGGTGCGTTCCGCGAATCTGTTGCGTTCATTTTCCTCCTTGGAGGAATGCGTTTCTGACGTCACCAACGCACCTCGACTATGCGGCCGTTTAAAATATCACCTATAGATACGCTTGCGAGTGCAGCTGTTGGCCTACTGCACTTAGCAACATAGTTCTCGTACAGCTATGAATGGACAATTTGAAAAGTATGCAGACGTTTATTGGTTGTCCGCGCGAAAAGGACCGTTACTTTATAACTCGATTCAATGGAATTGGCATTTGAGTATGACAATCGATATAAATTATCATTCAGATATTGTAATGGCGTTGGGAATATAATGAATTAGCGTCAGTGGAGTAATAACAGGAAAACATTTATATTGCGGTTGGTTTGTGTATTACGGACCGATATAATTTAATTCATTGAAGGTCACATTGTTTTGTTTTCAAGTTTAGGTGGTACATCGTATAAGTTTAAGTAATATTATATTATTATTTTGTCTTAATTACATTATTTAGATGTGATGCATGGTTCTCTTATAGTTCATTGCAGAGATTCAGTTGTTTTTTTTTTTAAATAAAAGCACAATTCGGAAAAAGCTAGGATTTATTCCAAAATGTAACTGATTATTATCTGTACCTACTTACATAATGGATTGATAAAGTGCATTGATGTCCAAAGAGTGTATCGATTTTAACTATCTCGCCTTTCGACTCTATTACATTTAAGCCATCTCGAAACCGGATCTACATTTCATAATACCGGAACAGGACTCACTTATGTTAGTATGGCAGGTTTTAAACCTTGTTTACGCTGGTTAATGTTATATCAGTGGGTATTTTATCCGAATCACACTGTCTATAACTACGTACAGTATTTGCCTTGACATACTCAGCCTATTGCTTTCCACTGCTTGACGTAGACATCCTCGGGGAATCGTCAACCAACCAGGTCATGAGAATCCATCAGATAACCGCCACCTTTTTGGTCGTCGGTCATGTAAAGCTATTTAAAAGAAAGGTTTCATCGTCACAATAATAATACATACGAGTACATACATAAATACACGCCTTTATCCAAGAAGGGGTAGGCAGAGGCGCCACCAGGACGCTCACATTTCACCTTGTATGTTCCGTCCCATGATGTGATAGGGGGCGAGCCTATCGCCATATCGGGCACAAATTCCTGATTCGGGCTGATAATGAATAGAAAAACCCAATATCACTTTGCCCGACCTGGGATTCGAACCCGAGACCTCAGCTTTGTAGTCGTACCGTAGTACAACTACGCCACCGAGGCAGTCAGTTACAATAATAATAATATCATACTAATCTTCTTTAGCCAGAAGAAGTCCATTGCTGGACATAGGCGTCCCCCAAGGTTTTGCTCAGCGACCTGTTGGAACCGGCCTGCAACCAGCGACCTCCTCCAACCTTTATTGTAGTCATCCTGCTTAAGGTCAAAAAGGTGTCCCTGAACAATACAGTACAAATACCATCATTATAATAATGATATACTACACTGAAAATAAGCGCTTTTCACTTAATTATCTTAGGCCGCTTGAAAAGCCCGGACAAAGGGCCAGTCGAAACTCACTTTACAATAGAAAACGCACAAACGGACTGACATGCCGTCAAACAATGGTGCCACCACGCCGCGACAATGGCCAGGAAGGAACATTACCGAACTGTGCTTAAGGTGCGCCGTAAACTAGCAAATGTCAAATAATTAGCCGCCATTTTGTTTTGCGCGTTGCGAGATGACCGGCTTTCGTATTTTTTTATTTCAATTTTATTTTATAATTATATGTAGAACAATGAATATTATGTTTTTAATAATTTGCATATTGTATGGATAGAAAAATATTCATAATATTTTAGTAATTTACATTTTTTACACATTTAATAAAAAAATGCCATACATTCAGGGTATATCCAGGTGGAAAACGAAGCCAGGTAGTAGTTTTAGTGACTGCACACACAATGCAACTAAAAATCACCCGGTATAATATTCTAATTGAATATACAGCATTTATTATTTTATAAAAACGTAGAAAACCACTACTTTTATGGGCGTCAAAGCTATATTCTAAGTCTTTCTATCTATCTATTCAGCCACAGGAAGACCACTGCTGAACATAGGCCTCCTCCGAGGAAATAATAAAAGGTATTCTAAATAACATACCTAAAATACAAAATAGTAATTGACGCAGGCAACGGCAAAGGAATCTGCTCGGAAATTAAAAGTGCTTATTTTATGGACCACTTGATCTCAGCGTATACATTTAGCAAAAGTATTTTCACATGTATTTAAAAAAAACTTTGAACATCATTAACTATTGGGTAAAAATATTAGCTGTATAATTATTTAAATTAACACCCAGCCGTTGTTTACTTTCAATACATCATTTTCCTATTACGAAAAACTGTTTGGTTACTCTAAAAATATATTATAATTGTTACCTACTATAACAATAGTAACAGGTCAATGTGGAGATCTGTGCGGAAGGCTTATACTCAACAGTGGACTTCGTGGCTGAAGAGAGAGAAACTATATAAGGATTCCTATAAGTGGCACAAGTAAGGTAAGAATTTCCGCCCTCCCAGCCGCCTCTGCAACTCCCGCAAGCCAATCAGTCAACATCAATAGTGGCACGCATTTTAATGACACCCAGCACATAAGCTCAGCTAGTCTCCGCAGCTTGTCTTTAACTGAAACTAAATTAATCAAGTAGTAAGATGAATAGAAAGAGTTTGAATTATTGAGTTAATTTCTTTCCGTAGCAAAGTGAACTGTTTAAGCTAACAACTAGGCTGTAAAACATGAAGCTTCGAGTTCAATTTAACGATGAGACGATCGAGTTCGTGTGATATTTTTATACACTTACACTCAGATTACAATCCGGATGCCCATGGGCTGAAAATCGACATTCTTGCGTTTGTCACTAGTATGAGGTTTCCACTTGTATGTGATTTTATAACCATATTCCTTTCTGGACAACCCTTTCGGGAGTGTCCATTTTCAATCGACCACGTTGGCCTAATTCGCTTTGGTACACTTCACATTGCAATTCTTATTTGAGATTTCAAAGGTGTAAAGTCTTCCCACAATGTTTTTAGCCGATGATTATGTAACTGATTTTGCAGAATTATTTGAGGCTTATACCATAAAATAAAATCATTTTTACGACTGGCTTTTTGGGTCACCTAAATCCTTTTGAGTAAAACTCTTTCTGCAAGCTGGCTTAATATGGGTCAGAAGATTTACATTTAGAATGCTAGTTGCAGAACTCAGGTATGAACGTTTTCTCACGATGTTTTCCTTCACCATTAAAGTAAGCATTAACCAATATTGCAGAATGATTCGGCTTATAATTTTACGGCCAAGCGTATACCCAATTAAGAACATAACATACATTCTGGGTACATCGGCGGTTTATTTAAAAACAGGATCTTATCGTTATTCAAATTGCTTTTTGAGATTATACATGTTTTTTAAGTACGCGCATTTACAAGTTGGTTTGGTATTCGAAATATTCGGACGCGTTAAGTCTCATACTTGAGCGGAATACTTATATTACCAAATGGTTGTTGTGGTTCGTTGAACTTTGTGCATCGCAGTTGTTTTTGTTTTAAATTTTTGTCGAGTTTGTGTTAGATCGATATTTTTGCAATCGGTGTGCGGTTTCGATATTTTAGTGCTAATTGGATTAGTTGATGAAGAATGTACAATTTTTATGTGACAGAATGGTATCAGCTCAGTCAATCTGGTCCCATTGTACTATAGTCTAAATTCTAAAATGACTAATTTCTAAAATGTAATGTCCAACGACTGACGAAGTTTTACTTCCACCTGTTTGTATTACTATTTTATTAATGCAGTACTAATGTGCATTTAGTAGCGTGGTGGCCTGTTGGTAACGGACGAGACGCGACTGCCAACATGTTCAGGGTGGTCGCGGGTTCAAATCCCAGGGCACACCATTGACTTTTCGGAATTATGTGTGTATTGTTAATCAACCACCACGCACTATTACGGTGACGGAAAACATCGTGAGGAAACCTGCATTCCGTGGTGATTTTAAATAATTTGTAAGGTATGTAAAGTCCGCCAACTCGCACTATGCCAGCGTCGTGGACTATACGGCCTAACCCCTCTCAATTGTATTTTCGATGGCACAGGAGGCCCGTGCCCTGCAGTTGGACGTATATGGGCTGATACAGATACAGAATGTTCATTTAATCCTGGTGTTACCCTGGTCGATGTCAGGTTCCCATTTCCTACATGATCTCTGCGACTTCGCTCGATCTTCAGCGTCCTCAGTTTTAAGACGAATTACTTTTATATCTCCCTTGACGATAAGTTAGTAGTTTTTGGGCAATCTCAAGGCCGATAAATTATTATATTTTTAAAATACGTAGACTTTACTATGCAGAAAAAATGTATTTAAGCGATTTTTGACCTCAAGGTTAAAATATTCACGAGTCTCATTTTGTATCGCTAATAATGTAATATATTTTCTTATATTATAACTAAATTGCGTAATAAATAAACAACTGTAAAAACCCGTAGCTGTATTAGATTTTTAAAGAAATCATATATGCTGCCGCCATAATATTTATGACATCTTCTTAATTAAGATAGTTCGTAAATTTGTTAGAGCGATATGATTTAGAAACCGAGCTTAGTCGAATTTTAAAAAAGCAAAAGGAAAAACATCTGATATCAAGTGTTGCAGACAACCGACGTTAACTTTTATGTTGTTCGGTTTCGATCAGTGAGTGACACTTTCACAATAAAATACTTATTTTTAATTTGTCTTTCTTCATTGATTCACATCGACTTCAGAGGAGGTTCTCAATTATTTGGGTTTTTTTCTTATGTATGTTCACCGATTACTCTGAGATTTATGATTCGATTTACGTAATCCTTCTTTAGTTGGATGCAAAATAACTGCCATTTGGTCCCATAAAAAATTGGTGAAGGCCTGATGAATATCTTTGGACTTGGTAGTTTTTTTCTATTATGATCTATGCTATAAAACAAAGCTTTTTCAATGCACACGTTCTTCTAAAATTATTTGATACCACTATCTTTACTCAATGAAAAATTAATAATTATTTACACAATTATGCAGCACACGACACACTGACCGCAAACTTCCCGTCCAAATTAAATGACTAATTTTATAGTCCAGCCTTTTGGTTAAAAAAAGGAAGCTACGTGAAAAGTTTTCCGGTAGTTTTGATTTTTTTACGCCGAAACTATTGATTCCACTAAAAAATTTGTTAAGACAAATTGTAGGAAATTGTCTTTAGCTTAATTTTGTATACAAATATTTTCCTCATAAAATGACTTTGAAAGGGGATATCTCAAAAATCCCGAAAAACTTTCTGTAAAACTGTGGTCTATTATTACATAACAAGAATTTAATTGCGGTTTTTTGATTTTGATGTATGCAGGATACTGTTTTAAAGTATTGTACATAATGCAAAATACTGTATTTTCCTTATAACTATATTAACAGCAAGCACGATAATGAACTCCGTTGAAATTAATAATCAATTCCTTTTTAAATAGCAAATAAGCGAAAAATGCGTAAGCAGTTGACTCGTTGGTAGGCGATAATAAAATACCCATTACTTTATCGTATGTTACGTTTTTTACAAGCAAGTTATTGGATGTGATGTCTGATAACCCGCAATAGGACAGCGATGGGAGAGTAAATAAATAAATAAATAAATACACCCAACAGTCACATACATAGTCTTGACCCCACACTAAGATCGAGTCTTGTGTCGTAGGTATCAGAAACTACGAGAGACTTTTCGGTCTTACAAACACCCAGACCCGAAACAAATACCTGTGGATCACACATATATTTGTTTCGGTGCGGGGATCAAACCCGCGGCCTCTCGTTTCACAGGCGGCGTCTAACCAACTGCGCCACGGAGGCTGTCGAGTAATTAGTTAGAAGAGGTTGACAATTATAGGCTGATTATGTACTATCAATCTATTCATCCCCAGGAAGTCCACTGCTGAACATAGGCCTCTCCCAAAGATCTCCATCTCGACCTGTTGAAAGCGGCCTGCATCCAGCGACATGTAGTACTAGATACGGTACTACTATATTATCATTGTTGTATAATTTATTATTGACTGCCTCGGTGGCGTAGTTGTATTACGGAACGGCTACAAAGCTGAGGTCTCGGGTTCGAGTCCCGGGTCGGGCAAAGTGGTATTGGATTTTTCTATTCATTATCAGCCCGGAGTCAGGAATTTGTGCCCGATATGGCGATAGGCTCGCCCCCTATCACATCATGGGACGGAACATACAAGGCGAAATGTGGGTGTCCTGGTGGCGCCTCTGCCTACCCCTTCGGGGATAAAGGCGTTGAGTTTATGTATGTATAATTTATTATTATTTTATTTATTGCGTACGGCTCTCTGTATTGACATACTTACATACATATATTGATTGGTGATGGAAACATATTATAATATCTGGCGACAGCAATTCCTTCACCAAAAAATTATAAAATCAAATTGAATGACATAGCCATTGGATGTAATTTAGTGTCGCTAATTAACATTTTTAAAGTATTTAAATTGTCTCGTAGTAGTATTGTAGCTTAATGTTATTAAGTGATAAGATGATTACCAATCTCTATACGAAGCCCTGCTTTAAAGCATTCAAAGGACTTTTTTCCGTTTACGCCTCTAGTACTTAAAACAACCACAATCAGTTAACCAAAGCTCTTTAACAGAAGGCTTAAAACACGCACGCTCATATCGACAAGGAAACCCATAATATGGTTCGTTATTATATTTGTAAATGTAACGTAAAAACATCCAATTAAGAATTAATGAGATTTTTTTATCTGCAACGTAGCCCGACGGAAGTTGATATGAGACCGCAACCTTCCTGCGTTATCGCCGGTTCGAATCCCGTGGGTAACTTTGGGGAAACACTGCTACGCCGATAATGGGATGGCGGGTCCTTCGCGAGTTTCCTTGTTTTACCGGATTGTAGAATTCTATTACACGGGCTTAGGTTACATGGAAAGGGAAAATGAATTTTCGGAACTATCGTGGGAGTGAACTGTGAATGATCACCCTAATATTACAAGGAATATTGCGGTGTGTTTTGTTAGGGGATCGAAAATAACATGTATTTTCTTTGCCGGACGGTGAATCCTGAAAGTCGTGTGATAATGAATTATAGGCTGTATAGTGTCTTCGGTCCCCTGTGTATATAGGAGTGTATGTTGGCTTTATTACATATCACATTGCCTAAACTGGCCAAATACTTAAGTCTTCTTTCGAAATCTATCTATCTATATCAGCCCATATACGTCCCACTGCAGGGCACGGGCCTACTCTATAATCGAGAGAATCGATTGAGAGTGGTTAGGCCATATAGTCTACCACGCTGGCCTAGTGCGGGTTCTTTCGAAATACTGTGGCAATTTAGCATATGGCATTGTTTCCTGAACGGATCCGCTTCTGATCCTTGACAACTGTTGGTTAAAAAGTCTTGAGGCAAGTTTAGTACGTCATCTTCGCTTCTTTAATTCAGGACGTAATACATCCAGAAATATGTTACCCATCATTTCAAGGATACAGATGTTATTATATTTTATTATTTCCCTATAATTATGTAATATCTGTGTCCATATACGTCCCACTGCAGGGCACTGACCTCCTCTAAAATCGAGAGTACGATTGAGAAGGGGTTAGGAATTAGGTCCTATAGTACACTACGCTGGCTTAGTGCGGGTAGGCGAACTTTACATACCATAGAAATTCATACAAATTGCTATCGTATGCAGGTTTCCTGACGATATTTTCCTTCACCGTTATGGTGCGTGGTGATTGACTATCAATACCCTGGGTATGCCCTGGGATTTGAACCCGCGACCACCATGAACTTGTTGGCAGTCACGTCTGGTCCGTTTACCAACAGGCCACCCCGCTCTACCAACAGGCCACCACGCACTACGCAAATATTTTCGTACTTCATTCATTCAAAAAGGTTTCACATATAAATATTCACCCGATCAAATCGCACACTTAATAATCGAATCCAAGACCTCACAATTCACACAGACAGCCACTAACCTAATAACGCGACAACACTCACCCCACCAAAACAAAACGAAATCTGTACAACACAAACAAACCAATTGATCGGAATTGATTTCCCCGGGTCAACGCACGGGCCTCACGTATCTATACTTAATAAATATTGCATGTTAACCATACTAAAGTCGTAAATAACAGTGAGGCAGGTCAGGGAGATGAAAATGAAACAACTTGCTCCAATAAAGGTTGGCCCTCGGAGCGTCTTGTGAGACTTTTTGCTTCGCGCCGATTGTTGCTCTGGGTTTATTTTAAGAAGTGTTATTATGTGGAGTGTATTGTTGGACTTTGGACCTATTTATATAATTGTAAAAAATTATATTAAATGTGTGAAATAAAATAGCAGAGAAATATTGTTGTTTTAGCGCAGAATTTTTCTAACCGAAAATGCCCGTTATAGTACATTACTTAGTAAATTCATGTCATTAAGATGGGTCGACACAATCGTGCCTTTAAACGATATAAAAGTATAATATTTATCACACAGCAAGTTGTCACTTAGCTGTACTCTACCAAAATCCCTGACAATTTTTTACCATCACAAAGACCGCTAGTACATCTACTCTCATCGGCAAAAAAAAATACGCAAGAGGTTAAACAACAGAGCAAAGCGCCGATAAATGTAACCCTTATTAATTTACATACGTAGTAGAAACTGCGCGTGATTCATAGCGCAGCGCTGTAGACGCATAGCGCAATTACCTACCTACATACAGTCTCAAACGGCTAATGTTAGTATAAACCGTCTTTGAAGTGTATT
This sequence comes from Deilephila elpenor, assembly GCA_949752805.1. NCBI lineage: Eukaryota > Metazoa > Arthropoda > Insecta > Lepidoptera > Sphingidae > Deilephila > Deilephila elpenor. The sequence goes on along the minus strand of OX457107.1, from coordinate 11,816,782 downwards.
TATAATTAAGAAAAAGAAGAAAAAGATACAACCAAAAGTCATACATGGTATTGTATGGTTTGCTACTGTACATGAGCGGCTGTGTCGCTTACCATCAGGCGGATGGCATGCTCGTCTCGCCATTCATGGCAATAAAACAATACATAGTCCTGAACCCACACTAAGATCTAGTCTTGTACCGTGGGAATCAGGAGCTACGGGAGACTTTAAGGTCTCTCCATATCCCAGGTCTGAAGCGAATATTTGTGGAACACGCAAACATTTGCTATGTGAGAATCGAACCTGCAGTCTTCCGTTTCACGGCCGGCTCTCCACCAACTACGCTGCGGAGGTTGCTTCTAAGAACATTCACACCTCATGGGACGTTTTTGGTTCCAAGATGTAATACAAGTGGCGAACCTATCGCCATTCGAGGCGCTAATTCTTGTCTGGGAAAATTATACTTTTCAGAGTGAAAAAAAATCACACTTGAGGAACATTAGACTTGGAAATCGAACCTGGCAATTTTTTTTTTTTTTTACCTGGCACGGCATAGTGACTGCATTGCACCTGATGGTAAGTGCTAATGCCGTCCAGATAGAGTATCGAATGGTATCAAACGGTAGTCTCATACCATTCGATACAATCATGCCGGCCCGCTGAGATGCCTCTTCACGCTACGGCGGAAGGACCCAGGATTATAGGAAGGAGGGAACACGTGCGATGGCAAACCGTTCCACAGCTTGACTGTACGGCAGAAAAAATAATTAGAGAACCTTTTGGTTCGCGCCGAAATGGATTGAACAGTCAAGCTATGGCTCCGCAAGCCAGCACGCGTGGTTCTGTTAAGGAAAGGAGAGGAGGGGATTAAATTGAACAATTCCTCAGAGCATTCGCCATGATACAGACGGTAGAACACGCTTAGAGAGGCGACATTCCTCCGTAACTGTAGCGACTCTAAGTTGCCCGTAATGTCTGCATCATTCACAAAGCGGATGGCCCGCCGCTGCAATCCATCCAAGGCATCGAGTAAGTACTGTGCGGATCCATCCCAGAGGTGCGAACAGTATTCCATACCCGGCCGAACCTGCGCTTTATACAAGCGGTAGAGTTGACCGGGCGCGAAAAACCGACGCACCTTGTTCAGGACCCCAACCCTGCGAGAAGTGGCAGATATTACGCCCTCGATGTGATTCCTTGGATTAAGATCACAACGGATATCCACACCAAGGATACTCAGGTCATTCCGCATTGAGAGGGGAATACCCTGAAGAATGGGGAGGGGAGAGAACGGGGATTTTTTGCACGTGAACGCACACACCTGGGTTTTCCTGGCATTGAACTCAACCATATTCCTGGAGCCCCATGTAGAAATGAGATCCAAGGATCGATTGAGCTCAATGACAAGATCCTCGCGCCCACTCACAGTGTCGACCCGGCAACCTGGGGACCCATGGCAGTATCGCCCATGAACCGTGCTGTCATCTGCATAGCAATGAATGTTGCCAAGTGACAACATATCATTGATATGCAGAATAAACAGGGTGGGCGACAGCACCGAGCCCTGCGGAACTCCGGCATTTACCGACATGAGCGCCGAAGCGTGTCCGTCAACGACAACACGCATTCTACGCCCATGCAGAAAGCCAGAAATCCACGAACACAAGTTGCCGGGCAGACCGTATGCCGGAAGCTTGGATAGGAGACCACGGTGCCAGACCCTATCAAACGCCTTGGCTATGTCGAGGCTCACAGCAAGAGCCTCGCCACGCCGGTCTATCGCCTCACCCCAGCGATGCAGGACAAACGCCAGAAGATCACCCGTTGATCGGTTGTGACGGAATCCGTACTGTCTGTCACTGATCAACGAGTGATCCTCCAGGTAGCGGACCAATTGAGCGTTTATGATCCGCTCCATGACCTTACACATCACTGAGGTGATAGCGATAGGGCGATAATTGGTAGGGTCTGACCGATCACCCTTTTTGGGGATCGGTTGCACATTGGCCTCCCTCCAAGATTCCGGCACAACACCTGTGCGGTAGGACACTCGGTAGAGGCGTGTCAGTGCAGGAGACAACTCCGCTGCGCAACTCCTTAAAACCACCGCCGGTATTCCATCCGGACCACTGGCTTTCCGCACATCGAGAGACCGTAGCTCACGCCGCACATCACACTGCCTGATGCGAATATCCGCCATTGAGGATCCGCAATCAGGCAGCACCGGCGGGGGGCGGGAACCACAGTCCTCGAGGCGGGAATTAGCCGCAAAGAGATTTGCCAGTAAGGCGGCTTTCTCTTGCGGCTTGTGGGCCAGCGAACCTTCCGGGTACCTCAGCGGTGGCAGTGCTGGACGGCAGAAGTTAGACTGGACGGCCCTGGCCAAACTCCAATAAGCACGACTGCTAGTTGGGTGATTGGCCAACGCACGCCCAATCCTGCAAACGCGCTGGGCATCCGCTCTAACGTAGGCCTTCTTGCAGGCCTTGGCGGCTCGATTATAGGCTTCCTTGAGGGAACTGATATTAGGATCCTTGTTAGCGCGACCCCTGATCCAAGCGCGATACGCCGCCTGTTTGTCACCGACAGCATCGGCGCATGCCCGATTGAACCAGGAGCGTCCACGGCCCTTACTGGCGATCTCAGAGGAAGGAATATAATATTCCATTCCTAGTCTGATTTCGTCAGCAATAGCGTTGGCACTCGCAGAAGGATCTTTTCCCTCAAAGCAGCGCTGCCGCCAAGGGATAGATGCGAAATATTCCCGCATACCATCCCAATCCGCCGACGAGTAATGCCAGACCCTTCGCTTAACCTGCACGGGACGTGGAGGAGAAGCGAACGGTACCGACGACCGAACCAGGCAGTGATCGGAAGTGCCCAGAGGAGCACTAACGGTCACACTATACCCGGCCGGGTGACTCGCCAGCAGAAGGTCCAGCAGAGAAGGCGCATGACTCGCCACATCCGGGATCCTGGTGGGCTGGTTCACCAGTTGTGACAAGTCATGTGTCAGAGCGAATGCATGGGCAGCTCTGCCAGCATGATCGGTCTTGGAGGAGCCCAACCACAACTCATGATGTGCATTGAAATCCCCCAAGACCACCATTTCCGCTGACGGGAACTGCACCTGCGCGTCATCTGCCGCCTGGCTAAGGTACCTGAACAGCCGAGACGTCTCATCGTCCCCGTTGTGTGACCTGTAGAGGCACACGTAGATGCGGCTCAGAGAACCAAGATCCACGTGCACCCACAGTGCGGAGAAGGAGGGGTGCTCCATACAGCGCAGACGGCGACAGCAGACGTCCGACCGAACATACAAGCATACCCCGGCTTTTGGCTTGAAGTTTCCTTCAAGCGAATAACCGGGGTACATCAGGTAAGAATTGTCGGCCGGACAACGAATCTGCGTCTCCGTCAAGAAGAGCAAAGCAGGCCGGGCCGTCTCAAGATGGTGGTGGACGGCATTAATGTTTGTATGGAGTCCGCGGATGTTGGCGAACTCCATAGTGAACGCGGTGGTGGGGTTATACACCGCTGAAGGACCTGCTTTCTTTTTGTGCACTGTCATGAAGGTAAGGGTTGGGTTCGGTGAAAAGGCATCGAGAAGCCTGTATCAGGGCACTAAGAAGGCCGAACGGGTACAGGGACAAGGGAGTTGGCAGGAGGAGAATTGATCCGCCGGACGGAAGGGCCCCCGTACCCTCCCGGGATGGGCCGCCGGGACCCCACATCCGGTCACCAACCGGCACGACGGACCCACCCAAGATTATGCGCGGCATGGTGAGGCAGCCTCTCGTAGTGGTTAGCTACGATTGGGAATTCTCAGTTCATCGCCCCAAAATACTGTTATTAAACAAATAAAGTTATTTTGAGGTATTATTTCATTGTAAAATAATTGAAATTACTAGCCCGGAGCAAATTCGCCTCGATAAAATTGTTTTCATATCTGTAAATATGTTCACTCTTTCACGTCATTCGCACTGCTATCCATTGGTATTTTTAACAACAAACATTTATTTTTCATTGTTACCTCGTATTCTATATTGTTATTCCTATAGACTAATTTTCGGCCTCTTAAAATGACAAGGGAAGGAAAAAGACGGCAATAGGAAAGCCATGTTGGAGCTTAGGCAATCTCACTTACCGAACGACATATGACATCGAAACCGTAGATTTACGTAAGGTAAATATATTGTGTCTCCACTTCACAATATTCTTTATTCAAATAGTCTTTTACAAGATCTTTTGAATCGTTAATTTCTGCTGCCACCGCTTCGGAACGCGTTGTAACTGTGAAGAAGAAACGGCGCAATAAACTCCCTCGGCAACACGAACTGTCTTCTTTTTTTGCTTTTCTTTTCTTTGTTCTTTCTATAAGGCCAATTTAAATTACAATTTTTGATTTATCTATACTTTTCCACCACTGGGGTTTTCCACGGCACCCATTTCTCATGGATAGTCCACATTCGACCACATCCTTTGTATGGGCGTTGTTAGATAGTATGACTATTATCAAATGTAGGTTAAAACTATTTGAAGCTACGATATTTATAGTAATCCAGATATTTTTGGAGTAGTGTGGAGGAGGTTTAAGATTTTATACTGACTTTCTTATGAGACACCTTGATTACAAGAGGGATATAACAATTCCACTCAATTGGGCTAGCCTCTTCCAAAGAGAAAATATGTGCAAACTCAAAGTGAAATTCGACACATTTGTCATACATACATACGCCTTTATCCCAGAAGGGGTAGGCAGAGCCGTCACCAGGACATCCACATTTCGTCTTGTATGTTCCGTCCTATGTAGTGATAGGGGGCGAGCCTAACGCCATATCGGGCACAAATCCGGGCTGATAATGAATAGAAAAACCCAATATCACTTCTGACACTTTGAAAGTTTTTCCAGCATAATGTAGGGCGATCAATATTCGAGTCAATAACATTAACCCACCACCAGGTAAAGGGTCTGCGGCAATCCCAATGTTAGTGTGATGAAGAAACATTTATCAAGTCTGGTTGTTAGCGAGACTGAAAAGCCTCTCGTACTTTTTGATAGAGACGAGGTAAGATTGTAGGTTTACAACCGTTACGTGTATTTGTTTATTCCAAATAAATGTGTAATTTGAAACCCTATTACTTCATTCAAATACCCACTAGTTCATTTAATGTTTATACGAGCTACGCGAGAAAATCAGTTTCTCAGAATCATAAAAGAACATCAATAACCAATCATCGGTATTCATATCTGGTTCAGCGTAGGTAGAGTTAATTTAATTATGCAACGTCTCGTGAGCTTTCAAGTTAGCTGTGAGTTTACCGCATCTCAATAAGTTAATTGCTTTAAACTAAACTACATTATGAGTTAACATTTAAGAAAGTGTGGGTTGATAATAAAGCAGTAAAATATTTAAGAATAAAACGATTATTAGTGGCAGTAACTTTATCAAAATATTTTTAAATATTTTACCGGACATATCAATAAAATGAGATGATGGTTATCTTTAAAAAAATGTAAATAAATTGTCTAGTCATTTTGGTTATATGAGAAACGTTTATTTACTCAGTTCTACTTCTATTACGACCTCTTCAATACCTATTGCTCTACTCTACTGCTTCCAGCGTGTTTTTTTTTTTTTTTATTGAAGAATAAGCGCCCTGTTTCATGATAAAACAATTAAGTACTAAGTTTTCTTTCTAAAAAAACAATAAACTTGTTAAAGTTAAAGTTTATTATTTCGAAATGACAACCCTAATTTAACTATGTTTTTTGCTGCTGTTGGCAGTGTCTTATTTCGTACATTCCAAGTTATTGTAAAATCGTCACACGACACTAGTAATATAACAAAATCTCTAGTTTCATCAAATTCTTTCGTTATGTTTTTTAATGAATTGCACTATTATCACTTATTTATAATAAAGCGACATCGAAATCTAAACTTTATTTTTATTGAAGCTAGATATTTTACATCAATAAAATGTCGATTTTATGACGTTTTGGTATTAAATGGAAATTGGATAGTAACATAAGTTTTGCGAATATATATAATTAATACGAATCACATAATTTGTGACTTACGATAACTTATCATAACTTTTAGTTTTCATTAATTTATCAAGCAATGTGAAAGACATCCTCCGTGGCGCACTTGGTTAGATGCCGGCTGTGAAACGAGAGGCCGCGGGTTCGATCCCCATACCGAGAGACATATTTGTGCGGCCCACAAATATTTCTTTCGGGTCTGGATCTTAATGTGGGCTCAAATATGTGACTGTTGAGTGTATTTATTTAATGGTTTATTGATATTTTCAAGTCTCAATTTCTTTCGATTTTTTACAATGCCTAAAAAGCGTAATTGACTGCCCCTTGGTGACACAGGCGTTATATGAATGCATGTAGGTAGGAATAATTATGTCTGCCCCAAACAAAACATCTCAATGGTCCGCACATGTTTTAAGTCCATACCTAAACCACAATTAATTTACTAAAGGGTTTTATCCTTATAGTTTTTAGGTCATTTTCCTACATTGTATTGAATCTATTAATATCACATAGTTATTTCCTCATGGCGCGTAACGTAACTCATTGCGTCCGCCGTTAAATAGTGAAATCCTTGAATTAACTTATGCTAATATAAAGTACATTGTTGTCAAACTTCTTGGAATTATTCATTTTATTTAGCAAACGAACAGTTGCTACGTGTTGTGACGACATTGATGTAAATGAGGTCGCTAGTTCATTAATGACAGTATATGATCATATCAATTATTTTCATGCATTAATTTGACGTGTCGTTCATCACTTAATGATCCACAGGTATTTGTTTCTGGTCTGGGTATTTGTGAGACCGAAAAGTCTCTCGTAGTTTCTGATACCCATGACACAAGACCCGATCTTAGTGTGGAGTCAGGACTATGTATGTATGTATGTGACTGTTGGGTGTATTATTTATTATTATATTATTTATTTATATGACTGCACTGAAGTTAGTTTACGTCTACCGTACCACCGTATCAGCCCATATACGTCCCACTGCGGGGTACGGGCCTCCTCTACAATCGATAGCATAGTATAGCGGTTAGGCCCTTTAGTCCACCAGTCAACACGCTGGTCTAGTGTTAGCAGTTGCAGGTCTGTTTCTACGGTAATAACTAAATAGTAAGTCCAATGTTTCCGCCAAATTGTAGATTGTCTTATGACTGACTATCTGTGACTTTTAGGAATGGACGTCCGATGTACAGTTGTAGTCTATAAAATATTTTCAACACACATATTTAATATATTGTACAAACTGTTTATTTTTTCATAAACACGAAATTTATTAATCCAATCCATCAAGTCAGGTCGATTTGTCGCCAGATTACTATCGATGTATTTTTACCTCAACACAACACGTAATTTTGACACCTGGCAACACTGAGTAATTGCGTGGCGTACTCGCACAAGATGGCGGCCGCGTCTGGAGGTCAAGGGGACTGGTTCTCGTCCCTTTGTTCTGTTTTTGCGTTGTACCCTGACCTACCTTTGTGATTTATTGAAGCTAGGGAGCCACTTTTCAATAGCTATTCAATTTACAGTTGCCACGCTATAAATCCGATCATTTACTCATATGATATGCAATAAGCAAGGGTCCCGTTCAGGTTAAATTGTTTCGTAAGTATCTTTGTGTAGTGGCCTTCGCTGGTACAAAAGATTGTTGGTAGAGGAGTTCGTTGTTTTGGTCTTTAATGGGAAGCTTTGAAGGTATCTTTGAAGATGGTAACACTAAATTGATCAGAATCAGAAAGAAGAAATCTTTAACGCAGGTAACACTGAATTAATTAAATGGGTCGACACAAAAATGTATTTATTATAATATGTTGCGGAAAAAAAAACTTATAGCTGACGAACGCCTAGAACTGATCTAAGTCTATCACTAAGTCTTATTAGCTGTTCCCCATAACTCTATAATACTATTTCATGAAAACAATTTCTAAAGAGAAGAGAGAGAAAAGCTATCCCTAGAAATCTTACTTAGAACTGGACCATTCACAACAAAGTTTCGATGAATAGTCGCTTAAATAAATAATAAATACACCCCACAGTCACATACGTCGTCCTGACCCACATTAAGATCAATTAAGTCTTGTTGGGTATCAAACACTACGAGAGACTTTTCGGTTTCTCAATCTCCCAGACTCCAAATAAATAATTGTGAGCCTCACAAACATTTGTCTCGGTGCCTGGATCGAACCCGCGGCCTCTCGTTTCACAGCCGGCGTCTAACCTACTGCGCCAAGTAGACGATCATTATTAAAAATATTTCAACATAATATAATCATAAAATTACTATTATTTAATATTTATTAACTGAGTAGATTAATTGAGACATGTACTTTCCAATTAAAAGTAATTTAGCCAAAACACGAACTTCGCACCAACACCCCCAAATGATCCTTGGATCAGCGCATGATTCGCAGTGGACTTCATGTCACTGATTTTGTTCATATAGCGTATTGTATATAATAATGAAGACCATTGATTCAGCGGAAAGACATTGAAAAATACGATAACTAACTCCGTCAGAAATATTTATTTATTTATCTCAAAACCGAGAACAAGCCCACAACCTCTCACGCCCATCTTCCCTCCTCGCCACGATTGTCAAGTCTACAAAAGAAAATAATATATGCTCGTACACGGTACGGGTTCCCTATTTCTAGCCGGGTTCGAGTCCCGCGGGACGCATCGGATTTCATCAGCCCGCAGCAACAGGCAATGTGTGGAAATTGATTGTAAATTGTTATCCGACCTACTGTGGCGAGTAGTTTTCCTTTCGTTTATAAGATGATTTCATACGAATTTTAATTTATATACTTTATACTGTAATTTATCAGCCCACATACATCCCACTACAGAGCACGGGCCTCCTCTACAATCGAGAGTACGATTGAGAGAGCCATATTTTTTTGTGTATGTATATAATATTGTTTTAATAGTATATTGTATTGGGGTTATTGGAATGAGAGATTTAGTCTTGGAACAAACAGAGCTGATTCAAATAGAATTGAACCCCTGAGCTGTATATTATACCGTACTTACACCCAGTATCTTAAATAACAACGTCAGGAACTCCATTCATGGCGAGACGAGCATGCCATTCGCCTGATAAGCGGTATGACCTCTAATGGACTGTAGCAAAACCAAACATACCATGAATTACAAAGCAATGCTTGGCATTCCACTATGCTTGCCATCCTGAGACATAAGGTGTTATGTCTCATTATGTCCAGTAGTTACTCTGGCTACAATGTCCTTCAAACTGGAACACAACAGTGCATTTACACTGCTGTTTGGCGGGAGGAATAGACATTGCGGTGGTTCCTACCCAGGCGGCCTCTCACATATGAGAGATCTACCATCACAAGTATCTTTAGCCAAAACGCAAACTTTAACCATAGTAATGTTACATTACAGTCGTCTAAGAAACTCGCAGTACAAAACCTCCAACTAGTGCGTTGCTTACAAGCCTATAAAAGTCACTTTATACCCGTTCGAATAACCCAATGCCCTAGTCTGAGAAAAACCTCGATAAATTTGGCTCAACGTCACTCCGACGCAGTAATAGGCGAGGCATAATTTATGTTCTGTCTTAGAAAATACGTTGTAGGTATTGAAGGAATATATGCCGCGTCTTCGGTCAGTTGTTATTGTATGTAGCTTGTAAAGTTGTGAAAATATTCCTTCGAGGATCTTAGTATTTTAAAGATTTCACTTGTGATCTCCAACCCGACGTACGTAACGGGAAGAATATACGGACGAAATACAGTCACAGCGAGTCTTTATTATGTTTTCGTCGAGTGCAAAGACAAGTTCTGTTACTATATTTTTTCATGATGCACAGTAGGGGTCTTGGCAATATAGCCATCGTAACGTATTAGAAAATCAGTTGCTATAAGTTCGTTTTTTGTGACAGTGGTACCCCATACGAGCGGAGCTATTTTAGTTTTAAAGAACAACATGAAGGCTCTACCACTTAAAAAAATAACAAAACATTGCCAATAACCTACACAGCCCATAATTACGTGAGACGCGACAGTCAAAACCTAGCTCACAGTTACGTGACTAGCCATTCGTACAACTAAAATAAACAAAATCAACATTAAAGTGTAGTAAATATCTCACGCACGCGCTATGTCAACACGAGATAACTGGAGGCTGTGACACGCCGGTGACGTCACGGCTGATAACGCAAGGGACTCATCACAGTGACGTCGCGATAACCAGACCTCGTACGCGCCGTTATCATGGGGTGCTCATTGATTTCTCACTCATTGATGATGCCAGTTCATTCATGTTCTGTCGTTCAATTAGATTGCATAGTCAATGACGGAATGTAGACTGGCAGATGAACGTCTCCTAAAAGGGTCGATGTAAGGCAGGGTTGTCAAATTATAAGCGAAACGATTACGCGTCATGGCTGAAAATTAATCACATTTCGATGCCATATAAGTCTGGTAATAACAAATATTATATCAGCCCATATTATATGTTCCCCTACCTACCTTATACTCAATGGCTGAGAGGGGTTTAGAACTTAATGGTCTTGATTCACATACCTTTGCAATTTAAGTGGAATCTCTTAATTACATAGATCTCCTAACGATATTTTCCTTTCCCCAGTATGTAAGAAACAGACATGACTTCGAAAGAGACACAGGTCAGAAAGATGGACTTAAGTTTTTAAGGTTTGCTCAAGTGTAGATGTGTATGGGCTGGCTATTATTTTATTCAAGCAGAAATTCTTAACCCACATGTGTCACAAAAGTACTGAACACAATTTGTGCATTACTTTAATACTAATATTTATATCATTTTGCACATAAGGAAGTCTTTTTGGAAAGGTCGCAGTCTTTAATCACTTGATAAAAATGTTTTTTTTACGCGGAAGAACAAGAGGAAAACGCAAAAACCACTAGTACTGAATAGGTTTCCAGGCAAGATAACATGCAAATAGATTCCTTTGAACTTCAATGTACTATTACTATTTTATTAAGGACTAGCAGAGAAGTAATAGCCGCCACACACGTTTGCGTTTGCGCAAACGTGAGTTTGCACCAGTCGCGAATCGAAAATTTCAACGATACTTGCGCAGTTATTCAGTGGCGGCGTAAGGTAGGTTGGCACCCTGGGCGGTTTCGTATTGAGCACCCCTACCTAAAATATGACACCAAATAGTAAATACTATACATGCTTACTCCGGACTTTTCGTGCTCGTATAAGATCAGACTTTTTTGTTTTTTTTTGTAGGCGAAAAAAAAAAAAAAAAGGTACTCCTTCTTTATAGGCGGTGGCGAGCAGGATCGTTTCGCCCACGATCGTGGTCCACACTCTTCGTTTGTTGTCGGTTGTCGGGTTGTGTCGTTGTCACCCCTTGGTGCTTGGTACCCGGGGCGGACCGCCCCCATCGCCCCCCCTTTACGCCGCCACTGCAGTTATTTGCATTCACACGTTCCAGTATACTGGTGCGAACTCAGACTGAAACTATGTGAGGCAATATCGGGATTTTAAAATATTAACTTCAAAATTGGATTTTTTTCTCCTTATCTACTGAAGATCCACTGAACGTAGATTAATAATTACCAATAATAAATACTTAGTATTTTTATGTTTTAATTAATTAGGAGGAAAATTGTTATAAAGTTAGTAATTTCAAATAAAGTATATCGCGTATACGAAGTTGCGGGCAAAATCTAGTATCTATATAAATTCCAATACAACGCATTTACAAAGAACATTAACTGTAATAGAATAAAGTGATGGTCAAAGAGGCCCAAAATATGACACATTGTAAAAGGGGCAATTTAGAACCTGTGAGAGCTCTGTATGCTGCCTACGCGTGCCGGACGCCCAGCTCATTGTACACAACACAATGATTTGATAATCCTTCATAGTTTCCTTGGAAACCAGGCATTTTATAAATCCGTCGTTCATTTAACCAACACCTGTAATAAGCCCACATTCAGATTGACCCAAAAATAGGACCTAATGTATAAATGTGTCAAGTAAGATCTTGTGAAAGCATTGTGTGTCGATTGTGTGGATGCGCCCACGTGTGTCGTACGCCCACGGGCTGCAGGGCGGACGCTACTCTTTGTGTACAACACAATGGGATATTTTCGCTTACCCTGTTTCCCTACAATAACGGTATTTTTGTAATAGGGAATTTCTGGAGCGGTGTTTTTTTAGGTTCCGTTTCTGAAATTTGTTCGCGTTTGATAAGGTTTTTCCTCTTGGCCGCTATTTTATTGTTTAAATAACGAGTTGTTTGTGTGATGTAGGAACCAAATATCATAATTACCTGTAATTTTCCAAAAATGTCTGCACTAATGTTCATCAATGTACCCCGGCGGATCCGAATTATTTATTTCATATATTTTTTAATCAATATCCATAAACGGTAGCGTTCTACCCACAATACAATCAATTGGCCATTTATCTCTAAATTAAATGAAAAAAGAAGTCTATGCTAGCAGGGCTTCCAGGACGGGATGGCAGGCGAGGGCGGGTGACGTCACATCGGCTGTCCCACTGGCCCACTGGCTTGCTCTAAATAGGGACACCCAACTGTCCCGGTTAGCCGCTTATGTGATGTTATTTAATGCGATTGTGCACCGCGCACAGCTTAGCTTTTATAGAAACAGTTTTATATCTATCTATCCATCTCTCTGTGTGTATAATACTAATATGTGAAGGAAATTCCTTTTTACCCATTTTTATAAAAAATTGCGCGGACCGAAGGGCATGAAATTTGACACAGTTGAAGATTATATGGAGAAGAAGAGCAGAAACTTTATATTAAATTAAAATAAAAAGAAAGAAGCAGAGAAAAATGCTCAATCGAAGCTTCTTGCTCGAGTATACGCGTTTTCATTACAATTTTTCTTTGTCTGTAATAAAATTGCATTTTTTAAGTGAATCTTTTTAGGTGGGTTACGGAAGAAATTCTAATTATTCTAATTAAGTTGTTTTAAACAATCATAAACTAATTAATAATTTTTGTAACTTGGGTGCAGTATCGGAGTATTTTTCGTAATTGCCATGTTTAGTCAAATGAAGTCCACTACTGCGCAAAGCCTTTTAAAGAATTTGCAATTTTTCAGCGCTGCGTGTGTTATTATTTAACATTTTTCCACGACTTGTACGGTAACTGCAATTCGGATAAATACGAATATACATTAAGAATATTCTACCTCCAGCCGAAAAAGTTTTAGAATTCGAAAACGGAACCTTTCTCGTAGTATCTGATAAACGGATCTTATTGTGGAATCCGAATTATGAATTCATTGGTTTATTCAATTAATACATACATACCTAAACTGACACCTTTTGCCCAGAAGAGGTTGGCAGAAGCGCCACCAGGACACCCGCATTTCGCCTTGTATGTTCCGTCCCATGATGTGATAGGGGGCGAGCCTATCGCCATATCGGGCACAAATTCCTGACTCCGGGCTGATAATGAATAGAAAAAAGTTCAATTAATAATACTATAAAAATAAGTTTGAAGCAAACAAATATTTTTCTAATGCAATAAAGTCCTTGCGAGGACTTCAATGAATAAATACGTTATAAAAATAAAATGTATTCATTGATATAAATAGATTGACTGAGATTTATGGCGCCAACTCGGAATGTCGTTGATGTGTAAATACTATTCGACTGATATTTTTTCCTCAGTAGTATTCATTTATTAAATACCGTAGTATTATCGTATACGACGCAAATAGAAAAAAAATCCTTAAGCTTATCGTATGTTATTACTTCTCAGAATTTGATCTCTATTAGCAACATTATTGAATGGTGTAATAATACAGCATGTTTTCTTTATAAATCATCGGGCTTGATTCCTCGCTAGGAACGTTGATTTTTCAAAATTCCATGTAGGTATACAATTTTAGTATTCATCAAAATCTGGCTTCTGACTCCTTGCGTATTTTTCGATATTCCTCATAGTTTCAGATTTGGCCCACTTGATAAATTCATTACTGTACATACATACATAATTCACGCCTTTTTCCCAGTAGGGGTAGACAGTTGTTACCAGGACACCCACGTTTCGCCTTGTGCGTTCCTTCCCATGATGTGGTAGGGGGCGAGCATATCGCCATATCGGGCACAAATTCCTAACTCCAGACTGATAATTAATAGAAAAATCCAATACCGAAAAATTCAATGCCACTTTGCCCGACCCGGGATTCGAACCCGAGACCTCAGCGCTGTAATCCGTAGTACAACTGCGCCACCTAGGCAGTCGTTCATTAAAATATTAACTCACATCCGTATCTTCAAAAGTGGTACCTATGCGGAGGTACATTTGATACATACCCGGCTTTTATATCCATAACAAGATGTTCTTAGAAATATATTCTATAATTACTTGTATTCAAACTTATGCGTTACTTATATTATCAATGTTTGATCATCTATATCACTTCTCAATTCAAAACTATTTCTTGCGCCAGTTATTTCGCAACACGTGGGTATATAACGTATTTATGTAAAGCTGATAAGGGGCCGGCCTTGGTTATTCGCTTATCTGCCAATTTTTAGACTAATATTCCGCTGCGGGGTACCGCGTACCTTGTGGCACAATGTATCGAGATAATTTCATCGCAACGTATACAGCCCAATTTATTTAACAGTTATATGGGTAGAACGGTTTTATATTGGTCAATCACGAGAATATTTACTGGTGGGCACCGGCCTTAATGTTGGAGTGAGTTGCCATGCTGTTTATGGCGGGGTGTTGATAGCAAACTAATATACTACATACATAAACCTGTACCCTCAAAGAGGTAGGTAAGGATGTCAACTTTGCTACTTACACTGCGAGCTTTGTTTCTGTGACAAAATATTTCTATGCATACATATGTATCGATATATTGTGAGACCGAAAAGTCTCTCGTAGTTCCTGATACCCACGACACAAGACTCGATCTTAGTGGGGGTCAGAACTATGTATGTGACCGTTGGGTGTATTTATTTATTTATTTATTTATCTGTACATGGAAAAGAAATCAGAAAAACTAATATGGTGGTATTGTATTAACGTAATAGAATCCAAAACAATGATTTTAGAATTTTTGTCTGTTTGTCTGTGCGTTTGTGCACGTTAATCTCAGAAACGGCTGAACCAATTTCGCTTACATTTGGTATGGAGGTAACTGACACCCTTGATTAGCACATAGGCTACTTTTTATCCTGAAAAATGTAGAATCTTCCCGTAGGATGAGCAAGTAATTCATGATGGGACAGGATTACATCCCTTAAGTGAGGCTGAGACAGGAGACGGTGGGATATAACGGGACGGGACGGGAAAGCAGTATAGAGGAAGGCATTCAACTTAAATATAAATAAAACAGTTCGGGAAATATGTTGCTGCTGTGGACTGGACTCAAGAAGTATCTGCAGAGACGGGCCAGCCCCTAGTATGGCATATATATTATAAAAGAATTGCCATCGCCACGCCAGCCACGAACACCAGTCCCGGGCAAGTTATATGTTATTTTCCAGAAACACAACGTAGAAAAGTGAGTATCGACTATCGAAAGTGACTATCGCTGGCCCAACGAGGCCAGTTTAATATTAAACAAAGAATAGGGAATGGATAGAAATTTAAGTTCACTTCCCTCCATAACGCACATAATTGTTAAATGCACAGATAATTCCCAAAGTTAATATTAAGTTCACAGTAGAATAAGGAACGGTGACATAAGTCCGCGCCATCTATACTTTGGACACAGTATCATTGCAAGAAAATGATTGTCGGAGTAATGAGAGAATTCGGTCAATGCTTTTGTTTACGTCAGTCATTAATGATCCGTGTTTGCACTAAGATGTTTGTGTTTATGAACGAAACTAAACATCTAGTCGTGGTATTTTTATCAATTTCTTGAGTTATGAGCAAAATTATAATTATTGACAATTATAATTCACTTTAAAAAATAAAATATAATATAATAAATTTTAGAAAATATGTACTTTATTTTATTTTATGATTTTAGAAATGAGTTGGAAGTCGAGATAGAAAGATTAGAAGTTGAGAATTAGAGTAATTTGCTACTGGTAAGTTTATACAAAAGCTAATACTCATTCAATTTATTTCACCGTATAAGTTTTAATAAAGTCACGTATTGGTTTCAGTTCTATAATTAAACAAATAAAATCTATCAACAAAAAATATCCAAACCGCTCACACAACCGCTACCGCTTATAACTCACACATAACGGTACACATGGCAACATAATTTAACATATTATAATTTAACACATTAATAGTAACACGATAACGTAATGTCTGTCTGAATGCATTATTTGCATCGACCGGTCGCGAATGTTGCTTCATTATAAATACATATTTAGTCACGTGATATAGATACTACTAGACTTAAGTATATTTGTCCATGCGAATACTTTTCTTAGAAGTCTTACTGGTGGTAAGTCTCTCAAATGTGAGAGGCCGCCTGGGTAGGCACCACCGCAATGTTTATTTCTCCCGCCAAACAGCTGTGTAAATGCACTGTTGTGTTCCGGTTTGAAGGACATTGTAGCCAGAGCAACTACTGGATGAATGAGACTTAACACCTTTTGTCTCAGGATGGCAAGCGCAGTGGAATGCCAAGCATTGCTTTGTTATTAATGGTGTTGTTTGCTTTTGCCAGTGTGCATCAGCGGTGGTATCCCTTACCATCAGGCGAATGGCATGCTTGTCTCGCCATTCATCGCAATAAAAAAAAGTCTCGGACTTTTAGTTGCAGGGCATGGGCCTCTATGATTGAGATGGCTTAGAACATAGTGCTCTCTTCTGGTTTAATATGGGATAGCAAACTTAACATGCAATATACTTGTTTGTAAAGATGTATGTGCAGTTACCTAAAATATTTTCTTTACCGTTAAAGTGCTATAAACGACTAATAACACACTTCGTAAAGTCAGTGGCGTGTGCCCAAGGTTTCGAACCCGCGATTCCCGTCTTGACATTACAACTCCCGTGCGTTACCTTACCAGCAATCATCACACACGGAAAATACGATTAAGGAAAATATTTTCTACAAAAAAGATTATAAGTTAGTACTTAGTATGCAATTCATATTTATGGAATTGAATCTATACCCTGAAATGGAATCAGAGATCAAAAATGTAAACAGAAGGGTTACCACTACAATAAAAATAAATTGCCATGGTAGTTTGTCGACAACCGTTAAAATGATAGGTTAGAATTATTCTCACCTGTTATATAAGTATAAAACATAGCCGAATTAAAATTCTTTGGTATAATATTTACATAAAATACAATTTCAATTTTTTTTAAAATGATGTGATAAAAATGGTACGAAATTATGTTATGCTGCTGGCAATAAATAGAAATTCCTAACATTTGGCTCACTGAAATAAAACTTTATTATATTTAGCCTCTCCAATTACGAAAAAATATTTGTTATGAAGAAAACATGATTAATGAAGATGGTTTACAAGAAGTGACACCGTGGTGGTGGAATGGATGTGTTAAACATGTAATAAAGTTCATTCAAGTGATATTGAAGGCTCGTGAACTGATAAGTGTGTGATTGATAAAATACTTTTTAAATAACAAACTAAATATATTTCGTTTTTGTTGGTGCTTTTCATTTTTACCATGTTAATCTAAAGGAAATTCTAAAACACAATATTCGCAACATTTGAATTTTTATTAGAAAATGTTTCCTAGCCCTGAAATGTCACTTTCACAATGACATTTGTTTGTTTACATTTTTGATCTCGGATTCGATTTCAGGGTATAGGACGCTTAGCGATATGTTGACTCGATTAGTCAGATACATTTGGTTCTTTCCGGTTCAATATCGTTTGATTGATGAGTGGCACAGTAAATAACATTATCTGATATGTACATTAAAATTAGATATGAAAAGTACATTTCGTCTTGGGTCATAATGATATCACTGAAAACTGAGACAGGTAACGAAATTGTTGGTTTGATACACCTAAATAAAAAAAAAATAAAAAAAAAATTGACTTGTTAATTTAAAAGCAACAAGATTATATAGTGCTTCGATCTGCTGTCTCCCGAAAGCGCTTGTTATTCAATGTAATAAAAGTTTTCCTCTTTTCGCTATTTATTACATTGGACATGTTATTATTATGTTATTGCAAATATAAATGCTCATTCTTTACATCATAAAGATTATGTCAAACAATGCGTTTTTTTTTGCACGCATGGAGATGTGCATGCCATTCGCCTGATGGTAGCCAAACCAAACAACACCATGAATAACAAAGCAATGTTTGGCATTCCACTGCGCACGCCATCTTGAGATATAAGATATTAAGTCTCATTATGGCCAGTGGTGCCGTGGTGGCCTGTTGGTAACGGACCAGACGCGGCTGCCTTCATGTTCACGGTGGTCGCGGGTTCAAATCCCAGGGCAACACCTCTGACTTTTCGGAGTTATGTGTGTATTGATAGTCAATCACCATGCACTTTAACGGTGAAGGAAAACATCGTGAGGAAACCTGCATACCGTAGCGATTTTAAAGAATTTCTACGGTATGTAAGTCCGCCAACCCGCACTAGGCCAGCGTGGTGGACTGTATGGCCTAACCACTCTCAATCGATTCTCTCGATTGTAGAGTAGGCCCGTGCCCTGCAGTGGGACGTATATGGGCTGATATAGATAGATATAGATGGCCAGTGGTTGCTCTGGCTACAAAGTCCTTCAAATCGGAACACAACAGTGCATTTACTCTACTGTTTGGCGGGAGTAATAGACATTGCGGTGGTGCCTACCCAGGCGGCCCCTCACATATGAGAGACCTACCACCAGTATATGCATTGATAACGTGTATCACGTGACACGTGCTATTTCGCCCGAGAATGCTCACGTGTGTATATAAACACTTTATTCAAACTGGTTCTAGAATGTTCCACTTGATTCCCACACTCTAATCATGAATGTCAACGTAGTTTGGCCATATAATGGTCAAACATTTGCAATGTATACTGTATAATATGTGTACGAATTGATAGATTCGAGAAAAGCTTTTATTTCATTCAATTCAAAAAGGGTTTAACATCAACCTTATTCAAATGACGTGCCCTACGCCATACTTAAACTGTTATAGTTCCCCTAAAACGAGATGTACGAGTATATCTACGAAACTTGTGTGACAAAAAAATTAAATACTATCAACAAATCTCATACTAATCGTATCATAAAAAGCGACTAGACTAGTAATTTTGCTGTCACAAGTCACAACCAAATGTTAGATAATCATACATGTGTCTCGATTTAGAATCGAACTTGTTTACTTTCATATATTTTTCTATCACTTCGCTACTATATACCGAAAAGCCTATAAATACACCCCACAATTGTGTATTTCTGGTGTCATCTTGTACAATCTAGTTGAAAACTAAAATTTTTCCAAGTTATCACTTCGACATCGAATTAGTCAAATATTTTGATAAGGCGTGATAAGGTTGGTGTCGATAACCGTGTGTGAGGTACTTATCGGCTGTAGACCCCGTTTGAGCAAATGAAACGTTCCGTGACTTTTGGGAGACAGATATGAAGTAATGGAATATTTTACTGTACGATTTTACTTTTCAACTTTTTTTACATACATACATAAACTCGCGCCTTTACCCCAGAAGGCGCCACCAGGACGCCCACATTTCGCCTCGTATGTTCCGTCCCACGATGTGATAGGGGGCGAGCCTATCGTTATATCGGGTATAAATTCCTGACTCCGGGCTGATAATGAATAGAAAAACCCAATATCACTTTGTCCGACCCGGGATTCGAACCCGAGACCTCAGCTTTGTAATTGTACTGTAGTACAACTACGCCACTAAGGCAATCATATTAAATAAAACCTGCTTTAAATGATTTTGTTCGCACATTCCGAGATCTATCGAAATTTGTGTTTATTTTCTTGTTATCAGAACACGATTTTGCTTAATGGGCTTGCATATCTGTCTGTATTGAGGCCAGGTCATGGTTTTACATTGGATTTTGATCTCAAGATAGCACAGCTCATAGAGGAATTTATAATTTTACTGCGTAAAATCCAAATCTAAAGAATATTAAACAAGAAATAAATACATCCAATCGTCGCACACACATATACATGGTGTTTGGTTTTCTACTGTCCATGAGCGGTCGTATCGTTTACTATCAAGCGAATGGCTTGTTGGTCTCGCCATGCATAGCAATAAAAAAAAATACTCATGTATCCACAGTAAAATACCAAGTCTTGTGTAGTGTACCAGAAGGTACCGTAGATTTTTTTGCCGCATAATTATCCAAACGTCGTCTTTCGTATCATATAAGTGCGGGTTCCATCCCCATGCGCAGTAATATTTATGCCCCGTAAAAAGCTTTTTACTTTTTGAGTATGTACGCATGCAAAATTGTGACAAAAAAACAAACGCAAAAGTATTATTTCTTCAGTTCCTTCTTGGGTGACACATTTTTTTGCTTCAGTGCTAAATAGCTATATCAAATATAGGTCAATGGTGTTTTTAAAGTTTACACAGGGTCAAACGAAACCATTGATTACATACCATTTTGATAACACGCTTTGGGAAGTTTCCATAGCATATAAAGCCGACGCTTATTTCCCCGAAACAGACGGCAAAGGTGCCGAGAATTAATTGCACTCCCGAAGTGAAAAATGTCAAATGAAAAAACGAACAGACTGGATTTTCCGACGCAGGATTTTATCTTAGGACTTAGCTCACATAAGCTGCCACTATATCGGAGCATCGAAATAGTCAAAATCTAATATATTTAAAGAACCCGAACGCGTGACATTTCGAGTCTCATTCGGCTACCGAACATATGCACCCAGGTGGTCATATCACAACATCTCAAGATTTCAAATCGCTTTACAATGCTGTTCACAATTTTACGACTACGGTAAAACTACTTCAAACTAGACAAAATACTCAATTTTATTAAGACCTGCATTTACCTTAGCATAGTATGCTGTGAGAGGTCTTATTAAAGTGACATTACAACTACTTATCTTAGACACGAGCGTAAGAAGAAAATGTAAACAATGGGGGTTCAAGATACCTGGTCTTTAAAATTAGGTCCTGCCGCAATAGGTTAGTGTGCTACCTTCAAAAGGTGGCTGTAATTGAACGCGATTAGATCATTGCGCGGTTCATTTGTGCCGAGAACAATGTTGCCCATATTTCATTATAATATTTAAAACACGCCTATTAAATATGCAATCTATGTACAAATCTGGTTAATTTTAACATTCGCCTCTTCTACCGAAGGCCTTATATAGAAGCCGTATTATTTATGCCTCGGATTACTGTTGGGTAATGTTAAGTGCGATTATTTCTTAGAGAAATAAACTACTAGTTTGATTGGTTTTATATTTATTATTATTTTATAGGCCATAGGTCGTAAAGTTAACAATTTTAAGACCATTATTTGTCTAATTTATAACTAAATTAATGACAGCCCTACCAAATTATAGTTGTAAAAGACATTATCAACAGAAGGAATCAGTTATGATGAACAAATATTAAGAATATAAGTAACAAATTTTAAACTCCTGGCAAACAAATAAATTTGGCTATAAAAGTCTTATATTGTCTTGTTTAAATATTTTTGGTCCATAAATGGCGTACGATTCACTTCCAAGAATAAAGGGCAAATGTGTAATGCTGCCCATTGACACCCACGACATCTGGTGCTCCCAAGATTAATAAAAATCGATGCAATTAATAATGCATTGCCCAACGCAGATAAAGCTTAAATAACATCCGAATATAACTTGACAATCGATTAAAATATGTCAATCATTCTGGAAGTATTGATGATTTAATCTTCACCTCTTTACCCAAAATTTTAATAGGTTAAAACCTCCCGATATAACGTGCAGATAATATTGTTTTTGAAATTACTTACACGTTTTTACACTGTTGCTAATGACGTTAAATGCAACTGAATAACGCAACATTGTATTATTATAATAATAATCGGCGCAATCACAGCAAAAATATCGTTAATTTCGTTTGTTGCTAACGCAGAGATCGGCAAATTTTTGTATTCCGCTCAAAGATCAATCTTGATACGCATAGGTTAACGATGGTTGACACGCACAATATTTTAATTATAAACATGACACGCATTGCCACTTTGTATGTGTTAACTGTATTATTTCCAGATATGCTTATATTCTAGCATAAGGATACAGCAAAACATATTTTAGGTACTAGAATTACTAAATTGGCAATTAATACAATACCGTACTAAATCTGTACCCAAAACTCGTAAGCAAAAGTGAATAGAATAAGCATTTGTCAATTTCATCTTTCCACCTTATATGTACAATAAAGGATACTAACCTTGATCACCATGGCGAATACGATGGATGTGGAGTGGATACGAATATTAAATGACCCAAACATTTAGAGAAAAATTGATAAAACATTTTGCCCGCAAGTAAAGTTGGGAGCGCAAGCAAATATACTTGGATAAATATAACACATTGTCAATGAAGGTGACTTTGATCTTGTGAATGAATTAAAAAGGAAGGGTTCGATCATTGAGTAACTGGATGAGCGTACCTAATTGCGCGATAACACCAACGACCCGCTAATTATGACTTTTGGTGTATTTATTTGGTTCATTTGCGCAAATGAGATAGATAATTTGACTTTCAATTCGGTCATGAGCGGTGATAATGGTTGCGATAATGTTCTTTGTGTTTTTGTTCTTCCTTGTGACTGGATCTTTGTGCTGTATCTGAAAGAAATGTTATTAATGGTATCTTTACCATTCCTCACCAAATTCTCATCACGGAGGCCGCATATTTGTAGGTCTTGTTGCACACTTACGGATATTGACTAAACTAGGTTCCTAACTCCTAGTCACATTACCAATAATATCCTCGTGGTGACAGTCAAACGTGTTATGGATGGCATCGGCTATCACAGGAGGAGAAATGATGCGAGTTTCTGTTACACGATCGCCTGGCGCGGAACCTATAGCTACTGATTTCATCAGTTGAGAATACATATAGCCCTCACCTACAACTGTATTTGGTAGACCATTTAAGTTGTTATTGAAGTCTACGACCCTACTCGGATTAACTGTTTGTGAGGGCACACAGCCCCTTTAGTATGCCTGCCACCACATTGTCCCCCTTAAGTCACCTTTACTCATTAGTAAAGGTGTTAGTGCCCGGGATGTATATCTGTACTGTACTGTACTGTTTCATCCCATATACATCCCACTGCAGGGCATGAGCCCCCTCTACAATAGAGAGTACGATTCAGAAGGGTTTGGCCATATAGTCTACCATGCTGCCCTAGTACGGGTTGGCGGATTTAAATTTATTGCTGGTGTAAATCTGGGGCACAATAAATTATTCCTATAAGAAAACAATACTCATCATTAATTTTGATATATGGAGATAATTTACAAGAACTGTTACGGGACATTTGAAACGTACAACGTATGCGAATATTTTTAAAACTCTCAATATAATTCATAAGGTAGTAAAGTAGATAACGAACTTGCTTAGAAACACACTATAGGAATAAAATATAGAAACAGGCAAGAGGAAAATGGCAAATATAACAATCGCTGACACAAACGTCGGTGGAACTGAAAGCAGACATAAAGAAAAAGAAACGGCCAATATTTTTTCTTGTAAATGATACTCATACGTATTTTTCCTACTAGAATATACTTGTAGTATTTACTTTGGAGGGAATTTCGGCGCGCCGATTTGGGTTTTTACATTGTGGCTTGTAGGGATGTCTACATTGTATTAGATGGGTAATTAATTTCCATTTAGAAATACAAAAGTAAATTCACGGAAAACATCGCTAGGAAAGCTGCGTATAAAAGAGAAGTTTACAAGAATTTCTAAGGAACGTGAAGTAAGACAACTAGTGTGGTGGACTATTGTCTAAGGCTTGGACTCTAAAGTCTCTTAATTGTGAAGCTGTTCACTTAAATCATGGTATGTCTATGGGTTCGATGTACTACTGTTCCTTCTTATCTTGTTTTCAACCAAATAATAGTCATTCGCATAAAAAATGCTGTCTCTAAACTACATTGTCTGTTGACATCATTTCATTAGCCTCATAAAACTAATGAATTATTTCATTGATACGTTATTTTGTAGTCGCGATGATTTCCCAAAAATATGCGATAACATGTTTAACTAAATAGATTTTATATTAGTTCGGATTAAGAAAAATTAATCACCCGATTTTAATTTCATGATGTCCTTCAAAATAGTTGCTGAAACAAAAATAAAGTTTTTTATAACTACATAGTACAGTCTAAGATTTTTTTAAACTGTTTGAGACTCGATGGAGAGAAGAAAGAAACAACAAAATCGCATTAAGTGCCGTTAATAGAAGATCTTTGTTCTGGAATGACCGGCTGAATAACTTTGCTTATAGGTTGAGGTCACTCCATTCATAAATATGTTTGAACCTGACTATCACTACAAATTAAGATATCCTTCTAAATGGAACAAAATTGATCTCTATAAATTCTCTATAGAGAAATTGAATTTGAATGATACGGACAACGTGACTAATAACTCTTAATTTTGATTGTCATTACTTTTTTTATTTTCTGTTAGGTCACTGTGTTATGATTTATGAATGTGTTATAATAAATGTGTTATACGAACATAAAGTGTAGACAGGACAATAAAGGGAGCAATGGAAGTGAGTCTTTTTGCGTCGACCTTACATTATAGGCAAAGGGCAGGAAGATGAATGTGTGAATGTCGAACACCGACCCGTCGATGCCATTATTTATTTCGCCCACTCCCGCCGCGATTTCAATTTATTTAACCTTCGATTATGAATATTCAAATAGAGCTGCCACAGGCATTATTCTGGTGCTTTTCATACGTCTTCCGCTGCGTCCCTGTTACATACATTTCATACACCTCAACTCCCATTTGCATAATCGTCACATGAACTCATTTGAAACTGAGGGCCTTTATGTGATTTATTGGTGATACTCCTGAATATTCATGTATATGCGTCGGTGGCTTAACTGGGCCGTGTCGAACTTATATTTAGATGCTCCAAGATCCTTTTGTTAGCCAACTGCTGCCCAGTTATCCCGTTTCGCAATAAATCCTGACTATTGACAGATGGTCAGTGATTCAATGAGTCACTTAAACTTTATATTGGTATGACGCATTAAATAAATCATACGTCTTGCGCTTGTATGGAATATATGGAGGAGCACTGCATAGATGTGCTTGAAATGAGGCTAAGGTATTGATTGACCTCCGTGAAGAAATAGCTGAATAGGAAATTGAGAAGCAAAATGTCATATGATTTTTAGTTGTGTTAATAACCATTTCTTCCAAGTTACCTGGAGTAGAATAAAGAGAATTTAAAGGCAGGAAATGCATGGATCATCAATTGTGTCTGAGATATAATCAATAAATTAATATTTGCTTTTAAATCCTCTTACGAAGGCAATAATCTTTCCATTGTTCCAGATCTACAAAGGTCTGGACGTAGTGACTGCTAAAGCAACTGTTCAAGAGCGAGAAGTTGCTCGCCACCACCTACTAGATATCCTGGAGCCGCATCAAATGTTCACTGTGGTGGACTTTCGCAACAGAGCTTTGAAGATCGTATCCTTTGTAACAAACTAACTTGCCCGCCCACACCACTGCAACTCCTGTCTATCTGGAACTTTATTATAACAAAGTTTTGTTTATTTTATTTAGTAAGTTACGGTTTGCGGGTGGAATATTTATATCCACTTGAATCAAATTGTTTACTTGGTTTATAACCCAATTTGTTCTGTATTACTGTCTCATAGATTTTATTTGACAGCTTCAATGTTGCTTTTATTTTAGGAGATTACAAAATCTGCACCAATGATACATTATTTGTTTTCTTGAAGCCTTGAAAAATAAAGCTTTTACAATTTATACTCAGAACTTTCTTATCCAAGTTGGTACCTACAACTATGTGTCAGCTATACCTTATTTATCAGCCAAATTGTAAGTCCCTATCAAATACTTGAACCTTATTTACTCTGTGTTAAAGCAAGTCCGTTTGACCGGCACTCATGCGTCTACATTCACGAATTATCGCTGTCGTATTGGTTTTTACATCATCTGTCACATGATTGAGTCAGCAATTGCTGTCGCTCGCGTGACCGCATTCCCCTTGTTTAACATCTCCACTGGATCTTAATGTGGTTTCATCAATAGGTGTCTTGTTATTGGTAGCAGTTAACATTCTAACCGTTCATTCATACAATTATTTGTTTGTGTACTTTACATCACATTTTTATTACCTTTGTAAGTTTATTTGGTAAGTTTCTACCACAGTTTAGGTATTTTAGCAATGCCAGAGGCACAATCAGTAGAAACGACATGTTTCAATTCATGCTTTTTCATTTCTGTCAATTCCGTTGTGGGCTAGTGATAAGATATTTGCACTGACCTCGAAGGACTCTCCGAGATTCGAAGCTTTTCCTGTTTCATGGCATGTCGCCGATCCCAACCAACAATAGTTTTTATGATGACTGTAAGTGTTATTTACCATCTAAAAGACCACAATGTAAACAGTTTCAAATTAAAAGCACTGCCTTTGGTATAATTAACGCAGACTAATTTTAAACTCAATGAATCTGGATTTTATTGATTAATGCGGTTTATATAGCGCATACAAAGTAACAGAGTAGCTTTTATATAGCTCTCGGATTTATTAATGACTTTTGTAACTATCAACAACATATACGAAGCTATTTATGAACTGTTAGGAACCATATTTGCTCCACAAAATTTTGCATGTGTGTACAAGAATTGCGGTTAGTCTCACAGAAATATTTCGGCATACTAATGGCAATTGTTCAAAATAGTTCAAAAAATTTGTTCAAAATAGTATTTTTATCGTTTCGTATATATGGTGAGAAAATCCTTAATCCACTCGCAGTAATGGCGACACATTACGGAAACATTTGAGGTATTTCGAAATATATTGAATAAATAGCTTGATTAGAACGATGAGAACGATAAGAATAGATAACCTACTGGCCCTTTGGAAATACAATGTATTCCGATTTTGAGTCATTTCAACTTTCATTGATCTACAATATACAGGATTTTATACTGTATTTTGAACTAGGATATACTATACTAGCTACTAGCCAGATGAGATTTTTGAGCCAATTTATGTTTTTGATAAATCACAAAATGAGAATTACACATGTCCTCTTTGTTAAACATTTAAATAAAAACAATATTATAGAAATGAAACTTTATTTAGATTGCGAAAAAAAACATTAATATGAAATTATAATCTAATTCTTGTTTACATAGCCTTCAAATTTGCAATGTCTGCAAAAGACTTGATATACACAAATGCAATTTCGTATGCAAATTGACGTTTTGAGTTGATAGTGTGTGTATATTTTGAGTATTTTTTAGGCAGTAACGAAGCATCTATTGGTTTGTTTTTTTTTTACATACAGCCTGCGGGCCACAGAAAAATTGCCCTATTTTATGGTATAAAAATGCACGATTACCACGGGCTAGACTGGATAAAGTGTGAGTTCTTAGAAGCCAAGTCGCCGTAAAAGTTGTGTTAATGAATGGATGGGCAATACTCCGAATCTTCGTTCAAGTTAACTTCACCGTGGGTACTTAGCGTAATTAGTTTGATGCGCTTTGGCACCGTCTGAAAGGATTCCTTTTCATCCATGTATCTGCACTTTTACTAGTGTATACGCGTTTTATACTAAAGTTTTCTGATTTAACCTTACTGAATTTCGTGCAGACTGCCGAGTATTTGAATCATGCTTTATTTGTACAGTATGTTTTACTAAATATACACTACTCTGTTGTACAAATTTTGGAAAATTTTACATACATACATACATAAACTCACGCCTTTATCTCCGAAGGGGTAGGCAGAGGTGCCACTAGGACACCCACATTTCGCCTTGCATGTTCTGTCCCACGATGTGATAGGGGGCGAGCCTATCGCCATTTCGGGCACAAATTCCTGACTCCGGGCTGATAATGAATAGAAAAATCCAATATCACTTTGCCCGACCCGGGATTCGAACCCGAGACCTCAGCTTTGTAACCGTACCGTAATACAACTACGCCGTACCGTAATACCGAGGAAAATTTTGGAACTATATAATATGATTGCGTATTGTACTAAATTTTTTTTATATGAGGTCTCTGGTTTTGAACTACTATCTAACGCACATGAATCTAGACATTACGAACATAACTCTACACATTTCTTCATTGCTGTTGTAACAGAAAAATCAATAAAATCAAACAGCAATTCCATTCAATTTATCAAATACAGTTAAACATCCCCGATACGGTAACATTGCAAGTGCAAGTACCCCACAATCTTCTAGAATAAGTAACAGGGTAGGCAGGGGGTTGGGGTGTTAAAGCCGTCACCCCATGTTTTAATTATAATTAAAAATCAACACTGTTCAGGACGCCACGCTGTTGGTTATTATAAGAAAAATGAAAGCTTATACCTCCGTTAATAGAATTTTCCAGATAGGCTGGCACGAAACAGGTTTAACAAAAAGAGCTCTAAACAAAAGGGCCACATGTTTTTTAATACTACAATTAACTATGAAGTCTGTGTATGTACCTTCTTTTTATTATTTTTTTTCCTTTCTTTTGTTTTACGTTTACCATTTGTATAATGAAGAAAAAATTGTCAGAAATATTACAGCTATGATTTTATTACTGGTTGACCCTAACATAAATTAAAACCCTCATAGGTAAATTGTGTTTCTCGAAACAAAAAAGATCAGTGGTACACAATCACAGATCGACATCAAGCCCTATAAAATAATTATTATGTAACTTTTGCATATTATATCCCTAACTCATACCACAGATAGATAGCTTAACAGAGCAAGGAAAGATACCAATCATAGTTGGCGGTACAAACTATTACATAGAATCAATAGTATATAAGATACTAGTTGAAGATATGGATGACAATGAAGCTCTATTATGGGACAAAAGCAGACGTAAAAGAGATTTTGCTGATTCAGAAAGCAATCAAGAAGAAGAAGCAAATAGAACATCTAGAGAAGAAGTAGATGAAGCTATTCATAAAGCGACTACATCTCAAGGAAATACGGAACCAGAAAAAACTGAGAAGACAGAAGAAGTAAACAAAGATAAGATAAAAGAAGATGTTGATAATGAGAGGAATTTTACAAATGAAGAGATTCATGCTAAGTTGAAGGCGATTGATCCTGTAATGGCTGGGCGGCTACATCCGAACAACAGGCGGAAAGTGTTAAGGTAAGTGTTTGGTGATTTTTTATTAATCTTTGGTTTTTTGATTGAAATTACCATTAAATTGCCTCTCAATGATATGGATAAGCAAAAATATTAAATAGTACCTGGTAGCGTACGATGCATCATCGTTCTTGATTATTGCATTTTGCCAAAGACAGAAGTTGGAATTCTTCAACAACTCTTGAGATAACAAGAAAAGTCTTCAGCTTGGCAAACTGCCTAGCAATTTGCAACGGTAAGATAGATGTGGATTACAAATTTGAAAGAACTTTTGCGTCCATTTTGCATATTTGTCTTTTACATTGCCTATTTATTCTTCAATCACAACCAGTACGCTTTATTTGTTTTATTTTGATAATCGAGAAACATATCCAATGACGTTATAATCATCTTAAAACTGAAACCTTCGTTAAACTCGTGACCGATTCAAAACAAACGAATGGTATCAAAGTTTTGGTATATTGTTATCTTTGTATACATTATTTTCTATTGCTTTGTCACCGTATCTCGGCGGACCTCGTCGACCCCTGACATTTCCTGTTGCTAATCAGCTTCAATCGTCACTTCTTAGTAATTCCATTAAATGTGTAGATTGTCATTGGTTTTAATAATTTCAGCAATTTTATGTTTTTGTAAATTTATTTTTGTGCGTGACGAATTAGTGTGTGGAAGAATCGAAAGGTTTTATTATGTAATAATAAATATCTATTAAGCACAAGGTGATAACTATTTTAGATTTGCCAATTTATATTAAACGGAATGTGAATTCATGAAAGCCTAACGAACTAAATAAAATAAAAATAAATCCCGGATGGCCGCAAAATATTATTCCTTGAAATCAAGTATGTCATCTCTATCTAGTTCTTAATGACTAAGTGATCGAAAGTAACATGTTGTATCTTGGATTATTTAATTTTTACCAATCATCATTATTTATCAACTAGGATGCAGACTCAGTAGCATGTTGCCGTCTGTCCACAATGAGGGACCTACATCCAAAATTCGGGCTTGGAGTCCAGTCATTAAATTTCTTATCACACGCCCTCGTATATGTGTCAAGTTTATGCTCATTTTCTATAATCACAAGTACAATCTACCCTACATTCAGACGAGCTCTATTTCGCTTGCCAATGATATGTGTATTAGCTAAAAGTGTGCCAAAAGATAACGCAGAATTTGTGGCTACCACAAAGCATTTATCGAGTTATTTTAGGTCCGTACCCACACCGTGTTCAAGAAGTGAAGGGGTTACTATTACGCATATAATAGCTGCTCTATTAACAATGAATTGTTACACATTTATGGACTTATTAATAGACAGATTTAAAACCTATTTTAGTTATACAATGTTTTGTCTTCTTCGCTTAAACTGAATTCTAAAGTCGTTCGAAAGGGACAAAACATTCAGTAAATGAATTTGCCGCATCCAATAACTAAAAAAAATAAATAAATCGGTCAATGCTTAAGCCGTTAAAGTTTACACAAAATTGCGTAAATTTGTATTATGCGTTAACTACAGGCCCATCCCGGCTTCGCCCGGGTGCAGAGTTAGTAGTTAAGTTCATAGTTCATAGTTTTTGAGTCCAGTCCACATCAACAACATAAAGAGAAGCAAATTAAAATATTAATATTTGAATTCCTTACTCATCCCACGGGAACGCTTTTTTTCTGGATATAAACTAGTCTGTTTGTTAATCCAGTTTTAGCTACCACTATACCAAATTTCATGAAAATCAGCCCAGCCGTTTTTGCGTCAAAGAATAACAAACATCCATACATCTATACATCTCTTCATATATACAAACTTTCGCAATTATAATATTACTAAGGATTAAAGTTTAAACTATACGTGGTCGGCTGGAGTTATGACGTCTAACAATATAATATAATATGGTAAAAATATACAAATATAATTTGGCATAAAAAGATAATAAGACAATATAGTACAAATGGCGGTCTTATCGCACTAAGGCAATCTCTACCAGACAACCATTGGATGGATTTATAAGAAGAAGAAGAAAAGGGTATAATAAAGTAAATAAAATATCAAATAAATAATAATTTTATACGTATGAATATACAAAAAAAACATAACACACATAAATACATTTAAATATAAATATACATACATATAAACATATAGGAAATAATATTATTCAGTATATCTATTTACGAGAAAAGTAGTGTTACCTTACCAGCTTCTTAAACGATGACAGAGTTTGAGCCTGTCTCACCACAACAGGAAGTGCATTCCACAAACGAACAGCTACGACAGCGTTAGAATTGTCCATAAATGTTGTGGTGTGGACGGGCATTCTCAACTTTAAGCTCTCGGACGACCTGAAGGACCTCGTATGTCAGTCATAAAGAAAAGAAATAGTTCTTTAAAATAAGAAGGGGTGAGAGGTTTAAACAAAATATTGTAAAGAAGAGAAAGAATGTAGTTATTCCGGCAAAGTCGTATAGGCAACCACTTGAGCTTAGTTCGGAACTCGGAAACATGATCATGTTTGCGTAGAGCAAACATGACTCTTATACAGAAATTTAGAAGACGCTTAAGTTCATTTAGTTGGTCATCTGTGTAATTTAAATAGCTGACATCGGCATAATCAAGGATGGGGAGAAAGAGCGCCAGAACAAGGGCTTTGCCTCAATCGCAAATATGTATGAAATCGCATCATCTATCCTGTCCATAGTTGCCTGAGAGTAAAAATGTATTGAAGAGAGACAATCTACGACCAGTAGTCGTTAATCTGGTACTCATTACTTCAAATCAGGAGTGCAATCAGTGTGGTTGTTAGCTAAGTTAGAACATAAAGAAACATATTACAGTTTGAACTCAAAAATTCAGGAACACATACAATATCCCAATATAACCTAAGCGAGCCTAAAAGCAGTCTCCAATTCCCAAGCAAAAAATAACAAATTACTCAAAAAACAATTGTATAATTTTTGCAAAAGGCGCAAATTTGTGCGCAGAAAAAAATCCGCACTTCCCCCCGGCAACAGCGTCGCGAACCTTGCTCACGCGTTTAACATAAACATAAAATTGAAGGCCGCCTGAACTGATGACATAAAACTCGCAAACCAGGCCACTTGAACCCTCAGCTTGGTGTGAACCAGTACATGAAACGGGGAAGTACTTTGACGTCGCCGGCTCATGTTACGCCGGTCACCCGACTTCCGCGGGTCTTTGACCGTAGTCAAGGATTTCGTAGATGAGTGTGTGTTAGATGACCTTGGCTCGAGTAGTCGACTACCCGCCGGTAGTGTGACCACGTCGCCGGCTGTTTCGCAGACTAGGTCGGCCAGTATGTGGGTCGCGCGGTTGCTAGGCCGTGTTTACGTGCCGATGTAAACGATTCAGCAATAGACATAGTTTTGTAATTTTGATCAGCCACAATGAAGTTATTTTATATATTATTTGCGTTGGTATTTAATTAATATCAAAGTATTATATAGATTTTCATAAGCCCTTTTTAACTTGGTATTGGTAATTATTAAGTTTCATTTTGGCATATGAATATGATGTTATTTACATAAAATTCACATTATTTATGTACCGTAATGTTATTAAATATTATTTCCTTTTTATTATTATTTTCAACGTAGCGTCTATGCTTATTATCTCGCGTAGTTCGCAAGCGGATACGAATAGCTTAATTCTAAAACAGGTCACACTTATGTGGGTCACTAAGGCAAGTACACTGTCTGCAATAGTCTTCATCCGGGCGGAAACGGACATCCTACCTCCACCTCCAGTTCCTAAACAAACATATCCGTCGCATGTCGGTCTCGTATTTCCACAGAATCGTGGTCACACCAGCCAATATCGCGAATATGGCCGCCCCTCCGATAACCCCGAATTTATTTATCATGTGATTATTATACATTTGGCAAAATCCATGAATACATACATACGTACAATTGTAATGAGCGCGTAGCATAGTCCAGTGCGAATAGGAATTTCCTACAGTCGCCTTCCAGAATATTCTGGCAACGCTTTGCATGAGTTTCGGTTTGTAGTGTTGCGTTTTTTGGCATTTTTTTTGCACATCAACTAACATAATATACATGTATCTTTGTACTCTGTTTGCGAGTTATATTGAGGATTTTTGGCGTTAATTTAAATAGTATTACAGATAAATTATAATATAAAAAATACTATTTTCGATTGTCGTAGAAATAAGTACATATAAGATCGCCTGTTTTGAAATTGTTTCAAACGCTTCTATAAACGATTCGGAATGGGATATTATTCTGAATAAGAAGTGCTAAAAAATACTTTATTCTATACGTCTCATAGACTTGGTTAGTGGTTTAATTGTTCGTCCTACAAAAGCCTTCTTGGTATCGAAAAGAAACCAACATATAATTTTAACCTTAGATACTCGTCTCCCCTCACCTTTCTTTCATTTTAAAATTCATTACAAAAGTCGACATCGCTCTTGCTTTCCCATGAGTTGTAGCTATTTGTTTTCTTTCATGGGCAGCGGTGATCACTGCCACCAGGTCAGCTAAGTTAGTGCTGAAATATGAAGAATATGTGTAGAATTATTTGTTAAGTCGATAATAGTAAACTTGACACAGCTGCAATGTTTGCTGTTTACTTCCGCACTGGAACACCGAAGCCCCGATACGTGACTTAAGAAGCAACACCCCGATTTCAAGGGCAGAGGCGGTCGCTGTTTACATTTACTATGTAAGCTTTCAGTGTACAGATTTTCATTTTGTTATAGAATAGTAAGACAATTTGTATTATAAAACTGGCGTTTCAGTGGATATGTGTGGAAATTAGTGTGAGATCGTCAAATCTTTGTTTAAGGCATGGTGTAGAATTTAAGAACCTCTTGTAGTTTCTAATAATAAATACACCCAACAGTCACATACATAGTCCTGACCCCACACTAAGATCGAGTCTTGTGTCGTGGGTATCAGGAACTACGAGAGACTACGGTCTCACAAACACCCAGACCCGAAACAAATAGTTGTGGTTCTTGTGAGTGTCTTGTGGCGAGGCAGAAAAGTCTGCAACATATATATTTTCTCCTAAATAAGGAAATTCAATATGCCACGTCTGAGGATAGTTTACTTGGACAGCACTGCACTTACCATCACGTGCATTGTATCATTTATCGTTAGAAAAATACTAAACTCCAAACTGCTCTATTTCTCCCGCCAAACAGCAGTGTAAATGCACTGTTGTGTTTCTATTTAAACGACATTGTAGCCAGAGTAACTACTGGACATAATGATACTTAACATCTTATGTCTCAGG
Organism: Deilephila elpenor; assembly: GCA_949752805.1. Classification (NCBI taxonomy): domain Eukaryota; kingdom Metazoa; phylum Arthropoda; class Insecta; order Lepidoptera; family Sphingidae; genus Deilephila; species Deilephila elpenor. The sequence continues at coordinate 11,782,166 of OX457107.1, read as the reverse complement.
ATGGCTAATGCAGTGGAATGCTTTGTAATTCATGGTACTGTTTGGTTTTGCTATTGTCCATGAGCAGTCATATCGCTTACCAGGCGAATGGCATGCTCGTCTCGCCAATCATCACAAAAAAAACTTCAGTAACACAATTCCCTCAACAGAAACATAGGTAAAAAACTATGTTGCGACGCAGAAAACGTCCAATACATATTATACAAATGGTTAAATTATAACACGAGTTTTATTAATAGGATACCAGTTGCGAACGAAACTGAACGTTCAGTTAGAACTGGTCGGACTCGCCCCGTACAGGAAATGTTTTGACTCGATTCTGTTATTAGCTATTTATGTTTAAGAAGGATCATCTTCGTCTAGTGATTTTATAACCGTGTTTTTAAAAGCCTCCGTGGCGCAGTTGGTTAGACGCCGGCTGTGAAACGAGAGGCCGCGGGTTCGATACCCGCACCCAGATAAATAGTGTGATCCACACGTATTAGTTCCGAATTTGGGTGTTTGTGGGACCGAAAAGTCTCTCGCAGTACCTGATACCCACGACACAAGATATGATAGATCTTAGTGTGGGGTCTGGACTATGTATGTGACTGTTGGTGTTATTTATTTATTTGTTTGTGAGGCCCACAAATATTGTGCGGGGATTTAACCCGCGGCCTTTCGTTGCACAGACGGCGCGGCGTCTAAACAACTGCGCCACGAAGGCTGTCATGGTATGATACTATGCAAATGCAAGATTAAAAATAGCATTCTACTCCTCAGAATTGGTAATGACTTGTATATATTAACATACATTTTGTTTGTGGGCTGATAACTTTTAGCATTGTAACAAACAATTCACATCGACGCCAGATTACGTTTCTAAGTAACACGGATGCAGGATACAGGACGAACTTCCACAAAAAAAAAAAGATTATTTGAATGCCAAACGATAGTTCAAATCTAAGTTGTACGTATTAAAAAATACTTTAAGCAAAAATAATGTGTTATAAAAATTAATTCAGATATTTTTTAAATAAATTTAATTCAGAATCATTTTTAAAGTAATCTTATCTCAACTATACGGATTAATGTATGTTATAGGCAAATTATGACATATTTCCTTGTGATAAGCTCACTGTTTAGTGTCAATTGATGCGAAATCTGTATGGGGTTGTAAAACATTTTCAAAATTGTATGGTCTTATCTTAATTGAAGACGTTAATTTATTTTATAGCAAATTAACAACTAATTGCTTTAATAAACTTATTTTTGGTTAAATCAACACCTGTTAATGGGAAGTCGTCAATAAGTAAATCTTATTTATTGATAGACACGGTAATATACTACCAGAGTCCTAGAGATCTCATAATGGCATGCTGCCGTACTCAGAGACATTGAATGTCAATTAAATCATTACTAAGTGCAGATTTTACGAAGAGAATCCATACTAAGGAACAATTTAACTGACATTAAACGTCTCTGAGTGTGGTTGCTCATTTTAAAAACCTTTACAATACATGTCATCTATTTCTGTAAAATAATAAGAAAATTATTAAATGAATGCGAAAATGTATGCTGCTTATACCCTATCGAAACGTCACTTCAACTAGAATAAAAAAAGGCAGCACATAAAAACTTCAAAATCTCCCATTTCTCGTTCCATAGTAACAAAACTTAATATGCTAATGATGCCAATATTGTTACTTTCATTTTCATCCTAGATATAACTCGTGCGAAACTCCCTTGGCAACACATAAAGATTCACAGCCATATTAGTTGCCAAAAAGTTATCTCTTTCAATATTTCGCCTGGCAACAGATCTTTATACACTTGCCTAATAACTTTCACTTTTATTCCGCCTTATACGGCTACTTAGTCGTTCTGAATTCCGTTACGTCATTAACCCAAAACGTTTCGCCTTTTATGTTTTTATTGAATGTTATAAATAAATAAACGATATTGTCAACGTTGATTTTGGATTGGACAGAACTCTTCCGAATGGTATGAGCAAAAAAATAATTAAAAAAATTAAAATAACTTCAACATTGTAATTACAAAGAGCTAGATAGAGCTAGATGTACATATGTGCGCCGCGGACTGAAAAGATTGTGTGCTCTGTATCAAAAACTACTGAACCGATTTCGTTGAAACTTACACAGTTCCTAAGTTGGACTATACCTAATCCAAGATATTTTAAAATCCAACTTATACTATTTGAGATATGCGTAGACAAACATACAGATATACATACATACAAACATTTATGGAATTGACACAAGTGTTTGGAAGCTTATATACACTAAAATATCCAAAAATTGTGCAATTGTGACAAAATTATATACATACAGGTTCCTTCCTTTTTTTGAAGTCGATTAAAAAGGTACTTAAGATCACATACTTATGATATACATAATATGTATAATTTAGGTTTTTTTTTATATTGGTATATCTCGTCTAATGTTAAATGACATCAGCCGCCTTCAATCTCCTACGACAGCTAAAATTGCCAGGTTTATTGAAATAGCTGTACTAGTGGTGCCTAGCCAAGCCTTTGTAGTTGTAGCCTGAACTGGCAGCAGTTCTACAACTACCAAAGTTAGGTAAATATTAATTACTAATAGATTGTATTAATTTAGCGAGGGAATTATCTATACGATTTCTAGTAACTAGAAACTTGAACTATCCAAATTTAATATCCCTATTCTCTAACGTTTAAATGATGTACCTTCGAAATGAAACTTTAAAGGAGGAACCTTTTGTTTTTAAGCCAATTGGTTATATGACACATCCCATCCCATGACCTCTAACGTTGCGTCAAGTGTCCACTTAAGTGGGATGTTCCAGCAATTTAAATTTTTCGAGTGCCCTACAGCTAGTTGGAGCGTGATCTCATATTTGGGAAACCATGTTTTTCAAATCGGATATTTCTTGCAAATTCTATTTCACGATATGTTAATGGAAACTAGAAACGCAGATTTTACATTATTGTCTTGTACTTTTAAAGTAATAAGGATTTAAGTTAGATTGGCAGCTGTGAATAAAAAATAAATAAATAAAACAACCCATATACATTCCACTGCAGAACACCAGTTTCCTCTTGAATTCCGAGGGCTTAGTTAATAGAAGAATACCATAAAATTTGCGTGATTATTCATCAAGCCGCTCAAAGCTACACATAGCAATCGTAAATCGGTCAATGATGGGTTGATGGCCAACACGGCCTATTCCAGGAAACGATTTACGATTCCGTGACCTTTCGTCTAAAATTGCGACGTAGCTAAAATATCAAGGTTGGCGACAACAGCGTCACAGCCAACGCCTTTGTGACGAGACATCGGTAGAACACGGAATTGTGGCCAAAAATATGGTCAGACGTGTGTACTGTGACTGTGATTTGGTCAGGTTGGTAACCCACTCAGTGCTTCCATTCGTTTTGGTAACTCGTGCAAAAAATATATTTATTTGAAAATGGGAATGTTTATCTTGTGTTTGCTATGAAGTATAATGACCCACTGAAATGTATGAGTAGGTAGTTTAATTAACGATCTCATGACTGACAGCGAATCGTTCGATTTTCGCTATACAGACGGAGCAAGGGAGATGGACAACATATAAGGCAGCGAGCTGACTGAGCTGGCATCACCAAAGTTCAATGAGCATTGGCAACCTTACCATCAGACGGGTCACAAGCAGTCTCAGGAAAAAAAAAACATTATCACAGAAGGAACTTTTCTAATGGAATACTGTGCTGTCTTGCATGAAACCAGATCATTGGCTTATACTGGAAATTGCTACATTTGTGAATTTGTGAAATGTTATTAGACCGCAAAGTTAGTCAACCAAAGACTTAATTTGTCCTATAAGTTTAAGTATCGTTTTGTGCAGTATTTATATAAGTAAATACACCCAACTGTAACGTACATTGCCCTGGCCCCATATTAAGTCAATTAAGTCTTGTGTCGTAAGTATAAGAAACTACAAGAGACTTTTCGGTCTCACAAACACCCAGACCCGAGACAAATACTTGTGGGCCTCACAAATATTTGTCTCGGTGCGAGGACTGAACCCGCAGCCTCTCGTTACAACAAACTGCGCCACGGTAGCTAATAGTAGACAAATTTTTAATTATCATTTTCGCAACATACACATACCACAGTACATCCGCAATGTAATCTACATCATGTAAAGAACTAAAAAATAGACCTGTTTTAATTTCTGCAAACAAAACTAATAACCTACAAATACTCGTCAATTTAGCGTTCCGCGTTACATCACTTCTATAAAAATTTGCCACACTGACACACTATAGAAAGACGCTGATAGGCATATTTTCCGACCAGTTAATCACATTAAGGGGTGACGCAACGCTGTTGCTAGGCGGTCGGCAGACGTCTCAATGTTTGTGCGAATTTTGGCGAGTAGTTTTGGAGACACGGATGTTCGGGCTGTTATTGAGATTGTTTATGGCATTGTAATTTGTAAGCAGACCTCAGGAAAAAAGCGTAAAAGTTTTGATTTCTGCTAGTCGAATAAAATTTCGGAAATTGATGATATTATTATAATGTACTGATAAGTCGGCATGCCAACTATTGACATTTGATTTCATTTCAAACTTAGTATTAGGTTAGGTTACTTAAACTTCCTGATTTTGTTTTCTATTAAATGCTACAGTAGCGCTCAATTTTACTCTGCTTTAGTTTCTGGTCGTGGTATTAAACGGAACTAAATGAACTGTTGTCAAATTATGTGATTCAAATCAGTAATCGCAGAAAATTTTAAAGACTACTCTGATAATCGAATTGTTACTATTAAATACATCTATTCACTATACGATTATATTAAAATTATATGTACATACATGTATACCCAGTAGTGAAGACAATACATTGAATCCACAAAAAGGGTATCGCGTCAAGTTCATACACCAAAAAATATTCAATTAGATTTAATGGTGTGGCCACTCGATATTCTTTTCTAAATATAATATTTTGGGATATTTTTTATCTATCAATGCGAAATTGTTTTTATTATATTTGATATTATATCCCGCCCGTCCCGTCTCATTCTCACTCAAGGAATGTAATCCAGTCCCATCCCATCCCATTGAGTATAAAAAAGGTAACAAATTCATCGGAAATCCTTCCTCATCCCACGGGAACACTAAATTTTTCGGGATAAAAGTAGCCTAAGTGTTAATCCAGGGTGTCAGCTACATCCATACCAAATTTAATCCAAATCCGTGAAGCCATTTCTGAGTTCATCGCGCACAACCGGCAAACATACACAAACAGACAAAAATTCTAAAAATCATTGTTTTGGATTTTATTACGTTAATACAGACCCCATATTCGATTTTCTCATTTATCTTGCATCTACAGACATCGATCGGTTACAAATTTATTATATGTATAGATGTCACATATTTTTAAATTATTTTAATTTACCCGCACGGACTCCGTGATAGTCGTCATGTCGCCTTCACAATTAATATTATTTAATCGGTCAGTTAGCAACTCTGATGTGATTGGTCTGATGGTGTATTAATGTAAATAATACCAGTTGTCGAACATCATCAGTCGTCAAGTGAGATATTAATATACTGATTAGAAGGTTATGTTTTTTTTTATATAGTGTAGACTGATATACGAGTAGATGGCTCGTTCGAGATGTCAATGTCTCGCGGAAAATTGAGATGAAATTTTTGATCGAATGGTTAAGTTACTTTTCGGTCTCACAAACACCCAGACCCGAAACAAATGCCTGTGAATCACACAAACATTGGTTTCGGTCCGGGGATCGAACCCGCGGCCTGTCGTTTCACAGGTAGCGTCTAACCAACTGCGCCACGGAGGCTGTCGCTTCACTTTTACCCGTTCTTCTGCTGCAGCACTAATGTAATTAAATATGTCGACATATTACGTGTACTCTTTCGATTTAAGTGCAAGCGTACCTATGGACTCTGTGGCCTAACCCTTCTAAATCGTACTCTCGATGGTAGAGGATGCTCACGCCCTGCAAGGGGACGAATATGGGCTGATACAGCACTGCACCTATGTCAAGATAATATTATAATGTTTGAAACCAGGTAAAGTATTTATTCCGCGCGAAATGTTTCCGTCGATTCATCATTGTTTACTCAAAGATCAGTGTAACTAGGTGTTCTGATTATGTTCTTAATATTTTGTTTATTCAGTGATGTGTTTGCAATCTCTTGCTAATAACTTAGGTCATGGCACATCGCTCTCTCGGTGCCAAGAATCCTGCTCGTTTACTATTCAGTATTTTATTGTGTTATTTCTTCTCTATTCATAGCGTTTCCTTGCCAGTGAATTGTGGGGTATTAGCGTCAATCGTTATTTACTGCTTTGTAAAATATGGAGGAGTATTTCATAGCTCTATTAAGCTTTGTGGTGGATGTCAGCGCTGAAAGAATTAGTTTAGTCAAATGATGTTAATATCCTCCATCAGCTCTTTTCTGTAGTATTTTCAGACCGATACGACTTATAGTCTCTGTAAGTCTGTATTTATAATAAACAATTTTTCATTCCATAGAGACGTTAAAGTAAAAAGCCTACACTTTTCTCAAATGTCGATGACACACCGACGATACCTATGTTATTATGGATGTTCATGGGCGGCGGTGGCTACCGACAATCAGGCGCAATAGTGACCCACGCAAGTGTGTCATATTTCGGGGTCAATCTGTATGTCTGAATTCAAATAGGTCGGCATAATTGAGTCAGCCGGTGAAAGATAGTCATAGTGATACTCATCTGTCGACAATGCTTTGACCGCACTACACGACCATCCCATGCCAGTGCCGTCATTTTGTCGTGTGAAACAACCATTTTAGGGGTCATTCGAAACCTCTCATTACAATTTCAGGTTTTTTTATTGCGATAAAGAGCGGAAGACTGCTTCGGTGGCGTAGTTGTATAACGGTACGGTTACAAAGCTGAGGTCTCGGGTTCGAGTCCCGGGCCGGGCAAAGTGATATTGGATTTTTCTATTCATTATCAGCCCGGAGTCAGGAATTTGTGCCCGATATGGCGATAGGCTCACCCCCTATCACATCATGGGACGGAACATACTAGGCGAAATGTGGGTGTCCTGGTGGCGCCTCTGCCTACCCCTTCGGGGATAAAGGCGTGAGTATATGTATGTATGTATGTATGATAAAGAGCGAGACGACAGCTCGCCTGAGGGCATGCGAAACGATAAAGCAATGCAAAGCAATTCCATTGCGCTCGCTATATTGAGACACAAGATGCTAAGTCTTATTATGTCCAGTAGTTACTCTGGCTACATTGTCATTCAAACCGGAACACAACAAAGCATTTACACTGCTTTTTGGGGGGAGAGATAGACATTGCGGTGGTACGTACCCAGGCGGCCTCATATATGAGAGAACTACCACCAGCCAAATATGACGTATACAGGGCGATAATATCTCGTCTATCGTAGTATGCGTGCGAAACGTTTCAACTCACGCACCGCCAACACACATTATTGGTGAGAATTGGCGCAAAGTGTGCGCTTAATTTTTAGCGACATTTGCCCAAGTGATTATTACTTCCCAGGACAGATGGATCTATATCCTTATTGAATGTATAGGCAGTGGTTGTTGGTGTAGCAAAATGGTGTGGGAAAATATATGAGATTTTAGAAGCACACTCACGAAGACAACTTTACAAATCAATTATGGGTTATGGAGCAGTGTTGGCATTATGGTTTAATAATCCAATTCCAATAACCCTAACCTTCTCTGTCATATCTTCTAATTTTATCTCCAAACATCGATAACACACCATCTGTAACATAGCTTTTGTGGAATTAAATTTTTGGTTGTCACCTTCCATCAAGGTGGTTACTTAGATCATTCGTTATCTTCACACTTTAATACAAAAGGTACAATAACCACACAATGCTAAATACTTCAAAATATTTCCTGAAATAGTTATCCAAAAACAATTTTTCGCCAAAGCCGCACGAAGCATCAAAGAATTCGCTAGTTTCACACGTACCATCCCATTTACATCGGCGTTAATAAGTAGAGCCGACAGAATGTTCGTCTGTTGCCGGCCGGGCCGTGTGTTTGCCCAGATAGCAATCCTTCACGTGCTCCATTCAACCTTGGCCTATATTTCGGCATCTTTACTCATACGTATTCTTAAGTAAACTGCGGAAACGATTTCTGCGACCTTGAGAGGCTGTCTCGGCCACGAGTTGTCTTTTATAGTCGGAGAATTCGGCTAATTTATTCGTCTTGTCTGGAATCGTTGCTAATCAGGCCGTTCGACATTTTCTGTTAATCGTTTATGTGAGACGTAGAAGCATTTTAATCAATGGATTGTAATCGCTTGAAGAAACTGCCGGGTAATAATATTTGTATTAGCAATTCTATGTTTTTTTAAACTATATTTGCTACAGCGCCGTTCGGGATTCGGATATCTCATAGAGCCATTGATTCCGTTATTTTTGCCTTTCATGGTGACTACTAAAAAATGCTTTTAATGACTTGAAAACGCTGACATTATATAAGCTAAGATTGTCATCTTTATCTACCAAGGTGCACTAACCCAGTTTGAAGTTGAAGCTAGTAGTGAGACAACATAAATCTGAGACAGATTTTATGCAATATTCTTAAACAAACCACAAAGAGGTAATAATCACAGATGCCCCCAATTCCGCAATGCGAAAAACAAGGAGCTAGCGACATGATACGGACTGTCGCAGTACGCAATATTCAAACAACATCTCGACCGTTACTCATCAACCCTAATATAAGAAAAATCAGGACATTTTTCCGTTTATTTTTGCTATGGAGTTATGATGTAAGATAATTATGTCGCCCTTTTTTCGGATTATGTTATTTTGTTCACGAAATATTATTATACACTTACAAATATACAAGGTAAAAGCTAAGGTTCTTAGTTAAGGTTGCAGAAATTTGCTGCATGCAGTTCGCTATGGACATCTTTGTGGGAGCCCTATGTTCAGCTACTGCTGAACAGGAACTGAAAGTCCACTTATTTCCTGTGTCTGAACAGGGACGGAAAGGAGAAACACTTAAATATCGTTTTGTCAGAGAAACTATACCGCCTTCACATCCGCCGCTGCAACTCCTGTAAGCCAATATCGAAAGTTGAACGCATGTTATTCTGTAAATTGATCAAATAGTGAAATGTATAAGAGGAGTTGGAAATCATTTATTGTCCACTTACCTTCGTAGCAAAGTGAGATGACAGTATAATTCTCATAGGATCATTTCTATGAAGTCAGATCAACTAACAAGAGACGACTGTCGTCATTAGCCACAGTTACGTCGAGATGTTCGAAACTGGATGCAAACTGGCTGAACCCAGAACGCGAGACGTTTGCGTGGGTCGCAATAGTAAGTTCAAATCTTCCTGTACCGTGGTCCTATGTAGGACACGCAAGACCTACGACCAGCTGCTTATAATAATCTAAGATGTTATACATCTCACTGCTAGGCATGGAATTTCTTTACCATTAGAAGGGTTTTGACTATACCAGCTAAAAAATATCGTATATCAGGCCGTGAGATATGAAGAGTAACCTCAATGAAATGAATATAACTTCAGCGTCATTATTTTCACAAAATTTTTTTTTAATATTCACGTATTTAAAATAATTTGTAAAAATTTTATTGGTAGACTTAAATCTCAGGTCTGAAAGAGATGGATATAACTAGATATTTACCTATTTACACTTCATGCAAATTATGTATATGTAGACTTGATGCCTGAGGCATCCTTTAGAATCTATAAAATTTATATATCATAGAGATATGTACTCGTATGTATGTATATCTTGCCTGTTGTAAGACATGCTTGCGAGACACACCCACATATTCAATCAAATGACGCAAATTATGACCTATTCTGATAAATTATATATTCTAATTTATCTTATCCCTGCAGAGTGATTGATTTTGATAGATATAGATCGATACTTTCTTTAATTAAGAGCAGAGTGATTATTCCACAAAGGCCACTGTAAATATCTGCAATTGAAATAAAAAAATGTTTCTTGGTCAGTGAGGCCAAATAATAATCACATTATTATGCATAGGTCCGACAGAAGAGCAACCTGATTACCTGATGAACGTTTACGTTCGAAAGAGTGCTCTAGACTTTTCAAAATAGAAGTAGAAAGAGAAGGAAAAATAACTACTCATCTGATGATAGCATAGCCTTGATTTACAAGTCATTGTCAATTCTTTCTAATTATTTTCGTTGTGGGACAAGCAAATGCCTCAAGAGACTCGTTGAGCAAAGCTCGGTGCCCTGTCAACCCTGGCTGACGGGACTTCAACTAGTGGTTATGTGGGATTATTCTTTTAGAAGTCCCACAAGGCTAACTGTTAAGAATTCTATTGATTTCATCAAATCACAAATGTTTCTGTGATCCACAGGTACCTTGTAACGGGTCTGGGTTTGTAAGACCGACGAGTCTCTCGTAGTTTCTTACCCACGACACAAGACTCGATTTTATAGTCAGGAATATGTATGAGACTGTTGGGTGTATTTATAAGTATTAATATTACAGTGGTAGTGCCCGGCCGTCACCCACCAAGTACGAAATGACGCAAGCCCTACAATAAGGAAGTGTGTTCAATTGCCCATGAGTGCGCTGGGCTATTCTCAAACCGGCTGTTTGGTTTATTTTCTTATTTGTATATGTGATTCGGCTTGTATATGGGTGATTTTGGTGGAGATTTATAGGGTGAAATACTATTTCTATATTTTGTTTGCGTGTTTCATCCATAAATAATAATAAATGTATTAGTCACTGTACAAACACTTAAAGGGTGGTGTGTCAGTAATAAGTTAAATTTAACCAGTATTTTCGTTTCTACGTTATGGTTGCTGGAAAACTATATTCCTAAACAAATAACTGGGCAGTCCTTCCAGGAATCACATTGAGTCAAGTTTGTGGGGTAATATTTACGTTCTCGCAATTTATATTGTGGAACATCTGTTACTAGCTGCGAATATACAAGCGGTGAAACATGAAGATATTACAACTAGAAAACTATTATTAAACAGCTTCTGTGGCGCAGATGGGTGAGACCCCGATGTGAAACAGGATGCCGCGGGTTCGAACCTCGTACCAAGACTTTTATTTGTGTACATAAAGATCAGTCCCGGATCTAGGTAGGATCAAAAAGTCTGTCGTGGTTTTTGATATTCAGACACAAAAAAAATTTAATTTATTGTGGGGTCGGGACCATGTGTTTCTTGGGTGTATTATAATTATTATTTATGTCTTTGCCTATTTGTACCGCCAGCAGCAGTTCGTAAGCGCTATTGTTTTTCATTTTCAAGGACATTGCAGCAATTTATTCCTGTGCATTTGATAATCAACACCCTATGACATGACCCTCGGGGTGACGAGCATTGTGCAGTGCTTTACGGCGGTAAATAATAAATTCGAAGTGGTATAAGGTATTGCTCTTGGTTACACATAGTCGTGACGCTTACACTTACAGACCTTGAAACCTGTCCGTCAGTCCCTCTGTAAAAATGAGGCATATTTGAGAATGTCCCGCGGTTAGGAATGCGGCTCGTATTGACTGATTTATAGTAATGTAATGTACACCGGGCATCTCGCGCTCGATGTACCAGCCGCGCGCGGTGACGTGACGCATGCTGGCGGGCTCGGCCCATGCTACAGATTTGAGTAGTATTGCAGGTTTGAAGCTTGTTCTTGGCCGATAAATTAGAAAAAAAATTTTCGAATTTAAGTCATTACTAACCAAAGTTTTAATAGGTTAAACTAATACTTTAATCTAAATTTCCCCAATACTTTTATGGGTATGTTTAATAGAGAACAGTAAATCAATTGACCAGATTTAAAAAAAATGGAAAACATAAAATAATCACAAAATGTTCATGTTAAAAAATTTAACAATTTAAACCGACAAGTCGAGATAATTAATTTATTTTGAACTCCAGAGACGATTTAAAAAATATATTTAAATACGAAATATCTTTATTACAACAATAGAAAATACAGACATCTCTTCATAATTGCGATGTGATATAATATAATCGTCAAACCAGTATTACCACTACAACCAATAATATTATCACCGTCTAAATATCAATCAATGTCGTACTACAAACGTGTCAAAAGAAAATTTCAATAAATTCGACAAAAATGCACCATCATCGACTTTTAACCTGCAATAGGCCTAATCCAACACCTGTCACATTTGTCACCTAACCTTGCGACACAAAACCTCGGTGGGGTCGTCAAGTCCCGCGTTCAATCACACAACGCGGCTCACGTGGGATCGGTGCAATAAAAACTGCAACAATGTGAATTGTAAATAAGTGGGCTGTACACGTGGGTTGCGTACGCGCGGCGCCATCGCGGTGACGTCACGCCATTCATGCTGCGGCCATTCATAACACACAGATAGTGTTACAAGCAATTTTAAACCGTATTTTTTGGGTGATAAAGTTGAATTGACAAAAGTAATGGGTTCGGTAATTAATTATTTTTTTCGTATAAGACATTATTATCTTGTTCTGAGAGGCGGATTTGGTGTGATGTTTTGGCGGTGTTCCGTGCCTCCGGTATATTGAGTTAGGCGCCGTCGAGACACACCTACCTAATATGGGCAACGATCATACTTGGATGAGATCAAAAGTATTTTTACTGAATGTGGTTCTTGTGGGTTAAAAGATTTGGAAAAAATATATATTTTGCGTCATTGGACAGTAATTTAAATTACTAATTTTATATTCTTAAAACGCAATATAGTTAGGTATTTGAGTATTCAATAGACTAAGAATAAAAAATTATAGTAATTTAAAAAGATTTTAATTCAACAATAAGTAATTTTTATAAGATACTAATCGATAAAGATAATATTAAAATTATGTGCGGAATTGTCGAAAAAAAAAGCTATAGCCTTTTGATAAATAATGTCAGTAATTTTCAAAACGGATACTTTTTATTTTTCTACTGATTATATTTTAGGTTTGCTCATTGGAATAGTGCCCGGCTTTAAACTATATCATCACATACTATTTAATGTTTTTCACTACTCCTTACTTCTTCCACGACATTTCGAAATAGCACAATAAACATCAACAAAAAATAAGAACGGCCGTCAAAAATTACACTCATTACGATGCAAGCATTCAAAGCCCCACCCGAAAACGTAAAACTGCATTATGAATAAATACAGACGGTTAAAAAACCGTATAAAAATGGAATAATTACATTAATTTTATCTTAATGCGCCATTAAAAGTGTAATGGGCGTCATTCCGGGAACGTTCCGAACCATAAAAATATTTCAACTGTACCTATGGCTGTTGAGAAAATATGATAACAGCTTAGAATAGTACAAAAGTACATACAAATAAAGTGAAAAGTTCACACGAGCGTTCGTCATAAAAATAAACGTAATCGCATAATCATTTTTACTATTCAAAGAATCATTATTTTTATTAAATATTACGTTTATGTTGGTTGTGTGGAAGCTAGCGATAGCTCAATTGAAAAAAAAAAAACTAGAATAGAACAGGAAATAGATTCAAACCAAAGATTTTTCACAGTTACGTGTATGTAATTGTCGCTCAATTTAACTGTGTAAGAAAGCATCCTTTGAACACTTGTATGTCTGAAACTTCTGTATGAGACTTTCAAAGTTACGTGGAATCTGCAAACAAGATTAGGCCAGAATGATAGGCTAAGGTCCTTTATCCCCCGTAATTTAGACGATGCCCTTGCTCAGTAGATGGGCGTAAATCTTCTCTCAGTCGTTGGAAGATCACTTTGAAACATAGGACTCCTTCAAATATTTCGACAGCGAACTGTTAGAAACGGCCTGCACCCAGCGAGTTCCTGCAACGTAAATGAGTTATTATTAAAATACCACTACAGCATTTCTAATTTTACGTCTATTCATTATCAGCCCGGAGTCAGGAATTTGTGCCCGATATGGCGATAGGCTCGCCCCCTATCACATCACGGGACGGAACATACAAGGCGAAATGTGGGTGTTCTAGTGGCGCTTGTGCCTACCCCTTCTGGGATAACGGCGTGAGTTTATATATGTATGTAAATTTTACGTTCGTATCACAACTTATGTGATTGTAAGACGTCAAAATGTTATTATAAAACGGACCTCCCCTTACATAAAAAGCTTGAGGGGTTTAAATACATATCAGATTGCGAGCGCCCCTCTTTAATGGCTACAGACTCCCTCAATGATGTCTTGAATAAGTTGAACACTTGTCACAATATTTTAAATGGTATAAGATGAATCAAAATCAAAAATGAAAATATAAGTCCAGAGTTCGATTGAGAGGGTGACTTCCACCACAATGGCTTAATACGGATTGACGACATAGTCCCGAAATCTTTACGATATGTTTTCTTTAACCGTTAAAATGCCCACATGCCTCTGAGATATAGGACTTAAACTAACAACTTTGCAGTCACGTTTTTTCAGTTAATGCGATACCCTTCGTTCCATTCTTGATTCTCAGAGGTTGGTCACCTTCGTTTATCCACGTCCTTATCAAAGTTAGAGACACACTCTCAGGTAAACCAACAACTCACTATCAACCTTATAACCTTATCAGGTCATGTCCCTCTGGAAAAAAACTAAAAAAAACTGCCATATCCGCAGCACACAGGTTGTCCGTTGTGCGATACTGGGGTTATTGATACTATGACCTTGCGAGCACATTGCTCATTCCGCGACGGGGCCCGGCGCGCATCATTCACAAAGCTACAGACGCCCTACCACTCTACGTGCCCTTGGCGATTAGGTTTTTTTTTCTTTAATATCGTGCCGTAGTTGAGTTGAACGCGGTATGTCAACTTGGGCTAATGTTTCACGACATTTAAAATATTTTATGTGATTGAATTATTCTTTTTTTAATTTAAGGTTTACTTGTTGATAGGTCACTTACTTATTTTGTGAATCAAATTAAACCTCAGTATAATTATTTCTTTTAATGTATACAAGTTTTCAAGCAAAGTGCAACTTTTCCGTCCATTATGGCAAATCTTATTTAAACATTTACAGCGGAAATCACAACGCCACCCACATACGTCATACCCTAACTTATATTAAAATATGAGTTATAAATTATAATATTATGTCATCGTATACGTGTGTTTGCCTTTTAAACTTAATTTGCACCTCGATCATAGGCGGTAAAAGGTTTGTTAAATATTTGGATATCGATAACTGTTTAAGAGCTAACAAAATGTAATTTCCTGGTACGTAAATGCTTTTTTAGAAGCAACTCATTCAAACTACGAAACTAGAGGGAATATTACATCACACACTTGACAGTGCAAATCCTGCAAGATCATCAGTGTCACGCATTTTAATGACACCTAGTATTAAAGCTAAGCGATTTTCTAGGAATGCCTAATTGTATTTAACCTGCTAGAAAAATAATGAAATTATAACAGTATTTATAGTTGGCTTGCCTATGAACAGTAATGTGTATACACTAAGTTGACAATGTAACTTAAATAAATGATTAAAACCAAGAATCGCAAATTCCGCTCCGACTCCACAATCTCGTGTCAAGAGTATCAGAAACTACGTAATGATTTACGAGCACTAAAATTGTGACCGAATCTACGGTCTTTATATGCCTTAAAACAACCAAACACAATACTAAACTACAAAAAGAAATCATTCAATCTTAACATTACTATGTTTTTTCATGACTCTGTAAATAATTGTTCCGACTTGCCCTACCGTTGTCTGTACTGCGTCGCAATGCCCTTGGCGTTAAGTTTTTTGACAATGGCGACGAGTGCGTACATTTTTTATGTTTCCGCCGCGGTTCGTGAGGGTTTTATTAGAACATGCGGACAGTATAAACACTTCGAATTGACGGGTATTGTCGACACTAGTGTTACGTGCATCTTTTGTCATACACAATACACATTGGATTAATTGAGCATTTTATATCAGTTTCTCTCTTAGAATGCCGTAATAATGGTACGATAAGGATATAATTATCTGTCACTAGTCGATAGAACTCCCAGGTTATTTAAAATTGCATGGAAACTGGCTGATCCCGAACACGCCAGTTTTGTTTCTGCCATTTTCCAGAATAATTCATTTCGCTAGAATAGTCAATATTTAGACTGATATTTTGTTTAATGCACAGTAACATTAAAATTGGATCTAGTTAAGTTCTCATAGAAGAAATTGTTAAAATTCTTGCTTTCTCGAGTTGCAGAAGTTAGTGTGTATGAGCCGAATAATCTATATTTTTTATTACAATAAAGAGCGAGACGAGCATGATTGCAGTACCCAGGCGGCCCTTTACATATGAGAGGTCTCTCATACCAACAGTAATTATATGGTTAATACAAATTCTTTAGGCTTAGATCAATCAATCAAAGCTTTACAATAGATAAATTCCTTAAAACATTTGACGAAATAAATATATTATATAGTGTTCGTATACCATACATTTTGTTCGTGCACTGTGAGTTGAATTTTAATAATTTTGCTCGTAGGTCGGGGATACGGCTCTATGGATTTTTTTGTCTATAATTTATAATATTATATAAACATTATTACCGTCCATAAAGCATGGTATGCGTATTCATCTTCTGTGGGAACTCGTTAAAATTATATTGACAGTTGAACATATTGTCAATTCCCATAAATTGGTCGCCTTATTGGTCTAGTGGGGACGTGTGTGGATTTAGAAGGTCTACGTTTCGATTCCCTGGGCGGATTCACTTGGTTATTACAAATTACATGACACACATATTTTGTCCTTGGTTTAGTTCGCTTTGAATTTCTTTGTGATCGTGTGATGCCACGTCTTCGTTGGGTTATCAATATGTGTTTTATGAGTGGTACAAAATATTTATTCTTTTTAGTACACTACCGACTGCTTTTCTGGTGACAAACCTCTCCAAAAACTATTTATTCACAAGTGGCACATATTTGACGGTCTCGGTGGCGTAGTTGAACTACGGTATCATTGCAAACTTAAGGTCACGGGTTCGAGTCCCTGGTCGGGCAAATGTGCTAATGGATTTTTCTATTAATTATATCAGTCTGGAGCCAGGAATTTGTGCCTGATATGGTAATAGGCTCGCCCCGTATCATATCATGGGGCGGAACATACAATGCGAAATATAGGTGTTCTGCACCTCTGCCTACCCCTTCTGGGAAAAAAGATGTGAGTGTATGTATGTATCGCCTACTTATCCTTTCAGTGACATTCCTAAATACTATCCGCTCTTTCTGACGTGACCCGACTACTGAAATTGGGTAACCCATATACAAAATTAAGGCATGCCTTGCTAATTCTGACATCTGGCTTGTCTAACTATAAATTATAAGATGTTACACATGTTAATGGATGGAAGAAGTTGTTGCTATGCTTGTACGGCCATATAAATTTAATGGTGATGAGAAATAGGATTTCATGAATTCGACAGCCTTTGTGACGCAATCGGGTACGACGCTGTGTAAAACGAGCGGCCAGGGGTCGACCCCCATCTGTATCTTTATAAGCCCATACACGTCCCACTGCAGGGCACGGGCCTCCCCCACAATCGAGAATAGATTTAGAGACGTTAGACCATATAGTCTACCATGCTGGCCTAGTGCGGGTTGGCAGACTTAAAATACCATAGAAATTCTTACAAATCGCTATGGTATACAGGTTTCTTCATGATGTTTTCCTTCATCGTTTTAGTGCGTGGTGATTGACTATCAACACACATGACCCCGAAAAGTCAGAGGTGTGCCCTGGGATTTGAACCCGCGATCACCGTGAAAATGTTGGCAGCCGCGTCTGGTCCGTTACCAACAGGCCACCACGCACTATGAAGAGAACAATATTTGTGAGATCAACGAGTAATCGTTTCAGGTCTGGGTGTTGTGACGCCGAAATTTCTTCAATATGGAGTCAGAAGTTTATCTGCCACGGATTGGAACATTTATTTATATCATCGCATCGGAATCACAAATATCATTTTCCAAAAGATTTCGTCCTAATAAGCATCATTACTGTGCAATTATTTACTTGTTTACTTGTTGCACGTGCATGAATGTCACTTTGTCGTATTAGTATATTCTATTATAAATTATGACCTTTCAACTATGAACAACAAACGCACTGCGATGACGATGCAAACGCTTCACTCACTTACGCGCAATAAACCGAGCCAGGTCATTGACCACGGCCACGAAAATTGAACCTTATTTTAAAAACATCAAAGACACAAATGTGAAGAAAATTGAGATTTATGTTGGTTTATTTTATAAATAGGTTGACAGGATATTAAAGTGGGCGAAAGCTTAGATTACGGAGATATAAATTGGTTTCTAAGCCACACAGGTTTATTTATTTTAATTAGATGATCAATTTCTTTAACGTTGAAGAAAAACATGCATATTCATTTAAAATGTTACTCCACAAGAAATTTTAATGTGTTTTATTACGCCTAACTATCTACATTAGGACATTGTGGTTCAAATGTATCTATAAATCATAAAAAAAAGGAAGGCCCTATCTCAAAAAAAGGTCTACGTCAGCCAATCAACACAACGTCATAACTTCGATCAGTTTGTTGATCGAAGGTTTTAAAATTATCAAATAAATTCTCTAACATCATCATGTTACTTTGATATAGGTCAACTTGGTAAACAAGAAAGCTAACTTTTACTTACAACTTCCTTCAGTTACAAACCGCCCACACTTAATCCCATGCACAGGACTCCTTAACTCCAGGAAAACATAAAAGCCAGTGTCAGAATGGCCTATTAAAAAACAAAAATTAAAAGCCAGGGCATTTAAAAATTAAAGCCCCAAAAAACTTAAAAAGGCCCGCTGATAATGATCTGTTGTCACAGGTATTTAACCGTATGAGCGACGTCGCAATGTCGCTGTTTAACGCGTTTACAATTAACGACCGCCCAGGGCACAGTTCCCACGCGATTCACTATTCCTATCGTGTCCTGTCTCGCCGCGATAGCGTCCCGGTAGCGATAGCAACACATTCTGATGACCGAGCAGAAGGATAGTTGGATTGGAATAAAACTAATTTTCACGAATTTTATCGCAGATTTGGTTTTTTACTTCCCGACGTTTCGATTACTGTACAGCTTTCGTGGCCACGCGGCGGACTGCCCGGTGGACTGTCAAATCCGTTAAAAATAGTTTTATTTCAATGTGTACCTACCATTCGCGTAAATCTAAGAAACCATTATGATGGCTTGTTTGATGAACGGATTTTGGAGAAGGCAGTGGGCTGATTTAGATTAGCAGTGACTTGATTTCGGTAGGCAATTAATTTACTTACATACGTAGCGGCTTAATATTCGTAGGCATCGGTTCAACTTTAGTAGGCAGCTGCTTGACTTTACTAGTCACGGACTTAACTCCGATAGGCAGCGGCTTGATTTCAGCACACAGCGGCTTATCATCATTAGGCAATGGCTTGATTTCGATAGGCAGCAGCTTGTCATTAACAGACAATGGCTTCACATTGGCACAATATGTAATATGTATACTTTAAAATTGTAGTGTTTGTACCACGAAGTGTTTAATATCCTACGCATACAATTACATATTTATTACAATCACCAATGTCGACAGTAGGCCAATTAATTTATTCACCTACCAATTGTCTATTTTCAACTGTTTAAATTATTCTAAGAATCTGTGAAGGAAAATGGGTACGCATCATGATTCGGAACCGTTTGTTTTGGTACACTGTACTAAATTGTGTTTACTCACCGGCGGCATAAAAACTGGAAATACCACGATTATATGCATTGTGTTACTGTTATTGTTGTAGCTTTATGTTAGTATCAATTTGTATGGTTTCCTTAGTCATTGTGTTTGATCACCGTACGAAACTATCTACGGTGACACTGTTATTTAAAAATGTATAGCTTTGTATGATTCAATATTCGATACGTCTACCAGACATATTTATTGTAATTGTTACATACGTGTACTGTGAAAGTTTCGGAACAGCAATGCTTTTCTGAAACAGCTCACCAGTTAGATCACTTCTAAATTCTCAGTAACCGCATTCACTTACCGTCAGTGGAACAACTTTGCGTTGTAACAATAGAAATTGGAAATTTCGTACAATATTTTTAGAAACTCCATAGTTTTTGTCATAAAACTACATGTAGACAGAATATAGCGTTTAAACACACAGTTTCTCAAAACTTTCCAAGCAATTTAAGTACAATACAATTCCCACAATGTCATCAAACGCTACCGCTTGTTTCGAGGCGCCTGCACAGCGTAATCAAAGGTCGAATGCTGCCACAGAAAATTGCCTGTGATTCTCTTTTGTACAATGAATTTCGTCACTGAGATGTATAATGGTTTATGGAAAAGATTCCTGCAGGGATATGTGACGATGATTTAATTAACTGCCTTGGTGGCGTAGTTGTACTACGGTACGACTACAAAGCTGAGGCCTCAGGTTTGAATCCCGGGTCGGGCAAATTGATAATGGATTTTTCTATTAATTATCAGCCCGGAATCAGAAATTTGTGCCCGAAATGGTGATATGCTCGCCCCCTACCACATCATGGGACGGAACATTAAAGACGAAACGCTAATTATGCGGACCGTACCCGCGTCGTGTTGCGTTCGGTATCGCTCGTACTTTCTATGCACCGAGCGGTAGCACACCGACCGTGAACCAATTCACTGTAATACTGTGAAATAAATAGCATTCTCCGCGTTATTGGGTCCCGATCAATTCCAAAAGGTCGATAGTTGGGAAATATTTTGGTGGCGGTTAGGATGTTTTGGTTTTGTTTTTGCCATGTTAATTAGGTTATATAATTCCTCACCTATTTAACACGATGGCGAAGTGACAGGGCTGGAATTGATGGAGGTCTGTTCCGATAGATAGTCGGCTGTTAAGAAACAATAATGACTCACTATTTGACACAATTGTACCATCTTACTTGACAGCCTCCGTGGCGCAGTTGGTTAGACGCCGTCTGTGAAACTGGAGGCCGCGGGTTCGACCCCCGCACCGAGACAAATATTTGTGTGAACCACAAGTATTTGTTTTGGGTCTGGGTGTTTGTAAGACCGAAAAGTCTCTCGTAGTTTCTGATACCCACGACACAAGACTTGAACTTAGTGTGGGGTCAGGACTATGTATGTGACTGTTGGGTGTATTTATTTATTTATTTACTCCTTCACGCACCTATAAAGATCGGTTGGCATAAAGCCCGCCACATACAAGTGCGTTTCCACAAACGCGAGTTTGCACCAATCTCGAATCAAAAATGCGAATGAAGTTTGCGCAGTTATTTGCCCACACACGTTCAAGTAAACTGGTGTAAACTTAGACTTGCACAGTTACATCGTCATGTGTGTGGCGGCCATTGGTAGAATAGATCGGCCCAATGCGAGATGACTGATTTCGTTATGCTGTTAGAAGGGTTAACATTTTTTTTTATATTACACAAACACTAAACGTTATCAAATACAAAAGTACTCAAAAATTTACTCCACATCCGGGATTTAAACCCACATCAATCAACCCAGTAGTCAAGCCTTGTTATAAATCTACGACTATTTATGACGTTATAATAAGCACCCCAATTAAAGAGTCATTTCGAGCCGAACGTAAGCTTTGAGCGGATGTCCAAGCCCTTAAACGGTTTTGACACCTTCACCGATATAAGGCAAAGGGCGGTGAGTCGTGAAGGTAATTATATTATAGATCGCCAAGTTGGTGTCCGACCCTTCGGGAAAAGCGGGACGTGGGGGTGACAAGACATAGTAAACGTTACCGGATGTGAATTAAACGCGTCACTTATCGCTGTGTACCGAAATATTTTAAAATAACCCTTTCTTCCTTTCTTTCTTTCCCGCGTACCCTTTATTCCATAACCTTAAAATTGTCGACAAATAATAGATAAGCATTAACATGTGCAAGTGTCACAGAAGACTGACGAAAAGTACCAGCTTGGTAGCTACCAAGGCGTTCATAGGTAATTTGCATATTATCAGGCGGGCCGTAAGCTTGCCACCATAGTAGTATACAGGGTGTACCAATGGATCCACTACTTACGAGACAGCCTGTATAACAAAAAAAAAAATAAACATTTTGTTAATATCTGCCGTCTTCTAATTTCGTGTCCCTTTAAATTCTAAAAGCCCGGTTATATATATTCGCTTTCCTATGATCCGTACGTCAAAATATTACTATATAAAAGCATTAATTTATTAGTTTACAAAACATCGTGACTCGGTCCCGCAACTCTCTTCGATGACAAAATGCCTTAATGCTTGAAAAAATCGCCGCAACACCTGTTGATAAATTAATGTAAACATGACGTGGCATTCTTCAAAACGATCGGTACAATAATTTAGATTTTTTAATATAATTTAGCGGCCGCTTTGTCTGGCGTGTTTCTGCAAAAAACGCTAATAGGGGTCAACCGTAGCTAAGTACACATTGTGGTCAATGATAAATTATAGCAAACAAGACTCTAAACTGAAGAAGGTAGAGTTGAATTCAGTTTGTAAAGTGTTGCGTTAAATACATTTTGATCCGTGATTGATTAATGACGTTCCGTTAGTGCTTGACGGTTCAGTGACGCGGTGTTTGGGCACTAGTCAAAAAATGTATCTACTTTCCAATTGAATGGGCCGGCCGTCCACGAAATATTGTAAGATATATTTATATCAATTTATATTGATTATTATAGAAACGAACTTGATAAGGTTAGACGGACTCGCATCGCTTTTACCCAGTCTCTTCCACTTATCTTGTATATTTTTATTGATCCTAGCGATACGTTTCCTAGCTTCAAATGCTAATGTTCTCTATAGCATAGCTCAATCTGTGGATAACTACCACACCGCATGCTAACGGGGAGTTATCAACGGCTACTTTTATCACACTACTTTCACAAGCAAACGACCAATTAAACATTAATCAAAGTATTAAACGGCCGGAATGTGTTGTCATCACACCACCGTGTACTTACTGTTCCTACTAGATTCTAAGAAATAGCTGTTGTAGACTTTTGTATGGCAAATGAGGTGGTATTGGTTTCGGTAATTGAAAGAGATTGATTTTTTTAGACGCAATAACAGCAAACGGAGGTGGTGGGAGTTCGTATGACGGAATATATTTGGCGATTTGTATACCAGTTAGGGATCATATTGTGCGTTACTGGTCTTTGAGCTTAAAGAGTAGCGACGCGACGGAATGGGTACAGATTGTTACGCCTTAGCGTAGCCATATACTGGTGGTAGGTCTCTCATAGGTGAGAGGCCTCCTAGGTACCACCGCAAAGTCTATTTCTTCCACCAAACAGTAGTGTCAATGCACTGTTGTGTTCCGCTTTGAAGGAGATTGTAGCCAATGTGACTGCTAGACATAATGAGACTTAACATCTTATGTCTCAGGATGGCGACGCAGTGGAATGGCAAGCATTGCTTTGTAATTCAATGGTGTTTAGTTTTGTTACTGTTAATAAGCGGTCGTATTGCTTACCATCAGGCGAATGGTATGCTCATCTCGTCATTCACTGGAATAAACAAAAGCTATCCTCTCCATATATGCGGATAGCTCAACATTATTTTCATGTGTGTTGCAGAAAAATATTGCTTATAATGTATTACTAGGGACTGAATTCTTTTCTTCCTCACGAATTATTATTATATAGATATAATCCGGTCTCTAGTTATAACATTACGAACTGTTGTCTGTTGAAATCGAAATAAGAACTGGATTATTTAACCTGGGTAGCGGGTATCTATACTATGTTTTCATTGTCGACAGGCAAAGCTCTACCACGAAATTAAATTGATGTACTTAATCAAATTCCTACACTAATTGTTGAATTTATGTATGACACTTGTGTCACTCGTCAAGTTTATCAACACCACACCTTCATCCAAGAAATGACCGCCTCTCGAGCCTGTTACGAGGAAACGCTTAAAGATTTGCGGTTTCCCTAACAGTAAGTAACAGTATTAAGAAACATGTACACCATATTTAAACACCCACGCAAAAAATCAGCATTTTTATTGTTTCCAATAATTGAGAGGGACAGTTGTATGTATGGATTTTCCTCTTTTTGTATGTGATGGAAGCTGATTGATGTATTTTTAATTCAATAATTCTGGGTTGGACAAAATGATATTGGATTTTTCTATTCATTATCAGTCAGGAATTTGTGCCCGATATGGCCATAGGCTCACCTCTTATCATATCGTGGGACGGAAAATACAAGGCGAAGCGTGGGTGTCCTGGTAGCACCTCTGCCTACCCCTTCTGGGAAAAAGGCGTGAGTTTATATACCGGGTATATCAAGACCGCGACCGAAAACGAAACCGGGTGGTAGTTTTAGTGGTTACAGACACAAAGCAAATAAATATTTTGCAAAATAAGCCACAGATTTTTTTTTGCAATATTTTAAAAATAATTGTGTTTAGGTAGTAAATACCTAGTTATTGCGAAAATAGTAATTTAAACCTTAACGTACCATTGCGCCTTAAAAAATAATAAGGTGTACATCATTATTTTAGGAAAACTATGTATCTATCATCCAAAAACGACGATAAGTAAAAAATTACCAAAAAAAAGTTGACGATTTTTTTTACGAAATTTTTAGTTGCATTGTGTCTGAAGTCACCAATACTACCACCTGGCTTCGTTTTCGGTCGCAGTCTTGATATACCCTGTATGTATGTAAAATTGTTTATCCCTGTATTTTTCATACATGTTGTATGTTGATGTTAAGCATGTATAACTTGTCGGAAATATCTGTGAAACTAGCTGGAATGCTGTTCACATTTCATTTTGTTGTGTTCTCCTATCTACTATGTTATTTTACATTAAAAACGTTTTGATTTGGATGCGAATTCTATTTTTTATTCGATTTTCTATTTTTATTCAATTTGTTTAACCTATATTTTGAATTTGCTGAACTTATGTTTCAATGACGTTAATTATTGAGGTCCACAGATATTTCCGACGGGCAATAAATGGTTGTATAGTCATAATAATGGCGCCTATTGTACAGAAGAATTGATTTTATATCTTACATCTGTCATAGTAGGACAGTTAAAGATTAATGCTGTCTGATTTTTCTACTTTGGTACATAATTTAAATTGGCTACAAAATTCCCATAAAAATTACATCATGAAATGAGAGTATGTTTTTACCTAACATTAAATACAATCAAATACAATAATTTTATATTTTTAAAATAAAACAAAATTTATCATTCTCAGCTACGCGAAATCTGTTGCCAAACAGGGCTCCTCTAAATAAAACCACAGTTGCCTGTTACTAAGTAAACCTATGAAATTATTAGCTCAAAATACGTTAAAAGTGTGCTATCAGCCACACATCTCCCACAAAGACGTGTACTATTTTAATCCCCGACGTTTTTGGACTATTACACGCGTGTTGCAAAGCATAAACTTGTCCGATTTAATGTCTCCCAGATTATAGCGGGATTTTCGGGATGACCTCATTATTAAATTATTTTTTCTTCTTTTATTTGTATTATATTAACAAATATATATTATTTACATCTTTAACTACGACTGCCTTGATGGCGTAGTTGTACTACGGTACGGTTATAACGCTGAGGTGTCGGCTTCGAATCCCGGGTCGGGCCAGATTATATTAAATTATTCGTTTCATTATCAGCCTGGAGTCAGAAATTTTTGCCAATGGGCGACTTATCACGTCGTGGGACGGAACGCACAGCACGAAACGCGGGTTTCCTTGTAGGACCTCTGTATACCACTTCTTCGGAAAGGCACAATTATTGTGTATATTATTAACATTCCTTTTAAAATATGTCTAATAATAATAAAACTATTAATTATTACATCTCATGTGCACCCATTATCAAAACCGAGCTCTTATCACTACGTATATATCTAGTAAGTGCAATGTCTTATTATTTAGTTCAATCCTACACTTATCACTTCAATAGGGTTAGAGGTGACGTACATAAGCTGTGAACTTTAGGTACTCGAGGCCAAGGATATTAGCACTACAAAGTAGCTACTGGTGGTAGGACTCTAATATGTGAGGGGCCGCCTGGGTACCACCGCAAAGTCTATTTCTCCCGCCAACCTGCTGGTTACACGGAACTTACACTGCTGTGTAAATGCACTGTTGTGTTCCGATTTGAAGGACATTGCAGCCAGAGCAACTACGAGCGCAGTGGAATGCCAAGCATGGCTTTATAATTCATGGTGTTGTTTGGTTTTGCTACTGTCCATGAGCGGTTATATCGCTTACCATCAGACGAATGGCATGCTCGTCTCATTTATATCAATAAAAAAAGAATATATCATTCTGTACAATGATCTTTGTCCAGACGAATTCAATTATCTTACCAATATCCAAATCTATGTCCATTGCTGGAATTCAGCGGTGAAAGAGGGAAGGTAGTGTGACTGTAGCGGTACGGTACCGCTCCCTTTTTTTACGAACATTTTGATCGAATATTTTATATCTTTCGATTTGTAAAAAATATTGAAAAAGGAAATGATCGAATGAGGTGTAAATTAAATGCTACACATTAAAAAAGAAAGAAGATTACCGTAACTCAATTTAAAGCGTTTCTAAGTCCTTCTCGGACACGTACATACATACATACATAAACTCACGCCTTTTCCCCAGAAGGGGTAGGCAGAGCTGCCTCCAGGACACACACATTTCGCCTCGTGCGTTCCGTCCCACGAGCCGTTCGCCATACCTAGCACAAATTCCTAAATCCGGTCTGATACTGAATAGAAAAATACATTATCACTTTGGCCGATCCGGGATTCAAACCTGACACCTCAGCTTTGTAATTTTACTGTAGCACAACTGCGCCGAGGCAGTCATTATGAAGACCCGTTGTGAAAATCTATAACCAAACAAATGAATAGCTTACCATCGGTCAGGCCGTATGCT
Organism: Deilephila elpenor; assembly: GCA_949752805.1. Lineage (NCBI taxonomy): Eukaryota > Metazoa > Arthropoda > Insecta > Lepidoptera > Sphingidae > Deilephila > Deilephila elpenor. The sequence continues at coordinate 11,755,211 of OX457107.1, read as the reverse complement.
TGTTTACCTCTGAAGCATTGAGTAATAAATAAATACAGACAACAGTCACATGCATAGTCCTGACCCCACACTACGATCGAGAATTGTGTCGTGGGTATCAGGAAGTACGAGAGGCTTTTTGGTCTCACAAAGTACAAACAGCCACCCTTTACAAATGCTTGTGGTTCACGCAAACATTTGTCGGTGCGGGATCGCAACCCGCGGCCTCTCGTTTCACATGCGGCGTTCAACCAACTGCGCCACGGAGGCTGTCGAAGTAGTATAAAAAACCACATTACTCAATCTCTAATTACCCCGAGACTGAAAGATAAATATAGTCTATCTTATTTCACTACAGTTCCTAATATAATTATAACTATGAAAACAAATTGAAAACAAATTTAACACAACGCGTGTTAAATTATTGAATTTTAAATAACGAATTTCTTTGAGGTCAAAACATAATTAAATTTCTAGACAAAATTAATTAGATTTAGAAAATTTTAAGTTTAGTACAATAGCCGTGTTTTAAACATTATAAAATACATTTACACATAAATAATAACCTACTTGTGTCAACGTGGGAGCATTAATAATATTCTTCCGTGTCATTTTATAATACGATACGTTTGTACAGCTTTTATTACGAGGATTTTTTACGAACCAATAAAAGAAAAAACAAACTGAATTGTCGAAATTACTGTAGGAAATATAATAAATAAGTTTTTAGTGTCGCCGGGAGCGCGCCGGAATAACGTTCCACTTTTCTAAACGTGTTTGTTTAAAATACTTTTACTGTGGTTTACAGATGATATTCAGACCCCACGGATACGACTGCAATTACTGTGAACCAGAATTAAGAGTGGCAATAGGCTATTTGACTCCAATTTTTTATTGTATTTATCAAAAGGTATCCATATCCAAAGTCTAGCAAGCAAAGAATTTTGTAAATCCATTCAGAATTAAACACGTTAAAAACGTTTTAAATCTTGTAGTGGGCGTAACAGAAAAGGAGCAAAACAAAACTAGTGACGTCACTTGATTTGCATTACAGTGTGCGCATGTGAAAGAGACAGTATTTGCTCCCACTACGCTGCCAGTCATTTGTTTTAAATACAAAATTTGCCCCGTGTTACAAGTTTCTTTAATACTGATTTGACAGAAATATTTTATTTTAATGGGAAATTTGTGTTTGTACGCATAAACAAGAAAAAAAACCTATTAACCTATTAATGAGCAGCAAAAATAAGAACCAGGCGAGTCTTTTAGACACATTAGCTTTTGTTTAACTCGTCCTTTTTTGCGTTTGCTATTCTGGGTTTAAATCCCTGTTAAAACGAGCTTATAGATTATTTTATAGAACTATTGAATTTTCTATGTTACCGTAAGTGCTTACATTATGCTTTAAGCTGTTGGCGAATTGTGTTATTTATTTGTTTTCTTTTTACAGGTAAGTTGAACTGCAGTACCGAGTATGTATTAACTCTATGAATTATGTATTAACGACCCAAACATGATGATAGGTCAAAAAACATTCAGTCGAAATGAAAACCTTCTTTTTTGAATTCGTTTAAAAAAAGCCGTCCCTTTTTTGCGATTTTTTTTTTAATTATGTCTGAAATCACTAAATCTACCCCCAAATTTAGTTCTCGCTCACATTCTGGATACACCGGGTATGAGAGAATAGCAAACACATAATGTTTGTTAATTATATTTTTGAAAAAAAAAAAAACATTCTGTATCACAAGTATACTTTGACACGATCAGCCGGTACTCGAACCCACCTAAAATTAATACCAACCATTGACATGTCTTTTTGTATGCAATAGCAGACAAATGTACGGGCTTCCCGATTATATGTGCCCATTAAAACCTTCAACATCGACTTTTTCTATAAGTTTTTTTTGTTTGTGTTAATCATACAATCATCATCATGACTATCAGCAGTTGAGGTGTATTTATAGTTGGCGTTTATGACGCAGCTCCCTTTAGTGCTGGACCATTTATTTTCTACACCATTGTAAATCTTGGTCAAAATGACCCGCGGCTTTTTTAAAGTAAAGACAAAATAATAATCATTTAAAAACACAAAAAAAAACACAAAAAAATGAAATTGTATATATTTTTTTTGATTTAAAAGCTTTAATTATTATTTATTTTTGCAATTCGATTAAAATAACATCTTAATAGGATTTCAATATACTCGGTATACATTTTAAATGTACAAAAATTTCGAATCAAAACATTTACTAGTATCTAAAGAAGAGGCCCCGGCGAGATTCGAATTCGCGATCTCCTGTTTACTAGACAGGCGCTTTAACCAACTAAGCCACGGCGCCTACACGAAGCCCTGTCGAATTTGCAATACACAAACATACAACGGTGAATACAATTACATTTTAAATACATATTTTTATTAATAATAGAACAAGTTTCGGTAGTGTTTCATCAACTGGTTGTGGGGTAAATTATAAAACATATTATTTTATTATTTTTGAATGCCACAAAATGTATTACATCATGCGAGGTTTTGGGCTGGATATGATTAAAGTCTATTATCGTAAGATTCAAATATAAGCAACGAGAGACTTTTTTGAAGCTCTTTTGGTATAATTTGCGATGCACCGAAAACCGCATAACTTAATAATTGTAGTTGTTTTCTCGACGTATCTATACATTGTAAGATTGTTCAGTAATGTTCCTATATTAAAAACGAGTATGTATAACTGGATTAAATAGAAAATGCTTTTAAATCTGGGAGCCATGCACAAGACCATGGCATATTATATCCATAGCCCACAAGTCACATAAGCACGCATTTAGATTGCTGTCGCCTGTTAATGCCACACAAAATTATTTTCTGACCGAAGTATGGAACCTAGGATCCTCTGGCACACAGAGCACAGTGCTTATCCATTATCCATATGACTAGTGGGACGACAAATTACTAAGAGTTTCGATACTATTGGTTGCAAAAAAGTGCGGATAAGGTGGACGGACGACGGTTAAAGTCGCAGGAAGTAGCTGGATGCAGGTCGCTACTAACAGATCTATATGACGATCCATAAGGGAAGCCTATGTTCAGCAGTAGACTTCCTGTGGCTGAAAAGAAAGAGAGAGATATTGCTAAGTATAATAATTCCAGTGTATTATTATTTACTTTCATTTTACTACCTACACATATTTTTTTACAATTATTGCAAATGCGTGGTGGCCTGTTGGTAACGGACCAGACGCGGCAGCCTACATGGTCGTGGTGGTCGCGGGTTCAAATCCCAGGGCACACCTCTGACTTTTCGGAGCCATGTGGGTCTTGATAGTCAATCAACACACATTATAACGGTGAAGGAAAACATCGTGATGAAACCTGCATACCATAGCGACTTGTAAGAATTACTATGGTATGTAAAGTCCGGCAACCCGCCTTAGGCCAGCGTGGTGGACTATATGGCCTAACTACTCTCAATCGTACCCTCGATTGTAGAGTAGGCCCGTGCCTTGCGGTGGGACGTATATGGGCTGATACATACACATACATACACATTGCAACTAATTAAATTCATCTCTCATGCAAAAAAATATTTTATACCTACGTGAGATTATCGTGTACAATATATGAGTCAGGTTTATTTATACACACAAAACGGTCTGTGTATGCGGAAGACTCTGGAACGTTTCACTAGTATTTTGATAGTTTTATAGAAGGTTATCACTATAACAGCCTTGAATACGAGAGAAAATACGCGTTGTATGGAAAATGTTTGGTAAAGAACTGTAGAATTTAAATTAAATTTTTTTTACACAATTACAACATTTGGATAGGTGGGTTTTTCAAAATGGGTGGAGATGTATAAGATCAAATAAAGTCACTAGAAAAAAGGTTATAGTGCCTCCGAAAAACACTAGAACCTAAAAATAGATTCCAATAAATGCATTATAAAAAATTAATAATATATTTATAATATGCAGAGAATCGGTTTTTGGGTGGGGATTTTAGTTTGTATTGTATTGTATAAGCCCAAAATACGTCCCACTGCTGGACACGGGCCTACTCTACAATTGATAGAATTGATTGAGAGTGGGATTGTAGTTTATGGCCCCAGAAGCAACCGTTTATTATTTCCCGGAAAAAAAAATCGTTTATGAATGAATGGATACATCTGCATCTGCATTAAAATTGTACGCTGACGAATACGCGAAGCTAGCTTAATTAAATATAAATTTATTTATGAATTACGAAAGTTATTCAAAAATCAATGTCAAAGTTTATTTACACTCGGTAAAGACCCTTGCCTATTTGCCGACGCAAGCTCAAACACCGACCAAGTTTGTCGAACTTTAAGCTAATTAATAATAAAATATATTAAAAATGAAGAGAAAAAACCCTAATTCCACACGCCAAGTCACTGGTGTGTGAAAACATGTAATCTACATAATAATTTTTAATTAAGAAACAAGAAAGCCGAGTTTTTCTAATTAGAGCCGACGTTGTTAAGAGGGCATGCTTATCCGGTGAACATTTTTAATTTTATCACGTTTGTAAAAGCATATTATACTTTTTCTACATGCACTTATCCAATAATTATATAGGGTTAGAGTAACATGATTTTTAAGTATATTGCAATACACTTTAGGTAATAGTTGTAGCGAATATAAAAATTATACGGTCCCTAAGAATTCCTGACTCTAGAATCAAAAGCAAAAGCCTCTGCAGATTTTTGAAGTGAAACTTCTTTATCGGGGTTGGAAAATTTTTTTCGTTACGCGTCACATTCTTCCGTTACGCGCCATCTTTTTGAAGTGAAACTTCTTTATCGGGGTTGGAAAAAATTTTTCGTTACGCGTCACATTCTTCCGTTACGCGCCATCTTTTTGATTTAGTAAATTAGTACCCACTTCAGTAAGCCACACCCCCAACCGTTTCCAAGCCCCACCCAAAATTTTAAGTCCCACCCACTTTTTTGTAATTTGATCCTTACCCCCTCTGGCCTTCCCCCACCCTAAATCCAAAACAGTGCCCAATAGCCTCCCCACGAAACCTAACCCCCCCCGCCCCTACCCCCACCTAAATTTTTTACCTCACCCCCCCTAAACCTATCTCGGCCAATAAAGGTCGTGGACCCACCGAGCTTGGTATCCTCGGAACCGTCTCGGTGAGGGCTACAAATTGGCCCCGATAGAAATTCCAAATTCCCTCAAAAATTTCCCTCCTCCTAAACTTAAACTTTATTTAATTTAGCTTTATTTTACCAATTCTGTAAATTTGTAAATAGTAGATCATTTTTCGAAAAATGATGTCATAAAGAAGTTTCACTTCTTACGTGTGTACACTAATACACACACACATTTTTTTTACCAAGGGATTTAGTCCAAGATATCACGGTTCATAGTCATAAAAGGCACCACTAGAGCAATAAAGTAAAAACATAAGACAATAGCCTTGAAGGTACAGCTAAGTTGGAGCAATGTAACTGTGTCATAGAAAATCGACAACTTTCCTTGATGTACGCTTAAGAAGAAAGAGAATTCCGGAGAAACAACCATCGTTACTTAAGCTCTATATTATTACTCGTAGAACCCCTCTCAATCGTACTCTCGATAGTAGAGGAGGCCTGTGCCCTGCAGTGAGTAGTATATGGACTTATATAGATATTAACCTATCTCACATTTCCCATTTTCTCCTAACCCTCGATTCTTAAGTTATGGGTGGCGCGATAACAAGTTTACATCACGTCATGCTTATTGCTTCAAGCTTCAACTAATATATTACAATCAATTTTATTGGTTATGGTTAATTAGTGGAAAGAAACAATAGTGTTTTACCATTAAGCTGGTGCTTTAGTGATTGTGTTTTACGACTATTTAATCTATGCCCGTTATTTTAACGCTCCATTTCTACTAGCGTGTCCTCCGGAAGTAGGAAACATAAATAGGTGGATAATGACTCAAAGACAAATGCAGGCTTGGGCGTGTGTAAAAAGGGGCTGGGGGGTCAAAGCCACAATAGATTTGTCTGGAGTCGGCCACGAGAAAAAATAATAATCCAAAATGTTATGCTGATTTCAATATAAAAGTAAATTCGAAGTTATTTAATCAGTAAATCGTTAGAATTCCAAAGATGAAGTCTCGTTACCCGTATTAAATGAGCGCGGTGAACGGTCTATTCCTGAAAGATTTGAAATCAGACAGGCAACTTGTTCGCGAAATTATAATCCAAATAATTCCTAAAACGAAGTCAAATCGTATTAACGTAAGACGTGTGATGTGTGACTACAAAAATCTTTCACGTTAATTTCACAACAACTATACAGGGCCTAAGTCCCCCGTTTAAATGACTAAATACGCCCCATTTCAGTGTAGGCGAGGATAGTACGGTGAGAGTGATGCAAGGTGCGCGGGCGTGAATGTTTTTTTTAACATTACAGTTTCCTTGGCCGAAACTAGTTCAGTCATTATGCACATTATGTAGGTCACCTATTTAAACGTAGTGTGTTTAAACTCGCGTGGTGCATTATATCGATTGTACTGAATGCATGTCTGTAGTGGATTTTTTTGTTTTGTGTGAGTAACTTTTTTTTTTTTACGGTGTGGTGTTTGGAAGCATATAAACGACATAGCCGCTTATACGTAAGGCAATTTTTTTTAAAATATTGTTTGCTTGTTTATAGTTAATAAGCATTATTTATGTATTTTTAATACAAAAATAATGCTTATTAATATTTTAATAAGCAAATAAATATATAATAAAATTAATTCGTTTTGCAAAATTTCATGGAATCGCGGAAAATATATTTAAGTACACGTATTTTCAAAATTGTATCCTTGCCTTTCAATGCTAAATCACCATTATTAATTATTATTTATTCATTAAAAAAAATATATAAAAATTTGATTAAAAAAATAAGTATACTCATAACATTTCATTAAACCGATCTCAAATTCCAACTCCTAATAAATAAACACACCCTAAAATAACTCCAAGGTTATTCAAACGAACTTGCCCTTAACATATTCGTTATGCACAACCGAAAGCCCAATACTGCAGACACATCTCAAAACACGGGGTAATTTAAGGGAACCTCACAATTCCGTAGTCGGTTGACGCATCAGTACCTACGGAATAACCAGGGAATATTCACGGAATAGTTTCCAACGCGATCACAATAAAGATTGGAATTTATTACGCACGCTCCTCTGAGCTTAGATCATGCACCTGTCTTTCATTTATGTTTTGAACAATAAATTGACTTCCGTTCGGTGTTACATGATATTTTGTAGCGATGTGCTTGTCTTGTGTTAGTTTGTAACCGTTTTAAGTGCAATACACGATACAAAGTTTGTGTTATTTTACGTATTGGTATCGTTGCGTATATTGCAATACTTTTTTCTTATCATATTAGTACTAAAAACTCACCTGGGGTAGGCTTAGAATATTTAGGAATAGATTTATTCGAAAGCCTGGCGTAGTTCTTAGTGTCATTTTCGTTGAAAGCTCAAATAACTTATTACCTCAAAAGTTATTGCTAGTTACCTTATACCGTTGATCAGGGATGTGACGGAGGATATAAAATATTCTTTGAATCAAGCTCCGATGTATAATGAATCCATGCATTTTACGGGCTTTCAAGAAGGAGCTTACAATATCGAAGAACCAGCAGCGCACCTTTAAGCCTCCACTTTTATCATTTTATGTAATAACTCACAAGTCTACGTATCTTTCTATCACACAATAGGTTTTATATATATAATTATACCCAAAATAATAATCCCGCGCATTACTCAACAATTAAACAATATCGTAAAAAAATCAAATAATGATTAGTGTCGGACTCCCGTACGGTCCCTAATTAGACAACCGAGTACATTGCGGTGTAAAAATGATATGCTATCACAATAATAGGTTGTTAACGGGCCATCTCCCGCCATTTCAGAGCTTTATGCCCTGAGACATCATAATTAACAAGTGAGGAGTACACTTAACTCCGCGGTAACAAGTTTTGGAGGGCCCGGTGGTATGTGGTATGAGAGATAGCGATTTTATCAGCTATATTTAAGGATAATTTTGGACTGTAACAATAATTACTATAAACAATTGATATTACCACCGGTGGCTTGGGTCTCGAGCCTCGCCATCGTTGGGTTAATCTTTTTTTTTTATATTTTTATATGTATTTTGATTTTTTATTATATATGTAAAAATGTAAAAAATAGGAAAATAAATAAAGAGAGAAATAATACTATTTTTACGGATTTTATCGCGATTTGGTTTAATTTTTACATTTTTTAACTTCCCGACGTTTCGATTACTTTACAGCTTTCGTAGTCACGGGGCGGACTAAGCGGGCGGTAAATCTAAGAAACCATTATACTATAAACAACTTATTAGAACAGTGTTAATGCATTAGTAATTAGTATAAAATAAGGAATAGTCTGGAAGAGACCTGTTTGTGCGAAACTGGCACGACCAAGTGGCCGCCCAAAATGTGACATTATTTCATGAATCGCTCTGGCAGGTATAACACCATTATGTACGGTGCTAGATATCCGGAAGGATACGAAAATACCAATTGAGAGATTTTTTTCTCTCGTCTGTTTTTTTTGACGAGCAACACCAACCACGTTGCTTTGAAGTGGTTTATGAGTTATAAATGAAAACCACTTACTTAATATACCTCTTTCCTCATTTCTTTGCTCAAACCTTCATGCATCATTTGATCATACATCATCGAGCACTCTTAAATTACTGTAACAATACTAATATCACTTCGAAAAAAAAGAAATACGGGGTGTATATCTATTTTTTATACGCTCTTAACTTGTACCACACACGATCCGTGATGAATGTAACATGCAATAATGCTCGCGTCCCTTCAGTAGGGACTTAAAAACTTCGCTCCAAACTGCTTACATTGAGATGTGTCTACGCCGCGCGTGTGACGGGGTTGATGAAGACGAAATAATTGTTACGTTATTAATAAAATATATAAGTATATGAGTATGTTCTTTAAGTTACAATGTAGAATACTTGATGTATGCTATCTGCAAAGATAAATTGATGAATAAAAGGCTTCACCCGGCATTATAACAACCCAATCGTAATTTATATTTTACAGGCTTTGACTGTTACCTCTTAATTGTTATAAACTATACGTAAATGTAGTACCCCAAATAGTGTGCTCCGGCCTGTTGATAATCAGACCAGAATCGACTGCCGACGTGTTTACGGTGGTTGCGGGTTCAAATCCCAGGGCACACCTATTGACTTTATTGATGGTCAATAACCACGCATTATAGCGGTGAAGGAAAACATCGCGAGGAAACCTGCATGCCATAGCGATTTGTAATAATTTCTATGCTATGTAAAGTCCGCCAACACGCACTAGGCTAGTGCGGCGTGGTGGACTATATGGCCTAACCCCTCACAATCGTACTTTCAATTGTAGGGCAGGCTCGTGTCCTGCAGTGGGACGTATATGGGCTGGTACAGTACATTACCCCAAATAATTATTACATTAAAAAGTATTAAATTTTACGTTTTGTATGTAGAGTAAATAAATAAAATACATACGCGTAAATATACATCAATGTTTGTATTCCTGTATGCGTCATTGGTTTTTTTATACGTTATGTGCAAATATATTTTAGCCTATAATTTAGTAGTTTTTTTTATCATCCTACGTCATACGATCGCGTGAATACGGCGTTCTAATCTTTGAACCACGTCGTCTCATTCATAAGTTACGTAAAGGTCAAATTCATTGATAACGCTTGTACTGTGTAAAAATCTTTTAAAAGACTTTGAAAGAGTACCTTTTGAAATAAAAGTTCTTTTAAAATAACCCAAATATTTGTATTCGCCAATTCATTTTTTTCGCACCATTGAGCATTGGACAGTTTTCCCGCCTACGTGTTCCGTCCTTCTATAATTCTGAGCCATTCTGTTGTAGCGTAGGGAAGTATGGAGGCCGGCATAATTGTGCCGAGTAGCGGGAGATAACTGTTTGCTGTCAATCGATACTCTATCTGGACGGCATTGGGCATACAACCAAGTGCAGTCACTTTGCCAAGCCATTTTTTTTGCTATTATAAATTTCATTTCCGAGATATAATGTGAATAGCGCTATTGAACAAATTCCCTATCTTATAATATAAATTCCATACACATAAATTTATTATCAGTCATTCTGGACGATTAAATTTATTATACTAAAAACGAATTGAAAATCTTTAAAATATTATGTACTCCAATACCTCAAACACACATTCAATCATACAAAATATGTGATTTATATACGAGTTGTAAGCTTTATCGTGTATTTGAAATTTTTCAAAGTCACATTTGTGATATGTTCAAGTAAACTAAAATATCTTGGCTTATCTCCACGTATCAAAAACTAAAACTTTTTGATGTCTGATATATTGGTGTTTTTAAAGCTTTCGTTTACACACAATCTATTCAGCTGACTTAGGTATGTTCTACTAAACTGTCCGAATTTTATCACCGGCGCCAGCAGCCGCTTTAATCTAAAGAAAAATATCATTAGAGCATCCACAACACCTGGTATAAGGACCAGCACCACCTTAATTATGGAACTTTGAATTATAAGGTGCTTTTTAATGGTTATGCTAATCGTTAGTTTAGAAAGATTGGACAGATTGGATAGTTTAGATAGTTTATTCCGAGATAGTTACCACCATACGATGCTGGAGAACACGTAATAGTGCCCGTGCAAATATGCCGTATTTCAGGTGACGCCTATTTGTATTGGGTTTTATACAGGCTAGTATAATTGTTAATGACGGTAAATTTTCTATTTTGGGTGATGTGCGAGAACAAAAAATAAAATAAAAGATTCTTGACCGAAATTTCAAACAACATTTAATAACAATTTCACCAGCGCATTGATCAATTCTTAATTATTAACCAAAACCTACTACACGAAAATACGGAAGGAAACGATAATTAAATAAGTCCAGACGTATAATAGAGAGACATTCTACATTAATTGGAGTAAGGGTGCGCCGCGGGGGGTGTTCCCACGGTACAAGCGAGTAAACAACCGTCTTACCAATGTCATGTGGACTGATTACGAGGATAAAGTTAAATGATTTGTGTAAATATTTCATGGCAGTTATTGTATATAATATTACGTAAACTTTTAAAATTTGGATGACTTTTTTACGGTAATTAATTGTAAATTCCGTTTTGAAATTGGAATGTAATTTCACGAGGAAATTATTATAAAACGATTTTATGAATAGGTTTCAGTTTGGGGTAAAGTTTTTATGAATTAACTTCGGTGACCTCTACAATCTTATAACTACGAAAACCTATCAGGAATAAAAAAATTGCTACACATTTATTTCTATACGGAATCAAACCCGCAGACTAGTTTCAGGTCCGAATTCTCGCTTAGTCAGGGTTACATTCATGCGTTAAGATAGAAAAACTATAAATGTTATCAATGTCAATTTCTCTCGCCAAACAGCAGAGTAAATGCACTGTTGTGTTTCGGTTTGAAGGACATTGTAGCCAGAGTAACTATTCAGGATGGCGAGCGCAGTGGAATGCCAAGCATTACCTTGTAATTCATGGTGTTGTTTGGTTTAGCTACTGTCCATGAGCGGTTGTATCGCTTACCATCCGGGGAATGGCATGCTCGTCCCGCCATTCATCACAATAAAATTTAAAAAAAAACCTTTCTACTCCCCTCCTCGCACAGTCACTCATATAATTCCAACCTTGAAGTAATATAAGCTTTATGTCCTGGATACCAAAATAATATAAAAATATATCTGGATCCAAAATAAATGTTTATTGAGCTCCTAAATATTTGTAATACGAAGACCTAATCTGCATCGTCTTGTTTTCAAAATAATGCAAAATTATTGTATAACTAGATTAAGTAATCATTATACAACATTATTATCTGATTTAATCATCGTCAAAATAAAAAAATAAAAAATTTAAATAAAACAATCGAGAAAAATGTCAAGGTTCTAAGTTCATCGGTCAAAACCGTTAGAAATCTTAATATTAATAAAACTAAGAGTGCATAGAAACAACGGATTGTCAGAATCATCGCATATTATTACGCGGAAGGCGGGTTTTATAAAATAATCGGAGCTATAATTTAGATATCGATGTAGGTAAACATTTAAGATAAAAAAAAAATTTTTTCGGACATACTTTATTAATCATTTTTAATACAATGATGATATTGGTTTAGTGGAATGGCTAGGAGGTTTGCTGGTAGGATAATAACTTCCGCCCGGAAAGCAACCACCGCACACGGGTAAAAACCGTGATGTAGTAGACCATAGTGACCCGTACAAGCGCCTGTGTGATATTATGTAGTTTTATGCACGACAAATTTCTATGATAAGTGTATAGTAGGATACGTACAAATTTTTCAATGTAAATCCGTAGAACTTTGTTCTTAGAACCCCTTAGAAATATTTTTACATACATACATAAACTCACGCCTTTATCCCAGAAGGGGTAGGCAGACGCGCCACCAGGACACCCACATTTCGCCTTGTATTTGTAGTCGCATTGTAGTGCAACTACGCCACAGAGGCAGTCATTTTTACAATCAGAAAATATCCATTTTGCTCTCAATTTCACGCCACACAAGTCGCTCTCAGTTAGTGATCATGATTATCTTACTACGTGTGACTATAACTTATTAATTAATTATATCAACTAATGATTAAATACAAATTGATTGATGATTCGAACTCGTGCCCTTTACGATATCCGTACGTTTTGATTGGCCGACATTCGTTTCCCGGCACATTTACTAATGTAATTTATTACACTGTCGATTGATGTCGCCCGATGAATCGATGTCAAATATATCGATTATCGAATTTATAGTTCACAACGCGAATCGATGTGACACCTATTTATTTATTTAAAAAAGATTCGTCTTAGAAACAAATTTCATGTAAACAAATACCTAGACCCAGATAAATATACGTAGGTCATGCGGTTAATCAATAATCATTCTGTCTTGTAGACCATATTTTTTATACGTGCAGAAACTAAACCAAGAATCGCCGATGTAGATCGATTTTTAAGACAAATTATAAGTATAATTCCTCCAGTTCTTCTTCAAGCTGTTGGTTTTTGGAAGCAACTTACATCCAGTAAATACACACATACGTACATAAATTCACGCATTTTTCCCAGAGGGGGTAGGCGCCCACATTTCGCCTTATATGTTCCGTCCCATGATGTGATAGGGGGCGAGCCTATAGCCATATCGGGCACAAATTCGTGACTCCGGGCTGATAATGAATAGAAATATCCAATATCACTTAGCCCGACTCGGGACTCGAACCCGACACATCAACTTTAAAATCGCACCGTAGTACAACTACGCCATATTTCGATGCCTGGACGTGGCGTCCCCTTGAAAACCTTTTAGCTCAATCGGCCATCGGTTCTTCGCGCTATGTGCCCAGCCTTCTACCTCGTCAACTTGCTAATCCACAGAGCTATTTAGAATTTTGTTTCCTACAAATCTTCCTATTACGTAGTCGAATTACAAAACATATTAGAAATAAATGCGTAATAATGTAAAGTTGTAAACAATCTATATATAGATAAGCAAATCTTATAATCAGACAATATTAGCTGCCATAATACATTTTGCCTTGTGTATTTCCGTATTGCGCGTTATTTCAGAATCATTGTTTTAATCGCTTGAAAAATAAACTTTCTCTTCATTTTTGGCGATAAAGGTTTCCTGATACGCACGATCTACGCTACGTATCTTATCAATATTGTTTATTTATTATTAAAAGTTTCATAACATTAAGTGACAAACAGAAACCAATGATTTAAGTTATGATAATTTCTTCATTTACATACATAAATTCACGCGTTTATGCCAGAATGGGTAGGTAGAGGCGCCACCAGGACATCCACATTTCGCCTTGTATGTTCCGTCCCATGATGTGATAAGGGGCGAGCCTATCGCCATATCGGACACAAATTCCTGACTCCAAAATTTCTTCATTTATATTGGCCCGTATATCTACGGCTAATGTCTCGACAGAGTCGACACGAAATATTAATTATGTGTAGCTATTTGCCCTTGCACGCGCGCCGTCCCCATTTCGATTAAATCTACAAATTGTTTTTCTTTAACAGTATTCTAAATTTCCTTACTCTTCTCACTCCTTCCTTCCTTCACAACTGGTGGAAAAAAAATATTTCCGATGCATATTTCCTTCTCAGATATCCTACTGGTCTTTTTTTTTTTTATTACACCAGGATATCCATTTACGGATCCATGATGGTATGTCGGGCTCACCGCTCCAATATATAAGACCAATAGTCTTATATATTAGACCGTCCTATCGACTTAAACCCCGTGGTATTTCACGATCTCCCTTGAAGGAGGTGCGCCCCTCCTTCAATTCGCGCGGATTCGCGCGAGCATGCATCCGCAACCATCCTACTGGTCTACTCATGACACTCCATGTTATTAAGTACCACTGAACATTACCTAGTACCTACACTACATAATGAAATGACGGGAAAATCGTGCACTTATGTAGGGGTTCTCTCAAACCCCAAATCAGCAATCCTAATTTTTCAAATGAAATCGAAATCCATAGTAGGCCTGTTGCTCCTTTTCCATGTTCAATGTATAAAAATGTGTCATTTATATCACAATTTGAAGCCATTCATAGCCGCTCACTTAAAAAAAAACAGATGAATAAAATAGTGAAATAACTAAGGAGTTCAAGGCTGCGACGCTACTAGTAGTAAATCTGGTTTTTATTCAGACGTTTCACAAACGATCATATTCAGGTTTCGTATGTTTCGTGTCATATTGTTCAAGGTTGTTTCACGCCGCTGATTATGTCTGACTAATTAATTATTTTTTATTTATTTTGTTATATTTAGATCTTGACGGATTAACATTATCCATTCTGAGTGGAGCACTAAATTATATTTATAATGTATTTTGTCTAGCCGAGTTTGACGAGTGCTCAGTTAGTGGCCGCGGATTCAAATTCTAGACACACACAGCTGACTTTTTAAGTTCCGTCCATACTTTTTTATTCATAATCACTTGCTTTGCACTTTTATTTTATCTAGCGATTCGTTCTATAATTTTTGAGCTTCTGGAAGAGATCGCTCATAGCAATAAGACCACCAATTGCACACTTATTTGTAAGGTTTCTATGTTTTATTTCTTTCTGTGCTTCGTGGTTTTCAATAGAGTGTGTATCTGTATCGCTTTAACGGTGAAGAAAAAACCTACCTGAGAGTACTCCACAATAATTTCGTGCGTATGTGAAGCCTACAAACCGCATCAAGCAAGCTACAAGCAGATATCTATCAAACATTGAACATTTTATTACCATTGTCGAATTGAGCCACAGTGCGGGCCTTTAACAATTTACTATCAAAAACAAAATAAGCCCTGCACCTACATTACCTTCAAAAGTTGCGCTTAGGCAGGAATGGGACTAGGTGCTAGGATTCTGTTTCCGCAAATCTTTCTTAGGATTAGCAAATTGCAAGCAGTGGGGCGGGCACATAATGCAAAGATGGAGGTTGGGGCCGAAAGGTTTTGAAGTGGAGGCCACGGACGGGCAAGCGAAGTGTCGGACGCCCGCCTACAAGGTGGACGGAAGACCTGGTTAAGGTTGCAGGAAGTAGCTGGATGCAGGCCGATTCCAACAGGTCAATGTGGAGTTCCTTGGAGAAAGCCTATGTTCAGCAGTGGACTTCCTGTGGCTGAATAGATAGATAGAAATCCATCAAAATCTGTGACTACGGATGTTGATAACAACAAATTGATCACAAGTTCAAACACCATGCATTCAATGCGACTTGAAAGTCACACGCTCACACGGAAGGTTAATGAGCAATAATGTTCTCATTAAAATTGTAAATAGTGGATTAGGATGCGACGGCGGCACTTCTCAAAGCGACACCTTTGGGTGCCATGTGTATTAAACTGTATTAAATTAATCATTTCGACCTTAAAGCTATAGTAATGGATTTCGAAAGAATTATGTTATCTTTATCTGTTTGTATAAGTCTGACTCTGGGCATAGGACACCTTTTCGATTTGGACGGGTTAAGCATCGTAATCACGCTGAACTAGGGCAGGTTAGTCGACATAATATAAATCATTTTTTTGTTTTGGTTGTTTCCTTTACTTCAATAAAAGAAAAAATAGGTACTTACCTTTAATTTTTTTGTGATAGCCCAGGTATGCAAAATTTCTCATGTTTGTACTTTGCTGTTAGAGTAAAATATAACTAATAAAAGGTCATAGGGGGTGCCCCGTGTTCGAACCGTGACCTTCGCAGTCAACGTCATCTCTTGAGAGTATCGCGCACTAGATACTTAATTAATTGTATGACAAAAAATAATAATTAAACTTACGTCATAATAAAAAAAATTGACGATTTGCGTAGTTTTATTTCGGTCGCAAAATAATTAAATTAATAAATATAACATTAATGCGAATTACCAATGTTTAACTGTTACGTAGACATCAATAGAATAATTTAATTTGTTAATTCGCAAATATAAGTGTCAATTAAAAATCTGGAGCGTAAATAAATATACAATCGAGGGAACGACTGACAGGGGTTGGGCCATATAGTCTGCCACGCTGGCCTAGTGCGGGTTGCCTAAAGACGAAACTAAAAATAACAAAAACTATAACAGAACTGACATTCAGATTATATAGGTCTGAATATTATTATCAATAAAATGTATTACAAGGAATCTGGGCCTTCCTATAAATATACCGTGGACACCAGCTGTTACCAATCAATACATGAATATTTAGATTAATTTCTATATCACGGCCCATATTAACTTGCCCATTACTCTGGCCGGTACCTATAAACTATAAATATACGTTTATTTATAAACCACGGATCAAGACGATTACTGAGATTGAGTTTATTACAAGTTTTTATATTTGTCCTTACTTCGGTGTGTGGTCGGAGTGGAATATTTTTATATTATATTAATATACATTTTGATGGTGTGTCGACTGACCACCTGATAGAGGTCAAGTCGGGTAATGGTCAAATCTCGGATTCACGTTTTTCGAATAGATAATCACATTATAACCTGCCAGTATAATAATATCCAAAATAGAATAAACGATTAATAAATACACCATCCATGGCGTAGTAGACCTGTGAAACATAAATACGATATCTTCAAACTTAAAAATGATTTTTTACCAACGATACAGTATAAAAGCTGAATATTATATATGTTCCTTAGTAAACTATCTAAAGGTGTTTTCTTGGCAGCCAGACACTTTTGATGGTTCTTTCAACAAGACAAGTGTCAGACATATTGAAGCTGATAACTTCCGAAGCCACCACACTCCAAACTTCGTAATTGTTGGTCGTGTGATGCCTATGTTAGAAGCATGCACAGACAAACTTTCAGGTTTTATAAAATAACGAAGGTCTGGCGGACATGGGCTCTTTGGCTATAGTGGTTATCATGAGTGTGACTCTTCGGTGTATTCATTTATTGATCAAGCCAACCCAACGCATGCCATTAATAAAAATATTATCATTCCCAGTTATTAGTTTCGGGCCTAATTGTTTTCTGACTTGAAAAGCCCAGTAGTTTCTAACATCCATGACATGTTTCCCGTATCTTACTCAAGGGTCCGAACAACGTGTGATTGTTGCTTTACTTATGTTATAACCAACACAAATGGGATATAACACTTTCTGCTAAATAAAAGCCTCCCTATATCTTGAGCGCAGCTTTCCTTTGCTTTTGCAGCGTTCGGATCGGGATTCAATTATTAGAAGTGCATTTGAACTGCTCTCAATTGTTCTGCCGACGCTGCGCTTACAATGCGATTGTTTGCTCAGGCGTCCATTTACAACGTTGAGACTAGCAATAGAAATATATAATTTATCATCAGAGACTGATGGTAAATTATACAGGGTATGTCAAGACTGCGACCGAAAATAAACCAGGCGGTAGTTTAAATGGTTACAGACACAATGTAACTAATTGTTGTTTTAATTTAAGATACAGAAAAATACGTAATTGATGAAGTAAGTGTAGCGTCAGACGTCCACCCACAAGCTGGTTGGATGGGCTAATGAAGTTTCAGGATGTTGCCATGCTAATATAGATGAATATACATAATGATGCAAGTTTCGTTATGCTTTATTTCATTTATATCTGGGTTAATAACACCACAGTTTACCCCAAAAAAAAAATTGTCACACAAAAAAGTTAGCAGCTATGATTTTCCTATTTTGTAATACGTACTAAATATTTGGGGCGAAATGTATCGCAAATCGGTTTATCGTTTGGGCTTTGTTCGCGGTTTTTTTTTATCGATAAACCCGAACGTCACTAGTTCAAGGGCGGAGCAAATTTACGACCGTTTCAGCTGATAAATTAACTCTGTTTTAGTGTTGCGTAATGAGATAATTTTGGCGGACACATGCAATTAATTTGTCGATATGTTCATAACTAGATAAAAATAATAATTCGCATGATAGTCTAGAATTTTCTCGGTATTGTGGGTGTTACTAAACAATAATCCTATATAAGAAATCCTTTAAAGTTCCGGTATTAGAATGTGATTTATTGTAATTTTAATTATTGCGTGGTTGTTGTCGCACCTATTTTTTCTTCAAATAAATTTTGCCAATACACTGAAACACCTAACTAACAGACAGAAATACTAACGCAAATATTTTGAAAACATTGCTTTGATCTATTAATCTACCCCAACTCAATTTCATAAATTATGCATCAATGACATATTATGTACAATCATGTATTTCTTGCTAATAGAAACGTTAGTGGTAATTGAGATGTCTCATAAACCCGCGTGACCTGCCTTACCATCCTACCACGCTTTCCTACCATCACGATACCACCGCCGCCCGTGAATTTCCAAAGCACGATTCAATTATTCAGTAAATCGCTGGAAATTGCAGGTGTACACAAAAATTACGGGATTCCTACACAAAGTATGGCTTTGGTGTAATTTCTCTATTGGTATTTGCGCGCCTGTATGATTGATGAGTATAGCCTCGTTTAGGTTCAATACCAGGGCTCCAGTCGCGCACCTTTGACTTTTTAGAGTTATTTGTGTATTCAAATTTCTAATCATTAGTAGAAGATATCTGGTTATAGTTTAATCTCAACAAAATACCATTAAATGGGACAGGCTGGAATAGCTCAAACTATTTCCTGTTCGAAGTATTGCGAGTTACTATTAAAAGAAAAAATAATTTTGAAAATCATCGAAAGAATTTAAGGAAAACTAAAATTATTACTCAATTGTTTTTTTTATGAAATACTGAGTTTACAACTTTACATATACAGGGTATATCAAGACCGCGGCCGAAAACGAAGCCTGGTGGTAGTATTAGTGATATTAAACACAACGCAAGTAAAAATTTCACAAAAAATTATGTCAATATTTTTTTTGAAATTTTTTACTTATAGTCATATTTGAGTGATTAATACATCTATATCTATATCAGCCCATATACGTCCCACTGCAGGGCACGGGCCTACTCTACAATCGAGAGAATCGATTGAGAGTGGTTAGGCCATATAGTCCACCACGCTGGCCTAGTGCGGGTTGGCGGACTTACATACCGTAGAAATTCTTTAAAATCGCTACGGTATGCAGGTTTCCTCACGATGTTTTCCTTCACCGTTAAAGTGCGTGGTGATTGACTATCAATACACACATAACTCCGAAAAGTCAGAGGTGTGCCCTGGGATTTGAACCCGCGACCACCGTGAACATGTAGGCAGCCGCGTCTGGTCCGTTTACCAAAAGGCCACCACGCACTTCAACACATGGTTAATACATAGTTTTTTGAAAATTATGACGTACACCACTTTATTTTTAAACACGCAATGGTATGTAAGGGTTTATATTACTATTTTTGCAAAAACTAGGTATTTATCCCCCAAACATGATGATTATACCTACCACCTGGCTTCGTTTTCGGTCGCGGTCTTGATATACCCTGTATAGACCTCCGTTAATGATTTCCACAGTGGAGCGTCTTGCATCCTGCGAGTTTCTACAACCTTTAATTCTTTATTATCTTAATTACCGGATTACTGAGAGAGAACCTACTCTACTCTTCCATTTCGATTCCCATTCACAAAAGCTGACATTTCGGTATTCAAAACGGTGGTCTCTGCGGTATATTACTTAGGATCATCTGCTACCTACTTTGAAACGAGATTGTGAAATTTGGGTCTAATCAGGACGAATAATATGGTATACGATTTTATTACATTTTACTTGATCGCATTGGGAATAAATTGGGCGTGTGTGAGACCGAAAAGTCTCATAGATTCTTATACACACGACACGAGACTTAAGCAATCATCATGAACTCAGGACAATGTATGTGACTGTTAAGTGTATAAGTTATTATTTACATACATAAACTCACGCCTTTTTCCCAGAGAGGGTAGGCACCCACATTTCGCCTTGTATGTTCCGTCCCACGATGTGATAGAGGGCGAGCCTATCGCCATATCGGGCACAAATTCCTGACTCCGGGCTAATAACTAATAGAAAAATCCAATATCACTTTGTTCGACCCGGGGCTCGACCCCGAGACCTCAACTTTGCAATCCGTAGAATAACTACGCCACCGAGGCAATGAAAACAAATGAAATCAAGTTTCAAAAGTTTACCAGCTAGTAACACCCTTACTTTATTTACCTCTATATATCTCATAAATGACTAATAAAATATGCAAATGTTTACAATAAACATGAACCGCGGCAGCATCATCTAACATTTACTTTATGTGTTGACCATGTCTTGAACGGCGTGTGGCAACCATAGAGCAAGGTCCACGTGACCTCTAATACGAGGAAACCTTGTTGCCAACCGAAATTCGCGCAATCGTTGAATTTATAATGTACGGCTAACCCGGCACGTTCGTCCTATTCTTGAAATAATAATAATATTGGCCTATGTGGGACGTACATGAGCGTTGTCTACAATTGATAGGAGTTTGTCCTTAGCTTACATTGGTCTAGCACGACTTGGTAGTCTAACCTTCGAAATTATTGTTTAAGGTGCTAAGTATGTAGATTTACTTAGTTTTTTGTTCAAACTTAAAACAAACAATAATTAATTAGCTACCACATTTAATAAGTAACTGCAAGAATGGTCTGGATGCAGGTGATGTGCAGGTATGTGCATCATTGGTAATTCTATAGCTGAAGTTGATTATAATTCTCATCAACATCATCATTAGCCCTGCTGCGTCCACTGCTGGACATTGGCCTCTTCTATGGCACGCCAATGGGCTCGATCTTCAGCCCATCGTCTCCATTTAACCATCTAGCAAATGATAAGTAGGCTATTAACCGGATTTGCGCCAACGCCACAACCCGGGCCATTTCACGATGTCTAATAACCAATTACCATCTACCAGACTTGTGCCAGTTCTACAGTCTGCTTCTTCAACTATTTGTAATAAATTAACCAATTATAATCTGTGTAATGTTAAAGAATTATCTGTGTTAAACCAATGAAAGTACATCACACTTCACAGACAAAACCAAATCAAACATGCCCTTCGGCAATAAAAAACCACATTACGCCCGCCAAAGTACGCCACCTTCGGACCCAATTTTGCAAGCTTTAAACTTTCTATTGTCCAATTGATATTCGTGTCCCACGCCGATTGTGAAATATGATTGCGCTTTCACAATATCCTGTTGAAAAGTCCAATTGTTTTCAGCTCGATTCCTATTCGATTGTGTGCCGACGTATTAGTATTCACGTTTCATCCCCTACGATTGTTGACTGACCGTTTGTGATGTCGCAATTGTATTTTGGAACTTGAGGTATTGATTTGTAACAATGTAGAGATGTTACCATGTCGTCATTAAACTGATTGCAAAACATACGGATCATTTTTATTCCCATTAGGCGTCTTTTTAGTTTTAAATATCAATTTATCAGAAGTGGCTTAGAAACAAGTGTCAGAAGGGTAGAATTTTCATATTTAAGTTCGATGTCTCATGGATAGAAATATGGGTTGTGAAACGTAGAGTTCCGGGTTCTATTGTCAAGTCAATCCACTTCATAATTTTTCGTGTAAAAGTTGCCAACTTTATTGAACTTTTAACCTGCATTAATGTCGTTTCTCAACCACTCGTATATGATTTAACTGACAATTCATGAAGTGGTTTAAGCAAATAAAGTGTTCAATCATACAATTCAAATAACTCAACATAAAAGGCTAGGCTTTCATTATGTAGGCATGAAGTGGTCCTAATTTTAGGCCCCGCGTTTATTTAGTAATTTAGCCGAATGTCATTCAAAGTTCTGTTTACTTAACGTAATAAAATGGGAAAAGGGGCGGTTTTAGGCATGAATTTTAAACACCAACCTGACTGTTTCATATCTGGTATTATAACGATTTAAAGTTAGGTTAGAAATATTTGTGAATTTTACTTTGAACGACAGTGTGTCTAAATCAGGGATGGATAGTGTCAACGTTTCTTGGGTAATTGTTGCCCCGTATCGTGTACAATGCAACGTGGACAGGGGGGTACATATCAATACTGTCAATAATTTTATCATAACAATTAAAATTTCGTGAAACGTAAATATCATATTTTGCTTACTATAAAAAAATACTACATACTGCAAAAATCAATATAGCGGTTACCCTATATTATGCTGATTCTATGAAGACGGGTTTGATAGTTAATAGGTAATCGATACTCAAGGACGTGTTATAAATTACAAGCTTTTTATGATTGCCAAACTTTCCTGTACGTGCCTTGGCAACGGCGCTCACAGCCTACCATTCATGTCATTGTCGTCTGGTTAGGCTGGATGTATATGTTTTTTTTGGGTACCGGTGACCCCCACAGAAAAATAAGGAAAAAATGAATTGTAACTTGGTTTTCACTTTCACTCCTATTTAAGTTCTATTCTTCTGTAATATTTATTTTAACAATTAATGCGATTGCCGAGATTTTCGACAAATAAGGTGGATTGTTAAGATAAAATCGTCATTTATTATAATTCGATGGTCACTAAAAGTTTTATTGAACTTGCTAACAATTTGGAAATATTTGAAGGTTGACTTCGTCCAACAACAAACGTCTTGAGATATTTATAAAATAAGCGATATAAGGACCCACTGAAAACTACCAAATACGGCCCAGCGTTCTTGGCCTTTGGACAATGAAAATCCTACTGAATTGACCTCAGGCCGAGTATTGCAAAGCGGACCACCTCAGAATATATTAGATATAAACGGCAAATTTGGCTAATGTGTCCCGCATACATAATTTATGGTGCGAATATCTGCCCGTTTGTTTTATAACCATTAGCTGAACTATAAAAGATAATCAGGTATTTTAACATATATTAGACCTATTTTAACCCGCACTAATAAATCCGCTAGTAGTTTTGTCTGTTTGTTATGTTTTTACAGCTGAACGGAACGATTATTTTCACATTTTGAGGGAGAAAGGGTTGTCTTAAGGTATTATAAAGAAAAATTTAATATATCAGGTTAGATTCCATGAGTTAGTAACTATTTCTCCCGCCTGCAGTGTAAATGCACTGTTATGTACCGGTTTGAAGGACATTGTAGCCAGAGTAACTACTGGACATATTAAGACTTAACATCTTATGTCTCAGGATGGCGAGTGCAGTTTAATACCAAGCATTGCTTTGTAATTCATGGTGTTGTATGGTTTTGCTACTGTCCATGGGCATGTCGTATCGCTTACCATCAGGTGAATGGCATGCTCGTTTCGCCATTGATCGCAATAAAATATATATATATAGCATCTACGTATATTTGGTTTTTGTTCATGATACTCGTTCAATCCTTTTTATATTATACTACCTTCGATTTCCTTCTCCTGTTTATTCATGTCATCCAAAGGTTGTCTGGAAGAGATCGCCATTAGCCGTAAGCGATAAGACCGCCGTTTGTACTCATATTTAGATTTAGGTTCCTTATTTGTGTTATTCCAACGTTTTGTGTACAATAAATAAATAAAAAAAGCGAAGCCGGGTAACCGTCACTAGTCAAACAATATAGAGTAATAAGGTAGTTGTATGCAAATGTTAACGCGGACGGTATGGCAAAATGTAGAGACGCGTTGTGTATAGTAATACGTCGCTATGTGGCTACAGGAAGGGACGCCAAGGTTGGCCGGGTTGGGTCATAGTCTGGTCAAATGTTGGTGCCATCAAAATTATACAAGACTGCCACGAAAACGAAGTCAGGTGCTATTATTAGTGATTTCAGACAAAATGCAACTGAAAATTTCGCAAAAAAAAAAAAGATTTTTTTATGTAATTTTTTACTGATCGTCGTATTTTGGTGATGATAAATACGTAGTTTTCCTAACATAATAATGTACATCTTTTTATTTTTAAAGACACAATAGTACGCAAGGGTTTAAATTGTTTAAATGTTGATGTTTAAAAAATTGCAAAAAAACTTTTGCTTTAAACTAAAACTACCACCCGGCTTCGTTTTCGGTCGCAGTCTTTATATACCCGGTATAATAGTACGAAAACAATATACTATATTCCTTTAGCCAAAATTGAACCTTGTCAAAATCAATATGTTAACAAACCTACACAATTCCATCAAATCAATAAACTCTTGTTT
This sequence comes from Deilephila elpenor, assembly GCA_949752805.1. Lineage (NCBI taxonomy): Eukaryota > Metazoa > Arthropoda > Insecta > Lepidoptera > Sphingidae > Deilephila > Deilephila elpenor. The sequence continues at coordinate 11,730,545 of OX457107.1, read as the reverse complement.
CCTGTTCCTACTCGAGGAAAAAAACATAAACGTCTACACCAGAATAAAATGTTATCAAAATTCACAATTTATTCACGTCGTATTCACACATTAAAACCCATCGGAAGCCCCGTAATTTTCCACTAGACGCTATAAAAAACATATACATCGTTTATACGTTAACAACGAACAAATTATGTAACACATTAGAATAATTTCAATAGATATATTTCACGAGACCACCGCTTCCTTGTGCTTTAGTTCCCGCCTGATATATCGCTGAGGTCATTTTAAATTATCTCTCATTCAAATATACTGTAAAATAGTCTATTAATAAAATAATTCTGAATTAATTGCTGAGTGCGTGACTTTGTTTTGTTTTTTTTTAAGGAAAATGTAAAAATACTTCAAATAATAAATAAATACACTCAACTGTCACATACATAGTCCTGACTTCACAGTAAGATCGAGTCTTGTGTCGTGAGTATCGAAAAATACGAGAGATTTTTTCGGTCTCACAAACACCCAGACACGAAACAAATACCTGTGGATCTCACAAATATGTTGTTTTGGTGCGAGGATCGAACCCGCTGCCTTTCTTTTCACAGCCGGTGTCTAACCAACTGCGCCACGGAGACTGTCAAATATATAATATTGTAGAACATCAGATAATTTATAGCATAGGTCCGGCAAACGAGAAAATAGCTAGCTAGCTATATTTGGACCCTGAAAATCGTACTGAAGTGGAATTTAACCCGCCGCTTTACGCCGTTTTTGTGTGAGACTGGTCATCATCCTGGACAATCGGACCCATTCATACTTTAGCTCTAATAACCTCAAGCAAGGCACCACTTACCAAATATCACAGGGATAGCCCACGCCCTTCAACTCTTAAGGCGAAGAAAAGGAAAGGGTGCATACATTAATATTATGGAAAATTATTTGTCAGAATCATTTTAAACTTAATTATTACCGATTGTCCAGGAATCATTGCATACGTGGAAAGCGGAGTCGGACATCTGTATTAACCCATATAGGTATCCCAGGGCACGGGCCTCCTTACAATCGAGATCATAGTTGAGAAGGGTTAGGCAATATGCCTACTAATATTATAAATGCAAAAGTGTGTATGTATGTGCATATGTTCCGTTTTCACGCTAAAACAGCTCAACCGATTTTGATGAAATTTAACATTGAGATATACTGGACCATGGAGACGGACGTAGGCTACCTTTTATCCCGAAAAAACGTAGTGTTCCCGTGGGATGAGTCAGGAATTAAATTCAAATATACATATTTGCTACTCTTCCAAATTCGAATGGATGGCACTGGTCAGGAGAGGACAGGACAGGATGAGACAGAACGGGATATTACAGGACGGGGCGGGAGGGGTGCTATGTCGGGAACCTCCACGTGGTGCACCCTGGGCAACGTGGGTCATCGAAGTTGCGATTTTGCAACTTCAATGGCCGACGGCAAATATCCGACGGGGAGGGCAGGGGGTTTGGCGGTCGTTGTCTTTTGTGGCGGCCGCCTCCATCTGTCGTTATTTTAGGTGGGGCCCATCTCTGGGCCACCCTCCGGTTCTATCCCGGAGGTCTCGGCGGGCTCGGTGTGCGCTTACCCCGCCACCGGGCGGGCTGTGGGAGTGTCCCTCCCACAGTCGCCGTCGCATATCGTAATCCGGTTGTGAAGTTTGTGGTCATGTCTCGCATTCTCACCGGATCGAGGGTCCTGGCTTAAACGCCCGGACCGCGAGGGAGGATGCCTCTATAAAAAGTACCCCGAATCCCAAGCGGCGGCGCACCGCGAGGGGATGCATGGCTGATGGGAAGTTCAGTCTCTAGTGCGACCCCCGTCAGAGTACCAGCCGACCCTCTGACGGGTTACGCTAGGCTTACCCAGGTACAGGGGGCACTGCCTGGGTGGACCTTCTTTTCCCCCATACTCGTGGGTTTCAATATGGAAAATCTTTTAAAACAAACACAAACCAAAGACGTAGTGGGTGAGACAGTACCTAGGGTACTCGGTGAGCGATTGGGCGTGTTGTCGGATTCGGACAGTGCGACCAGTGTTATGAGTGTGGCGAGCGGTAGCAGCGTGAACTCAAAACGTTTACGCAAACGCCCGAGGGAGGTCGCAGACTCAGGGTCAGACTCGGCCCTTAGCGACACAGCGGTGCCGGCCCCCAAGGTTGGTGCCAAAAAAGGAGGCAGAGGTAGGCCCGCTACCACCGGCAAATATGCCGGTATCGGCCTATCCAGGCGCGAGGCTGCGGCTGCAATGAAGGCCGCAGCGGCCGCCGCAAAACTAGAGGAGGACGAGCGGCAGATTGCGGCTCTGACGAAAAGGGTGACGGAAGGGAGAGTCACCCGCCTGTTGGAGTCGTCGTCTGCCGTTTCGGATATGGAAGTCGAGGCAGAGGAGCTACCTGCCTCTGACTTAAACCAAAGAGTGGCTGACGCGGTTGCAGCCATAAAAAGGGTGAGCAAGGTCTCAAAGGGCCTTAGCGGCTGCAGCCAAAAGGCATTGAAAGAGGCCACGACCTCCATTCTGGAGAGTGCGCAGGTGCTTCTGACCCGCACCACTACCGAAGAGACGGCGCTGCTGCGGGCCCAGAATACAAAGCTCGCAGCGCAAATGGCGGAGCTCCGCAAGGAGCACGAGGAGCTAAAGGCGGAGATGGCCAACTTCCGCCGCGAGCACCTCAGGCGGGAGGTGGGCCTTCCGCAGCCAACGCCGCAACCACAACCACAGCTGCCGTCGCAGGAGACGGAGTTGACTCGCCTGATCCGTAAGGAGATGGCGAGTTTTAACGCGCGCTTCTCTGTGCTTGAGGGGAGGATCTTACGTCCCCCCCTAGCTGCAGACCAACGCAGCACACCGGCGCCGACGTATGCAGCTCAAACCGCAGTGCCCCGTGCCGCCCAACCGGCACAAGTGGCTGCTGCCACAAATAAGAGGACTGTGCACACTGCCGCCCCGCAAAAGGAAACTGCGGGGCCTAAATCAAACAGGCAGTCGAAAAAAGAGGCAAAACTGGCCAAAAAGACAGGTGCTACGGCTGGTCCGCCTGCGCAAACTGCAAGGCCAGTAACGCGGGAACCCGCCCCTAGACCTGAGGCGGAGTGGACGGTTGCGGGCGCCGCTAAAACATCCAAAAAGGCGCGCCAGCAAGCTAAAAAGCAGGCCCAGAAGCAACAAGCGGCAGCCAAGCGCCAGACCGCGAGGCTCAGCACCCCCCGCTCTACAGCAGTTGTTCTTACACTGCAGCCGGGGGCGGAGGAGCGGGGCCTTACATATGCCAAGATCCTGGCAAAGGCGAAAGCCGAGATTTCGCTGAGTGATCTTGGCATTACGGGTATCCGGTGCAAGAATACTGCTACCGGCGGTCGACTTCTGGAGGTATCGGGAACAACCAGTGGTCCTAAAGCAGACGCCCTCGCTGATAAGCTCAGGGCGTCTCTTGGGTCGGATGACGTTAGAGTGTCTAGGCCAACCAAGTGCGCAGATCTGCGCATTTCGGGCCTGGACGACTCCGTCACGCAAGAAGAGGTCGCCGCTGCCATCTCGACGGCCGGAGGATGCCCGCTGGACCAAGTCAAGGCGGGCACGATACGCCGGGGTGTCTCCGGTCTCGGAACAATTTTTGTTAGCTGTCCCGTAGCGGCGGCCAAAAAGCTTAAGGACAAACGGCTGCTGGTTGGATGGGTCTCGGCGCAGGTCACGCTCTTGGCGCCCAAGCCCTATCGGTGCTACCGCTGTCTTGAAGAGGGACATGCGGGGGCACGGTGCACCGCTGGGGTAGACCGCAGCCAATTGTGTTTCCGCTGCGGTCAGCCCGGTCACAAGGCTGGCACTTGCACTGCCACGCCGCACTGCGTCATCTGTGCGGCATCTGGCAAGCCAGCCGACCACAGAACCGGGTCAAAGGCCTGCGCCAGGACCAAGGAGACGAAAAAGGCAAGGAGACAGCCGGCTCATCCACCGGCTAGTGTCACAGAAATGACAAGGATGGCAACCAGCTCCTCGCAGCCGGTTCACCCGCCGGTTGCGGCAGAACATCCGCAGAGGGCTGGGGAGGAGACAACGGCCATGGAAATTCAATAATGGCCCTACGTCGTCTCCTCCAAGCCAACATAAACCACTGCGCCAGGGCTCAGGATCTCTTGCTCCAGAGCATGGCGCAGTGGTCGATCGATGTGGCAGTTGTCGCCGAGCCGTATTTCGTGCCACCCAGGGATGACTGGGTGTGCGACACGAACCGCTCGGTGGCACTGCTCATGAGGTCTGCCGCCGACACCCTTCCCTTCGAGGCCGTCACCCGAGGGCGGGGCTATGTCACGGCAGTTTGGGGTAATGTTATGGTCGCGGGGGTGTATTTCGCCCCCAGCCTTTCTCTCGCCGACATGGAGGTTATCATTTTGGAGTTGGGCACGGTCGTCAGTCGTAGCCGTCCTCGTCCCGTGATCGTCCTGGGGGACTTCAACGCCAAATCTACGGCTTGGGGTTCCCCGGCTACGGACGCGCGGGGCGAGTTAGTGGAGGAGTGGGCGGTCGAGCAGGGCCTGCTTCTCCTGAACCGGGGTTCCGTGCAGACGTGCGTGCGGATGCGGGGCGGGTCGATAGTGGACCTGTCTTTCGCTAGCCCCGCTCTCGCGCGCACCGTCCAGGACTGGCACGTCCTGGAGGGGGTGGAGACGCTGTCTGATCATCGATATATTCGATTTAGCGTCTCCGCCCAGACCTCGGTTGGGCCGGTCCAAGCAGCCCCGGTGGGCGTTGGAGACGGCCCGCGTTGGGCACTGAAGCGGCTGGACAGGGAGGCTCTCCTGGATGCCTCCATCGTCAAGGCGTGGCTGGACTCTCCAGACAGGCCATCTAACATCGACGAGGAGGCGGAGTGGTTCCGGGAGAGCATGTCGCACATCTGCGACGCTGGCATGCCCCGAGTCCGGCCGTTACCATCTAGGCGCCAAGTGTACTGGTGGTCGCAGTCGATCGCGCAGCTGCGCATCGCTTGTGTGCAGGTGCGACGCCAGTACACAAGGTTCCGAAGAAGAAGACGCCGCCGCCCCTTTACAGCGGCGGCCGAACAGGAAGAGGCGGAACTGTACAATCGCTACAGAGAAGCGAAGAGCGCCCTCCAGCTGGCCATTGTCCGGGCAAAGGCCCAGGCCAACGAAGAGCTGCTGGAGACTCTGGACCGAGAGCCGTGGGGACGCCCCTACCTTATGGTGCGGGGCAAGCTGCGCCAACGGGCTCCCCCACTGTCCCGGAGTCTCCAGCCACAGCTGCTGGAGGAGGTGGTGTGTGCGTTGTTTCCGTCGAGACCGGAGCACACACCACCGGCTATGGTTCCGCCTCGCAATGTGCCCGACGCGGAAGACGACATTGACGACGACGTGCCCGAAGTGACCCGGGTAGATCTGAGAGTGGCGGTGGCTCGCATCAGGAACACCGCCCCAGGGCCCGACGGCATTCCAGGCCGTGCATGGGTCCTGGCCATGGAGGCTCTCTGGCCCCGACTAGCGGGGCTCTTGAGCGCATGTTTGGAGCGGGGCCAGTTTCCAAGCCGGTGGAAGACCGGAAAGCTGGTCCTGCTCAAGAAGGAGGGGCGCCCCGCAGACTCACCATCTGCGTACAGGCCCATCGTGTTGCTGGACGAGGTGTGCAAGATTTTCGAGCGAATCATCGCTAGCCGCCTCGTCCAGCACATGACCAGGGTGGGCCCGGATTTAGCGGACAACCAATTTGGTTTCCGCCAGGGGCGCTCCACGGTGGATGCCATCATGCGCGTGAGGGTCCTCGCGGAGGAGGCAGTCGCCCGGGGTGAGGTGGTTTTGGCGGTGTCGCTCGACATCGCCAACGCTTTTAACACCTTGCCCTGGAGTATCATCCGAGAGGCACTCCGGTACCACGGGGTGCCGCGCTACCTCCAACGCATTGTCGGGGCCTATTTGTCGGAAAGATCGGTGGTGTTCCCGGGTCGAGAAGAGTGGTGTCGGCGAGAGACGTCGTGCGGCGTTCCACAGGGATCGGTGTTGGGGCCGCTCCTGTGGAACGTGGGGTACGACTGGGCTCTGCGCGGTGCGCTTATCCACGGCGTCGGCGTCATTTGTTACGCCGACGATACGCTAGTTACAGCGCGTGGAAAGTCGTACCGGCAGGCGGCCATACGCGCGACTGCTGGTGTCGCGCACGTCGTGGGTAGGATCCGGCGGCTGGGCTTAGAGGTGGCGTTGCACAAGTCTGAGGCCCTGTGTTTTCACGGGCCGAGGACGAAGCCGCCTCCGGGGTCCAGCATAATCGTGGGAGGAGTCTCCATCGCTGTCGAGTCGACGATGAAGTACCTTGGACTCGTCCTCGACAGTCGATGGAACTTCGGGCCGCATTTTACACGGCTCGCCCCCCGGTTGATGGGCACCGCTTCTGCGCTCTCGCGCTTGCTGCCCAACCTGGGGGGGCCCAACTCCTCCTGCCGGAGGCTCTACATGGGGGTCGTACGGTCGATGGCGTTATACGCCGCGCCAGTGTGGGCGGACTCCCTGACGGCCCGCAACGTCGCCGCACTGCGAAGGCCGCAGCGCGCGATGGCCGTCAGGATCATAAGGGGATACCGTACGATCTCCTTTGAGGCAGCGAGCCTCCTAGCCGGATCCTCGCCCTGGGACCTCGACGCAAAGCTCCTCACGTCGCTCTATTGGTGGCGTGTGGAGGCGGTCGAGAGGGGCGAGCGCCTGGTGCCTCGAGAGGTAGAGGCACGCAGGGCACAGCTCCGCCAGGTCCTAGTGGCGGAGTGGAAGACGCGCTTAGCGCTACCCACGGCGGGGCACGCCGCTGTAGCGGCGGTAAGGCCCGTTCTAGAGGAGTGGCTCAACAGGAGCCACGGCGCCCTAAGCTTCCGGCTGACGCAGGTGCTTACCGGACATGGGTGTTTCGGGAAGTACCTGTGTCGACTAGGCCGGGAGCCGACGTCCCAGTGCCACCATTGTGATGATCGCCGCGACGATACGGCGTTGCATACGTTGGCGGAGTGCCCAGCTTGGGCCGAGCAGCGCCGTGACTTGGTCGCGGCCGTTGGTGCTGCGGGAAACCTCTCGCTTCCGGCCATTGTATCATCCATGGTCGGGAGCAAGTCAGGGTGGAGAGCTGTCGCCACCTTCTGCGAGGCCGTCATGCTCGCAAAGGAGGTGGCGGAAAGGGAGAGAGAGGCTGCCTCCTCTCTCCCCTCCCGCAGCAGACGCACTGGGCGTCGTAGGGTGGCAGATTTCCGGCCACCGTAGGGCGCGGCCTGTGGACGGCAGACTCGGGGCGTCTTGCCGTCCGACCAGCAGCAGGCCTTGAGGCGGCGGCGTCGTGTTCCGCGCGCGCCTCGTAGTGGAGTCCTGCGGCCGGGGTGACGGCCGCAGTGGGTGACGGGGCCCGCCTGACTATGGCGGGCCAATACCCGTCGGGGGGTTGCGACGAATGCTTCGGCGATACCCGACCCTCCGACACACGGGTACATGAGGAACACGGGTTGGTTTTTAGTCAGTAAGAGTCTGACAGTCCCCTCCGCGCCTCCCCCGGGCGGAGGATGTCCATGAGGATTTTCCAACCCGATACCAAAAAAAAAAAAAAAAAAAAAAAAAAAAGGACGGGGCGGGAAAAACAATATAGTCGACGGCGGTCACATTGAGTTTTAATATAAAACAGTACGCTAAATAATATATTGTTGATGTGGACTGGACTCAAAAACTATCTGCACCCGGATGAAGCCGGGCTCCGCCGCTATTACTCCATATAGGCCATACGGTCGAACATCTAGTTATTATTAAATCCTCAGAACGTGACAGCTACCTATAATGAAGACACGTGATGTCTCCAAGGCGCCCGACGTAGATAACATTTTTGCGTATTTAATTAAATAGGTGATTATTTTATCAATGGCGTCGCGGATTTTTTGCACTAGTTTATTATTCACTGATAAATATACATATACATTTATAGATAACCTGAAATGCTTAAAAATATCCAGATGTTTTTAATGTATTTTCTGTATTGGAGACTAAATAATATTGAATTTAGTTCAAATTCACCAATAAGATGCGTGTTTTATACCGATTATTCTGGCAGCATTGCTTCAAGCTGGAGAGCATTATTATGTCAGCTGGCAAAAGGGGTTGGTAGTTTGTCGTACCAGCGAAAAGCAAAAATCTACATAACTACAAACAATCACACAAACATTTGACTCTATTCGGATGGATCCCCAACTTTACATATTCCGCTCGCCCACTGAAAAAACTATGAAAGACTCAACGTTAAATATATTCCAGCTAATCACCGTAGTATATTTCGTACAGTAATAAAATCTAGCTCGGATTTAAAGTCGACTAGCGTTAGAAATACACGACTCACGTAATATGTGAATCAGCCACAATCGCTTATAAAAAGAATTCTCTCCCGTTGACCCAAATATAAAGCGCGCGAAACGCGACAAAAACTGTGTTATGGACAGTGTAGATAATAAGCAGTTTGCTGTAGTGTCTATTTGTGACGTATGGCTAATGTAACTACATTAATAAAATTGATCAACGTACCTATGATCTAAGTACTGTAGGCGTCCATGGAAGGTTGTCATAAAAGTCGATCCTTACTTCACATAGCAATGAAACTTTCAGTCAGGATGATAATCATGTATAATTTATACACAGAGACAGATCACCTTTAATATTATGCACAATTCGTATAGGACATATTGGTGTAGATGTACAGAATCTTTATTAAAACCTCACTCGTCTCGTTAGAAGCGTACGTTTAGCATACTCATTGGATTAACACGCGACGTGTGGTCCGCAATACTTCGCGCTGGATTCCTCATTAAGTACGCGAGTGAAATAAACTCAAGCGAAGATAATGTGTGAACTCATCTACAAGCAAAATGTACGTGGAACTGTTTAAATGGACCATTGTTAACTTAATTTATAAGTTAGGATTAATGTTGTTTGATTGGAAATAAATATTTATACTTTATCAGCCCATATACGTCCCTTTGCAGGGCACTTGCCTCCTCTACATTCGAGACTACGATTGAGAAGGGTTAGGCCATATACTTAGTCCTTAATATTTATGCCTGAAGATAATATGAACTTCATTAATATTAATAACTTAAGATTAATATTGACTCTATTAAATAAAAAAATATTAGTTGTGAGTCGCTGGATGCTGGCTGCTTAAAATGAGTCCTTGTAGATTTCTTTTTGAATATGGCCTATGTTCAGTAATAGCCTTAATATAGATAATCTAATTGAAAAAAAAAATCTCACACATCGCAAAATCAGTATAAAATTAACATCAGGTTATAAATATTTTCATAGACAGACAAAAATAGTTACCCAACCAAGCAATTTGAACGAAAGCGCAATATCGCGAGTGTCCGCCACGCACATAATTGAGGAAGACGAGTGAAAATTTATCGGCAATTTGGCGAGGCTCGACTTAGCATTATCGTCACGTAATAGTGAAAACGAATTCTGATATAAATGTAGGAAGCCGCGCCCAAGGCCGCGCCTGGGACGTGACGCAGTACAACTGAATTTAGAATTTGACGACAACATATTTAGAGCCGTTGATGCAAGCTTCCCTATGAGTCGCCGATTGATGTCTGACAGATTTTTCGGATTTAGGAATTTGGGCTGTTGAGGAACTGATTGTTAGATTTATTACTAGTGCTACAATCCATTGTTGTAGTGACTAAGTTGATAAGTTTCAGTGCGGTGGTTCACCAACTCACTTTTGGTTTTCTCACAAACACATATTATAAGTTTTTCTTCTTTCAGCCACAAGAAGTTATCTCCTGAAGATAGGCAACCCCTAATGATATAACGACCTATGGGAAGCGAAATACAACGAATGCAACCCTTATTACGAATACCACCTTCATATTCTGTATCCTGTACCAACCCATGAACGTCCCACTGCAGGGCACGGGCCTCCTCTACAATCGAAAATACGATTGAGAGGGGTTAGGCCATAAAGGCCACCACGCTGGCCTTGCGCGGGTTGGCGGACTTTACATACCGTAGAAATTCTTTTTTAAAATCGCCACGGTATGCTTTTTTCCTTCACCTTCTTATTCAGGTTTCATATTTAAAAAAAATAAAATAAAATTTATTTAGGAACCAAAGAAATAATGTAACAATAACAATTTTGCCATAATAACTGCATTAGTTATTACTGTGTCGCAGTTATTAGGCCCTCCTTAACAGTTGCTTTCATTAGGTTTCTTATAATAATAGGACGTTTAAATTATAGTGATAATATAATGCAAAGAATACTAAAATTTGAAAGACTAAAAAAAGAGTGTTTTGTGTGTGTGTGTATGTGTGTGTGAGTGTGTGTCTGTTTGTGTGTGTGTGTGTGTGTGTGTGTGTGTGTGTGTGTGTGTGTGTGTGTGTGTGTGAGAGTGTGTGTGTGTGTGTGTGTGTGTGTGTGTGTGTGTGTGTGTGTGTGTGTGTGTGTGTGAGAGTGTGTGAGTGTGTGAGTGAGTGTGTGAGTAGTTTAATTAATTGGTTTATGGTTTAGTTGTTTGTTGTATGGGGCCAATAGATATAGTTGCGAGGGTTAGAAGGTATGTTGATAGTAGTTTATTTTATTAACACTTCCACTGTTTCCACTGTTGGGCATTGTTTTACAAATGATGTAAAATGCACTGAATTCTGTGGTCTGTAAGAAGTGGCTTCTTCACTTTCACACTTTTTGCTGATGCGTTTCGTTTGTTGAAATTGCCGAAGAACTTATAAGCTCGCGGTAAGATATTCCTATTCGCCTGCATTGCGACTAACTAAACCAACTGCCTCGGTGGTACAGTAGTACAACGGTTCGATTACAATGCTGAGGTCTCGGGTTTGAATCCCGGGTCGGACAAAGCGTCTCTGCCTACCCCTTCTGGAAAAAAGGCATAAGTTTATGAATTTATATGTACTAGTATGTAACCAAACTGACTCGGCGGTGGATACCCTGTTTACTTTGTACTGCACTTAGAATCAGCTGCATCGTAGTCACAATATTAATTTTCTATCGAGTAATTTAATTCGGAAATGACATAAATGCAATTTAGCTTCTCAATAAACGAAATACTTATTTGAAATTTCATCAGCATCATCACGAATTTGACATTTAAAATAAGAATTTGACGAAACGTCTACAAAAGATAATTTGAGAAATGGAACAGCGAAACGATTTAAAAAATTCTGTGTTTTCTCGCGAGCAATAAAACGCACCGTTCGAACCGATAGAAATGCGTCCGCATTTCGCCATTATATATATAGAATTGTTACTATGCCAACAGACAGCCGGTAGAATGGGCCCGACAGAATTTTTCCACCCATCGAAATGTCGAAGAGGTGCTATGGATATATTTAAAAATTGATTATTTCTATTAGATTGATGAAGTGACTGCACTATACCAATGGTAAATGCAATGTTGTCCAGATGGAGCATGGCACAAAAAAAATCATATTATGTAGAATTTTTTTCTCGAAATTGGAAAAAATATGCCGACTTATTCCATTACTTCCACGAGAAATGGTATAGGAACCAGGTTTAAAGGAAAGAGGGAACGAGTAGTCAGGAAACTGCAGTCCAGCTACGGTGCAACGGAAATGCAAGTTGGAGAACTTCTTGGTTCGGGCCAGAAGTCGGAATAATATGTAAAAATAAATGAATATACAACTTGAACATAGCTATCGATTTTCATGCCACCTAGAACTAACTTTACGATGTAGAATTCAGGTGTCGGTGTGCGCGCGCACCGTAAAAATTCACACTGATCATTTTTCTCCATCGCGCCAAAAGAAGTATAACATCAAAATATAAAATTCTTAGTTTCAAAACTATATTATCTTTCACCTAACAAGGCTTTAATAAAACAATTGCTCTAGGATAGTATGGCATAAACTCCGTCTAAGTCAATTAATCTTTTAAATAAGTTCAGTATGGATTGAAATTTTGTAAGTAATTACGTCATTTTTTAAATGTTATAATGACTTTTCTTATCTGGGGATTTGTGCTTGAGCTTTTAATACGTTACTATAATCAAGCAATCTACAAAAATAACCGAGGCGTCTCATTGTAGACTATTTATATATATTTTTAATTGTCTTAATTTATTTTTTAACTAACATAATACCAAAAATGTATATAGACAAATGTCATGCATCGTAACTTTATGCTTTTTATTGTTAGTACCACTTTTGAATATGACGTCATAAACTTTTTTATTTCTCCTGCGTTGCGTGCGTGACGTGCTCAAAGCGCACCGCCGAGTATATTTTATTACTAATTAGTTGTACTTGTAACAATAGAAATAAAATTAGGAATCATTATATTATTGTTTTAATGAGTAACAAGACAATATTTTTATATTATATTTTTATCGCATAACTCTTAGTGTTCGTGCTAGTGGATTGTAGTGTCCCAACCTAGATTTTTTACTGGAATGAAATATGTAGGCAGTGGCATTGGAGGGGTAATAATTTAGTGTTTAATGAGCGAGGACGCCTATTCCGTGCCGGACAATAATATCCCTACTGGTTGCTGACCATGAGTTAGGTGGCCATATTGCTTTTAAACATAATATCTATGTTGACAAAGTATATGTATATAGTATATACATATACTTTGTCAACACAATCATGTTATACTTATAATGGAAAATGTAAAATATTTTAAAGATATTTATTCTCCTTATTGAAGAAGGACATGGTGAGTGAAATAAGGCTCAGATTACTTTGTATTTTTTTCTGAACAGATGATCATTCTGTAGCTACCTAATAACTATTTAGAGGGTTTAATTTGAGTCCTTGTAGCATATAACTAGATGATTATACTGAAAATCAATGTTACCTTTATTTTAAAAGCCCCTATCCGAATTTGATATAGTCAGGTGGATTTTTAATGAATGACAACTATATTATGTCGTCTATATGTCCGCCCCGTAACCAGGAAAGCTAGAAAGCAATCGAAACAAATCGTTAAAAAATGTAAAAATAGAATAGAATAGAATAGAAAAACCTTTATTTGTTCATTAAAGTACACATACACTGATACATAACTAAAACAACTAAATTACAAACCTAATATTACAATATACAATGGAAATAAAGATTTAAGATAAAAGAGAAAAAAAAAATTGTAATAATAATAAAAACCAAACGTGCGTGGTGGCCTGTTGGTAAACGGACCAGACGCGGCTGCCTACATGTTCACGGTGGTCGCGGGTTCAAATCCCAAGGCACACCTCTGACTTTTCGGAGTTATGTGTGTATTGATAGTCAATCACCACGCACTTTAACGGTGAAGGAAAACATCGTGAGGAAACCTGCATACCGTAGCGATTTTAAAGAATTTCTACGGTATGTAAGTCCGCCAACCCGCACTAGGCCAGCGTGGTGGACTATATGGCCTAACCACTCTCAATCGATTCTCTCGATTGTAGAGTAGGCCCGTGCCCTGCAGTGGGACGTATATGGGCTGATATAGATAGATATAGAATAAAAACAAAAAAAAAAGAAAGTGTTGCAGCAGAACAAAAATTAAACCAAATCGCGATAAAATCCGTAAAAAATAGTTTTATTTCAACTATATTATTTGAAAATTGCTCAATATAATATCGGCTAAATGTAATGCATGTTTACAAAGTCTTCCGTTACTTCAAAACAATATCTACAAGGTTTTGTAAATAATACAATGATTAAATATATCGATTGGGACGCGTCACGTAAAGGCAATATAGAGCCAGGCCCGTATTCAGTATAGTATTTTGTATTGTTACCCTGTATTAGTGCTTGTCTGTCTCGAAAATAGTATATGAACCGTTGTAAGTTGTGTTTAAGATCTGGTAATCCAGATTTTTGTATAAGTTATTGATTGAAATAAAACTATTTTATACGGAATTTATCGCGATTTGGTTTAATTTTTACATTTATTTTTTAACTTACCGACGTTTCGATTACTTTACAGCTTTTCAGCTTTTAATAACTATAACCGGCATTGACTCGGGTTTAGATATAAGTATCAGAAAAGATTAACGACCCATCACTGAGGCGAGCGATTGTTTAATAAAAAACGAAATCTTTTTGCACCACACTTTAAAAATCCAAACAACACACTAGATAGCAAAAAATGTGATGAGTAGAATTGCATTAAAGTCAATATTCGCAGTGACAGAGTTATTTGAAAATAAAATATTGATTAAGTTTAAATCATGAATAACTTTTGTTACTTTAATTACCGATTCCATAATAATTAGTATCAATTATAAGAGACTAGAGGATCTAACCCACATACCTAGGTCCTTACTACGTCTCTGCTTAATAATTTACATTCAAAACACACCGTTGAACGTGGTGTATAACAAAAATATTAATAATCCCCTATTGGGTATTTGACGATCGATGATTTACTGCTGCTTCGATACAACGGACTTCCGTCATCCTCGGGAACGCCCAGTACAATGTAATACAAAACAACCCATTATATTGTACATCTTGGGAATGCTGACAAGTCTATTTATGGAGATTATATGACTTATATCGGACCACCTTCGAAGATCGATTGAATGATAATGCTTTGAAAAATTAAACAAAAATAGTCCTCAGGTTTATCATCTTCATTAGCTGAAAACTGCTGTGTAAAGGTCTTTTCATGTTCTGAAACCCGACCCTCAACTAGAAAGTAGGTCCTTCATACGCAAGAGATTGTTTGGGGATATACAACCGCTTTGTTTACGTACGTTGCCAAACAGCAGTGTGTAAACACTGTTTTGTTCCGGTTTGAAGTACATTGTAGCCAATGATTACTGGACAAAACTTATTGTCTCGATGTCTGTAATGCCATGCAGAGCTTATAACAATAATAACAAAAATATAAAAAACAGTCTGCCGCGGTGGCGTAGTTGTACTACGGTACGATTACAAAGCTGAGGTCTCGGGTTCGAATCCCGGGTAGGGCAAAAGTGGTATTGGATTTTTCTATTCATTATCATCCCGGAGTCAAGAATTTGTGCCCGATATGGCGATGGGCTCGCCCCCAATCACATAATGTGACGGAACATACAAGGCGAAATGTGGGTGTCCTGGTTGCACCTTTGCCTACCCCTTCTGGGCGAGAGGCGTGATTTTATGTATGTATGTATAAAAATATTCAGATCATTACACTTCACACGACCTGATCTACTTGGCTATTTTAATGAGATTTTCTAGAAATATCCACAATATTCTTCATATTGGCTGTAACATTCCGCCCACCAGCGACGAAGCGTTTGATCTGTTCTTGTACTATAATGCACACATTACGTTTACATCTAAACTTCCGTCGTGTTTCTTAAAAACTATACGTATACATTATACAGTTTTATTAATGTTCTTTGGTCATCGCAACTAGGCCAAGTTATACACGGTTGTAATTGAATGCAGGGACAATTAATGAGCTTATTATTAGCGGAGAACTATTTTTACATGTCTATTTTTACGGATATGACGAAGCCTACGCTTCATAAATTCATAAAAATGATTCATACGCGTCATAAAAATCTGAGTATGATTCCTTTACAGTTTTTGTATATTTTCTATGCTGGCGCTACAATATTACTACAATGCACTTGATGATAAACGGAGTGCAATTCGTTCAACCACGCCCACCCATAAGGTGGACAGACGACCTGGTTAAGGTCGCAGGAAGTCGGTGGACGCGAGATCCTTGGGGGAGGCCTATGTTCAGCAGTGGACTTCCTGTGGTTGAAGAGAGAGAGAGAGAGAATTCATTCAAACGGAAAATACATAACTTGAACCCGAAACGTACACAATTTCAGGGATAGCTAAAAACAGTTGTAGATTGTTATGACGAATTTTCCAACACCGTGTATGACGGTTGCTACGAATGCGAATATTCCACCACCACCATATTTTGGGCTTCAAGCGTTACTTTTTTAAAAGAAATGACTCAACCATTACGACCGAATTCCGCCGACTTTTAAAAGCATATTGCGTGTTTGTTTTACGCGCGTCTTTCCCATTTCCACTACGAAATTGCGATACAAATATTCGCCAAAGCCGTCGCAAACCCACGTCTACAAAGAAACTGGCGGCACCCAAATTACTCGCATGTACTATTTTCGGGGCGTTCGGAACCCACGAGCCATATTTAGCAAAATCGAAAATGATGTGTTGTGGGCGGGAAGAATAATTCATGATTGAAATAAATTAATATAGTTTATTTTTTACATTGTTTAATTACCTGACGTTTCGTTTGCTTTACAGCTTTCGAGGTCACGGGCGGTCAAAATTAAACCAAATCGCGATAAAATCCGTAAAAAATTGTTTTATTTTAATGTGTAACATTGGCGTAAATCTAAGTAACCATTAAATAATTATTACATCATAAATTGTTCATGATGTTAATAATATACACATATGTTTTCTTTCGCCATAAACTAAGGAGTTTCAATTTCTCTTACTTCAGACATAAAAAAAGACAAATTGAGACTGTTATCTCCAACTAAGGAGAATACAATAAGTAGTTAAAAATAAGCCATTTGAACGCCCATAAGCCCCATAAAACGTTCCATGAAAACACAAAAAAGTTGCGGAACAAAAGAGATCCCATAACGCACGTATGAGTTCCTCACCCTTAACATCCCCTCTCTCGTACGTTTCATATTAATTCAAACTCTTTAAAATTCAGCCCGCATAATGCTCAATATCTCTATTGGATAATAGCCGGCGGTTTTTCCGTCGCGGCGTAGAGGCCTGCGGGCCCCTAATCCGCGCGTCGTGAAGATATTTTCGCGACATTGACGGGCGGCCATTAAACGCCCGAATGTTTTATGGAATTTATAAAATTTTCCATCGCTTTTTCATGTTCAAATTGTTGTTGTGTTTTGTGAAATTAATTGCCGGTGTGTGTGAAATGATTATTTTTTATTCGTGTTTATTATTGTATTGTGATTTGGTCGTTAGTTAACTGTCAATGTCAATTGTATATTAAATAAAATTTATTATGATGTAGAAATACGTTTTCGAATTGTTACATATAATGGTTTTCATAATAGTGCGTTGTAGCCTGTTGGTCAGGGACTAGACGCTACTGCCAACACGTTCATGGTGGTCGCGGGTTCAAATCCCAGGGCACACCCCTGACTTTTCGGAATAGGACTTTCCCTCTCAATCGTACTCTCGATTGTAGACGAGGCCCGTGCCTTGCAGTAAGATGTATATGGGCTGATACAGTAATACACATACAGCTGATACACATACAGTTTCATAATACTAGTCGTATACTAACACATCGTTGTCATGTTTAATCCCACGAAGTCCACTGCTGAGCATTAGCCTCCCGTCAAAAATTCCACAACAACCTGTTACAACTGGATTTCAGATACTTCCTACTCCATTTTCCTGCTTAGAAAAAGCTAATTTCATACCGCCTGCCCTACAAATGGCCCATATATTTCCTCCGAGCGCTAACATATTTAATGGCCCGACTCGAACAAGGAATCGATTCGGTCATAAATCGGCGGCCCTTGACGACACGACGCGAATAATATTATAACTCGTATTTATTGCGGATTAGATATACGTAGTAGGGAAGGGGGAAGTAGGGGGTAAAGGAGAAGAGAGGGGGGATTCCTATACATTTTTTTCTTAATTTATGACACCATTGAAACCGCGACGGTGTGTGGCGCTACGAGTCAATTCTGCGTAAAATTGTATGAACGTAAAACATTTTTTGTGGATTGATATATTTTTGTGAGGGGCCTTAAATGTCTGGATGCGCTGTTTTATACAGGATAGAGTGATTGCAATGCAACTGAGGGTAAGTGCAATGTAATGCAAATGAAGTAGAAGGTCGACACAATTATGCCGGGCTGCTCAGAAACGGATATACACAGGCTGAACTGAACCTGAATGAAAAAATATAATTATAAATAATTTATTGCATCCATAAAAATGTACATTATTGAGATTCTGTCATTTTGTTAATATATTGTACCAGCCGGTTCGGAAAGCGGTTTTCACTAAAGAAGAACGGGCACGAAAATCTATGCTCTTTTCAAAACAAGTTCACAATACAAATGGTACAAGTTGGTTCAAATGAGAGCAGTTCATTTATATGCAGGGTATATCAAGATTGCAAATGAAAACGAAGCCAGGTGGTAGTATTAGTGACTTCAGACACAAAGCAAATAAAAATTTCGCAAAATAAATCGAATTAAAAAATTCTAAAAAAATATTTGGCTCTGTTTTGGCGAAATTTTTATTTGCATCGTGTTTGTAACCACTCAAACTACCACCTGGCTTCGTTTTCGGTTGCAGTCTTGAAATACCCAGTATAATTGGTCATAATAGTCAATAACATAATTATTTGTTATGTTTTTGAGTCACTATGACAGGATTTGCAATATCCTGTTCGATGGTTACTATGCGGACTGATGCTAAGATGGGCAACACATCAGCTATAATCCTAGTGTTGTGGATGTATGGGCGGCAGTGATTACCTACCTATCAGGCATCAGGTGACCTGTTTGCTCGTTTGCGGGATCCATTGTATGAAATAATTGTAGAAGCGAACAACGAACATCTCTCGAACAAGCTTCTTTTTACAAAAAAATATGGAAACCACAGTGTGGCTCTATTACTTATGGAATGTATTGACATATAGCATACCTTACGAAATTAATTTTCAATATAAGATCCCAAGAAATACTGTCATCCACAATTCCCTTAACTAACTTCAACTTATTAAACAAATATGAAAAACTACTTTCATATCATCAAAAATTTAAAGAAAATATTCAATAAGAAGTTAATTTGAAACAAAGCTTCGCTAACGTCTCGTTTGCGGTTCGAATTTTTTGCGCCATTTTACATACAAATGTGTTATAAAAACACGTTATTTTTTATATTTTATTTAACTCATCTATTCATAAAGTAAAAAAGAAATTTGGTATTAAAAGTTGGTGCGGCGTCAAGCGTTGGACCCAGACGGTCATCGAACCCCCACCTGTTCCCGAGAGCATCTGCACCAGCAGTCTTTGTTGTCTGGCACCGTAGTACCTACCACACCAGTTTCCCGATGGATGTGCAATTATAACTAATAAAATCTGTGGAAACCTGTTCATTGTAAATAATTGGGTGTTGTACTGTTGGTTTGATGATATTTCTTTCGGATTTTGTATAATTGGTCTGATAATATTGCGTGGTGGCAGGTCACTCATACGTGAGAGGCCACCATGGTAGGTACCATCGCAATTTCTATGCCTCCCGCCAAACAGCAGTGTAAATGCACTGTTGTGTTCAGGTTTGAATGACATTGTAGCCAGAGTAAGTACTGGACATAATGAGACTTAACATCTAAATCTCAGGATGGCGAGTGCAGTGGAATGCCGAGCATTTCCTTGTAATTCATGGTGTTGTTTGGTTTGCTACTGTCCATGAGCGGTCGTATCGCTTGCCATCAGGCGAATGGCATGCTAGTCTCGCCATTCATTACAATAAAAAAAAACTTAGTGCCAGTATCAAAAAACACTATCACGAGTCTATTGAGTGGTATAATATTTTTTTATTTGGCTTTGGCTAACAATCTGCTTGAAATGACTGGTGTATTGGCACGAAGTAATTAAAGAAAAAAATGTCTTAAGCACATGAGCAAATATGGTTAATCTAAATAATTCAAATTTATACAGAACATCTCATCAAACAAAACCATGCGTAATACCATTATTTAACCATTTAAATAAATATATAATTTGGCCCTCAAACCTTATTTGCAAAGGCAATTGACTCAATGTTATACCTACTCGTGGAAACTTAAATATAGTAATTTTCATCCAGCGTATACATGCCCCTCAATCCCCAAGGCCTACAATAGAGAAATCAACTGAGAGGGGTTAGGCTATTGTACATCACGTTAGTGTAGTGGGAGGTGGTGGCCTTCACATACCATAGAAAACACCACACCTAACTTATTTCTACTAAATAAATACACCCAACAGTCACATACATAGTCCTGACCCCACACTAAGATCTAGTCTTGTGTCGTGGGGATCAGTAACTACAAGAGACTTTTCGGTCTCACAAACACCCAGAACCGAAACAAATGCCTGTGGATCACACAAATACTTTTTTCGGGGATCGAACCCGCAACCTCATTTTTCACAACCGGCGTCTTACCAACTGCGCCGCTGAGGCTGTCACAGACTTATTTCCGATCAAAGTCATAATAAGATGCCCCTTGCCAATTTTCCAAAGATATCTTGACCTTGGAAAGAATTCTCTACCACATGGATCACACCCCATATACGCTGCCAATACACCGATACGGTATATACCGATCTATAATATATAATATATATAATATATAAGTGCGTGGTGGCCTGTTGGTAACGGACCAGACGCGGCTGACTACATGTTCACGGTGGTCGCGGGTTCAAATCCCAGGGCACACCTCTGACTTTTCGGATTTATGTGTGTATTGATAGTCAATCACCACGCATTTTAACGGTGAAGAAAAACATCGTGAGGAAACCTGCATACCGTAGTGATTTTAAAGAATTTCTACGGTATGTAAGTCCGCCAACCCGCACTAGGCCAGCGTGGTGGACTCTATAGCCTAACCACTCTCAATCGATTCTCTCGATTGTAGAGTAGGCCCGTGCCCAGCAGTGGGACGTATATGGGCTGATACAGACAGACAGATACAGATAATATATAATAATATAATATATAATAACAATAAAGAAACACATTAACAAAAAAGGGAATTACGAAACTCGGTGGAATTCCTGCAATGACAATTTACTTAACATACCTGAGAGAAATTAACAGTCGCAAACACAAACAGCTCTGTAAGTCCCCTAAATCTGCTGGGATGATGTTTAGAGCGCGATCGGATTTATTTCTAAGAATTTTAATTGAAATCTATCTCGTGAAGCGGAGTTAAAATGGAGATGAATGAAGGGCGAAATGGCTGGTTAGATGTTTAAATACAGAAAATGTTTTAATGTAGATTTAGTTTTATATTATCACGAATTTGGAGAAAGGCTTCGTTTATTTATATCATAGAAACAGCAAAAGTGCAATACATTTGACAATTTGACAAAGCCATCCTTGGACATCCACAATCCTTCGTAAGTGCGCTGTTGAAATTAATGAATAAAGTATGAAAGATACGTATATAACAGTAATGAAAATAATAGTTTTGCGAAAATAGTAATTTAAAACCTTACCTACCATTGCGTTTTTCAATCTAAAAAGGTGTACATTATTATTTTAGCACCCAAATACAACGATAAGTAAAAACATACAAAAAAATATTTTTTTTGTTGCGAAATGTTTAGTTGCATTGTGTCTGAAGTCACTAATACTACCACCTGTCTTCGTTTTCGATCGCAGTCTGAATGTACCCTGTATATCTTTTGTTAGGTAAACGATTTAACCAAATACCTTATTTACTTATTCAATACAGACTGCCACGAAGCGCAACATGCATATTATAGAAATTTTATTTGTACTTGTTTTTCCACACGATTCTTTCGATAATAATGCCTTTCGATATGTATATCGAAGGTGTCGGGTTGAATGCCAGGACAAATAATCCTTATTCCTTAATATATGTATACGTACATAGTTAACGTTAGAAGATTAAGAACCCTTATCGTAGTACATGCGACAGTGATTTAATATCAGTTGTATACACCGCTTATTTTTTATACTGTCGATCTGGTCGAGATACACAGGCTCAAACTGAAACCCACCATACTTGCAGAAGATGCTACGACAGGTTTTTTTACTAACCAAATAACCAATAAAATAATCTACCACCAACTATTAATTCTTCGGCAACCTCACTCTCATTTTTGTTCACCCTAAAATACCTTCCAGTAACAGCAATGCGTCAATCCAATTATAATTTTTCTTCAACAATAAAATCATATTATCAAATGACCCTCTTTTCTCCTTAAAAAACAACCTCATTGTCTATAGTTAGGTATAGAGCTAACCCCGCGTATCCATGGAACTTTTAATTCGTATTCGTTTCCTCCAGTACCGTTCGATTAGAATAGTAAACGGCGCGGGACTCGGAGTGGGTCGGCGGGGGACAGACGCCCCCCTGTCTGCGCCCTGGCACTCTCGCCCGCGCCCTGTGCCCTTTACCATAGACTATATTGCTTTTATAATTTGCAGATGTCATTTTTGAGGTTTGATTTATGCCTTCAGGAAATTGTGCTTTTGGATTTTTGAGATGTATTGATTTTTTTTAAGTAATTAAATATCGATTTATTTTTTATTTTAATATTGTTAAATCTTAGGGTTACTCTTCTAAAGTAGTTTCGTTTACGAGGACAAACATCACTTGCGCAACACCTAGTCGACAACAATGTTTATAAGTATTCGAAAACGCTGGTAATAGCATATTTGTATCCGCCTGGATTGCAACCCCCCTCTACACAGTGATGAAAAACCTATCAAAATAACACAAGTATGTTACGAGCTTAGCCTGTCTGCCACCAGTTTCGGACAACCCGATATGATTATATAAGTAAATACCCAATTTCGAGCGCACCGAACTTACCAACAGCCTGACAGCTCCATTGTAGCTACTTTAGAGTACAGATATAAAAGCATACGACGACTAATGAATCAACTATCCTACATACATAAACTCACGCCTTTATCCCCGAAGGGGTAGGCAGAGGCGCCACCAGGACACCCACATTTCGCCTTGTATGTTCCGTCCCATGATGTGATAGGGGGCGAGCCTATCGCCATATCGGGCACAAATTCCTGACTCCGGGCTGATAATGAATAGAAAAATCCAATACCACTTTGCCCGACCCGGGACTCGAACCCGAGACCTCAGCTTTGTAGCCGTACCGTAATACAACTACGCCACCGAGGCAGTTAATCAACTATCCTATTTACACAAAATACTCTTTGCCCGGCCGGAGTCGTCCCGACCGCGCTCGGTGCGCGCGTACCGAGCTATCCCCGGCGCCCTTTTGTCCTCCCAACAGGATAAACCGCGTCTGGGAAACATCCACGGCCCGTTTATCGATAGGCAAACACCATTTTTGACATTCACCATACAAGCTTGGACGACGCGTCTGCGGTTAACTAACAGAGTGGTTTTAGACGCCAAAAACATTGCAGGTTTGTTAATTTACATACATACAAACATAAACTCACCTTTATCCCAGAAGGGTTGACAGAGGCCTTGTATGTTCCGTCCCACGATGTGATTCGGTGGAGCCTATCGCGATATTGGCCACAAATTCCTGACTCCGGGCTGATAATGAATAGAAAAATCCAATATCATTTTGTCCGACCCGGGATTCAAACCCGAGATCTCAGCTTTGTAATACCGTGCTCGTAGTAGGTACAACAACGCCACCGATGTAGTTTGTTAATTTATTTAACATATAACCAAAATTGTTAATATGTTTGGCTGCTTCAACAATAAATAGACTTTAGTGAAATCAAACGCGTTCATATTCACAGATAGCCTTGTTGGTCTACTTGCTAGTCTTCTTTTCAATTAAATGAAAAAACCAATTCCTTTGTCAATTGAGCATTCAAAAAGTGCAAGCAGCTGTAACATTGATCGGAACTAACAGAAGTTGAAAGGGCACGCATAAACTTAACAGATCTATAAAAGCGCTTACATGTATTTCAGTTGCAATAGAATTAACAGCAAAAAGTTTTTTTCTGAACTGTGCATAAAGACTTAAAAAGATTTTTAAACACATCTCACTTTAGGACACGAGCTACCTTTACGATGGAGATGAGTTTTGACCTTAAAAAAACAAGTGGTATAGTAGCATAAAATGTGATAAATCTTAACACATTTCCAGCGACAATTAATGAACCACTCCATTAGTCCCGTGTTCCACTTCAAATGGTGAGCTAAAATAAAAGCCGGACATTGCTGTTACACCGATGATGTATGGCGGGCATCATCACTTGGTGTTTTTCTGTTTCAAATGCGTTGGCTTTCTTATTAGGAGGCTATTCGGGTCAGCTCGCTTCGTTGCAACAACACGAGACATTTACTGATTGTGTTCCGGATGGTGGAGGAAAACTTTTGTTTTTGTGATTTTAAATAAATATTTTTATAAACTTCTGCGTCCATCCCATTTTTTATGGTCCGTACATAGCTATTTTGCGTCTTCAAATAATGAATTCACGCCTGTATTTATGAAAAGACAAATGGATTTGCCACATAGCACCGATCTCCAAGATGCGATAAAAGGTGACATATTTCAGGATCGGAAAATTTCGTATCAATTAAGTTTAGTGCCTTTCGTTCCTTATTACGTTATCATAATAAGGTTCGATTACTCATAATACTGTTCACAGCCCCTCGAGGATGAGCCCTAGAATTAATAGTCATAGATACCTACTACTACAGAGACAGCCTCCGTGGCGTAGTTAGTTGGACGCCGTCTGTGAAAAGAGAGTACGCGGGTTCGATCCCCGCACAAAAATAAATATTTGTGTGATCCACGGGTATTTGTTTCGAGTCTGGGGGTTTGTGAAACCGAAAAAGTCTCTCGTAGTTTCTGATACACACGACACAAGACTCGATCTTAGTGTAGGGTCAGGACTATGTATGCGACTGTTGGTTGTATTTATTTATTTACTTACTATTAACTCACAAAAACAAACTTAAAGTAAAACCAAAATTGATATGCGTCTTAAAACATTCTACTACTTTATCTGTTCACGTTACGCCATGTATATATTATGTATTATGTTTAAGTTGTGTTTTAATTAAAACCAATTTATGAGGAAAAGAAAAGCCCTTTGAAGCCAATTGAATGCGAGGTAATTTTCTCTGTTTTCCTTCAGCTAAGGGTCATCTTGCTGATTTTTTCTACGACGCTCTTGGCATTGTTCTGTTTTGATTTGGTTTTCGTACGATCTGGAGAAATTAACGAATTTTATTTTATTTTTTTTAATTAGACAGCCTTTTTGGTGCAATATGGTATAATTTATTTAACGACTACAGTAAAAATCTATGTTTAGATGTAGTAAGATGACAAAACCATACAGCAATGGCTCGAAAACACTTCTCAGATTGGGAATCAAACGCAGGACTAGAAAGCAGTTTCACAGCCGTCTAACCAACTGCGCCACGGAGGCTGTCAAATGTCTTATTTATTTTCGATGACTATATTATTGCGTATCCATTTCAAGTGACAGGTGTGAAAAAACACCGTGAGAAGACCACGCGACGCTAAATTGTAATCGATATCGCTGGATGGTGGTAACACTAAACCTCTTTTATGTCCGCCGACAACGGTTCAAATTTATAGTATAGCGTTACTCATTGTTACAGGTAAGGGCCTGGGAATAATAGTAATTTTAAATAATTAACGTCATTATGATTATAGAAATTTAACCTCTCAATCGATGACGACACAATGATTGAGAGATTTATTAAAGTTCTGAGTATGATAAGGTAGCCATCCGTATGGTATACATAAAATTCCTGTGGATCGGTCGTGTCAAAATTGTGGAAGCTTTAGGAATGTTGTTTAAACACGTAACGCGTAACAGTCATGTATACATAACGTTATAAAACTTTATCAAAGGGAAACTCGCATTGAGCAATAAATAACTAAGGGTGCGTGCATGGAACTGAAGAGTAAAGTGTTAATTACTGTACATTTTTTCCTCAACCGAAGTCTAAATTAGTAAAAGCTGTAACCTCACGGAACCACCCAACCATGAAGTTGATAAACATACATACATAAATTGAAATAAAGAACCATTATACATACATAAACTCAAGCCTTTTCCCCAGAAGGAGTAGGCAAAGGTAACACTAAGACACCCACGTTTCGCCTTTTATGTTTCGTCCTACGATGTGAAAGGAGGCGAGCCTATTTCCATATCGGGCACAAATTGATAATGAATAGAAAAATTCAATATCACTTTGCTCGACCCGAGATTCGAACCCACTGAGTCAGGCACCGATGTTGATATACTGCTTATCATATAAAGACTCGCTAAACATACACAGCCTATCATAAAATCATAGTAAATGATAATTATTACAAGATTTATAGCCAGTTTTTGAATGCAAACCCCTTCTAACAGGTAGCTATGGACATAATTGGAAGAACCTTAGGTTCAGAAGCGGACATCTCGTGACTTATAACAATTACACAGACCTAAAAATCTATCAAATCTGCAGTAAAAAACTTATTAGCCAAATCGCTGGTCCGTCTATTGTAAACGCTGCTCGGAACACGAACACGTAACAAGTGAAATGCAGTATTTGCATGTGACACTGTTAATTGGAGTGTTTATGTATATATGCGAGGCGCATGAGGGTTCCTCGAATTCAGCAGTACAGGTGTGGGGTACAATGAGGCTTACTAAATACGGAATAGTTATAAATAAATAAATACACCCAACAGTCACATACGTAGTCCTGACCCCACACTAAGATCGAATCTTGTGTCGTGGGTATCAGGAACTACGAGAGACTTCTCGGTCTCGCATAAACCCAGACCCGAAACAAATATCTGTGGTTCGCACAAACATTTGCCTCAGTGCGGGGATCGAACCCGCGGCCTCTCGTTTAACAACTGGCGTCTAACCAACTGCGCCACGGAGGCTATCAGTTATTTAGGAATACTACAATTAATATACGGGAAGATAATTTTTTGAGTATACTTTTTGTTTTAAATTGAGTCATCAACCGTTGGGTGTGCAGCATTTAGTGGATTTCAGTGTGGTGTTCTCTCCCGAATTGTGAGGCGTGTCTTTACACGTAAGGTTTCACTTCAGATTTACACGTAATGTCTCTAATGTAAGACTATTGAGACACCTGTTAGGAAGCAAAGGTCATTCTAGCGCTGGTTTACTATAAGATCCGTCCTTAGGTTTTGCTTAAAACTGCACCTAAGAACCTTTTATAAAGTGTGAAAATTAGTCGTGGTGGGGTACTGTTTTCTACCAGAATAGAGGCTGCCATACATGGTGCATGGTGTTGTCATTGTGATTCGCACAAGAGTGTCTAGTACTGTAATGGTTTTTTCGATTTTCGCGAATGTTACACATTGAAATAATTTTACTTCGTTTCGATCACTTTACATTTCGTGGCCACGGGGAGGTCTTCAAGAACATCGCAAAGTAAAAAAAATTTAAAAATATATCAGTTATTAATTAGTTTTATTTAAATGTCTAGTACCGGTTTTATCCTTTGTATATTCATTTTCGACCAAACTATGTCGATTGGGATAGGTGGATACTATCTGTACGGACACGCTTTTGGTTGCATTGTAGTCATTTTTTGATACTAATACAAAAAAGGAAAAATAGTAGTTTACGTCCATCATCCTAATTTCCTACCTAACCCGTAAATGCACGAATAAATCCAACACACAGTGGATCTAGACGCACATTTTATTTGTCACACGTCTATCAGACAACGTAATTAGATCAGACTCGGCTCACAAAACGCACACACAAACCCCCCCGCATGACTAATCTCTAAGTTAATTTTATCGTACAAAATGATCTTTATCTCAGCCATCCCGTGTCCACTTGATGTCAACCTGCTATTATAAATAAATGTATCGTTGCTCCCGTTGTGTCCCGGAATAAACGCGGAAAAATTCCTGTCGCTCCCATTCGGTTAGCGCGACTGCTGATCGCCGTATCATTACCGTACGTTACCACGGGGATTTTGTACAATCTAAAAATCTGATGAAATTGCCTTGAGGAGCTCGTTTCAATGAATTCGAAGGGTTTTGGTGGCGAAATATCGTGGCCAATTTAAGGATGTTTAAAGGTTTTATCCGTCTATGGGAGACATTCCAACTGGAATTAATCCGGATCTCATGGAATTTGCAATGACTTTTGTGGTAAAATGGTTAGTTCCAATTCTGATACTAAGCAAACGGTAGAGAAGACCTAGACTAACGATACGGATGGAATTTATTTTAATCATAGTCTAAGACGTAGTATTATTTTTATATAATTAATGCGTTGACGAACTCAAATCTATAATCTATAATTATCGGGTAAATATCTGTATTCAAAAAACTGGTGATTACTTATCTTAGGTGTTACACCAATCAGTCATCGAAATTATAATAGCCAAGTTGCATATCCACTATATAGTGAGACAAACTAATGAAATTTTAAAGAAAGTCTCTCGATGCAGACCGCTTCTAATACTTCGCTGCAGAAATTCTGACGCCTATTGAAATAAAACTACATTTTACGGATTTTATCGCGATTTTATTTTACCAAATCTTGATAAAATCCGTAAAATATAGTTTTATATTTCATAAATATTTCAATGTGTAGCATTCGCGTAAATCTAAGAAACCATTATTCTGACGCCCATGTTCGACAGTGGACTTCCTGTTTCAGAAAATGATGACGATTACTCGACAGAAGAACCATCCTACCGGTACTTTATACCCCGCAACAGAAAGTTACAACGCCCACATAGAATTATACAAATAACTGCACTTCAATGCAGCATAGGGGTTAATAATGGACTGAATAAATATTGACACAAATTATAAGTTACGCTGCGAAGGGACGTTGATATATTGTTATTAGTCATTCATCTAACGGTGGAGAGAAGGGACACTATATTTTTATACGTTGTAAGGATATGTAATAAACTGTTTCTTTAACATTATGTTTTTGGATTTTTACCCATATCAAATTTCAACAAAAAAGTATAAACAGTGGTTACGCAAGCTGTAGTCATCGAAACGTCGAGAAGTTAAGAGTCAATATTAAAAAATCGCGATACACTCTGTAATAGAAGTTTTATTTTAATATAGACAATTAATTGATTCTCCGTTGCCAAATAATAAAACCTAACCTACTGTTATGGATCCCAACGAGAAACTTCCACATGATGGGTTTTGTATTCAATAAGACTGGTTTATGCAACAGCCTTTAGTCCTTACAATTGACAGCCTTTGGAGAAGTCGTTCAAGGCTCTTTGGTACCTATCCGTAATAAAGACAAGGAATATACTCGTAATATCAATGTATGGAACATAGTTTGTCAAAAGGTCCATGTCTTAACAACTGTTTCCAAAAACATCACACAGGATCGAAAACTTCCTGCTGTAGTTCACGCAGGAAACAAGAATATGATATGTTGACTTATAATTAATTTATGACCAGATACCACAGCGTTCGTATGCCATCACTTGTCTTGTTAACTCCGATAGTTATCACAAATAACATTTTTAAATAATTTAATTATAAGTAGTATTGTTTTGTCTGTACACTGGCGGACAAAAAGTTGGAAGGAGTAGTAATTTTTATTGCTTTTATGCTTATTATTTGGGATTCTACTGTTGAGTGTAATGTCCGAGTTGGGTATTTGCTTGTAAAAATTATATGTATTTTAACCATTTTTCTTTGTTTCTATTTTCTATGTCTTGTTATTCGCCCAAAACCGAAATTATATCGCCTTATTAACTTGTTTTATCAGGATACACTCAACACTTTTGATAGTATCGTTTTAGTAGTTTCTATTTCCTTAGTGATTTCTGGTTTGGCCAAGCAAGTAAGTTGTACTCCAGCAACTTCAATAAACAGATCTAGATGTTATATGTAAGTTGTATGAAGTTCCTGTTTAAAGGGAATATCAACTAGAGACGGATAATTACCACTAAACTGACTTGCATGAAAATGGACGCACCAGCGGCTCATCCCGAAAGCGTATACCCATGGCGAATTTTACAACACTTTCCACACACACTCAACTCCATGTTATTTCACCAATAAAATTCCCATAAACGAAGACCTCTCCACGGCGCGCAGTGTAAAGTTTTTCGTAAGTTCAACAAACTCCTAGCACTATTCAAATTGAATAATTCAGTTGTGGAGTAGTAATGATTAATATCAACGCGTTGTAGAGCATTCAATTAGTGTCTAGTACGATTTTTAAATATTTTAGTAAGAAATGAGAGGTAAACCGTGACCGATTTTTTAATAATAGATAATTAAGCGTTGTGCCCGTGGTTTTGGAGGTTTAATTGTGGTTTCGAACACGATATTAGTCAATGATAAGTTTGATGTACCGTCTGAATACATCATTCTGAAGGGTAAAGTACTAACGGCTGTATAAATAGATAGATTTAATTAGTTATCGAATGTTTTGTCTCTTTCGAACGACTTCAGAATTAAGTTTGAGCGAAGAAGACAAAATCTAAAATAGGTTATAAATCTGTGTATAAATAAGGCCGTACGAATTCTTTCCCATTTAAAGTAAATTCAATTTTATTGTATTTTTTTTACACTTGTAGGAAAAAAGAAGGAGAAGGATTTTATTATTTAAAAACACTAACATACATAAAAAATAAATGCTTATGGTTGAATACTGGTACACAGTGGTCAAGAACTCGTTATAGTCATCCACAAAAACATGCCACGTTTTGGGTTTACCTGTCTGTGTATATCTAGACTAGACTTTAATGCCTGCCACAGTTTCAAGTGCGTTTGCGCAAACGCAAGTTTGCACAAGTCACGAATCGGAAATTAAACGAACTTTGCGCAGTTATTTCCCCACACACGCTCCATTATACTAGTGCAAACTCAGACTTGCACAGTTATATAGTTATAGTAGCAGCCATAATAATCCATACTGAATTAAAGCAGCAATTCTCGACATTCCAAGTTATGTTATAACTACTGTTGTATCCCTTTACCATCCCTATCCAATTTCTAAATTAACCTCGGGCCATTGACTTTTTTATTAGATAACGCCCTCGGTGACGTTTGCAGAGGTCCTTGGGGACTCTGGGTTGCATTGACTGCAGTCTGGATACACGCAAATTGTATTTAACTTTCCCACGGGGTACGTGCAATGTGTCAACATAAAAGTAATTTTCTAATATTACTCGTATTGAAAGATATCTTAGGTGTATCTGAGAGGCATTTTTTAAACGTGTTCCTTTTTTCAGTCTCTTTGTTGTTTATCACGTCTGTCATGATTTTATTTTTTATCTTTGTGCTCGTACATTGACTGAGCCACTTTTATGAGTCAACAAAAATTTTTTTTTTTGTTAAACTTTATTGTGTTGGACACTCATTTTTGGACTTCACTGTAAAATGTATTCATTCATAATAACAGCATTATATTATTTTAAAACGATTCATGAATAACATGATTTATACAATCGAAAATACGAGAAACTTTTGGATCTAGAAAAACCCAAACCCAAAGCAGATATTTATTGAACACACAATAGGAATCAAACTTGCAACATCTCAGCTGACCGGTCGGTAGTATTACATAATAATAATAAAATTCACGTAAACAATGCCATTTCCAATTAGTTAGAACCTATGAATCCTTTCACTTAGAAAACACTAACTATAGCAAATCAACCTGCGAGACTACTTTGCGGTCTCAGCCATCTGTCATAAAACGACATATGGTGTTTTTACGGCCCTACGATTTGTTTGTATACTTCTCTCTTTCCCTCCTCGAAGCGATTGTACTTCCATCCCGCTCTCACCCCGTTTTCCTTCAAGGTGCGGGGGTAATTGAAACTGAACACTGCATGCGGGTTAAGTGAAAGGACTCGTCTTGCCATAGATTAAATTCGTAGATGTGACGTCACATTTAACCTACTTTATTAAACTTAGGTTAATCAGATGACAAGTTAAGGCTGTCCTCAATTTATATTCGACACAAGTCAATCAGAAATATTCTTAAAGGAACGTATATGATAACTGTATGAATGTTAAAGCAGTTATAAGTTTTTGGAATGTTAAATTATTTAAAAGCCGTAATAACAAACAGCGGTTGCTGGTATTTTCGCTCCAGGCACCGAATAAATCCTCTCATTATTAAGATAGGTCCCCTGCAATGTAGATAGATCCACTGCACTCGCCAGATATTATTAGATGAAGGCGTGGGTTCTACTCCACCGCGCTTATCCAATTAGGCTTAGCGAAAATTCCCAATATAACAAGTAATAAAGATAAAACTACCTTACTAATTATTATCGAAATTAGCAAGAAATTGTAAAGACTAGAATCTCTAGACACAGCCATAAATGGATTTCAAAGAAAAGTAAAAACGTTGTATTCAAATAAAATTCTTAACATAGACATTCTATATCCCCAATTTTGTGGGTAATTTTATGGATTTCTCACGTTCCTATCATTTCCGCATTACACACTTCGTGCCGCGGAGTTTTTGCTCCATATTCTGAGAAATTATTAAAACATCACCTCCATAACGCGGTGTTTTGTTACGAATCGCTAATTGGCACTATGAGTAACTAATATTACACAAAGCTTTTTGCTACAGACTATAAATACACCTTTTCCAAAAAAACATTTGTTCCATTTTTGTTTGTCGGACTTATAATCTTTATCACCATAAAAAATCCACTGCTGAACATAGATCAAGGATTTTTACAGCGACTTTTTGAAAGCAGCGTGCGTTGAAAGTGTCTCTGAGAGGACGCGTGTATGTAGGTATTATAAAGTCGGGTTTCTAGGAACAAAAAAAGCATTCTCATTCATTGACCACATTATCTGAGTGAGGGTACAATGACCTATCATAAACTAGGACCCACCTTTGTCGTGTTATTACTCCCTTTTATGTTTTTAAACCCATGTTAAATAATTATTTAACCGCAGGCCAACGATTAAATGGTATCGTTAAATATTGAATGTTAATTTTAATAATATTCCGCTTTGGAGGTCCGTCGGGAGGTCACTGGTCAAGTCCTATTCTTTTTTGCATAAACGTTGGGTATATTGGTTATTATTACTATGCAAACTGTTGGATTGACATTGGCTCAAACAATGTATGTTAATTTTTTTATCTTTATATATGTTAATGGGTGGGTTGTGAAGCTTCTGTCTGATATATGTATACATATTCATGAGGGCCTGCGAACGTCTATTGGGATTATTTTGGCATATGATTCAATTAACTTAAACGGTGTATGACGCAATTGTTGCAAAATATCTACAGTTTTGGATGTAGGTGTTTTGGAAGGAAAAAATGATGGGAAGAGGATAGAGCAACAGCAAAGCTGTCCCTTCACGTCTGTCTCCTGTGACAGTGGTACCGCCCCAGACGAGCCTGCACATTCATGCTGAGTCATGACTTACAACGTGGCTCTACCACTAATAAAGTTTGCTTTATATTAATTAGTTAATTTACAGTATCACTCCTAAGACACAAGATTGCTTTTTAATATCAGCCGTTAGAACATAAAAAGCAATGTATCGACGCGAGGTAACATAATAGTGAGATAACTATTAGCGTAATAAAATCACAGAGCGATGGTTTCCGGGCGTCGATTTCACAGCTGTCTGCTCGCGTCATCGGAAATTGGCGTGAAGTTATTGTATCGCGCCACGTATTGTTTCTATGGCTGTTACATGCGTAATCGCTTTGACGGGATGGCATTTTGATACGGCAGAGGCGCTGGATATTTTATGTCCGTTTAACTTGACGCCATGTCCGTTGGTTAAAGAGATGATTTCCCCATCTTGATTATAAGGTTCAGAAAGAATAAAGCTTGTTATGGGTACAGCTTGTTATGGTATTTCCAACTCCTCCTATTAATTTAACTTTTTGATTGATTTCGTTGCGGGTTAAAGACAAGTTAGACATTCCCGGAGACGCGCTGAGCTTCAATGCTCAGTGTCATTAATATGCGTGCCACTGTTGATCCTGGCTTACAGGAGTTGCAGTGGCGGGTGTGAGGGCGGGACAGTCTCCAGTAATCAAAAGGTATTTTATTTCAAAGCTTCCGCGTGCTCGGTAGAAAAGACCAATGGAAGCGTACTGTGGGAGATTTATTAATATTTTTGGAAAAATTAAAATTAATTTTGGCATTGAGATAGTGTGAAGACCCGTAAAAACTATATATTCTACCTTAGAAAATTACAATGCTACCGTATTTTTTTTTTAATTTTATTTAAATGTGTTACATTCGCGTAAATCTAACAAACCATTGTAATTACAATGTTCTTAAAAATCTGTAGTGCAATTCTATATAGAAATAAAAAAATACCCTAGACAGCCTCCGTGGCGCAGTCGGTTAAACGCCGGCTGAGAAATGAGAGGCCGCGGGTTCGATCCCCGCACCGAGACAAATATTTGTGTGATCCATAGGTATTGGTTTCGGGTCTGAGTGTTTGTGAGACCGAAAAGTCTCCAGTAGTTTCTCATACCCACGACACAAGACTCGATCTTAATGTGGGGTCTGGGCTATGTATGTGACTGTTGGGTGTATTTACATAAATATTCCACGCATTCACTCAAGTATACATTAGATACATTTGATCCAGTTAATATGTCGGCGCATACCGCTTGCATAATGCGGTCGATTTAGCAACGTATTAGCGCGTTCGCGCTGTTCGGAGTCATTTATGTCGCGTGTACTGACCTTTACATGCATTGCTGCAAAGGACGAATGAGAAACGTACCTCATCGTGGTTCTTATATAACGGAAGTGGAAGAATTAGTACATGTGTGATCGCTGTCACTGAACACCTAGCAAAAACAGCTGTTTTTTTTTATTTATTTTTTTATTTCAATGAATTGCGAGACGAGCCTGCCATTCGCCTGATGGTAAGCGATACGACCGCTCATGAACAGTAGCAAAAACAAACACCCTGAATTACAAAGCAATGGTTCGCATTCCACTGCACTCGGCATGCTAAGACATAAAATGTTAAGTCTCAATATGTCCAGTAGTTACTCTGGCTACAATGTCCTTCAAACCGGAACACAACCGTGCATTTACACTGCTGTTTGGCGGAAGACATAGACATTGGATCTGGGCGACCTATTTATACCTACTATAGTGTTACCTTTAGAAGTTTAAATGCTTTAAGCAACATGAAAAGCTTAATGGACACTTACAAAAAAAAAGTAGACAAAAAGAAATGTCCTCTCCAAGATTCTAGCGTCCAATTTACCTTAATCCTACCGCCATCTAGTGGCCTTACATAAAATTATTTAAACATGACGTCATATAAAAATTCGCATTTATAAATTGCCATGTGCGCTCTGTCCAAAGTCCAAACCCCAAAGCGTTATACTAAAAATAATACCAACACACCCACAACATGTGTCGATTGGTCAATGAAATCACATGGCAACAATGATTTCTGTGAACTAGTCCCTAATGATTAGATATCGGAAAGTTTGTTTGTATGTTACGCTTTCGTGAACTAAGTGTTCAAGTTAATGTCATAAAGTTTTGTATACGCGTTGTTGGGGGTACAATAGAGGATTTTGGGTACTTTTATCTAGAAATCAAGTATTTTATTGAGGAATATGACATACTGGACGGTTTTTCAGATAAAAAATGCGACTTGCCGACATGAATATACAACTTAATTTCAAAATAACAGAAGTAAGGATTTATTGTGTCTTGGAGAAAAAAATAGATATCTAGAAAAACCGATTAATCTTAAGCACGCGGGTAAATTCGGGAGCAAAACCTAGTATACTATCATGAATTGGTGATGTGATGAGGCTTAGACCCACTGGTACTGAGGTAATAATAGAAAAGTATGGCGGCCACCTGCGCTATTGTCACATGCTGCGAAGCACATGTCTTACACGCTTCCGCTAACGGACTTTGATACATTGTTAAGCACGACACGAGAAAAACTATTAAAAAAAACTTACTACTATGCAGAAAAAGTGCATGGTAGCCTGTTGGTAAACGGACCAGACGCGACTGCCAACATACGCGGCTTCAAATTCCAGGGCACACCTCTGACTTTTCGGAGTCATGTGTGTATTGATAATCATTCACCGCGTACTATAATGGTGAAGGAAAACATCGTAAGGAAACCTGCATAAGTGCATACAATAGCGATTTGTAATAATTTATATGGTATGTAAAATCCGTCAACCCGCACTAGGCCAGCGTAGTGGACTATATGGCCTAACCCTCTCAATCGTACTCTCGATTGTAGAGGAGGCTCGTGCCCTGCAGTGGGATGTGTATGGGCTGACACAGTACAGTACTATGTAAACGGTACTGTAATTTGTGCATGACTTTATGACAGGTACGGCCCCAAAAATCATGTTTTTTTTTATTGTGATGAGTAGCGAAACTAGCATGCTGCTAGATAGTAAGCGATACGACCGATCATGGACAGTAGTAAAACCAAACAACACCATGAATTACAGTCTTTGTTACCAGTGTTTTGTCTTCTTCGCTCAAACTGAATTCTAAAGTCGTTCGAAAGGGACAAAACATTCGATAACTAAAATAGGGTTTCAATCTGTCTTCGAGAAAGATCGTTAGACACCTAACTTACTTATATACACTTAAATTTCCTTTATTGCAACATACAATAAAATATATTACACCGATCCATGATATGAAATAAAAACTGTTGGAAGAATGTAACGAATTAAATATTAACCCGTCACGACATATCTCCATATCCGTGACACAACGGACCCCCGCTCACATTTCGTGTACAAATCTCTAGATATAACACGCGGCCACACGGACCGCTCTAATGTCTAATTAATTATCATTATGCTCTGAATTGGTCGAGACATCGCTGTCACTTCCTTAAGGGTATTTTGGATGAATGGATCGAGTGTAGGTCACCCCGGCAGACGGTCCGGGGACATGTTTCTATTTTGAATGAGATTCTGATAATGCGATTTCTTGAATGGATGAATGAATATCCTTATTCGATCCGGGGAGCGATATCTATTTTCATAGAGGAAAATATTTGATGTATGGATTTCAATGTATGGATGACTATCTTTAATAGTTTTGGAGTATTTTGTGAGTATAAATAAATATTTTGTAAACTTAGAACTACAGGCTAGAACATAAATCGGTTTTTGTGTCTACGAATATAAGTTGCTTCTTAAATTATGTTTAAGATATCTACAATATTTCTTGACATAACATAATTTATTCTATGATTGAAAACTTAATACATTGTCCGAAACATAAAAACACGATAAATCGCAATTGCTTAAATTCTATGCCATCTAAATTAGCGTTTAACAAAAAACTAATAAGATTAAATCAAAAGAATATTAGAATCCCGTTTCGCAATCACCCATCCCAAAATTCTAGAAAGGAGCGAGCACAAGTCACGACAAATTATAAAATCATTCATTCATCTGTCCCGAGCGTTTGATCGATTGTATGTTAAAACGTAGTTATCCGTTCGTTGACTACGCATCGCAAAAAAATTGCGGCCTAAAAAAACTAAGTTTGCATGCAGACCCGCCACATCTGAACAAAATTACACTTGAATTTTAATTCGTCCATTCATACGGAGACTGATGAAAAAATGATTATTTATTATCCATTTATTAAAATAGTAACGAATCGTCTGCGCGTAATTTGTTGGTTGTCAGGCGTAGTGTGCTGAATATTGATGGAGACCAGACCTTGGGTCGATCAACCACCTTCCGGTATGGATTAGAACACTTGTTTTAGTTGAAGCATTTTTTGGTAATTAGACCTAGCATACATTTTTTGCCAAACAAGGCTACTGAGCGGACAGCTCATCTGGCATTCTGTCATCGCCGAACTTCGTAAATGTAGAACATGGAGTTATATCGTTGGGTGTAGCTAATTGTCACAACTTCCATTTCTGAGTAAAATTTGGCGGGGAGCAACAATTGACCATATTTTTGGAGCTGTCTTTAAATAGCTGTGAGTTTTCAATTTTTCTAGTAGAAAATGATCTTCGCCCACCTTTCTAAAAACTAAGATAATCTAGAATGCCTTGTCTTTTATAGACAATGAGGTATGGATGTGCAGCAGAAGAATTCAGATGTTTGTTGGACCATCCCAATATTCGCCGAGATGGATAGTAAAACTGTTCTTTTTTTTGAAGCTGTAGCTGAATATCAGTCACTTCAAAAAGCAAAAGTTATTAAATAATTATGACAATACCAGATGACTTCGATATCAAGTGGTTGTCACTAAGACAGGTGACTGCGGGATGGCTCGTTTACCCCACCCGTCACGTCGCGTCACTCGCCACGTGACGGTTTGACATGTGGGGTAAACTGTCGTATTACTGACACCGTTACATACTAAATAGTAAATACGTTGTTTTTGTAATTTTTTACTTAGCGTCATATTTGGGTGGTAAATACATAGTTTTCCTAAAATAATAATGTACACCTTTTTATTTTTAAAGATGCAATGGTACGCTAGGGTTTAAATTATTATTTTAGCAAAAACTAGGTTCAAGCACGATGATATTTAAAAGATTGTAAAAATAACTGTAACTTTTTTCCCCAATTTTTAATTGCATTGTGTCTGTAATCATTAAAACTACCGCCTGGCTTCGTTTACGGTCGTTTAGGTACCCATTATTAGGTACTCAGTGGCACAATAAAATCGGCTATTCATCTAAAATAAAACAGAATCGAAAGTGTTAAATGTGCTATGTGGCTAAAACGAAGATCAATCGATAATAGAACATTGAACATTCACCAACTAGGCGAAACCTGAGAACAATACTGTAACCACCTGAATATGATGGTAAAATTTGTTACCATTCGAAAATATTCTTAAATTTATAAAAAAAATACATAATATCAAGTGGTTGTCATTATGTCATCGGTCAGGTGACTGCGGGATGGCTCGTTTACCCCACCCGTCACGTCGCGTCACTCGCCACGTGGGACTGTTTGACATGTGGGGTAAACTGTCGTATTACTGACACTGGTAAATACTTATAGCATGTTACACAATGTTGAAGGCAAAAATATGTTTGATGTTTTTTCTTCTTTTATAAATGAAGTAAAGGATCGTCATGGTTTTTGTATAGTGTTTATCATCTCTAGAGTGGTGCAGGTTACAAACAAAACGGTAGTTGTGGTACTAATCTTAAGCTACCCTAAAGAATTCTCCGATGAAACTAAATCCATTTGATTATAAAAAAAACTTAAATTCTTCGTTTAATTGTTCCAGTTAAAGGAATAAATGTAGATGCCCAAATACGAATGGTTTTATTTAAATAGACCTGTCAAACTACTCGCATTTTATAGACAAACATACGCAGTAATATTGTGCATAAATAAATATAATAAATGTATACCTAATTCTCCAAACGATATGTTTATATAAACAATATAAATATTCAATTTGTCATCAATAGTCATTTTGAGTGAAAACAACCGCGCATTGCATAACATTTTAAGTATTTTTCATGGTTTTTAAAATTTAAAACAGAATAATTATATGATTTAATTAATTATTTACATACTTACCATAAATATTTTGAAATGTGTTTTAGTAATCGTATACAGTTGTATTGCGAATTAGGATTTTAATATTTTATCTCGACGTCATTACCATCGCTATGACAGCAGTTAAACCTTAAAACATAATTTACCGATGGCTAGAAATATTCGACAATTTTGGTTCTTTGTATTAAATATTCATCCATTCTGCCCCATTTTTCTAATATTAAGGAATAAGACTTAAAAGAGTCAGGTCAAAAGTAGCCTGAAAAGACGAGAATTCATGAAGAGATTGATGAAAGTGGGTGAAGCGAAAGTAATATGTCAGGATCGAGCAAAGTGACGATCCATAGTCTCTGCCTACTCCTATGGGATACAAGCGTGACGATGATGTAAGGCTTAAATAATGATGGTTGTATGTTTATTAGCACAATTGCAGTGCATATGGATAGTTAGCGGCGAAAGACGTTTGCTAGTCAGAACTGAAGGCAAGCTACATAAAATACATATTTGGCTCGAAGGACTATAAAGAGATGCACGGTGCGTGTCCGGTGCCGTACAGCCTCTGTTAATTTTGTAGTTGAAATTAAAAATGTTTTCACTGAATTTATTGTAAAGATAATACAAGTAATGTTAATGGCACGCTGCCGTTACGTGAAATAGTCTAATGTATATAAGGTAAAAACGCTGACCAGAGCGTAATATACTCGTGTGCATTTACGTACATATAAAATACATTATGTTGTACGGTTTGTGTGAATCGTACTGGCCTGCAATTTTTTTTTCCTGATTTTGCATGTAATAGTTTGGCTGATATGACAGTTGCCCTAATAATCTCATGCAGGGCGCCCTAATGTTACCAAGGTCAGTTGCATTTGAATCAGTACTGATAACAACTTATTCAGCTGACACCGATAGTTCCACTCACCCTACAAACCTACAATACATATTATTAGCAATGCGACTGTTTTAATACATGTAATAATGAATATTTTTTAATACGCGTCGTGTGAATGACCTGAGTTTTTGCCGCGGTTTTTTTACGTCCACCTCGTTTCGGAGACTAAAGTAGTGTGTTTTATTGCGGGAATGCTAATTATGTTGTAATTAGCTGGGTGTAGTTACCACCCTTCGGTTCTTGAACCTTCGTTGGGTACACGCAAGCTCTGCGTGAGATGGTGAATAATTAGTAAACTTCAAACGACAATACTTAGAAATACTATTGAGGTATTTTCTACAGCATAATAGGAAATAAACAAGCGAGTCGCTCCATTAAATGATTAGCACTGCGCTTGTATATCCAAAATGATTTTAAAGCATTCTTTGTTTCTTTCTTTTCTTTCAAAATGCTGAGAAGGAGCTATGTCAGCCTTTCTCTTCCCGTCTATATAGCTTCACTTTTTCCTTCCATTGTGAGAGGCCGGCGACGCACTATCTAAGTGTTACTCCTGGATGGTCATGGGTGGCGGTAATTAATGAACATCACGTGAGCAGAGTGCTCGTTTACCGGACCTAAGCAAAAAGATAATATAAAAGGTGTCCTAAACATTCAAAGTTATATAGCTATGTGTATTGTCATAAGAGCTATTTAATTTCCTACGTGACCAATAAACGAATTTCATTTCATAATATGTCTCAGTATGGCGAGCGCAGTGGAATGCCAAGCTTTACTTTGCCATTCATAGTATTGTTTGGTTTTACTACTGTCCATGAGCGGTCGTATCGCTTACCATCAGGCGAATGGCATGCTCGTGTCGCCATTCATCGCAATAAATAAAACATTTTCTATGACGCATCGACGTCCGCAGTACTACCACTCGGAACTGCCCTTTGGTGCTATGTATTTCTATCGACTGTGTATAAGTCCACGAGTTGCCTGACTTAATATCAAACCCTAAAAGTTCTGCAACTTTTAAACCTAATTGTAAATACAGGCAGCTGGGAACAAAATAGGTATAGATGTCTATATGGGTATAAATGATAAGACTATTATGTACTATAAAGTTTTATTCTCTATCCCCCTCTCTCTTTAGTCATAAGGTCACTGAAGAACATAAGCCTCCCCCAAGGATATTCAAAATATTACTACATGCATACATACATAAACTCACGCCTTTATCCCAGAAGGGGTAGGGCAGAGGCGCCACCAGGACACCCACATTTCGCCTTGTATGTTCCGGGCCATGATGTGATAGGGGGCGAGCCTATCGCCATTTCGAGCACTAATTCCTGACTCCGGGGCTGATAATGAATAGAAAAACTCATATCACTT
Source organism: Deilephila elpenor (assembly GCA_949752805.1). Lineage (NCBI taxonomy): Eukaryota > Metazoa > Arthropoda > Insecta > Lepidoptera > Sphingidae > Deilephila > Deilephila elpenor. The sequence continues at coordinate 11,689,028 of OX457107.1, read as the reverse complement.
TGCCCGACCCGGGATTCGAACCCGAGACCTCAGCTTTGTAATCGTACCGTAGTACAACTACGCCACCGAGGCAGTAACCTTTAGATTTAGCATCATAGTAATCAAAATATTACTATGATGCTAAAATTTACACAACGAAACAGGTTCACGTTCATACATTATATAAAGTATTTTTTTTATTATTATGTCGTATAATTAATTAATATTACAAACATAATTTATTATTCAACGCCCTTTATATGTTTTATTCAATTACCAAATATTTAAATTCATTTAATTGCGGGAAGTAGAATAGTGGGAAATGAATTGTTGTAAGATTTATATTTAATTTTCTCCATCTCATAATAATGTGTTGAAATATAACTTCCTTTTGTATGTGTATGAATGGGTGGGCGGTAACTTAATGATTGATGACATAGGAACCTTATACGGCAGGAATATTTTTTAAGGATTCTAGATTTTTCGGTACTTATAAGATGGACGTATGACATAGCAAAAGTTGCAGGTCCCGAGTCGGGCAGTGATATTGGTTTTTTCTATTCACTATCAGCCCGGAGTCAGAAATTTGTGCCCGATATGGCGATAGGCTCGCCCCCTATCACAACGTGGCACGGAAAATACAATGTGAAACGTGGGTGTCCTGGTTGCACCTCTGCCTACCCCTTCTGGGAAAAAGGTGTGAGTTTATGTATGTATTATTTATGTATTATTCATATTGTATTTTTAATCTGTCACAACAAAATGCCTGTAATGCACGTGATGCTAAGATGCCAGATAAATTAACCATTAGCAACAAATAATTATCTCTTATTTTTCGATACAATAATACAGGCATTCTCAATTCTTTAACATTATCTGCAACATATCAATCACAATTCATCCCTACAAAAGCTAACAAGCACACGCACTTTAAACATAATATTTTTTTTTTCAAAACGAATTAATTACACTATCACCACACACGTATAAATGTGGGAATAGTTCCGTTAGGGTCAATACAAACAAAGATCGTTGAGAATTGAGATGTTCTTCAGTATAATCATTTCTCTTTTAATACGTCTTCATCGTCTTCTACGTTGTTCTATCGTCTTCCAAACTGTTGTCTCTTATTCCGTCCTTTCATATTTCAACATGTTAATCATTCATTCTCTAACTCTTTTACTCTTTAGCACTTTTCGTTATCTCGTTCACACAAACTACGTTCCATATCATTCGTCTAACGTTTCATTCTACTCATCTTTCATCATAACATTCAAATCCTACATAAATTGTTATAAATTAATTAGCGTAAGAGAACCATTTAATAATATTAACAATATAATAAATTACAATAATTACGCACTCGTCGAGGTTTGAGAGATGAAGACACGAGCGTACTTTCGCACGGACTGATAGAAAGATTATTATATAGATAAGGTTTAAGTATACAAGAGTTTAGTGTATACTAACGACCTGCTAAATATTTATTACTATTGGAACTAGTTATACCGGTTATGTAATTTGGATACAGGAATATCTTGGTTATTGTTTTGCGCATTGTACTAGATAATAATAATAAAATAAGACAATACATATACAGTAAGACAAAAAACCCTGTCCGATCCAAGACGCGCGTTTGGGTGTCTCAATTGTAGTATTAAAAAGTATGAAAAAGGATAACATAATTATCGTAAGTTTAATACACATTTTAGTATCAATATTACCCTAAAATGTGGCAAAGTTTTAAATCCTGACGAGAACAACACACATTCTGACAATTCTGAAATGTCGCGCTGCACGTTGCTTGTTACGAAAGTAATGTGAGTTCTCCTATTTTTTTATGTATTTTTTATAAGCGTATTTAATTATCATATTATGGGAAACCGCTCTTTTAAATATAACACATTAATGATACATACTAGAATCGACGAAAGAGCGGGAAATTAATAAAATTGTACATACAAATTTACCATCGTCTAGAACATCATTGAGACGGTAGGAAGGGTTATTATTAAAGTAATATGTTTTATGGAACAAGGTAGAATTTAATCCCATGGCTCTGTCTCAAAAAAATGTAATGGCACCTTTTTTACATGTCATTTAGAATCGTAAAAAATAGTATGTTTAATGTATCTCTTGGAAACGACATCGATTTTTTTGTTTTGTTTTTTGTTTTCTTAGCACTCTAGTAAAGCTGTAACTTTTGGTATACAACAATAACATTTTCTATAGTCTATAGAATATTAATTCATACCCGTCCATCCGCTATCCGAAACCTCTTTCAAGTTCTCGCTTCATCGTGTAACAGAAGTTCATGCACTACGTTTGACTAAGATATGGTGTGGAAAGGTATTCTGTTGTTATTAGGTCATGGAGAAAAGGGTAGATGATATTTCCTTCTTGAATATTGAATTAAATAAAGTTGTCTTCCTATTGAATTCCCCATTTCTGCCTATATCACATGGCGTCATTTCTATGTCAAATTTTTCAAAGCATCTCGATAAAAATCTCATGAAAATTGCCCGACCTGGGTCAAACTTGTGTATTCACTACCATACTTCATATACGAAGGTGAAAATAAATAATTCATTAATTACTTAAACGGTTGGTCAAATGACTCAACAGGAGAGAAACATTTCATAATGGTACACCTACATTTATGCCTAAAACGATAGTTCGTCCTTCGAACCATTACCTGTACATACAAATATGGTAAATGCGTATTACCTCATCATTTGTTTAAGCAATTATCCAATCGAGCATCAGCTTCCATATTTTTATGGTGTTTTAATATTGTTAGATATTCATGAAAATGTATAGGTTCCTGATTAGCCTTATTTTGTAACTCAATCTATCTTCTATCTACTCGTATACTCGTACATGTAATAAATTTGTAACCGATCGATGTCTGCACATGGAAGATAAATGAGAAAAACTAATATGGGAGGTGTGTATCAACGTAATAGAACCCAAACAATGATTGTTAGAATTTTTGTCTGTTTGTCTGTGCCCTTTAGCACGCTAATCTCAGAACCAATTTCACTTAAATTTGGTATGGAGGTTGCTGACACCCTGGATTAGTAGTGGTTTCTTTGTATGAGCAAGATATTCAAATATACTTGTTACTTTTTTAAGCTCGAAAGACAGGACAGGAGTACAAGCCTTGAGTGAATTGAGACGGGACGAGGCGGGATATAACGGGACGAGACGGGAAAAGAGGTACAGAAGACAGCATTGAGCATAAATATAAATAAACGGTACGGGAAATAGTATGTTGCTGATGTGTCTGCACCCGGGTGGAGCCGAGCCGGCCCCTAGTTACCAATAACGTGACAAAGGTAAACGAATTCATTGCAAGTCATGACGCCACCTCAATAAATATGCAATAGTATGATCGATATCTGTATTAACCCAGCATCCGGATTGGTGAATTTCTCGAAACCCAATCGAGTAATGCTCGATATTCCGCATTCTCGGAATGCTAACGGCACTTTATTCTTGGTAAGTCCTTTCACTTGCACTCACTTAATTAAAGATAAAAATTCACGGCGAAGGTTCCGACATTGAGGTGACGTTGTTTTACAAAATTCACGTGCATTTGCGCAAACAGGAGTTTGCACCAGTCTGCAATCGGAAATTGAACGAAGTTTGCACAGTAATTTACCCGCACACTTTCCAGTATACTGGTGCAAACTCAGACTTGCACAATTATATCGTTACGTGTGGCGGCCTTTACACTGACACCTTACACTTCCTCACATAACTTCAAGTACGGTTTGTCGGTAATATGGTATTTCCTCTACAGTTAAATCTTGGTTTGAATAAATAATCGCCAAAGATTCTCACACGCAATGAATACCTATGTGATTAAGTCGTGATATTCCGCCACTGCATTTAGCTAATGAGTTTCATTACAACTGCCTACAATTCAATTATGTAATGCCATAATAATAAACACCAACCTTGGATAGGCACAGAGGCACCGAACTTATAAAAAGAGACACTCGTTTTTTTTTCTTATTTACATACGTTTTAGTACAGTGGTTCTCAAAGTGGAGGTCAGTATGGCCATGATAATTAGCGTTAAAGAAATCTATGAAAGCGACTGGAGACGAATTTTAAAGATGAAATTGCTCACAACAGAGAAATAAAGCCTACAATACCTATAATTACAACAAACACAGATATTTTGCCTGCCCATTAATCATTCCTTTTATTTTCCAAGAATGTAACTTGCAATAACAGATTTAAAATAACCCCAAAGATATCTAAAAATGTTAAAGTATGGGAGTTCAATTTTTATAAATTACAAAGGAAGCAGTTATCGAACTAAGTTTGAGAATCTATATTACAATACATTCATAATAATATTTAATGAAGAAACCAATGAACATTTCGTCTAATGTACCATAGCAATGTACACAAAAAAAACGTAATAAAGCCGCGTATAATATAGGCTGGTATTTTTGTCTATTAAGACATGGTATTACGATATTACGAACAAAAAATAATGTTAATTTATGGTGTATGGTCCGTAATGAAAACATCATGTATAGCAAAAAGCAAAGCTCCTGTATTTCTTATTAGCTTTTGATAAAAACAATCGACAATCTAACAAACGGACTCGATAATCAGTGATCACCGCCGCTCATGAATATTCAGACGTCCAGGGTAATCTTATTGCCTTTATAGAATTAATACCTATTAGCTATTACTATTTATAAAGCCGTGTTTCATTACCATACATATGGTAACATACTAACCAACGGTCGTGCACTCTATCCAGAACTCACATTAAGTTACTGTTGTGGGTGTCAGAAATTATGAGTCATTATGATCTCATAAATACATAGACTCCTAACAAATGGCCTCACATACATTGGGCTTGGTGCAGCCTCTTATTTCACAGCGTCTTATCTAATACGTCGTTAAACTGGCAAAAAATAATTCAGCTTAAGCAAGAAGAATCTGTTTTGACCATTTCATCTGGCCTTCCTTGAATTCCCTTACATTTCACAACATATGAATTAGTATTACATTGTGGCTTATGACCATCAGTGGACTTGCATAGGCTGATGCTTATATTGAAAAAGACATCACAGACAGACAGATAGTCAATTACTGCCTACCCGTACAGTACAGCCGCATACACCTCAACTTCATTAAAATTTCTCTGCGTTCCCTCGCATGATGCGTCGTTGTAACTAGTTTTTATGTGCACAAAGTTTCGACTCATAATTTTACGACCGGCCGAATGCGTGACGTCGAACCTGCTGGGAAATTATTAAATCCCAGGCATAGTAAGGTATTTTTTGTATGTAAACTAGTTTATTAAGAAGCTTTATAGTATAAAGCCAGTATGGTTCATAGGCTTTGGCAATGACAAAAGCTTAGTCATGCTGGTGCTTAAAGTACACTGTTTCTTGAAAAACCTGTAGAAAATTTGGCTCGATTCATTTTCATTTCATAAGACAACAATGAAAATCCCAAAGATTTTGACTCGCTAACACCAGACACATCACATTGTTATTAATCATTCATTTTAAAGCGAAACATAATTTAACGCTGTTATTTGAATAATGTTATACAGTTTACACATGTGAAATAGCATGTTTTAAATCCCCGTATTTAATAGTTACATAAAATACATTTTATTTTAGAATAAAAAGAGGCGACTGATTTATCATTATTACTCTGAGTTTTTTCGTAAATGAGGTCAAACACTCCATAGTTCAGTGTCTTCTTTAAAAGCCAAAATACATAAAAAACTATAAAAGTATATAAATGTAAATAAGTGTGCGTACGTCGCACAAGTACGCGCACCATTAAAAAGAGTCTTGTGGAATTTGGAGTAGGTAAAATAACACGAAACAAATAAAATTGTCTGGAACAAACGTGCGCGCATTCCTTCGCGTACCACTCGTTATGGGACTCGAGTGACCACGAGTGGGACACAGTTCTATAGCAACAGTAATAGAACTCTGAACAAAAGTGACTTCGAAAAGTGAAAATGCAACACGATATGTATTTTCGTTATCGGAGATTCGGATAGTTTCATAAACAAATGACACAGATGTTTTTTGTAAAACTAAAAATTATGTGCCCAAAGATCTCCTGAATTGGTTACGTAATATTTGAATGAATGAATATTTCGCGCTACAAACTAAATAAATTATGATAAATTAAACAAACAATAATTTTAAAGCAATCACACAGCCACGAAATAACAAAAAAATTAATCTCTATAAAAGCATCACATTACATAAAACTTAACCTACTGTCTCCTCAACTGTGTTCACAACTTACTAATGTTTGTATTTAACTATAGCAACGTGTACGAATTGACATTAATGGTTATTGAATGTAATGAGATGAATAAAGACGTCTGATCGATCACCATTGAAATCATGACCGACTTCCAAATCTCCACGTGTCGTTGACACTGCATTCTTATCAACTGTGTCGTGTGACAAGAATTAAAAAACAATAAAGTGACGATTACTATAATTCAGTCCTTTGTGGACTGAATGTGATTGTTTTTAAGGTTCTGTAGCGAAAGGATGGTTATGAAAACTCTATTACTGAGTCTAGGTCGCTTGTCTATCTGTATCTTTGTGCTACCTTACACCTTCCTTATTTTCTACCATCTATACCTCTGGAACAATGACCATTCCTACATTTTCTTTATAATAGGTTTAACCTTGAATCAAATTCGAAGGTAATCGGATTTCGAAACAAATATTCTTATTTTTTATTGTAAATACAACCCTTTGTCGTGCATAAATATGTTATCCACTAGAACTACTATAATAACCGATAACATTATACAATATATAAATAATGTATGAACCCTGTCCTGTCAGCGGAGGCACACGCGTGATGATACACGCCACGCTTAGCCCGACCGCACAATTAATGTATGAATGAAAAAATAAACTTGAATTGCAGAATGCACTCGAGTAAGTCGCTTTAATAAAATAGTAACACTAAAACGCAGAAAGACACAACTTCAATGCAACAAAGGCTTAAAGATATCTCTTTTCGTTTTTATTTCTGTATGCGACAAAGGGAAATAATTTTTTTATGTCTGTAAATTTTATTCCATTAACTTTTATTAAATTCTGTGTAAATCTGGTAATATTTTTGCGTTTTATTGTAATAAAAATAAAGGTATTACTTTTTTAATACCTACATTATATAGTCAAGGACATTTCTTGTTTTTTTTTCTTAGGAATGTAAATTTTCACGTAAAGTGCACCTGAAAATTGTATTCTCGAGCATTCGTATTTCAAAAAGTTCACGTGGAAAATTCATAATTCAAATAACGGTGAAGAGAAACTTGAAAGGATACCTCTCTTAATCAATCTATTGATGGTAGCGGAGATTTGTGTCCAGCATTGATGGTTTATATGCTGATAAATCAAAAAATATTTATTTATTAATCCAAGTAAAGTGTAAACCGTGCCGCGCTACGACACAAAGTCTCATGATAATGGCTTTATCCAAAAGCGCATGAAGTCACCAACGCAACGTCGCCGGGCGGACCTTAACGAACCGTTTCCTGCACTAATGACCGGAGACAAGTTTATTGTATATCGCGTATTGAGGGCAAAGGATTAATAACTATTGTGAGAAGAATGCCGTGCCGTTGAACTTGGAGGGTTGGTTCCTTTGGAAATTGTTAGGAGTTAGCCCTTGTGTTTTTAATTGGCTAAATGAAATACGTGTGTAAGGCTTATCAGAGTGAAACGGAGTCGCTTTGCCGACCCTTAATGAAGAAGGAAGGGTTTAAGTAGAGATAATATCACTGAACACACCAAAGCTGTTTTTTCACGTCCCGTAAGACGGTCACAAGGTAGGTGCCTACTATCCAAGGATCTGGTTATAAGCACAGTTTTGTTTCGATATTAAAGACTTTGTAAAGTTGTTTGGTTTTTAAAGATTTCAGCTTTAATTCACAAAGATGGCATAGTGCGGGTATGTGAATTCCTCTTTCAAATGACTACCCAATATACAGAGTATATCAAGACTGCGACCGAAAACGAAGCCAGGTGGTAGTTTTAGTGGAACGACACAATGCAACTAAAATTTCGCAAATAAGCTAATTTTTTTAATATCATCATGTTTGGGTGGTAATAGTAGTTTTTGCGAAAATAGTAATTTAAACCGTTGCGTACCATTGTTTCTTAAAAATAAAAACGTGCACAGTATTATTTTAGAAAAAATATGTATTAATCACCCAAATACGACGATCATTAAAAAAACCAAAACAAAAGTTGGAAATATTTTAGCGAAATTTTTATTTTATTTTGTTTTTGAAGTCACTAATACCACCACCTGACTTCGTTTCGGTCGCAGTCTTGATAAACCCTGTATAAATTCGCCTATTTCATAGCATCTTTCCACTATCGGTGTGAACCGAGGCAATAACTCATTTCCGTCTATCCAAGGCGCGTCTATCGCGACTCGGTTTCGTAGTTTTTATTCAACTGCAAGCGCTATTAAACCTGCTGATTGCTGCTCAAAATGGTCATTAAGAAATCTTTAATTCGCGCGGCCGAAGCTTTTGTCGGAATACGTTTAACAACTACTCTGCAGCCAATCGTTAAATAACAGCTAGGGTTTTGACCGCTGTATTAGCATAAGTTTTTTAGAATGCACTACAGTTTGCACCTGGTTCCGTACTCAGTTTATCTATCAGTGTATATTTTTTTCATATAGAAGCGGCAAAGAAGGAAGCAATTCTTAGTTTATATTGCAGATGTCCATGAACACCCAAAACACCTGCGATATAGTAGTTGTCTTGACGACCTTTTATAAGGGAATGGTGGGGACAGCTAAGGGAGGGAAGAAAGGTTATATCTGGCTAATTAACCTACTACAAAAAGAAGGTGTAATAAATCCTAAATCGAAGAATAGTTTTATTTGTAATAGAATATATAAAGTATAATACTATTTTCCGAAGTGGTAGAGCCACGCTGTTGTCAGCCATGACTAAGGCCATAATGGCCAGGCTCGTCCGGGGCGATACCGCTGACTCACAAGAGAGCGACGTGAAACAACAGCTTTCCTGTCGCGTTTAGTTCGGTGAGCTAGATTGCCGGAAGCCTAATTCCCCTTTCCTCTTCCCATCCATTTCCTTCCCACTCCCTTCCCAATTTGATGGTCCGGCAACACATCCATGGTCCAAGCGTTGTAAATGTTTATTGGCGGCAGTGATCATCATTTTCTCTAACCATCGTTAGTCTGAATAGCACTGCACTAACCATCAACTGCAGCATACTTTGCTTTCCAGCAAAAAAAAAACTCCAAAATCATGAATGTGGACTACGTCATCCACAAAAATAAAAACAAGCAACAAACAAAAGCACAGAACAATGGCCGTAATGTTTATATTGCCGCCTCGGCCCGCACTAATGGAATACAAGCATAATTACCGGTCATTTGCTGTGTGATGAGTGCATTTTAGTTTATTGTAACTCGCGTAACGTTGGTATAATTTGGACATAATTCTCGCATGTTATAGCGGTTTTTGGGGCCTCGTTTCTTAGGAGTAATGTGTTAGTTGCTGGTCTAGAATCGGATCTTAAAATATCAAGTCAATATCAGTCCTTAGAAGATTTAAGACATTGGTGTCAAATGTTGCATAGACAATAGTCATGCAATAAGCGTCAACTCTAGGCACTGGAAGCCCACTGCTGAATATAAGCTAGTTCTCACCAAGCTTGGTAGATTTGAGAGCGCAAGTTGGCTTCTCATATTGGCAACATTGCAATTTGTCAGCCTATCACTTGGCTTCGCCATATCTGTGATGGTTATACCGTCATCTGTCAGCCACCAAGACATCGCCTGTTCGCCAACTGGATGCACGGCGAGCGAATTAAAGTTTGTTCAGATCCGGGAAGGTTGTGATTGGAGCCCCTTACACCCGACACACAATTCCTCAATGATAGGAATTCATACATAATATTGGTTACTTTCCTTAATAACTTTCTCGTTTGCTATGGTATATAACCACTGACTCACTAATCAGTACAAAACTTCAGTAGACCATATCGTGCATGGACCATTTTAAGAATTCCGGTGATGTCATCACAGCTGCAGACGAATTCATGATGCGGCCGTCCAACCCAATCTAAATAATTGCTGGATTACTTACGAATTACTAATGAATTTGATGCTACGTCTGCTTTGAAACGCCAATGAGACGTCATATAATTCATGTTTTTTTACTATACTTCTTCTGGTGCTACCCGCTTTGCTGCGGAGGGAAGTGGACCATTATTTGTATCCAACTCTCCTATTCGTTTTTTCTTCCTGATTTATTTCGAGTTAAAGACACGCTAACCTCCGGAGCTCGTTGCCAATCCTTTGCATCCCACTGTTGATCCTGGAAAGTCTCTATAACTCGTCTGGGCACAAGATACCTGAACATAACAAGGATTTCTACAGCAGCCAGTTAATAGCGCCCTGTACCCAGCAGCTTTTTCATTGACTTCTTATTATTTCAATAGAATTTTTTCTTTCGTTTAAAATATAGGAAAATTGAGAATAAAATTTTTGTTGTGTTTCTTTCTATGTTATCTGTGGTGTACTATAACATGATATGATATGTTATAGTCAAGAATGCAGAAGGTGAATACCTTTAAAATAATAACTCACATAACACGTATTATGTTGTTGTATGTCCTAATAACACAAGAATTAAGTTTATTTACCTTGAAGTCTATTCAAATTATTTCTTGTTTACTTAAAACAGGTGTGTTTTAAATTATTGTTTGTTGCTATGGTGGATTTCGACCATGAATCATACCTTCAAACGCGGCGAACATTTTTTTTATCTAATACGCTCCCGGAAGCAACTAAAACAGGTTCCATATCATCGTATTTCCTGTAATAAATTGATGTCCTAAACGTGACTTGATGCTAGTTTATGGGCGTGTCGAAATAAAATTAGGGCTTGATAGAGACGATGCACCCGGACGCAAACTTACAAGGACAATATTTGCATATGTATTCAAAGTACGCATATAGTTGAAAAGTTTGCATATATTTACAAAGCACAACCCTAATTGTAATGTAATCTATCCTAATTGTAATTGTATCTAAAGGTAAATTGGTAACATTCATAAAATGTAATTTTGCATTTACAAATTAAGTTGAAAAGCTTAAGTAAGCAATTTTTTGTCGTACCGTCTGAAGCAATCCAGCAAAAAACTATCTATCAATGAACTCAATTTGCAAGTTTAAAATTCAGGAATGCATATAAAATTGTATTCTCTTAGCACGCACACTCAAAGTTGCAACTTGGTGCAAAGTACTTAAAGTCGAAACTTTAAAAACACCGAACACGATGTCCGTTTTCGTTTTTTAACCACAAGCAATTACTGAAACCACTGAAACTTTTGTTCTAATTGTAATATTAATTTAACAACACATTACAAATGTAAATCGCCGAAACGGCGGCCGTCTGCAGTGATGTAACCGGGTCGGTGACCTCACACCTGTTGGTTAATATGCATTTTTTTCTTCGACGTTGAACGTAAGTCTATTAAGAAGTTCCTACAAGCTTTTTGCTGGTTATTGATTTAATGCTGCGCCGGGTAAGTACAGTTCCTTGTTTGTTTTTATGTGCCATCGGCCGTTGCGTCGCTCTCCGTCCTTTTCTTCTCAATGGGGATGGAAAAGGACGGAGTGGTTGCAGCAATGTGGTACGCGCGCAGGAATGCAAAGTAAAAGTTAAAGATGCCTGTGTTTTGAGTAGGTTTTTACATTCTCGTTTGTGAAAATGTTAATATTTGTTATAGAGAGATTTCTTTTAATATGAAAAACAATGCACATAGTCTATGAGTTATTCGTGTTTATGGTTCATTTGATATTAAATTGCCTGGTATTGAACCTAAGCTTATTTTATGAAGTGGATATATTTTTTCTGCTTCTCGTGTGGTTAAAGTATAAAAGAAACTAAACATTAAAAAAGCAGTACCTACACTTATATTATTGTAGTATTGTATTCGTACATACCTTGCTAAATATCCAAATAGAATACGAGACCGAGCCTTGGCTATACTCTAAGGATTTTGGAACTGTACTTGACACTTCTTCCGTTCTATTTCTTTTTTATTACACTACAATACACTTCATGGAAAGTACAATGCAGTTCAGATGGAATAGTCACTTGTAAGAGAGACGGCTCTAGCTAGTCGTGAAGGAACCAAAGTATCTTCTACCTTGAAAAATGCTCTGATTTGCCAAGAATTGTACTTAAAATCTAAGGATTTATTTTCCACGAAACACAACAATGATTTCTCCAGTTTTGTGGATTTTTATGACAGAGTTACTCAACATCACAGACTAGTTTAACAGCCCCTCAAATAAACAATTTCACAACTCCATACTGACCAGTTGAAAGACTATCCCGACAGTATTCAGATCATATCGGAGTAATTATTGCACTTCAAAGCAGTTCATACACAAATGGAAAGTACGAGTAATATCACTTGAACATTGTCTTCGCGATCCTTGTCTCAAATACTGTTTGTTCTTCACGACTTTCAAATCTAGTCACGCAGAAAAATCTAAAGTTTAGATCTTTGATAAGATGCTTAAACTTATGACCTATTGTTTTTTAACAGTATTTTTAAAAGTCTAAATACGAACTTTGTAACATTCTGCATATGAATCTAATAATATTAATATCTTAAGTGTTTTAAGTTTATTTTTTATTTTAAACCTTTATTTACTTCTTCTGTCTCAATTTATCGCTTATTAGGTAGGAAGATTATTAATAAGAAGTTTATTATTTTATTATCGGTCAACTTCTTGTTGCCGATCTTTTCAAGAATTTAGAAGAAAGAAACGTCATATATTTTTCTAAAATTATTGTATAGGGCTGTTTCTTTTGATGCAATGGACTACATTCAATTGAATCCTTCTTCTAAATACCTAGTCTAGTACCAAACTTTGAACTTCTCTCACAACAACCCCTAATCTAAAGTATAAACCATTCAACACCAAACAACAGCATAATATCACAAACGCCCGCGCAAAGAGTCCTCGCACAACAGAAATCGCCTAAAAGCCTCCAAGCCTCCGCAGTCCGCGCGAAGACAAAAAAACTGAAAAACTCGAGAGCGTCTAAACCGCGCAGATTTAAACTTTAAAAAACTCCTTACAAGAGATAAAAGTGGGGTTTGTCGTACGGAATCGATCGGCGACGTTGCGGGAAAGGATTTCCAAGTGTTTGAACATATTCGCCTGTCTATCTTGATATTGGGGATGAATATGTGTGAACAGTAGAATTGTTTTTGAAAACAAATGAATTTTATATTTATTTTTTATTTATATCCTTTATTGTACACTACATAAGCTTAACAAAAAACCATTAAATTACTACCTTGGGATGGAAATCAGAGAAGGATAAAAGAGAATTAATCATAAATTGTCTTATTAATAGACAGTCAGTGTAGTAAAAGCAACACAAGAAAGTTTTTGACAGTAAATTTATAGCGCCAAAGGTATTTTTGCTACTTGTAAAGTTACTTACTTAGGAAGATTAGATTTTATATAGGTTATTGTATTGGCAACTCAAGACGTTATGTATGCAGCTAGCGTAACAAAGATAAAGTGCTGTTAGTTAATGAGCTTTGGCATATGACATCTTACGTGGCGCAGTTGGTCAGACGCCGGGTGTGAAACAAGAGGCCGCTGGTTCGATCCCCGCACCGAGACAAATATTTGTGTGATCCACAGGTATTTGTTTCGGGTCTGGGTGTTTGTGAGACCTAAAAGTCTCTCGTAGTTCCTGATACCCACGACACAAGACTCGATCTTAGTGTGGGCCGTGGGGTCATGACTATGTATATGACTGTTGGGTGTATTCATTTATTTGTTTTTTTTTATTATATGCTTTCTCTTTTCAACTTTAATAATACGACCTATGTCTGGCGGTTCTCAAATTAAACTCTAAGGATCCAAGATTCGCAGTCCACAAACCGACCAATCAGCGGAAGCTCCATCTATTTCGAACCAGCATTAAAATATAATTTAACATTTCGATTTTTCAACATCCACTCTGTAGTTTTATTACTGCAAAGAGGCAGCGATAAGCGCGCTCGTAAAAGTGCGGCGTCTCTCTACCGCACTATGCTCTCCTGGTATCAACGCGTGATCTCCTTAGATGATTGCACTCCACTGGACCGAGCGGGGTTTACTTTTATGAGTTTTTAAGTGGCCATTATGACGATAGAAGGCCGAACTTAATGTCTCTATGCTAAGACTCCTGGTCGTGCACGGAAATTTTGTGGTTCGTTTAGACTGGTGCTAGTCGCGGTGCATCGGACTTGCTTGTGATAGCGACTTACTCGTCAAAAAATATTGAATGTTACGTAACACTCGTTGCCTCGATTCCCTATACGCGATTCTACTATAAGTATTAGAAATTATAAAGCCTTTTTTGACAAAATCGACCTATTAATATTTGTTAATTATATAGACATTTGACCTCTCGTTTCACAGATGTTTACCCGCCTACTGCACTTTTTTTTAAATTATTCATTAAATTTATATACGAACAAAACGTAAAACATTTACTGTCTGTAATATTAACTGCCTTAAATATAAAATTTACAAATTCAAAAGGTAATACGAGCAAAGAAGTACCTATTGACATTCAGAACTGTTATAGCCCTATCGTAAAGCACTTAATAATCCCGCATTCCATTACAAATGTCTTATCGAATTCATAATTCGATGCAACATTGTATAACATACACACGACACAAAATGGCGCTTTTAAATGCATGTTCTTTACTTTACCCCACGCTATTACTATTATTTTGTGAGTTGGAAAAACGCATTTTACGCGTAATTTGTGTAACATTTCTAAGCGTATAAATATACATTGAACCCTCAAAACACTAATTGCTTAGTCATTGATTCCTTCATTCATTTTGAAAGCCTTCGTGGCACAGTTTGTTAGATCCGCCTGTGAAACGAGAGGACGTGGGTTCGATACCCGCATCGACACAAATGTTTGTGTGATCCACAGGTATTTATTTCGGGACTGGGTGTTTGTGAGACCGAAAAGTCGCTTGTAGTTTCTGATACCCACAACATAAGACTCGATCTTAGCGTGGGATCAGTACTATGTATGTGACTGTTGGGTGTATTTGTATATTGACGTAACCGGTCACATGCAACTATGAGAGGCCATTTATAACAGATAAGTAACTTAGTGGCATACATTTAACGGAGGCTAAAAGCACCGTCTAACCCAACAAGCTACTAACTACATATTAAGTATATGTTTTTCTATTTTTGTTAACCATATCGAATCGTCTGTGTATTACAGAACCTGATACTAGCCACTAGCAACACCCACTAGTCCAGGCAAGCAACTCTCCCAAATCAAACGAGCCCAAGCAACTTTCAACGATGCAAGGATGTAGCATCTTTTTGTACGCCATCACGTGATTGTTAAGTAACCCGGCGGTTTCTGTCACAAGCCCATTACATTGTTTATACCCACATTTATACTTTATTATAGGTGGCGTGAGAACGTTTTAAATGTAATTTTTTGACACTAGCCGACAATCGTTGGTAACCTGTTGTTACCTATTGACCTGGTTGTTGTAATGATGATGCGAAAGTTTTAAGAGAGGAAACTGTAGTAAAATGTTATGGGGTTTATGTGACGTTGATAAATAAAAGATTGTGGCTTGTTTAACGCTGGAAGTTTAAAAATCATTCTTCCTGACTGCCCTTGGTGCTCCTATTGTGATTTTTTTTCCTGGGCTTTCAATTAAATTGTATTATTTATTTTTAAATTTAAATATATCTAAAACACAAAATATTAAAGTATATTTACACACCGATCGCAAAGCTCAAGACCTAACATACCTGTAGGATATAAAGTGAGAAAACTCCTCAAAATGCGTCAATTTTTATTATTAGCCATGCGTATTCCAAGTGTTCCAGTCGGTAGTTTAATAAACAACGAATAAAGTATACAATAGTTAGTATTATATAGAATAATGATGTAATGTAGCTATCGGGTCGGTGGCTCGGTGGTTCGATCCGCGACAAAAACCTCCTTAAACTAGTTTCTAAGGATTTGAAACCGCAATCTCGCACTTGTACGGCGTCTGTGTATTGTAATGGAGACTTTTTTAATTTATGTCAAAGCCATACGATCTCAATTACATAGATAGAGGGTATCTTTTTAATGGGAAAGTGTTTGTTCGTAGTTTTGTTTGGAGTGCAGGAATGGTGCATGCTTAAAGGTAACTTCCTAACTTACTACACGTATTAAGAATAATTGTAATAGTATTTCTAATCAACAACGTTTTGATATTATGACTGCGTAAGAGGATGATCGCAAGCTTTTATGCTTGTTGGAATCACTGAATATTAAGATAAATGCATTTTTAGAACCTTATACTAGAACAAAATATGAAACATTCGAAAAGTCTTCCCAAAACAGTAATGTTTTGACCAAGACAAAGTCCTCACTCCACCTGAGGGATATTATACATACAATACATAAACTCACGTTTTTTTCCTAGGTGTAGACAGAGGTGCTACCAGGACACCTTTCACCTTGTTTATTCCGTCCCACGACGTGATAGGGGGCGAGCCTATCGCCATATAGGGCACAAATTCCTGACCCCGGGCTGATAATTAATAGAAAAATTCAATATCACTTTGCCCAACCCGGGATTCGAACCCGAGACCTAAGCATTGTAATCGTACCATGGTACAACTACGTCAACGAGGCAGGCATATTATTGACAGCATTGTATTTACCATATACGATGGACTGTGCCAAGCCCAGAAAAAAATGTTTTTTCCCCGACATACTGAAGTAAAGCATTGAAACTATAAAGGCATATTTTGTTCCCAGGGCTATAGAAGTGTGGCTGAAGACTGGCAGGCGTCACAGCGAGATCCTGGCTGAACAGAAACTCAGTGAGGGACAACTCCGCAGACCTGGCTCCACTGTTATACTGTGGCTGAAATGTGAAAAGGTGGGTACGTTAAGCTGTAAAGTAATCGAAACGTCGGGAAGTTAAAAAATGTAAAAATTAAACCAAATCGCGATAAAATCCGTATAAAATAGTTTTATTTCAATGTGTAACATTCGCGTAAATCTAAGAAACCATTATGCAAACCAGTACGGACCGCAAATTGCAAACAAAATACGCCGGTTGGAGAATTTGAAAACTAAGCGCGCAGTCCGCCCCGTGACCACGAAAGCTGTAAAGTAATCGAAACGTCGGGAAGTTAAAAAATGTAAAATGAAACCAAATCGCGATAAAATCCGTATAAAATAGTTTTATTTCAAATTTATTTATGGTTATTGTTTACAATTTGAATTTATAATGTTTAAATTTATTGTAATATTATTTAATTGTTTTTTATGCGTCTCTACTCCAGAATAGTAATGTTGTGACTGTCTATTATTATAAGAGATGCAATGAAAATAAACCTAAATTCATGTAAATCTCTAATATCTTGTTAATTGGTTTCTCCGTTTGACGTTCCTTAATAAATAAAATAAAATAAAAATATTTATATTGAATGAACATATACATAGAGAGAGAGAGATCATGGGAATTATTACGTAAAATTATCCCCGGTTCAGCATATAAACGGCCCTTAGCAATACAATCTATCCTATTTTCTATGTCAATCAAACTTAATCAACCATTTAATAGTCGAAGGTAACCAGGTGGCCGTATTGTCTCACGAAACTAACCACATTTATATTACGTACGCGTACGTGTAATTTGTCCTGAGCACTTCATATTCGAGAACGGGATATTAATGTACGGGTTAGCGAAATTGATGTATGGACGGGCGGTGACGCGGTGTTACGTTGTGTTTTAACGTCAGTTTAAGTCGATTTTTCATTCTTACTCAAGTAGGAACAAGGTTTTGAAGTAATTGCAGTCATTTGGCTATTAGGAGTTTTTTAGTAAGTGGACTAGCAAATAGCTCACCTGATGATGGTCGCCAATGGACATTTACAATACATAAATAAATAAATACACCCAACAGTCGCATACATAGTCCTGACCCCACGTTAAGATCAATTTAGTCTTGTGTCGCAGGTATCAGAACTACGAGAGACTTTTCGGTCTCACAAACACCCAGACCCGAAGGAAATATTTGTGGGCCGCACAAATATTTCTCTTGGTGCGGGGATCGAACCCGCGGCCTCTAGTTTCACAGCCGGCGTCTAACCAACTGCGCCACGGAGGCTGTCTTAATACATGGATCGGTCATTAAAGGAGAGGGAAGGAAGAAAGAAGCAAAAAGAAAGGCGTATCTTAATTCCGCAATCATTGTTGGGATATTTGGATAGTGATATATAGAATAAACCTTACAATCCCGTTCATTGCCATAACTATACATTATTAAGTAACTGAAGTCTAGTCTTGGGATCAAAACTTTAAGACACAACACACATGCCCAAATACTTGTAGAGCACAATAATATTTGCCTCGATTGGGGTTCGAACCCACACCACAACCACCGTCTAACCGACTGCGCCACGGATACTCTCATACATGAACAATGCCAGCACACTATGCCAACTAACCCATACTTCAACTATTTGCCGCGCTTATTCCATAACAGAACGTTAATAAAACGCATAAATACAACACAGTTGCATTTCCAAGGTGCTGCGGGTGTAAAAAGGCGCAGATGCACCGGCCAGCACCTGGCAATCACTGCGCGCAGGTGAATAAATTTGTTTACGTTTTTTGTGGGACCAATCGAAGGTTTAGTGAATGCGGGTTGGTTGGGAAATTTTAAAGTGTCTTTGTCATCGATATCAATGTTACACTAGATAAGATATTCAGTACAAAAAATGTGTCCCACCTACTTGCGGTGCATGCACCACACATGAATCAGTTTGCTTCGTGACAGTGACAGTGCAGTTTACGCCTTATCGCATACGTTTAAAAGTAATAAATGAATGTTTCGCCGTCGAACCGAAAGCAAATCGTCTGAAGTTACAATATTTTAATAAAATACCAGGTTAATGATATAATATTGTGGTGTGCTTTTAAAATACGGGGGCACTTTATTTCTTTGACGTGACCAGTCTATTGGTAGAATATAAGTCAATGGTTTTTGTTCATGTTTAGTCTAGTAGTTCAATGTCTTACAGCCTTATGCTTTATGTCCCTTTCGAACGACTTTTGGATTCAGTTTGAGTGAAGAAGACAAAACATTCGATAACTAAAATAGATTTTAAAACTGTCTATGAATAAGGCCATTAGTGATTAGTAAGTTATACCAAAGAACTTATTAGGATTTTATTAAGTAGACGAGTGAATATGTATCAACAGAAATCTCACTTACTTGGGACGTGCCAAAAACAATATTAAAATGTATATAATAATAATAAATATTCAACCTTTAAATATACTTGGTATTAAAAACTGTCTTCAAGTTAACTTTATCTTGAAGTTTCAAACGTGCTAGTTTACACCTGTTTAGATTCCGTTTTCTATATTATGTATTATATTCATGTTATGTCTTAACTTAAATTTGTACTGATATTGCATAAAATTGACTTCGAAACACAACACCAGCGCATTACACATACTTTCTATTACATGCTTTATACTCTTAAAAACATCTCAATTAGTAGTAATATGAGCCATCAGGTCGAACTTCCCTCCACAGTGTGAACATCTGCGCGTTGTGAACCCAACAAAAACTCAAAAGGATCTCGCTCAGGTAGAAACGTCAGTTGTTTAGAATTTTTTGCCACACTGATTTGCCTTTTTATAGCTGTAAAAAAGATACCGTTAACTTAATAAATTATACGTTTTATTATTTTAATTTAGGTTCGCTGGTTGGGTGTTTGTATCCGCTCAGAATGCCGTGTGTAAGTAAATCCGCCATAATTACAAAGAATTGATTTAGATAGTCATCATCAATGTAATACTAAATACACATACAAACGTAAGCTCGCGCCAGTGTTCTCGGAGAGGTAGTCAGAGTATGAAGTTATGCCACCTACAATTCTCTGAGCTTATTTAGGCCCAAAGAAGTGACCACGGCGAGCATATCCAGACTGTGACCGAAAACGAAGCCAGGTGGTAGTATTAGTGACTTCAGACATAATGCAACTAAAAATTATGCAAAAAAATTGACAATATTGTTTTTGACGATAAGTGATCGTCGTATTTGGGTGATAATTACATAGTTTTTCTAAAAGTACTAGTACGCAAAGGTTTGAATTATTATTTTCGCAAAAACTAATATTTTACCACACAAACACGATGATATTAAAAAAAAAAATGACGATATTTTTGCGTAATTTCTAGTTGCATTGTGTCTGTAACCGCTAATACTACCACCTGGCTTCGTTTTCGGTCGCAGTCTTGATATACCCTGTGGAATTAATGGGGCAGTACAGAGGTGAAGACAAAAGAAAAGAATAATAGATGTACGTGAAACGATTATGAAAGTTCTGGATGCTTACAAAGTTCTTGATATATTACGTCAAAATTGACAGGCTGTGGGATTGATTCCCGCACCTAAACAAATGTTTATAGGATCTACATGATGATGTGTTAAGAAACTTTTAAAGTCTCTCGGAGTTTCGGATACCAGACATCTAAATGTGAGGTCAGGACTATGTGTCTGACCTTTGGGTGTATTTATTTATGTCGTCTTCACTAACGACTTAGCTCTAGCTCGGAAGTCTACAAGTAATAAGTTTTAATAAAGTAAAACCTTTGTAGATCATCGTTATGAATAAGTTTTTTAATTGTGAAGTGGCAATTACCCTATCACGCGAGGTACACCGCCACACCTAATGAGGGGTGAAAAAGAGTATTATAGCTTTTTATTTGTTATTTAACGTATATGCTGATTAGATGCAGATACCTTCGGCCGCGGGTTCGATTTCTGTGGCATGCAATTTATCGTGGTCATCTTTAGGTACAAAAATTTCAATGCATTGAGCATTGAAATTTTTAAACTTTTTTATTTTTAAATAAGTCTCATTCAAAGTTTGCCACATATTCCTGTACTTTGGTATTCCTGCTATTTTTAGCAATTGTGGAATATATTCTTTTCTGTGGCCATTGTTAGGCATAGACATAACTGTCACGCCTACATCCTACAGGGTTAGGCAGAGACTCTCTAGATTGCTCGATCCTTAATTATAATTTACGCATCGTCCACTTTGATCAATCTTCGCATATTCTTGTCGGTTCATAGTACTCCTAACATGGCCCTTGTTTAGAATGTTCGATATAGCTTTTTTATAGCATGGTATACTCTGTCTGATTATACTCCAACATTTTATTTGTATTCATGTCATATGTATTTTTCTCTGCGTTATATTCATACGACAAAATCTTAATAACACACAATACCCTACATGTGAATAGAACCCATAACCATCCCATGACAATAATAAAACAGCACATACTAGATAAAGCTATACAATATCCTAACCCATTAATATGGAACATATGTCTTAAGCTGGAACCGTAGCAAGCGTACATAAACGCATCGTTATATTAGCATGCACTCTGCGATGGCGCATAAATGTAAAAATGTACAAATAACTTAATAAATATTAAGCGCTAATAGTTACTACGATAGATGAGCTGTAGGTTTTAACTCGGCACCGACCTGTAAAGTAAGACAGCTGTCGTAGTCGGAGCTATCCATTAATATTATATAATATTACCATTTTACCGTCTAACATTTACTTTTATCATTGTACTAGTTTTACTTCTTATATTCTAAGTTGTAATTTGTAAAATGCTTTTGTGTCTAACTCAAATAAAATTAAAATAAAACACTTACTACTGCAACTCCTTTAGGTAATCGATGGTAGTAATCATCATTTAACATCAAGCACCGAAGCTCCGTGAATCTCTTAAGACCTTGTTTTGACCCGCAATTAAATTAGTAGAAAGACAATAATCAAGATGAGTTGAAAACAAACTAGGGTGCGTTGGGGTAACACCGTAATACAAGGATAACAGGGATAAGAACGTAAACTCCTAAATCCATAATACAAGGATGGTATCTTTATACAAAATATAGGAGTTAAGTAAGACTACTCAGAATCTCTTTTCTAAAGTGACACCTCGTGTTAGAACGTATTTTCATGGCGCTAATGGACATAGTTATGCTTACAATAGTACATAGAATATACTGTGACAGCTCCCTCACAACCCAGTCCCGTACAGAGCATATGACATCCCGATATAGTGTGAACACTTTTTACTCGTTTGAAGCAGATGTTGATTATAATAATTTACGAGAATTTAGATACAGCGGACAGGTGTGCGTACTTAAATAGCCGCCGGTGCAGCCATCGGATTACTGAGAACGTGCGTTAGAATGTGATGATCGTACTATATGTTAGTGTTATTTATTTTATTTATTTATATTCTTTATTAAATACGGAGTCCTCGAAACCGACGAGCGTGTATGCAAAGATTGATGACAGCACCGTAGCACTTGGCGCTCAATAGTCTCTGCCTACCCCAATGGGACATAGGCGTGAGTTTATGTATGTATGTATCTATATTCTTTATGGTGCACTACAGAAGCTTGACAAAAAACATTAAATTAGATAGCAGTACAAAAGGCGGTTGTATCGCTCGAAGCAATTTCTTACCGACTACCTTGAGATGGAAATAAGAGAAGGATAAAAGACTATGTTGTGTGTCTAAGACTAAGTGTTACTCTATGTTAGTGCTATAATTATGTTATTCGTACCTGTATTCTTAAACGGTTGGCTGGGGTGTCATCAGTGTCATATTTTGGCGAGATTATTTTCATCTAAAGATAAATTATCGACCACATCGTGTGACGGAACATACAGAGCGAAAAGTGGGTGTCCCGGTGGCGCCTCTGCCTACCCCTTCTGGGATATAGGCTCACGCCTATATGTATATATGTAAAGATGAGATAGGGGGCAGTTGGACTTGGTAGGGGGTGTGTATCGTTATAAGAATCGTATTTAGCCAATGAAATTCCTGTGTTAAACATAAACTTCCCTCAAAGATTTCTACAACTAGATATCTATTGAAAACGGCCTGAATCTAGCAACTTTTTAGCATTGTCATACCGGGCGCAAATTCCAATCCCATACAACTGTTTTCAGAAACGCACAGAAATGATTATCATGACTTTCGAAGCCAAGACCTCACATTTCTCAGCCACAAAACACACCAAAATATAAATAGCCTATTAAATATAAATGTACAAAAAGTGTATTATGGTAGCGTTGGCAGGTGCAAGCCGAGGCGCGTGCCCCATACTAATACATTCCGATTCGTGCATTTGATCCAATTAGTTGAGGACGCTATCTGTTCCAAACACCTTGTGTATGTATGTTTGTGTGTTTGATTCCATGATCATGCTCGTCAGGCGTTATTTAGGAATACGGCAGTTGTCTACAATTTGATGAAAATATTATAGCATCTATAACTTCTGTAAGCATATACTTAAAAACAAAAATAAAATAGAAATACATTTCAAAGGGTTAACTTTGTAAAAAAATGTAGGCTTGACACAGCTTTTGTAAAAACACTGTCTGATTATATATTATCAAAATCTTAGTGTAGATCACTGCTACAAATATTACCTTGAATCGCCCGAGGCTGTACACTCCACATTACCTTTGGCTAAAATAATTACTCGTGATTCCTTTGCCTGTAAAGTCGTAATAAAAAAATATTTAAAAAGTAAACAGTGAACAAAGGGGGTATCGGACGCGCCGAAACAAACATTGGCATATGAAAGGTGAATAAATGAAATCAGCAGGAGTTTAGCGGTCGGCGCAGCACGCGAGCGGCGCGTGGGGTACGCAACCCACCTGTTCCCCGAACGCACCCTTGCTGCATGTACAGGATGATGCAAAA
Source organism: Deilephila elpenor (assembly GCA_949752805.1). Lineage (NCBI taxonomy): Eukaryota > Metazoa > Arthropoda > Insecta > Lepidoptera > Sphingidae > Deilephila > Deilephila elpenor. Next base: position 11,665,131 of record OX457107.1, on the reverse strand, counting down.
TGTGCCGAGGAAAAAAACAAATCGTATTAAACCATGTTAAAGCTGGCAAAATTTTTCGTCTTTCATGGAGACCTGTACAAAAAATGTGGACATTGTGGATGAATAATAATTAAATTTTCAATTAATAATTAAGAATAATTTTATAATGACATGCGTTACTCCATACCTTTGTGTTTATAAATTAAATTAACAACCTAAAACTGCGTAAAAAAAGCTTTGATTAAATAGGTTTTTGGTAGAATCTTTGTCTGACGTAATGCGAGAAGTTTTAAACTTTTTTCATAACATTTTTTAGAGGAATTCATAAATAAAGGGTCTAACGACCCAGAGACGACAAAGGTATTAGTTACTGAGCCCCCAGGTGAATTAAATTATTTTATTGATCGAAACTTGACGTAGCAGCCACCTCACGACTTTCCGACACAATGACAACTCCGTCGAACCGGTCCATTCACACTGCACCCAAGACTTCATAATTACACAAAGAAAATTTCACATGTGAAACTTGTCTCGTTAATTTTTGAGTGAAAACTTCTGAATGGATGCGTGACATAGTGATGGAATTATATACCATACATGGAGTTGGAACTAGTCAGTGAATTATCTGAAGTCGCATTTCACATTCGACCTTACATTAAAGCATGTTTTGCGTAGTGTTAAAAGCAAAAAGTTTATACTCCATCCATATTGTTTTTTTTGTTATAAAATTAAACATTTCCTTGGTGTGGAGATCAAACCCATAGTCATATAATCATGGCTGGTTTCTCTGCCTCTGCCATAGAGCATATCATACATCACACATAATATCGGGTTGGTTTTATTACCTATGTATCTACGTTATTACATAACAAAGATAGATAAATTAACATCTGACTATGAAAAAGTAACAACTATATTTACAAATCAACATTTTCCCACAAAAAGGGACATAAAATAAATATAACGGTGTGTGTAAACGACCGATTATTTTTTACGACGTCTTACATGCGTCAAAACTTTCTCCCGGCTAAGTAAAGCAATCAATTTTGTAATTAAATGTATTTACAACATATAGAGGTGATCGATCATGCGTGGACCAAAGTTTCACAATATCCCGATATGGTATTTCTACTTATATTTATCTACGTCAAAATGTAATGAAATAATACCAGAAAATTATTCTAATAATTTAATTTACTCGATAAAGTATTATCGTATGTAGCCTAGAAATATAAGGCAATCAAAATGTAGGTTTGCTGATTACTAAATTTTCTTACTTGTAAATATGGATTTAAAAAAATATAACTCTTAAAAATAAAACACGACCTCAATCACGGCAAGTCATTCCATTTTCGAAAATCCGTTTTATTAAAATTCAAAAATAGAATATTCAATACGTACCATAAACAAAACAGTTTTATTTTTAATACCAGCCTGTATTCACACCGGCGGCGCACCTGCCGTTTTCCCCGTTGTTTTTTTCTTTGTTACCCCATCCTTAACCCGAGCTTGTAACTTTAACCAGCCGCATATTACGGTAGGTCGTCCGACAGCAACATATTTAACCTTTAACCGGATGTATATTCGCAACGGAACCACTGTCGCCTGCTGCGAATATTTCACCTTGTAAATTGCGCGGCACAATATTGAGGTTAATGACTTTTTGAAGTTAGGGTTTATTCGTATTAAAAATGGTAAGAGTAATGTTAAGTAGAATAAGATTCAAGATTAACAGTCTTAACGTCTAAACGCGTAAGTTAATAAAGTAATCACCGATATACATAATCACATACAATTTGAAGTTAAAAATAGTCTGGCTAAATTAAAGATAATGTGCTTAAATTACAAATGCGAAATAAAAAAATTAAAAAATTTGAAGAAATTCAATGTATAATTGGATTGTAGTACTTTATTACGCTCTATTAAAGAATTATCAGTTTAGTCCATATACACTGGCATAGACAAATTTAAAAATAAATGATAGCGTATACAGTCTGCATAAATTAACCCGCAGTAATTGGACTATACCAGATTCGTGGAATCGTCCAAAGTAATTCTCATTATTATTCGAAATTTAAAATTAAATTCTTAATTTAAAAGGAAAACACTGAGTAGTACGGTATTGCTCAATTAATCAATCGTAATTATTATGCTCTATCATAGACAATTAATATCGATTTGCGTTCGAAATTTGAAATTAGTGTCTTAGACGAACTGGAAAGTGAAACGGACTTTGCGTCAATAATATTATTATTCTTTGTACTTATAAAATGTTATTTTTTTTATTCACCAATTGGAATATAGTAATGACAGGATACAATGAGCTTAGTAATGAGCTTACATATCTTACTGCATGAAAAACACAATGCCGTCACAAAGTGATAACTCTCTAGAAAAAGACAAAGCTTTTTTACGGTCATTATTGTACGGACCGCACGAGCGTTCTGTCCCTCTTATACAGTCCCTGCTCTGTCTGTATCTCTCCTACTGATGCAACACCCCAAGCGTCTATTTCCGATTTTTTTTTTACCTATTGAAGTGAGCTGTCAGAACGTTAAGCATATCATAGCGGCGATTATAAATGGTTTCACGCGGTCTCAATGGCTCTCAATCACGGCACGTCAGCTTGTCGATGCGGCTGCAGTATGAAGATCGTACTATACCAGGTGTGGGACTGATTTAGAAGGCTTTTGTGGGTACCCCGACCCAGAGTCAAAGATTAAAATTGGGACATTTTAAAAATTGTCAAATGTGGAAATAAAAAAAAAGTATGTATAGTATAAGTTGTCGATATATTTTTTTGTTATAATATTTAAAAACTAACAAAATCGGCCTTTAAATGTTTCGTATTTTCTACAGACTTTATAACATTTGTTAAGGATGGTTATGCAAAAAATGCTTCTATTAGTATTACAATTTACCACAATAGACCTTTTAAACCTAAACAACCTTGAAATCAACATATATGTTTTTAATATTTTCACCCACCTCAATCTAATTTCGCCTCGCCTGTTCGTCAGTCCGCCGGACTCCCACAAGTCTACAGGTCCCGACAGGTTGGTCTAGTTCATAGACCTCAACAAAAACTACATAAACACGCGGCGTAAAAACGAACGCGCCAAACTATTTTGGCACTCAACGAGAAAAAACTATACATATAAAGCTGTAGTAGTGTAGTTTAATTTAATTATAAAAAAGAGGTTGTGTGAGTCCGTGGGTGTGTGTCCAGCTGTATGTAGTTGAAGATGATGAATATGGTATAACAATCTGACGAGGCTCGCGTCTAGTGTCCTGTTTCCCGCCATTGGATACTTGAAAACTAAGATACTACATACATAAACTCACGCCTTTATCCCAGAAAGGGTAGGCAGAAGCGCCACCAGTCCCACGATGTGATAGGAGGCGAGCCTGTCGCCGTATCGGACACAAAAAATCTAAACAAATTGTCCATTCTAAAAATATGCGTGTTTTTTTGCCGTCGCGAAATTTCTTGCGCTGGTTGGCGAGTATTATTGAGTAGGCGAGTATTGTTCTCAACAGTGATTCATCTGAGAACATTTCACTGACAGACAGACATTTATCAGCTTCCATCCCGTGTTTGATTTGACTTTAACAAGTCTCTTTGATGTTGGTACATATTAGTCTGAACTATGTGTGCTAATGTGAACTTTGTACTGGATGTGGGTAGATATAACTCTAAATTTTTTCCTCACAATGTGATAGGGGGTGAACCTGTCGCCATATCGGACACAAATTCCTGGCTCCAGGCTGATAATGAATAGAAAAATCCAATTAAACTTTGCCCGACCCGGGATTCGAACCCGGGACGTCAGCTTTGTAATCGTGCCGTAGTACAAATGCGCCACCGAGGCAGGCGAAGGCGCAGTCTTGTAAGAAATGCAATTTGTTTACATAATATGAAAATATATAAATAAAAATTCAGTGGTAATGAAGGTACCACAAACTAACACCACAAATGAAACGGGCGAGAAAATATGCCAGTTTTTCTATTTGTCCTGCGAAGTAACCTGATACTGTATCAGCCCATATACGTCCCACTGCTGGGCACGAGCCTCCTCTACAATCAAGAGTACGATTAAAAGGAGTAAGGGCATGATAGTAACACCAAGTGATATAGCAATGTACTCCTATTAGCATCATCTGCACCCATCCATCTGCGAAAGATCGTTATCTATGCCCCTGTTTCTTACATATGCTTATATTTTTATTATATAAAGTCAGTCAACTTGTCCAGCACAAAGTTAATTAGTTTATAATTCATCTACATAAAACACGTAATAAAATTTGCATATACAGCGTACATAAAACATTTACAGCTTTAATATTCTGCAGGTAAATTCGAAAATAATTGTCCGTATGTTGCGTTTTCATGAGTCTGCCAGTGAACCGATCATTATGAAACTTTGTAGAAGGGTAGCCTAGGACTTGCAAAGGGACATAAGCGGCTTTAAGTTACTAGATTCATCCCTTAAGGGAGAAAGGGATGATAAACTCTGTATCAGAAATAACGCGATTTTGATAAATTTATTTGATTTTTTTTGTGGGTTGAAATAAAAAAAAATGCTTTCAAACAATGACATGACCGATGAAGTCACAACACGCTAATCACCAAATCACTTACCACCTGCCCGCGGTACACATCATGATTTCATTAACGATGCTTAATCATTGTAATCTCACGATTTATTGGAACTCATGAACCGTTCCACGCAAGATCATCTTTTTTTAATTTGCTACCGGTTGAGGAGGGAGAAAGTACTGTTTTATTTTTCTCTAAATATAACTTCAGCACACTCAGTTTATGTTGAAATATTTTTTTGTCTTCCTCTAGCTACCCTTCAATAATAATAATAGATTTTCAGTTTTTTGCATCCATCATTTAACGGTCCACTTTACGAAGATTAGTAATATTCCCTTCACATCGCGGCTAGAGGTGGATTTTCATAAATCTTTTAATAATGGTTGTTATTATCAACCCTATAATCGGCTAAATATACATTGTAAGTTCCATAATTTCTAAAATTGCTCACCACCCAAATGGACATTTTGAAGAAAGAAGTAAGTACAATGCAACCATACATTTATATTTAAAAAACATTACACAAATTCGTTTTTGTAACGTGACCGATGCCAACGCCTTTTAGTTTTGGCGCGAACGGGTCACGTCGAGTGTCTATGGAGTTTGTCTATGTGTGCTGTTTTTTTTTTTAATCACAAAAAGCAGAGAGCACCACGCATCAATGATGGCCATTTGATGGCATCACGACGTGGTAAAAAAGAAAAAAATATAATGTAGATCGGTTCGAATCGAGCGGTGGCTAGCGATTTCATACTGGTTGGTTTATGTAGCATTTCGTGTATGCTGGTAATAGTGAAAATGGAGGCTGTGAGTTCGATTTCCGCGTTGATACTAATGTAAAATATCGGTTTTGGAATAGCGATGACATAAGAAATAACATTTTTCTTTTATTATATTTAATACGTCATCGTAATTTAAACCTATAGCATTATATATTTTTTAAATATTATTTAAAAAAATAATAATAAAGAAAACCAACTATTCTATAAAATATGTATTAACACAGACAAAATATCGTTAACTTATACATACATAATATAATAATACAAGGTTCAGACAATAATTTAAATACACTCGTGGCATATCCAGTATTATCATAACAATCATTACCGAGTTAGTTTTTTGTACCGACTGTACTCTATTTACTTTACGTTAATGTACTTTTTGTTCTCGTCTGTACATTTGTAATAACAATAGGGCTTCGTCTAGAACTTTCATATAGTTAGTACTGTATTTTTAACGATAGCACAGCATTTTTTTTTTAAACTGGCACGGCATAGTGACTGCATTGCACCTGATGGTAAGTGCTAATGTCGTCCAGATAGAGTATCGAATGGTATCAAACGGTAGTCTCATACCATTCGATACAATCATGCCGGCCCGCTGAGATGCCTCTTCACGCTACGGCGGAAGGACCCCGGATTATAGGAAGGAGGGAACACGTGCGATGGCAAACCGTTCCACAGCTTGACTGTACGGCAGAAAAAAGAATGCGTAGTTTGCGTAATGCTGCGTAGTTTTTTTTATTGCATTGGTTCTGGCAAACGAGCAAACAGATCACGTGATGGAAAGTGATCACTGCCGCCCATGAACATCCACAACGCTGGATCATGGATGTGTTGCCGGCCCACCAAATTGGGAGGAGAGTGGGAGGGATAAAGGATGAGAAGAGGAAATTGGTGTTGGGCAACCGGTAATCTCACTCCAGCGAAACTGTCGCTTCACGTCAAACTCCTGTGAAACGGTGATACCGCCCCGGACGAGCCTGCCCATCCGTGCTGAGTCATGACTGACGACAGCGTGGCTCACTTCCAAAATTGTTGTTAAATGGGTATTTGACTATCATCGAATTTTTGTATTATTTTGCAGACAAACAGAAGTGCCATTAAAACAAAACATTTTTGTGAAAACAGTGATAAAGTATTTGTAAGATGAGATGTATTTTAAATGAAAGAGTGGGGACATCACACCCGCACACTATAATGTATATTAAGAATAGTGACGTCACTAATCTTGTTTTGCATCCCTTTTCCTTTACCCCCACTACAAGATGTAAAACATTTCTAACTTTTAAAATTCTGAATGGATTTACAAAATTCTTTGTTTGTTAGATTTTGGATATGGATACTTTATGACGAATACAATAAAAAAATGAGTCAAATACACAATTGTTGGTGATTATCACCCACCAAAATGTTTTAGATGTATTATAGAACTTTGAGAGTTCAGTAAGAATAAAGGGACACAGTAGACTCTATTTCAAAATGAGGTCGTTAGCTCCGAACTCGTTGAAATTGATAGCGTTATCCAAAATTGATTAATATTTTAGTCCTGTCCTACCTCAAAGTTCGTGGACAACGATGTTTAGTTTTTATTAATATAAAACAGACAGTTAAAAAATATTCGTATTCTATCCTCAAAAATCAAACTTAATTTTCTTGACGACTCAAATGAAATTTGAGAAAGATCCTTTTAGAATTAACAATGCTAGTTTTATAATAAATACAAGGTGTTACAAATTGCACTCAACCAAATCATCGTCTCATGCAGATTTTTTTGAGATTACGCAAAATTCCAACACACACGCAAAATTTTGATCGCGTGATTCGATTTGCAAACTCCATTAAAAATGCCTATATCATTGAAATACCGTGCTATGACACGCCGATACTTAAAAACTAGAATACACTTGATGGAATATGCTTTTGTACTTAAACTACGAGAGACTTTTCGGTCTCACACCCAGACCCGAAAAAAATACCTGTGGATCACACAAATATTTGTTTCGGGTATCGAACCCGCGGCTTCTCGTTTCTCAGCTGGCGTCTAACCAACTGCGGAGGTTGTCAAATACATGATTTTTCACCGAAAACCGAGTAGACGATGCCAAATAATTAATAACAGGTTATTCATTGTCCCTGCTATCTTGACCTATTGATTACCAAACCTTCGTCCAAAAAACAATATGTCAAAGGAAGTAATTTAAACTGAATAAAGGACAACGGGTTTGGCTAAATAAACCTTACATTCATCATAAAACATATAAAAGTTTAATAATGTCAACAAGTATTCAAAATAAACATAATGATGATTTAATCGAGCTATAAAGTTTCTTATAAAATATAAATGCTCTTTTTGTGTGCACACTGAATTGTTATTGTTCATACGCGCTTTTACGACGTATTTCATTAAATATCTACGATCAATTACATACGCAGATTAATTAAAACTTTAATAATGCTTTAAAGTATTCTGAATTATTAACAAGAGGTGATCGGCCTCCGACAGGTAACTAAATATGGCGGACGCTACACGTCAAGATACGCACACGCGCGCCTAGTGTCAACCCAGCTTAAATTCCCGCTCTTTTGTTATGCTTTTTTTTTCACAAAACTGGCATCGATCACAACCGGCCAGTCACAAACGCTTTTACTCTTACACGAAAGAGGTTATATAAAAAATGTTTGGAACGCGGCCCCGCGACGGAGGCGCGTCTAGTTAGACAATTAGCGAGTTTCGGCGTCGCGTACTAAGTCAAGGGCGGTCACCGAGCGGCAGCTGGCTTCCTACTGAATTTTAATACCCGCCCGAATCCGAAACTACGTCGCTATACTAGTTTTACGACCGCGCTCGAGGTCACTCGAACAGACGACGGTAACTATGCGGCGTTTCGAGAAAAAAAACGTATATTTTTTGGGAATAAACTCACCGAAGCGTATCGGCCTCTCAGACGCGACAATGTTTTGACAAGCTACTAAAATTAGAACGTCTACATTTTAAATTTCGAACGGCGCATAGTGTCAACACACGAAACCGTTGCATCAGCTATTTTTTTTACTACTATTTTACGTATATTTTTATAGCGTCAAAGATAGTCACCATATCATCATATATCAGAACTTAAATAAACAAGTTCGTATTATAAGGAATAACAACAATATAAAACTGGAGGCTGTATTGTTGTGTTTATTTGTACGAAACTTTTCCTTTCGCTTAAAATAACTTGTCGTTATACTTTCGCTTTCTAGTGAATAATATACATATTTGAGAAGAAACAATTCTAAACAACATTTTTGTAGCATAGTTTACGCTATTGGGGTAATAAATTATTATTAGAACAAATACAGATGTATAATTTTTTAGTTTTTGTGCGTAGACAATGACACCACTAACGTGTACCTATTACAACTGAAGATACTACTTTTATCCCTTCTACCAAATTCGATACATTTTCTGGATGTTCAGCAATACTAGTCACCTTGAGGTGTGGAGGTCACCTTGAGTCATATAGAGGGTAGACGGCCGATAATTATTTTATTTACGTTATTGGACGAAAGAAAAAAAAGCCGAAGCCAACCTGGAGTAGAACCGTTAAAAAGGCTTTCAAAGCTTTTTAAATGGGCTCTATTACAAAACTACATAGATTATTTCCAATAAAACATTCTGAATTGCCACCAAAACCGATAAAACAAAAAAAACTGCAAACAAAAATTTTCCACGTTCCAAACTTAAAATTAAATTCTAAAATGGCGGCCACACCGACGGTTGGTGAGACTCGAAAATAAACATTTGAATATTTCATTCATTTCCATTCACAAGAAATTAACGCGAGTCATTGTAATTTGAAAATGTTTTGAATAAATTAAACAGTTTCTTTGTAATAATTGTAATGTTGTGTAACACGTGGGTTAATGTTGTCCGTGAACTTGCGCCGTCAGCTGCTTCCGTAGATTACCCGGAGTGATAAGCGGGGGACCCCTGATTATGGGTAATATTCTACTAATGCTCATAGAAAGTGGGTAAAGGGCTTTAATTGGGCCATCTTTTTAAAAGGGATAGTTGGGTGTTCTTGGTCCTTTACATAAAGCTTTACATATATTTTTTTCTCAAGTGTTTGATTCTATCTGTCTATTCAGCCACAGGAAGTCCACTGCTGAACATAGCGACCCCCCCCCCCCCCCCAAGGATATCCACATCGACCTGTTTGAAGCGGCTAGTCTTTGATTGTTTGATAAAAAATAATATGCGATAAAAGTTCCCTCATGATAAATTGTGAGTACAATTTAAGGATTATGCTAAAATCGGTTAATGCATAAGCTGTGTAGTCCTGTATGGCAGTGAAGAAAAACTAGCGTAGAAATGTAAGACATGTATTAACCGTCTCATCATTTTGTGAGATGATCGGTCAATGCTTTGCCGAGCACTGAAGCTCGTCGAGTCTTTGGCAATGTCTAAGTTATTTTTACTCCTAAAAGGAATTAATCAAATATCAACTAAAACGAAGAATTCAAATATTCTGTAAGTAGTATATTCTACTACCCTGAAAAAACAAGACGAATGACGTAATAGAACACACGCCAAATTTAGCGCTTTTCAAACAAATCGCAGCAAGAATGTAATATTCAAACGTTTTTTTTTCACTTAATCACAAATTCATTTCCCCGACCGCGGTCGGTCACGGCTTATAAATTTACTTAAATAACGAAATGAATTAATGTCGGGCAAGCATTAAAAGTTCAAATTGTACGTAACGTCTGACCTTGAGACGCCGGGGGCCGGGGGCCTTACTACGCGGTGTGTGAACTAGTTGCCACCGACGGGTTCATTCATGCCTGCTCACGTGGGAAATATGATGTTTATTGTGAATATTATGGATTGATACTTCCCGTATGCTGTTTAATGGCCGAGATTAATAAACGATCTTCGTTTCTATCTAAAGATCGATCGTGAAAATAAAACAATGGGCTCAAGGTATTGCCGACACGCTCACATTTGATGTGTTCTGATTGGTCTATTTTCCGGATCGATCCTTAGATAGGGATTGGGATTGCTTATTAATTTTGTGTGTAAGTAGAGTAAACCTGTAGATGATGAGAGATTGTCTCCCGCCGGTCGACTCGATAATGAGCGTTTGAATTATTCGAATAGTTGTCTATTCTGTATGGTACCTCGCTAGTGGAATTTTCCATCACAACGTATGAAAGAACTGGGTGTAATCTGAACCCGAAATGCGTCACTCTTGCCTGGGATATTGCGATGGTTTTTTTACAGTGTTGGCTATCCGGCCGGGTACGATTGCTCTATCAATTAGTCCTTAGTTCACTATTAAAAGTCCGAAATGTAGTGACATCACTGTTCATTTCATACTATTATCGCTAGTAAATCTTTGGTTTGTCCCAAATTTAGGGGTTTTATCAATAATATTCGTCATATTAACGCCTCGGTGGCGCAGTTGTACTACGGTACGACTGCAAAACTGAGGACTCGGGTTCGATTCCCGGGTCGGGCAAAGTGATATTTGAATATTTCTAGTCATTGTCAGCCCGGAGTCATGAATTTGTGGCCGATATCACATCGTGGGACGGAAAATAACAAAGAGAAAGCTGGTGTCCAGGTTGCACCTCTGCCTGCCCATTCTGGTAAAAAAGGCGTGAGTTTTTGCATTTATTATGTATTCTTCCCATCAACTTAACAAGTGTATCGGGATAAACGGATTTACACAAAAAAGGCTTCAACATACCGCATTATTTATTCACATCCCAAATAATATTTACAATGAATTGACGTCAAAACAGTACTCACAGATTCAGTATTCATGAAAAGTGATGACAATAAAAAAACATATTTTTTATGAAATAGTTACTAAGTGACCTGGTGAATTAAACAGATACTTTATCGTATTTTGCTTCACTTGGCTGAAAAAAGTATTCCAAGTAATATTATTTTCTTACTACATGACATAATTTATTATTTTTTCACCACTGAGGTAATAAAAACGCCAACCTTATTGGGGTACGAAGTAATTAGTACGTTAAGTTTATGTATACAGTTCATGGTTAGTTTACGTGTTAAAATGTACGCGTATGAGGTATGGCAAAAATCCGTGGCGTAAATACTGTAGCAACTCATGAACGCGTAATAACACAAATATTCTTGGAAAATAGGATTCAATCATGCTATAGTTGAAAGACCCATGACCCTGGCATTAAATTGCCGCGGACCAGAATCGACAATCGTATTGGTCTTATACCGAGAGCCATCTAGTATCTATAAAAAAACGAAAATAATATTTAAAACAATAGACGGACTGATACTGGGCGTTTGACAAACTCACGGAACGAAACACAACAACAAAGCCATCGCTTTACGTTCACTTTCTGCAAGGTAGTGATACCATCTTGGCTGAGTAGGAAAGCGAGCCATAGGAATGCCCGGGAAACGCTGGTAAGAGAGAGAGAGAGGGAGAGAAAGAGAGAGAGAGAGTAATACAATTATATACTGTAGTGTAGTCTTTATCTCACAATCGCCCACTGCTGAACATAGCACACCTGTACCACCAAGAATTAGGGGAGAAAAGAATTGAAAGAATTCGATTGATAATACCCCGTTCGAATCATTTTCTATTGTAGTCTACTGGCCACAAACATTCAAGTGCGTCTGCGCAAACGCGAATTTGCACCAGTCAAAAAATTCAACAGTTTGCGCAGTTATTTGCCCAAACACGTACTAGTATATATTTTTTTTTGTTTCGAGCGGAAAAGCTATTAAGCTCCCCTTTCGGTACCCCGGGGGAGGTCGAAAGGGGTATGTCAGTGTCACTGGCCTTCCAGCTCGGAACAATGCGGATGTTGTGACCGAGCTGGGTCCCTAACAAACCAGTATACTGGTGCAAACTCAGACTTGCACAGTTATATCGTTACGTGTGTGGCGGCCTTAAAGTATCACTATGATTTGACTACGAAAGCATAGACTAATTTTATTACACGAAAACATCCGCCTGTCGTTCCGGCTATCCTATGTTAGGTTTAATTGTTTCTCGCGATAGCATCACGCCGAGTCTTCAGTTTTATTACGTGATTTATTAGTCCGAGTCAAAAATTAATTACACCCACAACTGGTTATTATTTTAATTTGGTGTTATTTCACAGATTCGGCCGGTGTTATTCAATATGCGAGTATTATGTGGTTTGATGAATGGCGGGAAACTGCTTTTGTTCAGTAGGTGTGTATTGAAGATCTAAAGTAATTAGCTATGGAAACTTAACTGCCACTGTCTACAGTTTTCTGCGGAACATGGCCTTGAAACATATGAAAAATAATGAACAAAATATTATTTATCTTATTTTTATTCATATAATTATCCATTTTCATTTTTTCATTCATTCATGTTTTGTGTCCAGTACAACGTTGGACTCAAACCTATCGAAAAAAAAACTCAAAATTTCACCCTTACTAAAATACCAAACCCCTGCCCACACTGAAATCCTATTTTACTACAGTTCGATATTAATCACAGACTATAGCGTCCCACGCGCAGAACAGGAATACGCAACGTAAAACGTACTTGCAACGTGATGACACTTTTATATACTGCGCCTTATGTAATAGACGTTAATATCTTCCGCAAGGCGTCATCTGTCTTTATTATATACTGTTTCTCGAAACAATTCCAATTCAAAATAAGTTTTTGCTGGGCAGTCTTTATTTTCTACTAACGGACGCCGAATTGAAAATACGTTACCTGAAAACTGGATGAAGAAGTAAAGAATGAGGAATTGATATCATTTTTAAATATCTTAGACGTTTTATACAGGGTATATCAAGACCGCGACCGAAAACGAAGCCTGGTGGTAGTATTAGTGATTTCAGACACAATGCAATGAAAAATTTCGCAAAAAAAATCGTTAACCTTTTTTTGCAAATTTTTTACTTATCGTCGTATTTGGGTGATAAATACATAGTTTTTCTAAAATAATGATATACATCTTTTTATTTTATAAGACGCAATGGTACGATAGGGTTTAAATTACTATTTTCGCAATAACTAAGTATTTACTACCCAAAAACAATGATTTTCAAAAAATTGCAAAAAAATATCTGACGCTTATTTTGCGAAATTTTTATTTGCATTGTGTCTGTAACCACTAAAACTACCACCCGGCTTCGTTTTCGGTCGCAGTCTTGATATACCCTGTATATGGCAGTTGTGGTTGCGGGATAATTTGTCATCAGGTTTTTATTAGTCAGGAATTCAGGAAGAATTGGTATATACCAATTCTTCAATAAAATTTGCCTCGAAATCAAACATCGAGTAATATTTCAGTATTATAACAAAAACTGAAGTTATACTTGTAGTAATATTTAAGCATGGTACTAAGAATTTTATGTCTTTATATCTTTACATCTCTCTCTCTCGATATAGACATAGGACATACATAATATATATATTACGTGTAAAGAAACGCCATTCAGGGTAAGGGCATTAAAAAAATCAAAAGGAAATATTTTTCCCGACACCTTAATAAAGCATATAATTTTATGAACGTAACGCAACATACCGTTGATTTTCGCATGAAATACGAGTTCCGGAAATGCAAATCTCATGTTGATTCAGACTTGTTTAAATACAGTTTTTGGAAAGTCTAATTATACCTTAAATAAACAGTTTGGTGTAACAATTAACGTCAAACCACTGAATTTTATGTTTCTTGCATGCGTCAATATAAATCATAATTAAAATGTTAGTAAATATCTTTTGTATGATTATTTTTGTGTGACTGCCTCGGTGGCGTAGTTGTACTATGGTATGATTACAAAGCTGAGGTCTCGGGTTCAAATTCTGGTCGGGCAAAGGTGATATTTGATTTTTCTATTCAATATCACTTTGCCCGACCTGTGACTCGAACACAAGACCTCAGCTTTGCAATCATAACGTAGTACTGCGCCACAAAGGCAGTCAATATCAATATTAAAAAATAATAATAAAAATGTGTGTGTGTATTAGTGTACACACGTAAGAAGTGAAACTTCTTTATGACATCATTTTTCGAAAAATTATCTACTATTTACAAATTTACAGAATTGGTAAAATAAAGCTAAATTAAATAAAGTTTAAGTTTAGGAGGGGGGAAATTTTTGAGGGAATTTGGGATTTCTATCGGGGCCAATTTGTAGCCCTCACCGAGACGGTTCCGAGGATACTAAGCTCGGTGGGTCCACGACCTTTATTGGCCGAGATAGGTTTAGGGGGGGTGAGGTAAAAATTTTAGGTGAGGGTAGGGGCGGGGGTTAGGTTTCGTGGGGGGGCTATTGGGCACCTTAAAATATTTTTGGGTGGGGAAAGTTGTGGAGGGGGAATTCGGGAATTCTGTTGGGGCAGGATTGTAGGCCTCACCGAGCCGGTTCTAATGAACCCAGGGTCGATGGGTCTACGATGGATATTGGCGGAGATAGGAATAGGGGGGGTGAGGTAAAAATTTTAGGTGGGGGTAGGGGCGGGGGGGGGTTAGGTTTCGTGGGGAGGCTATTGGGCACCTTAAAATATTTTTGGGTGGGGAAAGTTGTGGAGGGGGAATTCGGGAATTCTGTTGGGGCAGGATTGTAGCCCTCACCGAGCCGGTTCCAATGAACCCAAGGTCGGTGGGTCTACGATGGATAATGCCGGAGATATGAGTAAGGGGGGTGAGGTAACATTTTTAGGGTGGGGGTAAGCGGGGGGGGGGGGAAGTTTCGTGGGGAGGCTATTGGGCACTGTTTTGGATTTAGGGTGGGGGAAGGCCAGAGGGGGGGTAAGGATCAAATTACAAAAAAGTGGGTGGGACTTAAAATTTTGGGTGGGGCTTGGAAACGGTTGGGGGTGTGGCTTACTGAAGTGGGTACTAATTTACTAAATAAAAAAAGATGGCGCGTAACGGAAGAATGTGACGCGTAACGAAAAATTTTTTCCAACCCCGATAAAGAAGTTTCACTTCAATAATAATCTAAATACAATTAAAAGCATCAGCGTGAACAGCCCGCCTTATCCTATCGAAAAACACGAGGGCGGCAAAAATTCTCCACAACCGGACGCGCAACCTTGAACCATCGATAGTGCACGCAAGTTGAACGTACTCGTTAAACGTACGTGTACAGTTTAATTGCATTTTAATCAATTAAACCTTTTAAATACTCCAAATTGTAAAAAAATAAGTGGATTAGTGGTTCGAGTTGACATGTTGCAGGGACAAGTATTAAAACTGTGTATCGTTTAGTAGCAGCTTGTAGCTTTTGAAGTCCTAGGTTCCATTCCCAGATCAAGCAATGTATTTTGTGTGAGATTTTCCATCGGAAAGGCATGATTTTTCTAATAAACATACATAAACTCACGTCTTTATCCCAGAATTGGTAGAGGCGCCACCATGACACCCACATTTCGCCTTGTATGTTCCGTCCCACGATGTGATAGGGGGCGAGCCTATCGCCATATCGGGCACAAATTCCTGATTTCGGGCTGATAATGAATAGGAAAATCCAATATCACTTTGCATGACCAGGGATTCAAATCCGATACCTCAGCTTTGTAATCGTACCGTTGTACAACTACGCCACCGAGGCAGTGAGGCACAAATAAAGGGAAATATAATAACATTGGATTAACTTCTGATGATAAACCAATGCAATACTTTTCGCACTTTCGCCTATCTAATTGAGCCAGTGCAGTTCAATGCACTGCGTGGCGTTTCGGCAACTCAGTTACATACCGCCACGGTTACTCACTGCCGCCCACTGCCGCTCGCGAATACCTTACAACAATCTACTAAAATGTTGATATGGCTTTAAACATCTCGTTTTTATATTGCTATTTCTTTCACTCTTTTTTGTTCTGCCCCTCTATATTTATGTGTCTCGCTTTCTCTCCCTCTGTCTGTTTCTCTTTCTCACTCTTTTCCTTTTTTACAGAAGTCTATGTAAAACTACTTTCGTCCTCTCGTTTACTCTAAAAATCCATAATTATACAATCCTGTAGATTTCAAACCTAGATTTAGAATGACCACTTCATCAAATTAAGTACAAGAAAATGCTCTTAATATAGAGTTTCTTGTGCAATTTTCTAGTTAATAAAATGTATTCAGTAAATACTTCTGAAATCCATGGCTTATCTTGTAAAGGGCAGAGGAAAAGACCGGAAAAAATACAAATCCCCTTAATACATTCAATGGATATTAAGCCTTATTAACAAGTATTTTTTTCATAAATTAATTTGAGTTTAAATACAACGGATAAAGTTTGCTTAAAGAGTGAATTTAATTAGCTTCAATTAAGAAGAAAAAATATTGGGTGGGGAAAATGCTTCGGTCGCTACACAGAGCTTTCATAATGCACAACGTTAATAGAAATAAATTAAATGTTAGATTATATACATTTTTAATATTTGTAGGATAAAATAATATTAAAGGAGAGATAAGAGTTGGTACAATTATTGAAATAATTCAAGATTTGAGGAAAAATGCCTCATCGTAAATGAGACAACGTTCAATAAATAGAGTGGCAGAAGAAAATCATCGTGATCATTATTTGAACCAACGATACACAACGATCTCTCGACGGTGGATACATGGTTAATCATAAAGGGTAGACTGGATCCATACAAAAATAATCGTTTGAATTTGCAAAATGTATGGAACAGCTGTTTTTTTTTTCTCGATTTCAGCGTCGGTCCCGTAGCAAAAGTTGTTCATTATGATGAGTGTAGCATCCCCCTTACAGCTTTATATACCCCTTCTGCCTAACCCTGTATATGCATTGTACTAACTTTTCTATACAGAAATTTAAAAAATGCATAGAAAACATTCACAACAAGGCCATATTGCATCAGTGTTATTGTTCAAAATAGTCGACGAATAATAATAAGACTCATGTAATATTCCATGTTTTTCATAGTTCATAGCTCGGAGCATTTTTCCGTATCCACGTATAAGGCTAGCGCATCCAATGGATTTGATCATCCGCGCACCGAATTCAAGACACCAGTGACGCCCAAATTTGGTCATGGGTCAGACTGGATGCAGCATATTCTATTATTAAAGTTGCTTTTGCACGCCGTTTTGCTCGAGTTTTTAAGTATTTAATAATGAAGTTAAGGTGGAGTTTTCTCTATGATACAATAATACTGAAGAATCAGTTCTCTTCTGCAGCATTTATAGTTCAAGAAAAAACTATAGGTACATTTTGTTTAATGCCGACAACGCGTTTAAATAAATACATATACATAATATCACATACATAGTCCCGACCCCACACAAATCTAAGTGTAGAAGTATTGTCGTGGGTATAAGAACCTGTAAAATACTTATAGGTCTCACAAACACCCAGGCCTGAAACAAATACTTGATGAGCACGCAAACATTAGTCTTGGTGCGGGGAATGAACCTGCGGCCTCCGTTTTCCAACTGGCATCTAACCAACTGCGCCACAGAGGCTGTAGGCACAGAGCGACTCGCAATTCGCCGTATTAATTGTAATAAAATACATAAACATAGGAAATAATGTAATTAATTTAATTATTCAACACACAAACAGGATTAAATCCAATATTACATTATGACCGATCTACAATACAAACTTACGTAAACCGGAACGCAGGGCGTTACCATGAGAAATCGCTCATATACTCGACATCGAGACATCCGTGATAGTTAACTATACCGAAAGTGTATCGAGCACATTTGAATTTCGAATCTCGTGCGTGTTGCCGTGATTGTGCGTTTTCCTTGTTGTTACGTATATTTTATCATAATATGGTAGCAAATTTATATGATTGGGATATAAGCAACGCCATGGAAATGTACATATTACAATTTACAATTTTTTAAAGCAAACATTGTCTGGAATAGTTCTAATTTAGCAATAAAACTATTCTCTACACATTTATTTTATCTAGTTAATTCAATGTGGGTTATATATTCGGAATACTAAATTCGCACCCGTAACTACTAATTTCCATAATTAATATTCCAAAATGTCGGGGGTCCCTTTTCAAGGTCACCACGTACCGCAAAAGGTGATTAAACGTTTAATTGGTGGTTTATACACCGTCGCCATCAGCCGCTATCAATGAGTTTCACTTTATGTAGTTTGATTTTATTGCCGCGAATAACAAAACGAAATTCAACTGAAAAACCTGTTCGGCGAGTCGATAAAGACGTCCCATAATCGCGACCGTGACACTCGAACGAGTTCCTTATCGGTTTTGTAACAATGGTAATGGATGTAGTCCCGGAGTTATAGACTTCGGGATGAGCGGTATGTAAATAAATTCTATTTATACAAATGAAGGCTGTACCTAGGAAGTTGCTGGATGCTTCCAATACATTGCTGGGGAAATCCTTGTTGGAGCCTAAGTGGAATAACTGTGGCTGAAAATGATAATGATACAGCATATATTCCAATAGTTAAAAAAAATACGAGAGGAATTTTGATACTATATTACCCAAAGCCGAAACAAATATTTATTTATTACAAAAAGGTATATTCCCTCCCGGGGGTGCTCCTTTATTCCGACCGGTGCCAGGGTTTTCGGCTCATCTTTCGCCATTTCACTCGGTCTTTCGCGTTCTTGTCTGTGAGATCATTGCCTCTCATATCTTCCCTAACAACATGAAGTCAGCAATTTTTTGGGCGACCTCGAGGCCCAGATGTATTCTACCAATGTACTCCTAATGAACTAAAGGTGATACTTAAATAATTTAAAGATAACAAAGCAGCAAAGATGCATATCTTCTCTGCATAATGTGGGTGTCACTCGCTACAGACGCGGCTGGCGAGAGGAAGTGCCTTGTTTCGCCTTCAATCAAATACTTTCATTTATGTGAATTGGATACCACTTGTATATACTAAGGAGTATACGCGTCTAGAGACATATGCCTATTGTATTTTAGATAAATAGGTTGAATCCCTGGTATTGCTGAACTTAATGAATGTTGTCCAGGTGTCTACCGATTCAGGTGAGCCGCCAGCTTGTGTCCCTACACAGGTAATGAGTGTCCATACATAAGTTTGGACCAGTAAAGACTAACGCCTTAATCATAGATGGTTTTAAAACCTATTTTAGCTATTAAATGTTTTGTCTTCTTCGCTCAAACTGAATTCATAAGTCTTTCGAAAGGGACAAAACATTCCACACCTAAAATAGGTTTTAAAACTGTGTATGAATAAGGCCGTATAAGTCTGTACCTTCGTAATTGGAACAAGTTTTTATGTGCTTTTCTGGGTTCCAAACGCATATATGATTTCCCAGTATACGGATAAACCTCTTCGTTGACTAATTCATACCCGGAATCCTCACACCCCAACTAATCAACCGACCAGTCGGCCGACGAATAAATCACAGCCGATATTTCCAGGTAATTAGCCGAGCTGGTGGAGTCACGAGTCACGACTAATCGACGAGCAGGCGCCGGCGTCGAGTCTAGGCAACACGTGTTCATTACCCAGATAGGATCTTTTTCTGATTATTACAATTATTTGCCGCCGCAGTGGCCGATTTTTTGTCGCTCATTTGTTTAGCGTTTCAAATAGGGCCGGATTTGTGAAATTTATGAATAGTTAATCAGGGTCTTGCGAATTGCGTTTGGTTAGGGTTCGTTGTTTCAGTGTTGGATTTATTTAAATTGTCATGTAATTAACAGTTGTCCTAGGAAGACCTATTTTTATCACCATCACTGTCGTCTTCGGCCACCCAAAATATTTTGCTGAACATAGACTTCGCACATAATCAAACCCACTAACTCCAAAGTCCACCTCCAAAACGGACTATGTAGGTAGAGGCCAATGTAGAGATCGCGTGTGTCCTTTTATAGCAATTCATGATTTGAAAAGGTCTGATAAATGCTTAGTCAGTTCTACGCCCATCATTGACTCATACACTATTCGATTTCCAAATGTTTTTTTATTGCCGTGAATGGCGAGACGAGCATGCCGTCCGCCTGTTAGTAAACGATACGACCGCTCATGGACAATAGCAAAACCAAACAACACCATGAATTACAAAGCAATGCTTGGCCAATGCCAAGCATTGCTTTGAGCGCAGGGCAATGCCCTACGCTCGCCATCCTGAGACATAAGGTGATAAGTCTCATTATGTCCAGTAGTTACTCCGGCTATAATGTCCTTCAAACCGGAACACAACAGTGCATTAACACTGCTGTTTGGCGGGAGAAATAGACATTGCCACGTACCTTTCCAGGCGGCCTCTCACATATGAGAGACCTACCACCAGTAGAAACACTCAAAACAAATATTTGTAGATCATACAAAAACTTGTCTCGGATGGATATCGAATGCATTGTTTCTCCTCCCAATCCCGAGTTCTCACTCACTGCCCTACGGTGACTGCCGTAATAAAAATAATAACTAAATAATATAATATAATAACCAAAACATACATCTGTAATAAGGAAATAATTTTAAATTCAAGATCACCAAAAGAAATTAAGTCTCGTGCCTCATACATAAATATCGTATTCACACCTAAAAACACGTGAATACAGAACCCACGTTACATCAATCGCTTTCGCACCTGGCCGATTTTTATTAATGAAGTTGTTTTCCCGCAAATTTTGCGCCATTAACGCACATGCGAAAGCATAATTAATAAAATTCGTGTCAGCAATTATTTAAACAAAGCCAAGGGACCACGCGATATTAAAAATTAAAAAAAACGACTAGTCATTGTATATGCTTTCCTTTATTCTTTTATTCCATAAAGTTATTAAATAATATGCCCCAGCGGTGATATAGTCGTAAAAATAATAATTTTATTTCGTCGAGGAAGTCAGCGCCGCTTGGGATTGCTAATTTTATATAATACTAGCGACTCGGCCCGGCTTTGCCCGGGCGCAGATAGTTTTTGAGCCAAGTCCACATTAACAACATATTATAGTTTTCGCAGCGCACGCGATGTAAAGAATATTTAAGTATTTTTTTACACTTTCGGTTACATTATTAACAAATTGGTTTAGTAGTTTCGGAGCCTATTCAATGCAAACAAACAAACAAATAAACAATCAAATCTTTACTCTTTATAATATTAGTATAAATATGAAAATAGGAAGCGATGTTGGCTAAGTTAGTATAACATTTTCGGCAACGTTACAGTGTCGTGGGTTTAAATTTTAAATCATGGATATGCAGAGACTACAGTCCCGAGCTCCTTTTAAAAGAAAATAAATGCGATGGGCTCCTGTGAACCTGTGAAAACATTGTCTATGCTTAATCAGCGTTGCGTTATACTCATTTAAGAAAATATGAAACGTTTCGAGGGAAATGAAACGAATTTCGGGGTTCGATCTCCAGATAAATCATTACACATACATACATACATAAACTCACGCCTTTTTGGGGCTGATAATGAATAGAAAAATCCAATATCACTTTGCCCGACCCGGGATTCGAACCCGAGACCTCAGCTTTTTAATCGTACGGTAGTACAACTACGCCACTGCACCGAGGCGAAAGAAAATAGGGTTTTTTTTAAACCTACCATAATTCATCGCCCTTACGTGCGTTATTTGAATTTCACAGCAATTGTCATCAGATACATTGTCTTTGTCTGTCCTTTGTATTGCCAATATAAAAAAAGGTTTAATAAAATCTTGTTACACCCACGAAAATGTTGGATAAAGACATTCCAGAACACAAGAATCCCACATATACTACTTAAGATTATCACATGTCAAACGTAATATAGGTATCGGCGCACGCACACAAATTATATCTAATTGTACGTTACATACGAGACGAAATTATCGTAGCTAAGGAGGACAAGGGTACGCTAGGATATCAATATGTACACAGTGCCGGATTGGGTAATGTAGAATGGGTATTTGGGACCCTATTTTATATTTGTTAGTATCTGTGTACTATAGAGCTTTGTTTTATGTCGTTAAAGTACGTATAGGTAAGATCGCCGGTTGCACAGAAAATTGACGTAAAATAACTTAATTTCCGTCTCGTTTCGTTCGGTAGATTACCGAAGAACCTATAGCTGTAGAATATTAGCGAGTACTGTACAAGTAAGTGTAAACCTGACATATTGACCAACGCAGTGTATTGAGTTCAAGGTTGTCGCAGTGTATTGAAGCGCTCCTTGTAGGCAGAAATGCACTGCTTTACTTGCTATTTACAGATATTTTAATAAAACGATCGTACGTTTTAGATGACTTTAATAAACAAAAACAAAATAAACAAAATATAATAACTTAAAAACGCCTAATATTTTATAAATAGCAATAGCGCTGCAAAATAATGTACTTAATCAACCAAGTCATGCCGCCGCGTCCCGCAGGAGATTTGTTCGTTTGTGTGTAGTAATTTTGGTGTCCGTGCACAGGTCGCAAACGAACACACCCATGCACATAGAAAGGCGCGACTCCAGCGGCAGGCTACGGAAGTTCGGCAGTTGTCGGGAGTAATCGGAAATGTTCGTTGCCTATAATCCGAGTAAAAATAATAGACGGACATCTAATAAATCACGTATGCACATTATGCATTTTTGTTTGGTAAGGTTTTATTTGTTTAAGTAGCAGAAATGTTTTGTGTTTCGCGGGGGCCATTTTGCTTTTTTCATGTGATAAGCATTGTTTACTATTTTGTTTGCGCCAGTATATTTATATTTTTCTTAAAAGAATTTTCTACTAAACATTTGAAAGTGTGCACATTTAACAGTTTATTACTGAGTTTCTATAATAATTGTGATTTGCTGTTACTAGTGAGTTTGTTGTTATTTTAAAAACGTTATTTGATTGTGAGGTTTGGGTTGAAACTGTGTGTTTATTAAAAATAACAAGTTCTCACAATTGTCATTCAGTGAAAAGATTCAAATTGTGTCTAAAGGTAGGTGTGTACCCGAGTTACAACAATTATACCAGCGAAAAGGGAATGTAACTCGAAAGTTTCATGTTGAAAGTTATGAAACGTATAACTATTATTTTAGCTTATTATTTTACTTATTAGAATTTATTCCGCCACGATGATCGATTGCTGTTTTGTCTGCGTTGCCGTAGAAGATGTACATGAATAGTAGTACATCTAAGACTTGTTCTTTTGGAATAGTTTCCGACTTAGAGATCCGTCGCGTGGCTGTGGCTATGCTAAAAATCTATAAAAGAAAAAGTTTTTGTGACTGAGTACTCCGCCGCATACCCAGTGTCATAATCCTGTGCACGCCGCTGCTGTCATATAATATCAAACAGGCCGGTAGAATTATGGTGATTTATTTAAAAATCATTTCCACTGGTGAATTTTCTAACTGCTGCATTTTAGTCACTTCATGCCAGTATTAAAAAAGACCCTCTTTAGTCCTTAATCCGTCCCTGTACATACAGTGCATGCGGTCAACTCGCGAACTAGCGATTTCCATACGACAGCGCGACACTAGCGCCACCAAGCAGTGACGTGTAGAAGTTTGTTATGTGAGCATGTCAGTTCGTGGCCGCCAGGAGGTCGGCGAATTGACACACGTTTGACCTAGATGCATATTCATGCTTGTATATTTGTAGGGTAGGCAAAGTATACCCCAAATCTGACCACACTATTGAAATAAACATTGAAATAAAACTAATTTCACGGATTTTACCGCGGATTTTAACATTCGCGTAAATCTAAGAAACCATTATGCTGACCTTACTATTTCCATTTTCATCATAACATCATAAATCCAATGTTAGATTTAATTATTTTACCTTAAATGCATATTCGCGTATGCTTCCTGTATGCTTGAGGTATAGGCATAGTTGTAGTTACCCTCAAAACTGTCAACTGTATTTTTATTTTTTTATAGTATAATTATAAATTCTTTAGTATTGTGTCTGTTAACCTTTACCCCATATCTGTGGACTGATGAAGCTGCTATTTACGGCTGCTATTTACTGTCGATTTTTACCCCTAGATCCAAAAGAAGACTGAAAAGTTTTATGACATTTCTCTACTGACACTTAGCATAGATTATATCTGAATTAGAAATAACTGTACCTGGACAACTTTGATATGATTCATTTGTGACGTCATAACTCGTAAGGATATATTAAGAAAGTATGGGCAAGTATTGTTGTTTGTTTCAGAACGTACACGACGAGCGGTTGAACGCAAGAGTAGATACTATGCTGAAAGAAGGCCTTATCGCCGAACTGCTAGACTTCCACGCGAGGCATAACAAGAGCAGGATACAGGATGGCAAGTAAGTACGAAATAGCTACGGCCTTATTCATAGACAGTTTTAAAACATATTTTAGTTATCGAATGTGTTTGTCTTCTTCACTCAAACTGAATTCAAAACTCGTTCGCAAGGAACAAAACAGTCAATAACTAAAATAGGTTTAACTGTATATAATTAGGTCGCTAGTCTTTGGGTAATGAACTGGATATAATTGTACTTAACATCAGATGCAGTGATGTTACTGCCATGCTAAAATGAATGGGAGGTAATTAGGATAACCCGTCTACATAAGCTCACACCTCTACCCCGAAGGAGTGACCAGACGCGCCTATGTCTGTTGGTTGTTGATTTGACCAAATGGCTAAACATCATATTACCCATATGCCAGATTGCAATAATCTCCAAGATTTATACGAATAAATAGCAGTTTTTCAATGCTACGGCCATTCCAAATGGCCATTCCTTACCAAACCAAATGTTCAGTACAACTGGCAGACCAGATATAAAAAAAACGAAACAAAGAAATCAAACACGTCGGTTTTTATCGTATTTTTTTCCGATTATTATAAATAAACAGAACGACATTGAATCGATTTAAGACAGCATTCGGACAGCGGCTCGATTCTACGATCGATAGTTAATTTAGACGAAACAAAGGGCATTCGATCCACACAAATTATGCGTGAAATGAAACGGCGTTATCGTAACGTTTCGGTCGCGAAACGCGCGTCCCGTGCGCAATCGTGCCGCGCTTTGCCGGGGAAAAAACGCCGCCGACAAGCGGTAATTAGGCAACCGATACAGGGGTTCTGTATAGACAACTGAAATTTCTCCTTTGGCGGAAATAATCCAACTGATTTTTTTTTCGCTATTAATCCGGCAATCAAAGGGCAGATAAGTTATTACTGCCACCAATGAAGTGTGAACTTCTAGAATACTTTGGTCGTAGGTGTTTATCTAAGCTAGTTAAAATGGGAAGGGATAGGGATAAAGGCCAGAAGGAGATTATGGATTTAAACGCCCAGTAACGTGACTCACCAAACAAAACACCACAGCAAAGCCTTCACAAACAGATTACGATTCACATGTTCACGTGTCTCAATTCTTACAAATTAAATTATAAAATCTAAAGTATATAATTATGTAAAATTTGAATCACCGGAACACGATGACAAAACCCTCAGTGAACAATAAATCGGCATTATGAGGAAAAATCGCGACGACATACATTGTCCCCATTGACAAACTCGTCTGAGTTACCCCAAAAATATTATTAGTGCAATAAATAACTGTCAACAAAACAAGACACGATTACGTATTTTTAGCCACCATTTACCCCAAAGAATCGAAACCGGAACCATCAATTCAAAATTATCTCTCGCTAATTGGCTAATCAAACAAACAAAGTTAATCAACAATCGACGCGCCGTTTCAACTAATTACCGGCGGAACGCTGAAAGGAAACAAAAAAAAAATACGTTCACAAGAAAAAGTTGCACAAAAACAAAATGGCGCGCGGTGGCGGGCAACGGCCGCGCTAGTGGCATCTGCTTTTGAGCTGCGGTTGTCTATGCTCTCGTGTTACACGCGCACCCCACTCTATTCATCTATACTGTTGTCTTTGGTACTTCGTTATTTTTTTAATTATTATTTTTTATTGGTGATATTTTTTGTTGCCGGCCAGTATTATTTTAATCGTAACGGTCTCGGTTTTTAGGTTTTTTGTTGTAGCGATTGTTTTGTTTTATATTAAAAAAAACATTGTAAATAGACCGTGAACCGTACAATATTCGTAATAAAATTATTCATGTCAACTTGGTTGACGAGTGGCAAACGCCGTACAAGATAGTGGTAAACCCGACATAGTAAACCACGCAAATGTTTCGCGTTTCGAGTCTTGTCTCTGCTTATCCTATTTCGACCAAACAGACATAATTGCTTCTACTAACGAGGGATAACTTTTCCCGGTGGATACTCTACTTGCATTACAATGCACTGACCATAAGACGAATTGTAGTTACTTAGTCGTGCCAGAGTTTAAGAAAAGAACCTTCCCTGGAAAGAGTCAAAGTTATAGTGACGTCTCTCTCCAACTTCCATGACAGTTTTTCCTAAATAAATGCGCAGTTTCTCTATTACATGCAAATTATGCTTATTTAAATACATTACATCTCAAATTTTGAATATTAAATTTTCTATTTGCAAGATCTGAAAGGGTGTGAGAGAAGATACGGTTTTATTACATCAAATTGTGATATTTAGATCAATTTTATTTTTCATATGAATCTACGAAGGGGGCACAGCTAAATGAATTGCAATTCAAATGAGGTATTGGTCGACAAAAGGCCACTCTCGCCGATCGACAGTTATTCCGACTTACCTCAGAACTTGACATACAGCTTGAGCCCGAAATGTGACACACTTGGCTGAGTTACTATGACGTTCCACTAACGCGTATAGTAGTCTCGAGCCAGGGGGATTTGAATATCCTACCACCAAGGTATGAAAGAGTCTATAGGAGCCAGTAGATGTCTATACGAGGAACTCATGGTATTTTCACTGTACACAACCAGAAGCGTCGTCATAAAGCACATACTAATAAAAAAAATAAAAAATAAAAAAACGTCTCACATAACACATAAAATTTAAAGAACAATTTTCTTTAAATTCATTGAAAGATTCTTAAATAAAGACTCAAAGTACAGAACGGGGGGCGTCACCTGTTTAGTATGCGAACAGCACCTGTGAGGGGTCAACATCCCTCCTTAATTATTATTTACACCCTCTACGACGTCGCGTCTTGAATAAATAATGCGCTCGGGTCACTTTCATCTTTCCTATACTGGACAGCGGTTCTCAAAGATATGTCCCAGCGGGGGGCTATGTTTATTCCGTGTGAAAAAGAGGGCGTCGTTGAAATGCCCCTAGTTTGAGGATGCTTAGAATTTATGATATCTTAAAAATAAACAATGATAATAATTGTTATCATCGACCCGCAACAAAACTAATCTAATATAAAAACTGTCGGCAATAAAAACTTTCATGATGCCAGGTGCCTGCATAGTGGCTGACACAGCACCGCACTTGCGTTGGATAATATTACTGATTTTCCGTTTTATATGGTGATCGCAATCCGGATAAAATATGCAAACACCTTCATCATCATCATCATCAGCCCTTCTGCGTCCACTATTGGACATAAGCCTCTCCCATAGCACGCTACTAGGCTCAAACATGAACTTCTTACTACCTTATTATAATTAAGATACTACTCCATTTAAGTCAAATAAGTTGTCATTTTACCTCGGTCTACCTGGCGTTATCCCGGACAGTGCCGGGGTCAGCTTTCTGCTTAGTTTCCGGTACCTCGCCCGATCTTCTGAGTCGTCATTTTAAATTATTTGATAAAAATATTTCGAAATTTTAATCAAATTTTGCATTAGACACCCTGACCAAAGTTTGAGAACCCCGCTCCACAATGTATCGAGGGTGCCATAGACTCGACTCCGCTGGGAATTAGCTGTAAAACACTGGCCTGACACCGAGATTGGTGTAAACTTTATTTCGTATTGATGGTGCCGTGGTCTGGGATGGGCTTTACGCACCAGCAGAACCATTCCACGAGGCTCTAAAGGCCAAATAAAAGTCCGAAATGTCACGAAGACTATCGAATTCCGTGTTTAGGTAAGGATTATAGTACGGAATAGATGCACATTTGCAGCAGTTGCTAAATATTGGCTTGGGAGTTCTACTTCGTATTGGGAATAAGATTGGTGGACTGTACTAAACATGAGCTATGTTAGCATAGTCTAATTCCTAAACAGAACAAATTAAGAAACATTCTCAAAGAAAAAAATAAAAAGGGACTATAGAATTTGCTTAGATATTTTCCTTGAAGTTCGGAAACACACCGATGATACCTCTGGTATTGTGGATACTGGATATCATGGGCAACGATGATTATTACCATCAAGTGGCCCGTTTGCCTTATATTCCATAAATTACAAAAATACGTGAAAATGCCAGAAGTAATGAAAAAAAAATCAGAAAATAGTCACAATTTTTACTGTGGTTATGTGTTACTATATTTCTTTATTTTTCCATTATTTTTCCTTCTAATTTTATAAACTGTACAACGTACACCCCTAGGTATTATTAATAAGAACAAATTAAAAAACGAATTAATACTTCGATCAAATATATACATATAAGATCAGGGTTATCTTCTTCAAGCATAACACAATTTGATTCATCTAAAAACAGAGGTTTTATTTATTAAATACAGAAAGCTTTTCATAACAAATATCAAATAATGAAATACTAACCTAAAAACAGAGAATCGACAATTAAATGTCCATGCTTTGCTATTTTAATTATTATAACTTAAATTGTCTTTTTACACTTTTAAATTAAATCAAATTTACTAACAACTGAGTTTTAAAGTAATTATTAACAACAATAGAAATTTAACTATAAGTAATTGTATTGATTGAAAACAAAAAACACGTTTTTACATTCCGCTCACTGGTGGCTCCCTCTATAGCTCGACTCGTAAGTACTCAAATGTCAATGTCAACGTGAACACAAAGCTTACATCACCCCCCTTTGGAATGCTAATTTTTTTCAACATAATTGAATAAAATTTAGCTGAAAAATCTAAAACTCAGCAAGCACAGGAATGAGCTTTGTGATATGATATAGTCCAATAGATCTTTTACCACGGCCAGTATTTATTTTAAACACTGAATCCGATATTTTCTCTTCAATTTCAAACGGACCGATTCTAATTTCATCCATCTTTTTTTTGTTTAATTTGTTTCCATAGTCAACATATACTTTATCTCCTTTTTTAAATTCATGTTGTAATCTATTCTTGGCAAATAAAGTTTTATTATATTCGTGCGATTTTATTGACCTTTGGAATGCTATTTTCCTGTCTTCTTCCAAACTTTTTGTTAACAACTGTTTTTCTTTTAATTCAAGTGGTAATAAGTCTGTAGACTCACCATATAGCAAATATTTAGGAGAAAATCCTGTTACAGAATGATTTGTTTCATTGTATCTATTTCTACATTCTTCTGCTATTTTTGACCAATTTGTTTTTCCTTTTGATTCATTCATTTTGCATCTTATTTTATTCACAATAGTCTGATTTAGCCTTTCGTTTAAACCGTTTGAGAATGGTGCGTCTACCGCTGTAAGTATTAATTGAATATTTCGATTCTTAAGGTAATTTTTGAATTCAATAGAATTAAAAGCTGGATATTGATCCGAGAGTAAGGTGTCTATTGTTTCTTCTTTTGGAATTTTTTCTATAAGCTTGATAAAGTCTCGAGCATGTTGATTCTTGGAACATAGGATATATGCGTACCTGGTGAAGTGGTCTACTAGTAGATGTAAATATCTTTTTGTTGATCTTTGACCCCCAAATCCTCCTATTGTGTCCAGTGACATTATTTGAAAGGGTTTATTAGCTGGGCCTAATTGCGACATAAAGCCATATTTTCTATTTAACCTTGTTTTATTTTTTATACATATCTCGCAGTTCTTGCATATATATTCAATATTTTCTGATAGATTCGGTGCAGTATAGAAGTGTTTTATTTTAGATCCTGTTTGATTTATTCCAGTATGGCAATATTTTTCATGGGCCTTTTTTATTATTAATTTACTGTAATCTTCACTTAGAACTATTTTTTTTCTATTTTTTCCTTTTTTTTTATAATAAATTCCATCTTCTAAAAAAAAATTATTTTCAAATTCTTTTATTTGCAAGTTTTGTGCTTGATCATTTTTTATGTCATGAATATCAATTATATTTACCGTTCTTACATTATCTTCATTATTTGCATCAATGTCCAATACTGGGTTTCTGCTGAGACAATCTGCTTCTGTATTATTCTTTCCTGGAAAATATTTTATTTCACAATTATATTGTGACAGATAATGTGACATATCGCCTAATTCATCATCAGGTCTGTTTCTTATATTTAATTTCTCCAAAGGTTTGTGATCTGTATAGACAGTAAAATAGTTTCCAATCAACCAATGTTGCCAAAACTTTATGCTTTCTTTTATGGCTAAACATTCTAAAAATATCGCTTTTTTATTTTTTTGTGATTCATTTAGTTTTTTTGAAAAATATGCTACCGGTTTTTCTTCACCATTGTCCTGAATTTGTTTTAAAACTGCTCCTATTCCTATGGCACTGGCATCTGTATAAATAAATGTTGGTGCTTGTGGATCATAAATGGCTAGTATTGGTTTGGAACATAGATAATCTTTAACTTTCTGGAATGCATCCTCACACTGTTCTGTCCAATTAAATCTCTGATCTTTTTTTAGCAATTTATGTAAAGGATCAAGAACTATTGAGACACTCGGAATGTATTTTCCATAAAAATTTATTTTTCCTAAAAATTGTCTGATTTGTCGTCTATTTTGAGGAGCAGGAAAATCTCTTACTGATTTCAAATTGTCTTTTAGAGGTGTAATCGTATTCTTATGTAATATATGACCTAAATACTTAACAGAATCACATGCAAACTTACATTTTGTTAATTTTAGCCTGAAACCTTCTTCTCGAATAGCTTCTAGCAATTTTTTTAAGTGTGTGATATGTTCATCAAATGTCTTAGAGAAAATCAGTATATCATCAATAAAATTCACTGCAAATCCTGTCAGACCATTTTTCCTTATAATATTTCCCAAAATCCGTTGAAATATGGCTGGTGATGTCTTTAAGCCGAAGGGTAAACAGGTCCATTGGTAATGTCCTTCTTGCGTTACAAAACCAGTTTTGTGTCTGTCTGTGATTTTTAACGGGATGGACCAAAAAGCTGAATTTATATCCAGAGTTGTAAAATAATTACAATTTATTGTTTTTGTTAATAAGTCTTCTATGAGGGGAAACGGTTGTGATTGAGGTATAATTATTTTATTTAAATCTCTGAAGTCTATGCATAATCTACTTTTTTTTCCTTCGTCCCTTTTAAAAGCTAAGGTAACAGGTGCCGCAAATGGACTGTAAGATTCTTCTATTAATTCATGTTTTAAAAGTTGTGATATTTGATTTTCTATTTCTGTCTTATCTTGGACTGAACATCTATATGGCCTTTTATAACAATATTTTTCAACTTGTAAATCTATACAGGCTTCATATTTCTTCACTTTTCCGGTGTCATATTTATTTTTAGCAAAAATTTCTGTGTATCTATCCAATAATTTGTTTATCTGTTTTCTTTGATCAGTATTTAAGTATTCTGTATCTATATTAAATTTATTTGTATCTATACCTTCATTAAAGTTTACTGTATATTCTTTTTCTTCTTTATTTGTTTGCATATTTTCAATCTGTTTGTCTTCAAACATATTTTTACTACTTATTTTGAAATTGTCTGTTTTTTGTATTTGGATATTTAAATTCTCATCATGAGTCAACCCAAATTTATGTATTGAATCTAATCCTAGTATTAGATCATACTCAAAATTTTCATTTTCAAAGATAAATGCATTTATTTTAATCTTCTTATACAATAACTCCGCATCCAATGTAATTAACCCTTTAGTTTTACCTCCTCCACTTATTGTTTTTATTGTGTTATAACAATAAGTTGGCTTCATATTCGTCACCTGAACTAATTTTGAATTTATTAATGTTATTCGTGAACCAGGGTCATACAGCCCTCTGGCTTCTAATGTATTATTTAACAACACCATAATCTCAATGAGTGGAGGGAATTTTAGTTTTTTGGGTCTTCATTACTCAGTTCAACTTTTAATATTGAATTAGAATTAAGATTTTTGTCATCAGTTGTTTTTCTTTCATAGTTATACCAGCAAACATTCTCTGGATGAAATCTATTTAATTTTCCTTTATTCTCACAAATCCTGCATGATTTTCTTTCAGTTAGTTTTATTTCTTGTTTATTGTATTTACTTCTTGTGCTTAAGTTTTTCTTTGTGTCATTTTTCCTTGTTAAGCTTTCTAGTCCTCGTATGCAGTTGAATAAGTCATTTACTTCTTTTAGGCTTTCTCTGTCTATTCTATCCATTATGAAGTTTGGTAGACCGCACGGTGGGTCGAAACGGCTATTTTTGTGACATAGGATTTTTTTTCGGATTTTCCAATTTTTTTTCACGCCAACGTTTTGATATTATCATTCCTTACACTATTCATTCTTTGTATTTTTTTGCTTAACCCTATAATTTCGGCATAAAAAATTATTTTAGGTTTTTAATGTATGGAACGCACTATAAAAACCTAAATTTCTACGAAGTCCTGCTAGATCCTGCGTTAAAACCTTATTTTTCTGAATCCTGGCCAGTTCTACTTTACTTGTACATTTCGAATGTCTGCATTGACTTGCAACTTTTCCAGTTATAGGGATCGGAAAAATGGTAAAAATAGTACTATTTCTAATTTTGTAATTGACATTTTAAGTCAATTTAACCACAAGATAGTAAGACAAAAACATTGTGGATATACAAACTATTATATAAAAATCTAATAGAATAACACAATAGAAGTAAATAAGTAAATATTTATTGGCATAATTGGTTGTTGTACCCAAAACATGTGGTTACACAATTAACGTAAACACAGTAATAAATCATAAATGCAAATGGACCACCAGATGGCAAAGGATTACTTTCAGTCATTAACACTGATGACATCTGGAGATTACAGGTGCATTTAGTTAATTGTTTTACAACTACTGTTTGTTTATTGTCTTTAATTAACTAAAACAAAACAAACATTCTCGTGATATCGATTGTAAACATGTTTTGTCCTTTTACTTAGTTCTATCATTAATGAGAGCATCTAGGGCAATAAAATTTGTTTATTGCCCAGGGTATAAAATGACTTATATTTTGAATTCGTTCTTAATGTACATTTATCCGTGCTACGATCCATACCATTTTATTTTGAATCCTTGTTTCGGTATCATGGAGGGTCTAGTTACTAATCTCGATATGTTTGTTGTTTTAAGAGACCAGCTTGGATCTCTATCAGATAGCAAAAAACTTTCTGATTTTCTGCAACAGAAAATAAACGTAACTGAAGAAAATAGTGTAGTGCTTCAAAAGTTTTGTGTAAAATTCTGTTCTTCTATAACAGCTAGATGGCAAAAATGCAATCGTATATTTTCTAACTTTATTAAAAAAAATGGTGATTGGCTAGAAAGTGAAATAATTTGGCCTAAAGGACTAAAATTAAACGAAAGACACGAAGAACATGAAGTACATGAAGAACACGAAAGACATGAAGAGGACTTAAGTCTTGAGAATCTGTCTCCATCCACATCGAAAGCTTCTACAGCTTTGATTTGTCCCAGAAAATCATTCGATGATTTGTCCAACAGACAAAAACGAAGACGAGTAGACCAAATTCAAAATAATTTGTCTCAGGAAGAATTAATTGCAGCTACATCAAATACACTGAAATGTAATGGACAAGAAGCCATCGCTAATATAATAAACCATTTACTTAAAAATCCAGAAGATATAACAAAAGTGAATAATTGCTTGAATGCAAAAAAATATGTTCCATACACTGCTGATAAAGCGTTGGCGCTACTTGTTTCCCTAAATTTGTCGAAGGCACAATATATAAACCTAAGAGAATCAGCAAGCGAAAAAGGCTTTCAATTGTATCCTTCTTATTATAAATTAAAAGAAGCAAAATTGAAATGTTACCCAAGAAAGGAGGATATGACATTTAGTGATTGCACGGCATCAGTTAAATTGCAAGCTCTGCTCAACTTGACAGCCTCAAGGCTTTTGGATACAATTGAGTTCGATTTAGATTCTGCAACTGACCTGAAGCTTATCAGCAAATGGGGCTTTGATGGATCCTCGGGGCAAAGCAATTATAAGCAGATCTCTGAAGTAGGCGTGGACGATTCCAGTATATTTATGGCAAGTCTTGTTCCAATAAGACTACAACATGATGATGGAACGGTTTTATGGGAAAACGATCGAAGTTCATCCACATTTTACTGTCGTCCCATTATGTTTACGTTCACAAAAGAAACACAAATTACTGTAGCAGCTATAAAAGCCGGTATATCAGGAGAAATCGAGGCACTCAAGCCATCTATATTTAGGAAAGTGAAAATTGCCCACGAATTAATGATGACAATGATTGACGGCAAAATAACTTCATACTTTTCTGAGACTTCAACAGCAGTTTGTGACATTTGCAAAGCGAAACCAACAGAAATGAATAATTTGGAATCCCACAAACTGCGATCTAAGAATGAAGAAATGTACCAGTATGGATTGTCATCATTGCATGCGTGGATAAGATGCATGGAGTGCCTACTCCACATAGCTTACCGTTTGGAGATTAAGAAATGGAACTGCAGGGGTGACGATAAAGAGAAAATGAAGACCAGAAAGTCTGCAATTCAACAAGAATTTAAAGAAGAATGTGGCTTGCTAATTGATATAGTGAAGCAAGGAGCAGGCACCACTAATGATGGTAATACGGCTCGAAGATTTTTTAAAAATACAGCCATGACAGCACGTATCACTGGCATTAATGAGCAGTTGATAGAGAATTTTTATATCATTCTACAAACCATTGCGTCTGGAGAGCGTGTTGATATTACTAAATTCGCTTTATTTTCTACCGAAACCGCAAAACTATATGTTGATTTATATCCGTGGTATTATATGCCTTCCAGTGTACATAAATTATTAGTTCATGGGGCTGACATAATTAAACATTTTGGGGCTATACCCATTGGAAAGCTGTCGGAAGAAGCCGCAGAAGCACGGAACAAAGACTTCCGAAAATATAGGGAAAATCATTCCCGAAAAATTAGTAGGATATCTTCGAATGAGGACATCTTACATAATCTCCTTTTGTCATCTGATCCAAAGATCACAAGTCTTAGATCACGCATGACAAAAAAACATGTTATGGTTCTCTCAACAAAAGCTAAAGAGCTTCTGCATTTGACATCAAAACCAGAAGACTTAGAATTTATTAATGTAGAGAGTATTTTAGAAGATCTACAAAACAGTAGTGATAGTGAGTAGTATATAGGTATAGGCTTTATACTAGCCTTTTTTATTATTATTTTTTAGTTATTTCCATCATTTGTTTTTTTTTAATCTGGCACGGCACATATACAAGTTTTCCTTGGTATTTGTTAATTTATTAGATTAATTATTTATCTTATTTGTGTCAAATTTACTGAAGATAATTGTAAAAAATCTTTTGGGAAATATTGAATTTTATCATTTCTTTCGAACTGCATAACTGAAAAAGTTGCAGGTCGATGCAGACTTTCGAAGTATAGAATTATAGTAGAACAGACCAAGATTCAGAAAAATAAGGTTTCAACGCAGGATCTAGCAGGACTTCGTAGAAATTTAGGTTTTTATAGTGCGTTCCATACATTAAAAACCTAAAATATTTTTTTTTGCCGAAATTATAGGGTTAAGCAAAAAAATACAAAGAATGAATAGTGTAAGGAATGATAATATCAAAACGTTGGCGTCAAAAAAAATTGGAAAATCCGAAAAAAAATCCTATGTCACAAAAATAGCCGTTTCGACCCACTGTGGACCGGTGGCAATCAAATAAATCAGGGTTTGTGTATCTATTGATTTGTTTATTTCTAGTAATAGTCTCTCTTTTTTAAGAGCATATTCTAACATTGATCCTTGTATATATTTAAAATTTATAGCATACCTGATTGGTGACCAGCCTTTATCAGCAAATGTTTCACTTAAACTTTTCTTCCACACAGACCAATCTGAATCTATAGTATGTTTGATAATCATTGAGGTGTACCAATCTATACAATTCTCTTCCAATAGTAATCTTAGAATTTCTACTTTTTGTAAATCTGTATCTATTTGTAAACGTGCACATTCACTTTCAAAAGTATTTAACCATTGTTTAACATTTGTTGTATTTCTTGAAAACTTCTCTATTGAAAATTCTGCTACTAACTTCGTCTTATTTTCCGTTTTTTTCAACAATATTGGTTCTGTTGATGACGACTCATGACTTTGGTTTAATTTTTCAAGTAAAAACCCATCAAATTGTAAGTTGTCATCATCTAAATATGTTGATTTCATTTCCTTGGTTAATGTTATCGAAACCTGTCTCTTATCATGTCTTTTCTGGAGAGATTTTTTTATTTTGTCAAATATTTCATGCTTTAATATTTCTTTGTGTAAATGCACTGATTGATACTCTTTAGGCACAACAAAAGTTTGGTTTTGTGTATCTGTAATGGAGGTTATGGCATAAATATTTGTCTTATTATCATCTGGTTTGGCTTTTATAATAAATTCAAATCTTAATTTTTCCATTGTAGAGGTTAACAATTATTTAATTTTTTTTTTTTTTCACATGTATATGAATTGTCGATTTATAAGATCAGGGTTATCTTCTTCAAGCATAACACAATTTGATTCATCTAAAAACAGAGGTTTTATTTATTAAATACAGAAAGCTTTTCATAACAAATATCAAATAATGAAATACTAACCTAAAAACAGAGAATCGACAATTAAATGTCCATGCTTTGCTATTTTAATTATTATAACTTAAATTGTCTTTTTACACTTTTAAATTAAATCAAATTTACTAACAACTGAGTTTTAAAGTAATTATTAACAACAATAGAAATTTAACTATAAGTAATTGTATTGATTGAAAACAAAAAACACGTTTTTACATTCCGCTCACTGGTGGCTCCCTCTATAGCTCGACTCGTAAGTACTCAAATGTCAATGTCAACGTGAACACAAAGCTTACATACATTAATATCCCTTATTAAGTATCAAGATGAATAAATCCCGTATGTTTTGTAGTAGGGCGCATGCGCAACCCAGTAGCCAGCGTCGACCGCAACGCACTCCCTTGTCACAGACACGCACACAAACACACACAATCACACACACACACACATGTCACACATAACTCAGGAAGGGCCCCGTCCCTTCGTACCACAATCACGTATAGATAAAGTGATTTCGATGATAATTTGCACAGATATAATTTTACGAAATTAACAAACCCGTGAAGATTGTTGTTCGTTAATTCCTTGTACGTTATTGGATTCAATTTAATTGCAAATTCCTTTAGTGGATTTAATTAACTTGTTATTGCATGGTGCAATTAGTATAGTAAGCGGGACGCCGGATGAAAAGTAATCGTTTTTAATGAACACTTGGGAGTGAAGTGTCGTAGGAACCGATTTTTGAAAATAAACGATGGTGTATTGAAGGGGTGGACGGAAAAAGATAGTTACTGGGCTTGCAGTAATTTCGCTGACTAATAAAGAACAATCAACAAACAAATCTAATCATTTGTGTCAATTTTCTGAATTATTTTGTAACAATCACCAGACAGCCTCCGTGGCGCAGTTGGTTTGACGCCGACTGTGAAACGAGAGGCCGCGGGTTCGATTCCCGCATCGAAACAAATATTTGTGTGATCCACAGGTATTTGTTTCGGGTCGGGGTGTTTGTGAGACCGAAAAGTCTCTCGTAGTTCCTGATACCCACGACACAAGACTCGATGTTAGTGTGGGGTCAGGACTATTATTTATTTATTATTTATTTATCTCGTTATATTTTAAAGAGTTTCAAACTAACAACTGTTTTCATTTGTGATGTAGAAATACTATTGACAATATACAGAAGCATCAAATTCATTTGGTCTTTTAAGGAGGTAATAGCATTAACTCTCAAACCACAATAGGCCAACATGGTGGAGTGTGACCTAAGCCTCCTCATTCGAACTCTATATTGTAGAGGAGCTCTGCATTCAGCAGTAGGCGAGTTTGAATTGATATAAAATAATGGCATAACATAACAATACTTATCCCACATCTATATAAGGTGGCCTCATATAACATTTTACGACTGAATGCCACATATTCATTTCAAAATATTTATTCATCAATGTCCTCTTTGACCTCATCTGACTGTTATATTTACCTCGTGGGCAACGGGGTTGGTTGCACTTTAACTTAATTTTAAATATAATTATGTTTAAGAATAGTTAATAAGAAAGTGTAATTGTTTGTCCTTAAAAATAAATTTAAATAAAAGAAATAACCGAGTCCCGGAATCTTATGTAGGTACTCAGAAACCACGGTTCGACTTGAACCCAGGACCTCAAAATCCACAGTGGTTACCATTATACCATATCACCAATGAGGCGACATAGGTGGAACAATATTTCGTAACATTCAAGCAGGTCAACGAACCTCATTACACAAGTGTGGGTACTTGATGGTCAACGTCATAATTGTAGTGGTAAAAAATCTTGGCGATTATAATCGACGGTAACAGCGGCCTCGTTTGAATTATTCAGATGGGAGCCTCTGGGTTGTACCTGACGTGGCACTTCCACGGGATTGAAAAGAACATTATGTGGGATTTTCTGGATTGTTTATGGGAATAATTGGTCATTTACCTCAATAAATTATTCGAATTTCAAATGCTTTGTCCAGAAAACGGTTTTAATTGTTCTCAAGAGACGAAATATTAAACTTAGTTGCAGTGTTCGGACGCGATGTTAAATTAAGTCAGTACTCTTTCACTATGACCTTAAATATTTTTAGTTGAATATTTTGTTTATAATTAATAAATACACCCAACAATACATAGTCCTGACCCCATACTA
This sequence comes from Deilephila elpenor, assembly GCA_949752805.1. NCBI lineage: Eukaryota > Metazoa > Arthropoda > Insecta > Lepidoptera > Sphingidae > Deilephila > Deilephila elpenor. The sequence continues at coordinate 11,625,918 of OX457107.1, read as the reverse complement.
AGATCGAGTCTTGTATCGGGGGTAAACGGTATATTGTCGAACTATTTAAAATTAGCAAAACATCAAATTATGAAGACAAAAAATTCATTGACTAAAATCATTTATTCTCTGAAATATGTTTAATTTTTACAGACCACCCGACTACACCAAAGGCATCTTCCAAACCCTGGGTTTTAAAGAGTTCCACGAGTACCTGATGCTGTCTGAAGAGGAGAGGAACTCCGAGGGCGGTCAGAAGTTATTGGAAATCAGTATCGACAACATGAAGATGGCTACACGGCGGTACGCGCGGCGGCAGAACAAAATGGTCAGGGGAAGATTTCTAGAACATCCAACTAGAGAAGTAAGTATCTATTACTATTGTTATATTGTAGCTTAGAGTATCTGTGGCGTAATTGGATAAACGCCGGCCGTGAAATGACATGCCGCGGGTTCGATCCCCGCTTTGAGACAACTATACATGTAAGCCACGAATATTTATTTCGGGTCTGGGTGTTAGAGACTGAAAAGTCTCTGGACTTTCACAGCCATGACTCAAAATTTGGATCTCACTTAACGTCAGGACTATTTAAGACTGTGTTATTTAAAATAAATACCTAAGTAACACTGTTTGGGGCATTTTTAGTCGGAATAAAAACCTTACACAAAAAAACAACCTGACTTGTAAAACGAAGTTAAAACACAGTTCACAACTCATTCCGCTTCAACAAGACCCAAGTAACACCAGTAACACCTTAAAGGTCACAAACGAAATGCAAATTGTTTATTAAAAACGTCGTACTAGTAAACGGCGTGGAGTGCACGCAGCTGTCCCATTTTATTCATAAATAGCCGCTAAGTACGCTCTATAGAATATAAAACTATTTAAAAGATTGCATTTAGATAGATGTATTAATGTGGCAATATGCGCCTCTCTGTGAGGTCCGCATCTGCTGTTCATTTTAAATTAGATTTTTTTATATTAAAATTAATTGATATATTAAGTTCAATGTATTATGTACATACTTGCGTTATTCGTCTAGTAAAAACTTAGATAGGTGGATCGTTTAAAACTGGGAGTGGGTTCAATTCCCAAGTCGGGCAATTTGGTTTGTACAAATTTGTTAGTTTGAGATAACTTGGCGGGGATTGAAAAAGAAAAAGTTGATTTTTTTATAGTGATCTTAATATGTAGCAACATTTATAATATGCACGTCCTCGGCTCATTGGTTTAATAGCATTTGACTAGACTCTAGAGGGAGCTCACAGATTCGAACCCAGGGCGATCACCTTTGACTTTTCGAGGTTACGTGTCTCATCGTAATATAATTAATTATATCGCTCGCTTTAACATTAAAGAAATACATGGTGAGTAAAGATATTGCTTAATGGTAACAGCTGGCGATTAACTACCCATCCTCGATTCGAACCCACGTCCCTCCAACGCAAATATATTACGGAAATCAGATTCCACTCGCCTACAAGAGCGATTGTGGAAACAATAACAAATATTAATTTAATCTACATTATTGATTTTGTTTTTAAATTATAATCTTTGAATATATTAATATGTTTTAGACATCACGCGATAAAATCATCATTTTCAACGTATCAAGTGTATCTATGTTTATACTTTTATTTTATTTGTTAGATGTCCTTCTTTGCTTCTATCCTATACACTTTAGACTGCCCTCTGTTTTTCCTTTCCTTAAATCCTTCCCATGGTGGTCTGTAAGACATTACCTTTAAGCGATAAGACAGCCAAATGTATTTATGTATGTGATTTCTCGTTGTATTTGATTTTTGTACTTATTTATTTTTGTTTGTGTGCAATAATGTATGAATGAAAATATTAAATTAATAAATATAGGTTTTTCCTAAAGATTTCCACAGCGACAAATGGGAAGCGTCTTGTAGAGCTAGTGATTTCCTGCAGCTTTTGAATAATATGATATGAAGACTGTCCCGCCCTCACACCTGCCACTGCAACTCCTGTAAGCCAGGATCAACAGTGGCACGCATTTTAATGACTCTGAGCATTAAAGCTCAGCGAGTCTACGGGGATGTCTAACTTGTCTTTAACCCGCAACGAAATCAATCACAAAGTTAAATTAATAGAAGTTGGAAATAAATAATAATAATAAAATTAATTATATCTACAAGTCGGTTATTAAAAGAAATCACATTCCGCGTTTCATCATCGATTAATTGCAATATAAATAAACGTTACCTAAGAGAAATTGCAACGATAAAAACCGACATAACGTATGGACCAATATTTTTATGTATCAACGACGCTCTCACAGATATATCGAGACAAAAAGAGCTATAAGACGTAAAAACCGCCATAATTCACCGTCTTCCATAGGCAAACAGTCGATAGATCAAATGAGTGATATCGAAATATTGCGTGTTATTAGTTTATTGCACACATATTTTATGTTACGTTCGTAAATCGTAATAAAAGTGAACGTTTCACATGGTACTTCGAGTTTTTATTGATCATTTGTAATTATATATTATCTTCTTGACATTCTGCTATTTGTACATTACATCGAATGATATTATTAATGATTCGGTTTATATAAAAACTTTATGTTGTGAATTGTTATATATTTACAGTGCGGCGCTAGTGTCGCTGTAAAATAGTAAAAAGTGACATCTGGTGTCGAGTAGCGAAACCATTGAACTTTAGAAGACGCGCATATACATATAACAAATAATTGTGGTTGGTTTACATAGATGGCGCTGTAATAAATGTTATCGAAGCACATTTAGGAAAATACAATTTTATCAAAGCATTGTTTGTAATTTGCTAAAATGAAAATATTCCTATTTTTACATAAATGCATTTCTGTTTCAGATCCCACCCATCTATGAATTGGATACTACAGACCTGACAAAATGGAAGGAGCACGTTTCAAACAAAGCAGTGCACATCATTGAAAGTTATTTGAAAGACACAACTTGCGATTACGCACCACTAAAAGTAGTTATAGACGACGAAAAAAAGAAAATTGATGGAAACTCATACAACTACTGCGATGTATGCGACCGAATCATAATAGGAGACAACGTTTTCGCGATTCATTTAAAATCATTTAGACATATAAAAGTTCTGAAGAAAAAGAAAAAAGAAGAAAAACCAAAAGAAGAGACTGAAAAGCCGGAACAGAATATGTGTTAAGATCTGCAAAATCCTATCATAGACAGAAACGAAATATTATGATTGTAATAAAATTAAGGGTTGATGAGTGATTACTGAATACTGGCTTATTAAAAAAAAATTGACTTTGTTATATTACGCAGAACTGTTATTTATAGTTGCTCTTCTTTTCGGCAGAACGCACATGGATCAATCTAAATATACATACATAAACTCACGCCTTTATCCCCGAAGGGGTAGGCAGAGGCGCCACTAGGCCACCCACATTTCGCCTTGCATGTTCCGCCCCACGATGTGATAGGGGCGAGCCTATCGCCATATCGGGCACAAATTCCTGACTCCGGGCTGATAATGAATAGAAAAATCCAATATCACTTTGCCCGACCAAGGATTCGAACCCGAGACCTCAAAAAATATAACGCACCTTTTGCGTCAGGTATTAAAAATAATGACTTCTAAAATGACTTTTTTTCTATTTCCTCTCAATAATTCTAAGACAATATTTATTTAAATCAAGAATTGTGATATAAATTGCATGGTACCATAGACTAGTTATTACATATTCCATCATATAGGGAAAGCATAAGATTTTAACTTTATACATATCCATAAACCTGTTTGTATGCAAGTCATTTATTTCCATGTTAAGCAATTTTGTAATATGACATGCATGGTTTGTTTGAAATAAAATTCATTTTGAAACTAAACAACTTTTATTAAATATCTCTACAACCTATTTACAAATTAAGCTTCAAGCTTTTCCTCCCCTATATGCTTAACTTCAGGTGCAGCTTTATTTTTTGGTGCTCTGAAATCATAATTCTCAAACTCAGGATATTTCTTTATTATCTCGTTGTATGCCTCACATATTCTTCCAAATTCTGAATTAGCTATTTGAAAAGGTCTTGTAACTGGGTCAATATCTGCCATTTTAAACATTCTTAAAGCCATTTCTACTCTGACCGCCTCCGGAAATAGTGTTTGAGCTCCTCTGATTGAATATTTTTGTCTCATTGAAAATATTTGCCGTACAACCTTCTCAACTAGTTTGAAAGGTAAACTAATGATAGGTTTTTTGTGTGGAGTCAAAGTAACGACTCCTACATCAACATCAGGCTTAGGAACAAAAGCAGCTCCAGGTATATCAAATTTATACTTTACATTACACCAATTCTGGCACATGACTGACAAACGACAGCGTTGCTTGTGCAAAATAGGTGCGGCCATTCTCTCAGCAACTTCTTTTTGGAAAGTGAGTGTCATTCTTGTCCGACCAAAAGCCCATGGCCCTTCCTGTTTTGAAATCATTTCTAACCACCTTATAATCAGTATAGTAGAGACGCTGAACGGCAAATTACCTATTAAATTGATTGGAGGAGGTGGATCAGTCCAATCGACTTTCACATCATGCGGTATGAAGTGACCTAAATCTGTTTTCAATACATCGCCGGTGATAATGTCCATGTCGACTTTTCCGCGACACGCGTCGGCTACCAGCTCTAGAGATGGTATAAAACGAGGATCTTTTTCTATTAAAACCATTTTCTTTGGCCCTTGGTGCACTATGGACCGTGTTATGCCGCCAGGCCCGGGTCCTACTTCGCAGACGACGTGATTTTCAATATTACCGGCAGCACGTACTATTTTATCAATTAAACGAGGCTCCATGAGGAAATTTTGTGATAGCTCTTTTAAAGCACGAAGTTTGTACAACCTGATGACATCTTTGACGCTGGGTAGAGGAGGCAACCTTATTTGCAGAACTTTTCCGGCTGCTGCCATTATTGCTGTACCTTTACCGGCTCGTCGAAGTCGTCAAGGAATGTTTCTTGTTTCACGGCGAATATAGAATACAAGTAAACTCCTACAACTCCTGCACCGATGGAGAGACCCGTGATCCGATTTTTCCTTGCAATTGTTTGTAACTTTTGAACTCGCTCCCGATTTTTCTCTTCAATTATTTTCATATAGGCTAGTTCTGCCTGCTTTAGAACTGGATCTTGCTTAGTTCCGCTGATCTTGGGTTTGTACTCGGAGTCGCCCATTACGAAAGTGTTTTTTTATAAATATAACCTAAATTCGCCCTAAAGCAAATCTTGTATTGAACGAATGACTACGGAAATCACCCACAAAATCACCATACACCACAGATTAATATAAATTGAATCATGAATGACTGACAAAGGCATAGACAATGTTTTTACGTTCCAGTCATGTTTGTTGATATCATAAGCATGTGTTCTTTGTCTAACTTTAAACCAACGTTCCAACTTAAAATATTATTTTACTACTGTCTACTGTACGAAAACTTCCGTTTTTAGGTAGCTTTTCAACCAAATCTTCCATTATGCTTCATTGTGTTTTATTAGTATATACCAAACGCAAAATAATAATATGTTTGCTACATTCTACCTGAATCTACCACTTTCATATCATTTTTGGTGTATTTGCATCATACGATAAACGGAACAGCTGTTAATGACGTTTGTTGAACAACAAAACAAAAGCCATGCGCGCAGCTGGCTCTTTCTAAACAAGACTTCCTTGTCTGTCATATTAAAAAGGTTCTAGCTCGCAACGCCGCGCTTGCTTTACGGTTGATGTCAAATTTCGTCTCGCGTCGCCACCGTTCGCTCGTGCGTTGGTTGGCCCTCGCACTTTACGCGTAACTTTGTTGTTTTGTATTAAAAAAAATGCCTTTTATTTCAAAAGACTGGCGCTCGCCTGGCGAAGAATGGGTTAAAACCCAGGAAGGATGGGAAAAGAAGAAAGTTTTGGAGTGTACAGCGCAAAGGTGAGTGGTGTTGCAAAATAAACTGCGATCCTTTGTTCGCATTTAGTCCAACGCCACGGGCCATTTCCTTCGTTAATTTTCTTACTAACGCTCTTCAGCAATAAACTAGCTTGGAGTGATATTTGTGTATTATTAGAGTTGTTTTTGTGTTTTGTATTGCAGATACCCCGCTATAACTAACTTTAATAACACAGAGGAGAGCCCGCAGAAGTCTTGGTGAGTGTTGTTTGATGTTATGTTATGCGCTGTGATCAGCTGTTTCTGTTGTTACACTGTTATTGATTTTCCGCGTGCATGTGTGTGTGAGTCCTTCGCCTGGTTCTGTAGTCGAGTCAAGAACGTGGAAATGAGCTTCTACGTACGTGTGCAATGTGGGATGAAAGTGAACCGTACTGTGTAGGTGGCACTTTCATTGCATACGTGCGCGAAGAAAGAATAGATGCTTAGGTAACTTAGGAACAGTACTGCGTTTACATAATACCTCATAACACTAAATAAAAACTCAAGATTTGAGATTCAGTATCATTATTTCGAATACGTGTACCTAGATAGAATCGGTTTAATGTGTAAAATCACTATATGATTAATACATGTTTGTAACTTTGTCATTACTCAACAGCCAAAGAATTTCCCCAGTACAACTAATTTATGACCCGTAACATAGTGATTTAACTTTAAAATGTAAAATAGAAAGAAATTGACAAAACCCTCAGTTTTACATAGATACTACTTTAAATAGTACTTTAAGCCCGTTTGTTGAAAAAAAATACAGCAGATACTTTCACGAAACTTAATGTTTTGCTAGAAATCAATATCCAAGATAGCAATTATCAGATGTGAGCAAATTGCGGATGTAATCAAGTATCTTTTGCAATTAATTGCCTCTTGATTTAGCTAGCTTTCATTAGCTAATAGTTATCAGCTTTTCCTTGGTTTAAACCTGACGTAAAACACACACAGGCTGATGAAAATTTCAGACCATTTGTAAATTTTTTAATCATTGTTTTATTGTGGATAAGGCATCTCATTAATACTAATAAAAAAGAGCGCCAATCCATAATCGAAATTTAAAATTGTTGTTTAAATCAATTTTTAATTTATGAAGTCAATTAGAATATATTTGTGTACTAATTTTTGACGCTTTTACCGTATAAATTAATTATGTTAAGATTATAAGCCTGGGACGGATTACGCCGTTCCCTTTTTATACCGGCCGCGACGTGAGCGTTTTAAGCGTATTGTTCAGTCGGGCTCTAACGGCTTTTCGACGGGAAAAATATGTCCCAGAGATGCTTCTAAGCCTGCTAATTTATATTTTTATCTTCCGTAGAGGAAAGTAAGCAATCGTCATTTGAATTTTGTTGGATAGAGGAATAGGGAAAGTTATCATCACATCTTCCTTCGTTGTAACTTTAATCTTTATAAACAAAAAACAATATACATATATATTATGAAAGAAGTTAAGTACTTTTAAAGACACTAAAATCTAGGTAAAAGAGCGAAGATTGAGCTGGAAAGTAGACCTAGCATCGACCGTCATAACAAACTCTAGAGAGGGCTAGAGAAGATAGAATACCGAGTTTTGCATTCATAATAGGGATTTGCATCATAGTGCTTTCATTAATACCTATACAAAAGAAAATCCAGAGTGCAAATGTGAAATAAAAGATGTATTACATGCGCAGACTAAGTAATTTATTAATGCAACCGCATCGGATCAGTCACGACTTACGACTCAACATTTTTTTTCTTCTGTCTGCTCTTATACCTACGTGGAATCCTTGTGTGTTTAAATATGTGTATTGCAAAAAGATTTCGATCAAATGATACCGTTCATGTGAACCCAACGAAACTATACCGGAACTTTTTTTATTTGATTAAATATGTATAACTATTTCGCTAACGAGCCCACAACTCGTTGACGTCATAACTTACAACGTTGTGGTTTATTTGGTATGACGTGTGGCTAACATAAAAGTAGGGAATGTTTATTTTCTGATTTAGAATTCCCAGCGGAATAAAGGTTTCATTGAAAGCATGATAACGTTGTGCGTGACTGAAAATTAATTAATTCTGGATTTGGGTAATTGAGTCCGTTATGGAAACCAAACTTTTCCGTGTTAATATAATTTTGAGTTACTTATTATTTTAACATCCTTAGATAAGGTTTAACGGTATATCATTTGGGTACATGTATTAGAAACATTTTTGCAAAATTACTGAAGTCTTTCATTCTAAGCAAAACCTGCAAAATACCCAACCACAAATGCTGTTCTCAGCCCGTTCACTCTAGATACTAAACCAATAAGAATTTATACGAATTTATATTCACTCTAGAAATCATTGCAGGAAGCCTATGATTAGCAGTGGACTTCCTTTGGCTGATGGATGGATGGATGGATATGATGTGTGAATGGTATTTAGCGACTTTGTTGTGTTGGATCCCTGGCACTGCGAAGGTCCATGAGCGGCGGTGACCGCTTACCATCAGGCGGGCCGCACGCTCGTCTGCCTGCGAAGGCTATAAAAATTGCAATTTTTTCCAGGGAATATAATATATTATTCCCGAACACAGCAATTTTGCAGAGTAATTGTTGTTAATTGGTGAAGTTGGCACAGTTTACCCGCTTTGATCGCACGAAATTGAATGTTTGGTTTTGACTCAAACAATATTAAAATATTGGGCAAATAAATTTTAATTTCACTTGCATGTTTTGTAAATAGGTCAGGTAGAATCGTAATCAAGCTTTAACCGAAAGTGTCTACTCGCTGAAGAGTAACCAATTTGTTTGATTGACAAATATTAACGTTGCCTCGATTTATATATTTGCTACTTAAAAAAAATTTTTTTCGTATCAAATGCAACGGGGTCAAATCTAGGCGCGGAATGAAACCTCCTTTATATAAATAAAAATGAGGCCGTCAGATGCTGGCATAAAATAAATATTTTAAAGAAAAATCTGTTCTAAATTTAAATTTTAAAGTAATAAATACATACACGAGTTTTGTTTTTCCTAGGTTCTAGATCTCGAGAGCTACGCCGCCAGAATTTGTTTGATATCGTCAGTGAAATTGTTTTATCTTTGTCGCCCCACTGAACTGGATTATCTAATTGATATCTTCTGTGGCTTGTTTACAATTTGAATAATATTCTCTCTTCATATGTATTAACTATAAAAATAAAGTAAACTGCAAATAATGCTTTGATACCCATTTCAAAGCAGAGGTCGTTTGGTCGTGTCATTTTAACAAGCTTTGTTATTAAGAGCACCTTTTATTGTTTGCGACTTGTTCTGAAACACAATTAGTCCCAGGACTAAATATATTTCAGTGTGTTGACAGTAACATTGTGTTAACTGTTGTTATAAGTTTAAAAGCAGCTTTTAAATTATCCAACAATTCCAAAAACTGGCTAGCATCTAAAAATAGTAAGCCATGTTCCATTGCGTCCCAATATTTCGTACTTAGTATTTTGAACTCATTGTAATGTATTTAGTTACAACTGAAAATCGCCATAGACCTTTTTACAATATCCCCAAAAATATGTACAAAAAACTATATTAATTTTTTATTTCCATTTTTAATATTCCTGAACACATTAGGACTTATTCATAGACAATTTTAAAACCTATTACCTAATGTTTTATCCCTTTCGAACAACATTTGGCTTTAGTTTGAGCGAACAAGACAAAACATTCGATAACTATAATGGGTCTTAAAACTGACTGAATAAGGCCATTAATAGTCCATGCAATTAAATTGTCCTACTTTCATTATTATCAACAGTATTTGTAACGTGAAACGGAACGCTAATCCGATACTATAAAGTCCTCAAAGTGCAAAATGGCGTATTAAACACTCCGTAAAGTTCCCTGCGTCTTTGAAGTTCTTATTACTCCCAATAGATACCGCATTACGATAGTTTTGTTTTGAACTGAAAACGCCAACGAAGGGAACGGTGCAGGGAAGTGGGCGGGTTGCAGCGCTGTCACGTGGACTTCGATCGAGAGATGGGGCTTGTCGATAAATAAAATAAAAAGTATCGATAGTTCGATTTGCCAGTAACTTTAACGTGTTATGACCGCTTTTATAACTTGATTACCAACTTGTAATTTTTTTTATAATATGTTTTCACTGGCCCGATCTAATAAATTATACCAATCGCTAACACGAATAAAGTAGGATTAAGATTTATACTTTAGTATGTAATGGTTTTATTTCCATTATTCGCCGTTAATTTTTGTATACCATAATGCCGAAACACCCGAATTAAGTGTTGGGTTAAAAGATCAGATAAAAATATGAAATATTAAATGATTAAACCTCACGCCGTAAAGGGCTACAATAACTTATTCTGTTTCTTGAATTCCGACGGCGGCTGTAATAGATGGTAGGTAATATCGATAAGTGACAATGAAACCCACTTGACGAATTATGAATGTTTTTGGGATGATAATACAACGTATGTTGAAATTAGTGCAACGGCTTGTACTACTCATTCTCAATAAATTTAGTATACTAATAGTTATGTTAAATACCTTCCCATGATATTTGACAAAAGGCGGTTCTAACGCCACGCATCAAGCACGAATTTCTAACATTACGTTCTTAGTAATTAAGCAGAAAACCCCTATATCACTTATATCAGTCAAAATAAAAATGAATGTATTAAAACACATAGTCAGTAGATACTTGATTCGAGAAATAGGACCCAAAATACCATCAGACGAATACGCTTAAACGAGCTTCATCTCAAGGCTATAAATGTTACTCTTGGATGCTGGACAAAATCAATATAAAATTATAATATTATTTGATAATCATATTATTCTATCCACACAGAAGTACAAAATTATAAATTTTTAAATAAATAAAAATGTACCAGAATTGGTAAATATTCTGTCGGTACAGAAGTATCCATTAAACGACGACGATTTTTCATTGGGAAAAAACATTCTTGGGTAAATGTCGTGAACAAATTACGCTATTTTTTGTAGGCCACCAATCGTCACCTTTTTTTTTTTTTTTTTTTTTTTTATTGCAATGAATGGCGAGACGAGCATGCCATTCGCGTGATGGTAAGCGATATGACCGCTCATGGTCAGTAGCAAAACCAAAACACACCATGAATTACAAGGGAATGCTTGGAATTCCACTGCGCTCGCCATCCTGAGACATAAGATGTTAAGTCTCAATATGTCCAGTAGTTACTCTGGCTGGCTCACCTCGACATGTTGCATCTACGCATATTTTTAACTTTCGGGACATGTGGAATCTAACATAAAAATGGTATTATTCAAACATAATGTTATATACTAACCCACAGTTTTTACCCGACGATAGCAAAGCAAGAAGAAACAGAAAAGTGCAATTATTGAAAAAGTACCTAGTTAAAAACTTGACCTTTTCAAATTACATTAAATGACGTCGTCATGGTGATTTGCAATTTTTATTTAAATCAATATACATTTCGTGACATTGTCATTTAATCCAATTATTTTACATTAATGTTTTAAAATATCGATATTGCTTGGAATTATATTATAAACATGCGTCAAGCACTAGAAGAACGCGTGATTTCACCAGAAAAAGATGGCTTATTATGGTTATTGCTATGCGAAAAAGAGACGGCTGATTTTCGATTCAAACTCGACTGTTTGACATCGATACAATAACCAGTATAAATTGAGCTCGCTCGTGAGCAAATTAATTTAAAGAATATTAGTTACCGATGAAAAGTTATTCCGTTTTTTTGGAATCTTGAATTTTTTGAGTTTTTTCCACACCATTTTATTGAGCAAGTCATTTTTAACTGTAATATGATATTTCTAAAACTTAATTTTCGCCAACGCTCAACGATATGTGCGGGTCCACTACTTGGATGACACTGATGACGCGACATTTGGAATCGGTTTATATCAGTCCGATAGCTCATACGTGTGGCGCGCAACCGCTGCCTTGCATTAGGTATCTAGTGGGAGTGATCTGTGTTATTACTTAAATACTTTCCGAAACATGCCGCGGCAGGAAGGACGAAAATATTTAAGCATTTTAATTTGGTCATCTCGCAGGAAATGTCACTTCTCAGAATGTTTTCTCTTGAAAGATTTTCGTTTGGCATTTTGAACCAAATAAAAAAGGGGAGTGTTTTAAATCCAGCTGTTGTTTTTATATAAAAATATGTCTACTGAGTACTTTACGTAAAATTTTAAAGCTGCTTAGTGTTATACTACTTACCCCCGTGTTAACAAAAATAATTCTTTGTACTTTTTACTCTTTGTCAAATTTTGAACGAGGGTCGCCAAATAGTCTATTGTGACAAGAAACCAGATAAACCAGAAAAAAAGCGATAAAAATTATTAAGCGTGAGCGAACCAGACCAAATATGATTTACATAAATCATTAAAAAACAAAAACATACCTGAAAAGCGTACAGTCTGCCCAGGCAATATTACTGCCTGGGTGGCACAGTATTCCTAGGGTACGATTACAAAGCTGAGTTCTCGGGTTAAAATATAGGGGTCGAACAAGGTAATATTGGGTTTTTCTATTCATTATCTGCCCAGAGTTAGGAATTTGTCCCCGATATGGTATTTGTGGCAATAGGCTCGCCCCTTATCACATCATGGGGCAGGACATAAAATACGAAAAGTGGGTGTCCTGTGGCGCCTCTGCCTACTCCATCTGGGATAAAGGCGTGAGTTTATTTATGTAATATTACGGTGTTAAACAGCCGCAGAACGGGTCAACTATTAGAAAGCTTCATAATCTCTGGTTATTTATAGAGGCACGATTGTAAGATGTTTACGTGTAATTATTAGATTTCTAGACTAGACTGAACGGCGCGTATCGCTTTTCTACATTCAGTTTTCTAAGTCCAATGTATCACTGGAGGATTATCATAGGTTTCTATATAAAATTTATGTGACTTATGTAGTTTTTTATCCTGGTAGGTACGACTAAAGAAGCCTGTCTTGCTTTTATTCCACATCAAACTGTAGTTTGTGCAACAATAAAAATGTTTCGAGTAACATTGATTTTTTGTATTCATCACACATCATCGATCGATAATTAATTATTTAACGAATCATTTTTAATAGCTCAATGTAACGCTAAAAATTAACATACGCTATGCTATACAGTTTTGCACGTTTGACATTGCGGGTTCAAAGAACATAAAACTATAAAATATTAGACAGTATTTACAGCAAATAAATAAAATTCCTTTTTAGTTTACATAAAATATTATTACTTACTACATGGCCCTTGTATTTAAATCTCATCACCACGACTAGAACCGGAGTAAAATATTATTACCAATACGGTTCATCGCCTTGACACCCCTTTAAAATCCCAACTCTACAAATAAAACCGGATTCAATTATTTCATTTATTTCCCAGCAAAAGTTCCTGCCAGTTACTAAGTTACTAACCAGCTATACCCATAATGCGAAATGGGTCAGCGCTTACACGTAAACCGATCCGCTGCAAGATTCACATTGACGAAACACTGACCGATTTAGTCAGAGGTCAACGGACGATGCGCACCGCGAAATATATTGTTTGTTTACTACCGCTGACTCAGCTTTGTTTATTGAAGTTAATAAATAACTGATCAAATATATCGGGATGTTGTTTAGATTGAAATTTATTAAGTTTATATATAACATGTAGAGCAGAGAGCTTCGCGGTAATAATATAATTAATGTTAATAATATTGTGAACATTACTTTGTCTAACAAATTAATTTTACATTTATTACTGTACTAGTTTTACTTTTTAGTTGTCTAAGTTGTAATTTGTAATTTGTGTTACATACCTTATCTTCATCTCATTTAACAATTCTGCTGGCAGTACACTTCTTGGTGCAGAATAATAATTAATTTATTTTCAATATTACCACTTTCCGTCTTAATCTAGGAAGAAACTTATCTGTTTCCTACTTCTGATACTCTTTCTTTATTGAGTAATTTCCTTGCGTATTAAAGATAATTAATTCAAGCAGGTTACCTATGGATGAGTCCTTGACGTTTTTTCTCAAACCCTTGATCCTGGCTTAGAAGGGTTAAAAAAAGGGTTAAAGTGGGCGAGACAGTCACTTAAAAATCTATTCAAGGACATTATCACAAGATGGCGTCAATTTTGCAAAATATCCTTTTTTAATTTTCCTAAACCGATGATGTAATATCCTGTATCAGTCTATTGCCTATTGTTGAAGATAGAACTGTAACCGAAAGTTCCGACTGAAAGGGGACCACCACGTTAGCCTAGTGCGGGTTGCCAGACTTAATATCGAAAATTCTCAGGATGGCGAACGCAGTGTAATGCCAAGCAATGCTTTGTAATTCATGATGTTGTTTGGTTTTCTAGTGTCCATGAGCGGTCGTATCGCTAACAACCAGGCGATTGGCATGCACGTCCCGCCATTAATAGCAATAAAAAAAAACGAAGGTTGGTTAATAGAAAATGTAAATCAAAGTGAAAAATTCGCGTCGACTTCAAAAAATCCAGTTGTTGTTGTGGTAACGATGATGGATGAATAAATTATAATTAATTTAATTGCGGTATTGCGCATTGATTAAAAACAGTAATGTATCTGATTAATTTCACGATAGCGTGGCTGAAATTTACCTAGAAACTTGATTACAAATGGCCGAATTCTAGAATATTTTTATTTAATTGTGTTAGTGGTAAGGACCGCTTTCTTGCTGAATCTTATCCCTTTTAGTTTTTGGTTTCCTTTATTTTAAGGCTCTCATTTCTTCGTTGATTATATCAAAACAGATATGTTTCTAAATAGCAACATTTTATAGGTGGTAAATTGAGGAAATAGGAATTCCGTAGCATGCGGCAATCTAAATAACTTTGAAATTTCTATAGGAAGAAATCATAACCTTTCTTCTCTTTTTATGTCTCCTCAGAAACGGTAAGTCCACTGCTCAGTGCTCACCATAGGCCTTCCCCAAGAATTCCCATTGTGGCACTGTTTATCGCTTTTCTTCTTCCCTAAAATTATGAATATTCAAAAAGAACCATCAACGTAAATTTTACTAGCGGCTCGGCCTGACTTCGCCCCGCCCCGGCGCAGATTTTTGAGTTCAGTCCACATCACATCATTTTACACCTTGGGTTACAGTTATTAGAGTTTTAGTAAGGATCCTTAATTTTTTGAAAATATAATATAGCCTATGTCACCCGAGGATAGCGTAGCTTCCTAACAGTGAAAGAATTTTCAATGCAAACAAACAAACAAATCTGTCCTCTTTATAACATTAGATCACTCAAATTCGCAGTCAATGATTTATTTTCATGGGCCTGCATATACAAATCGATTTCAGTTGACGGCCGCACCTAAGTCATTGTTGCTGAATCGTCTCGCCGCACCCACATAAGGGATGACAGGCAATGTCGTTTGGGGTATTGGCCTAATAACATTCAGCTTAAAATACAACCGACTTTAATCTTTATTGCACTGTAATAAAAACTTTATTGGAATTTGGGTACGCAAGATACAAAACCCTTAACAAATGTGAGTGTGTCATACAAAATAAAGGTTCAGTAGGCACGCATAAAAATGTTTATTCAAGAAAACACATAATGCAATGTCACAATGTCATATTTTCTGAACATTTCATTGTTAGACGTGTTAATTAATTGAATCGGTTTATGTTTAGATTTACTTTTTTTCCTTCCCTAAATATACATAGTAAATGACTCCCATCTCTTTTTGATTCTGTATAGATATTTCCAAAAAAAGATTTCATTATTACGATCTTAAAATGGATAAACATCATTTACAATCTTACTATTAGGTGACCTATCGTCTTATAATGTTGGAAACCTTCCATATTATGTATGAAAATCAAAATATGCTATAAAGTAGCAATAACGAGCAATCACGTTGAACGCATCAATTAAATTACTCGAGACAATTATATAGACATGCCCTCTTTAGTGCATTAAATCACGATAATATGAAATTATTATTTTTTTGTTAAAATTATCTGAAAAGATAATTAAGTTTCACACACGGCGTGATTAACACAGCAAATTTTAGTTAAAGTAAATATTTTAATTTAAATAGGTATTCAAAAAGTACAAAATATTAGAAATAGTTAATCCTCAGGCTATTCATAAAACCTTTTAAAGAGCTTAATGTTAATAATACTCAGTATAAAAGATTTCCAATACGCTTTTTCAATCTCGTCCCGTAGTTTGCTCATTTCGAAAAACTTTTAATGAAGTTTGCGATTCTCGAAAACTCGTTCAATTGAAAGGACATTATTTGTACGAATGAAAAAGCCCGTTTAAAAGTGTTGCTTTCGCTTTCAAATTGATTATAGCTGGCAGTTGTAATTATTTGCTAAAAGGTTAAATGTTTTAATTTAAAGGTTATTTTAAATTAATACTATGGGTATTACAAAGTTATCAGATAGCTACTATCCTAGCCTCTCACCTAACTTTGCAATACCTGTAAACCAATTTCAACTGGCATATAAGGACGCGAAATGAAGCAGTGTAGTTCGAAAAGTCTCATAAGGATAATATAATTTATGTTTATCTGACAATGAAATTAATGAAATAAAGGTAAAGCTGCAAATTCACAATTTTAGGGACGGCATATAAAGTCAACCAACCCTCACTAGGTCAGTGCGAAGGACCAAAGCCTAACCCATTTTAACCGTAAAAGAAAATCGTACCAGCAGATTAGTAACTACAATACTCAAGGGATGTTTCGGTAAGGCATGATAACATAACGTTAGGTAAGCAGCTTGCTTAATTGTCTTGCTCAAACAGCTGTGCTGGTCAGAGCTCACAATCTACTTGTTACTAAGATCTGGTTTATTTGTTTGGTCCCAAACAAAATATTATATTTAATCCTATTAATATGCACGACAAAGGCCTCCTCTTATTGGCTTATTCAGTAAAATCAGTCTCCAGAGTATTAGCATTGCCGTTTCGACATGTTCCTAAAATAGGAAAACAGGCCACGGTCGTAATAGCGGGATGTTATACATTGATAGGGTAATCTAAAAACGGACTCGTATTGATAAAATATTAATAAAATTCATTCCTTATAGTTTGGTGCTAACCAAATTTGAAACTAAAATGGGTAAATTTGAGTCAAATATAGAAATTCCATGACTTATTATATTGCAACATACATCACAAACGAGACGACTTATCTGATAGAAAGTAATTGCCATCGTTCATGAAAATCTAAGAAACGGCACGCGAGATTTTACCTTCGAAAATATCAGGTGTATCAAGTAGAAGGAGAGTAATCCACTTATCAGGCCAATACAGCTTCCAAAGGCCATAACAATCAGTATAGAATTCATTGAAAGCACTCAAACAGAATAATCTAAACTGTCTCTCGCTAATCTCCAACATCCTGATATTAAGGAGCGGGGAAATAATCTTATCCAACGACTCCTTAATGTCAAAGCTAATTGAGTTACTAACGTAATCCAATCAAACGGAAAGCAACTCTGAACTGTAATAGATAAAGTAGGAATTGCTGTAGCAAACGTAGATGTCGGTAAGTGAAAGTGCTTTGTACCAACTCCCTCGTGCTTGATGCGGTTTATTTTCAGAATGAGGAAGTTGGAAATAGATCGATTGCCGAGGGTTGCAGAGAATTGTCTTTGCATTGCGAACGTTTGAATGACTCGTAGATATACTCCTGTTATATGCTGAAAATATTGAATTTTTTGAAACCACTTTAATTCTTTCAAGTTTAACAAGGTCTTCGAATCGCTACCATCGCTTCGGAACGTGTTATAGCTGTGAAGAGGGTAAGAGGATGTAATCATAAAATGATGACTTTAAATTTCTTTGTGACAAATATCCTGAAAGTTTGACTACAAGAGCGTTGAACGAAAAAATAATGGGATTTTGAATCAAACTAGCAAGCTTAAGGAAGACTGGACTATAAAACGAAAGAAGGACCTTTGCCGGTAATCATTAGTTCATGAATCTAGTGGTAACCTACTTACATTAATAAAATCGCTACAGTTCAAATTATTATTTTTTAGCAACGCGGCCATAATATCTTTTGTTCTCTCACGTAATTTCGGGTTAAATAATTAATTTTCTCTTCTAATTTACGACAATAAGTACTAACTATTATTTACAATGAAACTTTTCCAGCACTTTCACGTAGCCGTTTTGTTTTTAATTATAGGAGTCATTGTGAACGTTCCGTCGTGCCTAGTCGGTGTGGCGCACGTTAAAATTTACTATGTAAACACAATCAAAAAGCCATTACTGAAACCTTTTGTGTATACAATTTATATGTGGGATATGTGACACAATGAATGGTTATAATAGAATAAGATGTTATGTTTCTTAGATCGTCAAAAGCTTTTAGTATATTTATTTTTCCAGTAAATGTTTGATTATGTTGGCACGAAATATCCTTGCAATTCTATCCTAATATTATAACTATAACAAGTAAATTATTTAATACTAATTACAATTCATAAAACCTCGTGAAAGATAAATAAAATAATCAGTAATTAAATATTTTTCTGTACTTTTTTCAAGGTAATCAATTACGAGAAATTCAGCAGTTAGATCACGACGAACGGAAGATGGGAGTTGTAGCAACTCTGATTACCCTTTTTCGTATACAGGCAATGGGTTATGAATGCACGTTATATCAGAATTCTTAATATCTGATACAGTTTTTCATTGGCGACATAATGCGTAATATTTCGATATCGTTTATTGCGATCGTGGATGTATTAGGAACTATAGTTTCATAATCATGGCGCAACCTCGTAATTATTGGAAGGTGCTAATAGCCAATTATTTTTAAACCGAGCTAATAATTGAGTTTTTTCAAAACGATACGTCTGTTTAAAGCTACGAGTACAATAATTACATTCTGGTCAAAAAAATTATGATTGGTCTCACCTGTTTGTTTTTGTCGATAATAATTGTCAATTTTTTAGTCCTGTTGTTCCGATGCTTTTGCATTCAATAACTTAATTACTGGATACTCTTTACGCAATACGTAGTAAATTAATTTTACTAATTACAGATCTGTTGAAATTTTACCTATTTTTGTATTCAAAATCGAATGAAGAGTTTCATAAACTTCGACATCAATTAGAGTGAGCTTTTGTAGCTCTCCTAAAAACTTATTTTAATTAAAAGTCCAGCAAGAGGAAACTAGTGACTTACCAAAAGTCCTGTATCAGAATCCTATATTCGTCTACCAAAACATTTCCTCACAATCTTAAGTCTTACTAATGCGCCCATAAATATATTTGATGGCGCACCGTCGTTTGACATGGCTGTAAGTAGACTATTTCGGATCAGTGGAATGGAATCCAAAGTGCCCGTATTACGACCATGTCGAGGAATTCAGAATACACCTCAAAGGGACACGACAACGCGGAACATGAAAACCCGATTTAACTTCTAAAGCGGAATTTATATAGATATAACGTTCGCACATGGCTTCGTTTGTTTGAATTTATTAATTGCTTCAGGAACAGTTAAGAATAAATAATTATGAGGTATAGTTTCTAGTACGTCATAGATAAATAAAGTTGCTCCAATTATAAGTCATATCCTTTTGAAAATCCTTCATAGCCAATATTACTATGCACTTGTGACTTAGTTTAAATAAACTTAATTTCATTAATAACAGTTCTACCGATTAATGGAGACCTTGCCTATTTTCAATAGCAACCTATACCTAGGAACTAGGAAGTGACGAACATTCAGTAATTGTTCGCGACCTATTTCAAGCTGTTTATTCCATGATTGTTGGATTTTTAACGCTGCGCATTTCTGTACATGATTTTACTAAATATGTTTGGCCATCACTTCTGCAAATCCAAAATGGATATCCATAAATACAATCAACTTGAAAACAAATAAGATTCAGCGTTGCAGCGGTAATGAATCACTCAAAACTCTTCAGCTGCGATTCGTTCAACGTACAAACCCCATCTTCTGATTTTATATGAAGATAATGTGAGCAGATGTACCCGAGGGATGTACAAAGGTTGGTCGTTGTCCGTCCATCCTTGGCATTACGCCAGCTCGCCTTTGCCATGTTGGCTGGCGCAGCTCTTTTGCTGTCTATGGTCCGTATTCTATATTTGAATTTGACATTACAGTATTGTGATGCGTAGATTGTAAAACGCTCTAAAACAAATGATCGGTCGCAGTTGTGCAATATTTGCTACGCAGTACCCACTAAACTTTGTCGTAAAGCCGAGTGGAGCTTACAAACCAAATGTAGATATTTGTTCATATAAGTATTATTTTTTCTGGACTGATTTTCCATTTAGTTACACATCAAAATTAGGAGTATTATGGAGATACTTATTTCAAAAAGCATAATGTAGACGCATATTGTAATGCAGCACAGTCATTAAATCTTATATTTGTATCTGTATCGTAATATGCGAGCACTCATAGGTGTGCTCGCATAATACGCAATAAGCAAACACATTTCATAATATGTAAATAATTTATCTGTTTTCCTAGTATACATTGAGAACCTAGAGTCTTCCTCTTCTTCTTTTCAGCCACAGGAAGTCCACTACAGAACATAGGCCTCCCCCATAGATTGCCACATAGACCTAGAGTCTAGACCATTCTAGTCTACTCAAATACTTGTGTACAATGATACAGAATAATTATCTATAGATTCTAAATGCACATATACGACTAAACTAATCATTTCCATTACAATTTAGATTTGCCAAACATTTGAGGAGCAGTGAACTCCATTATTCCCCGTTTAGCTTTGGGCCGCACGATTCACGAATTACTCTGCAATTCAGTTCGCTTTGTGCAAAATGTATGTGTACACGCGGGAATACGTTCTCCGAGCCGAGGCCATCTGTATTATTTCTTAACATATCCGAGTATCTTTTGCCCGCTTTGAAATGTCTGAATCGCAGTTAGCGTACAGTAAATTGCTTGTTTAAACCGAGTTAGGTTAGTTAGGTTCGCGAAAATAAAGCAAATGTTGCCTGAAATTTGTTGTAATGTTTGCAGCAACTTTAAGAAGTTCTGTACGTTATGCACGTTCCATTGCTTGACTCGAGCCTCTTCCACGATTAAAGTCGAATAAACGCTAGAAGGACGCCCTCCAGCTAGGTGGAGTGACGATTTGCGAAAGGTCGCTGGCAGATGTTGGATGCGACAAGCCGAAGACAGGGTGAAATGGCGCAATTTTGAGGAGGCCTATGTCCAGCAGTGGACTAATATAGGCTGATGATGATGAAACGCTAGAAGCTAAGCCAGTGCGAGTTGTTGGACTTCACATACCTATGATTAAATCGGATCTCTCAGATATGATCTCAAAATGTAATTTAATTTTCATATCTACGATATGAATCGACATCTAAGATCATATGTGATGTGGTGATCAAAACAAAAAAATCCATCTCGGCCTTTCTTATTACACTATCGCTGTTTTTGTGATTGTATTAGTCGCAAAGATGTCAATAGAACTCTATTAAGAAAATTAATTACGCAAAATCCATTCATAACAAACAGATAATTCGAATTTCGAACGCGTTATAACTACGCGCCATTTTTAAATGCCGTTGCCAATTGCACCTGACCTCGGAAAAAAGCAAGTCCCGTTGTCTATGTTCGTTGCCCATGACCGTGTAGTGACACACGGCAGCCGGATAGCTGCAAGTTCAACTTTTATTATTATTGATATGACCTTGTGCGTGTTGTTATGCATGTATTGCATTGACATGACGTTTCCTTTCTAGATGTTTGTCTATGCCCACGTATGTGTTTACTGTTTATGCGTACCTTTTGATAGCAAAGAGTTAAGACGGGGCCAAGAAAGATATTGGTTATCATTTCTATTGACGATGTAAAATTGGAAAGTATTTTACATTAGGTACATCAATAGGATATTTATAGAAGTATTTTCGCATTTCTAATGTTGTTTTCAATGTTTCTTATCTTTGTAAAGATAAGGCTTAATAAGGCGTCCAAGATAAGACGAACTAAGATACTCTCTTATATTCCCAGAGAAGTAGCCGATAGTCAGAGTTACACTACGATTCTCTCATTAGCATCGTCATATTTCAAACACTATATTTTACTCGTATAAAGCGAATATAAAACTGTAATTAAAGAATTTACATTTGGAGTTTGTATAATTATTAATTGTCCGTAGGTGCTCAGTATTTAAGTATGGCACAGTATTACGATTTGAACGTTGCATTGTATTATTCATTTTAATTTATTCAAAGAACATTGCCTGCACACTAAATTATTCAACACATCATAATTCTAATCGCAAACTTTAATCCAATTAACATTTAAAATTTACATGCGATGATTACTATTTCGTTATTAGCGAAAGTCACGTCACATAGTTAGACTCTCATGTTGGTATCCAATAATTCGATAAAAAGTTTTTTTGTCTATTGCTCATATTAAAACTGCTTTCAAGAGGTGGCGCTTATTGCTACATGCGACTGGCCGTCACGAACGTTGCGCACGCGCCGATCCGGAATACAGGAACTGGTTCGTGTAACACCATCGTAACATGACCCACATGAGCAAATATTAAAACGCATTAAAAGTTCTTTGCATTATGGATGATACAGAAGCGCATACTGATTCGTTCTATTTTTGAAACGTTCTTATTTCGTATTTAATTAATTGCGACGAGTGTTCCATTTATAACATTTCGGTAGGTATGTTTTTAGGTTAAAGCGTGGTGGGTTTCTGTCTAATGCAATTAACATAAAACTGCAACTTTATTATTAATATTGAACTAAGAAAATATAAAATAATACTATTTTTTATGTGATAATATCCCATATTTGTCTCTATACCTATCTTAAAATGAAAAGTAACACACATACCCATTTATTTTACAAAACCGGTGTAAAACTAAAGTTGAATGTTGTTATTTTCACCCCATTGGTATAATTACAATTAACCGCGTACTTACCACGTACGCATGATCTTGGATTTCTACCTGTGTCGGAAAATTCAATATGTGCGAGGGTCGATGCCATTAATCTTCTTAACAGTCCAGTACAGTTTTCGAGGCACAGTAATAATCTCTGTTCATTTATTATACCCTATATCCCTAAACAATTTTCAATTTGTTTCACAGTAATGTTCACTATGCTACAGCTTTTAATGTTCGCTCATACGTTACATGTGTGATGTGAGTTACTTTCGTTCTCAATTCTATACATCGTGCGGTAACACTATGCAGTGACAGTGAAATCTCAAACACTTTCACACGTAACGTTCTGTAATTAACACGCTCAATTACGTACTCCGTTTAAACATTAAACGACATTTTCCGGTGAATGACTAAGGAGGTTTAATTTTAAATGTAGAACGGATTACTGGCCGTTAATGTTTATATTCGTCATTCTAATTTTAAATTAATAAAATAAGTAAATGCCGTATTAAATTTAAGTTAAATGCAAAAATCTATTAACGCTGTTGTATTTTGCAACTAAGCACTCTGTATAACTATATACAATTTTATTAATTAATACAAACAACAAACTACGTAACAAATTCATAATTTTATGTTATAGATAATTCAATTGCAACACTGACTCATCCATATATTCACTGTTTCAAACAGGGTCCAGTATCAGTACCAGGTCGAGACCCCTCAATATCCTTTCATTGGTATGACTTTTATAATAGTAAGCGGATCAGAGGAGTCTCGTAACGCTGGTCTAATAAGGCTGCAATAGGTCGTTGACGTGGATTCCAAGACAACATCTTTAAAACAATATTATTCTGCGGTGTGTTCCAAATGGCTTTTGGCCCTTGTTAAAGTTAGTTTGTTTTACTTTGTCAATAGATTTTTAATAAGAGAGTGAAGTATGAAAAAATATTGAAAAAAGTAAATTATATAATTTCACTCAACAATCACATACATAGTCCTGACCCTACACTAAGATCGAGTCTTGTGTTGTGGGTGTCACTTACTTCGAGAGACTTTTCGGTCCTTCAAACACCCAGTGGTTCACACAAATATTTGTTTCGGTGCGGGGATTGAACCCGCGGCCTCTCGTTTCACAGCCCACGTCTAACCTAGTGGCGGTACTTCCATACAAGCCCAAAAGCCCGGCTTGCCCTACATAATACGTATTTACTCCATATTGAATACAAACTATTACATTCAATACAACAATCATTTATTAGAAAACATCAAGCATTTAAATTTTTTGAATTTACCGCGCCGCGATTCAATGAGACGCCAGCGCCGAAGCGCCGCGTAATATTCATTCATTTAAACTATACTGAACTTGAAAGGACGGAGCACACAGCACATATATCTATCCTTTTCTCTCTCGTGTGCTTTTACGGGGCTTCTAGCAACGCGTGAACTGTATGGGGAAATGATATTACTCGATCGCTACGAATGTATAGCTATAGATATGTTATATAGCTGTTTACTGTACACGAAATGCCCGGCTTCGGCCTTGATGATGTAAAAACATCGTGCGTTGCATGGTCGTCACGTGATTATTTGTTAAATCAATTATATCTATTGTTATTAAATTAAGTTGATTCCTTTTAGAAAATATTTCTAATATTTTTTTTAGAACAAATAATGAAGTTTTAATATTTCTTTAAATAAATTGTATCTTTTGTATTGTTTATTTCACGTTTACTGGCAATACAGCACATATTTCTACTAACTTCATTTGTATTATGATTTATGAGTTGTGAATGTGACAGATGTTTTGTTTAAGGTTAATGTTTAGTTTTTTTATGTTATTTAAACTTTTTGATACTATTATGAGTTGTATTGTTTTCTGTGATGGTTTGAGTGCGATGGTGAAAGCGTTCATTGCCGGTAAAAAGGTAAATTCATTAAATTATATTGAAAAATAAACCGGCGCGAAACCTATGCTGGGTTTGTACATTTAGTAAGTCGTGGTAAATCACAATAGACATTTCTTCAGTTCAGTTTAATAAACTAGGTACGTACTTTTATTACTACATGCTCCCTTTAAAGCTATTAAAAATTCGTGATTCATATGTTTTTAAATGACACGTCTTGTGTGTTAGATTGTTTGGATTAAAATGCTTTAAATTTTCATTAATTTAGGTGGTCCTTTCAAAAGGCAATCTATTATTTTAAATTCAGAAAAACATTTAAACATGAATGCGTTAATAATAATTTCTGTCTGCAATTTCGGTTAACCTCGAGGTCGAACACGGCACCACAGAATAGTGACGGCAATAGAAATGCAATGAAAATTGAAAAGTTACGGATGCATGTTCGCAAGTAATCTATATTAATTGTTTTAATCGTAAGATTAGGTGGTAGGTTAGCCGACGTATTATAAATTAATTTTCTTCGTTCTTAGTAACTTTGTGTTCCTAAAATAATATTATTTAAACGTAAAAAAATATTCGGCTTGCCCTACTCCAAAACCCTAGGCACGCCACTGGTCTAACCAACAGCGCCACGGATGCTGTCAAAATGTATGTATTTACATAGGCATATACACAACATTTTATATCACTTATTCTAAATTAAGAATGTATGTAGGCAACAGCAATAAGGAAGCAGTTATGCAATAAATATGACAGGTTGCGTGTTGAACGATGATGAGGAAAGCCGAGTCGCGGCGGGGATAGGAAATATTTAAATGTGGTGAGATACACCTTATTTCACAGGTGTTTTACGGATATAAATTTATGTTTTAGTATACCGGGTATATCAAGACTGCGACTGAAAACGAAGCCAGGTGATAGTTTTAGTGGTTAGAGACAGAAAGCAACTAAAAATTTCTCATATAAAATCGATTTTTTTTTTTTTTCTTATAGTCGTATATGGGTAATAAATACATCGATTTCGAAAAATATTTTTGTACACCTTTTTATTTTAAAAGACGCAATGGCACGTTAGGGTTTAAATTACTATTTTCGCAAAAACTAGGTATTTACCACCCAAACACGATGATTTTTAAACAATTGCAAAAAAAACCTCGCTTTTTTTTTTGCGAAATTTATAATAATATTTTCGATCGTAGTCTTGATATACCCGGTATGTTGTGAAATCATCAATCACATCATTTTGCAACATATACGTACAAGTTAAAAAGCGCAGCAGCCTTAAAAATCACCACTCTCTAGAAAGGGACAGTGCGATTGTGCTGTCAATAGAGCAGGACCATTAGGTACCGCACATTAACACCATCTCACTCATATCTCAGCGATAGTTTAAATAACTACATAAAACTATGATATATGACAACACGTAATGCGCAATTTATGATCACAACTCATAAGCTAGGGCAAACTATGGCAAACATTTGCAAACGACACGAACATTTGTTCCAATATGTCTCGTGTCCCAGACTACTTGTGTTACACCATGTTGGTAACACAAAGAATCCTTTTGGCTCTATGGGGAGATAAAGGAACGCCTGTGGACTTCTTGAAGCGCCTTTGTCCTTACCTAAAGGACTTAAGACGCACAATAAGTCTGAAGGACTTAAAGCACACAATAATGTTGCAGTGCGTTGTGCGTGTTTACTTCCCTTCCTAGCAGTTTAAAAAGGGAAATGCACAGCAGTGGCGAAGGGTTCATACAAGCCGATTCCTAGCAGCACGCCTTATAATTTAAAGGAAATTATTAATTATTTACATTTTTTTAAACAAGTTATATGAAGAAAATAATCAAATAATAAACAATATTAAAATAAATATAAACAATAAAAATATGTTATTCGATATTAATAAACAAAATATTATCGATCAATTAATAACACAACGACAAACGCATTGCGCGATGTTCAACGTAAGTACATGCATACGAAACACGCGGCCGCCTAGATCCCGATGACGTCACGTCAGGCTACAAGGACACCGCTACAGTCCCGTTGCTCTCGCGCTCATTTCCAACGCATTATTTGCCGTTACACGTTGTTACACGTTTGTTGCTCAGAACTGCATGCAAAATTGCACCTTAAAACCATTAGCTTTTAAGGTCTAAATTTATTTGTAGAAATACGACGGTATTCGCTTGTGAATATGCCGGTGGGCCTACGGCTTATAAAGTAATTTGCCAGTTCGCGCCTCTTTTATTTCGTGTTTATAATTAGAAAATATTATTTACTACTGTGTTGTTTCAGTGTATATGTATAATGCGATGTCTATTTTTAGGTTTGTATATAATTAGTGGGTAATTTATGAAATTTTACTGGTTTCGAAGTGCAAACAGATCTATCTATTTAGCAAAACTTTAATGATGAATGAAACTTGATAATGTCGTATGTGTCGTTTTATCTGTTATAATGAGGTAATTTTAAAAATGCTGCATTTACGTAATTAAAAAACGCACTGGAGATTATATTAAATTTGATAATACATATATGTACCAGAGAAAGAACGGCAACTGACAAGTTTTAATTATTTAATAAATATTGTAATGCCGTATTTTTCTTAGCGTTGATTCAAAATAGGACGTACAAACATAGCCCACGCCTGCATCCCATGAGGGTTGCCAGATTCGATAGATCTCTATACTGGCATCGTTTTACTTTCGTCCACTTGCATCAATCTCTTCATCTTTTTTTTATATATAAGGAACGCTTGAAATTTTTTTGTCGATCAATTTCAAAACAGGCTAATGTTGTCTTTTGCATTGAATCGAAATTTACTTTAAAAACGTTAAAAAAGCACCTAACGGGCACAGTGCTATTCCGTGCAAGTGTTGTATGAAAATATAGTAAGTATTACTAAGCAAATATGTCGCTCAATATCTTACGTACATAACGGTGTAAAAATAGAAGTATGAGTACTTGTTAATTTAATAAAACTAATCACCAGAAGTATCGGCTTCCCTTTTGAAAAAAGTCACCCTTCGCCACTGATGCACAGAAAATTGCGTGAAACAAGATTCAAGCATAAAATAAATTACATATTCCGTTAAATGTAAACGAATTTCATCCATCAACCTATCGGAACAAAAATATAATGGTGGGATATTATTTCAATCGTCTCCTATAAAATCAAAAGTTTCAATGTTGATATTGGGCATAATTTGTATAAATTGTAGCCGCACATGTGTAGTAAGGTTAGAATATATTTATATTATAATATTTTTTAAGCCATCATAAATGTTTCTGTTTTGGCTGGCACCTAACCTCCTTTGCCAAATCACTAGAACTATTATTTTTATCCCGGAATCTAACTCACGTTACGTAAATGTATACTAACAACACTACGCGTTTCTCATTAAGCGAAATGTAAATTCCTCGGAATGAATACCCGGCCCGTGGTGTGAAACGGCCTCGACCTGTCTCTAACGCTGGGCCAAGGCTTGCGATATCGAGGGACACTACCACTCCACAGTTTATTAAATTCATCATATTAAATGCAATTTCTGATCTCAACTTTAATTTTTCGTTTAAGTGAGAAATGTTAAAAGAATCGACACCACCTGTCCTCACATCTCGTCTCAAGTCACTTCGCTTCACCTAACCTCACCTTCATCTTATCTTAACATACCCTTTTTCTGTAGATTGTACCATCGATTTTTTTATAAAACGTGTATCTCTAATTAGACGGTTCAACCAAAAATCGCTAGATGTAGGTCATGTAACAGTTAAAATTCCTTGAAATCCATTCCCATTGTATAAGAACCGTCTGAAAGCTAATAATTCTTAGGTAAGTGTACTATATTTCCTCAAATACGCGTACGACTTTCCGAGTGTATGGATCTCATTGTACTTAGGAACCTACCATCGTATCAGTATAAAAAAAATCTCATCGTGATTAAAATGGAATAGATATTAGATATATTTATTCGCGTTTTTATAAATACTATAGTATTATTAAAATAAGTGCGTGTGTACCAGTAAGGCCTACAAAAACATCCATCAATGCAAGAGCTCTCGAGCACGCATATTATTTAACACAGCGGAGTCCCACTAACCTGGACAATAGATTTAGGTCGGGCTTAACAAAGCCACTGACCTATTTCGCTTGACCAATATTTTGAAATTTTTCCACATTCCACGTTATCCGATGAACCGATAACTTCGAATTTAATGTATTAAAAGGATTACGATACTGGCAGCTGGGATTTCAGCGCGAGCGATGGTAATAAAAATTAAAATACTAGCCTTTTTTATATGAAGTTATACCGGCCAGCGCTAGGATCCGAGTGATTCCACTTCGCTTGCTCTTCAACATTCATCGTTATATCGGAAGCAGCTAGATCTCATTGTATTGTATTATAGTTTCTTATAACAACGGCCCAGTGTGGTGGACTATATGGCCTAACCACTCCCATTCGTACCCTCGATTGTAGAGTAGGCCCGTGCCCTGCAGTGGGTCATATATGGGTTGATACAATACAATACCAACGGCATAAGATTCTGTACCTTACTGTGGGATCAAGACTCTAGATGTGTTTTTAAAGTGTTCAAAAACGTACAGTATATTGATGATCTCATTTTATATCACGCATCCATATTTCGCCTACTTTTCATTCAACCACAGCGGCAGGCTTATAGAACAATAGTTTATCATTGTATTATAATAAATAAACAAAAAAGCTTTCTTTTAGTAGGTCATATTATAATTTCAAGATGGGCTCTTTCGTCTTTCAGTTTTTAATATTCGGTAACTGTTGGGCACAGTCCTTTCCTCGTGTCATGTGACAACTGGGTTTTAGATCATCGTGTTGGCTCTATGTAAATTGATTTTATAACAGTGCATATTATAGTGTCAGAGAAAGAAATAATGAATAAGAAAAATCTGAGTGGTATTGCACCTATTTATGAGAATGCATAAACGCTATCCATCAGGCGACCGATGTGCTCGTCTCACCATTCTGGCTAATAAAATTTAAAAAACTACCGACCTAACTTCAATAATTATCTAGAAATAATTGAAATAAGTATAACCTGTCGGAAATATCTGTGAACCTAGCTGGTATGCGGTTCACATTTAATTTTTTTGTGCTCCCCTATCTACTATGTCTTTACATTAAAAACGTTTTGAGATGGATGCGAATTCTATTTTTTATTCTTTTTTCTATTGTTATTCAATTTGTTTAATCTATATTTTGAATTTGCTGAACTTATGTGCCAATGACGTCAATTTTTCAGGTCCACAGATATTTCCAACGGGTAATACCAATATAACTTGGCTATTTTCAGGAAACAATTACCAAAACATCTTTATAAAGCAAAACAACATTACCAGCGCCCCTTTCCACTGTAATTAAAATTAAAACGATTGCATATTGATCTGTCGTGCATGACACGATAGTTAATCTTAATATCTAGACTGGTAATGGAAACCACAATTATGAGAACAATTTCCGTGTGCACGCCACGCTTGTCGATTTTGCCGGCGGGGCAGCGTTGCGATGTGAAAGCTGGCTCATCTAAAGGGTCTGAACAAAGCAGATGATTTCTCCCGTATACAGCATTGTGGTTTAAAAAGCTGGAACTTATTCATAAAAGCACATTTTTAGGTACCTACATAAGGAATAATCTCAGTCGGTCTTTTGGTTAACCAGCAGTGTGACTTTGACTTGCGAAGTTCGGTGCTAGATCCCTGGCAGCGCAATACGTATTTGGTATTTGATTCCAAAGAAAAAATCTGTGATGACCTCACCTCAGTTACAAAATTGAAGCAATAGAATATAAAACTTGGTTACAAAATTGGTCATTGTTTCCATTATTTACTCTCATAACATAAAGTATAATATGCACTCAAAGTTTCAACTCGCGTTCCGTGCCACAGGTTCCATTTAGTTTACCTGTCCTCTGTTAAAAAAAAAAATATTTTTGTTCTTAAAAATACCTAGAGTAATATACCTTTTTATAAAAAATACCTTTTTTCACTTTTTTGTAGTAACAAAAAAGTAATATTCACACAATACAATATTTACATAATACTGCGAAAAAATCTACGAGCATTTTATTAATTTTCCAAAAAGAAATCATATCATATTCTACAATCGTAGGAAATATTAAACACTATGCAATAACATTTATTTCTTGTTTTAAGGTCACAAGAGGGTGACGAAGGCGACAAGAGCTCCAGCGACCCTGTAGCGAGGATACCCCCCCATTGCCACATCACTATCAAATGTACTAGAGAAGTAAGGACATTCACTATTTTATAATAACTATAATAGCCCTGGCTTCTTCTACTATCAAGAGTTCAAATGAGATCGAAACGATTTTGTACATATAATACATTTTCTCCATTTACACAGTGATGTTGGAAAAACAAATAGTAGGTACAGTGAAAAAACTGTAAAGCAGAAAAATAAAAAGTTTGGTCTGGTACTAATTGTGGAGGCAGAAAATCTGAAAATGTGTGTTTTTTTAAATATCTACAAAAACATATTGCTATTGTTATTACTGGCCAACGAACGAGGTTTTAACGACCATGTACATATCTGAACAGATGGCGGAATAAAAGTCCAGTTGTTTCAATTTTATATTCATTGTGATTACCTAGTCAAGTGATATTTTTACCAATTGTAATTTCACCCCTTGATATTAACAATTCTTTATATATTTCTTCTCTTTTGGAGCAATACTTGCTAGCATTATAACATTAAATTGTAAAATAAGTAGGAAAGAAACGAAATATTTATTTGCAATTTTACAACAAGTTTAGAAACCTGACAAGTAACTCGAAAGGTATATATACAGTACGGAGTATATTACGTTATACGTCGACATAAGCTAAATTAAATTCTCTGTCGTGACCTATTTCTGTGGGCTTTGAGTCCCGACTATGCAAATACACTCTCAATTTCCAATATATTACCCAAATATGACCTGGAATTTTAATATTATGAAGCTCAAAATAAGTTTGACGTCAAAGGGTAAAGGCTAAGTTATTGGTCTTATTATTGAATGCACATACAAAGGGATTAAAGACCGATTATTTTTAAGATTAAGAGATCTCTTTTAGCATTGATTCTATGTAGTTCTAGTAGAGAGTTCTATTTATATTAATGAATCTATCTCCAATTGAGCAAATGAATAAAATAATGGACACTCGTCTGGGAATACTATATTTAGATTACAATGCACTTACTCTCAGTGCCCCTAGCCGGAACATTTTGCAGTATCGTAATAGAATAGTAATAGTAAAATTTTGTATGGGAATTTAAACAGCGCCATTGAGCGTATTTGGAACTAAAATTTCACAGCGGGAAACATTTACTTTACTATACGAGAATTACTATACGATACTTCAAAATGTTCCGGCTAGGGGCACGGATGCATAATACATAGTAATCTCTTTGTCGCGGCATTATGAAACAAAAGAGTATCTATGGGTTACTGGGTAATAGACAACTATTTTTAATGTTGCAAATCAAACAACAGAGCAATTAACTCGTCTGATGTTATGTGATCACTACAACTCACGAATATTCACAATACTTAAGGAATATCCTGCACTAATGCAGTGACCGTTCTAATTTCTAAACATGAAAAACAAGGAAACAAATATTTCACTAGCATTTATTATCTACCATCTAAACACTAGTTATGAACAGTAAAAAACCAACGGGATCAGATTGCAGGGTTCAACGGTCTGTCGGAAGCCGTGCGCCGTCTGGACTTCTCGTCGGCAGTGCGTGACGTGCGCCGGTTCAACTACATCTGCGCTCTCCTGGAGTTACTCCTTCGAGGTCAAAGGCTCACCCATCTGCCTGGCGCTGCTCAAAAGCTACTGCTGTCAATGTTGGAACAGTTAGCTGATCAGGGTAAGCTAGCCAATATTAATAAAATCACAAGTCTTTTTGCAAAGGGTATATAAAGGAGTTTCCTTATGTGAAACGCAAGATTTACGGCTTTTGAAGACGTCTAAGTGATAATAATCCGAAACTTAACTTGGCAATTATGTACAGCGCGGTTTTGTTTACAAGATACAAAATTTATTTATTTGCTGAGGCTGCTAGGCGTTTATAGAACGCCTGTACAATTATTAAACCTATTTGCGCATTAATTTACAGCGTAGATATCTTACCAAGCTTCTGTGCTTAGTTATTGAAACAATTCAATATTCTCCGCAATATTTAATCGTCCGCGCCGCTTACAATTCTTAATCAACTATGAAAGCAATTAATTGTATTAATCACATTTATAAAATTACTTGCCCCGGTACTAACGTATCGCCGACACATCTAGGCCTTGTATAGCAATAGCACAGCACAAATTTAACGAAATTGCACGAGCAACAATATAATTATCCGAAACCAAATCTCATGGTCTTTTTAATTTATGTTGTGAGTTTGCGTGTCGCTACGCATTATGTGAACCTCTTTAAAAATAACAAAGTTACTATACATACGTATATCAAAAGTTTTGTATGACATAGTTTTCGACACAACGCTGGGCCGGATTGGTAGCAAATACGTAAGAAATAATACTTTGTGCAAAGTCTATGAAGTTAAGTGGTTTTGGCTCTTTGCGCTGAAAGTTTTAGAATGAAGAAATATTTAGTGCTTGTATGAAGAAATATTTCCTTGGGTTTATGGGCCAAATATATTCTGGATTTGAATGTCATTGAATGCAAAGTTTGCATGTGGAATTACTGCATAACAGAATACTATAGTTTCCTATGTGAAGTTTTAAAATTAGAAAATGCGAATATGGAAGCGAAACCAAAGGTACACTGTATATTACAATTTACACAGCGCCAGTACATAGCGCTTTTGATGTGCAACACAAAAATGAACTAAATTTTTTATTTACTTATTGACGTTAATAATTTGTAATAAATAAATTACACAATATTTTAGTGGCTACATCGCAGCAAAATCTAAATGCGCTTCGAGCGCTCTTAGTGGCGCTGTCGACTCTGCGTGAAGCGGAACGTCGCGCGTGCTGGGGCCGGCCGCTGGGCTCGCGCGCACTGTGGGGTCACCACGACCACGCCATCGCTAGGATCAACCGCATCGCTAATGCTATACGTATACAGGAGGTAAGCTACAAAAAAATTAAAATACTGTATGGTGAGCCAGCATCTCTGAAGGGTTAAGCAGAGATGGCAATAGTGCCGTCCCCCGTTTTTAGTGCTTATTTTTGTCCAAAATTATGCACGGCGGCAAGTTTATCTCGGTCGTGGACAATCCGAATGAGAATTTCCACACCGAAAAACTTACACAAATTAAGGAATCCGATCTGTGGTTATTTGAGTTAATTGAACTGTGTTTTAGTCAGTAAGTAGGTACCAACATAGGCAAATATTTTATGGATGTTCTGGTAATATTTTAATGTTTTACATATTATTTAACAAGTAACCGTCATTATAAAAGTTAAGAAGCCATTTGAACGTGTATTTATATTTTCAGCCGGGTCCAGAAGTAGAGCCTAAACTTCACGATTTGCCTGAGGAATGTATCAGAGAAATTCTGTTGAGGATATCGGACCACAGAGATCTGGACGTAAGTACTGGTACTACTACACTTGGTCAGGACACAGTTGTCAATATATACGATAAATAATTTCTAATACCTTGTATGGAATAATCAGCTATTTTTATTATTTTAAAAAGATTGATGAGATTTGATTGAGATGTCACTACATGCACCAGCAGCATAGTAATCTACTAACTAATCTATGTTTTTATGTTGAGTTGTTGATTTGAGTTTTTTTTTCAACCCCAGTCGGCGTCGTCGGCGTGGAACGTGATGGCGTCGGTGTGCTCGGAGCAGCGCATCTGGCGGGAGCTGGTGACGTTCCATTTCACGCAGCAACAGATCGATGCCGCGCTCGCCAAACTCAAGGACGACGACAAGGACATCGACTGGAAGAAAATCTTCCATCATCTTAGGAAGTGAGTATATTAAAAAAAGTATTAAAATATTATATTTAAAAAAAATGGGTGAGGTGTTTTGCAAATAAATTAAGGTAACAATAACAGGTCAATTCTAGAGGTGCAACCAAGGTACGCATATTTCGCAAGTAGTATTTTTAAACCCAGTTAAAAGGTGCGCCTATCGCTAATAAATCACAGGAAAATCGTGGGTAATTTTAAAATACCGTCTTCATAAAACGGTAAAAGTAGCACTATAACTTCTCTTGCCTACCAAGAGAGAAAAGGTTTCATTAAGATAAGTTCGGTAATTTATTTGAATTTTATCTAACGGATAAATCGTCGGAAATCTGCTTACGCGGTTTGAACAAACCGAGAAAAAATATATTTAAAATGCCTATTTTCGAAATTCCAACTCAGTATTTTTTTATTATCAGCAAAGTAACAATAGTACCTAATTATTGTTTCAGATTGTATGGATTGAGGGAAGACGCCCAATATGCAGAGACTTTATCACTTTGCCGTCATTGTAAATGCCTATTTTGGAGGTCTCTCGGACACCCCTGTATAGCTGACCAGGTAAAGTATAAAAATATTATAAAATAAAAAAAAAAGTTTTCGTTAAGGCACAAAATATACTGCTATCTTCAAAAAATAAAACATTGACAGTCCTATCATTAAATGCCATTTACACGGGGAAAGTGTCTCGCAGCTGAAATCGTATGCGATTATCGCATGACATAACCGCCATAGATAATTCTGGTCTGACAAATGTTTACACGATGCAACTTTTTATATCCTAAAGCCATTTACACGGGGAGAGATTCTCGCCTCGAAGGTACTATTATCGTAAGGATACAAAAAAGTTGCATCGTGTAAACATTTGACATCGTGTAACACGATAATCTATGGCGGTGACGTCATGTGATAATCGCATAATATTCTCGCCACGAGAAACTCTCCCCGTTTAAAAGGGGCTTTAGGGTATTAGGTTTTAAAATATATCCTAATGACAGGATTGCTTATGTTTTATTTTGCCATAACTACCTATAAATCTTATTCTTCAATTAATTCTTAATTTAAATCCATATTGGTTTATTCATAATTAAGACATTCTTGATGGTCCTCTACCAACTTATAGTAAATACAGTTTTATTTAAATTTTTTACTTTTAATTGACTGTCACGGTGACATAGTTGTACTACGTTACGATTATAAAACTGAGGTCTCGGGTTCGAGTCCCGGGTGGACAACGTGGAATTGTATTTTTCTATGCATTATGAGTGCGGAGTCAGGAATTCGTGCCCGATATGGCGATGAGCCCGCACTCTATCTCATCGTGGGATGGAACACAAAGCGAAAGTGGGTGTCCTGATATCGCCTCTGGCCAACCCTTTTACAAAAGGCGTGATCTTTATGTTTGTATGTACTTCTGTTTACTCCCATATTTCTGGATCCCTAGTGCCCGGAGTACCGGGAGCGCTTGAAGGAGGCAGGCGGGCCGCTCCCGCCGGCGCCCGTGCCGCCCGCAGCCTTCCTCAAATTCTTCTCACTTTAAACAATGCTCGACCATAAACGAGATTACTCACTTCCACTGAGGACCACCATCATGGAAGCGAACGAAGGAAGAAATCGTACAGAGCTGCTTTCGACGATACATATTCGGATACATTGCAAATGTTTAACCAGAGTATAATGTACATTAAAATTACATATTATTATTTTGCTGCTAAGTTGCTAACTAATAAATTATATCTACGGAAATCTATGGAGATAAGTCTATATAATACGGTATATAACCGTCTTTCCTAAAAACGTAATGGTTGTGACCATAGACTATTCATATTTTAAATGCAATTATCTAGCATTTACTGTATGTAAGAATAATAGATCCAGTGACTCGGCTCCGTAAAGTGAAGACGCAATTCAATTGTTGCCAATACTCAGCTGTATCCGAATACAAAACCTAACGCATTAAAGCAATCTTAGTGTCTTCGATCTTCGGCTTATGACTGATCAGATAGATCTCAGGCGGCTGGCCTATGTGAAAATTATAAAAATATATATAAGACACTCCATAACTATTAATTAACTGGATAACAATGTGTTCTATTATTAAATATCGACCGCATAGTATTATTGGCTCGTACCTAATTTACGAATTTAGAGAGAGTAGCGGATTAGTGTAGCTATGATAGATATTATATCTCTTTCATATTTATGAGCCCTCAAATGGAACGGAAAAGGACAAAGGTAACAGGTACTTTGGCCTAATACCAGTGAACTGAACCAAATTATTTCAATTTACTAATAATTTTAATGGTTTAGGCAAGCATTTCTTATATTTAGTAGTGCACTAATGCTTTATAGATGTTATGTGAAATGTCCAAATTTTAATCGACTTTTTGTGTGTTGTAAACTATTTATCATTGAGTGTTATTTGTTAAGTTTAATTATTAAAACATATTATGTTAAGAAATTAACAAAAATTTTAGATTTTGGCAATAATGTGTGTTGTATTCATGTTATTTTTTAATAATGAATAATGCTATTGATGTAGCGGCTATGTAACAGTTTTCTCCATATTAAAGTTAGTAAATGAATGTGCAACTAATATAGTAAACAAATGAATATTTTCTTACTATAATCATAAAAAATAAGAAGTATATTCAGGCTTACATAAATGTTAATAGGCCTAAGTCTATATAAAAGTGATATTTCTGTCTTTAACTAAGGAATATGTGCTTATCACTGACACTTAAATCTAATCAAAATACCATCCCTTTTGTGACATATTATTAGTATTATATAAATAAAAAGTATAATTTAAATGTACTATAAAATAAAATAATGGCAATATTATATTTTTTCTGTACATGTAGTCAGTGATAAGGACATATTCCCCACCATTCAAAATGATGTCATTTTCAGAGACTACAACATATTTCATGTTAGAAAATATTTATTTTATGTAGTCCTATTCAATATGAAAATAGAAATTAATTCTCACTTTCTAAACCAACACACATAGTTCTTCAGTAGTGGTAGTTGTTGGTATTGTGATATTTTAAAATAAAATTATTATTATTAATAGTGTTTGATAGTCTCAAGATGCTAACCCTTAAGTAATTGTCAAAGAGAGATGAAAATAATTTCAGTATTTTTCATTAACTGTGAAAGTATAAATATTAAAAGGAAGATTAAAGTAATATTATGAGCCATGGAAAATCGTTCTATTACATTAAATATAATTTTTGGAATGAACAATTCAATTCAGATTTTAATACATAAGTGAAGACTTATTTATTAATGATAAATTCTGATATATTTTGTAGAATCACAATTTTTCTCTGTTTGACAAATACTTCATACTGTAGAGAAGTAGATAATAATTGCAGCTTACCTACTCACTTGAGTCATGTTTAGTTAAACTGTGATTTAATTGTGCAAAGGAATTGTTTATCCAGTTTGTGTTCTCACTATACTATTGTACTATATATGGTATTTTGAAATAAAATTATTTTGAGTAAAATGTGGGATTATTTATAAAAAAATAAACAACAACCCTATCAATAGGTTTACCAATAGGCTGCAAATTGCCTACAAATATTGGGAGGTACCAAGAATAAAGGCATAAAAAATTGAGCTTTGTTTATTTCTATTTGGCACGCAAATAAAAACTACATGGCACATTTTACTTTTTAAATGTTTGAATAAAAAATATATATTTATGGAAATAGGAAAACATTTTGGATTTTTTCTTGGGACCTCTTGATATATAGTCACAGCATAAAAATACAGTTACACTGTAGCTATAGAATTCATTGATTTTTAGCATAAAAATAAGAAGAATGATCCAAATACTAATTGTACCTTACATGCATACAGGCAGCAAAAGTTGTAAATAAATGAATAATTGCTATTACACTGCACACGATATACGATCATTGTTAGTATTTATTGGTAATCATACTTGTTTCATAAAAGGATCATGTTTATACAGTAATTATTGAGTATTCTCCTCAAAGCATAACAAAACACAATGTTCAAAAACCAATTATTTTAATACAAACGTGAATTATAAATAGTGAGGTAAAGCACTGTTACATAAATTAAAATCACGACAGTCCACTTTTCACTCTCTCGCAGTGTCGCACCAAGTCTTTCAGTTTATACACGAGATCTTGCAACTCTTGGCTGCCACAGGTAAAAGTCACATCTTCACCAATATCTGTCTTCAGTATAACGGTGTATAATAAATTATCTGAACTAATTCCGGCAGTATTTGTTACCACTTCTAACTTCCAATCTACGTCGACGATTTTAGGTAAGACACCCCGATCGGTCAGTTGATTTGGCTCCATATCTTATCATTAAATAGGGGCGTGTCAATAGGAATACATAGTTTGTGTTTATTTTGTGTGGAAAAACACTTTTTAACGAAAACAATTCTATCACTATTTCCTGCTACAGAAGTATTGTATCTGTCAACATGGGGGTGCCACTCTCTTGCATTCTATTCATAAGGTACTAGCCGCGCCATCTTGAATGCATATGACACAAACCACGGGTCCAACCTGATGATCTTTTTGTTAAAGTATTACTAGATGTCGCGGCAAGTGCCAAAAAAAATTAAAAAACTAAAAGTATAAATAATAAACAAAACAAGCAGTCTTGCTTTTTAATAATTTTTATTTTCCTTATTAATATAAAAAATTCAAGTATATTTTATTTATTACTGTAACCATTTTATTACATACTTTAAACTTTTTAATGTATGTACATACCCTCTTTACAATTTGTGTCAAAAATTGACACAAGTTTTTCGAAAACTTTCGTGTGCGTACTACTGCGATTCAATAGCTATAATTTTGCGACTTTGGCTTTTAACTGGACTTGTTTGATATCTTTTGCGTTTGACCTCGGCTTCCTATTACTGGATTTTCATACTTGCTTTCCGATTTGGATATTTCAAGAACAACAATGGCGCCTAGGAAGTGTTTCTGGAAGTGCTATTTTGAAATGGTGTGTACCTCTGAGGACGTTATAAGCCCTAACCACTTTGTTTGTACATAGATAATGCAAGAATTTTTCCTCCGTGGTATATCTTCTGCCTCGTGGTTTACTTTTGTACTTCATTTGGAGTTTGCTAAATACCCGGATGGGCTCGGGAAATTTTTCGATTTAATGTAAAAATTGTGCTGAATGTAATAATTTTCTTGCACTTTCTATTTGATTTTTGCATTTTAAAATCATGTTAAATATGGAGCATATATTATAGAATTGTCCTTAATTTCTATCAGAGGTGCATGTATATATTATTATTTACGCACACGAGGAAACCCGTAGATGACACATAACAAATATAATACTAACTAAGAATTATAGAAATTGCAGCATTAAACAATTTATATCTTGAAAACTCTTGAGCTATATTTGATTATGCTTAAACTAAATGTGAAAAGTATACAAAAAGACATAATATATACATGCACATATGAAATTTTGGCTATCTATTGAAACATCGACATAGATAAACATGCAAACATTGCGCAATTGTAACAAAATGATAAAGATAATAATAATGATAATGTCGGGTAAAAATAAAGATAATGTTATTGCAAACGTGCTGTTTTTTTAAATACGGCAAATTGGTGCCAGTTCTCTTCGTTTTAAAATGAAATTATTGGGATTTGGATACAAAACGATGAGCTCGTGCCCAATTGTCGTGACTCCCCTCCATTCTTTAGGTAATAAAAAGGCATGAGCAGCACCATCTGGCGGATTTTATTTAAAACAATATTTCCAGCGACATCTCGCCGTCAGCAAAGGTA
The DNA here is from genome assembly GCA_949752805.1 of Deilephila elpenor. Lineage (NCBI taxonomy): Eukaryota > Metazoa > Arthropoda > Insecta > Lepidoptera > Sphingidae > Deilephila > Deilephila elpenor. The sequence goes on along the minus strand of OX457107.1, from coordinate 11,585,339 downwards.
ATTTTTTTTTACCTCAATATTTTTGAAGAGTGGCATATCTATTTCCTATATAGTGTATTATCTATGTCTGTCAATGTCAAAGATGACAGATGTCGATACAGATAATAAATCTAATTCAGAATCCTTTATTTACCTTTAACCAAGGAACTTACAGTGCGACACAAAAGAGTAGAAATTAAATAATTGGGAACTAAAAAAATACACTTCCTTGCAACACCAAAATAATGTACACGAGCTGTCAGTCGTTGTCAGTTTTCGTCAGTTTTCCCGACTTTTTTTACAATAGTGTGATAATTGGCTATTTGACTAATTTCTGAAAAGTGTTTTAAAGTCTAGATATAATCACTCTATACCTCTTCAAACTATTAATTTATTTTTAAAGAGTTGTTTATAACGAATAAACATATTTTTCAGTTTTGTCATCATATATGTCACCAAAACGGTAGATCACGTGACTTTGAAAAAGTTACGTCACGCTTTATAAATGGTGAATGATCGTAGTGGCAGAGATGAATGAAAATTTAAAATCGTGACATCACACGCTGCACAATGACAGCTTGTCGTGTTTTGTTACATTTAATCAACAGATAAAAAATGGCAAACTTATTTCAGATTATTTAAATATTTATAATTTAGATAAATGTAAATAAAAATACCTATAATTATTGTTTACCAAAAAGCTATCATATGCAACACATTTTATAATTTATTGCCACAACAGTCAAATACCCAATTTTGAATCGTAAACAATAAAACAGTGTTATCATGTACAAAGTCATTTGAGGCGGTGCAGAAATAATAAATAAAGTTTTCATGCGGTGTATGGCCGAATATCAAGCCGGAAAGTTATTAACAAAATTAGACGATGTTTACCAACGTACGGCTGATTTTACTGGTGAGTAATAATTGAAAATTCTACAAAACACTAAAAAGAACGAACCTATATTTGAAAATAATTGATATTTTTATGATTAACAGTGAATATTGTTCATTTAACTTTATGCTTGAGGTTATACAAACATAAACAGAACCTGGAGTATTTATAGCGCGATTGCCACATTTTGAGCAATTTGACTGTTTTTCTCATTGAATAAAAATCGATACCTATGTACAAATAAATGCACTAGAAGTAAACTTTTTTAATAAACAATTTGTTTAAATAACATTACTTGTTTGTAAACATCTATATTACCTACTCTAAAATCCATTATTGTATAATGGAAACAAGAAAAATAGAATATGTTTAGTGTTTCCCTAAATTATTTATTTCTTGACTTCACATCTCAGTATACTTATAGTTTTTGTTATTGTTTTAGGTGTTTCTGAGAGTACAGTACGTCGGATAGCGGAGCATGGTCCTGAAAATGGCGGAAAGTTTTCTACACCGGCTAAGCATAGAAAGGATCGTCCTACAAAGGCCTTAGATGATTTTGATACATGTGCGATTCGACAAAAAAATCATTTCTGTTGTATATGTATAATATCAATGGTATCCAATAAAGTTTTATAAATTAACAAATAATTTAAAAATAAATAGCTGTGAAATATCTTATAGTGATATAAAATCTATTAAAACATCGACTTATTTTGATTTGTGACTTAATCCGGAACATTGAAATAATGAATCATTTAAAAATCCCTTATAATTAATTAATTAAATATATTTAAGACATAGATATTTAAGGAAATATAAACTTTATTATTATTTATATAAGGTATAATAAATAAAGTATTAAGATGTATTGTCTCGTACTATACTGTTTCCATTCGTTTATTTTATTTTTGACACATCGAGTACTGAATCAAATAGTGATGGCCTGATGCGTTATCGAATCAATTTTTTATAACAAACGATTTTATTTTTGAACAAGTTTTAATCGATTTAATACATATTTTATTTTTTGCTCCATGCATTGTTTTATAAAACTTCAGGGATATTTAAGTTACTTGATTTAATAATTATATTAAAATAAACCATTTACTCATGTTAAGTTAATATTCTTATCACTTCCGTCGGCAATAGTAATGTTGTTAAAAACAAATTGTGAAACGGCAACACTGGGCAGACAGGTGACGCGCGCCGCCATTTTGTGGTCACTCACAACGAGACGCCCGCGCCCGTGCTAGTGTTTTCCGTTCGCTGAATTTTAATTCACATTTTTCATACGTCGAGTTGAGTATTTATATTCCTCCGTATTGTTTTACCCGTGAATTCTTCATTTGGTTGAATTGAGAACATCGTACCTGCCTTCATCACTTTCAAAATGCCTAAAGGAAAGGTGCTTAAAGGACAAACAAGGGAGTTTGTGTTGCGACTTCATGAGTACTTTGAAAGGGAAAGCCGTAATGGTGGACCTCTTATACCAGTGACTCAAATCAGAGACCGTGTTTCAGCAGCATTAGGTATTACTGCTCCAACAGTTTCAAAAATAATTAAAGAAGGCTACGGCAGTAGTGGCATGGAACAAAACAAGCCATCTACACCTAAGAAAAAACGTCAGCCCTTTAAAGTGACAGCAATTGACAGTTTTGATGGTGATGCTATTCGTCGTCATATATACGATTATTACCAAAGAAAAGAGATTCCTACTTTACATAACCTAGTACAATCTCTGAAAACTAGTGGCTTGTTCCGTGGTCAAAAGTCTTCTTTGGCGAAGGTATTGAATAGGATTGGATTCCAATACAAAAAATGTGACAAAAGAAAAATATTGATGGAACGCAATGATGTTGCTTTGTATCGATGCGAATTTTTAAGACAAGCTAAAAAAATAGAAGACTGGTCGAATGTTGTTTTCACCGATGAAACTTGGCTCAATGCGAATCACACGGTATCAAAAACTTGGACTGACAACACTGCTAGCTCCTCGACCGCAGTGCCAATGGGAAAAGGTGAAAGAATTATAATTTGTCATGCAGGAACCGCAAAAGGATTTGTGCAAGATGCTATGTTAGCTTTTAAATCAAAGAAAACAGGGGATTACCACGAAGAAATGAATTCCGAAGTATATGAAAAATGGTTTCGGGAAATGTTATTGTCACTCGAACAGCCATCAACAATATTTATAGATAATGCGTCCTATCACTCTCGGCAAATTAACAAAATGCCAACGCAAGCCAGTAAAAAAAATGAAATAATAAACTGGCTCCGTAACAATGGCGAGGAGGTGGACGAGTCCCTATTAAAAGTAGAGTTACTTAAAATATTAAAAATGAGGAAGCAGCCTAAACGATACGTTATAGATGAAATGGCTGCAGAACATGGGCACACCGTCCTTAGAATTCCTCCATATCATTGCCAGTATAATGCCATAGAGCTAATATGGGCGCAAGTGAAAGGATATGCTGCGAGAATAAATACAACTCCTCCTTTCACCGCAAACAAAATGCTGGAGTTGCTTAAAAATGCGTGTGAAAATGTGACGCCTCATAACTGGGCGAGTGTCGTAGATAAGACGAAGAAAGAAATAATGTCTGATTGGGATCGCGATGTCGCATTTGACAACTTACCCATGCACTCATTAATAATTAGTGTTACTGGGGATACGAGTGACGACGACGCCGATTCCGACGAAACAGACGATTGTTTATAAATAAAAATATTAACAAATTACCTTTTAGTTGTTTTAATTATTTAATCCTTAAAGTACTATGAATTCCAACATGGTTTAACTGTTTATTACAAGTAGGTACTAAACATTTATTTTCGTTGTAATCATTGTAATTATTTTAAATTAAACTCTTATTAAAAGTCACTTCAATACGTATACCTTTATTCATATTAATTAATTTGCAGCAAATACATTCGATCCTAATATTGGGTACTATATTACGTTTAACTGTTTTCATTAGCATTTTAATGTAATTTTATTTCAAATGATTCCGATTGATTGATTCTATTCAAAATCGTTTTTGTTATCTGTGGTCATTCGTTACGAATGGCACAACTCTAAGTGGGCGTTACCCGTCAAGAAAGTATCTACTTTTATTTCAAAATATTGTTCTACTGTAATGTCGTACTTTATAGGCGTGAACTGTCAAAAATAAAATAAACGAATGGAAACAGTATAACTATGTTGCCACACAAACGATGGTGGCGCCCTCATTTATTTTCTACTCTTTTGTGTCGCACTGTATACGTTAGAGTATAAGTTCCTTGCCTTTAACCTTTGATCATTATCCTCAGCCCCACATATTATCTGACTAAATATTATGCAAAAATTCTCAGAGCACAGAAAGTACTAAGACAACAGAAAAATAAAAAGGAGGTTTCGTTAAAACTTATGTCAGCAATATGCGAAATATTTCTCAGAGCACAAAAAGTACTAGGGTGACAGAGATAGAAAGGAGGTTCTATGGCATCAATATGCGAAATATTTCTCTCTGAGCACAAAAAGTACTAATTTCTAAAAGTTGTGTCATTAATATGCGTAAGAATACTTAAAAGTAAAAAAGTACTAGGGTGACAAAGAATGGAGGAGGTTATTGTAGTTAGAAGAGTTCTACCCACAGTCCGATGTCTAGCCACAATTATACCTACCCTCTGATACTTTATATTTATCTTATCTCTTGTAGGTTGTATAATTTTTCTGAAGTTTCGCTTTGCCGTGTGTGAATTGCACACAATTTTTATTTTGTATTTTTTTTCAATTTATTTTTATTGGAAGCTTTATAATGCAAAAGAACAAGTGCGTGACGACAGTCTATTCATAAAGCACCGGTCGTGACTGCCGAGATCGAATAATATTATACCATTAGACCGAGATAGTGCTTGCGGGTCCGAATCCAAGGCCACAGGTCTGACTGTGATTGATTATAATTAATAGTAAACAACCAGATGAACAGAAACTTCGTGAGAAAACCTCCATACGTCAGACGTTTCAACAAGATTTTCTATGGCCTTTGAAGTCCAACTCGCACTAGGCCAGCATAGTGGACAATAGTCTAAAATTTACACCAGGGTTTAGACTCTTATTTGACCTCTCGATTGTAGATAAGTGCCGTGCTCGACAGTACCTAGGGATATCAGTATTTTATTATAATCCCTCTTAATTGAGTTATTAACATCTCTTTCCAATCAAATAATTAGGTTTAAATAAATCACACTTAAATACTACGAAATCAAACCAATTGTTGTTTAGTTTTTTAATTCATAATTTAATATAAAATCGTTAGTACATTAACAACTTTATCAAAGTTGCATAATTTCACATCCAAAATATATTTACTAATATTACATACATTTTCATTTGTAACTTGCTTTAAGTATAAATATTAGGACTCTCAAACTTTGGAACGGAAACTCGTGTATCAAACAATATTTACGAATAACCGCTTCAAAGCTAGAAATGTTTTAGAGTTTAGACAATTATAATTGTTATTCAGTAAATATCATAAGGCACGTATATGTCACAGAAGCATCGGTAATTTTAAAGCTTAGATTATAATTTTATACATTTTAGTTCACAACAAAAATATCGATCATGATTGGTCGAAACATTCGCAAGTATTCATCTCAACCAGCATATTGCAATGTGAAGCCTATTATCTAAATAATTACAAACAATCTCATAAGAACATTGCACAACAGAGATTCTAATACAAATAAATGAAATGTGGAATAAATAAAAATCGAGACAGCACATAGATTGCAACCAGCAACCACCATTTACATAAGTTATTTTTCAATTAAACTTACTTCTGTTTCTAAAAAATATTAAAGTATTTAGCACCTTAAAAATTAACATATTTTAGTTACGGATTACTTTCATGTATGTATACTATTAAATATGAAAATTTAATAATTAGAAACACAACCTAAACATTAAACAACAATATAAATACTGGCAGTTTGTGTTATAAATTTTTTCTTTTTTTTTGTATCATTTTTTATATGGCACTACGTTTTAAATGCCTTTGCTGCATTTTGATATAAAGACATACGAATGTAATTTATTCTTAAAAGGAAAAGTAAAATAAAACAACCTGGAGTAGTTACACAATTCTACCATAGCAAGAGAAATGTAATACACAAGAGCAGCATTTGCATTTCATAACATATTTCATGCAAATATGAGGGTATTTATTTGGAATATATTTTTATTTCATTCAATTTCATCATAAGATAATATAAAAGCATACTGTAAATGGGAAATGGTCCAAAGATTTATTTATATTTATTACTTTTTTTCTGAAATTTATTAGATAATATTGATTCTGAAGACATGACTTACAAATGAAATATACACAATCGGCGGGATATTTCTACAACATTTTTACGGTTAACATTTAAAGTAAGATATTTTCCGTTCGAAATAAAATCAAAATACTCCAAAAATTCTTAAATGTAATCAATTACTCGGAACTCAGTCAAAAATATAAATAGGTACTGAACAATTTTATAAATAACGCATTGCTATAGTCATTCCAGTCACTGCCTTCAGAGTGGGATCAAGTAAACAAAGTCAGTTTTTAAAGCATATTATACCTTATTGCTTATAGGTTAACGTTTCATTTTCTCCAAAATCGGCAAGATCATTTCAAACGATGGCCGTTTGCCTGGGTCTTCGTTCATGCAGATTTTGATCAGTTTGGATATATGGGGAGAGATGCCAGGTGGGATGGTCACTCGTAGTCCTTCTAAAGCAATCTTCATACCACACTCCATTGGCGATAAGTCGGCAAAAGGAACCTGTGGAAAATCGTGGAGATATAATAATTAATTTTCTTACCAGAAATTACCTTAATTTTCTTACAAGCCACGAATTGACCTGATAGTGACTGGCTCTCTTCTAATAATGACCGGTTAAATATGTGTTAACAACTTACTCTTACTTGTTACTCAACTTTACTTACTTACTATTAATCCTTAATACTATTTTAATTGGAATCAAATAAGCTCAATAAGATTGCTACATTTGAATCCTACAATTAGGGCGATGACTGATGAAGAGACAAAAGTAAATACCTGTTATTACAATATTGGAGCCATAATAAATTTACCTCTCTAGTAGCCAGTTCCCAGAGCAGTATAGCGAAGCTCCACATATCTGCGGCCTCCCAGTTCCTCTTGGCGGCTGGCTTGAGCAACGCTTCGGGCGCCATCCACGCCGGCGCGTATATACGACCCTTCTCTTGGAACGAGAACTTCGCGTCCGCCATGTTGATGCGCGCTGTTAGGTCTTCGTCAATCTGAATTATTAAAATATTATATTTTTAAAACCTGGTTGAAAGTCAACTTGGTGGATTTCTTTTTGTCAGGTTTGCAGAAGACTATTAGGATTTTAATAAATTACGGATATCCTAAGTATGAAAAAATATTAGGAGTCATCATAGCTGTTCTTTTTATTGTAATTATCGGACAATCTTGAGGAAATTCCTCTAGATTGTCCTGATGATTTAATCAGGCATCATATCATGAGGACGTCATGCCAGGCATGAAATTATCAATTTCATCAGGCATTGGAGTGGCATTTGGAACATTTTTTTTCAGCTAGAAATAAGTCGGGAAGAACAAATAGACTGGGGTCAATAGGATTTAGGAACATACATCAGCATCACATCAAAATGGACACAGCAGTTTTATGAAACACTGTTGATTGCGAACAAAAAAAGATGCAACTCACCATGATATGCTTGCTGTTGAGATGGTAGGTGGGCAGTATCTTGTCCCGCTGCAGCGAGTGCAGGTAGCGCATGGCGCACGCCACGTCGTGTGCGAGGCGCAGCGCCGCCGCCGCGTCCACCACCACGCGCCCGCCCGCGCCGCCGTGCAGCAGCGCGTACAGCGAGCCCCACGACATGTACTGCGAGATCACCACCAGCGACGGCGGAGACACGCAGCAACCCACCTGCACGCACGCACATACACACATACATACACACTACAATACTACACGCCGCCTGCAGCAGCGCGTACAGCGAGCCCCACGACATGTACTGCGAGATCACCACCAGCGACGGCGGAGACACGCAGCAACCCACCTGCACGCACGCACATACACACATACACACATACATACACACTACAATACTACACGCCGCCTGCAGCAGCGCGTACAGCGAGCCCCACGACATGTACTGCGAGATCACCACCAGCGACGGCGGAGACACGCAGCAACCCACCTGCACGCACGCACATACACACATACATACACACTACAATACTACACGCCGCCTGCAGCAGCGCGTACAGCGAGCCCCACGACATGTACTGCGAGATCACCACCAGCGACGGCGGAGACACGCAGCAACCCACCTGCACGCACGCACATACACACATACACACATACATACACACTACAATACTACACGCCGCCTGCAGCAGCGCGTACAGCGAGCCCCACGACATGTACTGCGAGATCACCACCAGCGACGGCGGAGACACGCAGCAACCCACCTGCACGCACGCACATACACACATACATACACACTACAATACTACACGCCGCCTGCAGCAGCGCGTACAGCGAGCCCCACGACATGTACTGCGAGATCACCACCAGCGACGGCGGAGACACGCAGCAACCCACCTGCACGCACGCACATACACACATACACACATACATACACACTACAATACTACACGCCGCCTGCAGCAGCGCGTACAGCGAGCCCCACGACATGTACTGCGAGATCACCACCAGCGACGGCGGAGACACGCAGCAACCCACCTGCACGCACGCACATACACACATACACACATACATACACACTACAATACTACACGCCGCCTGCAGCAGCGCGTACAGCGAGCCCCACGACATGTACTGCGAGATCACCACCAGCGACGGCGGAGACACGCAGCAACCCACCTGCACGCACGCACATACACACATACACACATACATACACACTACAATACTACACGCCGCCTGCAGCAGCGCGTACAGCGAGCCCCACGACATGTACTGCGAGATCACCACCAGCGACGGCGGAGACACGCAGCAACCCACCTGCACGCACGCACATACACACATACATACACACTACAATACTACACGCCGCCTGCAGCAGCGCGTACAGCGAGCCCCACGACATGTACTGCGAGATCACCACCAGCGACGGCGGAGACACGCAGCAACCCACCTGCACGCACGCACATACACACATACACACATACATACACACTACAATACTACACGCCGCCTGCAGCAGCGCGTACAGCGAGCCCCACGACATGTACTGCGAGATCACCACCAGCGACGGCGGAGACACGCAGCAACCCACCTGCACGCACGCACATACACACATACATACACACTACAATACTACACGCCGCCTGCAGCAGCGCGTACAGCGAGCCCCACGACATGTACTGCGAGATCACCACCAGCGACGGCGGAGACACGCAGCAACCCACCTGCACGCACGCACATACACACATACACACATACATACACACTACAATACTACACGCCGCCTGCAGCAGCGCGTACAGCGAGCCCCACGACATGTACTGCGAGATCACCACCAGCGACGGCGGAGACACGCAGCAACCCACCTGCACGCACGCACATACACACATACACACATACATACACACTACAATACTACACGCCGCCTGCAGCAGCGCGTACAGCGAGCCCCACGACATGTACTGCGAGATCACCACCAGCGACGGCGGAGACACGCAGCAACCCACCTGCACGCACGCACATACACACATACACACATACATACACACTACAATACTACACGCCGCCTGCAGCAGCGCGTACAGCGAGCCCCACGACATGTACTGCGAGATCACCACCAGCGACGGCGGAGACACGCAGCAACCCACCTGCACGCACGCACATACACACATACACACATACATACACACTACAATACTACACGCCGCCTGCAGCAGCGCGTACAGCGAGCCCCACGACATGTACTGCGAGATCACCACCAGCGACGGCGGAGACACGCAGCAACCCACCTGCACGCACGCACATACACACATACATACACACTACAATACTACACGCCGCCTGCAGCAGCGCGTACAGCGAGCCCCACGACATGTACTGCGAGATCACCACCAGCGACGGCGGAGACACGCAGCAACCCACCTGCACGCACGCACATACACACATACATACACACTACAATACTACACGCCGCCTGCAGCAGCGCGTACAGCGAGCCCCACGACATGTACTGCGAGATCACCACCAGCGACGGCGGAGACACGCAGCAACCCACCTGCACGCACGCACATACACACATACATACACACTACAATACTACACGCCGCCTGCAGCAGCGCGTACAGCGAGCCCCACGACATGTACTGCGAGATCACCACCAGCGACGGCGGAGACACGCAGCAACCCACCTGCACGCACGCACATACACACATACACACATACATACACACTACAATACTACACGCCGCCTGCAGCAGCGCGTACAGCGAGCCCCACGACATGTACTGCGAGATCACCACCAGCGACGGCGGAGACACGCAGCAACCCACCTGCACGCACGCACATACACACATACATACACACTACAATACTACACGCCGCCTGCAGCAGCGCGTACAGCGAGCCCCACGACATGTACTGCGAGATCACCACCAGCGACGGCGGAGACACGCAGCAACCCACCTGCACGCACGCACATACACACATACACACATACATACACACTACAATACTACACGCCGCCTGCAGCAGCGCGTACAGCGAGCCCCACGACATGTACTGCGAGATCACCACCAGCGACGGCGGAGACACGCAGCAACCCACCTGCACGCACGCACATACACACATACATACACACTACAATACTACACGCCGCCTGCAGCAGCGCGTACAGCGAGCCCCACGACATGTACTGCGAGATCACCACCAGCGACGGCGGAGACACGCAGCAACCCACCTGCACGCACGCACATACACACATACACACATACATACACACTACAATACTACACGCCGCCTGCAGCAGCGCGTACAGCGAGCCCCACGACATGTACTGCGAGATCACCACCAGCGACGGCGGAGACACGCAGCAACCCACCTGCACGCACGCACATACACACATACACACATACATACACACTACAATACTACACGCCGCCTGCAGCAGCGCGTACAGCGAGCCCCACGACATGTACTGCGAGATCACCACCAGCGACGGCGGAGACACGCAGCAACCCACCTGCACGCACGCACATACACACATACACACATACATACACACTACAATACTACACGCCGCCTGCAGCAGCGCGTACAGCGAGCCCCACGACATGTACTGCGAGATCACCACCAGCGACGGCGGAGACACGCAGCAACCCACCTGCACGCACGCACATACACACATACATACACACTACAATACTACACGCCGCCTGCAGCAGCGCGTACAGCGAGCCCCACGACATGTACTGCGAGATCACCACCAGCGACGGCGGAGACACGCAGCAACCCACCTGCACGCACGCACATACACACATACATACACACTACAATACTACACGCCGCCTGCAGCAGCGCGTACAGCGAGCCCCACGACATGTACTGCGAGATCACCACCAGCGACGGCGGAGACACGCAGCAACCCACCTGCACGCACGCACATACACACATACATACACACTACAATACTACACGCCGCCTGCAGCAGCGCGTACAGCGAGCCCCACGACATGTACTGCGAGATCACCACCAGCGACGGCGGAGACACGCAGCAACCCACCTGCACGCACGCACATACACACATACATACACACTACAATACTACACGCCGCCTGCAGCAGCGCGTACAGCGAGCCCCACGACATGTACTGCGAGATCACCACCAGCGACGGCGGAGACACGCAGCAACCCACCTGCACGCACGCACATACACACATACACACATACATACACACTACAATACTACACGCCGCCTGCAGCAGCGCGTACAGCGAGCCCCACGACATGTACTGCGAGATCACCACCAGCGACGGCGGAGACACGCAGCAACCCACCTGCACGCACGCACATACACACATACATACACACTACAATACTACACGCCGCCTGCAGCAGCGCGTACAGCGAGCCCCACGACATGTACTGCGAGATCACCACCAGCGACGGCGGAGACACGCAGCAACCCACCTGCACGCACGCACATACACACATACACACATACATACACACTACAATACTACACGCCGCCTGCAGCAGCGCGTACAGCGAGCCCCACGACATGTACTGCGAGATCACCACCAGCGACGGCGGAGACACGCAGCAACCCACCTGCACGCACGCACATACACACATACACACATACATACACACTACAATACTACACGCCGCCTGCAGCAGCGCGTACAGCGAGCCCCACGACATGTACTGCGAGATCACCACCAGCGACGGCGGAGACACGCAGCAACCCACCTGCACGCACGCACATACACACATACACACATACATACACACTACAATACTACACGCCGCCTGCAGCAGCGCGTACAGCGAGCCCCACGACATGTACTGCGAGATCACCACCAGCGACGGCGGAGACACGCAGCAACCCACCTGCACGCACGCACATACACACATACATACACACTACAATACTACACGCCGCCTGCAGCAGCGCGTACAGCGAGCCCCACGACATGTACTGCGAGATCACCACCAGCGACGGCGGAGACACGCAGCAACCCACCTGCACGCACGCACATACACACATACATACACACTACAATACTACACGCCGCCTGCAGCAGCGCGTACAGCGAGCCCCACGACATGTACTGCGAGATCACCACCAGCGACGGCGGAGACACGCAGCAACCCACCTGCACGCACGCACATACACACATACACACATACATACACACTACAATACTACACGCCGCCTGCAGCAGCGCGTACAGCGAGCCCCACGACATGTACTGCGAGATCACCACCAGCGACGGCGGAGACACGCAGCAACCCACCTGCACGCACGCACATACACACATACATACACACTACAATACTACACGCCGCCTGCAGCAGCGCGTACAGCGAGCCCCACGACATGTACTGCGAGATCACCACCAGCGACGGCGGAGACACGCAGCAACCCACCTGCACGCACGCACATACACACATACACACATACATACACACTACAATACTACACGCCGCCTGCAGCAGCGCGTACAGCGAGCCCCACGACATGTACTGCGAGATCACCACCAGCGACGGCGGAGACACGCAGCAACCCACCTGCACGCACGCACATACACACATACATACACACTACAATACTACACGCCGCCTGCAGCAGCGCGTACAGTGGAGACCGAGAGGATTCCCCTAGCAAGAATGTCTATAACAAAATAACACTCACCACCGGCAGTATGTTGGGATGGGAGAATATCCTCAACTTGGGGAACTCTTCGTTAAAGTCTCGTTGTATGCGTGGCGTACATTCACGAATGGCGAGTATCTTCGCCACTATGTCGTTCTTCTGCCACCGTCCGCGCCATGTCTCACCTACAAAGAGAGATATAATACGTTAACTGCGGTTTACACACACATTTTTTATTTTGGGGAATACGTTTGCGCTTATCACCTAGTGTGTGGTATCACATACGCCCGAGTTGCTAGTGTATAAACCTATGCATGTATTTAACCTATGTATTGAAGCCTAATTATAATAATAATAATTGTAAATTATATTATGCCTAATTATACCTAAAAGTCACATACATAGTCTTGACCCCACATTAAGACCAATTAAGTCTTGTGTTGCGGGTATCAGATTTCAGAAACTACTAGAGACTTTTCGGTCTCAAACACCCAAACCCGAGACAAACATGTGTGAGCCTCACAATCATTTGTCTCGGTGCGAGGATTGAACCCGCGGCCTCTCGTTTCGCGTCCAACCAACTGCTATGGAAACTGTCAATAATGATATATTTTTAAAGTAAACATAGTTCAAATTTCAAATGATCCTTCGAGCCGGATATATCAATCAGTAGAACTATTTGAATATATTATACTAAACTTATCCTAAGCATTATAATAATGGATGATACGCATAACATACCCGAAGGAGTAACGGCGATACGAGTGTGCAATGCTAATTCGTTGATGTTGATGCCTTTGTGTCGCGACAAGGTTGCGTCGCGGCTGCGAGTCTTCAGCCCGAGCCACGATTGGTCCTTGAATTGGATCTTCTTTAGGTCTTGCCCGTGTTGAGTTGCCAGTTCGTGCAGTCTGCAATAAAGATAAAAATGGGGATTTGGCATTATATTTTTTATATAATGCAGTGAATTCGGTATCGCTATAAACGCAGTAATGTTCAGAATTAATGTTAGCTGGCTGGATATTGTTTGTTTTTACTAACCTGCAATAAAAACAAGATGTGTATTAATTTATCTAGGAACGCGACAAACATGCGTGAGTTACCTCGGCGGGTTTTACACCTATTGTTTGACTATCTGAGCGAATATTAATATCCAGTTATCATTAAAAACCTTATACAAAACCCTAAAATTAATAAGGTTATTAAGAAAACAAGGTAGGTTGAATAGTGTTACAATAAAATATGTTACCTTTGCACGAGTTGCCCCCTTGTCTTATCCAATGGCGTATCGCCATCTTTATTAGCAAGCGAGACTAGAGCGCCGGCCAACACTAGATCTTCGGCGATAGCGTTGTACCCCCAGAAACAGGCATAGTGCAGCGGAGAGTTTCCGTGCTCGTTTGTGAAGTTCACATCAACTCGGTTTTGTAGTAACTGAAAATAAATGCACAGTTCCCTTTGTTTAAGACAATGATTTTATAAGACCTTATAGGTAAGTTTATTAATGTTCTTTTTTTTAGTTTTGGTCCTGCCTGATCAGTGTTAGTAATTATTATATCGTAATTATTGTATTCCCAATATAGTACAACCATATATTTTATACTTGTCACCAAAATAGCAAAACAGTTACAGACAAAAAACAATTTTATTAAAATCTATACTATGTATTCATTCTATGTTTGCAAAGCCTATGTCTGAGGGAAATTATTACTATGATTCACAGATAATATAACTTACAAGCTGTACAATAGGTCTATGTCCATGGGCAGCAGCTAAGTGCAGTGGCGTGTCATCGCCCATGTTGGTGACGTTGATGCGAGCGCCGCGCCTTATCAGCATCTCCACTATCTTCAGATGGCCTTCCTTGCAGGCCCAGTGAAGTGGGCTGAAGCCATGGTCATCTCTGCAACAAGGGACAAGAAATACATATAATGTACCTTCTAAATTGAATTTTATTTAATTCATAAGGAATAATAACTGCCTTGGTGGCGTAGTTGTATTACGGTACGACTAGAAAGCTAAGGTTTCGAGTTCGAATCCCGGGTTGAGCAAAGTGATATTGGATTTTTCTATTCTTTATCAGCCCGGAGTCAGGAATTTGTGCCCGATATGGTGATAGGCTCGCCCTCTATCACATAATGAGACGGCACATACAAGACGTAATGTGGGCGTCCTGGTAGCACCTCTGCCTAGCCCTTATGGGAAAAAGGCGTGGGTTTATGTATGTATATGTGTAATATCATGATAGTGGCCAGTGTAATGTGACAAACTGAAACTTAATATGACATTATATTGTTATTGTGAGTTTCTTTAAATATTCAGTATTGTAACAATTTTTGGATGCTTAATGTAATAAAATATGATGTGACAGCATTAAATAAATTCATTTCTATAATAAATAGTGCATGTGGATCAGTTTTTATCTTTTACCGATAAAAATGTTATCATTACACTGTGAACTCTTTTAATCATCAAACATATTATCATCTTATTTGCATAATATAAAGCCAGTAAATTAAAATACTTTTTATAAATATGAAATTAATGCATTCATATTAATAAAATTCAGTCAATAATCAAGGTATTATATTATGTACCTACATAATATCTTCCTTACATATATTCTCCTGCTGTTGTTTACTCTTTTTCTTTTGCTTTTTTAATTTGATATGTTTTTGGCATAACTGCTTAGATCCTTAAAAATATGACAAAATTCACAATGACTACAACATTTTAAAAACAAAAAAAGAAATGTACAATCCTTATGTTATATAAGTTTAAATATATGGAATTTGACCTAATACATGTAAAATTAAAATATTATTACACAAAATATGAGTCATTGCCATTAAAAATGACATCAATAAATGTAGTACCCAGTCAAGACAAGTTAAGGAAAATGTTATAAATGGATTGCAAAATAAAAAGGAAACAGGAATAATGGTGGCTCACTAACCAGGTAACAAGGAAATATATACTGTAAAATATGTTTCCAATGACTTTATGTTGTTTATTCATTGATAGTTCTTTAAGTTATTAATATTTTATATAACAGCCAAGTTACTATTGGTAGTAGTTAAAAATAATTTATAAACTCAATTTCTAGTTAGATATGAAATCCTCCTTTTAACTAACCAATAATTTAAGGCTTGAGTCAAAGTCCATAGTTCTCTATATGAAATTAAATTTGTATATTTATAGGTAGGTAATAAATAAGACATGCCAGCAAAAAACAACTGCAACATAAAAATTATACTTTTTTTCTATGCTGGTATGGCAAAGTTACTACAAATTGCATATGAAGTGCAGAGATATCAAGATAAATTATTCATTCCCCAGAGATCTCTTGGCCTATGAATAATTACACAAGCCTCCATAATTAAGTCAATGTCAACAGTCATTACATGTCTTTTGGTATGTCCTATAAGATACAATATTTACATAAGATAAAAAGAAAAAATACTTAAATTTTCCTATAGAATGATTGTTTATCTACAAAATTATTTTAACTTTATTTATGATAATTTAATTAATAATTATTTATTTTCGGGTGGACAGAATCAAGAGTAATCGGTCAGCTTAAAAAATATATATGATCCAGATGAATGATGTATTATTCATTAAATTATCATTTTCTACCATTTTTTCCTCAAATGTGATAATACCGTTAACATATACATGCGACTGACCTCATAGCCGTGTACTATTATTATTTTGGTCCAAGCTGACGCATATTACTAGGTGCTCCATGTACATTGTGGGCGTGACACTATCAATGCCATTTGTGGACCATCTGGCCATGTTTAGTAAATTATGAATACCTATGTATGAAGTATAGGTTCCTGACTTACCCCTGGTTCATGTCATGTTCAGTGTCATCCAACCACACTCTCACTTGAAGGGCATTTCCTTCCCTACACCACTGAAATATATCCTCCATGGTTTTATTTATTTAACGCACTTTTAAACCATTAACTATGTAAGAAATCTATTTTATTGCAACTGCACTTATATAAAATATCACCAAACTGGATAATATGTACAAGTAAACAAAAATAAGTACAAAATAATACTTAAATCCAAGTCCAATGATGATCTCTTTGACAGTTTCGCAATCACCGAAAATAATGTATAATACGGCAGAATATGCAATTTGGGTAGATATTAGTAATCATCGGACTTCTCACTCTTGCCTAGACCGATTCGCAATGCTTCATCTCTTTCTTTCGAATACCAGCAGTTTTTTAACATAATAGAGTAACATATACAGTATTGCCACAAAAATAATAATTTTCTATTAAAATTAAAGCTATATAATTTGTTTTTGTCTTATAAAATTTTCAGGTATTTGCATAGCATCGTGTTCAGTTTTTCTAATAAAAAAAAATAATGTGGAGCGGATTGTTAGACCAGAGATTCAACACGAAGGTCTATCGTACACTATTCTACCTCGATTAAATGAAAGCTCAACGTCTCAATCATTGTATTTTTGTAAGGGAATCATGAATGATAGAATGGTAAAGGAAAAACCTCTTTCAGTCTTAAATGAAGTATCACAGGTATAGGACTATTCAGGCGAAGTGCAATGCTCAAAACAGTCCTTGTATTCTTAATCTTTATTAAAACTAAAATAAATATATTACATTGTTGTTATTTTTTGGCAAATGTAATCTTCATTGCATGTGTTGGTGTTATCTTGAAGCCTTGTAACGCTTCTTTCGCCGCCGCAGACTGCATCTCATTTCCAAACTCTACAAAGGCAATATCGTGTCTGTTTGGTACCAGTCGAACTTCTTTGAAACCTGGGAACCTGAGCGAGAAATAAACTCATTAGATACTTATACATTAGAAAGATTATCATTAAATTAAAAGTAAAACATCTATGAATTAAACTTACTGGTTGAACAACATAGACAACATCATCTCTGATGTTTCATCAGGAAGGTTTGTGAGGAACAGAATTTGGTTAGGAGGTTGTTCCACATTGACATTGTTGAGTATACCAGGAGCACCAGCACCATGCACAGCTCCTGGTCTGCCTGCTTCCTTAGTCTTCTTCTTCCTCGCATCTTCAGTACCTTTGGGAAGTTTAGGACGCTTGGGCCTCTCTTGGAATGTACCCTTTATTTTAGCAATAACATCACTGTCAGTTTTAGAGTACTGGATTCTCTGTAATCAAAAAATTACATAAGTACACAGTAATTTACTGCTGGAAATAATGCTGTCAGGTGTTTTACACTATGTTAAATAAATTAGAAAAATAAGATTACCATTGGTTTGTCATAAAATGGGAATCCTTGCATGCTCCTTAAAGCTACAGTGGCACTTGATATCTCCTTAAATATAACAAATGCTTGTCCTCTCATTTTCAGTGTTTTTAATGCCACTATATCCAATATTTGTCCAAATTGCGAGAAAATAGCATAAAGTGATTTTTTTAACTCATCCTTTTTTATTTTCTCATTAAGATTGTTGATGTATATCGTGTGATTTGGGCGTATATCCATAGCTGAAATAAAATTACGAAATGGTTAATATTTTCATAGCTGGCAACATAAAGAAATGGCGCGACGATGGCGTCGTCGGCAAAATGTTCAATGTTTACAATTTTACTTTTCCATACAATGCTATTAATATGCACCAAAAACTTGCAATATGACTGCTACATGAATCTGCTGAAAATGTTATAGTATACTGAGCCATTTTAATGCCGACAAATATGTTTAGTTCGTGTGAAGCTTGTAAAGAACATGAGTCAATTTTTAGGTTATAAGAATTCATGCATCGAAAATAAAACAGCCTTTTATTTAAACAATATAATGAACAAATATAATGTGTTTAAACAATTTTACTTACACATTTTCGTAGGTGTTACTGAGTACCTCCGATGGAAATTAAAACACTAGGTCCGATGTACTGTATTGCTGCACAATACGTAAAACACTAACAGTAGCTGTATTTGAAAATATATTTCATACCGAGTTCTACAAA
The DNA here is from genome assembly GCA_949752805.1 of Deilephila elpenor. Lineage (NCBI taxonomy): Eukaryota > Metazoa > Arthropoda > Insecta > Lepidoptera > Sphingidae > Deilephila > Deilephila elpenor. The sequence goes on along the minus strand of OX457107.1, from coordinate 11,566,058 downwards.
TAGCTTAACGTAAAAGCAATAACTGACTCTAAAAAGCTGAGATTCCACCAAAACAAAAATCCAATTTTTGAGTTTTGGCTTGGCTCTTTTTAGTTTATAATATTCCAGTTACCACAGACTACTTTTTAGTTTATACCCATAGATTTTATACCAGGCATAGCATAGACAAAAAATAAGCTTCAGTGTTATTTTTTCTCCTGATGGTAGCGAAGGCTCCATGGACCATCAGCCTCAGTTGTGCCTAAGCCTAATTTTTATCGTCTTATTTTTCCACTGTAATTCGGTATTTCAGCTTTTATCAGACAATTAAAAAATTAGCAATATACAATTCCTATTTAAATTATAAATACCTTTGATTTTTCATATAATAACTATGATTTGTTTACAACCAATTGGCTATTTGACTTATTTCTGAAAAGTGTTTTAAAGTCTAGATATATTCACTCTATACCTCTTCAAACTATTAATTTATTTTTAAAGAGTCGTTTATAACGAATAAACATATTTTTCAGTTTTATCATCTTATATGTCACCAAAACGGTAGGTCACGTGACTTTGAAAAAGTTACGTCACGCTTTATAAATGGTGAATGATCTTAGTGGCAGAGATGAATGAAAATTGTAAATCGTGACATCACACGCTGCACAATGACAGCTTGTCGTGTTTTGTTACATTTAATCAACAGATAAAAAATGGCTAACTTATTTTAGACAATTAAAATATTTATAATTTAGATAAATGTAAATAAAAATACCTATAATTATTGTTTACCAAAAAGCTATCATATGCAACACATTTTATAATTTATTGCCACAACAGTCAAATACCCAATTCTAAAACCCAAACTATGTCTAAAACAATTTATTAAATTTACTCTATCCTACTGTTTAAAGTATAAGTAGCCTCTTGGCACAGACTAAGGAGTAAACCTCTTGGTGACAAAAATAAAAATATGACTTTAGAATCATTGCTTTAGGGATTTGCAGGATTTTGACAAATCACCGGAGAACTGACAGTTCAATAAATTTCTATGCTTTTCGCGCCCTGTCATAAAATATCACCTTGAAAAGTTATTTATCAATTTTTATGTTGTCTAATTATTTAATACCGTAAATAATAAGCTGTAAGTTTTTACTGATATAAACCAATTATATTATTGTAAATTTTATAAAAAGTCCAGTTGGCATATCAGAAATGCATGATCTAATTAATGATTTTGAATCAGTAACACCTGATACTTGGATATCGAACGAACAAGGATGGAAGGAAAAGTTGCTGAAGTTACCAAATTGGTTTCAGGTAAATGAGTTTTCATTATGCATGTAAATAACGAGTTGATATCATTTATATCATTTATATGACCTTTGGTTAACCTTTCAGATTCCTCTTATAAATTCAAATGCCTCTCACAATTTGCCGGATGGAACTCTCGTTCGGTTCCGAGGTATGATACAGGATATGCATAACCCTGAATTTTATTTTGAAGAATTTGAAGTTTACAACACAGCCACTAGTGAAATAAAGAATAAAAGTGGAAAGTATAGGGACACAGCTCATATTTTGGTAAGTGAAATTATATAATGATGTATTAATAAAAATTTAAAACCATTTCCACTCACAGTTCTGATTTTCTTCTCTCAAAGGAACATGAAAAAATTAACTACACCGAAAATTTAAAGAGTGCACAACGGCAGACTATGGTTGTGGTATCAATACCAGGGCTAAGCAACTGGGCACAGAACATTGAAGACAAACAGAACCACTTGAAACACTTAGAACAACACCCGAACTCATCTAAAAGACTGAGTCAAACTGCTCCAAAGTTAAAACGTAGTTACGATGAAGCTGAAGAGGAATCTGATGCTATGGAAGTCGTAGATAGTGATGTAGGGGCTAATAAAGAGGCAAGAACAGCTGAGGAGGCTAATGTTACGGCCAATGTGGTGTCTAGAGAGCATTTACTCAACTTTCCCCTGCCAGATGTGGCAAGCAAGTCTTGTATTGTAAAGGTAATATATAATCATCGAGGTCTACTGAATCATTAGTTGGTTAAGATGAAATGTTTGAATTCTATGCGCTAAAAAAAATTTGATAACTAAAATATTAAACATAAATGTCTCATAAAATTATTAATAAAATGAATTATTCTTAGTTTTGTGGTATTTTCACACTTAATATTCTATAATGTTTAAATGTTTCACCAAATTAAGTAGCATGAGTCAATTGAGATACTTGCTATTCTTTTAAGTTCTAATAAATTTCAGATTTCTCAAAACCTTAAATAATAAAGAGATACACTTCATGGTGATCTTTTTACAGATATATGAAGAAAGAGATGACATTAAACTCAATGACATGATAGAGGTAATAGGTTTTCTCTCAGTGGATCCTGCCCTGTCCGGAGAGTTCCAACCAGAGAAGAACTCGCTGCTGGAACCAGAAATGGACACTGATATAGAGAACATTACACACAACCCACCACCAAGCTTAGTTCCGAGACTGCATGCTGTGCATGTGAAGAAATTGGAACATTGCAATCCATTGGTCAAAAATTCTATTGATCAAGGTATGTGTTTAATCTTCACTGCCCCTTTTGGTAGACTGTCTTTAGCATTGGTATTCCATGAGATTCAATACTAAAAAAAAGTGTAGTAAAAGTAGAAAATCGGGTATTAAGATGAACTATTTAAAAAGACTAGCTGGCATTCAGATTACAATGTTTATACATCTATACATTCCTTTCTTAGTACTACTTAAATTATATCACTGTGTAATTATTATTGCACTGTAGCTGTTTCATGTAATGAGCATTTTTTTTTCTGTAATTCAAAATATGTTTTAATTACAGATGCTATACTCAAAGGAGCTAACTCGGCTAGAGAACATCTTCTGAAAGCATTAACAGAATTGTTATTGGGTGATCAATTAGCTGCTGAATATCTCATCTGTCACCTCATTGCTTGTGTGTAAGTTAAGTGTAACTATCAGAGAAATTACGAGTAATAAAATGCAAACTTCTATTTTAATCAATTTTAAACAATAAAAAAATGTGTTCAGACTTCAGTATTTTCTAAAATCTCATGAAACATCTAATTGAATCACATTTGTTAATTTCCAGGTATCTACGCCAAGACACATTGAATCTGGGACAGTTTTGTTTGAATCTCTCCAATTTGCCTATACAAAAGTATCCAGACTATGCAAAACAACTTTATGAAATAATCAAGCAGTTTGTAACAAAAAGTTATTATCTGCCTCTGACTATTAATAATATGAACACTCTGGCACTGTTACCAAAGTAAGTATAATCTTCAAAACACATAGTTTAATATTGTTTTTGAAAGGCAACTTAAACATTTAAGTAACTGATTTTACAACTTGTTTATGTTGGCATGAAATTTATTGCCCCTATTTTCAGTAACTTTTCACTATGGTGATTGAACAAAACTTTAGATTAAGATTGTGCTTATTTGTAAATATTAATATTTATTAAAACATAATAATCAGAATAATTAAGATTTTAATCATTACAAAAAATCTAAATCTATTCTACCTTACTTTAATGATACAGTATTCAATATTTACAGGAAGGACTATGAGTGTAATAGACTCACAAGTGGCGTTCTGCAGCTCAGCAAAGATACTCATTTAATCCTTGATGAGACAAAAATGGAGCAAGGCAGGCTCGATGCTACCGGAGTCAATAACATAGCAGCTCTCGGCAACTTGATCAAAACCCAAAAAGTGGAATATGATTTTAAATATTATAAGATGGATTTTAATTCAGATGTATCTGTACTGATTTTATCCGAAGGAAAATCTCTTTTACCTGTAAGCATATTTTAAAATTATTATAATATCCATTTTTATGATGTGGCAGACAAATTAATGGCTTGAACTGTTTGCAAAAATAATGATTTGTTCAATATTATTATAATATACTTTGAACCTGCTACATTGGACCATAATTATATCCTTACTGGAGGAATAATTTAATATCGAGATCCAAATTTAATAAGACTAGATATTACTTAATAGAACATTGGGTAAACACTCTTTTACGAAACTTAACATTTCTACATATTTTTCAGAGTGATTACCATGTTCCATTGAGGCCAGAAGAATCATCATTAGAAATATTTGATGCTATAGTTGAAGCAGCCACATATTACCTAAAGGAGGAGATTATGAATATCATAAGAGTATATTTAACTAACATTAAGCTTGTAAAATACACCATTAATGAAGATGTTAAGGTAAATACAAATTATTATTTTTCAACCTTTATCTCTATATCTTTTTGTCTATCTTTTAGCATATTACTTTCTGTATTATGTGGAATGGATTAACCTTTTCTTATTTACTTTATTTTCATTACAGTTTGTTGAAGATGATTTTATAGAAATGAGAAGCAAGTCTACCCCTGAAAATCCGATTAGTGCAGACGACTTGCACAGACTACTCATTTTAGCTAGACTAGTCAGTTTGTCCCGAGGATACGATACTCTGAATAAAGAATGCTGGGATATTACCAAAAATATGGAAAACGAAAGGTTACACAGAGTCAAGAACAGGGTGGCATCTGATTTTTAAATGTTTTTAATAAAGTGAATTTTGTTTTATATTTTCTTGTTTTTATGTTATTTATCTAATTATTCTATGTTCGAAGTGAAACTATAATCACTTTCTATGTAATGGTGTAAAAATAAAGTAGTATTTCAAGATCAAGCAAAGTGGAGATCCATAGTAGAGACTCATAGTTGATAGTAGGTACTAGGTAGGCAGAGGCCTACTCCTATGGGATACAGACGTTTATGTATGTATGTAAATATAAATCTTCTAGATTACAAAGGATTTACTATTTTTCTAATTGTACATGCGAATTAAACGGAATGGTTGTTGAAAGTCGCACTAACTAACTATTATTTATAACTATCAGTAAAATACACTAAGCACAATATCATAAATAAAAAATGTTATGATATTTTATTGGTTAATTTTTTTTATTAAAAATATTTGTCATTTTTGATAAGATTTTTAATTTTGAAAATTATAAATCTTATTCAAGCAAAAATATGCATAGCCATGATAGGAATTAAAAAAGTAACATATCCGAACGAATGTCACAGTGACGTGTACGATTTTAATGATAAAAAGTTATTGATTCTATTAATTTTATGAATTAAAACTTGGTCATTTGTAATAACATAAAAAATGGCTAGTAAAAATAAATCAGTGGATGGTGCCAATAAGAGTAAAACGGAATCGGTGTGGAAAAAAGCGTTGGTAGCTAACGCAGAATGGCCAGACAAGGTTAGATTACTATAATCCCGTGACTTGATAATTTTCAATGAAAATGTTTAAAAAAGCTCCATTGAACGCCTTGGTGTGTTTCAGGAGGATTTCCTGGATGTAATATATTGGATGCGGCAGGCGATAGGCATTATTTTGGGACTATGTTGGGGGCTGCTGCCTTTGAAAGGATTCTTGGGAATATTACTGTAAGTTACGTTTTTAACTGTCTTATTTACAAAATAGTGTGCATTCTACTTAGTAGTAACCTAAATAGCTTGAAGTTACAAGCAAAACATTGAGATAAAACATAAAAACTTCGAAGCTATAAAAAAAACTGTTTAGCATATTATTCTGTAGATGTAGATCTTAACAGAAGTGGATTACTGGCCTCAGTTTACTCATAGTATAACCACATTTTCTTGGCTCTTCATAATAAACTAATGTAAGATATTGCTGTAATTTTGCTGTTACACTATACAATTTGTAGAGGAACCTAATTTGAGTCAGCTTTTTGGGATTAAGAAGCAATCTATCACGCAGAATAGCAAATATGGCTTAGCGGACAAGAGCCTGAGCATTGATTGTAGCCTTTGCCACTAATTTTAATCATACAGGCTAGTATAGCTTAATAATACAAAGGATAATATTATGTTTGCTTTACAGATTTGTGGTTGTGAATGCAGCGGTCATATACTTTTATGTGAATAATTTCCAAAATGTTGATGAAGAGGAGTATGGTGGTATGTGGGAAATAACTAAAGAAGGATTTGTCACTTCATTTGCTGGATTCTTGGTAAGGCATTTTTGTTAATGTTATGACTATTAATATATATTTTTTTACATATTTATCCTTAGTAGATGCATAATAATTATGTTTGGATATTATACTTTTGGTACATTTGATTAATGAAGCTGTTTTGCAGCACCAAGTGTGACTTTCTAGCTGCTAAGCTTATATCAAAAGGATGTTTGGATTTATTTTCACATTTATAAAGTACATCTTTGAACATTCCCATTAAACCAATAAAATACCAACAATAACATTATTAAGTCACTAATTAAATTTACTCAAAATAAAGCTACTATTTGAAGTCTGTCTCACTGCAATTGCATACTTGGAGAGGTTTAAATAAGTTATGTTCTTTTTAGGTAACATGGATACTGGTGTACACAGGGCTCCACAGCAGCACATTATGAAACAAGTTGTGATGGTGGGAACACGTGACTAAATGTCCTAGTACAAAGTGAAGGTTCATATTTGTGTAGAATGTGTGTGCTACGGACTTATTGTTTGATAACTGTGCTTTGTTTCATAAAAACCAGAGTAGGACTTACCAGAAAAGTTACAGATAAATAACAGTGTAAAATGAATAAGAAATGTACTGTTATTGAATTGAGTAATCATCAGCATTAAAGATATTTTTGAATTAGTGGAGTAATATAACTTCAGTATCATTAGACACTAATCATTAATTTATTTCATGATACTTTGATGCTATAAACTTAATTCTTAGTAGAAGTATTTGCAGGCATTTTACCTCTCCACAAACATGTGATAATTGCTTAAATCAGTAATTTGTAAATTGAGAGAGAGAATTTAAAAATTAAATCATTTGTTTGACATTAGGAGCAAAAATAGGTTTATTTAGCTGTGTTTAATGATGCATACCATGATTTGCTATTACACAACATACTCTGATGTTGTATCTACGAAAATAAATTTTATTTCACACCATGAAATATATAAATATAATAGTAGGTATTGGATTGGACAATTTACAATTACATAGATCTGCTATCATTATATCGTTGTAACTGTACTGTATAGAAATCCTAACAGAATATATAGAGAACCATACAGTGATAAATATTTGAAGATGGCCAAAGCAATATCCTAGAATAAATAATAGTTTAAAAAAAAAATAAAAAAATACGCTTTTATAGAAAATCCAACTACAAAATAGAAAATAAATTTTAATAAATTTGAATAAAAAATAGTGTAAGAAAAAATGATTTTATTGTAAAAAAAAGTGTGGGGTGTGTGGTATCAATAGTTCTAAATATTTTATGAACAGATATGACTAGAAGGGTTATTTTGATAATAACCTGAAAAGCACCCCACACTTTTTTTTACAATAAAATCATTTTTTCTTACATTATTTTTTATTCATATTTATTTTAAATGTTTTGGTTGATTTTCTATAAAAGCGTATTTTTTTAAACAATTATTTATTTTTCATTTTTTATTTAAAATATTGAATTGTCATCGGTCCTTAATAAGAATGCCAAATTTCGAGTTAATCCGACGTTTTGAAGGGGGTAAAAATCATGTTCAAAGATTCCGTTACATACTAACATACATACATCTGAAGCTAATAAAAAGCGTATAAAAAGGCAAATTCTGTAAGTATTGAATCTTATTAGCAGAATACAACTGTTTCACAATTTTTACCTTTAGATATTCAGTCAGTTGCTTAAAATATTTTTTAGAGCATTTTTGAAGTTAGCATTTTCAATCTATTTGTAGGTTTTATAATTGCATAAGTACCTATTATTGTTATTGCAAAGTAAATTGTTTAACAAATGTAATTTAATAGAAAAATCCATTGCAACATCTAAAAACAGTCCTACCAACTGATATTATTTGCCAATCTCCGAATATACTTCAGCTAAAAGTCATTATGCTTTGTTTTTGCTCGTGTTTGGTAATGGTGTGTATAAACTTGTAAATATATTCCTGTGTGAAAAATGTATTTGGTTTGATGAGTGTCAAAGTTTTGCATTTTAACTATATTATTATAAGTGAAGTATCAGCATTTGTTAAGTTTTATTATGTTTCCTGTGAGGAATAATTAATGTGTATTAAAATATAGTTATTTCCCTTTCTATAATAGTTATTTCATGTTCATAAGATTGCCAAGAGTTTTACGGTAGTATGACAATTTGATCAAAATTGTAAAGAAATTTTAGTTTTCAAATGTAGGTTAAAATCTAATGTGTTTTAATCAATATTAATTTTTGGGACCCATACTCAATGGGTACTAATATGAAATCTATTTTTTGGTTGTCACATAATTTATTTTACACAGCAAAGTTTATACTTAATGTAATCATTTTAAATGTTATTTGTTTATGAATTTGCAGTTAAATTATTATTATTTTGAACAAATATTATAATGGTTGGTTAAATAAAGTTTTTATAACTTTGACTTGCTTTTTATTTGTTAAAATTATAAGTGTGAAGATGTAGCACATAAACCAATAAAGAGGCTCCTGCCTTATGAGGGACTGGTGCAACCAGTGCTACTTTTTTTGCGTGTAACTTTATTTTTGTAGACTTGCACATACTGGCACACTAGGTAAATGATTTTAAAGCTAATAAAATAAATAGATTTTTATCAAACATTTAATCATCTCTCCATGTAACAAGTACTTCATCAGTTCTATACCGTTGTGTAATGGTAGCGTCTGAGAAGTCCATCCTGACTCCTGACTGATGCGCCACGGCCCCCGCGTGTGCTATCATCACGCCGTTATCGATGCAGAAACGCTCGTCTGTGGCGAATATCTTGGCCCCACGCTCCGCGCACATTACTCCCATCATCTCTTGCAGCCGTTCGTTGCATCCTACACCTCCTACTATTAGCACCTGGAAAATAAAAATTCATAAGCTCAGGCAGGAATATTTGGAGTAGGCAGAAGTGAAGAATCAACGAAAATTTTGGAAGAATTTACGAAGCTGATTGTCGTATGAACTGAAATAAGCTAAGAAAGTATTCTTTTCCTCTTCAGCCATAGGAAGACCACTGCTGAATCTAGGCTTCCCTCAAGAGTCTCCATGTTGTTCTGTTGAAAACCGATTGCATCCAACAACTTTCTACAACCTTAGCTAGGTTGTTCGTCCATCTTGTAGCCGGGCGTCCGACACTTTGCTTGCCGGTACGTGGCCTCCACATCATTTAAAGTATTACTAGGTAACATTGATAAAATATAAAAAAATGGCTCATTGTAAAGCTCTTTGCAGAACGAAGATGCAGATAGCAGAGAATGTAACTTACCTCATCAGACCCACAGTGTGCCATAGCTCTTTCAGTAATCTCCACTAACATAGCAAAAACTGTTTCTTGCAGTGAATAGCAAAGGTCATCTGGGGTGTATTCTTTTAATAATTCATCAATCTTGTCTTCCATATATGAGAGAATGCCTGAGAAGCTCACATCCATGCCTTGAAAATATAGGAATATTTTTTGAATGTCTTTCATTAAGTTTTAATTTACAGGGGACCTTTTTATGTTTTCTCCTGTTGGGATTACTTGTATAAAAATAAGAATAAGAATTGAAAAATGTAAAAATCAAACAAAATTGTGATAAAATCCATAAAAAGTAGTTTTTTAAGAGTTAAAAGATTTACTAGATTTACTAAACATACCTTTGACACAATATGGCAAGTGTAAATATTTCTTTCCATTTTTTGCTGCTTGTTCAATATTATATCCTGGACTGGGTGCATTTGACAGCTTTAGTACTCTTGCAAACCTTAAAAATAAAGATCAAATGTGTTAAAAAAAATACCACAGTAAAAAAATGTATTGAAATATTGTGAAGAAGTAAATTGAAAGTGAAATGAAGAGCTGACAGTGCAATAATACAGCTGAGATTTCTGCAAATTAAGATACATATGCTCAGGCACTGACTACTTAGCTAATGATGATGTATAGAAATAAGTTTTTCAATTAGGTGGTTGTTAACTCACCTATCCAAGCAGTTTCCAACAGCAATATCAATGGTCTCCCCAAAAATCCTGTACCTCTGTCTTGAATAAGCAATAATTTGTGTATTACCTCCACTCACATAGAGGACGGTGGGGTTGTTAGCTTTGGTTATTAATCTGCCCATTTCTATATCTGTACATATTTTGTAAGGAATATGCTATTATAAATATAAGATTTTTTGATTGACATTAGATGTACATTATCAAGAGGTCACTATTGCCTTGTGTGGCCTGATAAACTCTAGTTTGAACATTTTTGCAAATAATTGAAATCATAACAAAAATAAATATTATTTGCAACCTTATTTTCACACATGTATGTGTCAACAAATAAAGTTATTGTCATAAGTTTTACTAGGTATAAAAGGATACGGCCAATACAGTGGTTGACTCCCAATATAGGTTTCTTCCACAATTTTGCACAAGTTCTGGCAACAATAGCACAAACCATCAACGGCGCTCCCATTCCAGGACCTTTAGTGTAGCACACCACATCAATATCCTGAGGTTTAAGCCCAGACTGGTCAAAAGCCTCCTTTAGCACTGCATGGATGTTTTGCTGATGGTGTTCTGCCGTTTCTCTGGGAAGAAATCCTATAACATTTTCAAATTGATTTACCTCTAATATATTGTTCTTTATATTGTTTATATTATTCTTTTATTTATGTTTACAATGGGTTCTTTAACCAGTAACTTTAAAAGAAAAATTCAATTCACACCACAAAATTAATAATATAAGTAGTATGTTGGCTTTTATTCTTAATCATTTAATTACTTCGACTTTATGAAAGTAGTTCGCATCAAATGTAACATATTTTATAAGTAAATCGACAAAGTTTTTGCTACAAAAACATTTATTATAGGTAGATCTACAAATTACTTCAGTTTAAACCTAACCTTCTCCGGGTGGTGTGATGTACGTTCGTCTACAATTAGCGAGAATTTCTCCATCTCTGACTATACCAATGCCTAGTTTATTGGCACTTCCTTCAAAACCAATCGCTACAACCATCACGTTAAAAAACCTCTGGTAACTACAATTTAAGGAAATACGACTTCAACAAACATTCGTGTTTACAAGGTGCTGTCAATTAATTTGACAATTGGGTATTTGACTGTTGTGGCAATAAATTATAAAATGTGTTGCATATGATAGCTTTTTGGTAAACAATAATTATAGGTATTTTTATTTACATTTATCTAAATTATAAATATTTAAATTGTCTAAAATAAGTTTGCCATTTTTTATCTGTTGATTAAATGTAACAAAACACGACAAGCTGTCATTCTGCAGCGTGTGATGTCACGATTTACAATTTTCATTCATCTCTGCCACTAAGATCATTCACCATTTATAAAGCGTGACGTAACTTTTTCAAAGTCACGTGACCTACCGTTTTGGTGACATATATGATGATAAAACTGAAAAATATGTTTATTCGTTATAAACAACTCTTTAAAAATAAATTAATAGTTTGAAGAGGTATAGAGTGATTATATCTAGACTTTAAAACACTTTTCAGAAATTAGTCAAATAGCCAATTCAGAAATGTGAAATGTCTCTAACATGTTGACGTAACCTCCTCAGAAGATATTAGCAAAAATAAAACGCAATTGTACGAACGTCGAAAACTATATATCGAGTAGAATAATCGTTTATCGTTTTGAAAATATTTCACTAAATATGCAAACATTGATTCATGTGCAAAGGCCTGTTTGCTTGATACGTAGTATTACTTAAGTCAAGTAATTCTCTTGTAGTTATTTTGCTCTTTTTTAGAGTTGTTCCATTCAAAATGTTCTCTTTATTAATGGATTAATTAACAACAACAAATGCTTATGTAATGATTTATTGGAGATAATACAATCAGAATGATTAGTGAAAGGATTACAATATATAGCCGCTATTAGCGTTGGAACCAAAAATAGCATGAAAAGTTCCTATCAAAGATATATTACGTTTTCACGAGTAGACATTCAATCGTTAAATAGACAATGAAAGTGTATTGGCACATGACTAGGCATCAACTTTGTTTTCCTCATTGACTTCGTCAACGAAATCTGCTAACATGTCCTCTACAGTTAAACTGTCATTTGTTTCAACAGTTTTGCTTGATACAATTGTTGCCTGAACATTAACTTGTCCATTTTCCTGCAGCTTTTCTGGAGAACTATGAATGCCGTTTTCTTTCGGCGCTTCGTCATTTTGCTTTTCTTTATTTTGATCACCTTCATTGTTACTTTTAACTGTATCCTCGGAACTATTAGTTTTTTGCTCTGAAGTGAATTCAGTTTCATCTTTAGTAATTGTATCTGGTACGCAATCATCTATTTCCAAAATAGTTGCCTGAATGTCGTTATCCTTACTTACTACATTCTTTGAGCTATCCTTATCGATGTCTTTTGGTGTGTCTGTCTTGTCTATAGAAGTCTCAGAAGTATCTTCTTGTGGATCCATCACTTTTGTTACATATTCATTTGTTTCTTCAATATTTTTAGAAGAAGGTTCATCTACGACGTCGGTATTAGATGGTGTGTTCTCAATTATTTGTTCTTCATTACTCTTTTCAATATTTTTATTTCCTTGATCAATTTCCTGTGTTTTTTCACTGGTATCTATGACATCTTGAGAAACTTCTGTGACACTCTGTGGTGTCTCTTTAACAATAGAATCATCGTCTTCTATTTGTTCGACATCTGCCACTTCAATGTCAACACTTTCATTTTGTTTATTGTTTTCCTCTGCGTCCAAATGATCACTGAATTCTACAGATTTAACTGAAGCACTGCTGATACTAATTTTGTCAGTATCGCTAGCATCTTTCGTACGCATTTTTTTACATATTGGTTCATCAAATATGGTTATAATTTCAGTTTCTAAGTCTTCTGATGGAACCCTGTCAACAAAAATGAATTGGTTAGCTATTAATTCAATAAAGTATGTCTTTTTATATGTACCATATTTAGGAAGAGTTCAGGAATTAAGTTTCAGGGACTCGAGATGTTAATAAATATGATATTAGATGCTAGTCTATCTAAGAAACATTCGACAGTACAAACATACAAATTCTACTTAGACCATTTAAGAATCCAGCAAAAACATTAAATAATTTATATTAACTGACCTTCCAACCCCAAGCAATGACTCCAAGACCTCCCGGTTCCTCTTTGATATAGTCTTTTTCTTTTCTTCCCCTTTGTTCATTTCCTCCGGCTCAACTTCCACGGCAAAGGTAAGCGATGGCGGCGAGCAATGTAAATGCAGTCTGATCTCTAATAATGCTTGGGAGCAGAATTGTGATATCTGTAAATAATATTTATGTATTACATACCTTGATCGGTAAACAAAGATTGATCCCAAAAATAGACCAATCGGATCAAAGTTTATGGACACGCTTCGATCGATCCTTAGATAGGCATTAAGATCGCTTATTAATTTTGGTAGCAAGTCACGTGATTTTCATCATTGATATAGTTTTTGTATGAATAACTCACTTCAGTTTGAGGATGATTGAGTAGTCCACTGTACAATTGTAAGCAGTACTGAGTGGGTGGAGGTATGCTCGGTGGTACAGATTTACGAGCAGCATCCAAACATCTCAGGAACCATATACCACGTTCCACACTGTACATGTCTAATGCGAAGCATTCTCGTACTAGTCGTTCTTGGAACAACTGAAAAATATCAATTAAGAGATGTCAAACTATCATTAAATAAGATCTAAACCTACGAATTTAGTTATGCTTTAGAGTGATTCTACTGGTAATTGTAACATCGATTTTTTTTTTATTTTCGTCATACACAAAGGTCGTATCAAGTAGAGGTGGGCGATTATGAATGATCGGCATAATCGATTTATTTTGTATTACTAATGTTGATAATCGATTATGGAATTAGTAATTAATATGTTTTCTTAATCGAATGATATTAGTAACAAGAACTACTAATCGTGTTTTATGAAGTTGACAGTTGTTCCGTGACTTTAGTAGTAGGAGGCATAGAGTTATAGATAGACATTGGTTTAGTTTGTTTTGTTATATTACGGTGGTATGAGTATGAGACGTGACGACTGATGCTTTTCACTTTTAGTGGATTTACCTATCTAAGTCAAACCTAAACACTAAAACAACAAATAAAACAATTTAATTTAACAATTTAATGACAATTTAATAAAAAAATAAAACAATTATTGGATATTACACTTTATTGCAGTAGAATGTGCTTGTATTAAAAAATTTAAAAGTCAGATACGACATCATACAAGATGCGCTAGTACACTATTATGTATGGCGTGGTGTCGCAAGTGACGACAGAGTAAATAGTGTGAGTGAATCGACTTGCAACTGACTGACTACTAACTGTTATAATCGAGATATCTCGATACATTTTCATAATCGAATGATTTCGTTAGTATCTCTCATAATCGCCCACCGCTAGTATCAAGCTACATGTTAAGTTTGCAGCCTATCATGACAAAGAATATTATGAACTTAATTATAATGAACATAGAGCTGAAAATAAATTAACACTTGACACTTATTCTATCTGCATTAATTAATTAATGTTCAAAGTAAAATATGACATAATAAATATATGTAAATATGTTTTTTAAAACTATATTGTGAATGTTTATTCTATACCTTATGAGTTGAAGGTTTTAAAAATATCCCACAGGAGAGAAGGAATGTTTCTGCGCATTCTAACGCCGCAACTGCTACCTCATCACTGGTTTCTTCAGATCTATAAACAAAAGAAAAAACGTAGCGCGGGAAATATTAAAAGGGACAGTTATGTTATCAGTTGCCATCTTATAGCTGAAAATGGTGATGATTTTTACACTATAACATTGATATTTTTTGTCAAAAAAAAACTACAATAAACATTATTCCTTCAGGTGTCCATGTATAGACAATAGACTTTTGACAGATGCGACACAATGGAGAACAATTGGAGAACAATGAAGAACGTCACATAAATTTTGCTAGCGAGCCTCATATGAGCTTTTTGGACAATGGAAGGGTTAACTTAACTGAAAACTAAAAATATCGAAGTCCGTACTTATTTCTTTCCCCTGAAACCTAACTGTAAAGTTGTGCAATTTTGATAGTACATCAATATTCTTTCTATTATTTTTTACTTACACAGTAACCTTGTTTTTCTCACTGGGCATGTGGGCGGCAATGGAACTCTCCAGTAGCATACTGTTTGCCAATTTCCTCTTCGCTTTTTTGCTCATATTCTTTGTTGGTATGGCTGCATTTACCTATTAAGATAAAAGGTTAGTACAATATACAAAAGACAAGATTGCTAATTTATTTCAGGGCATATTTACCCGTGCATGCAAATTGTTTTCCACATTGCAATGACAAAAGAAGAAATAAACAAAAATCAAGTTATAATCCTGAGTTCTTATAATTCTTGCTAAAAAAAAAATGTCAACAACTGTTTAGAGTTAACATTTAAATATACAAAAAAATTTCAAATGCATACAATATTGCTAACAAAAATTTTTTTTTACTCTTATATACTTACATGATATGTTTCTCTATTTTTAAATGCTTTTTATGTTATACTTACATTGAGCTCTATAACTTGCTTGGGAGGTGTGATGTCGGCCATAACAAATTCGGTTAATTCATCTTCCCACAGCTTCCCTCTGCTGTCTTGCGATGGTTTGTGTACATGAAGGACCTTCAACCATCTTACTAAACTGTTGTAGGCAGCACACCTTATTTTCCTGTTTTAAAATATATGTCATAGGTTCAAAAATAACTAAATGGGTTATTTTGTGACAATTGGGTGCAACTGATGCATCATCTGCTTCTTAAAATAGAAAAACAGGGAAATAAAATAAATGGAAGGCGGAAACTTACTCTTCTGCCGATCAAAAAGGCATCCAAATATTTATATACAGGATGCAGTAATCTAGTAGCAACTTAGCAAAGTCTCAGAGTGTCAAAGTTATCTCAAAAAAACATAAATAATAAGATATTTTCCTAGAAAAAAGGTTATTAGGGATTGTAAAGCCCCATTTATAGCCTCCGTGGCGCAGTTGGTTAGACGCCGCCTGTGAAACGAGAGGCCGCGGGTTCGATCCCGTCACCGAAACAAATATTTGTGTGCTCCACAAGTATTTGTTTCGGGTCTGGGTGTTTGTGAGACCGAAAAGTCTCTCGTAGCTTCTGATACCCACGACACAAGACTCGATCTTAGTGTGGGGACAGGACTATGTATGTGACTGTTGGGTGTATTTATTATTTATATTATTTATTTACACGAGTTTCTCGCCTCGAAGATACGATTATCCTAAGGATATTAAAAAGTTGCATCATGTAAACATTTGTCAGAACACGATAATCTATGGTGGCAATGTCACGCGAATATTGCAAACGATTCGACCGCAAGAAACTCTCCCCATGTAAATGGCGTTTAAGAGTTAAATACAAATTACTCACTTTACTTCTTCCGTGTCGTTTTCGGAGCTCCATCGCAAAGTCTGCATTACTAATCTGAACACTAATGCCGAAAATGGCACCAGATTTGGACCAAGGCTGTAAAATCACATTTTCAATTTTATCATATTACTATTCATTCATTCATTCCTTATATTAACAAACAAATGTAGAATATGAATACATTTCTATATGCCTTTTCATTACAAATTTCGTTATAAATTTTCAACAAATACTTATTAAATTAAAATTAAAGTGCGTGGTGGCCTGTTGGTAACGGACCAGACGCGGCTGCCTACATTCACGGTGGTCGCGGGTTCAAATCCCAGGGCACACCTCTGACTTTTCGGAGTTATGTGTGTATTGATAGTCAATCACCACGCACTTTAACGGTGAAGGAAAACATCGTGAGGAAACCTGCATACCGTAGCGATTTTAAAGAATTTCTACGGTACGTAAGTCCGCCAACCCGCACTAGGCCAGCGTGGTGGACTATATGGCCTAACCACTCTCAATCAATTCTTTCGATTGTAGAGTAGGCCCGTGCCCTGCAGTGGGACGTATATGGGCTGATATAGACTTATTAAATTCAGACTTATTACATTCTAAATAAAACATTTCAAATATTCAATACCATTCAGCATCAAGAAAAATACTACTTTACATTCTTACCATATAACAAGGGCATCCAAGGTCCTCAATGCTTGCATTTTAACACCAACTAAGTTGTCCAAAGCTTTTTTGTTTGCGCCATTGGTCACACTCAAGGCTTGCAATATAACTTCCAACACAGCCTGTGGCCGAATTGGTTTTGCCACTGGGTATATTTCTCTGTAAATTATAAAAAACATTATTTAAATCTATATTTATTGCGTAGACAGTCCCCAAAAGTATTATTAGTATTGAATGTTGAAAAAAAATAATCATATTTTGCATACAAATACTGTATGAAATTAATATTAAAAACATTTTAAATTATATCCTTCTTGCTAAGAATTATTAATAACACAATACAATACAGAGCTTTTAAAGAAAATAATTGTAGTAATATTTTTTATTTTAATACTTACACAAGCATAGCTTGAAGGAACACAAACACATTTCTTAATCTAATAGAAACTGCTGCCTTTTTGCCTTGAGAGGTATCTGATTCTGTTTTGTTTGCTTTTGTAATATTTAATAATGCTTTTGTTAATGGGGTATCAGCCAGAACATGGGTCTCCTGCCTCTGAAAAAAACAGTATGAGCTTGATAATCTTGATAACTTTTTTCCAGAATTTTACGTAGTAAATTTTAAGTTAAAATTGAGCAACTATTTTTTACTTATATTGCTGGGATAACAATATTTATTAAACACATTTTTTTATGTACAAGTAGAACATTTGAAGACACCTTGCTCACACTTATGGCTCTCCCCTTTCCTTTCATGTGTCTCGTGCCAACCGTCAACCACGCGATGCGCCGCAGTGTGCCCATAACACATTAAAGGTCATTGAATTGCAAAACAAATAAATCAAGTAACCTTTACATTGCCGCATATTTGTAACGGGATTATCTATATTATTCATCATGTACATATAAGTTTATTACATAAATGCATATGTGTATGTATAAACAAAGGAATGTCTAAATAAGTCTTTCATTATTATTTAAAACTTTTTAATTTTATATATATTTACATACATTTATCATGATGTATATCTTACCTGGGAATTGCTAGACTTCTTGTGTATACTAATGGAGTTGGCAAACAGAGTCTCAATTAATGCATGTGCAGCATTGCATAACATCAGCATTTGTTCACGCCAACATGCTTTAGGAGTTGCCGCTTTGTCTAGAGATGGTCTTACCTAAGAAATACATTTTTGAATATTATTTATACTCAAACGGATGGGACTGCATAACTTGAGTGAGAATAAGACGGGACTAGAAGGATATAACAGGATGGGACAGGACGGGATGGAAAATGCCAAATAAAGATAATATCAAATAAAATTAATCACGCAGACGAAGTTTGCGGACAGAATCTAGTTTTTAATATATTCAGATGTTGGCTTATTTCACATTTAGAATTAATCTTTAAGTAACACTGAAAAATGGATTTAATGTTTGTGGCATGAAGTGAAATTTTTGTACCATTATATGGGAATTATTTAGCAATAATTGTTGATTTGCATAATAATAAATTAATGAAACAAACCATTGAAATAAATATTGTTAATATTACCTGCTGCAAGGTGTGGGCACATTTAGCTGCTTCAATAACATTTCTGTAGTTACTACAGTCCAGAAAATGGACTAGATATTTTTCTATTGTAGGTCGGTGAGGTGCGCAGAATTTTGGAAAGCTATAATTATAATATTTAATTTCTGATATATTCATATGAAATTATGTCCATAATTATTGATGTAAAAAAATAATTATTTATTGTTCTGTTTTTTAATGGTTATACAACCATTAAACTTGTAATACTATATAAGCTGATTTTTGTCTGACATGAAAATTTATTTTATGTACATAAACTCACGCCTTTATCCCAGAAGGGGCAGGCAGAGGCGCCACCAGGACACCCACATTTCGCCTTGTATGTTCCATCCCATTATGTGATAGGGGGCGAGCCTATCGCCATATTGGGCACAAATTTCTGACTCCGGGCTGATAATTAATAGAAAAACCCAATATCACTTTGCCCGACCCGGAATTCGAACCCGAGACCTCAGCTTTGTAGTCGTACCATAGACAAATACGGCACCGAGGCAGTCAATAAAATAAATTAAAATTTCATTGAATAACTGAGTAAACTTACGAAGTATCTATAAATTTATATGGTTTTTAAATGCATAGATCCGATATGTCGATAGGCTCGCCCCCCTATCACATCATGGGACGGAACATGCAAGGCGAAATGTGGGTGTCCTGGTGGCGCCTCTGCCTACCCCTTCGGGGATAAAGGCGTGAGTTTATGTATGTATGAATGTAAATGCATAGAAAATATTTTGGTCCGAGCATTCTTCATGCCACGTTACAATAATAATTACGAAGACAGAACTATGTTAAGAATTAAAATAGGTTATTTACCGGTTTAAAACTTTTCCCAACGCGCATAACCATTTGAATCTATCTGTTTCAGTGTAATTTGATAAATTACTGAAAAATGTGGAAACTGCATCTTTCACTGCGTCGGTATCATTAGGATTTACATCTTGAATTTTATTTAATACTTTATCTAGAAAAAATATTTAATATATGGTTAATTTTTAAGCTAATGGTATATCTTCTAGTTTCTTCAATCATTAGTATTAGCACTTACTCATTTTGGAACCTTTTATTGATTTTTATAGAACCTTTTAACTTATTTCTATAATATTTTTTATATAAACAAACCCACGAGTTTTAACCATCTGACATAAAAATATGCGTATACACGTTATGTAGGTCCAATAGGATATTTAGCGTGTGAAACCAGATTTATTTACTTTTTTAGTAATAAGATAATGTATTCATGCTGAATAAGTTAATGATACGTGGATGAAACGCAGTTTATTGATCTGCCCATGCTGTCCTAAAAATTCGGGTACATGTCCAAAAACTTTAACGTTAAATAATAATGTATCGATTGGATGCATATTTATTGTTATAAAACTTAAAACTATATATATAATTAATTGAATGACCGTAAAGGGCCGTGCACAGAGTATATTGTTATTTCTGTTAATTTGGGCCGTCTTATATCATGCGATATCATATCACAATCAAAAAATAGCTTCAAACAAAAGATCAAACGATTTGTTCGTAGATTCGGTAATAGTTAACTATAACTAAGGTAATAGGTCAAAAGCGCCGTCAATTCAATTTACATCAAACAGACAAGCACGAAGACTGTTTGTGGGGTAGTTTGTGGTGTGGTTTGTGGACTGTTTGACAAACGCGTCAAACAAAACTGTTTAAACTTTGTTAACGATCTTTTAGTGTGCGAATGCTTGTTGCCAAAAAATAAGAATAGTTTATCTCTCTTCGCACAATATTACATTGGTCATGTTAATATAAATAACGAGTATAAATGCTTGTTGTTTATATTATAAAAATATATATTAAACAATGCGCTAAACAGATAACTTTTAAATATAATTTGTAGTTCCAAAATACGCCACACACCAATAAAAATTAAAAAAAATATACCATCAATTAATTCGATAAACATGTAAAATCTGACAAACAATTTGATCGTTTACAGACGCCTTAAGATTTATGCATAAATTAATGAACGCAAATGAAATATACTTTTCTTGATTTATTCGACAAAGGACAAGTTTTATTTTTGTGGATTCTTCATAAATCATAAATGATTGCTCTGGAGAAGGCCTGGTATGTAGTAACTATTAATTTTAAATTATATTTATATCTAAATAATGGACAAATGCTAAGATTTGGTAAATTATTTATTAAGGAATTTAATAAGAGCTGGTTTAATATCTTCTAGAAATGTAACCAATTTTTGTTGAACTTTTAATGTGTCTCTTTCTAGTTGGGCTCGAACTTTCTCCCTTTCGTGAAGATTCGTTTCTCGAAGTGTTTCTAACTCCAGTCGTTTTAATTCCAGTAACTGTTGATGCTGAATATTACTGTCTTCTTCCAATTTGATTTTATTATTCAGTGTATTGTTTAGTGAAATATTTGGTCGTTTGCGTTCACCTTCCTTAGTGTTAACTTCTGAAGAATAGCGTCGTCTTCTTTTTATTTTCATCTCTGTAAATCGATGTTTTACATTATCGTTATATAACAGAAAACCCATGAAATACGGACTGAACCGACCTGTATACTTTTTAATATAATCGTAAATTTGAAACTAAAAGCAACTAGCACAATTTATTACCAGTGTGTAATAATTTATGTAATAATGACGCTTCTTATTATTTGAACTCTTCAGAAAGTATACCTTCCCTGTGGAATGGGGGCGACTTTTAGAATTCCACCACGGTATCTCCCTGCCTGTTGTAAGAGGCGACTTATGTCGCGGCGAGCAGCAGGGGACTGCGTAGCGCCCATTAAAAGCGACAACGAGGTGGGCGGCAGTATGAGACCAACTCTAGGCCGTAGCACGGCATTTGCGCGGAAGCAGTTCCAGCGAGGCTATGGCGTATTCCCTCAGGGCCTCAGACACGTTGCAATACGCTGAAGAGGACCATCGTGGAGTTTTTGGTTAGTATGCAAATACAGGAATTTAGTAGGGACTCGACGCAACGGTCGCCTGGATGGTAACATCTTTCCCGGGTGTCTCAACGTTGAAACGTAAGACCGGTGAGCCCGACATCACCGCTCCACCTCTCCCCCAGGCAGTGGTGGCGTTATAAATAGTTTTCCCCTGCGACAACAAAGAAAATCTAACCAAAGAGCTTTATTTGAAATTCGAAATGCATAATAGTAGTTACAATTAGAGAATCAATAATATTAATTAGGTTATAAAGTACAAACCCGTAGGTGGCGGTGTCGGTGGTGAAGGGTTCGGTGAATGGCTCCGTGAACGGCTCGGTGAACTTTCATCTTTATGTATGGGTGACAAACTGTGATCAATGAATTCAATGAACACCGGATCCACACTTTCGTCGTTTTCAATACAATCTTGTTGATTTTCTGCCCTTTGAAGCATTTCGTTGACGTCCTGTAACATTTTAGAGTTATTTTTCTAAAATTATATTAAATACGGAAAAGGCTTTCATTGCATTTACCATTTTTTTTAAAAAAGTAATATGTTTACCATCTCCAAACCTAATCGAGATTGTTTATTCCGGATTACTTTGTAAACTCGTTTTTCAATTTCTGTGAATTCTAGAGCTTCACGTGCACTGCCTGTTGCTTCTTGCATTTTCAAAGCCTTGTATTTCGTCCTGTATTTTATGTCTGTCCAAGTCTGTAGCAAATTACAAAAGCATTTTAACAAATTAAGGGCTTTTGCCAGTACCTTCTTTATTTGGAAATAAATAATTGGTTAAACATATGTAACGAGTTCGTTCTTTTGCTCCTATTATTATCCACTGCCAAACACCTACAATTTCTTATGTATTGCGGTTAAGCATGCAGTAGGTGGTCACTTTTTATTAAATATGTTGTGTTTTTCGTTGAAGCATTGTCATAAATACAATAATATTTTTTTACTGCCACGACCAAGTGATTACATTGCATCAAAAGTGCATTGCAATATAGAGTATCTCTACCCTCTAAAATACGAACTACCTACACAGAATTTATAAAATTTCGTTAATACATGTTTATTCTTAGAAGATTAATAAATTTTACCCATATTCATTGGAAATATCACTTTACTTACCTTTTTCCATTGCTCAAAAGATTTTTGGGGGCCAACACCAATCTGATTAAGTATACCAATAAGTTCACTCCATAAATTTTTTACCCTCGGTGTTTTTGGATTTATATTCAAGTCACCATGTCTGTAAATTAAAGTGAAATGTTGCATCTTAAAATATTTGGCGTGTTAAAGCATTTCATACTAAGCTATGTAGTTAGCAGCAGTTTACAGAGTTCAGCACATATTAGACCAAATTTATGAAACCATACTTATCGACTATAATCGTAATTGATAATAATTGACCCTTCTCTACATGACAGAATAAAAGACACTAAACATTATAAAATGTTGCTTTATATCTCTAAGCTTAAATAAATATTGCAACAGTTTTGTATTACCTTTCCATAAATCCAACTAATGTGGAGACTTGTTCATGAGTAGCAGATATCTTCAGGTAGAGAGGCGTAGGTGGCATGAGTAACGATAGATTCTGCTACACGACAACAACACGATACAAAACACGACTGAACACGACAGTTTCATCTCATTTGTCAAATTCTGTCAATAGTTTCTATCCCCGAAAACGTAAAAAATATCTATGGTATCGCGTCGAATCACGTTTTTATTAATCGTGTAAAATATTATAGCACCAAAATAACATTGTTTACTATGTTTAAACGTGTAATAACAAAAAGGTTGGTAATTCCTCCTTTATTAAAATATCTAAGTACAATATAGGATATAAAATTACAGGGTCTTTGCTTAGAAGATGAAATTGCAATCAGCATTACTAGACCATAGACTAGTTTGTTGTCAAAATTCTGACATTTGATGTATTTACTTTGCACGGGAGAGTGGTGTTAACTGTTAAAAATTTAATCGGTATAACAGATAACTGTATTCTTCCCGAATTCTAGTTTACAGTCATAGTTGCCTTTAGTATTACATTCTTATGCGACAATAATGGCTACGTTAGACGATAAAATTTTGGGCGAAAAACTGCACAACTATTGCAGTAGTAGCGAAGACGAGGGTTCTGATGATGAAAGGAGTGGCGACGAGGAAGGAAACCCTGTGAAACCAGATGCATCTAGTGCTGAACCACCGCCCATCAACAGCTGGAGCGGAACAGCGAGCAACACTGGCCCAAAAGGTGTTATTGAAGATTGGCGACGCTTCAAGCAATTGGAAGCCGAAAACCGTGCTGAACTCGCAAAAGAACGCGTTGCCTTAGCAAAGAAACTCACACTGACAGTCAAACCCGACCGGGAAGAACAAAAAGAGAAGACTACCGAAGAACTGGAAGACGAATTGAACGAGTTAATTGACGAAGAGTTTCTAATGCAGTATCAAAAACAGCGCATGCAAGAACTGATGACGCAGCTGCAGAAAACACCGAAATTTGGTAAGGTCATCACTTTGAACACTAAAGATGAGTTTTTAAATGCCATTGACAAAGAAGACAGCAAAGTGACAGTGATTATTCACATATTTAACAACAACACTGTAGCATGCGAAACTATGAACGGTTGTTTGGATATCCTAGCAACTGATTATCCAACAACAAAATTCTGCCGGATAACAGCAGACATTACGGGATTGAGTAGGCATTTCCGTATTGAAGGAGTGCCTGCTTTATTAGTATACAAAGGAGGTCAAATTATTGGCAATTTTGTACAGTTAGTTACTGAGCTTGGTAATGATTTCTATGCCACGGATGTGGAGAGATTTCTCATAGAATATGGCATGTTGCCTGAGAAGTAGATAAGTGATGTGCTTTAGTATATATTTTATATTCATCTATTTATATTGAATAGGAGAGTAAATGTGGTGACTTAATATCTGATATCTTGTAATGCTTTTACAAGCATTTTTGTAATGTAAATGGAATTCAAATAAAAATAGGTTGAGTTTTAAAATTTATATTGGAAATGATGTTGTTTTCAAACCAGTTACAGAATCCACGCTATTTAACAACATGATACATGTCAAAGGGGGATTTTTCCTGTTACAAGGCTATTTTTGTTTTCAGCATTCACTCTATTTAATAGCAGTACAATTTGGAGGCATTTGTAGATTTAATTTGTATAAATAACATGAAACAAATTATTTATATTTTGGAAAGAACTTATTTATATTTGAATTTTATAAATTAAAATTTCTAAATAAGATTTATTGTCTTTAGATATGTAACCAATGTAACAAATATTTAAATAGACCCATAATTATTGTATCAGTTTTTTGGCCATTACACCTGCTATAATTCCAAACTTCAGTATTACAATAAATAATAATGATAATAGATTACATGTTTTATTCATTTTGTGCTTGGTTTTTTAATCACAACTGTGGTTTTGTTTTTTATGACATTATATTTATTTTCAATACATAAAATTTATGTATATTATGTGCTAGTTTTCTTTGTATGCTACAATTAACTAAATTAAAGTATATTTTTTGTGGTCTGCTGTGGTTTAAAAGTGTGCTTTGTTACTTATATTAAAATGTATTTTTGGTGCAATGCTGGATTCATTTGGAAAAAATATAGTGTTGAATCAATTGAGACAAAGAGCTCAGAAGTATATAAAATATTAGATAATAAAATCCCTTTTTAAAATATTAGATAGGGAAAAAAGAAAATTATAGTTAATTTGTGATTGTTAGGTACTGAAATGGTAGTGTCTTACAACCAAATGAAATATCCACCTGAAAGAAACTTAAATTTAATGGATTAATTTAAATTTAATTTATAAACTGCTTATGTTTGCTGTTTAATTGTGTTCTAATCCTTATTTGTAACCATAGGCTAAGAATTTTATAGACCTGAATAGTAAATATTGTCCAACTACCTCCTTATGTTGATATTTTTATTTCCATTTGCAACTAACAGCCAAAAATGCTTCTAAAATATTGAAATTGACTTTATATTGCAACTTATCCATTGCCAAAATATTGTTTTTTAATAATTGAACAGCCTAATAAGAATTTTGCAAATTGATTTGTACTTATTGATCTGTATTTTCTTAATTTATTATATATTTTTTTAAATTCCATGATTTGGTTTTATTAATTTCATTAAGTATATTTCTTTTCTTCCCTACATCCTATACGATTTTTTGTTTTTATATCAGTCCTTTTATGAATTATTGCTTCCAACCTAATTACCTAATAAATTACATGATTATATTTTAAACATAAATATCCCAAGTTGTTACAGCGAAAAATAAAGAACGAGCTTAGAAGCCACCTAATAAGTTGTCAGCATGTAGTCAGAAAATCTTTGACAGATGTTAAGAAACAAGACCTAAATATATAAACACATCTACAATATAATACCAGGTTCTATGATGTGGGTGTCAAAAATCAAAATAAGAGAAACTAGTTTCACGGATAGCATGCATACCGTAGCGATTTTAAATAATTTCTACGGTATGTAAGTCCGCCAACCCGCACTAGGCCAGCGTGGTGGACTATATGGCCTAACCACTCTCAATCGATTCTCTCGATTGTAGAGTAGGCCCGTGCCCTGCAGTGGGACGTATATGGGCTGATATAGATAGATAGATAGATAGTTTCACGGAAACTGTTTTAGAGCGGGAATCGAATCCGCGGCCCCAGGTTTTATAGACGGCTTCTTAATTCTTCACCAAATGCGCCACGGAAACTATTATATTTTGTGTCGTAATTGTTGGTACCACAAAGACATTTATTGACCGCATAAACATTTGTTTTGCGCGGGGATTATAAAATGATGGCTTTTAATTTAACTTAATGATGTAAATAAGTGACTAACTCATTGAACTGGCCTTTCCTGTGTACAAGTTGCAGTAAATTGAGTTTATCCTGTAATTTAATTAGGGCGTAGGTTGTTGCAAGTAGCAAAGTTGTGCCGATGCACGTTCGCCTACATCAACTTTGGACTATCTATAATAGAGGAAGTCTTTGATTCAATAAACAACTCAGTTAATAGGAATGGAACAGATATTTTCGTTGCACAAATAAACAATAATTCATATATTATAGGCATCTACCTATAGCGGTCGTGCCTTAAACAATAGAATCACTTTTATAACAATATAATATGACATATTTTCGTATATTAACTATGTAATAGGTACCCATTAATTCAATTTAATAATAATGTTTTAATATTCTAGAGCCACAGACATGTCGATGTAATACCTAACTAATAGATACAGGCTGTTTCATCGCAAACATGAGTAATTATTCTTTGCACAGAAAAATTCCCGCCATGCAATCGGTATCATCCAGATATTTTTGATTTTTATTATAGAAAATTTAATGTTTTATACTTAGTTTCTCCAACATGTATATCGCAGGGAACAGTAGAGAACTCAGCTAGGAAATTTTATTCAGCGGCAGCTTATAGAGATTAACCGCTAAGGCCTGATAATCGTTTTAAATTATGTTTAAGCTGTGTATTAGACACTAAGGTAAACATGCTTGTTAATTACTTCGTAATTGCCGCATAGCATATTATACTGGGTTCGGACGTAAGAGTTATAAAATTCAAGAATACGTCATTTTTATCCTCTCATTACTAGCGTTAGAATAGTTTCGTAGGCTGACTGCAGAAGTCGCCAAGAATATTTCAGAACTAGTTTTTTATAGGTTTAGAGTGAAGATAGGGGGCGCTGTAGTAATCTCACTCATGTCGCCTCACACCAGCTATCTCTATTAGAGCTCCGCAGCAGTCTCGCCCAAGGAAGCGCTAAAAACAGCACTCACTCTCACGACATAAAAATCTTCGTAATGTTGGCAAATGTCTGTTAAGCCCATTAGAGTAAATGATACAGAAATCTAAAAATATTCTTGTGTAAACAGCCTCATGAATGGGATGAACATTCCCCGGTTACTCGCATAACTACGTTCATGTACTTACATTATCAACACGTTAGACGGTAAATAGCTGATTTTATATAGCGTTTAACTGTGGTTTAACTCAACATTATTTCAGCTGATTGATGGTCGCAGATCAAAGGGAATGAAGTCCGCTTGTGATTAATTGGGGTTAAGGGTCGTGTCCGAGGCTTATCCAAAGATTAAGACATTCATAATGATTAAACTAAATAGTAAGAAGGGGGTGGTGGACTGTTGGCTTATCGGATTCGATCTGCTGAGACGGAGATCGCCGGTTCGTATCCCAGAGCCATTAACCAATAATCAATTACTACGCCAATAGTGGCTGGGATTCCTAGGTTAAAGGATACTACGAGTTGCAAATGTTCCATAAATAAACTTTATTTTGGCTATAAATTGCTCTTTACCCACTGGTTACTCAGCACCAAAGTACATACACCATGTGCCTTGTCACATAGTGCAGGTATATTGATTAAGCAGTTAGCTTTATCTTTTTTTAATTTATGCTCATTTGTACCGACGATAAGATAGTCAAGGTTGGAAGGTCTAAATCACACTTAGTCCGTTACTCAAGTATTTGTTACCGCTACTGTTGTTTTAATACGAGTTTTATTACTTGAACAAATTGGTGAGTAACATTAATTAATTTTTACTATGTGGAGCATGTCGCTCTATTTTGAGGTCAAACAACCATGGGAAAGATGGCCGCGCAATTACCAGTACATTTGCAAACAAATTCTTCTCGCGACGTTCTGCGCCTTGTGAAAGTTGTCGGTAACATTGTTGCCGCTCGAAACGGTTTTGCATTCATTACCATGATGGGAAGCACTTAAGGAAAGGAGTGTTAGTATTTACTGCTCATTGTTTAGTTATGGTGCATTGTTTAGACACGTTTCTTGGAAGATATAGGTGCTAATGTAATTTGCCGCCAACGATGCGATGATCCTAAATTGGCTGTGGTATAACATCATTACATGAAATGTTTTTTTCGTAGTAGTCCGTGAGTTTGGCAAAATTGATGGGAACTCGTTCCGTAATTAATTCCGTACATACATAACGAAGATACATAAGATCTGAAATATTCTAGTCCCGTCCAACTCACTTGACATACTCAAATGGAAAACTTAAAAAAGTAAAACCTAGGGCCCCACGGTTTACTGCTCATGCATGCTGCTGCCAGCCCAATAAGGCGTAATCAATTTCTGAGCGGATAATTACTTTAACTAAGAATTTATTACTGGAATACGAAAGACGTAAGCTTATGTATGTATGAGCGTTATATTCAAATATTAAATTGTCTGCTGTTAACTGTCCAAGCTGAAAAAATACCTGTGCCTTGCCAGTAAACATCGTAAGGAAGCCAGTATATCATAGCAAACCCACACGAGACCAGCGTGGTGAACTATATGCCCTAACCCTATCAGTTGTACTCTTGATTGTAGAGGAGGCCTGTGCCCTGCAGTGGGACGTATAATACGGGCCGATCCAGATCTTGCCAGAAAACAATGTAACTTCGGCAAGTCCGGCGGATTTAACTGCTGTCCTAGATTTTGTGCGATTTTACGTTTAAAGTATTATTTTTATGTTCTATTTTAATCGCATGTTGTCCAGCTGGCCTTTGTTAGATGTCAGACGATGTTTTGACTAAACAACCGTCAGAAGCGAGACATAAAACAACATAAAAATAGCGTCCGACAAATAAAACATTCCATTGGTCGACTTATAATTTATTTACGAAACACTATGCTAGAAAGAGAATATACTTAACCTAAACTGAATTGTTCTTAATATTATCACTCTTTAGAGCTTTAAATAGTTACGATTGAGTCAAATATCAAGCTACTCGTCTTGTATATAAAAATACAAGGAGGTAAATAGATATTTTTTGAATACAAGTATCGCTTTATAAAGTTACAAACATATTAAACATTGTATAAACTTCATTTCCTATATAATGGTATTGTTATTTTTACATACAAAACTACACATCTGTTTTATATATCTTCAGGCAACTTTTGGATATTATTTTACTTACGGATTTAATTATAGTTTGGTGAAGTAAACTGGTACAGGACAATTTCATATATTATTTTTTCATATTAATATGTTTTGTATCAAAATATTCAATAACTAAGCAGGTAAACCTTGTATATTGCCAAATAACTAATTGATGGTATTCATTCTGCAAGTTTCCTTGTTTGTATACAATCTATCGAAGTGTTTTATTTTTACATGCAAAGTAGCTACTGATTTGATTTTAACATATCTACGAAAAAATGAAATATAATCAGAATTATACATTCTTAAAGGACAGGGAGAAATACAAGAAGCTGACGGCCAACCTTCAGCACTGAAGAGGCACTCCAAGAAGAAGAAGAACAATTCAGAACATAAGATTTATTTAAAATGAGAGTATTATTTGTTTATATTTTGTTATTTTGTTTTGTAGATATATTAAGATGTAGCAGAATGCTGAAATTATTGTGGAGACGCCTATTCAGATTTTGGAACATATTAAATCAAATATGACAGATATAAAAAATAAAACGAGTTCTAAGATTGCAGAAGAAAATATCTAAATTATCAGTGCTGAAATATATGTAATTGTGGTTAAATAAAAAGGCCATTATGTTTATCAGATCCAAGTAAAAATGTAAGGAGCACTACCAGATTAATCGTGGACTGTAAATCAAGAATGCCTAGGTATATTTCTGCCTCAAAATAAGTATCATCAAGAGGCCAATGATAAGGAACTGAAATACTTATAAGTTTAATACTTGTAGTTAATTTGTTGGTACAGACTAAACTGACAATTCCTGATTATATAAAACCTCAGTTATTCTTTTAAACTTTTCATGATAGCAATAAATGTTTGTTTTTAGATAGTATGTTGTATAAATAAGTTGAAATATGTGAATTTCTCTGTTATTTGAAAGATTTTATTACAGGTGTTTACATTGGGATTATTATGAAAGTAATTATTGTTTGAACAGTCTAAATTATTGCTATGGTATTATATAAGGCAGCCGGTAATTTTACTATTTATATAAACAATCACACTACTCAGTATTAGTGACCAAATAAAAAGAAGTATATTTAATTGGATACCTATTTTTGCAATTAGGTGTTTTCAGTTATTAGGACATAAATGCGACAAGTTAATTCCATTTTTTTATTTTCTTTAAGATAAATATCTCAAAATAGAACAATGTCGGATGATGACATAAGGATTGCAGTGTATGTAACTTAAGAACCAATTATATTTTGGTCACTACAATACTAAGCATTCTATATGATCTATGGCCTTACTTTACTCAATTTTACATATCTATGCCACAGTGGATTGTTTATAGATCAATTTAAATTATTATGTACCACATAGCGCCCAGAAGATCATAAGTACATAGATAAAATCGGCAAATCACATTAAACTTCACAATTCAATAACCTGCTCTAAATGTCTTAGTTAGATCTTTCAATGCATGAAGGCATTTTGGAACCATTTGCATTGACATTATCACTAAATCTCATCATTTCAGCATTAAATTACTTTGAATGAGATAGTATATGTCTTAGATATAGTATGTTGTAACTAAAGCACGCAATGTTATATGATACAGTGGTAAAACATGATAATGAATTACTAGACAATTGCCGAGTTAACCAAAATACTTTGAAACTAATTAGGTGTTGCATAAAAATATATGAACTGATGAATGGCTTCAATTAATGTATCACCCCATAGGTATAGTTTGACCATAGATACATGATACATATCTAGTAGTTAAGTGAGTTTCGTGGAAATATATTTTACACATTGCATTGAGTAACATCATTCTTCTCATCCTTAGTAAAAACAGGGAAAATAATCTTATTATGAAATTACAGCAGTCGTTTTGTTTGTGGTCAGACAATGCCACGCATCATTGAACAGTCGCGCTTTAGTTACAACTACAACAGACATACCATCACTCACTAATACCCTAACTCCTAGTTAACACAGTTCAACAACCTCATCGGTCATTTCCGTGCGCCTGCGTTTCGGCGGTTTCACTACTGGTTCGTCATCATCCTCTTCAATGATCTCCATGTCACTGTCACTGTCATCACGAGACCTCGAGGGGCCAGGCTGAGGCTCATTGGCCCCGTTGGACCCATTCGCAGACTTCTCATCTTTAGGGGCCGGCATGGGAGCATCCGTATCTGTCACTATACGCCAGGATTTCTCCTCATTCTCCTGCTGAAGACGCACCCTCACTTCATAGTTTTGCAGGAAATCATCCACTAGTAAAGCACAGCCGTTGTTCAATCCAATTTCTTCTAAGGTCTTATCGTTGTTGCGTTCGGTTTCTCCAGGCTCTGATGAGAGGACCACTAGGCCTTTGCCCTCCACAGTAGCGTCCGGCGCTTGCATGTTGAGTCCATCTTTCAAGGCGCTTTCTAATTCTTTCAGTGTTAGTCGGTTGAGGTTGCAAACTAGTGCCACTTCTGGTTTCGGGGCGCATACGTAGCATTTAGGGTTTGGTGGCGTGAGTGCTGTAAGTAAAATTATACATTATTATGACCAATGGTATTTCGGTATTCATCTTTCAACAATGCTAGCCCATTGTTCAGATGAATTTCCTAAAACAGAAATCAAAACCAAAACAATATAATAAAAACATTGGCCACGTCGCCAAAACAACGAACTACCCACCATTTTCATGTGTTATGGAAATAAACATTGGGCATATTATGATGGCTGTACAACGCCTTGTGTTTGAAAAACAACGCGTGTATGAGCCGATAAGAGATGACGCGTTAATTAAATCAGTTTAACTACTAGCAAAATAGTATAATAATGATACTTACTCTTCTCCGGCACAAACAGCTGTCCTCGGTGGTTGACTTTGGGTCGGAGGTACACACTGGTGCAATTTTCAATCTCACCCCGCAGTATGGACTGAGCTCGGAGCACGGCCAGTCCCGCCACAATGGCGTTAGCAGTGGCTATTGCTGGAATTATGTTGCCAGCCATTGCTGCGAAAAAGAAATAGTATTAAGATCTGTGTTTAAGTATGTAATCACTATTTGTATATTGAACTCTATTAGATAATAAGCATGAGACACGGCTCTCTTATTCTTAATCAAGCTCTCGGTTGTAGAAGCACCTGTGACTTTTATTAAGAAGGTTTATACTAGTCCACTAGCCTGGTGAAGATTGGCATATTTCACAGCTTATACATAATTGATTTGCATAATAAAAAAAGGATTTAATCAATATAATATGACTGCAGCAAATAGTCATATTGTGTCACTTTTGGGCGCCATTTATGTGCAGTTAGAAACGTTATGATTTTTTTTTAAAAAATACCGGCTCCTGGTTTTAGAAGCAGTCATTAAAAACAAAGAAGAAAATCAACCATTAAAATCATTATTCTGTCTGTTTCGACATTTTTGTTAGAAAATTTTCGGAAATAAAATTAAAAGCATGTCATAGTTTCAATGTGATTATTTTCAAAATTACATACTCCTGACTCCTGTAAGTAATTACTAATTACTCACATTTAATCTCGAAACGTGATTTCAGAGGTATATTGAAGATATGCGCGCGAATGTTGGCACACGCTGTTACAAAGTCCATGGCGCTCTTTTCGTCTTTATCCCAGACGAGATGATCACCCTCACCACGACTTTTCAGATCAGCTTGCAGTGCCTTGCAACTAGTGGCAAACACCTGTAATAAATAAAAGAAAAAAGAAAAATTTAATAACTTATTGAATCTGTAAAATGACACATTTTAAAAATTCATTCATGTTTTTTACCCCTTTCACAAGGAAGTTTTCGCGGGCAAGAAACTCAAAATTGCTCTTTTCAAAACTAGTTTACAACACAGTGATTAGACTGATTATAGATATATAGCTAAATCAAAAGTGATTTTAAATACAACATTTAAAAGGATTTTTACAAAGTGTCTATCAAATTTTTTTGCAATATAGTAGCAAAACATCATAAAGAAACAGACAGTAAAACTGACTACAATACATAATTTTCAGTAAGACTTTGTAGTTTCTCCTCTTTATACAGCAACTTTTTTGTAGAATTACATACAATATTATACAGAAACTGGTATATTTATAGCAAGTCCATAAAAAAAGATTAAGTTTAAGTTAAATTGGCTCCAATACAACTTTTGCGGTGCCTTTTGCTTACCTCTGCACATTCTTGTACAGTCCAGACACGTTGATCGGGCAATCCTGAATGTTGTTTAGGTGGGTCATCCTTTCCAGGTAGGTTATCCCATGTCAATGGGGTGGGAGGTCGCCTTTTTTTCCACAAATTCTCCATGGACAATAAGTAACGAATATCATCACCAAACAATTTTGAGAACAGTTTCTCTGGATCGTAATTTGTTTCTGCTGCCCATGTTCTAGTACTTTTCCGTTCAACATTGCCTGCAACAGTACCCTCAGAGGACAATGCAGATTGGCCTGCATCACCTGCTGCTTCAGGGTCTGCTGTATCTGGACTCACGTCTTGATCAGGATCTTCCTCACCAAATAACTGGTTGAAGAGGTGCTTTGCCCAAACGATGCAGTGAATGGGCTCGGAAGGTGTGTTACGAATTGTGCAGCCAGGAAAACTCTTCTGAGGTGCTTTGGGTTGACACTCATAACACTGAGTAAGACCTTTCTTAATGAGTTCCACCTGTTGACCAAAAAGGGGATATTAATATGATATTTTAAATTATAATATTTCCTTTTTTTTCATAAGATCTTTCTTTATAATTATTTTTAAATTTGACAGAACAATGATTAAAACCATGTGAACCCATAGTTATTTCAAAATAATGAATTATAGTATTATGGCTGTACAATACATAAATATGATCAACCTTCACTAACATAGTTTTATCCACACAGTAGGATAAAAGCACAGTATGACTGCCTCAGTGGCATAGTTGTACTACGGTACAATTACAAAGCCAAGGTCCCAGGTTCGCATCTTGGGTCTGGCAGAGTGATATTGGGTTTTTATATTCATTATCAGCCCTATTCGAGAATTTTACCTGATCCAGCAATAGGCTCGCCCCCTATCACATTGTGGGACAGAACATACAAGGCGAAATGAGGGTGTCCTGGTGGCACCTCTGCCTACCCCTTCTAGGATAAGGGTGTGAGTTTATGTATGTATGTATCTACAAGATAATTATCAGTCACCTAGTAAAAATACTTGAGAAATTAACAAGAGGAGGAACAAGTATTTATGGCACTTGCTTTTTTCAATAATTAACTTTTAATTAACCAGATTAAAATATTATTAAGGTTTAATTCTAAAGTTGTTGATGTTGTGTCTCACACCTGTGAATTGTTGTAATTTAAGGTATAACAGCATAATCACCTGTCCAGCATATCCAGCTGTGCCGGTTTCAACCAATGGTACATTGGCAGCGAGGCACATCCTGTTCACATGGTTACGAGCCACACGATTGTCCAGGGCATTCATTACAATATTGAATTGCTGAAAGTAGCTCACCCCATAATCATTGCTGAAAAAAATAATCTAGCATTAGCCTGTTGTGTATAAAATTATTTTAAAGATTGCAGTGGATCATCACATTATGAGTCTATTGGGTAAACAAATAAATTGTTTGGATGTGATTGATAACAACTTTGATGTTATTTAAGATATTAATTAAACAGGAATTAAACAACACCTTTCAACTGCCTTTCATATTTTTTGGAGTTCTGTATCTCAAAGGGATAACTAGAACCCTCATGGATCCTGGATGACACAAGCAAAGTGTTGTAATTAGTAGTAGTATTTGGGCCAGGGAAATCTGGAACAGTGGGTTTGCGTGGTATGGAACCTAAGTGTTTTTTTTTATATTGGCAGGACTAAACAACCACATCCCGTAACAAATTTTGGGACGACTGATATAATTAATAATTTACATAAAACTGACCTGATAACACTGTCATGATGTGCAATAATATTGACGTTCGGGTTGAAGCTGAGAGCGCTGTCCCGCGCCACCCGAGCTTTCGATTTGCCAACATGCTCTTTGTGAAAGAGAAACTGACGATTCAAATTACTCACGTCTATCGTATCAAGGTCAATCTGTAATGAAAAATACCGTTACAATAACAATTTGCACCAAAATCAACAATTTCATAGATAATTTTAGTGTTACATACGATTTCAATGTACGGGAAGCCGGTAAGCACAAGATTTTTCAGTATTTCACAACCTATACCACCGGCGCCCACCACCAATATCTTAGAATTGGCAATCGCCTCTGTTAACTTCTCGTCGAATACACCGGCTACTCTCGCAACCATTTTGTACGTGGTTATAAACACCAACAGAACACACGATGACTATTTTCAGGTTTTATTTTATATTTTTACAACGTAAACGCATCGAGGAATCATTAGACAACTGTCAAAACTGGCGTCAGTTCCTAGTGCGTTCGGAAATAAAATATTATGCTGAACGATGTTTAGTATTTTCACTGTTTTATAAATGAAATTAAATTTTATTACTTTTACCTATGTGATTTAAAGCTTGAATGTTTAAATCATCTACATATTTATTGAAAAATCCAAACATTTAAAATGTTGTAATGAATTATTTTAAATGAAACATAGGAAGTAGGAACGTCCCTCTTTGGAGCGTTTTATTATTGCTGTCAGTTTATTGTATCTAGATCATAGATGTAGTATAACATAGATCGGCAATGTATCATTTTGAGTGAAACCCAAGGAACTTATACTCTAACTGGAATGCTCACGACACAATAATACACATTGTAAATTATACTTTATTTCAAGCGCGATAAGTTTTATATTTGCATGAATATTTCCAGAAGGAAAAACGTTCCGGGCCGAGGGTGGATGTCTCTTTCTAACAGCTTGTCACTAGTAAAAAAAAGGAACAAATAGTAGTTTTTACATTCTTTAGGATAGCCTTGTAATAAACACCTTCTTGAGCCTTAATATCCAAATAAGCATAAACATAATTTATAACATTAACTCTGAATTAATAGCATACTTATTTCATATATTTTTTTAATATTTTGTAAATAAAAATATTTTATTTGCGAAATGGAAGAATTAAGTAATATTTTTTGTATAACACATGGCAACACTTAGCTGTCTATGTCAATGAGCAATGGCCGATGCGATAAAACCATATATTGGAGTAAGGTGACAATAATTGTGTTATAACTTGGGACCGGATTATATGCATTTTCTCTCGAAATTTGCAACCTTGCCCTTTGCCCATTTTAAATTTTATTGAGCTATTTACCAACATCTATATTATTTCCTGTTATGACTTCTAGAAGTGGTAGAGCAAGGTTGTCAGTAATGACTCAGCATGTATGAGCAGGCTTATCCGTAGTACCCTTGTCTCACAGGAAATCGACGAGAAATGACAGACTTGCTGTCTTGTTTTGTTCGGTGAGGGAGATTGCCGGATACCCCGTATCCCTTTTTTCTCCCCATTCTTTCTCATACCCGCTCCGCTCTCGATTTGATGGTCCCGCAACACATCTACGATCAAAGCGTTATGGAAGTTCATGGGCGGCAGGTATCACTTACGAACAGGTGACATGTTTGCTCGTTTTCCTGGACCTATTAATTAAAAAAAAACTTCTCCTAACTACAAGAGCACTACAGAGAACTTCTATTGTGTATGTCCATGTTCCTTCATCTATGAGTGGGTGTAAATTAAGATTGTAAATACGCATCCACTCAGTGGCATAAGTTAGGAGCGGGTTTTGAGAGCAGGCGGCAAAATTTAGAAAAAGGTAGTAAAAATAATGCTGTCGTCTCAAGCGTAGGGTCGAATTCAGGATCTCTGACTTGACAATCCATCAGTCTTCCCATTCATTTAGTTTAAACATGTAAATTGTTAATATACTTATATTTTTTAAACCTATTATGGAAATGTCCTATTGTATACATTTGTATGGTCACACTAGTAGAAAGGGACACGGCTACCTTGTCGCATCTTAAACTCTTCGGAACGCTTTTGAAGTGCTCGTGAGCATTCCAGTTAGAGTATAAGTTCCTTGGTGAAACCAAAACGAGAATATATTAGTGTGCGTGAAGTTTGCATGTGTGCGTGACAGATAATGCTGCGCCATGCACTGTCGATACTATCATATCGATATACCTTACGGCCCAACCAATAAAATTAAATTTTGTGAGACATTTCATGGTATTTTAACAGAAAAATAATGATTGTGTTTATTTCAACACAGATACGTAAACACAAGTAAATAAAGATAAATCGTCATATTTGAGAATAATTTTATTTGACAAGTTTTGTAAAGCATTTCTTATAATAATATCTAATGTTCTATTGTTTTATTAGAATGACAGCCTCCGTGGCACAGTTAATTTGAAACCGGCTCAGAAATGGTAAATTACGCACACGAAATATTAATTAATATTTATCAAATATCAATAGTGAATAAATAAAGTGAAGTAATAACTGTTATTATAGAATTGATGTTATACTACGAGATTATAAAATGAAGTGAAACCTCTATGGTCATTGACTATTTTTATCGACATAATATTATTGATCGAAACTGTCAATCAATCTCTAGCAAATGTTGGTTGAAATTATTATAAATTCACGTATATGATATCATTTTTTATAGGCAATGGATGCTTTTTATGCATTTAAATAATGAATAAGGACATTCTGTTCTACCGATATACATACAAGGTTTGTCTTACAAATCTACAATATTGTCACTAAACAACATTGAAAAAAGTGATACGATCTTATGAAAGCTATGATTATTCGGGATTTTACTCTAAAATCAATCACATCCAGGCACTGGACCATGATAAA
The DNA here is from genome assembly GCA_949752805.1 of Deilephila elpenor. Classification (NCBI taxonomy): domain Eukaryota; kingdom Metazoa; phylum Arthropoda; class Insecta; order Lepidoptera; family Sphingidae; genus Deilephila; species Deilephila elpenor. The sequence continues at coordinate 11,527,502 of OX457107.1, read as the reverse complement.
TTACATTTAATAAAAGTAGCTTAGTACTGAAATATTAAATAAATCAAGAAAATAAGCGAAATTTGTCGTTCGCTTAAATGACATATTTTCACACAAATCACTAAAGTTAGCTCTCCGTGTAAACGCATGGTCGCATCATGCATCTCGCTTTAATGTATGATATAAATCATTCTATCTCTTTCACATTGCCGATCTATGTTATGCTACATCTATGATCTAGATATAACACGAAATGCAAGCCACGTTTTTAAAATATTTTATTTTAATTTTGACAAACGGCATCTAACATGCATCGCTGATCTTTGTAAATTACTTTAGAAATGACCCTTCCTCTTTTCATTTTTCCCTTTATCCCTATACTGATATACACGGTGAATTTTTCAAGTGGGCGTGGATGGCCACAACCGAAACTAACAGGAATAGCGAAAAATACTGAAAGGAGTCACGAGCCCGATTTGGATAAAAACCAAAACTGTATACTTGGATTTTTGTTCAATTAATATTCCTAGCGAGCAATCGAACCCGATGATTTTGAAAAAAATAACACAATAAGCTGTATTATTACATAAGGCTTTTCAAGTAGGTAGTTAATTACGAATCATGATAGATGAGCTATTGTGTTTGTACTTAAATTTTAATAGTAAGTATTTGTATAAGAAATGAATTTGATTATAAATAAAAAAATAACTACGTACAACCAAGAGTCACATCCCGACCGTACACTAGTTAAAGGCAAGTCTTGTGTCGTGGTTATCAGAAACTACGGGAGACTTTTTGGTATCACAAACATCCAGACGCGACACAAATACCTACCTATGACAAAAAAGTGGAGAATATTGTAAGATAATCTATATATACAGGGTATATCAAGACCGCGACCGAAAACGAAGCCAGGTGGTAGTATTAGTGACTTCAGACACAATGCAAGTAAAAATTTCCCAAAAATAATCGTCACCTTTTTTTTGGTAATTTTTTACTTATCGTCGTATTTGGGTGATAAATACATAGTTTTCCTAAAATAATTATGTAAACCTTTTTATTTTTTAAGACGCAATGGTACGATAGGGTTTAAATTACTATTTTCGCAATAACTAGGTATTTAGTACTCAAATACTATATATCAGCCCATATACGTCCCACTGCAGGGCACGGGCCTACTCTACAATCCAGAGAATCGATTGAGAGTGGTTAGGCCATAAAGTCCACCACCCTGGCCTAGTGCGGGTTGGCGGACTTACATACCGTAGAAATTCTTTAAAATCGCTACGGTATGCAGGTTTCCTCACTATGTTTTCCTTCACCGTTTAAAGTGCGTGGTGATTGAATATAATAATATGATATGATTTTAAAAAATTGCAAAAAAAAATCTGTCGCTTATTAAGCGAAATTTTTATTTGCATTGTGTCTGTAACCACTAAAACTACCACCCGGCTTCGTTTTCGGTCGCAGTCTTGATATACCCGGTATATATATACATTTATCTATACATATAATAAAAATGTAAATGGTCGATGTCTGTACATGGAAGATATTTAAGAAATTTCAACGCGGGGGGTCTTTATAACAGCAACAGAATCCAAAACAATTTTTTTTAGAGTTTTTGTCTGTCTGTCTGTCTGTATGTTTGCTTGCGCATCACGCAAAAACTACTGCACCAAATGAGATGCGGTTTTCACAGTTATATAGGTACAAGTCCAACTTAAAAACTGGTAAATGTCTTATTTACATACAGGGTGTTTCTTTGTATTATGGAAGATAAATGAGAAAAACTAATATTCCCCATATTAACACTGGATTAACACTTAGGCTACATTTTATCCCGATAAATTAAGTGTTCCCGTGGGTTGAGGACGGAAATCCGATATATTTGTTACTTTTTATACTCAAAGGGATGCTATGGGCGTGAATTACATACCTTGAGTGAGAATGAGATAGGACAGGCGGGATATAACGGAACGGGACGGGACGGGATGAGAAATACCAATAAAATCATGCAGAGCTTTCCATGAAAGTGTGGAATGAATTAAGAATAGGCCGAAGAAGACGTATTTATTAAATGGTAAAGCTCCTTAATAACTTTCAATTAAGTAGGTGCCTTCACAGTGCCTAAAAGTATAGTTAGAACCCAAAGTAACCCGTGCGGTAACGCACGCCAGACATAAAAGGCGGTTTTACGCGATATGGATTTACATTAAAATTGCTTTTATCTTTATGGAAAGGCTCTTTGCGTTGTATTTATAAACTGTAATGGACAATGGAAAGTTATTTTCGTGCAAATAATACATCATGTACCGGCATCATGTATATTGTAAAAAAAGAAACTAGATGTAAGTACCATATACATTGCGGGGAGATAATTCCCCCCCCCCCCCAGGGTATGAAATGAAAGGAAATTAAATGAAAACTTTATTGAATATGTAAAATATGCCACATTATTTCGATTTCAACACTTAGATATGCGAATCTATCGCCATGCCGGCAAAAAAAATTTATTTCTTCGCTATATTTAAATAAGGTTCCTTAAAAAGAAAAATAAATAATATGCATTGTTCAGCTTTGGAATTGAACTCAGTACGTTAGGATTAACTGCCCATACTCGCTGCTACTATTTTGAGAAGATTAGCGGCATTCGATTTTGCCCCAAAACAGATGAAATTGGTACTGTTCTGTGGCTTTTGGTATCTGTCCAGTCCATCAGTTTCAAAAGCCTTTCAAACATACACGGATAGTTAGACAGCTGAACACTGAATTAATGGATTAAAATGAGATTTGCTCATGAATTTTGGTTATTTGGATTTCATTAAATGGAGTATGGAATCATTAATGGATAACGGTTCTAATGGAATCATGTAGGTAAATAATTATATAAGGCGAAACGATGATTGCGTTCCGATAGTTCGATTAGTATTTATTAATTAGGTTTTTTGATAATAATTCTTTACTTCTTAGTCTGATACATCAAGATGATTACCGAACATCGATCACCCCAATAACAATTTTTGACCATCCTTTCCCTAAAACAAAATCATATTGTGTAAACAGTAAAGGGCAAAATTATTACTTTTTTTATATTGCGATGAATGGCAGGACGAGCATGCCACTCGCCTGATGGTAAGCGATACGACCGCTCATGGACAGTAGAAAACCAAACAACTCCATGAATTGCAAAGCATTGCTTGGCATTCCACTGCGCTCGCCATCCTGCGACATAAGAGGATAAATATCATTATGTCCAGTAGTTACTCTGGCTACAATGACCTTCAAACCGGAACACAACAGTGCATTTACACTGACGTTTTTCGGGAGAAATAGGCATTGCGGTGGTACCTACCCAGGCGGCCTCTCGCATATGAGAGACCTACCACCAGTAGTACATATAACACCATGTCGGTTGAAGAAGTTTCGCAGGTACATAATTTGTTATTTTTGTCAAAAATATGGGAGATGTACTTCAACGTTTACTGTGAAATGTTCTCAGATCTACATTTTTCGTGTTACTGTAAGATTTTACACAGCATACCGAGATTGCATTCGGATATAAGAATTTTTACTATTTATGATGTCTCTATCGTTGTAAATTACCCAATTTACTCAAAATATGTATTTAAAAATATACGTGCGTTTAACATTCCGATACAAGTAAAATAATTTTACTGAACATTTTCATTAGAAACTAGCTCAATAACTCAATATTACTTTCGTGAAAGGACAACAAACATCTATAAAAACTTACAAGCTTTCACAGGTACAAATAGCATGATAATATATAATAATAGCTTATAAACAGGCATGTATGAAAATTGTATAATAAACCTTTAGCACGTGTTTAAGATTTAAAAAGGACTACGACTCGTAGTCTACGAGATAAATCATTATGTATTGTGAGAAGCGTTTGGGGTGAAATTTTGTGGAGCGCGGTAATAAACCCGACACTGGCGTCAAATTAAATGTTATTGCGTCAGGAAATGCTATGATGAGTCGTATACTGGGAAATAATCAAATTCTTATTGTTCATATTATTTTCTATTAAATTCGCATTGCTGATGACGTAATGTCAGTTAATTGGGCATAAGAGTAGGGTATCCGTAAGGGTAGCACTGCTTAGACCGTAGACGATGTCAGATATATAATCTACTTAGTATTTGGTACAAGTGTGGACTTTAGACTCAGTACTAAGTTTTAAGATCTCGCGACAGTCGTCGATTCGTATTATGGCAACATTCATTTATTAAATGGCTTGTGTGTTGGTTAGTGGTTACCATCAGTATAAGTATTATTCCTTACAGGTAATGACAGTTGTTTTAATTTACCACGAATATCAAATATACCACAACTGTAATTAACATTAGCAATGTAAATGAAAAGCCATCTGTAAATCAAGTATCCGATCGCACTCAGATTTCCCGCCTGACCTACAAACAATTCGGTTCTCGGTTTTGGCTTTCTAAATAGAAATAGTGTTTATATGGGTTGCCATTAGCATACATCAGCACAGGTGTTCGACAATCGCGTCGTTTTCCGAATCACTTGTTCGGGCATGAGCGCGCATCACGGTTTGGTTCCGTACGTAATACGATCATTGGTATACCAAAGCGGACAATGCCAACTAAATCTGTACGCCATGCTAGAGAGAGAAGGAAGATAGTGTAACAACGTACGAGGGAAAGAGAGATGCAGATATAGCGGTGTTTGTACTGCTCTTTTTGGTAAACTTTTGTTCAATGTGTCTCCTCTTTATTATCTCAATGAATTTGATTGTCCACAAGGCCCGTACAACTGCTATTTAGCTAAATGTGTACTCAGGGCAGGAATGTATTTCGTTGGTCATTTGTCAGGATTAGGAATAATTCCGAGTGATTGTGCATGTTTGGTTTCTGTTGTTCCTGTTTATATTGTTCTGTTTGTTGTTTAAATTGTTTACCTGTTTGGTAGGTATGTTTTAAAGGTTGTTGTTTCGGGACTTTCCTTAGTAAAGTTAGGTGTGTCTATTTTTTCATTTTGATCTAGTTACAAATGCGTAAGTTATTGTTGTGTGTACTTTATATTGATGGTAAAATTAACATAATTTGTTTTAATATTGTTTGTGTGTATATAATCATTAGGGATCAACTTGATTGTTTTTACTTTTATTAATAATTTTATTTTCTTTTAAATTGCACATAATAATTGATTACCTACATCGTCATTTTCAACCTCAGTAAGTACACCACTGGACAATCAATATGCCGCATTAAATAATATCAGAATTTCTCAATAAACGGCTTTGCCTAATTACAAAAAACCTGGACCATAAATTAAAGAAAAAAAAATCAAACATGACGCAGTCACAGCACATCATAACATAATTTTATTTTATTTTTTTATAATTTAAATTATATGTAAAAAATAAAATATGCCACCAAAGAAAGGTAAAGGTAAGGAACCACCGCCGAAGCCGACCGGCCCGCAGCCTACGCCCAAGATCAGGAAACCACCACCGCCACCTGCCTGTTTCTCCAATGAAGACATCGCCAAGTTCAAGGAGGTCTTCAAGGCTCATGATGAAGATAACATTGATAAGGTACGCATATCTTGTATTTTTCCTAGGTATCTACGTTAAAAACAAATATGAAACAGATTTACATAAATATTGGATTGACCATTGGCTCAGCTTCGTTCGGGTGCGGTAATAATAATTTACATGCCACTAAATGTAATTTTAAACATATTTTCTGTACAATCTATGCATCTGCCTTTCTCCTCTTAGGAAATGCAAGTAATAATAAGCTATAGGCTCTTCTACCAATTATTTAATTACGTTCGCTTCACAAACCCTAGCCTGCGGGCCGGATTTGGCCTGCGTTAAATTTTAAAATTGCAAGCTAAAAGTTATACTTCTAGGATCAGACTGCAACAATATTAAAAATTGGGCTCGTTAATTTTCAAAGGTGGTGTGGTCCGTTAAATTGTTATATACAATCAATAATGTGAAGCATTGGCTTCAAATTGTATGTAGGTAGCAGAGAGATAGAGCTACTTTTGCATTAGTAATATTATTACAGTCTAGCAGCGTGGCCTATTTAATTACTATGGCTTTTTTCTGTATAAAATTTGGCTTTCACAAAATATTTACCTCACCGCTCAAATCCACTAGTAGCAAACCAGATAACATTAAATCAATTTTCTTGGATAAATATTCATTCTTTATTCTATACCCTTAAGGATTGCCTCTGAAAAAGAGTACAGATATTTCACTATTGGAATCTATTAACTTTAATGTCTCTAACTTTTAAAACATTTTCATTTTCATCCTACCTTCGAATATCCATTTAATTCCTTCAGGATTAATGTACTATCAGAGGCATTTTTATTCAATTTTAAGAATGTAGGTAAGACGGTTCTTAAGTTATATGTTTCGTGGCAATGACTATGTGGTATATAAATTAAAATTATTAACCTAACAAAAGTTGAAGTTGCATGAAATCCATAGCTAGACGTCTTTGACTAGCGGAGGACTTTTGTAGCTGAAAACGGTTTTACGAATATTTCAAAGAGAAATATCATAGTCCGTAGTATTAAAACAGTTTTAGGAAAATAAAATAGATGAAAATTATCTCAATGATAATTTCGCACCGAATATTAATTAATTTGCTTTTTAAGTCAATACTGAATTGTTTTTTTCTGAGTGATCGGACCCATTTGTTTACTGATGTACTGACAGGCACAATTTAAATGGAAATCATGTTAGGGCTTCTAAAACAATAAACAAGCGTCTATGTTGGTACACCTAAATGCCTTGCCATTCAAAAGCGCTCAACTATTCATCAACTAGTTATGTATTGTGAATTGTGCAACCCTGCCACGCTAGGTTTCCAGTTTCCAAATGCGTTGAAATTTGTATGTGACGGGCTAATTGTAACAGTCCAAAATGAACACTAATTTGGTCTGGAATGTGATTTTCACACGATATAGTTGGTACTAGCACTAATTTTGGCCTAGATTTGGAGCAAACAAAATGAAAATTTGCAGTGAACGACGATTATCAGGCTGATGTGGTTAGCTTTGCTGTTGTCATATCCGGATATTGTGGGTTTATCAAATCAGTGCAGGTGTAATCAGCGTTAGTTAGCTCATGAGGTTTACACTGTACAATCATATCCAATTTTATGTTGATGTATCATGTATGTATGTAGTTGGAAACCATATTTGTATTTATTTGCTTTCGCTATTTAACAAAACAATGTTTCGTAACGAGTGTTTGTTTTTTTAGCTAATTAATTACATGTGCAGAAGTGTTTGTGTGTTATTAAACTGTTATAGTGTTCTGATTTAGTAACTGTTTATTGTTTGATAGCCTTTAAAAGCTCGGCAGCTTAAATATTAAACATGTATATTGTATATTTAGGACTCGGACTTAAAACGAAATTGAAACATTATATAACATTTTTAAGTAAAATCACGTTTAAATTGGCAATCTGCATGTCGAAATGATGACTAGACCATAGCACCATAAGTAAAATATTTTTAATAACACTTAAGTACTATAAATTGGAATTGTAAGAATTTAACTTTTTTCAGGTACCAATAGAAGCAATCCCCTTAATGTTACGAAAGCTTGGATTTAATCCGAAACCTGCAGAAATAAGTCAACTGTATGTACTGTTCCTTGAAGATGAATTGGTCGACACAGTAGAATTCTTCGAATGGCTGTTTATGATTGAAGCTAAAATGAATTGGGGAGATGATTTCGAACTGGCTGTTACTAAAGCTTTCGCAGCCATATGTCACGATGACAACGAAACAGGTTTCGTAGATTTTGAATTAATGAGAGAAGAGCTAATGACATGGGGTGAGCCTTTAACGGAAATAGAATTCATGGATTGGATAAAACTTGCGTTGAAGGATAAGACTTATAATCAGGAAGATGGTTTGTTTAATTATCCGAAGTTTGTCGAGAATATGAACAACAAGGACGAAAGATATGTTAAGGAGCCAATCAACTTCTACAAGTTGGACCAGAAAACGTTAGCTGCGATGGCTTTGAAGAAGGCTCAGGAAGAGAAGGCGGAACAAGACAAGAAGGACGCAGATAAAAAGGCTAAAGAAGAAGCGAAACGGCAGAAGATGATTGCTGAGGGATTAATTCCACCGGATTAAATCAAATCGGCGTATAATTGTTGGTTCATGATATGTTCTACAACTATAATAGGCTTGTTTACATGTTGGCTGTTGTACAACGTGTTTAACATACATTAAACAGATTATCCGAATTGCTCTTAGTATCATTGTTGGTTTAAAGCTAGTTTCCTTACTGAGTCGTTTGTTAGAAATATGTGTAAAAAAATTTAAAGTCTTAATAATCCCTTAAAATAAAGACTAACTTTTAAAGTTTATTGTGTATCCCATTTTAGCTCACAAAGACACCATTCCTGGTACTTTCGAGGAAATATTTCAGAACAACATTTATGTATTTTCTAGTAGGTATAATTAGGAGAATGATTTGTAAAATAATACACGACCTACGAGATATGGTCTTCGCGTATGTTAGTTTGGATTTTTGGCATAACATTCAAGATATGTACATACAATAATGTAAGATACATACAATTTTCAATTTGCCCTTCCAATAAACGTTTGAATGCTTAAGGCGGTATTACACATAGTTAACATATAGTATCAAGTACAAGCTATAATAACATTTGTAGTCTTTTTTTGGTTATTTTACGAGTAGATAAACCCTTTAAAAACATATTTAAATAGTTTTCATTTGTCAAAAAAATTCCATTGCTAGACAAAACATAATCTCTATATTAGAGTACGTTGTCCCCTATTTTACATGCAAACATTTATGTCTTTTAACTATCTTTTTTATACAAAGTAATTTTTCAGTATCGTCTACGATAGCTTTTCCGAAACGTTGTAGCGTTAACGTCACTCGGGCCTGCGCGCTGTATACTACGATAATGAAGCGACCATTCCAGTAATAAAATGTTATCTATTAAAGCAGTCTAGCCAGATTCATTACCAAGTGTACATAAAAGAGTAAGGTAATACATATTCATGTTACAACGTAGGTACGGCATCTACATAATTTTTACCTTAAAGTGTAATAGGGCGAAAATAATCGGGTAATGTTTTCGCATGAAGTGTAATTTACTTTTGAAATATGGAGCGGGGCGTTTCGAGAGTGTAATTATTTAGACATGCCCGAGAAGTGTTTTGATAAACGATGATTATGCTAATATATTGTTATGATGTGATTAATTATATGTTCAAATAGCCGTTGGTAATAAGGGCAAGTTTTGTATGGCATATTTTAATTGTTTTTGCTACCAATAAAAAGAATTTTTAAAAATAGACTATTATTTATTTGAGGAAGATACTTGATCTTTTAGAAAGACGTCTGGAATAAACGGAGTGAGTTTATTTTGGACTGTTAAATACATTTATAATTACAATAGCTATTCAGTAGTATTAGGATCATATTGCTTGACACTGTGACGTCTATTTCTAAACTCATATTATGAAGAGGAAAGATTTGATTGTTTGATTGCATTGAAGAGGCTCTGATGCCACTGGACTGATTTGAAAGATATTTTCACCATTAGAATCCTTATATTTTTCTATTCATTGGTTGGAATCAGGAATTAGTGCCCGATATGGCGATAGGCTCGTGGGACGGAAAATACAAGGCGAAACGTGGGTGTCCTTGATTGCATCTCTGCCTACCCCTTCTGGGAAAAAGGCGTGAGTTTATGTATGTATGTATGTATGTAGAATCCTTAATAATGCCCGATGAACATAGGCGATAGAATATTTATATTATATTAAAAGTGTATCTGCACCCGGGCGGAGTCGGGCCGGGTCACTAGTATTATAAAAAAATGTTATCCGATATTTAATTTACCTCTCTGAAAAAAAATGATGTTATGCCCTTCACATTTAACATTGCTAGGACTCGAAAATCTAATCCTAGTGGATTTCGAAAAGCCACTCTAAGAAATTAGACGTAAAATATTAGTCCTGACATACCTCTGTATTCAAATTCAATGTCCCTACACAGACGACCACGTAGCGTTGGTGAAAATTATAAATGCAATATGAAAATGCAAATTAAAGTGGCGGACTTCATAGATAATATGTTGACTATATGACGTTAGAATATATTGATCTATATTTAATCTATGTATTAGTTTAGAAATGCAGTTTTTGTGCTTTTATAATTGGTTGATGAAGGTATCTATCTATTTTTAGACCAAGATTGTTGAAGCTCCGTTTTACTTGACTTATCAAAATTTTACCTCAGGTAACAAAAAAAATATTCTTGTTAAATTGTACTGTTTCAGCCCATATACATCCCACTGCTGGGCACGGGTCTACTCTACAACCGAGAGAATCGATTGAGAGTGGTTAGGCCATATTCACCACGCTGGCCTAGTGCGGGTTGGCGGACTTACATACCGTAGAAATTCTTTAAAATCGCTACGGTATGCAGGTTTCCTCACGATGTTTTCCTTCGCCGTTAAAGTGCGCGGAGATTGACGATCAATACAGACATAAATCCGAAAAGTCAGAGGTGTGCCCTGGGATTTGAACCCGCGACCACCGTGAAAATGTAGGCAGTCGCGTCTGGTCCGTTACCAACAGGCCAGCACGCACTACATTTTTTTAAAGGAAGTGTTAAATAAGTTTATGGTAGCAGGCTTGAAATACATATGTTTTATACTTATAGTTTTGGAGGTATCACACGATGGCACCCAAACCAATCTAAAGACCCAAATATCCCTCAGGCGTAGAAACCTACTACCTGTAAAACGGTCCCCGCTTTGAAGTTACCAAGTACAGGAGCTTTCAGAGCTGCATATTAAACTACTAATCCTCAATATTTTAGCTTTACTGAAATGATGTAGGACTGACGGCTCTGGTATTTAAGAGTACGTACATACATAAACTCACGCCTTTTTTCGGAAGTGGTAGGCACAGGTGTTACCGGGACACCCAATTTTGCCTTTGCGCCAGGGCGCGAGCCTATCGCCATATCGGGCACAAATTCCTGACTCCGGACTGAAAATGCATAGAACAATCCAACATCACTTTGCCGAGAGGTCAGCTCTGTAATCGTATCGTACAACTAAGCCACCGGGGCATTCATATACATATAAGAGTTTGGTTCAGATTTGTATGTATGTATATCAGCCCATATACGTCCCACTGCAGGGCACGGGCCTACTCTACAACCGAGAGAATTGATTGAGAGTGGTTAGGCCATATAGTCCACCACGCTGGCCTAGTGCGGGTTGGCGGACTTACATACCGTAGAAATTCTTTAAAATCGCTACGGTATGCAGGTTTCCTCACGATGTTTTCCTTCACCGTTGAAGTGCGTGGTGATTGACTATCAATACACACATAACTCCGAAAAGTCAGAGGTGTGCCCTGGGATTTGAACCCGCGACCACCGTGAACATGTAGGCAGCCGCGTCTGGTCCGTTACCAACAGGCCACCACGCGCGGTTCGGTTGCGGTTCAGATTTGCCTAAGTGGAAAATTACTATACTCCTCTTCACACCCATAAATATCACGTTTTAAATGATTGTAAATAGAAACGTAATTCCTATATTACTTTTGCTTAGGTTCGAGGGATTGTATCGTGATGTTGAATAGCCTAAATCTTCCAAAAGAATTGGGTTATCAAATACAAAAATAATGTGTTAAGTCTCGTTAGTACGTATAGAGATTAGCGCGCTCCAAAAAAGTTTTTAGATTTATTACAGACATTTAGGTGATTTTGTTAAGCAATGCTGTACACGAGGATTGTTAGAACTGGAGTGGCCTATAAAAATATAAATATATAATAAATATATAGAATATCTGTGCTGGTAATCTCTGACCCGAACATGTAATTTAACCGTCGCGATAATCGGTCGTTTTGACGATATTTTTTGTAGAAACACTGGTATACTGATGAACGAACGTGTCAGGAATTTCATTTCCCGCAAGTTCTTTATTTTTATTTCCCTCGGGAGAAGTCCGGGGAGAATTAGATTTGGACTGGATTCGGACCCACTCCAATTTAAAGCGTGCATTTTGTTTTGGTTTTCTAATTTATAGCTATTAAGTTTTGTAGCCTAGTTGGAGTTCAACAAACTTACAAGATGTTGGGACGCCCGTATCTGTAAAGCGACATATCTTTTCTTAGTTAAATCCGAGCGATTTAACAAAGAAGGAATCATTGCGGGGAAATCTGTATGTATCTAAGATTTCATCGCGTAATTTTCAAAAATGTATGAAGTTTGCTTACCCACTGTGGGTTAATTGGGAGGATTAAAGTCCTGTAAAGGTAAAGTCCGGTAAAGCCAAACTCCTTACTTTACTCAATCGTAGGTAAAGTTCGTGCCTAGAAGTAAGAAATACACCGGCTAATATTGGTAGATAAATGTATGTACCAAGAAGCTTATCGATGTATGGTTTATTTATACGGATAATTTTTTTTACAACAGTCACAGACATAGTCCCGACCCCACATTAAGATCAATTAAGTCTTGTGTCGCAGGTATCAGAACTACGAGAGACTTTTCGGTCTCACAAACACCCAGACCTGAAAGAAATATTTGTGAGCCGCACAAACATTTCTCTCGGTGCGAGGATCGAACCCGCGGCCTCTCGTTTCACAGCCGGCGTCTAACCAAATGCGCCACGGAGGCTGTCAAATTAAATTAAGTAATTTTGTTCGGTAATTAACTTGCGCGTTTATTGATTGAGTATTTTGTAATCGATGTGTAATTAATTAAGAGATATTTACGTAGCGTGCTCAGTTACGCAGAATGCCAATATAATATTAATTACCTGTTGAATTCCTATATTGATTTCGTAATGAATATAAAAATTGTACGTCTAATTGAGAACGAAGTTTTAGTATACTTCGAGAATAATTTAGTGTAAATGATATTAAACAATACGAACAGAAGAATATCGACTTGTTTTTCTGAAAAAAATTACGTTGCCCGCTAAAAAGGATCATTGGGAAATTCGTAAAAATGAGAATGAAGACTTTAAAAGTCTTGTATTTATTATTAATCCACAAAACGCACAAACGGTTCACCTGGTAAGTTATCAACGTTGCCTATAGATAGTAGATCTAAGGTTTGTAGATGCGTTGGCCAGCAATGACAAAGGACGACAAAATTGGACCCGAAAATGGCTGTCTGACTACCATTATATTAAAATCAAATTCCAAACTCTCAATTTTAGAGGTACAAAGTGCATTTCAACTCTCAGAAAATCAGTTAGGTTCATTACAGCGCGGCGCTAAGCGTCTCAGTGTACCGAGATAATTGAGCAAGTTTGTCCAAGTGTTTTGTCCACTGTTCTGCAGTTTGGAAATTGTGTCGGCCAAGTTTGTTCAGCTTAAATTGTTATTTAGTAACTGGAGCGTTTGAAATATACAGGAATTTGCGTATATAGTATACAGGGTATATCAAGACTGCGACCGAAAACGAAGCCAGGTGGAAGTTTAAGTGACTTCAGACACAATACAACGAAAAAATTCACAAAAAAAATCGTCATTTTTGTTTTGTATTATTTTATTTAACGTCGTATTTGGGTGATAAATACATGGTTTTCCTAAAATAATGATGTACACTTTTTAGTTTCAAAGTCGCAATGGTTTATAAGGGTTTACATTCCTTTTTTCGCAAAAACTAGGTATTTAGCACCCAAACACGATGATATTCAAAAAATTGCAAAAAAACTGTCGCTATTTTTGCGATATTTTTAATTGCATTATGTTTGTAATCAGTAATACTACCTGGCTTCGTTTTCGATATACCTGATATAATACCGGTAATTGCTTTGTAGATTTTGTCGTCTTCAGCTACAGTAAGTCTATTGCAGAACATAAGTCTTTTAAGGATTGTCCGTGATCTGTATGAAACAACTTGCATTTAGCGGCTTACCTTTATTTGATCGTCTGTGCGCCCTGTGGTTGTAGAATGTAGTTTATATGCATGAATATAGATTTTGTTTGTTTAAACTAAACCAAAAAGTGCGAAACAAGCTGCCTTTAAATGATAATTCTTGAATCGTTTGGGGGAGACTTATGTTACTCAGCGAACTTCCTGTGGCTGAAGATGATGATAATGAAGATGATAAAAGTGCAACGAGGTGTTGTTTGCATCCAAGTTCTCCCGATAAAATTCATGGCAAAAATATAAACTTGAAAACCAATAAAAATCGCAGAGTTATAGCGGTTTCATTCCGCTTTACGTGTTGTATTGAAGTGCAAAATTACGTACCGGAACGATTGCAATAAATTGCTATTAGGTTGGTGTCGGACCGGGAAATGCCTCCCTTATTGTCACCGTAAATAAACAGGTTATTGGTTTTGTTAACGTAATTGGTCGCTTTATGTTCTGCCATTTTCGATTGATTCTATCAAGTTTTGGATGTTTAATATCTGAAGTTAATTAACGAAATGGCACGACCACCAATAAGTCTACCTCTTAAGTGTACTGTTCTTTGATTCATTGATAATGGGCTAAGATGAATATTTTTTTCATGAATTTAATTATTATTCGATCGTAAATAACCTATTAATTTAATATATTAACATTAACTGCATTGTCAAAAGCCAGCAAAGTTAGAGAGAAACAGTAACGCTAGCTAGAATTACCTTTGACTAATTTGTGCATGGCTTGACCCGAGGTACCACAATAAAAAACCCAGCATGGTACGACAACTTTGTGATCATTTTCGTTTGGTGAATGATATTAGTGAAGGCCTAATACACTCATATTTCTTTATCTTTCCATTTCACATTCCCATTCACATTTTCAGTGACCGGAAACGCACCTACCCCAGTTTTCGATGCCGATGTTCAGCGGTAATCAGATGCTAAATGATGAACTGATTCGTTTTGATTCTCTCAACCATGTAATAAAAAAGACACTTTCAAAACCCTACTGGAACTGCATACAACTACCAGAAATATAAAAAAATAGGCAGAGCTTTTAAAACTGCTTTTGCGCCATGATTCCATTTATTAGAATGAACTAACAAAGTTATATTGGCTGATAGCTTCGTACACAAAACCATGGAAGTATTATATTGTAAAGCAAGTAATAAATATTGTGATTTTTTTTAACAGTCCACAGTTAACTCAATATATTAAAACCCTTATTGTGAACTACGGCGCTTGATGGGTGTGAATATGAAACGAAAAAGTAAAGCGAATAATATAAGCATGGGTTATTCAAAAAAGTTCAAATATAAATGAGTAATTCCAATTAAATTAAACAATCGACGAATCGAATTGGTTAGACGTCGGCTGTGAAACAAGCGGCCGCGGGTTCGTTCCCGCACCGAAACAAATATTTATGTGATCTATAGGTATTTGTTTCTGGTCTGGGTGTTTATGACACTCAAAAAGTCTCTCGTGGTTTCTGATACCTACGACACAAGACTTAATCTTAGTGATCTTGATCTAGTGTGGGCCGGTCAGGACTATGTATGTGACTGTTAGGTGTATTAATTTATTAAAGTAGATATTTTACTTCGCCCGAGTGTAACTTATTGAAATAACGTCCCGTCCGCTCTGTGACCACGAAGGCTGCACGTCAGAATGCTTAAACCAAAAACCGCGATAAAACCGTAAAATTAGTTAATTTATTTCATATACTAAGAATTCATATTACCTCTAGGACTCTTTTTGTTTTCACTCCTAGCTCCTACCTCTTATTCTATTAAATCTCGCTAACAATTTACAAGTGTCTGCAACTACAATTTCTATATTTCCCGTGCAGGCGCTCGAAGGCGAAGTTTTCGAAGTGCAATGTGTGCCGAACTCGGCTTGCAATTGGTTCCGCGAAGCTGTTACAAATCGGCGTAGACTAGAGCCTGGCACAACTTGCAATTAGTTTCTCCTATTGACACTGAGTACTTATTTGTGAGTGTGAAAGTGGCTTGATTACGTTAAGATTTAAAAATATAAAGGTTCAAAAATTTAATTGTACAAAAAATTCCTTCGTCGCTGGTTTGCAAAGAAATATACTGTTTACCTATTTGTTATGTATTTTTAATATCTTTCAATTGTTTGAATAATAAAAGACTGACACCTTTATGCAATTTCCATTAAAATAAGAGTTCTATTAAATGCGATAGACTATAATTAATATGTTCACTTTTGAATTTTCTTATAAGTAATTTAAAAAAATTCAAGGAAATAATAATAAATTAAGAACAAAATAAAAAGAACATTTAAACAATCGCTCCGCATCGTAAAGTTAGTTCATTCCAAATGTTTAATGGAAGTGCCGAATATCGTCGTCGTCGCCCCTTACTTGTGACTCTGAAAATGCAATAACGATTAGTTCGCTGTCATCCCGTCGTCTGTTTACAGCCGCGCAATGTTTCACTAGCAGTTTGAATTTAGAATTCCGATAAAAGATACGATTGTATGCGGAATTCGATTTTCAAATGCGGAATTCGTAGTTTAAAAACGAAATCGTTCAGCCAGAATTAAAAATGCAATAAATGTGTGTTATCTATGCACGAATGGGCAGCAGGAATGTAAAATGAAATAGTCGTATTTTTATCGTACCGGAAATACTTACGGTGAATATCGTTTTAAACGAAAAATATAATATACTCGAATCGATGATCCCTAATTTCCGACATAAAATTTATCGGAACATAAAATACAGGAAATGTATTTTGAAGAAAAATTTAAAATTATTTGGTAGGTATATTTCAATTTGGCCTCTCTCCAGCCGATTTTCATTTCTCTAGAATTAAGTCGCTGGACATCCGCCATAGTACCGATAGCGATTTGAAGAATCGGAGAATATAAATTATGTATTTTGGGCATCTTCAGGCCAGATTGCTGTTGAAATATTAAGGAGTCGTGGATAAATTGAGGTCGCGGCCTGAAATATTCAAATATTTACTGTTTTTAGACAAATACAATTCAGTGTGTTGAAAATGTCTAAATAGTTACAAATTCTGATTGGTGTAACTTATTGTACCAGCCGCCGGCGTTCAGTTATCTGTTGTTGGGCAAATAGAGTCACAGAGAAATATCAATTGTAATCGGAATTAATGCAATTAAGCGGCAATCTCACGGGACAATGTAATATTAACTGCAAGAGTGATAATCGTTTAGAGTACAGAGGTTCTTGAGTAGAGACCGCATACCGGTGTTAGTGATAGAGTCATGTTGTGATTCCACTGATGTTGCAAATATTACTCAGAATACAAATGTAATGTTATGGAATATTTTTCTTAGTCATAGTGAGAATAAGTCTGCATTGTCCTTTTATTAATGAACTTTTGAACAGTGACACAAGCGTACTCTACTTTGACACAGACGATGGTATTGGGTGTTCATAGACGGTGGTAATAACTAATTCAGCTAAGCCACTCGTTTTATTGTCATTTCTATAAAAAACACCATCTCACTATTTTCTCTAGTTCTTTTTTATTGCAGTGAATGGTGAGACGAGCATGCCATTGCCTAATGGTAAGCGATACGACCCCTCATGGACAGTAGCAAAACCAAACAACACGATGAATTACAAAGCAATGCTTGGCATTTCGCTGCGCTTGAGACATAAGAAGTTAAGTCTCAATATGTCTGGCTACAATGTCCTTCAAACTGCTGTTTGGCGGAAGAAATAGACATCACGGTGGTACCTCTCAAAAATGGGAGACATATCACCAGAGAAATAGCTAATAGAAGTATACCGCTAAACTTAGATCTTCCCAAAATCATATTCCAAAATACTGTAAATTCTCGACACACCACGTTGATCACGCTGCTGCCCATAATTTGCCTGATATTGGGCTACGCCATTTAAAAAACCAGCTGAACTAATTTTCTCAAGCCGGTAGCGTTTTTTTTAATCCATGCATTACAATGTATGCAGCAGCTTCGTGTTCAAAATGCGGTAGGATTAGCCAGCGGAATCCAAATGCGGTAGTTGTAAAATGAAAACACATTTGGAACGGAACTACGGGCGTTTCTTCAGCTATTTGTACTGCAGGTAGGGTTGACAAATTAACTTCTGATTAATTTCGTACCGGCTTATTCTTAGACTAATTTGAAACCTATTTTAGTTATCGAATGTTTTGTCTCTTTCGAACGACTTTAGAATTCAGGTTGAGCGAAGAAGAAAAAACATTCGATTATTAAAATAGGTTTTAAATCTGTCCATGAGGCTGTTAGTATAACAGTTTGGAATAGAGTATACAATTGTGTTTTGCCACAGCGTTAGTTGTGAAACCAATATGTAAAACTTTTGGGATTTAGCTATTTTAATCTTTTATTTATTTTACCCATAGATTTTCAAATAATTAATTTCAATTAATTATGTTATTGGTTTGTTTTGAGGCCTATTTATTTCATAACAACTGCTGTTTAAAAATTAGTTACTATATTCCGAATAGCATAGACTATTTGGCAACCCTAACTAACTTTAAAACTAAGTTTTTGTATAATGTTCCAATTATAATAATAAATTCATTTAAAACGTATAAAAACTTACTGTTTAACTTTAGATTGCACTTAAAAAAGTAAAAAAATATTTCAATAGAAAATAGATAGCACTTTGGAGATACGAATAACAAAGAGAAAACACGGATATACTGCCAATCCCACTACGCGTTTTTTAGTACGTTTCAGCAAATTTAATCTATATGTATCAGTAACCTTATTTTGATATTATATAAACATTTAACAGAACCTATGAAACCCTTATAACCTTGTCTTATAAGATGATTGCTTTCTTCGTATTGACGGAATAGGTAAATATGGAAAGGTGACAATTAATACGATTTAAGTGGGTCAAATTAATGGATTGACGAAAATAAAAATGATATACATACAGAAAAAATACTTGATTATCAGTATGTATTAACAGCCGTAATAATGCATCTATTTTTTCTTAGACTTCGTTTAAAACTATACATGTAAATACAGGCAAATGTCAAGTATTTTATCTATGTAATCTTTTGCCCGCAACTCCATTCATGCAACTGTAACTGCTCAATGTTCCTGAAATAACTCTTCAACGCATGTCAACTGCCATTGACACCATGACATCTACAGTCGATTAAAACCACCCTCGACAGCTCACAGTCAGGTATCGAAAATGGTTTAATACCCCACGTCTCTATCAAGTTCTGATAAAGTAACAGGTGTGCATGATTCGCATCGATGATTGATCCGACAATGTGTAAATATGACCAGTATGCTACGATTTTAAACGTTGGTAGCCCTGATGTTAAAATTGTAGGTTGGTAGCATTGTTTAGCTCGCCATTTGAAACCGGTTTTCCTTTTTATTGTACTTCCTATCGATTGTAAGTTGTCGTATATGAGTAATAAGAGTACTCGTATATTAAAATGAAATTGACAATCTTCGTGAGAGACCCATGTTTATAAAGAGACACCCGTAGCTCTTGGTAACTCCAATCGACAGTATTAAAATGTCTCCAATTGTATTATTTATTCCAAAAATTATTCCAAATATAAGGACAATCAAATACATTTTAACGACAACTCAAGAACACAAGAGTAAGCGTGAAGGACACTCGAAAATCTTCTCGCGAGTGAACTGCAATACAAGCAGGCGACAAAAACAAATTTAATCTGCACGGGGAACAATGAGCCTCGGTTTCGGAGTACGTCTGCGAGTGAGAAGCTTTGTTCCGCCGTGTTTGGACTAATTATACTAGTTCATGGTTATACGTATATTCAGTGATGTTATTGTGGTAGCTACGGCAATCTAGGAAGTAGTTGCGTGTTCTCTGGAGTTTTAGAATCGAAACATAAATTAGTAGCGCGCATTACTAAACCCATAAATTTTAGCCTGAACTTTGAGATACTTTAATCCATGTTTTGCGCTTTGCTTTCCTACAGAAAGGAGTGGCTAATTTCATACTACCTACTACTATTAATTTTCTTCCTTAATATAGCAGCCGGCGTGGCGCAGTTGGTGAGACGCCAGCTGTGAAATTGACGCCGCAGGTTCGATCCCCGCACGGAAACAAATATTTGTGGGATCCACAGGTAGGTATTTGTTTTGAGCGTTTGTGAGACCGAAAAGTCTCTCGTAGTTTCTGATACCCACGACACAAGACTCGATCTTAGTGTGGGGTCAGGACTATGTATGTGGCTGTTAGGTGTATTTATTAAAAATCAAAACAAAATAATATGTCCTTTGTTGAGTAAAGAGGAATTACTAACTCTTTGAATGTATCGGTGACCATTGTGATTTCTATACAGGATATTCGCATTCTAAGTTAAGGAGGACTGCCTCGGTGGCGTAGTTGTATTACGGTACGGTTACAAAGCTGAGGTCTCGGGTTCGAATACCGGGTCGGGCAAAGTGATATTGGATTTTTCTATTCATTATCAGCACAAAGTCAGGAAAATTGTGCGCGATATGGCGATAGGCTCGCCCCCTATCACATCGTGGGACCAAACACGCAAGGCGAAATGTGGGTGTCCTGGTGGCGCCTCTGCCTACCTCTTCGGGGATAAAAGCGTGAGTTTATGTATGTATGTAAGTTAAGGAGTTGCAGGGTTATAATCTCAAGTATAACACTGTAGCACTAGCATTCACTTATTTAAGACACTTTCCACGCCAAGACGTTAGCGAAGTCGTTCGCTGTAGCGACTTCTTTAACTTTATAACTACGCGAGTAAAACTTGCAAGAGCGCCATTTCGATAGGTAATGTTAGTTTGTATCTTAACACTATTTCCCTTGTGATTGAAGTCTACCAAGTTGTGGAGAATATGCTATAGCTATGTTTCTGAAATGTTATTCTAATCTTATATATGTTGGAATTTTTATACTGAATCATTTTAATTGCTACATTCATCATAAAATATGTGTATGAACTAAATTTGAAGCGTATTTTACTCGAAATTTGTTATCTAATGTAGGTACATTTTCGAAGGATGTTTTATTTTGAAGTATGGAAGGGGTAAGAACGTAAACACGTATATTTTACGATGATGGACGTAAGTCCATACCCTTTTTTCTTTGAATTACGATATCACCTCAACGCCCTACATCATAATAATCTTTGTTCAATTAGGATTTTACATATTATTCTTTTGAATCCTTAATCTACTAGACCAGGGTTCAATTATTACAAATATTTGACCGAATCGAATGCTTATGCTTTCTCATTGTAAAATATGCCAATGATTCAGGATAAGTCCTACGGTGTGCCAATATTATAAAACGTGTGTAGCAGTACTGATCACTCCTCTATTTCGTTTCGTATTTCTATATCAAATCGTGGCCGCATGTGAAGCGTATATTAAAATTCACGTGTCTGTTGTTTCATGAAACTGTATTTGAAACTTTTGTCCGTTTCAAATATTTATTTCTATTTATTTTTGATGTTTTGAATATATTTTAAGTAAAACATTTATCGTTCGTTTGTGTTATTGTTGGAATATATGTATTTTTATTATTTCGCTGTAGGTTTTCGTGAATTGGTAATGTTATTTAGTAGCAATATTCAGTTGCAAACTAACTTTTCATATCCAATGAAAGGAACTGAAATTTTTGTATGCATATAATCAATTTTCCAATCGAATTTATAGTTTTAATTTTGCAATTGTAGTTTAAAGACACTTTTGTGGGAATACACATGTGTTTCAGTTAATGTATTTAAGTTGCAAGAGGTCGTTGGCATTCTGTCGGCACATGATTGAATGTGGCAATTTATCTTAGTTCAATACTTTTTCGAGTTTTCACACAGCCTTCATGACGTAGACGTGTAAGTTGTTATGTATTTGTAATTGCTACTGTTGTATGTCTTACTTTACTCAATGTTACTGTGTGAGATGAGGCGCCCTGCGTTTAATGCCTGCATAGAGACATATATACGTATTTGTAAGACTTAAATTTTAAGGACACATAAACGCCTTTTATCCAGAAGGGGTAGGCAGAGGAGCACCTGGTAGCAACCAGGACACCCACATTTCGCCTTGTATGTTCCGTCCCACGATGTAATAGGGAGCGAGCCTATCGACATGTCGGGCACATATTCCTGATTCCGGGCTGATATGAATAGAAAAATCCAATATCACTTTGCCCGACCTGGGATTCGAATCCGATACTTGAGATTTGTAATCGTACCTTAGTACAACTACGCCACCGAATCATTCATGTAGATTAAGGTATCTTACGACATAAGCCACATATCCAAATATATTGCTAAGAATATTCATGCAATAATTCAAAATATACAGCAAGTTTAGAAGAGTCAATGAACCCTGTAAAATCATAACAGAACGGTCAGCTAATAAAAGGAATCAACAGTGCATGTGCGGTTATTAAACGCAACTAGCGACGATATTGTGCCAACGTGTCTCGCTCGTGTTGCGAACGCAATATCACTTGGGCGATATTAAAACGAGAATTGACACGTGAAAAGTGAACCTCATTATTTGTATGTCTTTTGAGTGTAGAAAAAGTTTTAGTCACGTTGAAGGCAGGTTTATTTGTTGTATGAATAGATTTTGATTAGTTTGGATCGAGTAGTACCACCGTTTTATATAAAGATAATGTTATTGAACACCTTCGTTTTTTGTACTGCCACGATAAATGAAACAAAGTAGAAAGAAAACCAAATAGTCATAGCTTTTAACATACATACATACCCAAACACTCGCCTTTATCCCCGAAGGGGTAGGCAGAGGCGCCACTACGACACTCACATTTCGTCTTGTATGTTCCGTCCCACGATGTGATAGTGGGCGAGCCTATCGCCATATCGGGCACAAATTCCTGTCTCCGGGCTGATAATGAATAGAAAAATCCAATATCACTTTGCCCTATCCGGCTTAGCTAAAATTAAAATATTATCCAATAGCTTTTAAAGAGGTACATTTTAACCTACCACTATGATTAAGCTAGACTAAAATTGAATTGGGTTAGCCACAGGAGATATGTACCGCATTGCAGTGGCGAAGGGTTCATACAAGCCGATTCCCAGCAGCACGCCTTATAATTTAAAGGAAATTATTAATTATTTACATTTTTTTAAACAAGTTATATGAAGAAAATAATCAAATAAAATAATAAACAATATTAAAATAAATATAAACAATAAACAAATGTTATTCGATAATAATAAACAAAATATTATCGATCAATTAATAACACAACGACAAACGCATTGCGCGATGTTCAACGTAAGTACATGCATACGAAACACGCGGCCGCCTAGATCCCGATGACGTCACGTCAGGCTACAAGGACACAGCACGAGTTCCCGTTGCTCTCGCGCTCATTTCCAACGCATTATTTGCCATCTCTGTTACACGTTTGTTGCTCAGAACTGCATGCAAAATTGCACCTTAAAACCCTTAGCTTTTAAGGTCTAAATTTATTTGTAGAAATACGACGGTATTCGCTTGTGAATATGCCGGTGGGCCTACGGCTTATAAAGTAATTTGCCAGTTCGCGCCTCTTTTATTTCGTGTTTATAATAAGAAAATATTATTTACTACTGTGTTGTTTCAGTGTATATGTATAATGCGGTGTCTATTTTTAGGTTTGTATATAATTAGTGGGTAATTTATGAAATTTTACTGGTTTCGAAGTGCAAACAGATCTATCTATTAAGCAAAACTTTAATGATGAATGAAACTTGATAATGTCGTATGTATCGTTTTATCTCATGAATTGCAGTATTATGAGGTAATTTTAAAAATGCTGCATTTACGTAATTAAAAAACGCACTGGAAATTATATAAAATTTGATAATACATTTAAGTACCAGAGAAAGAACGGCAACTGACAAGTTTTAATTATTTAATAAATATTGTAATGCCGTATTTTTGTTAGCGTTGATTCAAAATAGGACATACAAACATAACCCACGCCTGCATCCCATGAGGGTTGGCAGATTCGATAGATCTCCAGTAAGCTCTATACTGGTATCGTTTTACTTTCGTCCACTTACATCAATCTCTTCATCTTTTTTTTATATATAAGGAACGTTTGACATTTTTTTGTCGATCAATTTCAAAGCTAATGTTGTCTTTTGCATTGAATCAAAATTTACTTTAAAAACGTTAAAAAAAGCACCTAACGGGCACAGTGCTATTCCGTGCAAGTGTTGTATGAAAATATAGTAAGTATTACTAAGCAAATATGTCGCTCAATATCTTACGTACATAACGGAGTAAAAATATAAGTATGAGTACTTGTTAATTTAATAAAACTAGTCACCAGAAGTATCGGCTTCCCTTTTGAAAAAAGTCACCCTTCGCCACTGCCGCATTGTTAATGAATTGTGGGTAAAAACAACCGCACAGTAGAGATTATATAAGAACCTAAGACATTAATGTATATGTATTTTATTGCAATGAACGTGATACGAGCGATACGAGCGTGCCTGATGATACGCGATACCACCGCTCATAGACAGTAGCAAAAGCAAACAACACCATGAATTACAAAGCCATGCTTGACATTCCACTGCGTTCGTCATTCTGAGACATTAGATGTTAAGTCTCATTATGTCTAGTAGTTACTCAGTTACTCTGGCTAGAATGTCCTTCAAATCAGAACCCAACAGTGCATTTACACAGCTGTTTGGCGGAAGAATCGACATGGTGGTGGTATCCAGGCGGCTTCTCACATATGAGAGACCTACCATCAGTAGTAAATCCCGGGAAAAGATTGTGGGACGAGATTGGCTTATACTGAATGGACTGCAAGATAGAACCCTAAACAGGAAAGAATTCGGAAGGTAAGGAAAAGCCTCTGCCCTACATAGGGACAGCAGTGATGTAATGTATGTATATTATAGTTACTGCAAAGCACTTGTTTATTGGTAGGTATGAAGTTGTTACTCATAATATATTTAAGTGCCTGTACCACCACAATGTCTTGTACTTTCTCTATGTGTGTGATTTTCATTTTATTTGTATTTTTTTGGGTGTGCAATAAAGTGTAAATTAATAAATAAATAAATAAATGTCTGTTTCTCCCACCAAACAGCAGTAAATACACTGTTGTGTTTCGGTTTGAAGGACATTGTAGCCAGAGTAACTACTGGACATAATGAGACTTAACATCTTATGCCCCAGGATGGCAAGCGCAGTGGAATGCCAAGCATTGCTTTGTTATTCAAGGTTGTTAGGTTTTGCTACTGTCAATGATCGGTCATAGTGCAATAAAACATTTCAAAATATAAATTGAATTTTCATTTTCATTTCATTTCATTTAAGTTGTGTTAGAAATCAACATTTTGGTTCGAAAATATTTCTTCACATATCGTCACGTACCATTGTAGGTATCGTGGGCCCGTGGGGAGTATAATCCGAGCCACTTGTGATCGAACAAGAGGCATTGACGAGCGTTTAGCGGAGTTTTCGGCTTCTTTCAGTGTAAAGATTATTTATTTTTCTACTAAAATATCGCTTGTTGTTTGGAGTTGGCAATCGATAATGGTCTGGAGGTTAATGAACTTTTTAATTATAATCTTATTATATTTTTACTATACCGGGTGTATCCAGACTCCGACCGAAAACGAAGGCAGGTGGTAGTTTTAGTGAATTCAGACACAATGTAATTATAAATAAAAAAAAAGCGAAGATAATGGTTTATTAGATTTACGCGAATGTTACACATTGAAAAAAATCAAAGTTTTACAGTTTTTATCGCGAATTTATTTCAATTTTGGATTTTTAACTTCCCGACGCGACGTTTGGATTGCTTTCCAGCTTTCGGGGTCACGCGGCGGACTGACGACTGGCGACGATTTTAATTTTTCTTGTCGGCCTGACGTTAACTGTATGCACAGAAGTAGGAACGACGGAGTTGATATTTTCTCGTACAAAGATCTCTACTAATCCCAGATTGTTTAGGATGCCTAACACCATTCCACGGTATTGCACGGCTCATCAACTGCCCTCATAGACAATAAATCCTCAACTCCAGTACTAATATATATAAAAGTATATAAAAGTAATGGAGCGACGTAAACACGCTCCATTTGTTTACGACTTGGAGGAGCAATCTATAAATGCATTCGCTTTGAGACTGTACCGCAAGGCAGTATAAGTTCGGAGTGGTAATGGTGTAGTGACCACGCTTTTGTATTTTTATTTATATTTGGATAGAAATTAATTTAAAAAGCCGGGATCGTGGTTATTGTTTCTTAGTCATAATTATATACAATGAAGAATAATGGCAGCTTATTTTGAGTTACGTCCTTATTTATACAGTTTTAAAACCTATTGTAGTTATAAAATGTTTTGTCTCCTTCGCTCAAACTGAATTCAAAAGTCGTTTGAAAGGGACAAAACATTCGATAACAAAAATAAGTTTTAAAATCTGTATGAATAAGGCCGTTAGAATTTAGGAGATTAATTATATTCATGTATTTTTAGAGAAATAAATAAATACTTCCCTAAAAATGCATAAATATAAATAGAGAAATATAATTATTATGATAATATTTTTGAATTAGGAGAAATAATTATCAGCCCTATGTTCAACAGTGGACTTTCTGTGACTGAATAGATAGATAGTGAAAAAATCGTGAGGAAATCTGTAAGCATATAGAAAGCTTTAAAAGAATTAAATAGATTTATGGAGTGTACCAAACCGTACTAGATTAGCGTCGTAGTGTAATGCCCAACCTCTGCCAATTACAGAGGAAGTCTGTGGACACATATGTGTCAATACGTAGATAGAAATTAATCTACTTAACAG
This sequence comes from Deilephila elpenor, assembly GCA_949752805.1. Lineage (NCBI taxonomy): Eukaryota > Metazoa > Arthropoda > Insecta > Lepidoptera > Sphingidae > Deilephila > Deilephila elpenor. The sequence goes on along the minus strand of OX457107.1, from coordinate 11,500,776 downwards.
GATAGTTTCCGATTTTGTGTGAAGTGTGGCCAACCTACGTCAGCTGTAAGCCTGTAACGTCTCCAGCATGGCAAATTGAAGTTAATGAGATGAACAGATTACGGGACGAGGCCGGGTTTTCTGCTGTCAGCCGCTTCTGTTACTTGTCCGGGTGTCCGCAATTACTAGTCAATTCGGATAACGTCGAGAAAGTGTCCATATGCGCAAACGATATCAATTAAACACACTGCAGATGATTCGCAAAAAAAAAAAGAACATAAAATACTATTCATTTTTTAAACGTTTCCAAAGTAGTATGTTAAACAATTTATTTATTTTTAATCGAATTAAAAACAATAGGCCGTACACTAGCACGAATATAACCGTTTTTAGTTTGGATTTTCCACGGCAATAACTCAGACGTGAAAAGGCAATCGCTGCCCGACGAACAGCTATCGAAATTAGTTAATTGCCGAAATAACCGGTAAAAATGGAATTCACTCCTGACTTATTCGTTTTGTTCGTGCAGTGGATATTGCTTTTTATCGATTTTTGGTTTTTACTTTGAAGTTGAGACAAACTTTTATGTTGGTTTTAAATCCGGAACATATTTTAGAACTTTATAATTAAATAAAAGTCCATTATTTTAGTTGAAACGTTATTAATGACCAACTCATGAAAGTGATGTGAACGAAATAATTCAGTGTTCATTTATTATGAATTTATAACGCGTCTAATGCACTGAGAGCTTTTGCATTTTTCTCACCATTAAACACAGCCCTTTGTGAAGCGATTTTCGCGACGCTTTTAGAAAAGGGCGCGTTTGGAGGTGTTGTGAAGGGCTCTTTAAGGTCGCTGCTATCACTGTAAGATATTTTGGGGTCGACCCATAAATAATATGTGGAATACTTTTATATTTAAGATGTCGGATTTTGTGAAGCTTATTAAAAGTACAGTGTGCTTGAGTTAAAGAAAGTCTAGATACAGTTTTTATTTATTTTGTCAATGTATAGCAACAACCGGGCTTTATAACCGAAACGCTTTAGCGAAGCGTGTAGATACATACTAACCTATCACCCCCTAACATATGATGGTAAATCACAAATTTCGAATTTAGTGTTACATTATTGAAAAGTCAAATAAGATTTTCACATTGAATAACAATACATAACTCAATTTACCACCAACTATCTCGCAAGCCACTTGTGTTCAGCCAGTTGCGCCATTGGCCCAATTTTTACAATTAACACAAGTTTAGTTCAGAGCTAACTCCATTACTAAGTTTCAGGATGAGAGCTACAGAGCAGTTGCTAATATTAACTCTGCCTTAGTTAGTAGTCGTGTTTATTCTGTATACGTGATTGGATCCTCTATTATCCAATATCAATATAGTTTTATGTAACAGGATCGACGAAGCAACTGGTTCATTGATTCTGTGATGTAGCGTTCTCTATAACTTCGACGTTCTTGGAAGTAACAAATGTATTGATAACTTGAGAGGAAATATGGGGAAAGAGAGAGAGAATAGTGGAAGAGCGAGAAAAAAAGAAGTGAAATGTAAATTTTGGACCTCGGTTTTTGCCATCGGAATGAAATACGAGTGAAAAACTGTTTATATTGATTATTATCACGATAGCGGTTTAATAGTAATTGAGATAGTCGTATATCTTGTTCAAAAACCGAGCTACTATCTACTCTCGAAAATTACTATCGGCCATGCAAAAACTTATTTCACCGACTAGAATTTAAATGAAAAATTACCAAGAAATCTATGCAGCAGTTTCAAAGGCACTCTAAGACTAAGAACTATCCATATTTACCGATCAACCAATTACTGTCGATGGGCCAAACTATTTCACTGGAGATTGCATTAGCAAACTTAAGACATGTTTAACTAGACGAAGTAAGTTCTAGATTGGATTTCGAGCACATTCCGTAGGATTAATTAGTATTAATTAGGTTATCATCTTGTAGTACATGAAAAAATAATTGAGTGAAACATTTAGCGTAATAAAGGATAACTCAAGTATATTACTCCGCTCTAATAAGATAAAGTCGTAGATAATTGGAAACATACCGCTTTCCATTGGTTTAGAAAGATCTAGCAATGGATGTCTTTTTGGAAGGATATGTCGGGTTCTTCAGCCAGATGGGTTCCGAGTTGGGGCTTCAATAGCAATGAATGTCCGCCGATTATGCATGATACATAAAAAAACAGTTTTCGTACAAACCCGTTTTCATACACCCACAAAAATTCTATTTTCCAACAACAAAAACATACAAAATTTTCCATGTATAAGAAAAACAAAACAATTGGAAATGGAACACAAATGCTGCCGAAAAACAATGCCGGTTGCAAAGTTTTAAAGGGAGTTTGACGCGTGATCGAGTCAAAACCGGCGCTCCAATTAGTAACTTAGTCTTTAACAAACAAACTGGTTTATAAGCAGGCATCGGGGAAAATGAATAAATCATTTAATAGCCATAACACCTAGAAAACATAATTTTATTTGTATTTGTGAAGCATTGTAGTTGTTCTATTGTTTCAAGTTTCACGGATCAGAGTATGATGTGCGTTAAAAATAAAACTGACTTCAGAAAAAGCAAAGAAATTCTAAAAACGATTATATTCAACACTTAATATAACTTAAGGGCGGACCTATGTTCTGCATTGAATTTCCTATGACTGGAGATCAGTATATTGATAGTTTGGTCAACAGGGCGGAATATAAAAATCTGTCTTCAACTAGGAATGTCTTGTGCGACTTTAAAGTATACTAACATACTGGACATAATGAGACTTAACATCTTATGTCTCAAGATGGCGAGCGCAGTGGAATGCCAAGCGTTACTTTGTAATGCATGGTTAAGTCAAGTCATTTACCGCTATTAAAATAAACGTAATATTGTCGAAACACCTACATTAATACCGTACATTAATTAGATAGGTAGTGGTTATTAACCATCGCGATATTCAGATCATGTCTATCTAGTTCACTGGCATGACAGCTGACGGAAACAATACATCACAGCAGAGTATAATGTCTGATACTGTCATTGTTAGGGATGTTGTATACACGGCATTGCGTATTATGATCTCAGTATTGTAAATACAATCTTAATTATCAATGGAAACCTATGGGTTTTAATTTGTAAGCCAAGGGATTCGGTAGTAACCTCTAGCCATCACACGTGTCTATTGTTTTCTTCGGGTTTAATTATACAAGGTATATCAAGACTGCGACCGAAAACAACGTCAGGTGGTAAACATTAGTGACTTCAGACACAACGCAAATAAAATTTTCGCACCAAAAATTTGATATTTTTTTTTAAATTATTTACTGATGGTCGTGTTTGGGTGATAAATAGTTTTCCTAAAATAATAATGTACACCTTTTTATTTTTAAACACGGAATGGTGCGCAAGCGTTTAAAAACTAGGTATTTACCACCCAATCAAGATGATATTAAAAGAAAATAAAAATAAATCTGTCGCATTTTTTTTGCGAAATTTTATTTGTATCCTGTCAGTAACCACTAAAACTACCACCTGGCTTTGTTTTCGGGCGCAGTCTTGATATACCCGGTATAAAAAGGTATGATAATCATAATAAATACTGAAAAAGCAATCAATTTCGTATATTGTTTTAGTATCCGTAAAATATAACCGTGAACTTATGAAATCTTAATAGTGACATGTTCCGCAAAATGTTCAAGCTATTTTCATCCAAAAATGAAATCATTATTACTATGAATTAATTTAGTAAGCTGTGCGGCGAAAATCGATGTGGTGTTTCATTTCACATTTTCTTTGGAACCAGTTAGTATTTTAAATTAGCTTAAGCATATTATCTGTTGCCTTAGATAAGTCTTTGAAATAAACCTGGAGTAGGAGCACATTATAACAACACTCGTATTTGGTGTTTAAAATTCCGCATGAATACTGTTAACAGCTTTCACTGTTTAAGTACACTTCAGGGATACAGAGCAAACATTGTAAAACTCTGGGTAAACATTACTGTGTGAATTTAAAGTTGCCTGTCTGGTGTGACTCGACGTAGCTATTTATAGTATTAATATATGGCATTTGGAAAGTCGCTTCATTGGTATAGAGATAGCATGTGCAATTTGTGAGGTCTTGGATTTGACCCCTGTTTAGGCACTCCATTCAGTATGTTTTTTTTTTGAGAAAAATCTTATTTGAGTTTTCTGAGATTGGAATGTTTTTCCGGAATGGCAATAGTTTCTTCTCTACTTGCCTACTATTCCATTTATGGTTTAATGGCCTAGGAATGAGGGTTCGACTTTAAAAGGTCTAAGAGTACTTATATCAGTATTTCTGAAAACCTTTTCAGGGCCTCGGATACATTCATCGTCATTATTATAAAGACTGGAATTAAAAATATGCAGTCACTTTTAGCAGGTGAACTATTAAAAATGTGTCCAGAACTGGCTTAATATAAAAATGTGTATAGAACTCAATTTCAGCGTTGCATTCTGGGTATATTACTGTGAGCGCTTTTGGTACGATGCAGTCCCGCTTGTTTTTGTGTTGTGGTCGGTTCGCTTTCTCAGTTAATTAAAACCTTTGTAGTGTCCGGGGAATAGCAAAAATGGTTTCAAAATTATTAACAGTTAAAAAACACATGTGTTGTTTTATAGTTGTGGCACTGAAACAAAGCCTTTTTTAAAATAGCGTATCTGTTTTGTTGTTGTATTATTGTAGTCTCATGCTCAGCATTGAGCGATTATCGACTCACAGTTCACACAGTACAGTACAGTCATTTATTTATGTATTTATACTCTTTATTGCACATCTCATGTTCCATAGTGATTAAATATATAACAAATAAAAATGAAATGGTGCAATGGGTGACCATATCGCAATGAGCGATTTCTTCCTGGCAACCTTTGTTTTGCCGTCTTATCCACTCCTTCCCAAACCATCTTAACATTTCTTCTCTATTCTCGTTACGGACATACATACATACATACATACATAGATACATACAAAAACTCACGCCTTTATCCCCGAAGGGGTAGGCAGAGGCGCCACCAGGACACCCACATTTCGCCTTGTATGTTACGTCCCATGATGTGATAGGGGCGAGCCCATCGCCATATCGGGCACAAATTCCTGACTCCGGGCTGATAATTAATAGAAAAATCCAATATCACTTTGCCCGACCCGGGACTCGAACCTGCGACCTCATCTTTGTAACCGTACCGTAATACAACTACGCCACCGAGGCAGTTACGGACATCTCTGTATGTACTGTACTATTGATTACTGTTTCAAGCCATATACTCCATTGGGACGTATGGAACTTTTATATACATTGGTATGTACAAACTTTCATTAACAATAAATTGTCCTAGTACCTACAGTATTTCTATAGTATTCATAAATTACCTCTAACCCAAACGAGTATCTTGAAACCACTTTTTCGTTGTAGTGTATAGAATGTTCTGGAAATTCCTATGTATTTTTTCTTGTTTCGGTGAAATGATTTCACTTTTAGTGTTAAGTACTCTTCAAAAAAAACGTGTAAAAAATGTATTTCTTTGGGGTAAAATGGAGTATAAATATTTTTGTCGAACGTTAAGCAAAAGTTTATTTTACCATAGATATAGCTTTAATATGATTATTTTTCAATGTCTATACCGCGCTAAAGTATTACATCTTTACTATATAACTTAACAATAAGAGTGAGAGGAAGGAATAAGGTCGAGAGGAAGAAACAGACTTCGGCAGTCTCCGAAGCCGTAGCTTCACGTCGATTTTCTGTCACACACCCTGGCCAAGAAATTCTTATAAAAATCCGAGACAACCACAATGTGGCTCCATTATTCAACTATAAATATATATATATATACAGGGTATATCAAGACCGCGACCGAAAACGAAGCCGGGTGGTAGTTTTAGTGGCTATAGACACAATGCAGCAATTCGCAATTTATTTTGCGAAATTTCTATTTGCATTGTGTCTGTAACCACTAAAACGACCACCTGGCTTCGTTTTCGGTCGCGGTCTTGAGATACCCTGAGTATATATAACACATAATATCACCAAGTTTCAGCTAAAAACCTGTGTGACGTGTAGCCCGCTAAATGTAGTCGCTAAGCGGCTTTGGTACAAACAGAGTTTACACTGAATAAATTTCAGACATAGTGGTGTTTGTTCGCATTTGTCTCGGAATAAATAACATTGTTAATGAGACTAAACAGCTTTTAGTGGAGTTGATGTTTCATTATTCACGGAAATTCCCCTCACATTAGGTTTAACGGTTGACGTAATAATAGTTCCCGTAATGTAAAGTTTATCTTGTTTGTAGAACCTGGTGGTATGTCTCATATGTGAGAGGCCGCCTGGGTAGGTACTGCCGTAATGGCTCTACCTCTCGCCAAATAGCAGTGTAGATGCACTGTTGTGTTCCGGCTTAAAGGACATTGTAGCCAGAGTAACTACTGGACATATTGGGACTTAACATCTTATGTCTCAGGATGGCGAGCACAGTGGAGTGCCAAGCAATGAGATTCATGGTGTTGTTTGGTTTTCTACTGTCCATGAGTAGTCGCATCGCTTACCATCAGGCGAATTGCATCCTCGTCTCGCCATTCATCGAAAAAAAAACTTGTATATTGTCGACTCATTGGTCTCATAGAAGCGTGTATAGACTGAGGATCTTAAGGTCCTGTCCAGAACCCAAGGATTTAATATTTTCTTCACTATGTTTCGGTTTGTAAAATCTTGGGTTAGTCCCAGGGATGAGAATTTGTGCCCGGCATGTTGATAGATCCATCCCTGTCACACCTTAGGACGGAAATAAGTTCGGTGGTCCAAGGGGAGCACAAGTGACCATTTGCGACGCTACAGGCATGTGGGAATGTATGTATGTTTATAATTTATTGACAACCAAGTGATATTGGATTTTTTTATTAACTATCAGCCTGGAGTCAGGAAGTTGTGCCCGATATGGCGATAGGCTCGCCTCCTATCGCATCATGGGACGGAACACACAAGGCGAAAGTTGGGTATCCTGGTTCCTACCACGCGAACCTCTACCTACCCCTTCTGGGAAAAAGGGGTGAGTTTATGTATGTAGTAACTTACTAATGCCAATCAGAACCAATCTTTAGAGGAGCAAAATATACACTGATTTCAAAACACGAACCCACTTCCCTATTTATGCATGCAGGGAAGCTGGTTTCCATACACCCATCCGCAACATAAAAATTAATACCCGCCTCCGTACCGATGTGCAGCCACATAGCTGATCGGGTTTTCAATCTGAAACGTAATAAGTATTTCCGCTACTAAAATGCTTTCCTCAGTGAAGCATTGGACAGGAATATAAAAAATATTGATCGTAAACGAACCCCTACTATATATTGCAATGAATAAATTCGAATTTCAGTAGATAGTTCTTTAATTTTGTATGAATATGGTTTATGCTGACCTTGACCGTTACAGAAAATGAAATGGTGAAAAATATCCCCAAGAATATAATTAGGGGTGTGAAATTTACCTGCTGGTGGTGGTAGGCCAGCGAAATATAATAAAGCAATTCAACATCGTCATTCAATGTCACGGAATGTCTATTTCGAAACGGAGACATAAGATCAGCAAATAATTTATAATTCCACAGGTGTTAAGAAGGTATAAGCTGCAGTAGCCACTTCTTATTATACGCTAGTTACATCACAACACAGAGATAAACATAATTAAAGAAAAAACAACCAGCTATCTGATTAAAGTGTTTCGCCTAACACATTACATTACACCCCCAAGGAAGATGCTTGATAGACTTTTAAAGATAGAAGAAGAAATAATATAAATAAATAAATACACCCAACAGTCACAAACATAGTCTGACCCCACACTAAGATCCACTCTTGTATCGTAGGCATCAGAAACAACGAGAAACTTTTTCGGTCTCACCAACACCCAGACCCGAAACAAATACCTGTGGATTACACAAATATTTGTTTCAGTACGGGGATCGAACCCGCGGCTTGTCGTTTCACAGCCGGCGTCTAACCAACTACGCCAAGGAGGCTGTCACGGAGAAAGGAGTGAAACTTAAAAATAGTGATGGTAAATATGCAAAACGGTCCACATCCAAATCCAGATTAGTGAATACGCTTCGCAGTGAATTGAGGCCAGCAAGTTTAATTTGACAAGTAAAGGAAATCACACTAATACGACGTTTGCGGTTTTAAAATAGAGAATTCAGTTTAAACCTTTTGAACTTTGGGAGCTGAAATGTTTGATATCATTAAGCATTGTCACGTTTGCGGTGAGCTGACACGGTGGCCTATTTCGAGTAAAATGTTGGGAAATGTTAGATAGATTTGGTTCTTTGTTCTGTACTTACTAGGAAGTTTAAAATTAGGATTTAATATACATAGTATTTATGCCTGACTATTTACGACTGACTCGGTGGCGTAGTTGCACTACGGTACGACTACAAAGCTGAGGTCCCGGGTTCGAATCCCGGGTCGGGCAAAGTGATATTGGGTTTTTCGATTCATTATCAGCCCGGAGTCAGGAATTTGTGCCCGATATGGTGATAGGCTCGCTAGGGGTATCACATCATAGGACGGAACATACAAGGCGAAATGTGGATGTCCTAGTGGCGCCTCTGCTTACCCCTTCTGGGATAAAGGCGTGCGTTTATGTATGTATGTATGTATGTATACATAGTATTTTCAATCCTTGTTGAATTATCTATTGTAATCGTGGATTGGATGAAGTCATATCGCTTAAGTCCATTACTGTAGCTCCTAAGCTAGGATCAAATAGTTATGATTATGGCCAATTAGGTAGATTTTCAGTTAATATACATACAATATGGTTTCAATATATGCATTATTTGCTTGACAAGTAGAAATCCTCAGCGCGTTTACCATAAGCTCCATACATTACTAGGCCGTGAGTTAATTTTTTTTGGTTTCGACTATCTGTGGTAGTGGCAATTCTTATCTTAATCCTTGAGCACCAGCGTGTATCGAGGTGGATATGATGTTCACAGGGAAGTTAGTAGTGGTTGTAGAAGTGAAGTACACCGTTTAGTGTTATGGCTGGTCATGACGCGGTGATCATGAGGTCCATACATGTTTGAAAGCGGACGTATAGCCTAAAATGTTATTAACTTCGGGATGTCTTGACTGCGAAATAAATAAGTATAGTAAGGTATTTTTTTAAATATTTTATGAAATGGTTTCTTAAATTTACGCGAATGTTACACAGTGAAATAGAACGACTTTTTACGGATTTTATCACGAATTTGGTTGAATTTTTGCATTTTTTTAACTTTTCGACGTTTCGATTATTTTACAGTTTTTGTGGTATAGTACAGACATGGTATGGACAGACTGAGGAGTATAAAATTTTTGATAGATGCCTAATAGGTTAATATATTTTTTTATATTTTTTCTAGTATTTGTCTATTTTTTTGTATTTAATATAAGTGCTGATAAAGATACGGATACAGACGACTCTTAAATAATTTAACGTCAGCTTAAGGAGGCTCTAGTTTCGGCAATATAAATAAACAAGGCAAATGCCATGAAACCGAGAAAGTTTTACTGTCTCCTAGCAATGGCAGTAACTACGAGATTACGGAGTTGCCACGTGGAAGGAAGTGAAACAAAGTTCGGGCGAGCATCAGTTTCGTACACAGTGACTTCCTGACACGAGTGCGTGGCTTCGCTTAGTTATATTTCATTCCGATAATTGATAGAGTTTGACAGCCTCCGTGACGCAGTTGGTTAGACGTCGCGTCGGCTGTGAAACGATGGGCCGCGGGTCCGATCCCCGCACTGAAACAAATGTTTGTGTGATCCACAGGTATTAGTTTCGGGTCTGGGTGTTTGTGAGACCGAAAAGTCTCTCGTAGTTTCTGATACCCACAGACTTGATCTTAGTGTGGGGTCAGGACTATGTATTTGACTGTTGGGTGTTACTTATTCGGTTTTTGACAGATCGTAGAGAAATCTTGTCAATTTTTATTAATACTGAAATGCTCAAACAATAAATACACAACGGAGTAATATTATTGCAGGAAAAATAACGATTCACCCCACAGTTTTTTGGAACTCAATAAAACAATAAATAAAAACAAAAGATGTTGAATTACTTTATGGTAGACAATAAAAGATTGCATTGTGACCCTAAGACCTTTACCCAAGTATTAACATAGTTTAAGCAGCTCTTGTATTATAATGTTTAACCTATATCCCATATCTATTACAAGAAATTCTATGAGGATCTTTATGGATCAAAAAATGAATTACAATCTGTGTTTTATCCCAAGGTCATTAACCTACAAACATCCGAAATCAGAGCATGCAAATAGATATATTGGCTCGTAAATATTTAGGCCGTGGCTCATGAAGGCAGTCTCTTGTCCCCGTATTTTGATTTTCCAAATAAATAAATCTCAAACGGAAATAAATTAAAATTCACGCAGGCGTGACCGATATGGAGGTAATATCATCGCGAGCGTGTTAAGTAATAAACTTTTGGATTAAATGTAATTTATGCTTGAGAACGAATGATTTATTGGATGAATATGTAATTAATTATAATTGTGAATTTATCAATTAATTAATGAAGGGTTGATGATGGGGAGTGAAAAGGAAACCGCTTATTCATTTATATGCCCCTTGAATAAACGTACATATGAACTAGGCACGTGGTCACTGAGTGGATTAGGAAAATGATGTATCTTAATACGGATAAGGGGATGGTAAACTACGGCCGCCCAATACGACGCGACATCTACCCCGTTTCTGAAATCAAGGGCTAATCTTTATGCGATGTGAGGGAGAAGATAACATAATGTGTAGACATACGCACGAGTATCTTTAGCTGTGCCCCTATCCGGAACATTTTGCAGTATCGTAATAGAATAGTAATAGTAAAATTTTGTATGGGAATTTAAACAGCGCCATTGTGAGCGTATTTGGAACTAAAATTTCACAACGGGAAACGTTTACTTTACTATACGAGAATTACTATACGATACTTCAAAATGTTCCGGCTAGGGGCACTGATACGTGAAATTCCGCGTCACTTGACTCTTAACTGGCGAAATATTCAAGCTATATTTAGAGCCAGTTTTTCCGGCTTAATATTGGCTTTTTTTCATAAGTCAGAATGATTGAGGCCATCTAAAAATAATTAGCTAAAGTTACAAGTGATTTACTTACGTCAAATTATAAAGACGTATAGCCGCGCGTCTTTGTCTTGTCCAATGCTGGATAATTTATGACTTCATTAGTGTCAAATTTAGACGTTGAGGTTTGAGCCCAGCATAACATGACCTATGTACTGTACGAGCCTGTATGGATATTAAAGGTCTTTGTTTTTTGACAGTTTTTCGATATTTCGCTCACCGTCTCTATCACATTATGAAGTTGGTGTGCCAATTATATTTTTTTCCTGCTCCGAGAAAGTTTTAAATAGGACTTAGGAATTATTATTTCTAAATACGTGTATTTCAGATGTACTCGTTAAGTGAAAAAAATCTGTGAGGAATATTTTCAGTAGTAGACTTCCTGTGGCTGAAATTAAAGACATTTTCTAGACTGTATTAACAGAAAAGCCTAGGAGAACTTTTGTGCCTGTAAAATAGTACTCTATACTTTGCTATCTGAATCTGTGGAACAAAGCGTCAAGATGTTAGGTTTTAGGCTATTGTTTAGCAAAATTTATGGCAAGTCCTCAGTATTTGGCTAGACTACCGCACTGGGGCTTTGACAAAGATTTGTAGGTGTAAAATGTAGCGTAAATTTAGCTTATATTTGGGAAGTACCTACATTTATAACAAGTAATTTTGGTTTTCGCAAAGATTTAGCTGTTTATTTATTTTTTTATTGCAATGAATGGCGAGACGAGCGTGCCATGAATAGCATGAATGGTGAACCTGATGGTAAGCGATACGACCGCATGGACAGTAGTAAAACCAAACATCACCGTGAACTACAAAGCAATGCTTGGCATTCCATTGCGCTCGCCACCCTGAGACACAAGACGATTTTTATTTATTTTTTTATACAGTAGATCCGGCAAACATGCAAACATCTGTTGGTACTTATGTGATCACTGCCGACCAGGAACAACCACAACGCTGAGATCAAGGATATGTTGTCAGAATCAAATTGGGAGAGAAATGAGACAGCCTCCGTGGTGCAGTTGGTTAGACGCCGCCTGTGAAACGAGAGGCCGCGGGCTCGATTCCCTCACCGAAAAAAAATATTTGTGTGATCCACAGGTATTTGTTTCGGGTCTGGGTGTTTGTGAGACAAAAAAAATTTTTGGTAGTTACTGATACCCACGACACAAGACTCGATCTTAGTGTGGGGTCAGGACTATGTCTGTGACTGTTGGGTGTACTTTTTATTTATTTAATGGGAAGGAAAAAGGACGTGAAGAGGAAAGGGGTATGGGGCATCCGGCGGCCCATAACGTATTTTGCAATTGCGAAAATTGTGCGATAATTGTACAATTTTTCCTTTAAAATCGCTAATAACGTCAAATTCGTATTATCTAAGAGCAATAACAAAGCAATCACTTTCATAGCACAGTGCTGCCTCTGTCGAATTACCAAACGAAACTCAACAGCAAAGCCGTCGCTTCACGCCGATTTTTGCGATACAGTGGTTGGTAGTGCTCAGAACGAGCCTGCCCGTTTATGCTCGGTCATGACTGCTCTCAGCGAGCTCTACCATTTGGAAAACTAAACTTAGAGTGATCATACCCTGTCTATCTAGGATAATGGGTAGCCTTTAACCCTTAGTATGGCTTTAGCTCAGAATGTAATTAATTATACCCTGAAATCGAATCCGAGATCAAAAATGTAAACAAACAAATGTCATTGTGAAAGTGACATTTCAGGGCTAGAAAACATTTTCTAATAAAAATTCAAATGTTGCGAGTATTGTGTTTTAGAATTTCGTTTAGATTAACATGGTAAAAATGAAAAGCACCAACAAAAACGAAATATATTTAGTTTGTTATTTAAAAAGTATTTTATCAATTACACACTTATCAGTTCACAAGCCTTCAATATCACTTGAATGAGACGAACTCGTTGATGTCAGAATCAGTAACATTTATTATAAATTGATCTGGCACTATATCAATCAGGTGGTCTAATTTGCACGTTTTTCTTCCTTTATTATATGTTTAACATATCCGTTCCACCACCGCGGTGTCACTTCTTGTAAACCATCTTCATTAATCATGTTTTCTTCATAACAAATATTTTTTCGTAATTGGAGAGGCTAAATATAATAAAGTTTTATTTCAGTGAGCCAAATGTTAGGAATTTCTATTTATTGCCAGCAGCATAACATAATTTCGTACCATTTTTATCACATCATTTAAAAAAATGTTGAAATTGTAATTTATGTAATTATTATACCAAAGAATTTTCATTCATTTTAACGGTTGTCGACAAACTACCATGGCAATTATTTTTTATTGTAGTGGTAACCCTTCTGTTTACATTTTTGATCTCTGATTCCATTTCAGGGTATAGATTTTTTATAAAATCGCTTATTTTCATGTAATGCGCCATACAATAAAGCAATTTAAAGAGAAGACGGTACGAGTACATGTATAGATTTTTTACATGAGTGCATTTGACGGAAATCAATCTGTTCATATTTCAGCGTTAACACCATTATAATAATATTCATATCTGTTATTGAAAATACCGTTTTACGTTGTAAGATTGCGCTCATAATAATTTTGGTGTCACACTTTTGTATACATATATTTTCTTTAATCTAAGCTAATTTTTGCTTTTTTGACAGCCAAGGAAAGTGACTTCGAAAAAGGCATGTGTAATACATTTGAGGATTAAAACTTTAAATTGCTATTCCAAAATGGTTGACGTCAGATTCAATTAAACATAATCATTGTGTAACATTGATAATTAGTCAAGTGGCGCCGAACTTATTCAAATGTGCTATGACGAAAGGGAAATGAGGAAAAAAAATATGAGCCACGAAACAAACGGTAACACATGATTAGGAGCCTTATCTCCGCAAATGTCATGACTCAAATTATTTATTAGTTGCTTTTAATGTTTGTATAATTCATAATGCTGTTACCCGGGCGCTGCAATCCAATCGAGACATTGAACAAATATTTGATCCAATACATCCCAAATGCGCAAACAGTTCACCATCCGTAGCCACAGGAGTATGAATAATTTGAATATGGAATGACTGCACTTTGTAAACAAATAAAACTGCACACGCGTGTCATTTTAAGCTAAACAAATTCTATTTGAGTAAGTGCATGTATCTAGCCGGGTGCACGTCTCACCCCAGCGGCTTGCAGTCGGCTTAAATGGCCCGTAAACGACTTGATATATTGCCCCGACTTTAAGAAATTTATTACTTTAAAACTGTTTATTTGTAAGTTTAAACGGAAGAATAAGGAAAATTTTATGTAAAGTAATTGTATTTTTTTTTCATCTTTGCTAGATTGCCATAGGTTTATCACTACTGACGATTTTTTCTTTATTTCCTCAATAGTTTTTTAAAGGTTAGTATCTACATTGCGAAAGGTCTAATTGTAATTAAATTGTTCACAAAGCGGAATAGTTATTACCTGTTTAGTTTTCAGCCTACGGAAGATGACACCTTTATGACAGGTTCTTAGAAAATCGAGCTGCAAAAGTTATGCAATTAATATTTTTTTATCTCAATCGTTCGCTCTGAGAGAATCCTTAGACCGTCAGTGGGCCGTATGGGTTGGATTCTTATTATTTTATGTATTGGGAACATTTAATGAGCAGTGAATTTCACATAGAATGCGCACCGGCAAATAATAAATCACGTTGGTCGAGAATCGAGATAATAATCCTCCACTACTTGAATATGTCGATATAATGAACGCTGAAATTCGTATTTATGTTATTATTCATGCAAATACGAATATTCTACAACCAACAGACGTGAATTCAGAACACGAATCGAGAAGAGAAATTGAAGCCAATCCTTAGTTCCAACAGTATGTAATTTAGAAAACTGTAGCGAAAAATTTTAAAATTGGAAACGAGTCAAATTGATCGGCGTACTGTAACTCCGAACAGATTCTATCGAGCGGGAACGCTTGCAAATCGGTAAATCAATCAGATCTGTGTGTAGTGGGCGGAGTTTTTACAATATTTCACATATTTATGAGCACGGCGCAGTGCGGAGGCTCTGATTGCCGCTGAATAATTTATATACAACTTTGAAATGTTTGAATTTTGAGTTGACTTCGCTTCCCGCTGTTTTTGTGGAGTCTGTGACAAATATCTGTATTTTTCTCCACCTTTTGTTGTAATGTATTCATGGATACGATGTGTTTGAATCTGATGGTCATCATCCTTTTGTGCTGTAGCAAGTCATCTTCTTAATTTGAAAACTGTTACATACAGGAACTTAGGTATTTTTTATGATAAAAATGGGATCTTGAATAATTAAATTATTTGTAATAAAGGAAAGTCTATCAAGTTTCTCATCTGATACACTAAAGTGCGTGGAAAAGATAACAAAAAAAATGGTACTGGTCTGATGAAACCAGGCAACTGCTATCGAAGCATAGCCATAAACCAAATCAAAGCAATCTTAGAGACAAAGAGAAGGGTTGTTTTGATGTTTAAAGTAATGAAGTCGTTGAAAATCTCCCTCACTAAGCGAAAAGTAACAGTAAAAACGCAATATAGACAGATTATATAGAGAAGATGAAACATTCAAGATAACAGTCATTTCAAAAACACATAGTACAATTGTAAGCAAAAAAATACTGTAAACCTTAGATAAATAAGATCTCCCTTCATGGGCGTACTGGTGATAAATTTTGGAAACGAACAGATGTTTCTGCTGACTGTACTTACCTGGCCATGTTTTTTGTTTTATTAGATTTGTTTACTGTAATATTGTGAACAGAAGGCGTTTCGTTTTAAGTATTTATGACTTTGGGGATTTTTGAGACGAAACGTTTTTATCCCCGCTGTGATATTAAATTTTTACGTGTTGTAGCGAGTAATTCGGAGCATGAATGTGATTACAGGGAGGAGATACGTGTATTGAGTATATTATTGAATTCTGCGTCTTCATAAGCCCCTATTGTAACGTGCTGTTGATTTAGTCTATACTGAGCGTCGGTCGATGCATATAGTCTATGATATTATCGAATGTAGACAGACTAGGCAGGGATTAGATATCTGTCATCACAAGCATGTTTGATAAGCTTATGCACGTTTGTTGCGATAGGTTGAATATATCCATAAATACCTGTATCTTTCAAAGAGTAAATATATAATAAATAATAATAAATACACCCAACAGTCACATAGTTCTGATCGCACACTAAGATCGAATCTTGTGTCGTGGGTGTCAGAAACTACGAGACTTTTCGGTCACATAAGCACCCAGACTCGAAACAAATACCTGTGGATCAAATAAATATTTGTTTCGGTGCGGGGATCGAACCCTTTCGTTTTACAAGCGGCGTCTAATTAACTGCGCCACGGAGGCTGTCTAGTAGGTACTTGACATCTTTCTTTATAGCATAAGACTGGCAAACGAGCAAGCGGCCCTCAAGAAACGGTAATTATGGCCCTCCTTTCAGCGATGTTTCGTACGAGGATTGAAAAAAAATGTCGGGAAAGTCGGACCTCAAGTCAAGTCTCATTTAAAGAGGTTTTATTTCAAAACTAAATTAGAAGTTTCCGGTCTACAATTAAAGCGTAATAAAAGCGGCAATTCATTCACACTTCTCAATATGTATTCAGATAAAGAAAATATAAAAAATATATATGATAAACAAAGTTAACATTCTGGAATTTTATATGCAATTTATATGCACTCGTTTGATGGAAAACGTGCCAAGATTGTGAATAGCCATTTAATTGGGTTAAAAGCGTACTCAAATAAATTATAGCAATCGTACGAACGTTAAAGTAGTGCTTGAAAATTCTTATTTCGACGCAGACTGAATGCACAGAGGTAAGTTGGTTAAAACTAGGTTTCTTTCCGTCAAGTTAGGTTGCAGTGATTCACAAGGTAAAAGAGACTGGAAAGTTATAATAGGGTACGTAAGTGCAGTGAAGTCTCGAAAAACAGGTCAATTTAAATTTGAGTGTATTTTTATTTGTTGCTCTCTTTGTGAAAGAAATGTGTAAAAAGATTTAGCCAGAGAATTCAAAGGGCGAAATTTAATAACATGTTATACTCATATTGGTAGAGGAGGCTTATCTCAGTAATGTGATAAATTTGTACTAATAAGATCAGTGTGCTTGTTCGATGAAGGCCGCATTTGAGAAGTATCTCTGGATGTTGTTGGGAGATGTTGATGTTCAACTGAATTCTTCTCTGACTGAATATAACTTTATTATGATGCCTACGTACGCGGAGATGAAACATTCAAACAAAATAATATTCATTTTCGATAAAAAAATAATCAATACGGTTAGTCGTGATCCGAGCTTTAGTTATCTATATTCTAGCTAAAAAATCCCTAAAAACACGTTTTCTACACAGAAATTGAGCTTCGTCCCATCAAGATTGTCAATCAATATCCAGACAGCTACGAACACCACCAACGCTCTTTGTCGTGTCCGGTAGTGGTTACCCTGAAATAACAACTCGCTGTGACTTCAACGTCACTGTTTGACACTGGCCGAATTGCTATACGTCCGTCACTCAACGGCCTCAGCTTTTGAAGCCGTTTGAAAGATTCGCTTTTGATAGATTTAAAAATGGAACGTAGAATTGATTCTTTTGTTCGTTATTTAAATTTGACTTGAATACTCTATAGTTCGTTCCAAGTTGACAATTGACATACAATTCAAGTATCGAACGTCGTTATCTATATTCCACTTAACAAACATACGGAATTGTTCCATCTGTAGCCATAAGAATAAATTGGAGTTGGAATGTTGATTGAAGATTTTTTGGCAGAGGAGGCAAATGCACAAGCGTTTCTAGAATTGTTCAAAAGTTGACGGAAATTTAAACGAGGCTAGTCTTATAAAAATATATTTTCTTAAAGTTCCTTATCAAATAAAAACCCCGCAGAAAACAGTTATATCACAATTTGCAAGTGCGAAGATTAAAATGATTTCGATTTCAATCGGAACTTCACCAAATATTTTATTCCCAGAATAATATATGATCAAACGAACTTACCAAGTGAAGTTCGATCAATATTATATTAGTATGCTTCATTCGAAGATATAAAAACAACAGTAGTACTTTTATCCTGCTGGCAACTTCCGCACTATAAAAAAAAATGTTAAGAGTAGGGACGGTAGTCATTGTCGTGGCAACATTGTAGTAACATCTCATTCTTTTTAGAGATTAGCTAACAAAATTTTCTAGTTTGGGTTAAGGGTGGGTGGGTGTTTATATCTTCGAATGAAGCATACTAATATAATATCGATCGAACTTCACTTGGTAAGTTCGTTTGATCATATATTATATTTCGTAAGCTTCATTCTTCAGATATAAAAACAACAGTAGATGTTTAGAGACGAAAATTTTGTGTAAAAATTAATGTAATAAAATTTCAGATAATATAAACAAATCAACTTTTATTTTTTATATTTATCACAGATTTTAATCACAAATATTTGGTAATAAAATAGATCTTGCAAAATCTTCTTGAACCATTATTTGACGGTGGTAAAATTTTGCAAAAGTATGAGACGTAGTAGTCCATCCAGCCGTCTTTCTAATCATCTCCAAGGATATACCGGATGCTCGCGCTGCTGATGTGGCGGCGTGCCTTGTACTGTGCGCGCTGTATGTTGACACATCTATCCCGCTTAGCTTCAGTATATCTTTAACCCATCTGCTAATAGTTTGGGTAGTAGCAGGTTTGTGAGGGCGCTTGTATGTTATCAAAAGATGACTTGTGTTTGATGGTCTGATATTTCTTGTACAGAAAATGTAGTCTTCAATAGCTGTAGCGGGACAGATTGCTTTATTTTCGTTAAAGTATGGTAAGACTAGCACTGGTTGTTCGCGTCCTACGGCGGATGTTTTAACTGAATTAAAAATACCTATCTTTACCCCGGAAGGGTTAATAAGAATATTTTCTAATTTTATGGAGGCTAACGTTTGTACTCTATGCGCTGTGCAAAGTGCCAAGAGAATGACTAATTTCTTGGTTAGTTTCTCTAGGGGTAGTTCTCTATTGGGTATCCAGTTATTTATAAAATTTAAAACTACTTGTGGATCCCAGGTGAAATTATATTTAGGAGCCGTGGGTCTTAATTTATAAGCGCCTTTAAGCAAACGTTTAATTTGTTCGTCACCTGTTACAGGACTACCTAGCAAAAGAGAAAAAGCTGAACGATGAGAATTTAATGTCCCATAAGCTTTGCCTTTACTAAACTGCTCTGTTAGAAAAATAATTACTGAGGATAATGAACATTCGAAAGGGTCACAATTATTTGACTGTGAATACTGCCACCATAATTTATATGTACTGTTATACTGAGCCAGTGTGCTTTTTGAGAGCGATGCCATGACTAGGTCCAGTGCAGATATTGGTGTTCCTCTTAACTCGAAGGCTTTCCTGATAACACTGCTGCAGCCAGGGTAAACGGCTTTTTCGATTGTTGAGGCGTCCTGGAAGACGATGAAACAGAATTTTTATTTTGTGTGAAGTAAATTATATTTGACGAAATTATTCTTAGTACTAGAGGAAACCATGGTTGGGATGGCCAATATGGAAATACTAGTATTCCTGTGGCCTCGTCACAAATAATCTTTTGTATGCATTTTAGTATAAGTGGAAATGGTGGGAATGCATAGAAATACATGGTTTTCCAATTAATCGTAAAGGCGTCTATGGTCACGGCATCTGGATCGGGTTTCCATGAAATGTATTTTTTACATTTTGTATTGGTACGAGATGCAAAAAGGTCTATTACTGGTTCACCAAAATTGTTAATAATCTGTTGATATTCAAAGTTAGATAGGCACAATTCGATATCTGAATTAACTTTTCTTGACTCTTGATCAGCTTCAATATTATCTTTTGTGTTAATATATGAAGCAAACAGCCAGATATTACGATCCTCACACCATTGCCAAATATTTTTTGTAAGTTCTGTTAAATGAGGAAATTGAATCCCGCCCATTCTATTAATATAACTCACCGCAGTTGTATTATCGATGCGTAATAAAATATTGCAACTATTAAGATTTGGGGCAAAACATTTCAGTCCGAAAAAGGCTGCAAGTAATTCTAAATAATTTATGTGAAATAACTTTTCGCTTTCTTTCCAGGCTCCGTTTATGCGTTTAAGGTCACAAAATGCACCCCCAACCTATTCTAGATGCGTCAGAAAATATTTCTAGACTGAAATGGGGTGTTTCGAATGAATTTGACGTGGAAAGGATATTTCTTTTCCACCAATATAAGTCCGGTAAAATTATTCGTGAAGGTTGGAATTTTTCTCCATATGATTTATATTTTAAAAGAGCTAAATATTTATGTCGTTCTAGTATTTTAGTATAGAGCCAACCGTATTTGACGGCTGGGCAGGCTGATGTTAATAGACCTATCAACCGAGCAAAATTTCTAATGGATGAGGTCGGTAATCCTATAAAATGTTGGACTGATTGAAATATTTTATAACGCTTGTCTAGAGGTAAGGATATTGATAAATCCACAGAATTATATAAAAAAGCCCTAAGAATTTACAAGACTGCTGTGGCTCTATATGGCTCTTCCGAAAGTTAATTACAAAACCTAGGCATTTAAGTAACTTAATAGTTTCAGTAACGTTTCGTTTGCAACTATCATAACTATCCCCTATGCATAACCAATCATCTAGATACACTACGGACTGAAAGCCGCGACGTCTTTGGAAACAAGCCACTTCTTTCATAATTTTTGTGAAAGTACGTGGCGCTGATGACAAACCGTATGGCATAGCATTAAATTCATAAATATGCTTACATCGTTTTTCATCTTCAAATTCAAATCTTAAATATTTGCGATGCGATGTAGCTATAGGTACAAGTAAATATGATTCTTTAAGGTCTATAGTTGACATAAAACCACCTTTTGGTATCATTTTAGATGCGGTTCTATGATCTTCCATTTTAAAATGAGTATTTGAAATAAATTTATTTAACTGTTTAAGGTTAAGTATAAATCTATATTGATTATCAGGTTTTGGTGCTAAAAAAATATTGGATATAAATTGACCTACTTTAGGTTTACATTTTGTAATTGCACCCAAAATGATTAAATCATTAATGGCAGAAACCATTATTGCTTTTTGCTTACTTGAAAAAGAATTTTGGGTAAAAAGGTGTTGTTCAACTTTACACTTGAAAGGTATACGATAGCCTTTGTTCATCAAATTTAGAATAACTTTATTCTTTGTGACGCCAAGCCAACATTTATAAAAATATTGCAATCTGCCCCCATGTACCTGTGTTATTGTCTCGCAGGGACACGTTTGTTGACATTGGAGTTCGCCGGAAGGCGTTTCGGTTGTGCTGGTCCTGGCGTTTGTGGAGTCCTCCGAAATTGATGTGCCGCAGTTCTGTAGGAGGTTGTGTGCCCCCCCCTTCTCGGCGGCGGATAACGAGGGGGCGCCGCCCAGTTTCCCTGATTGGAACCACGAGTGACTGTCATAGTATTTGTCATTGGTACTCTTGCACTGTGAACCTTCTTAATTTGGAGTCCCTGTCTTTCGATAGCCCGGGAAGCTTTAATTTTTTCGGGTAAAGTCTCCCCAAATAAGGTACCATCTCTTTCCTGGTTTTGAATTATAGACAAGAATGCTTTATCCAGTCCTGGTGTAACCAGCTTTGTTCGTACCTGTGTTTCTGTATAATGCAGGTCTGTTAATATGCGACAACCGTCTGATAAGATTTTTATACATTCTATCTTATTATCTTCCGTTAGGAGTAAAGTAAGTGCTTTGTTGATGGCTGCTATACCTGAGCCCAATTGATCTTGTTTTACCTGGAGTTTTTTGTCGCGATTTCTTATCAAATCATTTACGGCTGCAAATATCTCTGCATTCAATGTTGGGGCTTTTAAAAGTCGACAATTGTCGGGTATGTTGTACTCTTTCAAAAGTTTTTCTTTGATATCTCCTTGTAAGCCCTTTTTCAAGATAGGAAGCCAACGCTTTGCTAAGTTATTGTGGATATTTGGTCCATATACTGGTGTCTCGTCACAAGTATCGCCTAAAGCATCTAACAGTTGTGGGTCGAGTTCCGGTTCCTCTAATGCGTCGGCTACTGACGAAGAATGTTGAGGTTCATCCGGCATTAAATCCGCGATTAAGTCATCGGGGGGTATTTCTGGTGTCTTACATAGTTTTTCATCTTCACATTGTAGCCCATCATCTACAAAAATAAAATGTATGCTATAACATTTTTGTGGGTAGGTAGTTAAAAATGTTTAAAATTTTACTCATAAGAGATTGCCCAAAGTAACGCCCTCGTGTTGACCCGCAGTCAAACCTCCAGGCTGGTTTTAAAACGTCATGCTTGCCTATCGTGATAACCCGCAGTTATCCTCCAAGGAAGCTTAAAGACGTTAGTTATAACACTTAGGTATAGAGAACAGACCCTCTATTCATTATAGCGGAACTCTTATCACTTCACATGCTTAATAAGATATTATAAACTCACTTGCAATACTTTCAGGTTCTGGCGATGAAGATAATATTCTATTACTACGTTTACGCGTTTTTGCCTGTAACTTGCGAATTTTTTCATTGTAATAATTAATTTTTTCTTCAGCTGTTCGTTTCGGCATTTTATCAACTTATTTAAAAAGTAACCTAAACTAGTGTCACCGATAAGTGCTCGTTGCCGCGCACGAAAAAAGAATGAGATGTTACTACAATGTTGCCACGACAATGACTACCGTCCCTACTCTTAACATTTTTTTTTATAGTGCGGAAGTTGCCAGCAGGATAAAAGTACTACTGTTGTTTTTATATCTGAAGAATGAAGCTTACGAAATATAATTAAATATATCACGCGTAAACTGTAATATCAACGTTTAATTTGTTGGCTCATTATTCCATTGGGCGTGTACGATCTGTGAACCACGAAACTCTCTAGTGTTTATTGTCAGGTAATTTCAGTTCGGTGGTTTTGGATCGAAATAATTATACATTTTGGTTGCAATTTATTTTTATTTTATTTTATTTATTTATTATTAACTGCACTCAAAAAAAAACAAAACACTAAGAGATATTACAGATTAACAAAAAAGTACAGATGGCGTTCTTATCGCTCTAGGCGATTTCTTACAGAGAATCTTAGTATGGATATAAGAAAAGGAAATTAAGCTTTAACATATCTGCGAGTATTTGATATGTTACATTCTTTTAAATATGCTACGTCAATCCTTTTTATGTGTAGGTTAGATCCTTGTAGTGATTTTAAACCATAAAACGAATGGGTCAGCTCGACTGGGATGTTCCACTGTCTCATATAAAAAAGACATGGAGTTTACCGTTGCGCTTCTTTCGCTGTATGGGACTACTGAACACCTTATGCTGGTGACACATTGTTATTCGTCCAAACCAACTACCAAAAAGGATGGTGGAAGCCCCTCGCTTTTAAATTAGCATTCCAGCCTCCGTGGCGCCGTTGCTTAGACGTCAACGGTGAAATTAGTGGCCGTGGGTATCGAACTCACACCGAAACAATTGTCCGTGTGAGCCACAGGTATGGTTTTTTTTTCTCCTGTGTTTTATTATGTAGGGGAGTGATGACTACCGCTGCTATGTGTTGTGAGTGAGCAAGTGGGGTCGCTTAACCGGCAAAGGGGTAGGGTCTCGCTATTTGATACGGCAACCCACCAAGGGTATAGCCCGACAGGTATTGGTTTCGGCTCTGGGTGAGATCGAAAAGGCTCTCGTAGTTTCTGAAACCCACGACACAAGACGCGATCTTGGTGTAACATGTGGGGTAAGGACTATGTATATGATTGTTGGATATATTAATTTATCTACAATATATTATCACTTTATACATAAACTCACGCCTTTATCCCAGAAGGGGTAGGCAAAGGTGCCACCAGGACACCCACATTTTGCCTTGTATGTTCCGTCCCATGATGTGATAGGGGGCGAGCCTATCGCCATATCGGGAACAAATTCCTGACTCCGGGCTCATAATGAATAAAAAAATCCAATACCACTTTGCCCGACCCGGGATTCGAACCCGAGACCTCAACTTTGTAGTCGTACCGTAGTACAACTACGCCACCGAGGCAGTCACTTCATCATACCAATATATCATACAATACAAACAGTTTAAAGAAGGATGTCCAGATAAAGTGAAATTCGAACGCCATCCTCGCAAGTACGACTTAACATTCCACGTACAAACCCCTCCATTTATTTATTAAACAAACATTTCTCTTGGGGGTCGTTAAGCCACTTTGCTCAATTATAATTTAAAATCTCCGGGCATACGGCTATATATTTTTACCCTTATTTTAATAACATTTATAGTAATGAAATCACTCGTTTCAACCAATAATTTTTCCATATAAAATTCATACGCGAGTGTGAAAAATGGTTTGAATATTTATCCAATTCGCCGCTGGCTAGAAGCCGCTTGTAATATATAGAGCTTTCATTTAAATCTTCCCAAATAAATTACTTCCAGATCTATTGTGGTTGTAAGTAGGGAAAAACGTGTAAGGTAGAACCTACTTTATAGTCATAGTAATAAAATATAGGTTTTATTGTGAAAAGCTCTTGAAAAAATATTGAGTTCGTGAGGTCTTAAAATTATGTATTAAATATTAATAATATTAGATATACTGGTTATATTAGAGCAATGGAATTATCAGCATTGCATGTGGTTATTCCAAGTTTTCGTTTTATTTAAACACGTATTAATTTTGCTCACTGCTGTATGTTTGACCTTTATGAAATTGAACCTTTATAATATTTAACATAAGACACAAATTGGATTACTTGATCTAAGAATTGAATTCAGCATCTAACGGTTCATAGTCCATACATCTTGCTATTAGATCAATGCGACGATTTTTGTATAATAATTATTACTAGGTAAGATTACTGAGCTGAGGTAACGGGTTCGAATCCCGGGTCGGACAAAGTGATATTGAATTTTTCTATTCATTATCAGCCCGGAGTCAGGAATTTGTGCCCGATATGGCGATAGGCTCGCACCTTATCACATCATGGGACGGAACATACAAGGCGAAATGTGGGTGTCCTGGTGGCGCCTCTGCCTACCCCTTCTGGGATAAAGGCGTGAGTTTATGTATGTATTTATTATTACTAGGGGTCGCCCGGCCTCGATCGTAATTCATTTTTTATATTATTATTCCCTATATTATAAGATTTAAGAAAAGTATGTACATTGTAAGTGCGTGGTGGCCTGTTGGTAACGGACCAGACGCGGCTGCCTACATGTTCACGGTGGTCGCGGGTTCAAATCCCAGGGCACACCTCTGACTTTTCGGAGTTATGTGTGTATTGATAGTCAATCACCACGCACTTTAACGGTGAAGGAAAACATCGTGAGGAAACCTGCATACCGTAGTGATTTTAAAGAATTTCTACGGTATGTAAGTCCGCCAACCCGCACTAGGCCAGCGTGGTGGACTATATGGCCTAACCACTCTCAATCGATTCTCTCGATTGTACAGTAGGCCCGTGCCCTGCAGTGGGCGTATATGGGCTGATATAGATAGATAGATGTACATTGTATGTACAATATACATAGACATACTTTTCATATTTCATACATAAACTCACGCCTTTTGTACAATTAAATAAAACCTTCACATTTACAGATGACGTAAGAAAAAGAACAAAATAAAAAAAAAATTTGGAAATACTTTGATAATTCAATGTCTAGGTACGGCAAAAAATACTAATCATTTTTGGTTGCTGAAAATAACACTTATGTTATATTTGAATTTGTTCCCCAGTGCACCTTTATAAGTCGATTTTGCCATAGCTGAGGGATGTGACTTATACTATGGTTTTTTTTTTCTATAACGATGCTGCGCTACCTGGGTTTGTTTTTTTTAATATGATTTATTTTAATCGAAATTATTGTTTTTAATGATTTTATTCGAAATTCAAATTTATCTATAGTCGTTAAGTATCCCTAACGTTTAGTCAACGTATAATAAATTAGTATAGTAGATACGCCACCGATCCTCGGGGTATAATTGAGCTCTAAGATTTACGCCTAAACGAGAAATGATTAATAGAACGTCTAAACTAGGGAGTATCAGCGTATTATACAAATAAACTGATATTTGGGAAGAAATGTTGCTGTAATTTATATCCGACTAAATTAAATCCAAAATAAGTTATTTTATTAAACTATGACCGATATAAAACTTTAATTTTGTATAATGACGCGATGAAGTTTTTATAATGCACCCGTTATCAGGTGCTTTGAAGTGACTGTGTAAAAACCCTGTTTAAATATATTTAGTGGATTTCTCCGTAGTTATATTTTGGTCTTTCTCGAACATAAGTCAACTGAGCAGTTGTGGCGAGACCAATTCGTCGAAAACTTTGGAAAGGTCAGGAGGAAATAGTTCGTAAGTAATTATGAATCAGCTTATTGGCAGTATTAACATGTAGGTACTGCGGA
This sequence comes from Deilephila elpenor, assembly GCA_949752805.1. Classification (NCBI taxonomy): domain Eukaryota; kingdom Metazoa; phylum Arthropoda; class Insecta; order Lepidoptera; family Sphingidae; genus Deilephila; species Deilephila elpenor. The sequence continues at coordinate 11,474,136 of OX457107.1, read as the reverse complement.
AAACAGAACCGCTACAGCAAAATAAACAGTGAAGAGAAATATTGCGAGGAAATCTTTATACCTGACAATAAATACTTGTTCTATATTGTTACTGTTCTAGCCCATATGCGTCCAACTGTAGGTCATGAGCCTCCCCTTTAATCGAGAGTGCGCTTGGCAGAGGTTAGGTCGTATAGTCCACCACGCTGGCCTAGTGCGAGTTGGCGCTTTTTTACATACAATAAAAAATCTTCTGAATCGCTACGATATGCAGGTTTCCTCACGATAAATTTTGTTCACCGTTATAGTGCGTAGTGATTGACTATCAATACACATATGAGTTCGAAAAGTCAGAGGGATTTGAACCCTCGACCACCGTAACGGACCAGACGTGACTGCCAACATAAATACCTAACCTGACAAAATATTTCAAAGTCATTAAAGTAGTAACTAAAGATGAAGATTATTCTGAAGGTACGGGAATCCAACAACTTGCAATTGGCGGGAGACCAGCCTCCGCATAAGACAAGTCCATGGCATAGATCATCATCATCAGCCCTTCTGCTTCCACTGCTGGACATAGGCCTCTCCCATAGCACACCACTGGGCTCGATCTTCAGCCCATCGTCTCCAACCGCTACCAGCCACCCCACGAATATCGTCGCTCCATCTGGTCGGAGGGCGTCCTACACTACGTTTGCCGAGGCGCGGTCTCCATTCGAGAACACGTCTACCCCAACGGTGGTCGGTCCTCCAACAAATGTGACCAGCTCACTGCCACTTCAACTTGCTAATCCGTTGGGCTATGTCGATAACCATGGTTCTCTGTCGGATAAGCTTATTTCTGATTTAATGGCATTATTTCATGGCATAGATATGAAACCAGACGCCGTATATTTCAACCCTGCACCGAAACAAAAATTGTGATGAAATTGGTATGCCGTTATGTGTTTTGAGTTTTAGGAGACCGAAAGCGTCTTTTGGTGTCTTAAACTCATGGTACAAGAGTTGTATCTTAACGTGGTGTCAAGAATATATATTTATGACTGCTCGGTGTATTTATTTAAACAATCGGGTTTTTATTTCGCAGGCGGATTTATGCTTACAAAAACTTTATATTCCTAGAAATTGCGGACGTTATCAATATAAAAATACTAAATCCTTATTTCCTTTCATACTACCAGGATCTCATCTACACTTGAGGATTGTTATTTTACGATCCAATTTGGGAACGCGTGGGGGGAGTAATACCGAAACAAATTGGCACCTAGCCTCCATCCAGACGGAATTAGTCATGTCTGTACTTCGGATAAAGAAATGTATAAACATATTGCATGGAAACAAGGCTGAATGTTTTTATTCCTTTGCCCAAGCAGAGAAAAAATGAATTGGGAATTTATTTTAAACATGGAACATAAATTAACCAATAACTTTATTGACCATGTTTTAGAAAGAGACAAAGCGATATCTCTCTAATTGTGCGCTTGTTCATTTTTAACGTGTTCGTTGTAAGGGTCTGTGTTCATTACAACTTAGCATACTATGAGCTTGGTATGAAGGTACGAGGCAAAAAAAGTATTACTTACAGGAATTACTGTGGATGCCCCCCACAAGATCGTTCCTTCATCGGCCGAAGATGTTCTGTAGTAATTCATACAACGATTTTTTTAAATATTTTCATACGTTGTAACTGCTGTCTTTTAGAGACCTTAATACTTTTTAGAAATTCAGCCACGTTCAATATCTATGAATTAATAAGTCCTATAAATCTAATGAAAAATCAAATTAAAAAACAAAGCTATATGTACCGCCAACATTTCTAATTCCCCGAAGAGATTTCAAATTAAGATTTTCCATCAAACTCAGTGTATAGGATTGGGATTGTCTCGCGGTTCGACAGAATTTAATTTCAGTGTTACATCTTAGTATTAAGGGCTGCCCGTTGAAGACAAAGTGAATGATCGCCGGGCGTCGGTTTTTAATTGAGATTTTGGCAAAGCAAACTTTTCTACTGCCTCATTTACATGTTTATTAGTACTCCTTGCCTTTCTTCGGGCTGTTGGTGTTGAAATTCCCGCCAATAAACAAGGCCCCGGTTTTATTTATGGCCACCGTATTTTTCAAATTTGTTAAAAGAATTTGGGTCTGTTAAATATGTCTATTATGTGGCGAAAGCGACCTTTTCTTTACGTTTTATTTTTCTTGGTAACTTTTTTGCGCTTTTTAGTATTTAACAACCGTTTTGTGTCTTGGCTTTTACTTTTGTTAAAATTTTTGACATCATTAGTGTAACCTCACGCGGATACCGTATATTTAATTTGAATTGCCTCACCCTGCACAGAATTAACGCAAACATGGAATAAACAGAAAAATACCCATCATATAATGATCAAATACGAAATTGAAAACGAAAGAAAAACAAATGTTAACATCCATTTTTTCCTCTTAAAATCCAAAAAAGGAAACCCCTGTTTTTATGAAAATTCACTCCACCCGCCGGGATCAATAAATTGACCCTTGTGGAGTAGTGTGGCGAGTTATTTATTCCCTCAGTATGGGATGGTGTACTCATCAATAAAACATTTCGTGGCCGAAGCTCCATACGATATCTGGGATGCAGATCACTCAATCCGTGTGAGACGTGTCGACGTCGCGTTGTTTTTTTATCATATAAAAATTCAATTTTAGTTTATGCATTTTATGATGACGTTTTTCGCTATAACGCTGAAGGAAAACATCGTGAGGAAACCTTCATACCAAAGCGATTTGTAAGATTTCCTATGTCATGTAAAGTCCGCCTACCCGCACTATGCCAGCGCGGTGTATTATGGCCTAACCTTTCTCAATCGCACTCTCGATTGTAGAGGAGGCTCTTGCCCTGCAGTAGGATATACATGGGCCGCTACAATTCAATTTTATGTTTTGTAAAATAATGTGAAGGAGAGCGAGGGGTTAAGTATTCTTTTTCATATTTGTATGACGTCAGCGCAGAATATGATAATAGCTACCCGTTGTCAGTAGAAAAGGCAATTAAAAGATTCGGGATATGCGGGGACAATAGGATCATTGAAGGTTTTTCAAAATATGATGTTCATAATTTTCTTTGAAAGTACAATTAGGTACACTATATAAATAAAGTCCCACCAAGTTTAAAATCGGATAACCACAGGCAGGACTTGAAAGTCAACATACTTGTGTGGTTAATTATGATGCCTTTTCCTTTATTATGATCGGTTAGATACAAAAACAAAAACCACCAGGAAAATTGTTAGGTAATCATTTTAAAGAAAATTATTTTTTGTATTTTTATAGAGTATGATATCTCAAATAAGTTTCAAATAACACGTGAATAGACTGAACAATTTGAGGCAGATTTGGAACAAACTGATGAGTTATTATTGACTAAATTAGCGAGGCAAATATTTAAGGAAACTCTATCTCGGTTGGAAGTTTGCTTCTAAAGCCGTCGCTTGCGAAACGCCTATCCAACAAAATATTATAATTAATATATCGTTTACAAATCATTATTGAGCTGTTTTAGCTAATTACTAAGACAGTTTTGTAAGTTTCATATTTCATATTCACGAAAAAATATATATATATTTATTCAGGGAAGTTTTTGTTTGAAGCCTGTAATTTATAATAAATAGCAGATTTATTGTAGTTGAGAACTTGAATATGTAAGAAGATAATTTTTGCCAAACAAAATAATCCACATGTTTATATCACTAATTAATAATTTCAAAGTAAGATGTAAAGTTCTGTAAAAGGGCAAATAATCAAAAATATAAACGAATAAAGTATTATAAAAAGTTCGTGTATGCTTTTTAAGATTTAAGAAATAAGTACAGTCAAGCTTACTTTCACACAGTCTAGTTCATACTTTGTTCACTTAACAACTTAAGTTTAAGTTTTCAAACTTATAAATTTTGACCTAAGACCCTACTTAATACTTTTACAAAGGTTAAAACGTGTAGCAAAAATGCTTTCAATAAATGTACATGAAGTATTTACTGAAAGAGATTCTGTTCTGATTAAAATTTAGAATACCTATGTACCTATGGGCGTCCGTAGTGGAATCGCAAAACCTCTGTTTTTTATTCCATGTCGGGTAATTACATATTGCAAGGACCTTTTGGTTTAGGTTAGTCAATAGTGGTTGGTCTGTAATGAAAACAATTATTTATTATTTATAAGTTAGATACTTTCTTGAACTTTAATGGTCTTATTCATAGACAGTTTTTAAATTAAGTCATCGAATGTTTTGTCCCCTTCGAAAGTCTTTTGAGTTCAGTTTGTGCGAAGAAGACAAAACATTCTATAGCTAAAATAGGTTTTAAAACTGTCTATGAATAAGACCGTCAAAGTGTGGAGTCTTGTCTTGTGGTACAAGACTTGGGGAGAAGGGGTGCCCCACATCACTAAGCGTAGCGCCGCTTCTGCTTGTCTCATAGTATTTGGTGTAAACCGATGTAAAGTGGAGGCAAATTCCACAAAAGCTATAGAGTAAGCGATCAAAGGGTTCCGTACCTTCAGAACTAAGGTCGGTTTAATTAATTTCGCAGTTTTGCGGCCTGTTTATTGATCATATTGTTTGCAAGTGGATTAATTGTCTTGCGGTGTGCTAACTAATATTTACAATGTCTATTGTGTATTATTATGCATTTTAATTATTTAAAGAATTTTAGAAACAAAGTGAAGCCAGAAAAGAAATATTAAATATATTAAAACCAATTTAATTATATTTGAATTGTTTTTCATTAAAACAAAATACATTAGTTATTATAATAGGCACTTTATGAAATAGATGCAAAATTAATTTATTCTCCGTGTTGTAAAGAGATAAATCTTAATCATGTATTAAAAATTATATAGTATATCGTTATTTTTTTTGTTATTTTTTACATATCGTCGTATTTGAGTGATTAAACATAGTTTTTCTAAAATAATGACGTACATCGCTAAATTTTTAAACACGCAATGGTACGTAAGGGTTTAAATTACTATTTTTGCATAAACTAGGTATTTACCCCTCAAAAACGATGATTTTTAAAAATTTGTAAAAATAAATCCGTCGCTTATTTTGCAAAATTTTTAGTTGCATTGTGTCTGTAGCCGCTAAAACTACCACCTGGCTTCGTTTTCGGTCGCGGTCTTGATATACCCTGTATATATGTGTATTTTATGTAAGTATAAGATTATGGTATAATAATTATCATTCGTACACCTGACACTGCTCCAACTTTCGTTCTTTTCTCTTATATCCATCCCATGGTTGTCAAGAAATTGCCTTGTGCAATAAGACCGCCAATTGTACTTTTTCCTGTATATTATCTACTTTTTTTGTATATCCAGTGTACAATAAAGCTTTAAATAAATAAATAAAAATTAAACTCCAAAATACCCTTAAAGCGTAGGCACGTGACGTGTCAACCTATTCATTCCACGTCCGCCACAAATCCTTTAAGCTCTTTACACCCAAGTATTTGTATCTTTAATAACGTTAAACGTTTATGCGGGCGTATAAATTAATTTCACATCAACCGGAGTTTGTGAATTTCGCGCTCGGCCGAAGTACGGATATTTGGGAACTTTCGGTCACATCTTGGGTACTTCTTGTGTAACATTGATTCTAATACCTTTCGGTTAACAAGATATATGTATATCTGCATAGTGATATTAAGATTACCCCTAACGAGTGTAATACCTTTCAGTTAAAAAAACGTAAGTAAAAATAGTTTTAATACTAATTATACACATAGAGACACATACTTACATACATAAACTCAAGCCTTTTATCCCCAAAGGGGTAGATAGAGGCGCCACCAGGATACCCCCATTTCGCCTTGTATGTTCCGTCCCACGATGTGATAGTGGGCCAGCCTATCGCCTTATCGGGAACAAATTCCTGACTCCGGGCTGATAATAAATAGAAAAATCCAATATCACTTTGCCCGACCCAGGACTTGTACCAGAGACCTAAGCTATGTAGCCGTAGGACAACTACGCCACCGAGGCAGTCTGCAAAATAAATAATCGTTTAAAATAAAAAGTATCTAAAATATGTTTATAACCTGCCTATGAATGAGGTCTTAAGTCAGCAAGCCGTATATACATATTCCCACTACACTAGAGGTCGTTTCTGGCTAGTAATGAGTGCAGTTGTAAAGCTAATATTTTCCTCAGCACTCGCCAGGGGAACTTGCCGTTGAGCCGAGCATACAAACCGCAGTCAAAGTAACTTCACTCGTCTCTCAGTGTTTTAAAGCTGTCGCATTTTCATTCTATTTCATATGGCATTTTTAGTGTTATCATTTTATTACAGGAAACATATACTAAATGTCAATCTTAACAATTATTAAATACAAGATTAATATAATTTTCACGTATACGTTTTCCCCAATCGGGAAATGAACCTGCAATTCTTCTTATTGTATATTAAGCGCAAAGCGGCGGACGCGGAATAATATATATAAGACTTTTGGGGTTTAAAGCTTGTTCCTTTAGCACTTAAACAAATTGAATCCGTATATTTTTAGCTTTACCCGACGTTGATCTATTCTTCTGATGCTTTTGTATTTAAACCTTTTGATATCCTTCCTGTTTGCGATTTTAGGGAAAAATATAAAATAACAACATTAAATTCACCTGTTATGAATGAGATAGTGTCTATATACTACATATATGTATGTATATATGTCTTGTAAATTGTTTTTTCTTCAATCTGCACAAATTCATGTATTTTGTATCTCAATTTGCTATAGATTGAAATGCACAATAAACTTGCTTGAAAAAACTGCGCAGTTTGTCCTGTTTATTAACTTTGTATTTTTTTTATTCTGACTCGGTAAAATGACGGATTAATTGAACTGAATTTAATTAATTATATATCGAGTCAAAGACACAGGCTGGAGGCTAGTGTTTCTAAAACACTCGTTGAACTAAATGTTTACGCATATTTTTGTACTTTGAGTGCATCATCTTATGCTGATCCTTTGAACAAATAAATGAACGAATTTAATCTGTAGTTTTTTTACGTTGGCCACAACATTAAAGTAAACAATTTCATTTTTCACAATGTATTTTCAGTTGAGTAAAAGGGAAAGTGCCGAAAACCTCGTAATAGCTAGACAGCGGTTATGTAGAATTCAGACAGAGAAAAAAAAACCTGCGGTACAGTGACGTATTGCGAGCCGGTTTCATTTGTAAGTGGGACAACATTAAGAAATTTCTCTCAATGGAACAAAAGCAAACATTTTCTTTACTTTTAATGATGTGTTTTTAGATCCCAAAAATATTTGTATAAAAGATTCTCAAGAGAGAGCTGAATATATTTGGCTGGAGGCCTATGTTCAGCAATCGACTTTCTGTTTAAATAAACATAAAATATTTAATCATAGAGGTCATTTATTTCTTTTTATCCCTTTTAAAGTCACTAAATGTTTTTTTTACTTTTCGGTTAAAAAACGAGGTTTAAGTGTCCTTTCATTTTACACTTCTTTTCCTTAGACGAGATTTCAATTTGCCTAATTATTTTCCACCATCCGTCGCTTTTTCGTTTTTGCTCTTCAGAAATACAATTAGTGTCTTTTATCCTCGACTTAGAATTTTAATCGCCCGCCTTATTATTTGTAATAAAATTAATATCGTTTAGTTTGTATTTTGTAATATTTTATTCAAGGTTTTAATATTTTGAGCAAGGCCCAGACGCACGTGGGGAGGCGAATTGGAATCCCATTTAAAAGATTGACCCTCTAAAGCCCAGAGATGAGTGGAAAGGGGAAAGAGAGGCATTTGCCCTGCAGTGAGACATTAGAGGCTCATAATAATGTAATGGTTTTAATGTGATTTTATTTAGACTTATATTTTTTTAAAGTTTTTGCTCAAAATAGTTTTATTTCCAGTTAGTAAAAACATAGTAATTTTTTATCATTTTATACATATTTTATTACAGTTAAAGTTCATACCCACTTCAGTTTCATGTTAGTTTTCCTGAAATAATACGTGGTCAGCTGGGTATTAGGTAATTTAAAAACCGTTATGCTTCTATAAAATGCTTGTTTAATTTAACTTGTACTAAGATTTTTGGTAACAACATGTATTTAAATTACTCTATCTAATAATCTATTCACATTCATTATTCTATAATTGCATATTTTGATACTGACACAGCAAAGTAGGTACTACTCCTGATGGTAAATGAATTACCATCCAGAAAATTATCTTCTATCTTACAAATACACTGGGTATATCAAGACTGCGACCGAAAACGAAGCCAGGTTGTAGTTTTAGTGGCTGTAGACACAATGCAACTAAAAAATCGCAAAACCAGCGACATATTTTTTTAGCAATTTTTTAAATATCGTTGTGTTTGGGTGGTAAATGCCTAGTTTTTGCGAAAATATTAATTTAAACCCTAGCCTACCATTGCATCTCTAAAAATAAAACGGTGTACAGTATTATTTAAGGAAAACTAAATATTCATCACCCAAGTACGACAATCAGTAAAAAACTACAAAAAACAAATTGACAATAGCATCTGGCTTTGTTTTCGGTCGAAGTGTTGATATACCCTGCATATTTCTACATCAATTTCTATTACACTTACTTTTTATTTTTGACTATCAAATAATATCAAAACATCTCAACTAAATTACATTTGGTTGTGCCTAATTTATATTTTAACTATCTCGGTTGTCTTCACAACTAAACAAAGTTCTATTACACCTAGTATTTTCTCACATATCACGTAATCTTGCATATGGGAATTGGTTCACATCCTGGACATTCTGGCGGCATATACGCAACGCAGTTCTCTTCTCCTCTGCAAATGTGGTCCTCACACACGTCTGGAGATTGAAGGCAAGATCTGTATGCTGTGGAAGAATAAATAAATAATGTTATTTTTTATATTATAGGGGGCAAACGAGCAAACGGTAAGTGGTAAGTGATCACCGCCGCCCATGAACTTCTGCAACACCAATAAATAAATACACCCGATATACATAGTCCTGACCCCACGCTAAGAAAACTCTTGTGTCGTGTGTATCAGGAACTACGAGAGACTTTTCGGTCTCACAAACACTCACACCCGAAACAGATACCTGTGGTTTATTCTGCATTGTACTTGATCGTGAGTACAATGCTACATAGTACTACATAGTCTGGACCCCACATTAAGATCAATTAAGTCTTGTGTCGCAGGTATCAGAAACTACGAGAGACTTTTCGGTCTCACAAACACCCAGACAAATATTTGTGGGCCTCACAAACATTTGTCTCGGTGCGGGGATCGAACCCGCGGCCTCTCGTTTCACAACCGGCGTCTAACCAACTGCGCTACGGAGGCTGTTGATATATTGTAAGAAGCAGTATTTTTATGGATGTAGGCCGCTTCCAGCAGGTGTATATGGTGATCCACGGGAGGCCTATTTTCAGCAGTGGATTTTCTGTGTCCGAAGAGAGAGAGAGAGAGAGAGTATATTTTTATGATGGCACAACAAAGCCTCAATTCATCCGATGGCAACTGCACTGCAATTCAGGCAGGTAGCCTCTGTTGGGAGATTGGCGTCTCTCCAAACAATGATGTCCTTATACGAGGCCCTGTGGGAATTATAAATTAAGAAGAATTTTATTAATACATTTGTACTAATGTTTTAAAGTCGATTTTTTACTCAATGAACTGTGAATGAATAATTATAAGGAAAATAATTGTTTATCAGTGACTATATTTCAAAAATATGCGGGTGATTAATTAAAACCCACATGAAGATTAGTTTGAATTTATTCAAAATTGATCTGAAACTCAGTTAAAAATAATAATGTGTTAAAGGGAAGTTCGTGGCTTTGAATCCGGAACGTGTATCGACTGTATTTGATAGCTAAAGCATGAAATCCTTTGGTATCTTCGAGAGCACGTGTGGCGAATTAAGCCCCCTTACATGGCAAGATTTATGGCTAATACTAGGGGTTCCTTTTGGCTCGATATTTTAAAGACACTATACACTATAGGAATAAAGTAAATCCTACTCAGTAAGATATTCGATCCATGTCTAGCGCAAGCAAGTTTATTAGTAGATACTCGTATGTATAGATAATGCTAAGACCTTAGCGAAAACTACTTCAGTAAGTCCAATCTTTTAAAACCACTTAAAACAAGTTCATTTTACCAGCCTTAAAAAGAGTCTCAACAAACAGATCAGCGTACATACATACATGATAAACTCACGCCGTTTTCCTAGAAGGGGTTGGCAGAGGTGCTATCAGGACACCCAAATTTCGCCTCGTATGTTCCGTCCCACGATATAATAGGGGGCGAGCCTATCGCCATATCAGGCACAAATTCCTGGCCCCGGCTGAAAATTAATAGAAAAATCCAATATCATCTTGCCCGACCCGGGATTCGAACCCGAGACCTCAGCTTTACATACATACCGCAGTACAAGTACGTCACCGAGGCAGCCAACGTATGATCAGCGTACTTACTGTCTATACATTGTCCGTAGAAACAGCAACCTCCGCAGCACTGCTCGTGGTCGCTACACTGCAAAACAACACGTTTTTACCTATTTACATACATACATACATACATAAACTCACGCCTTTTTCCCCGAAGGGGTAGGCAGAGGCACCACTAGGACACCCACATTTCGCCTTGCATTTTCCGTCCCATAATGTGATAGGGGGCGAGCCTATCGCCATATCGGGCACAAATTCCTGACTCCGGGCTGATAATGAATAGAAAAATCCAATATCACTTTGCCCGACCCGGGATTCGAACCCGAGACCTCAGCTTTGTAACCGTACCGTAATACAACTACGTCACCGAGGCAGTCACCGTTTTTACCTATTTACCTGTCGTAATTCCGCTTTTCACGCATATGTCACGTATCGAAGCCCTGTACGTTTTATCTTTATGTGTAAAATGAACTTTATTGAGGAAGGAAAAAAGATTGGGTTGTATTAAAAAGTTTTCCAACAAATACTAAAGGGGAAGGAAAACATGGAAATTTGCATACGTGAGAGATTACCAGAATAATTTAAAAAATACGTAGGTACATTGTACAGTGTACCAATTCCTATAAATTCAGCATTACACATATACGTACAGTATGTATAAATATAAACCTATGCCTTTTTCTCAGAAGGGGAAGGCAAAGGCGCTAACTCCTGGCAGCCACAGGTTTCACCTTATGTGTTCCGTCCCACAACGTGAAGGGGGGCGAGCTGATCGCGATACCTGGCACAATTTCCTGACACCGGGCAGATAATGCGTAGAAAAATCCTTTATCTCTTTGCTCGAACCGGGTTTCGAACCCGAGACCTTAGCGTTCCGTAGTACAACCGCGCCACCGAGGCAGTCAGCGATCAGAATTCAGTATTATAGAATTACGTTCTTATCTTTAGGGGTTCATGAGGTAGTTGGTTGTATAGGTCATTATAAGCAAAATTACTTTGGTATGTGGTAAGTAATCATGTTACCCCGATTCAGAAATGAGGGACAAGGGCAGACAGGTCAAGAAAACTAGGATTATACACTAAATAATTAACTCATTTTGTGTTATGATATCTCTAGCTTGGATGGTTAGTTTATTGCTTTTTTTCGCGAATAGTTGAAATATTTGTCATATACTAAATACAGGATGAGCGTTCCTTCACAACTGATAAAACTATTGAAGTGTAAAAGAGACAGAACTAGTTTTCGCACAGCATCTGATTTGCGTTATTTCCAGAGTTCAGGGATAAATAAAAATATTACTTAAAAATCCAAAACATACCTCTTTTCCATAAGTTTTGCAATCCTGCGCGTGCACAACTAACATAACAGCACTTAAAATAACTAATAACATTTTAAAAATATTTTCTATTAAAAAAAAAAAATACTAACATTAATATATTTATTACAAAAACAACAAAAATGCCAGTAGCGATGTGCGCGGCGCGTGGTGTATGCGCCTGCAACGACCTCTACAATTGTGACCGAGATAGCGAATGGACTCTTATTACGTGTAAACATAGCAATCACCTGATTATACAGGTTTGGGGATTTCTTTATTGTCGTGTTCAGTTACGTAAATGTGGTTAATGTGCTTTAATTTCCTTTGTTTTGTTGTTTAATTTTGTTGTTTTTTAAGGTTATTTTTGTTTGAAGACCTATTTATAGTGATGTGTTGTTTACGTATAGCTATAAAGTATTAGGATATTTAGTGAATTTTATATTCAAGTAATTGAAAATAGCTCTGCCTTGTAGATAACATTTTTTAATAACATATTTTGTGAATCCTGCTAATAGTATAATATTAATTTATTTTAGTTACTAAGTACTGATGAAATACTTATTACAATACTACAAAAAAAATATAGTAAGTATAATCGATATGCAATTGATAATGTTACAAACACGTAATAAACGAATGCATAAATCTAAGACCGCATCATCTTAGCATGATTTAAATTATTTGCTTCCATATTATTAGTCCGTGACTGAATGACTCACGCGGCCTTCATTGTAACGGTTTATTTTTCAATTGTTATGAAGTTTGTGTTACGTTTTGCGCTAAATGTTTTTTTTATTCATAATTTATTTATCTCGTGGAATTCATTGACCAATGAGATCTTGATATCGAAACAGCTATTACGCTTTGTGATTGTCAATTAATTCGGGAAAGATGATTTCAGGGCGTTTGTTATGATAAAAAATTCACCCTCCATCGTAATTTAGGGTGGAAATATCTTTGAAACTGCACTTTTCTTCTGAGATAGTGCAGAAGTACATTAAATATGGTAGTAGTAGGTACAATAAATAATTTGATTATTTTTTAAATGACTTCGGCAACTGATATTGACAAAATTTCTTTTAAAACACGTAATGTACACATGCAATGTCGAAATTAACCATAATATAGAGATCTCTCGGCGTGCATTGTGTTTTGCCGTGCAAACAAATTTTAACTTGTTTCGAAAAAGTTTCGGGGGTCTCGCATATTTGGCCTTTCGTTTTAAGTCACGCTTCATCACAATTCTATAGAATAAAGAGGCATTGTATCAACGATTTAAGTACAATATAAGTTAATTATAACATTAGAAATCCTGATTATGTTGTGACATTAGCTATTGTTACGAAGTCATAAAATGTATAATTGTATCCATTTGTTTTTGAACGCTTCACTGATTTAATGGGTTTTATAAACTAGGGTGAACTATGAACTATTCAGATCAATATTTAGGTACGACAAATTGTGTCTTTTTATACTAAAATCCTCACTTCATAGAAGTAGCAACAAGTATTTCTCAAAGTAAATGGGAATGCCTTAGTGTGGGCGTTGAAATCTCTAAGGAGGCAGCATAATCTTGAACAAAATAGCGAGCCATATGGAAATCTCTTTAAAATTATTTTATCTATAACTAAATAAAGATGTGAAAAAGATGGTGATATAGAAATGTAGTAATATTCGTTTTTATAATAACATTAAAAGACATTAAACTTTTGGAGAGTAAAGAAGTTGTTAGTGTTGAAAATAAGTTTGATCTATGCGTTATAGTCTCTGCTTGCCTCAACAAGACACCGGCGTGAGGTATGTATTGAAAGCTAATTAAGTGCAATGTGCGTTCAATTGACGTGTATTCAAATCCCAATACGGCAATTTGATGTGAGACGGCTAGCATCTCAATTCGTATATGCCTTAGAGAGCATGTCAAGCGGTTAATATTGATACTGGTTAGTAATGTTCTATAGAGTGTATTTACTATTTACCATGAATAATGTTCACTACACCTAAAAGACTTATGTTTTTTTTATTGCAATGAATGGCGAGACGAGCTTGCCATTCGCCTGATGGTAAGCGATACGACCGCTCATGGACAGTAGCAAAACCAAACAACACCATGAATAACAAGGCAATGCTTGGAATTCCACTGCGCTCGCCATCCTGAGACATAAGATGTTAAGTCTCAATATGTCCAGTAGTTACTCTTGCAACAATGTCCTTCTAACCGGAACATAACAGCGCTATTACACTGCTGTTTGGCGGAAGACATAGACATTGCGGTGGTATCTACCCAGGCGGCCTCTCACATATGAGAGACCTACCACCAGTAAAGTTATGTCTAGTATAATAAGTGGATCGCAGTGGGAAAGAAACCTTTTAGCGCCTAGGAAAGTCAGATCGGACTAGTATGTAATAAATCTCAATGACTCACGATTTTTATTATTTTTTTTTATCTTTAATTTGTTTATACCTTAGCCACTTCGTGACTATACAGGTCCTAATCTTTAGATAAAATCTTATATTCCTTAAAATTAAATTATAAAATTTGTCCCACGCACAAAGGATATGACGTCTTAAAAAAGGTTTTCCCAATTTCCATAACCTGTCCACGGTTTAGTGGCGGTAAATTTCCTTTTTACGCGAATCCCTACCCTTTTCAATGTTATGCATCTATTCTTATGTAAAATGCTAAAAGCTTTTTGGGGTTAAATTAAATAGTTATTATAGGAACGGTAAATATTTTCTAAAACGGTTCTTTCCGGAACATCGTTACTGGTATAAGATACAGTAGGTTATTACAAACTCTTTGAAAAAAACAAACGGGATTTTTTATTATTTGTATTTTGTTGCCGGCCTTACTCTGCCTGGGTGCAGATACTTTTCTAGTCCAATTCACATCAGAAACATATTATTTCACGTACTAACAACAATTCATCAACTCTCAGACCTGAAACAAAATGTCTGTGGGCCGCACAAACATATTTTGTCTCGGTGCAGACATCAAACCTGCAGGCTCTCGTTCCAAAGCTGGTTCTTATTCAACTGCGCTACGAAGGCTGTCTGAATGAAAGGGTTTTAGTCGAATTTAATATTAATTACTGTTCATAAAAAAACTCTAAATAATATGCATAGAATGGTACAATAATTAATTATTTTACATACTTCTTCTTAATACAGTTATAATCTGCAGTCGTGAATACACAAATTAAATTTAGCGCCATAATAATTCGAAACATTTTTGTGATTTATGTTCGGTCCGAGCAATAATCCACAACGGGACGGTTTTGCCCATTTATTATGAAGATACTACCACAGAATTGCTATTTTAAAAAATATTGCCACGCCATTTGGAACTTTATACCAAAGCGCTTAAGTCATCCAAATAAATCTGGAAAGAAAGAAGCTATTGTGTGCTGCATAAGTAACGTTTTTGGGAGTTATTCAAGCTCTTCAGTCTGTAATCATAAGGTTCATAATTGGAGTGTATTCAGCTGAATTTTATGTAAAAAATTCAGAGGATTTTACTATTCTCAATACCCCTAAATAAATTCAAGTTTTTCATTGATTTATGAATAAATATTGGGTTTTAAAGAAGCAATGAGTGCCGAATTATATTCACAGCGATTCAAGGCTTTATGAAACATGTAAACTACTCAATTAATTATATAGTCGTTTTCATTATTGTTTAAAGTAATTATTTCTTATTTAATTATAAAGAACCCCTTTATGGGCATAAAGGGGATTCATTGTTTGGAAAATACGCAAAGCTCTGGATATACTAGAAATTCCTTACTTTATGGCAAGATTTTACTAGACTTTACACATTGTGATGATACGAAACATTACACTTAAAAGTCTTTTATGAGTTTAAAACTCTTGTGAATGTGTACATAAATTACTTCATATTGTGTTAAATTTAATTATTGCAGAAAGTATTTTATCTACTCATATTTAGGGTAAGTGCACTGTATCGGAAATATATTATATATAGCGAGATAGAATATCAATTAGCGAGACATAATTATCATGAACCGGTACTATCTGGCTTAAATAATTATACCGGCTTTCTCGGGTCAGGTAGGAACTATAAGAAAATGTTATATTTGTAAGGTGATCAGTTTTTCAGAAGCAAATAGAAATATCCTTATTTAAACATATATTTTGAGTAAAAGATGTTTGTTGAAAAATTAATGAAAAATCAATACCACATGCTGAAAAGAGAGAAAACATAATAACATAGCAATTTAATTAAAATATAAAACAAATCGATCAACTTTTACATTACTTACGCTACTCAGTAATGTAAGCCTTAAACTTGTTCCTAGTTTAGTTAACCCTGATCAATGACGTGACAATATTGTCTATCAAAACTCAAACCGTATTCGGAAGTACATCAAAGCAGAATATGTTGGCTTAGGACCCGCGAGCCACCCTTGTAAACGTATTACATGAACGGATAACAAAAGGTTTCGGACAAGTTGGAGAATCAATTTAATTTCAGATGAAAAAGTGTTTCTCGCCACATCTTTTTCGTTTAGATCGTTTTTTCTTATAAAATTAATTGACATGAAACCAATGTCTTTTTTCTATTTTTTTTTTGGGTTGGTAGAGTCCATTCTATATAGAGAATATTTCTGACAAAGTTGATCTTATGACGCAGGTACATTGATTTACTATCTTTATTGACGTTGTCTCCATATAGAGTAATATTTAATTTTAAACAAAGTGTTGGAACATAGTTACTAGCGATTACGAGTATAAGAATAACATATTTAATATCTATTAAGCATTAAAACTAAGTAATTCAACATTTATTCCTAATTATATATACGTAGTTGTTTAAGGAAAAAAAAGAGATTTATATCAGTTTCAATATGTTAACATTTTTATTTATACATACATAGATATATAAACTCACGCCTTTATCCCCGAACGGGTAGGCAGAGGCACCACAAAGAAACCTTATTACATCGTGGGACGGAATATACGAGGTGAAATGTGGGTGTCCTGGTGGCGCCTCTGCCTACCCCTGCGGGTATAAAGGCGTGGGTTTATGTATGTATGTATTTCTAAGGCACGAAGAATTTTTGTATATATTTTATTAAAATAAATAACAACTGCTTATTTTCTTATGATGTCTTTCAGCATTGCTAAAACAACAAACAATTACTTCTAGAATAACTTTTATCTACTATTTGAGTGGTTTTATAACATTCCCGCGGGTCGACCCTCGTCAGTCGCAAATCAAGTATTTTACTTAAACCAAGGATATAGAATGTTATCCTTCATGTATGATGAATAATGGATTTTCTATCGTCCGTCATGGGATGTTCATAATTTAGATGGCTTCAATGTCTTATAATATATATATATATATATATATATATTGTTTTTGAAGGTCTGATATGTTTAGAATATTTCGTTTGGTATAATAAATACATTTACTCGTAATTTGTTAATCTTTAACTAGGTAAGATGACTTTGAAACTAGGTACACATTATATTCTATAAGAAACCTTTATTTCGTCCCACTGCTGGGCGAAGACCTTCGCTTTATTCCTCCACTTGACCCTGTCCTCGGCGAGCTCTTGCCATTTTGGCTCGAATGCGTCTTCTCACCGCATCTTTGGTCATCCAAGTTTTGTCGGCCATTCGTGGAAATCCAGCTAGGAGCCGGCCAACATTTTAAATTGTTCTAATAAATAAATACACCTAACTTGGACAAAATTGGTCCAGACCTCACAGTTCTAAGCCTTGTAGCCAGGATACTACAAATTACGACAGACTTTTGGTCTTGCAAGAGAGACCCGAAACCAATATCTCGCATCCAAACAAATATCTCGCTGGGGACCAAACCCGCGGCCTCTGTGTCCCTAGCCGGAACATTTTGCAGTATCGTAATAGAATAGTAATAGTAAAATTTTGTATGGGAATTTAAACAGCGCCATTGTGAGCGTATTTGGAACTAAAATTTCATAGCGGGAAGCGTTTAATTTACTATACGAGAATTACTATACGATACTTCAAAATGTTCCGGCTAGGGGCACTGATTACACCCATCGCACGACCAACTTCACGACGTAGACTGGCAAAAAGACATTATTCAGGTTAAAAAAGCCTAAGCCTAACTGGTCGACAAACAAGCGAGGCTTGACGCTGCGTAGTCACAACACAACATGCCACTTATCCTATTAACAGAGTTTTCGTAAACAGCTCCCCCGACACTTCTAATGGAGTACGAACTTTTTGACGGCAGACATCACTGTAAAATATCGGAATTTTCCGCTGTATACAGTAAGCTCACGCCTGTGAGGGGATCGGTAGGATAGCTACAGTTAACTCGGCTTATTTTGGTCCCATGAATGAAAGCAGGCGAACTTATTGTTCCAAGTTGGACATGAAAGGCACAAATTCCAATCCAAGGATGATTGTAATATATATTTCAAACAAAAAAAATTACACAAAGTGGATGTTTTGATATGAGAATCGAACCCAGGACCATATAGTTTTTGGCGGCATACTCGCTATTAATTGCTGGATACACCAATGAGGTGACTCTACCAGCAATACAAAGTTTTAGATTGTACCCGCGCCTCTCATTTCAATGCCAGCTTTATGCACATTGGGCCATAGCGACTATATATATAAGTAGCCAAAGTTCACCTGTCACTTTACTACACTTAAGTGTGAAATTACTTAGGTTCCCAAAGTAGAATCGGGTCGCCCGAACAACCAAAATATGTCATATCCTTAAAATGTCCTGCATAGATACCCTTTACATTTCAAGTAAGAAATGGATGGATACGTGAAAGATCTCATCCACGGGACATAAGGGTGTAATGACCCCGTCATCTGCGCTCGTAAACCTTTTTTAAGAATTATGACGTAGGGCGGGCAGTAAATCTGTAATAGGATGCTTGGTAAATGATTTCATTCCGCGATTTCTTTGTTTGTGGGGTTGGAATTTATTTAGCTTGCAGGTTCTTTCGGCTATTTTATAGGCTACATGTTAGTCTGTTGTATAATTTTTAACCTATAATACCGTAACGTTTTTCTATCCTTAATTAATAAAGACATTTATAAAGCTACGCGCATACGCGTACATATGTAAATATATATCTTGATAGTTTTCAGTACTGTTAGGGCATATTAATAAATAAGCGGCAAGTGTAAGCTATAGCAGAAAAAAAAACTTATAAGACGAAGGTCGAAGGTTCGAACTGAAGTGACAAAACTGTAACTTTTAAAATTCACACAATTACACAGACTTGCTCCAATGCTACCCAATTCTTTGTTCTTCTCGAGACATGAAACATTAAAATCATTTGATATTATAAAACTTTATTTTAACCTACTTTCTGCGTTTTTAGCGTGAAATAATCTTGAATTTTATTTCACCCATTCAGGCAAATTAAAAATATATTTTTAATACAGCGGAATTTTTGTTAAGTAGCTACTGGTAAGCCTGGAAATTTTATTATGTGTACGACGCGGCGCCTTAATTAAAGGCCTGTAATCAAATTTTATGTTAATTAAACTCAAATTAATTTAATCGACTTTTATACACGAATTATTTTCGTATGAGTACGGATTTTTTCCCATTTCAGCGTTTTTTTTTTCATTCGTGTACATAAGAATGATGATATAAGCTTTGGTTTGTTAATGGGCTGTTATTTGGATATTTAACCCATTTCATTTCAACTCGAAATTAAAATTATGTAAACCAGAAATAGGTTTTTTCGGAATATAATATTTGCTCATGTGGCCATGTATGAAAAATTATATTAATTAGTAATAAATAGATATAGGTACCATATCATATTTATGTCATTCACTGTTCCAAAAAATTTACACATTTAAGATTTTATCTTTAAAGATTTATGGTTCTGTTCCTTTGCTAAACGGGAATTTATACTGGAACGACATTTAAATAATAAGTTGCTCTTAACAGCGCACGGCTCACTTAGCCAGTACATTTAATAGGGATTAACGTAGTTAAGCGCAAGTTATATTTAAGTTGCGTTCCGGTATTTGGGCGTTAAAAACGTACTTTTGGCGGGAATTCACAGCGTGGCCAGAGCTTGACTAAGTAGTTTCCAACTAGTTCAATGTTAAGTTGCTTCAAGTTATTCAAATAACAGGCGGCCGAGAAAACCACAGAGAAACTTAAATGATAAATACTATTCATAATTCCTTGCATAACTTTATAATATAATACGTTTATTTGCATCGTTCGTTAAAGTTGTTTGAGGTCACAATCCCGGAATGTTTTTACGTGACCTCAGTTCGGAGTAGGGTTGACAGATCAACTTTTGCTGTATTTTCAGCAGCTTCGATTTATATTGTTTTACATTAAAAGAATTTCTACTGTGTGCTAATCGTAGTCATATGTGACGTCATTGATATACGTTTTCATTGGTTGGTTATTTTCTATTTTTGCCTTTAAATGTCTGTTATAGAGCTGAACTGTCAGACAGTTCCAAAGCAGACAGTTCGTATTGCTGAGGGAGTTTCTTGCGCAGTTTCTTGTTCACAGCTACAACACGTTCCAAAGCGGTGGTAGCAGTAACTAAATATTCAAAAGTTCTTTTAAAAGACTATTTGAATATTATATTTCGATTTAATTTGACCCATTCTCACACCCTCCATTGTAAGTTGTAAGTTACGATCGACAATATATTCAATTACTCCGGGCATTAACAAGCGAGTTTCAAGAATTGTTTAAGATGTCTCACCCACAACAACATGAATTAATTAGGAAAATGAATACACCTAAGTACGAAATAAACTGTCTACTTTTTCTTCCTGCTTAATTTAGTGCTGATCAACCATGAATAAATATGGATATAAGTCCAAAAGACAGATATGTATCATTTACATTAAAAATAACGAAAATATACTGTATACAAAAATTTCGCGGTAGCACCCCTGACCCATCTCTTATGGTAAGTCAGTAACTTGTTTAAGGAACTTGCCACGGTTCCGTCCTAACTTAATCGCGTAAGTTATGAATGTTTATTAACTAATATACCCGTGAAGATAGCTGTATTTAATTTAATTATTCCGGATCCAAATATAGACTTAATGAGTTAATTGAAACTGAATGCAAATATTTTTTGTAAAAACTGTACATTTTGAATCTAATTTTAGGCGAAATTCTATTAATTAAAGTGTTTTGGTTTAAGCTCCTGGTGTTACCGTTTATTTTTCCTTTCCTTTCCACTTATTTTAACAGACTGACAAAGCACCTAGATGTTCCAAGTCTTATAAAAATTTTGGTCAACGGTAACTGCTTCCAATCACGTGAGATGTTTGCACAGAAAAAACAAATTAGAATTCTTAAATATTTTTCCTAATTTACGTAACATTTTTACCATTGATTGTACCTGCTTAAGAAAGCGTAAAGCCCTGGTCTGACGAACGGTACCTGCGGCACTGCGGCAAGCAACGCAGTTCAAGCAACTAAGGAGGTTGCACAAATAGGTTTCACTCTGTGCCTAAATCCGTTGACCAATGGGAGAGCCGGAACTTGACAACAAAAGTTATATTGACAATTTTGCATTGAAGTCTTCACGGGTCTCCATGACAACGGATAATAATTATTTGAGTTCAAAATATATAGAATTTTATTAAAAAAATGTTTGTGCATCATACTAAACGAAGTCGGTAAAAAGGCACATAAGACCATTTTCTCAAATTTTGATACGTGACATAATTAGTTTATATTTTCTCATGTAAATTCGCGTGTTATTAACTATATTATTTTATTTTTTTCTGCTAATAAACCTATTCTTTGATCAAGTTATATTTCACTGGACTTGAATAGATACCTACTCTTAAATTATCGCCAATTGTACCGTAATTTGATAAAAACAAATTGTATTATCATTATAAAAATAAATCATTTTGTTATAAATGATCACAAGCAAAACCTGGATCAATACTGATGGACACTTTTTAAAATAATCATTTAATTGTAATTTTTATCTTAATTCACAATACGGAGCTGAAATAATATACGTAGGTATAGGTAGGTAGTAGGTATATATCTACACAACCTCCAGCACAATAGAAGATTTTATAGATCACACATTAACTTGTTGAAATCCGCAGCTTTATCAAAAAGGAACTAAATAGTGGGATTTAAAAAAAAGAAAAATCTATTTGCCTACGAATTGAAAGACAATTAAATATTGAAAAATATTGGCTGGAGAAGCTAGATGTAAAGCAACACGGACTAATATTAACAAGGGACGCTTAGATTATAAGAAGCGACGTATGGTACCTATAAGCTGCGAATTAGCTTTTTTATAATATGTACGGAAAAATTTAAGAAATATTGAGCGGAAAGTACTGAAATAATTCCTAGATTGATCCATTTGCCACACCCAATAGCAACACGAGATGTTATTTGCACAGTATTCAACTGTAATGTATTATTATAATACGCTCATCGGATGAACTAGTGATATTTTCGTAATTGCTCCGACCACCGTACACGAAGGTGGTAAACTCGTAAATGAAATGCAAATATTACGCGTTTCAGGTTCAGCCTACATAAATATGCTTTCGAGCAGGCTAGTATAATAGTGTTTGACGGCAGGAACTGATTATTTCTTGCTGGTGGATATTGTAATTGGATTTAAAATTGTAATACATCAGATGCATTGCGGTTGCATTTTGATGCTTATATGAAAAAGAAATGGTCACATACCATCGGACATTTTTTCCTTTTA
Organism: Deilephila elpenor; assembly: GCA_949752805.1. NCBI lineage: Eukaryota > Metazoa > Arthropoda > Insecta > Lepidoptera > Sphingidae > Deilephila > Deilephila elpenor. The sequence continues at coordinate 11,451,653 of OX457107.1, read as the reverse complement.
TTATCATTTGTTAATGTGTTATTTCTATCTTGATATAAAACACAGGGGCTCCTGCGTTATTACTGTAAAATTATCGACAAATAAATCCATTCCGCAATGTCGAACGCGGAGGCGATTTGACGAGAATGACGTCTGGTCTGTGCGGTGTATTTTCATATAAGTCTGCGTCCAGCACCGCAAACCGCTGTCAGTTCTATCAAAGACCAAAATATCATCAATGAGTTGACCCTTCACCATTGCGGCTGGCTGACGCTTACCGCTCCAAAACAAAAGACAAATGATGACGTTTTTCATACAAAACCGAGTCTGACACCGCATTGCACGCAACGCATTGCCGCGCGTACCGTTCGGCAGACCAGGGCTTAAGGAAGACATCTTGCTCGGGCGACAGCTGTCGCGGCACTAACACCAAAATTAAAACTTCGTATTTACAATCCCACGCACATACTGAGCCCCGCGGCAAAATGAGTCGAAACATGTACATATGTATATTGTGTCTGAACTGCAAATCCAATAAACGATAGCTATTAACCATGGAGTGTTTCGTCCCTAGTGTCCAATCATCTTATCTTGGGCAGACAGATGTCCAGACTTTTGCGTCATATCTCATGGCTGACATTGATGTGAAACTCCCGCGGACTCATTTAGCTGTCTAGTTGAGGGGCGGTGAGACGTCACTAATGTTATAGAATGCTAATAAAATACTTTGGATTGGAAAATTATATAACCAAGATAGTATGAATTCTGGAGTACGCACTTGTAGTTTCATAATAAATAAATAAATACACCCAACAGTCACATACACGGTTCTGACCCTACACTAAGATCGAGTCTTGTGTCGTATCAGAAACTTAGAGAGACTTTTCGGTCTCACAAACACCCAGGCAGGAATCGAATCTGCGGCATCTCGTTTCACAGCCGGCGTTTAACCAACTGCGCCACGGAGGCTGTCAAATTAAAGGTAATGATTTAGTTTGTTCGTGTGTGTGTTTGGCAGGAGTGCTGTATGTGGGTCGGTATGATTTTGTGCTCAAATCAAAATTAAGAAATTGGGTTCTTTTGCTTTGGACGGGTTGCTTCGGTGGTTTCTGTTTAATCAATCCAAACAATCTGAGTACTGAGTATGCGGGTATGAATCGATCAGTGGCATTTGATCAAGGGGAGGAGGTATGTATGGACCGTAGCCCTTATCGCTCTTTAATCTCTGTCTACATAATGGAAAAAACGCGTGAATTCATATTTGTAAATAAGTACATAATCATTCCTAAAACTTGTTCTATTCAAATATTAATATAAAAGTGGCGTGCCTAAATGTCAACAAAAGACGAAATTGAAAATTGTTTCTAATTATATTTTTAAAGGTATGTATATCAATAATATGGCGGCGCGGGAGCGTTTTGGCGTCACAAAATGCTGGACTCGCGACGGCTTCGTCTTTGTGCTGAGCCCTGATGGCACGCGGCATCGTATCACTTCGCCAGCTGAATTGGATGGTCTTGTAGCGAAGAGCGTGCCTGCGGTACCCACTCGCAAGAAAACTGAAGCCTCTGCCAGGGATCCCATAGCCGCTACTAAACCAAGGCGTGCGGCAGCAAATAGGAAATAGGTGCTTCAATATTTACACCGTATTGCGTAGTATGCCCATAGTGGGTAAATATTTGTTTATTTACTACCCTGTTATATTTGCAATGACTATTAATTGTTTGCTTAGGTTATGTTTTTGTAATTTGTGTCGATCTGACAGCTTATGTTTAGCTGTCAATATTTCCGTTGCGTTTTATTACTGCATCACATATATCCTGTTTATATAAATCTTTTGTTTTCATGTTTGTACATAGGTACAGTTTAATTATGTTTATTTATTGTTTTAATTATTTTTATTATTTTCGTTTTTTTTTTTCTTTTTTTTTGTATATTACTGTTTAATTTAGGTTATAACTAAAGTATAGTTTTTATTGTCATTGCAAGTGGTAGTGATTATATGTTCTTCCTTGTTTTGTTGTTCTGTAGTTTGTTAAGTTTAGTTTTAACGTATTCTCTCTTTTACCGGAAACCGGCAGGTGAGATGGATTTATGTACGTATATTTATTATAACAGTATTGGCATAGTTTATTATTATTGCTTTCTATTTATTGTTTATTTATCGTTTTCTATTTATTGTATTTATTATTACATTTTATATACCTATATTTAAAATATATTAATCACTTGTTATATAATGATTAACATTTTTGATCGGAGTGATAGTAGTGAGTTCCATTCCATCGGCTCAACAAGTGATTATAGTAGCAGTGAGGATAGTTATGCGAGTATCCCCTCTCTTTCAGAAACATTGGATTCTCATTTCTCTGACGTTCCTAGGAATTTGAATGTAGTTCATATTAATGCGCAGAGTATTCCGGCTCATTTCTCCGATATGCTGATGTCATTTGACGTTAAAGATGTCCATGCTATATTAGTCTCCGAGTCGTGGCTTAAACCTTCTCTTCCTTCTATTTCATATACATTACCTGGCTTCAATCTTATTCGCAATGACAGGATTGGGAGTGGCGGTGGAGGTGTAGCTATCTATTTGCGAACACACATTCCTTTTTCCGTTATCAGTGCTTCTACCCAACCGCCTCAGCCCAATGTCTGCGAGCATCTGTTCGTTGAAGTCATACTAACGCATACCAAGGTACTTCTCGGAGTCTTTTATAGCCCTACCCTACGTTCCAACTATTTTGCTTCGTTTGAGAAGACCTTAGAAGACCTTTTACCTTCTTATGATCACATCATTATTATGGGTGATTTTAACACGTGTCTTCTCAAACAAGATCATCGTTCCTCTTCTCTGGAGAGCATTGTAAAGTCGAGCAACATGCATATTCTACCCCTTACTGCAACCCACCATTTTCCAAACTCGACTCCTTCCCTACTTGATCTCATCCTTGTTTCATCACTAGAGCATGTCGCCAAGCACGGGCAATGTCTAGCTGATTGTTTTTCTTATCACCATCTTATTTTCCTCTCTTACAAACTTCGGCCTCCTAAATCAAAACCCACAGTTATTCTGCAGCGCAATTTCGGTGGTATTAACGAAGAGGCTCTCTTAAATGATGCGAAGGGTTTAGATTGGGCCCCTGTGATGACGGCTGACTCAGTCGATGACCAAGTCGCATTATTTAACAGCATTATCATACAGTTGTATGATATTCATGCCCCTTTGAGAGCCGTCAAAATTAAACATCAGCCTGCACCCTGGATAACTAAAGAAATCAAAGATCTCCAGAAGAAAAAGTCTGCAGCCAAAACCAGGTTTAAGTTGCATCCTACTGATGCTAGTAGAGCTTACTACGCGAAGATAAGAAATCGCTGCAATTTGGTGTGTAGGGACGCTCAACGACGCCATATTCATAATTCAGTTCAAGTTGAGGACCCAGGTAAAGTCTGGAAGTTCCTCAGGTCATTAGGAGTTGGAAAAACTCGTCAAGAGTCTTCCCCTAACAAGCTAGATATTAACCAACTGAATCTACACTTTTCTTCCACGCCTAATATTGACGGCGCTGTTAAAGCTTCCACCATCAATTCTTTGTTCAAAGATTCCGCTCCTGACCGTTCTTCTTTTGTGTTTCGTCAATTCACTGCTTGTGATGTTCGGAGGAGCATCCTCTCAATAGCATCTAATGCAGTTGGGATGGATAGTATAGGTCGTAAAATGCTTCTTCCTATCCTTGATCATGTTCTTCCTATCCTATGTCATATTTTAAATTTCTCTATTTCCAAATCCGTGTTTCCTTCTTTATGGAAGGAAGCACAGATTATTCCTTTACCTAAAAAACCGAATCCTAAAACTTTTTCCGAGTACCGTCCGATATCCATCCTCCCTTTCCTATCTAAAGTCCTCGAGCGTTTGGTTTACAATCAATTAAACTCTTTCCTTACCCGAAATAACCTCTTTAATCCCTTCCAATCTGGCTTTCGTCCAGGACACAGCACGGTCACTGCACTTGTCAAAATCACCGATGACATTCGTCTCGGGATGGATAACGGGCAGTTGACCGTCCTTACGCTCCTGGACTTCAGCAACGCATTTAACACGGTCGATTTCGATCTTCTTCTTGCTGTGCTTCGCTCCTTCAACATATCTCCAAGCGTGATTGACTGGTTTCAAAGTTATCTGTACGGTCGCCGTCAGTGTATCCGCCTTGGGGAAATTACTTCCTCGTGGTGTAACACATCTGCCGGTGTACCTCAGGGTGGCGTCTTATCTCCTCTCTTGTTTTCAGTTTTTATCAACTCTATATCTTGTAATCTTTCTTCGTTCTACCACCTTTATGCAGACGATCTTCAACTCTATTGCCAATCTCCCCTCACTCAACTTAATGCCGCTATTAATCTCATGAATAGCGATCTTGAGAAAATTGCCCAATGGAGTAACGCATACGGTCTCAAATTAAATCCTAGCAAAACCCAAGCCATTATCGTGGGAAGCCCAAGAACCATCTGCAAGGTCGACTGGACTCTTTTGCCTCACGTGTTGCTTGACGGGGTTACTATCCCGTTTAGTGACACTGTGAAAAATCTTGGCGTAATTATCGACCGCAGTTTGTCTTGGGGCCCTCAGATGATGTCTGTCAGTCGCAAAATTTTTGCGTCTGCGGGTTCTTTGCGTAGGTTGCGCAACTTCCTTCCGACTGCCACTAAAATTGCGCTTGCACAGTCTCTCTTGCTGCCTATCCTCGACTATGCAGACATCAGCTATCTTGACCTTACCGAGGCCCAGCTGGACAAACTTGAGCGCCTTCAAAACTTTTGTATTAGGTTTATATTTGGACTCCGTAAATATGACCATGTTTCCGAATTCCGAAATAAGCTCAAGTGGCTTCCTATTCGACATCGCCGGAATGCTCATATTCTGTCTCTTCTCTATAGTATTCTATTCAATCCCTCGGCCCCGCGCTATCTTCAGGAACGTTTTAGTTTCCTCTATACTACAAATTCTCATTCCCTCAGGTCGTCAGAGAATCTAATGTTGAAGTTTCCAGCTCACACGACAACGTTCTACGACCACTCCTTCACCGTGGAAGCAGTACGTCTCTGGAATGCATTGCCTCTAAGTATAAGACGGTCGCCCTCGCTGGAAACTTTCAAAACTAGGGTAAAAGCACACTTCCTTGCACGCTAAACTTTGTCCTTGCTATATTATTGATATTATATGTATATGTGTATGTATATGTGTATATATATGTATATGTTTATGTATATACAAATGTAAATGTATTTTTATTTTATTGCATATATGTCAATTTAGTGTATGTTTTTAATGCATTTTATATTCCCTAGTATGTATTGTATTTATTATATTAGTTTATCTTATAATTTAGTAAAACACCGTCTATTTAAAATGCTTGTCTCCTCCCCTTGCACGGTTGTCTGGAAGAGATCGCTTTTAGCGATAAGACCGCCGATTTTAAACACTTTAATTTTTATGTCGTTTTTAATTTTATTTTTTATACTACATGGTGTTCAAATAAAGAGTTTATTATTATTATTATTATATCAAGTAAAGATAATATAAAATTCAATAGAATTAAATTCAATATTTATATAAAAATTTACTTTTGCGTGTAGCAAAACCGTGTTTGACTACAATAATTGTGCGACAATACAATACTTCTGCTACTATTGGGAGGTCAAGTTCTAACTATCCAAATCCGTGCCTGTACCGGGAATAGAATTAGGGAATGGTCAACATTCCGGCATGTCTGATTAATCTGTAGGCATTAGTGGCGAAGGCTCCTTAGAAGCCAGTTCCTACCGGCTTCCCTTTTGTAATTTATCATTACACTATAAACAAGCAAATTATTCAAACTTATTTATTTAATATCAAAACTCAATTATTATTTTTTACATTCAACGACATCTGTCGGCCAGATACGTAAACATTACTAGGAAGCGGCACAGTAAGCCCTTTTTATTGCGACGCGGTGCGACCTCTGGCGAATTCCTATAAAATTGTTCGGCTTATTCAATAACACTAGCGCGGCCCGTGCGCCGCCGCCCCGCCGCCACCGCGCCGCCGCCGCGCCGCCCGTTACGCATTGTATAGTATGCAACAAACCACGCAAAATTGTACCTTAAATTGATAATGATTTAAGGTTCAATTTACGCTAAAAAAGCAAGAGGCAAGCCGCAGCTTCTCCGGCATTTCGTGTGTTTAGGTATAGATATTACTTATTACAATAGCGAAATGCGGAGTTTAATGTATTTATAAGTGTTGTATTTACATTTTTACAATATATTCATGGTTCATGCAATTAGTTTTAAATGTTTTTAATTACAAAATGTGTAATATTAATATTATGGTTTTAATGGAAATTACTAATCGTTAGGAGCGTACTAATATGTTTAGGTTGTCGATTTTACAAATAAAGTTAGTGTTTAGATTTTAGGACGTGCTCGATCCTCGCCTGAGGAATACATTGTCTTACTAATGTTACAACTGATAAATGCGGGGCTATCGTACTTGTTAACATATTGAGTCTAGGTTTTTATTTCTTTTATATTAATCTTATATTCACGTGCAGTTTAGAAATATACTTTTTATTTTTCTCATTATGTAAGCATGGTTTACTTTTTATTTCATGGACATTGTATATATTGTATAAGTACATAGGTAACGAAAATATTAAAATTTAATTGACGGCCGCAATAGGCAGATGCCACAATATCACTTACCAAATGAAACCCATTATTTTAGTTTGGTGAGTAAGATTCTCGAAGCAATAATTTGCTGGTGGGAGGATATTCGCAAAGGTCCGAATATAAGGACACACGTGCATAAGTGTGTCGCGTTTTGCATTCATTCTGTGAAACATCACACAGTAAATTTTTAATCTCTATTCGGACTGCACTACGCTTACTATCAGTCGCATTCACAGATTACTTAGTACTAGTCGCATTGTAGTCATTTCGTAATCCCTTAGCCCTTCTAATATTATAAATGTGAATGTTAGTTTGTTTGTTACGCTTGCACGCAAAAACTACTCAACCGATCATCATGAAACTTTTTACACATATTCTTGGAGGTATTAGAAGTAACATAGACTACTTTATATTCCGAAAAAAATAGTGTTCCCGTGGGATGAAGAAGGAATTCCGATATATTTGCTACTTTTTCATACTCAAAAAGATGGAATGGGACTGGATTACATTTCATTAGTGAGAATGAGACGGGGCGGGCGGGATATAACGGGATGGGACGGGACGAGATGGGAGATTTCAAATAAAATTAACCACGCAGACGAAGTTTGCGGGCAGAAGCTAGTAACAGGATAAAGAAAATAAACATATTTTGTGTTTTGAGCTTCGGCTTCCCTTTTAAAAAATGTCACCCTTCGCCACTGGTAGGCATGGCATTCTCTCGAGGCCGAGTTGCGAAGGGCCTAGTCCCGGGACTACATGTAACATTAACTCGCTAGTGTAAGTTATTTCTATAGAATTAGTAGCTGTTTAGTATAGCGAAAGTTTTGTTGATGATACACATTAAGTTTTTATTAAGTTGTATAAATTTGTAATTATTTATCGCTAACCTAAACAACGAGCAATGAAACTCCTTCGAATCTTTGTAGAGATCGCTCAAATATGGCCCATAAGTTGGTTTCGTGCGTTGTATTTCGTGGCGAACTGTCATTTACATCAGTTTTCTCACGAAGTTTTCCTTTACGAATGAAGCGAAAAATACATGCGTATCTGAAATGAACGTGTGTTGTTATGGAAATTCTTATGGTAGTAAAGTTGAGGAATTTCTATGCTCAACAGTGGAGTTTCTGTGGTAATTGACATAAATTATATAACTTAGAAAAGTCAAAGTTGTATAACCTGGGTTCGAAACTGAACCTCTCTCTTGGGAGTCCAGTTTTCCAACTGCATATTATTCACACTTGATCTGCTACAAATAACAACATCAAGGGATTTATAATTAATTCACTTATCATATTATGAGCACTATTTCAATTACCATTTGTAGTACTGCGATGTGCGAACTATATTATCATAAACCTTATTTGTAACTCCCATAGGAAATCAATTGCATTGTAAGTATTTGAAGGAAAAATATTTGTTGGTCATTAATAGTTTTGATGCTGCACAGACCCGGGGGATTATGTGTTTAAACAGTATCGGTGGTTGATGTAGTAGCTAATTAGCTGTTTAATATGTTCATGTTTATGCGTTCGCAGTACTTATTTTTACAAACTTTAATTGTAATTTTTTTTCTAAACCTCTCTATTCCACCAGTCATATAAATTACTGGAGGTGGGTGACCCCTGATTTTAATGCATGCTTCAAAAATATAATAAAAAAATCAACACTGTTTCATATTAATAAATAAGTACACCCAACAGTCACATACATAGTAAGACCACACTAAGACAGAGTCTTGTGTCGTGGGTATGAGAAGCTACAAGAGACTTTTCGTTCTCACAAACACCCAGACCCGAAACAAATATCTGTGGATCACACAAAAATTTGTTTCGGTGCGGGTATCGAACCCGCGGCCTCGCGTTTCACAGGTGGCGTCTAACCAATTGCGCCACGGAGGCTGTCAAAACAAATATCAGCTGTAAAATATTTCTGGCTCATTCGATGTCAAGAGATTACCGCCACCCATGGTTTTCTACACATCTATCCTAGGTGCTTTTCGTCTCTTCACACGGAAGGGAAAAGAAAATATGGTGATTTTTCCCGTCCGGGAGGAAGGTAAGGGTATTGGGCCTTTACTATCTCTCGGGGAATCTTACCAACCTATACATTTCAACAAAATCTTAAACAAAACTTGTGAAAATCCTTAACAACTGCAATAAAGACGTTAACCAATAAAAATGTGTAGTGGCGCAAACGGAATTAATCAAGTAAAAAATATGGGCACCGGCGTCGGGTTTGTCTGTGCTGTGCGTAATCAATATTCAAATGTAATGTTATTATTGCAAAGTAGTCTAGCTGGAGGAATACAAATCGGATTGGGTGACCTAAATTATAAGAAGTAGAGGAAATGTTTAAAATATCGGTGTACAATATTTGCACTAGTATTGTACATCGATACCAATATTTCTTAAATAAATAAATACATATTTTTTGCTGTTGCCTACGAAAAGTAAATGTGTAGTACTATGTACATTGTACTCTCAATCGATTCTCTTGATTGTAGAGTAGGCCCGTGCCCAGCAGTGGGACGTATGTGGGCTGATACAATACAATACAAAAAAAAATTACATTGTAGTAGTAAGTAAGTAAGTATATGGTTTTTGGAAATGACTCCGGGGACAAGTATACCACTGCCTACTATTTCATGCAGAATTTTCCACAAAGTAGGTAGAAGATTGAATAACGTCCCATTTACGGGAGGTAAATTCGTATTGTTCAGGCAACACTGAAGAATTTTTCCCGGTTGTTACATACCTATAAGTGTATCAGATTCTTACATACTAGTCTGTATAATTTCAGTTAATTGAGCTTTCAGAGTGCATAATGCTCCATATTTAAATGCCACGAGGGCCATGGCATGGAGCGAAGACAAACAAAAAACAGAGAGCAGAAATGACTGGCTGAAAAGATTGATGCATTATTTATTTTTCAGCAAAAAGCAACGATTGTGCACATTGTAATATTAGATATAGATACATATATAGATAGAGTTCTCTGAAACAGTTACGAAATAGGTAAAGGATATCAATACTAACTGTTGAAGGAGATATCCACCGCTTCCGCGTATACCCTGTGCCTGCCCACAAAGCTCCCCGGTGAAAAGATTATCCCGTCACGCAGCGGGCGCTGGCAGTCACCGTGCCACCACATTACCCCATTACTCTGTGATCACATACAAATGTGGCCTGTTTATTAAGTAAATACATGTCTTAATGTTGGCATTACTATTTTTATTCATTTTGCTGGGACTTTCTGGCTGTGTTTGGACAGACGGGCCGTGAGTTCGAGTGGCCGATCGAGCTATTTATTTTGTACTTTTGTACCCTTCCGTTATATCCCGCCCGTCCCGTCTCATTCTCACTCAAGGCATGTAATCCAGTCCCATACAATCCCTTTGAGAATAAAAAAGGAACAAATATATCGGTATAACTTATCTTTACCTTGAAAATAAACGGACAGTCTGGCTCGTGACGTGCTGTAAAGTAATCGAAACGTTGGGAAGTTATAAAATGTAAAAATTATGTTTTTTTAGATTTACGCGAAGGTTACACATTGATTAAATGAAACTAATTTTTACGGATTTTATCGCGATTTGGTTTAATTTTTACATATATTAACTTCCCGACGTTTCGATTGCTTTACAGCTTTCGTGGTCACGGAGGTCGGCCTCGTGTAAAAAATAGTTTTATTTCAATATGTAAAAAACAAACCAAATCGCGATATAATCCGCAAACAGTAGTTTTATTTCAATGTGTAACATTCGAGTAAATCTAAGAAAACATTATCTTCACCTACCTCAAAAATACACACACTTTATTTCATAAAAAAACACGTTTTTTAAACATTCTGTTGCTTATTCATTAGCAGTGTAAACTGTATGTGTAACGATAAACAAGGAACGGCGAGCATAAATCATTCTCAGCGAACAGCTCGCGAGGCGGAAGCGAGATTACGGACACGTTGTTCCGCGCCGGAAACAGCGCGGCGGCGGCGCACTATCGCTGGAAACGTACGTTTTTAACTTGTCAAAATATTGCGTGTAAAATGAGGTTCACTGAGGACGGTTAGGTATGTAGTGGCTTAGAAATGTACATTGCATGTTGGCTACATATTTGTTAGGCCTTTTTTTATTTATACTCTTTATTGTACATATGAAATTACATATTGATTAAATATAACAAATACAATTTAAAAGAAAGTACAATTATCGGCCATTATATTGCATAAGCGCTTTCTTCCTGGCAACCTTTGGATGAATAGGAATTGTTGAAATGAAAACAACATTTGCTTAGATTTTTAAAAATGATTGTGGTGGGGCAGTAATTTCTCGGTTTTTATAAGCGCAGCTTATTAAGCATCACGTGTTACTAAGTGGTATAACCAAGTCCAGAGCGAGAGACCATTACCTTGCCAGTCGACAAAATACACTTATTGATTGTGATCATATTCAATTATTTATTTTATTTGATTATTTTTCATGCTTGCAACAAACTCCAACACCAAATAATGCATACGATTTTGGATGGAAACTTAGGTTTTTAGCCCAGAGATGATTTTCCGGCCGCCAAATAAACGATTCAGTCCACGCTGACCAGCACATAAACCGAGACCGTATTAAAGTCTACCCCGAAGGCTATTCGAGGGTCCAAGAACATTCACGTGGCCGCTGGCGAGGCGAGTCTTTTACGAGATGTCGTCTCTGCGGGGTTTAAACGCGCATCATTTTTCCGCTTAGATTAACGCTCAATTGTTCGGAAGTAATGCTTTGGCTTTAACAATTCTCTTTTTATTGTTGAAATGGTATTGATGGATTTTATTTAAAGGTACGGTTATGTATTCATGTAGAAAAGATTTGTAGTATTGAATAAAAATATTAGCGTATATAATATGTACATATGTGCATTATTGGGCTTAAAACTCCAAAATATGTCTTTTTTTATTGCGATGTATGGCGAGACGAGCATGCCATTCGCCTGATAGTAAGCGATACAACAGCGCATGGACAGTAGAAAACGAAACAACATCATGAATCACAAAGCAATGCTTGGCTTTCCGCTGCGCTCGCCATCCTGAGACATAAGATGTTAAGTCTCATTATGTCCAGTAGTTACTCTGGCTGCAATGACCTTCAAACAGGAACACAATAGTGCATGTACACTGCTGTTTGGCGGTAGAAATAAGACATTGCGGTGGTACCTACCCTGGCGGCCTCTCACATATGAGAGACCTACCACCAGTAAAAGTGTGTATTTGTATGTTTCTGAATCGGTCTATTTAGTCACCACCTATTTCGTACATTTAGTAACGTCTTCAACAAACGCTATTTAATTATCTCACGTAGATAGCAATTTCAGATGATGATGAAGTATGGGAATCCTCTATAATTAATAGTACGCTTGAGAGGACTTCGGCTTTAGTGCATCACGGTGCCCTATTACGCATTAGTGGACTTTAATTATCATATAAGTTTTGTATAGGCGTCATGTACAATATGAATATGTTGATAACCTTCGTAACAAAATGAGTAGGAACTCATCTGTGAAACAAGATTCTGCGGGTTCGATCGACGCTTCGAGGCAAATGGTCAATAAATATTGTTTTGCTCTAGGTGTTGTGGGAAGTGTTTCGTGGTTTCTGAAACCTACGATTCAAGACAAGTATTTTACAGTCGAATGGCGAAAAAACTATATTTATTTAATAACTTCACATTATGTTCCGACAAAAAATCACAAAGACGAAATCAGTAATTGCCAAAATGGGATTTAAATGATTTGATTCTGTAAAAGTTTACTCATTTCCAAAGCATTTTCGGTAAATTATACTTAATTGTACAAAACAAAAGCGGTCAGAGCAATTCGAAAGTTAACAGCAGTTTTTCTAGTTTAACGCACTGCAGAACCTATTGAAAACTTCGAATTGGTTGATGTTAGTGTAAACTAGTACTCGTAAAGTCGGGAAAATACGGAGCGTTCCAGATAGAAAAAGTTTCGAGAAGCAATTAATATACTGTCGATGGTTGGAAAGTTTCAAAATCGCGTCTTTGTAAAATGGCGAACAATGAGGAAATAAGCGACAATATTAAAAGTCAGGTGCATCAAGGGTAGAATTAATGACACTCAAATCTTATAGAATTTGATAAAGAGTCTGAGGCGTAATAGTGAAACTATAGTATAATGAAAGGCCGCAGCAAATTTTTTTGCTCTCAAAGACAGATTTGTGACGAAGCTGGGTGTTGTCAGACCAATTTTATATTTCTTAGTATCTGATACTGCCAACTTAGGGTCATATCATTTTAGCGTTGGGATTATGTGTGTAACTGATTTTTGGGTGTAGTAAAGTGACTACACTTCACTAGATCATAAGCATATCGCCTTCGAATGTCAACTGTCGATTTTCGTTCAGCATCTGACTATTTAATATGATTATTTTTAAATAATGGCCCCGTTGGAACCGACATATTCAAGGTTGTCAGTTTTGGAAAGTCCTTTCGGCAAGGCGTGAACTTCAAAACATTTTTGATTGCGGCCAAGTAGCCGTGAAGTTAATTTCGTGTCGAACAAGCAGCCAGCTGTGACACTTCGCCTAAAAGCGTTTTTAATGTTTCTTGTAAAGGAAGTTTGATTTCGTTACTTAATTCTTGGTGCGTAGATACGTCTTGAGGGTACTCGTGGAGTTTTAATCTTTCTCTATTTTAACGTATTTTATGAGATTTATTACTTTGATTGAGGGTTTTACTCGACTGCCTCGGTGGCGTAGTTGTACTACGGTACGACTACAAAGCTGTGGTCTCGGGTTCGAATCCCGGGTCGGGATGATATTGGATTTTTCTATTCATTATCAGCCGGGAGTCAGGAATTTGTGCCCGATATGGCGATAGGCTCGCCCCCTATCACATCATGGGACAGAACAAACAAGACGAAATGTTCTGTTAGTACTATTACCCGCTTTATTAGGGAGGGAAGTGGGCAATAATTTATTTCCAACTCCTCCTATTAATTTAACTTTTTGATTGATTTCGTTGCGGGTTAAAGACAAGTTAGACATTCCCGGAGACGCGCTGAGCTTCAATGCTCAGTGTCATTAAAATGCGTGCCACTGTTGATCCTGGCTTACAGGGGTTGCAGTGGCGGGTGTGAGGGCGGGACAGTCTCCAAAGTACCTCTGCCTACCCCTTCTGGGGAAAAAGGCGTGAGTTTACGTATGTGTGTATTGAGGGTTTCATTCAAATTTTAGGGCGTTTCTATGCCCCGGGTTAGAGATTACCTAACACATAAGTGCAAAACTCTTCATACCGACCCAAAAGTAGTATGTAGTAGTTAACTAGAATTCCGGCAGACAAACTACAGTCTCTTGCAACTGCTCTAACCTTTATATTCACTGTAGATTTTTAATACAACAAGTCCGGCAACGAGCAAACAGTTCACGTAATGGAAAATCACTGCCACCCATGAACATCCACAACGCTTCGATCATATATGTGTTACCGGCCCATCCAATCGGAACGGAAAAAAAGACGGGGCGAGGAAAGGTGTATGGGGCATCCGGTAGTTTCTTTGTCATACCAAAATAAGATTTAAAAAGAAATCGTCTGTCTAAACGTTTCAATGATTCGGGCTCAGTTGCACAAACTAACTTTGCCCATAACTTTGACTTTGACAATGTCATCGCCATACATTTGTGAATTGTGACGTATTTAACATTGCTAATGTATGGGATTGACGTTTTCAAAGTCAAAGGTATGGGTAAAGTTAAAGTTAGTTTTTGCAACTGAGCCTTAAATATACGAGATTATTTGTCTGTGTTCGGGAATTTTCCGAAAGAGTTGACGTCAGCCAGTGAAATAAAGAGGCCGGTTGTAAAACCGTAAGCTGAATTTTTGCGTGTTACGCATTCAAATCATGTTCCGCTGATATCTCGTGGATTTGATAAGGGTTAAAGAAGAGAAATATTCCTTTTAAGCATGTTCTACATTTGTACATTATATATATACGTTTACCAATGTTTACATTAGGTTCTTAATATGTTTATTTTTTATGATACACATGTGGATTTTCTGCGTTTTGTTTTTTAAGTCCATATTTTATATTTGTTGTTAAGATTTTTAAGGTTGGTATAAAGTTAATGAACATGCAGCCAATTTAAAGAGAGCTGGAGAGCGTAGTTACTTAAACATCGAAAACTAATATACTCCAGTAGATAGCCAGTATGCCTATACCATACTACAGAAAACACGATAAAACTTATGAACCTGTTTCCAAAATGTATGTTGTGCAGAAACTTGGTGAAATAAATAATATAGCTTTGAGTACCTTTATTAAGTATTAAGTACTTACGTGAATTGGTTCTATTTATAACTCAATGAGAGGCACAGAAATATTAAATTATTGTAAGTAATCAGACGAGAAATAAGACATATTTTAGGCAAAAGTTCTAAGAAAGTGGTATTCCCCTTATGGGGTATCTGTGGGTAGAATATATTAGAAAGTAAAGCCACGAAACAGGAAGAATCTCAGAAAGAAGTAATTTCTCACAGTTTATTCAAAATTTTATCAAAATATGACATCACAATAACGTAGTGAAATAAAGCACTTTAATCTATAATAGGAGTAGTTACAAACCAACATTTTAATTTAAATATTATAATGGCCCACACCGCCCTAGACGCTTAAATCTTAAGAAAGAAGTAATTCTCTTAAGAACTATCGATCGCAAAATTCACCTTACTAGACGGGTTCGCAAAGAAATGTACCGAGCCCTTTGAAATATTTCCAACCTTTTGACAAACAGTGGAGCAATTCACCTTGTTAGATGAAATCGATGTAAATATATTTACGTTGTATGTTTTTCTATGACACCAACATTTGTACTGCATACATGGCCTATTGAATAAAATGCCATTTCTAAAATCCAGGGCCACGTGTTCGATTCCCGTTGCGACAAAAAATGCTGGTTTAATAATAATTTGCTTGATTTAGGAATTAAAGCAGTTTTTTTATTGTTGTGAATGGCGAGACGAGCATGCCATTCGCCTGATGGTAAGTGATACGACCGTTCATGGACAGTAGCAAAACCAAACAACACTATGCAATAAAAAGCAGTGCTTGGCATTCCACTGTGCTCGCCATTCTGAAATATAAGATATTGTTACGTCTCATTATGTCCATTAGTTACTCTGGCTACAATGCCCTTCAAACCGGAACTCAACAGTGAATTCACACTGCTGTTTGGCGGAAGAAATAGATATTGCGGCGGTACTAATCCAGGTGGTAGGTCTCTCATACATGTGAGAGGCCACATATGAGAGACCACCAGTAAAATATTAATAGTTTAATAAAAACAATAGAAAATACATATTTATAATGAATTATTTAAATTAAATAAAGTGACACCATAAATCTGTGACTGTATTGTGGCGCAGTTGTACTACGGTACATTACAACGCTGAGGTCTCGAGTTTCAATCCCTGGTCGGGCAAAGTGTTGTATTGGATTTTTCTTTCATTATCTGATATCAGCCCGGAGTCAGGAAGTGCCTGATGTGCTTGCCCTCTAGTTCTATCACATCGTGGGTCCGAACACACACGGCGAAACGTGGTTATCCTGGTAGCACCTTTGCCTACCCTTTCTCGGGAAAAGGCGTGAGTTTATATATGACACAAAAAAATGAACATCTGAACATCGAGTATTACAATGTTATCAATGTCGTAATTCAATATTGTATCGTAATCGAAATATTTGATTCTAATCTAAATATTAAAATTGTCTACTTTTTTAATTTACTTGATGATTTATAATAGGTTTTTTTTGTCTACTTGTATGGTGTAATTCTGTAATTACATTATAAGCTGGTTTCCCAAGACATAGGCTGTGCCTAGTTTGGGAACCCCTGGTAAATAGATTTAAGCATTAATGTATTATTCCAAATAAAAGTTATTATTATGAAAGTTATCGTAATGTGCGTCGACATTTATTATTTTTAGTTTCTACTTCATTCAAAAAGTGGTCTGACCTTACCCATTAGAACTCTAATTTGTAAAGTCAAACCACTAACTAATGAGACCACGAACTTTTAACTTCTCATTAGCTAATGAGAAGTAGCGCAATACCGCGTTTGATTTTGTAATTTATATTTTCATTCAATTTATCAGTTTCTGTTGAAGTTGGAGTCTTTCAACAGCTTGATTAGTTGAACGATGAATAAAGTTAATTAAAGAGCTGCTGCGGGTGTAACATGAGCGTGTTTTTGTAAATTGCTGTTGAATCTTAGTTAGCTTCGTAATTAAAAAACTCATGGCTTTAATGGATGCGTTGTTTATATGATTTTTCTTAGTACACATTCGAAACGTTATTTGCCAAATTTTTTACAAATTTCTTTGTTATAATCAAACATTTTTTAGATTCATGACTGCATTTACCAATAAAACAGAAATTGTGATAATCTGATTTGTTGAATTTCCGGTCGGTGTTGGTTGTATACATTTAAGTTCATATGAATTGTTATTTTAGTTAATTTGAGTGTCTGTAAGCAAAAACCGTTTGTTTCTTTTAAAATCTGTCACATAATTAATTAATTTACGTATTTTTTTAGTGATAGCACATCTGTAAAGGCTTATAGACTACTTTAATATATTAGCATAAATATTATTTACAAATTTAATTATTTAGACCACTATTATTATACACGTGGACTTAAAACCCTATAATTTCGGTGGCGACTGGATAGTTTGAAGTTTATCGTGCTGAAACTGTTTAATTTTATGATTACGAGCGACATAATTCATGTTTAACTTCAGTATTAATGAAATCTCCGGCTCATCCGCGGCCAAAATGAGAATTTTCACAGCTTTTCCCAAACTAAATAAGGAGAGTGTTGTATTGAGAGCAAAAATAAATAAATATATTTCTATTAGTATGTCCAAGCAGTCCAATGCCACTTACGCAAAGTTGAAACGTGTCGGCGTAGTACACGACAAACCAGCTTAAAATAAGAGACCACGGATTCTATAGTAATGATCAACGTCATCATAATTATATTTATTTATCCTTTATTTCACCATAGGAAGAACAAATTACAATGAAAAAAAAAAAACGTTAAATGTACAAAAAGCAGCCTTTTCGCACTGGGCAATTTCTGCCTGTATCTAGCCACTGTTGTACTCCAGAGGAATGAGTAATGCTTAAGGTAGTATAGTTTATAAGAGATCATACTGTATCAGCTCATATTATAGGTCCCACTGCAGGGCACGAGCCTCCTCTACATTCGAGAGTAAGATTAAGAGTGGTTAGGCCATATAGTCCACCACGCTGGCCTAGTGCGGGTTGGCGGACTTTACATACCATAGAAATTGTTACAAATCACTATGGTATGCAGGTGTCCTCTTGATGTTTTCCTTCACCGTTATAGTGTGTGGTGATTGACTATCAATAAACACATGACTCCGAAAAGTCAGATGTGTGCCCTGGGATTTGAGCCCGCCACTGTGAACATGTTGGCAATCGCGTTTGGTCCGTTTACCAACAGGCCATGACGCACTTGGAAGATCATAATCTAAACCCAATAAATTATAAAACCCTATTCCAGCTAATAGAAATTACAAACAGAATATACACATATATATTGCGGTGTACATTGTATTTACACGTGTAAATTGGACTAGACAATTTGAGCCAATGTTTGGAGGTCGAGTCTAGTGTTAATTAGTGTAACCCACAAATTGCTAAGCGATTGAGGCTTGTAAATGTACCGAGGAAGTTCCGATTTCAATCTATTGATTAACAGTTCTATAATAGGCTTTATAAGTCACCTGATATCGCATGAAGCGCGCATATTATGACAGGGACTTGGCTGTGCATGGCATTTTTTAAATCTATAAGCAGTGGTGAACTATTACCATAAGGGAGGGGGCGGATACTCGGCAGCCTACAACAGCGAATATAATAACAGGTTTTAATTTTAAAGCAGAGTTTTATATAGAACCAGTTCAAGTTCGGAGCAATCACTAGCTCAATACGGAGGGAAGATAGACAAAAGCTTTATTAGTTAAGCGGTACAGATAGACTGCGCACCGTAGATGATCCTCGAAGACCAGATACTATCGTGCGATTTTTTATATAAATATATTGCTTGAGCTTATTTATAGACTCCCAGGCAGGGCAACGGATAATTTTTGCAAAAATCTGGGATGAGGTGGCTTACGTCTTGAGTTAACACATGAACAAATTATCGTTAAAAAATCTGTTTTCTTAGAATGAGCAACTTCACTAATTAATAAGTAATAAGCGAACTTCACTCTAACGAAGACGCTTGGAGTTAGTAGAACTAATTATTATGATTATCAATTTCTCAGAAACTTTATATTATATGGCGAAGTTATAACAAGGCTTTTTTCATACAAATATTATATTAAAGTGCGTGGTGGCCTGTTGGTAATGGACCAGATGCGGCTGCCTACATGTTCACAGTGGTCGCGGGTTCAAATCCCAGGGCACACATCTGGCTTTTCAGAGTTATGTGTGTATTGATAATCAATCACCACGCACTTTAACGGTGAAGGAAAACATCGTGAGGAAACCTGCATACCGAAGCGATTTTAAAAGAATTCCTACGGTATGTAAATCCGCCAACCCGCACTAGGCCAGCGTGGTGGACTATATGGCCTAACCACTCTCAATCGATTCTCTCGATTGTAGAGTAGGCCCGTGCCCTGCAGTGGTACGTATATGGGCTGATATAGTAGTAGTATAGTATTATATACCAATATAACTGTGGTCGCCATGCGGGCGGATACGAATAACCTAACACCGACTTTAAGTTCGATATTATTACTCCCCAAACGAAATGCAATAGAAAATGACACACACTGGATTAAGATTTGGTAAATTTACACATACGTACGATCGGCAGGCGGGTTGGTAAACAGATTAATATATTCTCTTTCTTCTGTAATATTAATACGATATAATTATTCACTAAAAGAATTTTAACTCGCTACTGTAATATCGATTAACAGGTTCACCGATACATTACAATTGAAGCACGTGTTCGAATTACATTTAATTAATTACTGTATTAATTTACAACGTAATTAAGGAATGCCTGGGCACATTTGTATGTTAAATTAATGTCTCTCAATTGGTTGTTTCAATATTAAATCGACTCGAATGAAATACATACGTATTGTATTATTAATGTGGGAAAGTTAATTTAATTCGCATCTTGTTCGCTTACGTCTTAATAATGCATATTTTTTTGGAAAAATTGTGGAATTCGAAAATTGTTTTAATCCCTCATACACAAGCTCTTGTCGGATTACCTAGAGGGTAGACAGGGGAGTCATTATTTACAATTTCAAGAGCATATTTCGATTCCAAGTTTAAACGGAGGTCGACTTAATCCCTTTACAAGATGTCATACCAGATTGATTTTTCTAATCTTTTTAAATATTCCAATGGCATTATGGTTTCTTAGATTTACGCGAATGTGAAACATTGAAATAAATCTATTTTCACGGATTCATCACAGATTTCGTTTAATTGAAACATTTTTTAACTTCCCGACGCGACGTTTCGATTACTTTACAGTTCTTGTAGTCACAATAAATGATATATTTTAACAATGAAGATTCATTAAGATAGACATCCTCTTGTTTTCTATTACGAAGGTAAGGCCCCAATAAAAATACATTATTTTTTTCAACATAATAAAATGATTAGATCTTTTGCAATCAGTATACGACAACCTATTTAAACCCTTATTAAAATAGCACGGTTTTCACAACGCGATACACTAGTCGAGGACTGCGGGGTAACTTTTAATTATAACACCTCGACGTTATTCTAATTACGGTTTATAATTAATTCTTTACTTGTTTATTAGGTTCCATGAGTTCCATTCCATGTCAATTTCGAAATATAATACGTGTTTTAATAGTATTAAAATAATAAATAAGTTTACGTAAACTGAATTGAATGTCAAAAGATGCACTAAACCCGAAAATGTATTTAATGATTGAAAAAATATAATGCCAAAGTGTTACCGTTAAAGTTAGTTTTGCTCGGCCGATACCTGCACAATAGTCGACCCAATTAATAACTGCATTTTACCGCCGCGCTTTCTGAAAGCCGGCTTTGTGAAAGCCGTGTAATTTCATTCGCAACTTGTGTACCGTTGTTTTAAATATCGCGAGCAATTTTGTCATCAATACAGTTGTGGTCAAAACGGTAATGGATATTGTGGAAAATACGGATGGTTAGGAGATTTAAATAAAATAAATAAATATACCCAACAGTCTCATACATAGTCCTGACCCCACACTAAGATCGAGTCTTGTGTCGTGTGTATCGAAAAATAAGAGAGACTTTTCGGTCTTACAAACATCCAGACCCGAAACAAATACCTGTGGATCACACAAATATTTGTTTCGGTGCGGGGATCGAACCCGTGGTCACTCGTTTCACAGCCAGCGTCTATTCATTATCAGTTCGGAGTTTAGGAATTTGTGTCGGATATGGCGATAGGGTCGCCCCTTATCACATGGGACCGAACACATAAGGCAAAACGTGGGTGTCCTGGTTGTACCTCTACCTACCACTTCTGGAAAAAAGCGTTAAGTATATTTATGAAATTACTATAATAATCAACTATAATTAAATGTAAATTTTTCTAAGTCACCCAATTTGGTCGGAGTGTTTCAAATCTCTTCACTACATTTCCAAGAAGTAATTTGTTACATCGCTACTTGGCTCCAATGGATCTTATCCGATATTCAGTTATTAATTGACAGTGATTGATCGAATTTTTGATGTCGGCGATGGAAAGGGGAAGACAAGTTGTGTCGTTTGGTACCACGACTTTGACCGGACGGAATTTAATTTTATTATAAAGTACATTTTCTACATTTAATAAACCGGGTATATCAAGACTGCGACCGAAAATGAAACTAGCTAGTTTTAGCGGTTACAGACACAATGCAATTAAAAATTTCGCCAAAAAAGCGACAGATGTTTTTTGAGATTTTTTAAATAACATCGTGTTTGGGTGGTAAATAACTATTTTTAATGAGAAATGACATGTTATGTCTCATTATGTACAGTAGTTACTCTAGCTACAATGTCCTTCAAACCGGAACACAGTGCATTTACACTGCTGTTTGGCGGGAGAAATAAACATTGCGGTGGTACCTACCTAGGCGGCCCCTCAAATATGTGGGACCAACCACCAGTATGGTAGAGATCGCCTGAAGCGATAAATTCGCCCATTGGACAGTGGACACCACTGTATTTTATTGTAATCTTGTGTTTGCAATAAAGAGTTATTATACTGTGGTTTCATTAATGTCAGCGTTTCTCC